>OY728123.1:1501172276-1502579842 GCA_963277665.1 Viscum album
ATGCTATCTACCATGACCATGAACGATGTATTTCATTATTACAAACACTATTCATAACTGGTTATAAAATTTTATGTAATGGATATATATGATTTATATATAATGAATACGAATATGGAAAAATTATATTATGATTTTTAATATAATTTTATTACTCATATAAAATTTAAATAATGCGGTTGTTTAAGATGATTTTACAACCAACATGAGTGGTGTTATAGTGTTTATGACATGAAGGATGAAGGAATGTTAAATATTTAAAATAAAATCATTAGTATAATTTCTTTTTTAGTAATTTCTATAATTAAAATAATTATAATCTTACATGCACTATTTTTTAAGTTGTTATATATTCTTTTTAAATACAAGAGTGACAATTTAATTGTTGAACTGACCATTTTTGAGAATTCAAAAATGTACTGAAATGACCACATCAATAAAATTAATTGGACATATAATTTAACACTTTGATGTCACCATTGGAAGTTTCCATATCAATTGTCATTGTAATGTGACCTTTTTTGGAACCAGGCGTGTATAGGAAGCCCCGAATAGGTGGGTTTTTAAAGAAAACCACCGAGGATCGATGTAAACTTGTTGACGTCGGTGAAGAGAAACCCGATTAAATCCAAGGATCTCGGGTGAAGAGTTTTAAGAAAAAAATTAAACAGTAAAATACCTGGTTTTAATCTGAAGCCACGCACGACGTCTTCTCATCTTTGGCGATCGCTGCTCGAAGAATCCAAAGTTGAATTCCTCTAGATAGACCACACACGCTTCAAGGAATCCGCGGGAGATCCGTTCGTCGTAATCCGGGTGCTAGCGCAAATTTGAGACGATGCCTTCAAAGCTCCAATGACCACTGCATCCCATCGCTAGTGATGCCCAGAAGAGAGCTCCATATAAGATTCATGGATACAGAGAATCTCTCTGTAGAGTGTGGGAGAGAGGAGCGGAGAGATAAGATCCATGAATAGTAGTCGGAAAATTCCCATCCACTTCTATTTATAGTGCTAAATTAAAATACCCGGTATCGCCTTGTCGGCCACTAATTCTTAACGTACTATCAACGACATTTTATAACTACTAAACTGAGCCATAATTATTATTATCATTTACTTGTAAAATATTAAATTATATTATATGATAATAATTGAATCATTAACTCAACTCTCTACTCCCATAAATATTAATTGAATCATGAATAATTTAATATTCATCAATTAATATTTTTTCATGTATTTACTAAAACTAGTAAATACATTTAGTAAATAAATTCAATATTCATTATTCTAAACTCGAATAATATAAATTTATGTACTGAATTGTTGATCGTTTAACTTTGCAAAAATCCCTGAACCCTGTGGCGGGGCCCGCCATGTCCAAAACTCATATTCAATTGAATAGAGAAGATTCTTGAATACACTATTGTGTGTGACCCTATAGGCCCTTATTTCTCTAGTTGTGAATAGAATTCACTATCCAAGAGCGGGATATATAAACCCATCATGGCCCCTGAAGAAATAAGGATTTTCACAGCAGTGAAAACCAACCTACGAACATATGCTGTGTAATATAATCTCTTAGTCTATAATATATCATAAAGTAGGACACACTCTCGTGTCATCACCCTTTTCTTGCATTATTATTTGTTGATGTAACTGGATGGATTTACCCTTGACTACCATTCCCATGGTCTTATAATGGTACTGCCATCCATATCAATATGGACAGAGATATATTACTTCCATAACCCGGAAGCGAAAAATCCTTTCTTTACCATTCAACCAATGTCATGCCACTAATGACACACCCGACACAAACTACCTCGCCACGACGTCATTGCCAGGGTTTTTGTCTTACATCAACGTATGCAATCAAATGACATACATTGGTAATGATATCAAGTCAGGAGACCATTACACATGATTGTAGATATGAACATCCAATGACACCCAAAACATGTGGAGTTCCTATTGGCAGGTCAGTCCTCATGATCTCACTACCAAAGATCACCAAGTGTGAACTTCATGAGAAGAAGTCGCAATGCTTATGAGCCCCCAGCAGTTGATGGTCAAACATCTACTATGTCCAATCAGTAAGATGTATCCAGACCATAGAACATATATTTAAGATTAATGTCATAGTATCTATAGGTTCTCATTATACCTTTGGAACTGCTATAACCTTTCGATACGACAATTAATCATGGGAAATTACATTTCAATAGTGGACGCAGAAAATTATATACTATAATGGTAAGATTACATCATGCATAGATTACTATATACATGATATGGTAATCAAAATTACAGAATAGTTGGGCTTAGGGCACCCACTATTTCAACAACCTTGTGAAGTGACCATGGGATGTAATCCTCTGACATGACCCTATTAAGTGACATATTTATTTGATATCATGAAGACATGTTATTTTACCACATGAAAATAATGATGTGACCACTTGAACAAAACTAAAGTAACCACATTAACATTAACCGAGTATCCTGATAAGATAAACTGAAGTCACCATAATTTAAATTTTTTTATTGATATAAGATGAAAATATGAAATTTCATAACCCTAATTTATGACCTACATATGGTCACTCAATTGATTTCTTATATTTTATTTCAAAACATGCTCTCTTTTATTTATAATTCTATATTTTGAATTACTGATTTTTTTTCACGTTTTAATAATGATTTAAGTATTCCATATATATATTAGTTATTTAAATACTAATTATGTTTATCTTTAAAAATGATAGTATGGTGAAATTTTCATCAGGTGGATTGAATTATACTGTAGTATTCTTCGGAAAACACATGTTTCAAATTTAATTAGTTTTGAATTTGAATAGTTTATCCAAGATACTTTATGAGATATTTGAAAAGAAATGTTATGTTGATTATTATTATTATTTTTGGAAATTTAATAAATAGTATAACATTTATCACTATAAAATATATTATTAATATTATATATTATCAAATTGAACCATGTAGTTAAGTTTCTCATGAACATTCAATGATGAAATGCTATGTTTTTTAGGGAGGTTGAAAATCAATGGAATTTAACCTTCGAATCTATTATGCATATAATTAATCTCTATATATATATTTAGAGACATCTATATCAGGAAACAAATATTTGGGTATTTATTATAAAATATAATTAATACATAGTTTGGCAATCTAATTATACTCTCAACTAATATACAATATTCTTTCATTTAATGAGAGTGAACATTGCTGATTCAGTACTCTAATACTATATTTTTTTTGTTTTATATACCTAATTATATTTATTATTTTCAATGTGCATAATTGTTTATGTTAATCTACTCATTAAATAAATGTGTATGGGTTTGTTACTCTAAAACAACAATCATGAATCAGGTTTCATTAAAACTACCAAGATGATATTTATTTGATTATTCATTTGAACTGTTAAAAATTTTGTTATGGTTTTTATCACCACATTAAAATATATCTTTTCAGTTGTTCCTTCATGTTAGAAAAACGTTAATTGATTGGGTAATTCTACCATGTGTGAAAATGGTTTTTTTATTTCATTACACCTATAGGTGTGAAAAGGGGTTACATTATATGGTTATGATTACCCATAGAATGTAAGAGATTATGTTGTAATGGGATTCAACTCTCTCATTTCTTGAGGGGCGTTAAGCGTAGTGTTTGATCATTTAGATATAATATTTTATAAAACTCATTTTCCACATTTATAGTTATTATTATGTTATATATATATAACATCATTTTTCTGGTTAAAAATATTTTAATAGGTAAATGTTCACCTCCCCAATCATGACCATCTAACCATTATCATTTGGACTTAACAAATTGGTATCCGAGAAGGTTCTATCACATTATAATAATTTTTTACTATACTAAACATATCTTGACATAAAAAATAAATGTGAAAGGATATAATTTTAGATAGCATAAATGAACGAGAAAAATGGGCAGATAGCTCAAATACCTACACTATTTGATGGACCTAATTATGAACAATGATAGACCCCCATATGGTTTTTTAAACACATAAGAATTTATAGTTGGAATGTCTTGGTAAAACCATAATGATACCTGAAATTGATCTTGAAATTTTTTTAATGATGCATCAATATATATTATAAATAATAAGGTTATGGGTATTATAAATTTTAAAATTATTAGGAATTTGTGTCGTCACATTTCTGAAAGAAAAATATAACATGAAATATGGAAAATTTTGTAAATTTATTATCATGGTTATAATAATCATATATGAACAAAATCAGGGTTTTTATGAGATGTGAATTAGGCACTCAAAATGGAAGACAAAATGATTCTATGTAAAATCCTTCAATGATTTAAAATTAAAATAAATGGAATTATAACATTTAGATTAATATTAGATAATAAAATTTTGTTGAATTTTTTCTAATTTCCAAACCCAATCAATGACATGATAAAAATGTGTGAATTTATGAAAGTAATAAATTTCAAATAATATAATATAAATGAGATCATTCAATATTTACTACAATATGAGTTAAAATTTATAACGAAATTATCTAAAATTAAATTCAAAAAAATAGATTGAAATAAAAATAGTATGTCACCACTCTCTTTACTAATTCTGAACAATATTTTTCTAAAATTATCTATGTTGTATTGTTTTGCAATGTATGGAAGAATAAAGGCTTCTTTATAAAGAATAAAATTAATTACCCATGAAATAAAGGAAAATAGTTTGATAATGATGACAAAGTTGTATGGACTGATATTATGGAATTTTAGAATCTTAAACCGAACATCCAAAGTCCCAAGAATGATACAAACAAGAGATATTAACATAAAAAGCTTTGGAATGTAATTATATTTTGTTAGAGTTTCACATTTTATTTAGATTCATGTGTTAGCTCATTTATAAGAAAACAACCCAAAATCATTAGATTTATCGATTATAAAATTAATTCATGTGAATCAGATTTATTTTCTGTTTTTCATCTAGTTCATAAAAAGATGATTTATATAAATATACTGATAGACTCAAGAATAAAGTAAATAGAATTAATGGATTATTTAAAGAAAATACTACTATGTTTAAATATTTTCTTTTTAAAAATATATAATTAAAAATCATTCTTCAAAATAAAATCGAAAATCACATGTAGATTTTGAGATTGTTCTACTTTAAAATCATAATAATAAAACTTTTCGATACACATTTGATTAAGATCAAATTATTAACATTGAGTCTATTTTAGAACAAAAATTATAGGATTATAAATGAATTTAAAAGCTCAAAAATTATTTTGTATCAATTTTTTTATAGATTGAAATGTTTGGATAATATGTTTAGTATGTGAAAATTAAATAAATCAGATATTAGTAATTTGACACCCAAAATTATTAAAACATTAACATCTTATTTGATATCATGTATGACATGAAACAAAAAGTGTAGAATAGAATATAACAGCCTAGTATATTATCGAATATTGAATATTTTAAACAAATTATATATAATATATAGATTTCAATACACGTAATACTGAGTATGATATCATTTCACTCAATAACAATTTTCTACAATATATTTTATTACACAAGAGACCATGTTGTACTAAATACTATTAATCATATAATTTAAAATGAATATTATCTATTTTACATTAAATTGGTGGATTTAAATTTTTTTAAATGACTTATGAAAATATATGGTTGAATTCATTGGTTACCAATTAATTAGAACTGAATATAAAAAACTAATTGTATATAAAATAAATGTATCTTCGAAAAATGACTATTATACACAAAATACGTCTTATCATAATAAATTGAATTCATTACTATTATTGTATGATATTAAAAATATATATATAATTTATATTCACTGCAATTATTTTTATTTCATTAAATAAATTTTATATAATTAATATATAAAAAATAAAATTTATTGCATCAAAATCTGTATGTTTTCTTTAGAGGATTTTTTTATACCTTTTAAAAGGGTGATTATTTTTAAAATAAATTCTAAAAATTTTATAATTTTTTTTGAAAAATTAAAATTTCAATTTTAAATAATAATTTTATAATTAGATTATGAATTTTTTTTTTATATTTTTATAATATTTTTTAATTCTTAATAAATTGTGAAAAGAATAAATTTTAATTTAAAATACTTTTTTTCAAAATAATTTATATTTATAAATTAAAAATTGAATTTTTTAAATATAGAGAAGATAAATTATGAATATAATAATCCAATATAGGTCATTGGAATCATTTTAGTTACTTTAAATATAATAACATAGTAAGTATTTGAAAATTAAAACTTTATAAACCAGATTTATCATCCTATATGTAGGACTAATTTTAAATTAATTGTTTTCCAGTTATGTGGATAAAATTTTTAAAAATATACTATATATTTTGAATTATAATAATTTATAATTCAAAATAATTTCAACATAATTTTATTACCAAAGTGATTAGTGAAATTTGGTCAAATTAATTATATTGATTAAGAGAAAAATTAGTTTACCAAGAAACTGAACATCAAACTAAAGGCACCAAAAGGCTTATAAACAAATAGAAAATTAATTTTATACATTTATGTCTACTATACTCCTTATAATAATGAGTTTTTCTAAATATTTGTTTCACTTTACATGGAAATAAATGTGTTTGCAATTCAGTCTTTTAAAAATTTTCCATTTTTCTAGATACCCCACATATAAAATAGAACCCAATATACGCCTATATAAATACCTTAAAACCGAATTGGTACAAAAATGTCCTTAAAAAAGAAGTTATAAATAGCCGTATACTAATAATGAATGTATTATATTGGGAATAAATCTATCTTGCGAATGAATTACTGCAATCCTATTTAGGATACACGAATCAGAGGTAATATTTATCTAAAAGTGTTTTTATTTTATTTCTTTCTCCACCTCTTAAAAATATTCTTATATAATTATTAAATTATAAAATAATAAAAATTAACATACATTGATGTTTTATTGTATGGTTTATTACCTATAACGACACATTCATCCATAAAATGGGTAATAAATTCATCAATCATGTATATGACAGACTGCCACCTCAGGAATAGATCTCATTCAATTATCCTTTACCAAATATCATGGATGAGAATATTAAAATAAATAATATTTATATATGATTTTGTGATATTTTTATTTATTATTTTATTCTTCATTAATTATTATATCACACATTCCATCATGCAATCCATTTGTGGGATAACGATAACATCACTCATATGTACGGTGAACAATCGCCTTTTGAAGTGATATGGTTCACTCCAGATTTAAATGAAATGTATTGATGTTAGTTTTAATAAAACAATATGATATATATCACATTAAATTATAATATAATTATTATATAAATATGTATTATTTAAATTTATTTTGTTCAATTTAATAATATATGGAAAATATCATTTATATGTATGTACGTCCTACCATCTCCATGAATGGTGTGTTCAATTTAATGTCACCAAATTTTATGGATACTAAAAATATATGACATATAAATAATGTTTTACATTCAGGATATTATTAAATCATGATCAAAATAAGCGAGTGAAAAAATAAAAAGCTATATAATACTTGGAAACAAGGAAATTTACACCTAAAACTATGTAAATAATGAATTATTTTTAATGAACGAGTAATGATATGTTACAAAATGATCCTATATGATTTCATAGATATTAATAGTTTCATTCATTAAGTAAAAAATATTTTAAAAACCATTATAATGGAAGATAATTCTCCATTAATATAAAATGAAATCTAATGTGAGAGTTTTTGTATCTATTTCATTTCATTGATGAGTATTATAATGTAAAGTAACCAATTACAATAATATGGTGTATATATTTTTCCATGAGATGTAATATAATTAATAATTAATTCATCGCAATATTTTAGGCATTAATTTTAATTATTTCATCTAGGAATATTTTAATTAGAAGTTTCCATGTCATAAGTGATTACGTTGTTTTATTTCATTTTATTGGGTTATATTACTTCTTCATTTTCATTATTATTCATATATTATGTTTGTATGTAATTTAGAATATATTTTATTTTATTTAATATTTTCTAGGTATATTTATAGTTTATACACATAATCAACTCATTAGTTGTCTCCCACTTCAATGTTATGATCATTGCAATGTTTTAGATCATAATATAATTTCATTTGGGAATGATTAAAAATGATTTTCCATTAGAGTAAATTATTCCAAATTGAATAACCCTTTTATTTTATTCTCCTATGGTAATTCATGATTTCTAATAGTACCATTATTCAACTCTTGGGTACATAATGTTTTTATAATATGTTATTAAGAAAACCCGACTCCTTTTCTCTCTTTTGTATGAAAACATATTTCCCTCTCAAAAGAATTTTTTTAAACTGGTTTTAGAAAATGTATTTCAACTTCTATTAATTATTTATTTCATAAATGTTTTACCCATTTTAACAATTTTCCAAATGTTGTTAACTTTGGTAAATGATTTGTTTCATAAATTTTTACCCATTTTAACATTTTACCAAATGGGTATTCATTGTATTGTTACTACCCCTATTATTAATCTGGATGAATTATTATTACTTTGAAAAAGGATAGTATTGACATTAACATTATTGAATTAATTTTTTAGTCACTCAAAATCTAATTGATTTATTCTCTTTCTAGATATTATTAAAAAATTTATTTCCCCTAAATATCCAAATCATTTATCATTGATATGAAAATTTCCTTAACCAAATAATTTTTTTTAATAATATTTCCACATGAAATAATTTTAAATAAACTATGAAAATATTGATAATTTAATATCCACTAAGAAATAAATATATTTGTTATGGAACATTGTTTGTGAATTACATTTATTATTTGAAATATGAGGAATGCTTTGGAATGGTATGAAATTGGTTGGAGATGGATATTAAAAGCCACTTGATACATTAGTTCTCTCATGCGACTAATCTTTAGTATATATAAACCTAATGGGTTTTCACCTAGTATGTTTAAAATTTTCTTCTAAACTATTATGACTATAAATATAATATATGCCTAAGAAACATGATTTCAAATAATTAAGCATTTTCTTCATTCAATTTCAATTAATTTTATCCATGATCATTTCACTGTGAAAAAAAATCATTAGATTCATTTTATTATTTGTTTATTTTTTAAATGGAATGGTTTAAATTTATTTACCATTATTTGATAATATTTTGTTATCTATTCATGATACTCTGGTTATTGATTTTATGGATTCTTTTTCAAGTTATTGCTTTTATATATTGTTCATTCTCATTGACTCATTATTTCATCTATTATATTTGACACATTCTGAGAATTCAATATCACCCTTACTTTTTATTTTCCCAAGGATTACACAAAGTTTTCTACAACTAATATGTAGGTATACTATAGATATAATATAGTTATTTTAAATAAATTATTAATTGTTTTATTAAAATTTAAATTAAGACACATGTATGTATCTAGTTTAACCAATCTACTAAATATTCAGTATTTTGGGATGCGATTAAATGTATATTATTCAAATGTAATTGTTTAAATAACCAGATTTGGTATTAAGAGATCAAGGTTTTTATAGTTTGAATCAGAGAATGTTTAGTTGAAACAATTAGAGCTAGATTTAGTAAAATATGGATTCTAGAACAAAACCCTATGATATACATTGACGATAAATATATAAGAACAACAAATGTTTTGGTAATAATGATATTATTTGTTTTTCCTTGAAATATATCCCAATTAAATATCACAAGTAGAATTGGTTCTAGAAATGATGTACCTCGGGGTATTTACTCTAAGAAAGGTGCATCAAGGATGACTCAATCGTCACCCGGTACATGAAGACATGACTTAAAAAAAACTTAGTCTAACCCTATCATGTTTTATTATAAGTGTAATACGAAATTTCTATAAAACATTATTAATTATTGGAATAGATAATTATAAAAAAGATCTATCTTAATCCTATGGTGTGTTAGATTTAAAATCTTGTGTCATGATTTAGAAAACCAATAATTAATTTTATGATATTAACATTATGATAATTGTTCCGCAAAATATGGTTTTTGTTTTTCGGAAATGGTTATAACCTTGATGAATCAGGTTAACAATGAACATAGATGAAGAGAAGGTTATAATGAGATAAGATTTGTTACTTGTATAAGAGAGAAAGATATCATGTTCCTTCCCCATGAGATTTCCCAACTCATTATTAATAACGTATACCTCAAACAACTCCCAAACTCACCAAATAAGATAATGATAGTGTTTTTAAGATATCACATGAGGGAATAGAAAAAATAACACTCAATATATATAATGTAATAAATTTGGAAGAGACACCCATGAAAAAAATTCTATATAATGTGTAAATGCCTTATTTTTTAAAAATAATTTAATAAATAAAATAATTTCTAAGTAAAAATGAATAGTATGATGGAGAAAAATAAATATCATAATTAGGATCCATTTATAGTTTGTTTTGGATGTGGGGAACCTTATAACAATACTAATCATTGACCTATTCAAAAGGAAAAACCATATACTAGGGATGTAACTATTTGGAAATAAAATGGATGAAGTATTTATGAAATAGGAATCAAGAATTATATTAATGAATTATTTTTATGAATGTATTATTTTTTTTTTGAATTATGAACCATTTGATTATTTTCTTCAATTATAGAGTCATATGTGTCTTCGGTAAATTAAGTGTTATGGATACAATAATGGGTTATGAGTTTAAAATTGGAAATATATTCCAGAAAATAAACAAATATACTTCGATATTAGGTGATGATAGTCTTCCATAACTAATTACATTTTGGATAGATTCATTGAATGTATATGTTTTAGTGGATAAATTATTTTAGGAGTAATTAATTTACATTTTAAATATATTAATTTAAAGGTAATATAATCAATTTGGGTTAATTAATCATTAATGTCATGTTAATAATAATTTAATATTATTATTAGGCTTTTTTGAGAATTTTTTTTATTGGAACCCCTTGTAAAAAGGATATTTAATGACTAATTGTATTTAAACTATGTCTATCATATTCATTTTAGAAAGATATAGAAATTATATTAATATAGTTTAGAGAATGGAAAACCTTTGTGTTGGGTGGAAACTCATCTTATCAGCCAAGGCCTTTATACATAAACCCACAACCCAATGATGATAAGGGATTAATACCAACCACTGACCTTCCCAATTTATTTTTTAATATTTCATTTTTTAGTTAAAAAATATAAATATTAAATATTAATGATGAAATAGTAATATTAATTTAGGGGATTATAGATTAATTTATTAACCATATTTTCTATGTGAAATAGATAAAAACATATTGGAAAATATTGAAATTTTTTATGGACATTATGATTAATTAAAAGTAAATTAAACTGCTTCAAGAATATCAAATACATTTTTTGATATTTATTTCTGGAATAATAATTGAATTAGAAATTGATTTTCACAAAAAAAAAGTATTAAATCATGTCTATATAAATTTTTCATGTAAATATATTTCTTTTTATTTATTGTTTGTAAAATATTTCCTCAATATTTGAAAAATGATCTAGATATAATAAATTTTCCTATTACCATGATTTCTGATTATATCAATGAACATTTCCAGGCCTCATCTTTATGGGTTTGATGTCATTAATTTCTTCCTAATAAATTTCTCTATAACTCTTCCTCAATATTTTATTATTTTATTTCGCTTCCATATCCATGTTTTCATTTTCCAACCAATGTCCAGCTACATGGAAACCTAGTTATGTGATAATTCCAGATTCCTTTTGTTATTTGTTTTCAATCTTATTGAGATGATATTTTTTAAAATAAATTATGAGGTTGGTTCTTTCACAATGGTATTTCAAAATGTAAACCCTTGATTGACATGATAATTTGTATATTTTGTGGAAATAATTTATTTAATGGGGGGATATTGTAACACCCCAAAAGATCAAAATTTGGATATGATATTTGATAGCTTATAGGACACGCAACACCAATCATAGAAAAGGAATATAACATCTAAGGAATTTCTATGATATTTACTATTTTAAGTAAATTAAATATACAATATATCTTATAATTCATTAAATATTTAGTAAGAGTGTGTTGTATATAACAACATGTTTCTGCAATAGCATGCATTACATAGAATACCCACTTTTACAAAAATCTATCAATATTTTTATTTAAATTGACAATTATCACATACTAATTGAAATTATAGTAAGTAATAGGAATAATTATCTTATGAAAATATATGTATGGATTCAATGGTCATTAAATAATTATAAATGAATATAAAAACCAATTGAATATAAAATAAATGTTTTTATAAAAATCTATTATTATGCCTAGAAGGTAGTAATCTAAAAAAATTAATTTAATTCTATTATTGAATGATATTAATGAGTTTTATATATTATATATTCAATAATATTTTTAAATTTATTCAAATATATTGTATAGGTATAATATAAGAACAAATCTATTTTTATGAAGAAAATGATGTATTATTTCCTGAAAGTTGTGTTTTTACCTTTTAATGGTGCACGAATTTTAAAAACAATTGTGATAGTTTTATTGATTTTATTTGAAAAAACAAACTTCATTTGTTAGATTTTAATGTTAAAATTATCTTATGGGGAATTATTTTTAGTTTTATGTGATATATCAATTTTGGATGAATATTAAAAAATGATATATTTTTTAGGAAAACTAAATTTTCATATAAATAATTTAAAATGGTATATTATATTTTGAATTGGTTATAATTTCATAATATATACATTATAAATATACTAATACAATTATCATTATGAAATTATTTTTATATTGGATTTAGTTTTAAAAACATATTATTTTTTTTAAAAAAATCACTCTAAAACCCTATTTTCGCTTCTTGTCAATGGAATTAATTTTATATTAATTATTTTAAATTATGTGGGTTTAAATATCAAAGTTAGATTAAATATATTAAATGATCATAATATATAATTTATAATTATGAAAAATTAAATTTTAACAATTGGTGTTACAGATATATGTTACAATTAATTATGGCATTTAAGAGAAAAACATGTTTACAAAGGTAATAATCATTATAACTAATAGTCATAACAACTATTAAACATATAAAAAACAATTTATATAGACATATATAGATTATATAATTTCTAATGTATTTTTTTCAATATGAGACTCCATTAAAATTTATTAAATTTTGTTTGAATACACACATTAAAAACTTTAATTGCTTTCCACTCAACCCACTTATGAAACAATAGAAACACTAACCATATCTTCACACATTATAACCCAATTAGACAAGAAAATACCTATCCAAATAACATCTACCATTCCCTCCCCACATCTGAGAAACGTTTTCTTGAGAATAAATCCACCATATGAAGTCATTTGTGAAAACCCAAAGAGGATTCCAGATGATAATATAATGCTTTTTATATGTGTTTTTATTTTATTTATTTCTCCACCGAATCTAATTATTCATATATCATGATTATGAAATAAAATAATTTTCTTATGATTACACTATTTTTTTAATTTTAATGGTAATACCTAAATCAACACTCACATTCATCATATGGGTTATGAAATCATCATTCATGTGTATAATGGATCGTCGACTCACAACCCAATGTCATTAATTTTTTCATTAACACCAATTAAGTTCAGAATAATGATATAAATACTATTTATATAAGATATTTAAGATATTGAGTATGTAGTTATTACTATTAAATTATTATATATATCATAACATCCTTCATTAAATTTTTTTGTGTGATGATAATGTCACACGTGTGTTTGGAGGACTACTGCCTCGTGAAACGATGAGATTCATTAACTTTTTTCATTGAATGTATTAAATATGAGTTTCAAAACATATATAAAATATATTACCTAAAAATAATACCTGAATTATAATATACATATATATAATTTTATTTTATTTCATTTAGTATAATAAGAAATTGGAAATTACATTTATCCATAAATAAAACTTATTGTCTTCATAAAGAGTTTTGTCCACATCAGATCATGAAATTTTATGGATTAATATTAATACATATATGAAGAATATATATGATAGATATGTTTTTTAAACTTAAGAGATAATTCAAACATGGTCTATGTAGGATGGAAATAATAACATTTCAATACATACTCAAAAAAACATGGCAATTAACACACGAAACAACTTACATAATGAAAGATTATTAATGAATGGGTAATAATATCATAAAAAGGATATTAAATGACATCATAAATATTAATTAGTTTCAATAATAAGTAAATATTATACATTAATCACTTATACATATTGTTAAATAATGATCAACCAAAAAGGATAAGTTGTTAACCGTTTTCTTCTCAATTTCAATTCATTTAAGTATACTATAATATAGTAAACCTAATAACGTTTCTATGGGTTATATACTACACCATGAAATTTAATATAATGAATAATTAACTCTTCATTGTATTTTCTATTTTATTTTGAATTATATCATTTAAGTATTTTTTTAGAAGAAATTGGTGACATGAATTGGTTTCCCAATTCATGCCCCCTGAAAGAATTTATTAAAATCAAAAGGGTACGTTACAAACTCGAGGTGAAAATAGATTACACCAACATAAGATTATTAGGGGTACATGAAAAGGAATAAAAATAAGACCAAAACCAGAAAATGAAGCCCACCATAATGAGGTGACCATAAAAGAGTAAGAAACAACCTCCAAGTGAGTCCAATCTCATTCTTCACGAACTTCAAATCTGAAATCGCAAGAGGATAATCCATCATGATAGCTGAAAATCACTACAACAAGGAACTCATCCATTATAGAAATCCCCAAGCAGAAAAACAGTCAAATCCCAATTCAACTTTAATACTTCAAGAGAAATCCCCTTTTGTCCAATATAACAGAAACACCATGCTACTCAGGGGAAATAGAGAGAATGCATAAAAACTGGAAGATCAGAGATCTGGAATATATGCAGCGCAATGATCCAGATCTGCCAGGAAGTCTGTGCATGCCATCCATCACCCCATTGACTCATCTTGCTGCTCATGTGAAGCTCCAGAAACCATAACAGCAAACACTCACATTCCTGACCAAATCTGCCAGAAGGTCTGTGCAAGCCATCCATCACCCCAATGGCTCCTCTTGCTGCTCATGTGAAGCTCCAGAAACCATAACAGCAAACACTCACGTAGACCAAAAGATCCAGCATATACAGCACACCCTACGTTCATGAAACATACAGATCCAGAGAACAGAGCATAACTCGAACAGACTAGAAACCAGAGTGAAAAGGTGGAAAGAAAGCCCAACATGGTGTCACAAGCATCCCAAACAGTCTGCTTAACAGAAAGAGAAAGCAGAACTTGCAGTATCTAAAGAAACATTTTTATCTGAAAAATTACAAGCTAGCAAGAAAGTCAAAGCCAGAAATCCTAGTAGCCTCCAAAAGAACTGATGTTGCAACAACCAATAGTACAAGAGTTGTTCAGATCAGAGAGAGGGATTCTCCATCCCATGTCATAACAGAGTAGAAACAAACAGAAAAAAGGGGACTCCAAAAGACATTCAAATCAAAATACTATGACCAAGTAGAAGTAAGAAACAGCTCAAAGCAGAATAAGGCCAGAACAACCTCCACCAAAATGGGACAATAATCTGAAGCTCAAACTGTTACTTTAAAAAGGGGGGACAAGATCCTCAATAAACATTGAATCAGAAAAACAGGCTCCATTTTGATCCAAAGAGAAAATCAGACATCAAGTGAAGAAAGAAAACCAACAGATAGTGCAGACCAGTTGCATGCTTTCTCAGAAAATCCAGAAGCACAATAGACAGCATGACAAAGAAATCCAAAACATAATCAGTTTATGAAAAAATTCATGATTATTTCATTGAAAATTTCTTTCTTTGCAGCCAAATAGGTGCTCTTAGTGATCTCTCCTTTCTTAAAAGAGTTATATAGGAATTCATCACTGAGTCCCTCTGAAGAATCAGGAGCTTCACAAGTTGGTATAGTGTTATTATCATCCCTTTCAGCTTGTTTCTCCTTCTCTACATGATGATTTTCGATAGGGGCATAAACATTGTGTCTAGAAATGTCCAAAGAAAGAGTGACAATAGTCCTCTCCATATGGGAAAAATCCCTACGTTTTCTAGTTTTTTTTGGATTGGGTGTGACAAACCCATCTGTATCTACTATTGGTTTTTTACCTTTCCAGGCCATGTCCCTTAAGTATTTCTCCTCAATATCAGTAGATTTATCTTCTTCAGTACTTTGTGAGAGACCATCTTCAGATGCATCACACTTCTCCTTTTCATCATCTTCCTGAGTGCCTACTTGTATTTTCACTATCGTCCTATCGTCAAGTGGGGGTGTGGGGTTATGAGGTATGTTTTCATTCACCAAAGTGGTTGAAATCCCCTTCTCACCCATATCCAGAGAAGATCCTTCATGATCCCGCCATGAATCACAATGTTCTAGAGGCACATTAGAATTCCCGAGGACATCATTGGCAATAAGAGTCCCAGAAACATCAACAAGGTTTGATTTAGTAGGATTCAAGTTAATTTTAGCATTGGCTTTTTCGACCCAAACTGCTTTGCAGCGAGTTTGAGGTGGTTCAGAATTTTTTGACTCACATTCTCCCTTAGAATGACCAAATTTGTAGCAGGAATTACAATAAGGTGGAACATTTTCAAAAACAACCTCTTGAGAATAGCCTTTATCACCGTTCTGAATCCAAAATCTGGAAGGCAATGGTTGAGATATATCTATCTCAGTGCAGATTCTAGCAACTGAGGGACGAGACAAATTCAAGGTGGCAGAATCTAATCTAATCGGAGTTCCAAAAAGACTTTCAATGGCAGTAAGAGCACACTTCTTAAAGAAATGCAGAGGTAGACCTGGGAAACTGATCCAAAGGGGAACAATAGGGGGCTCAGAACCAAGTTCAAAATCAGGAGACCACTTGAAGACCTTCATTGAAGCCCCCCCCCAAAAGACCAAAAACTGCAAATCCAAAATCGATAATAGTCATTATCCGAGGAGAACCGAAATACAACATTCATAGAGTTAAGAAGTCCAATCTGGAAGTTTGTAAAACCTATGTTCTCAAGAGTTTTGCGTAAGAAGAACAGAGAAGGTCGGTTTTTGATAAATCGGCCAACAAGAACAAATCGAAGATCTGATGCAAGTTCGATTACCTCATCTTTGGAGAAACTAATCACTGATAGACCTCAGTTTCGGTTTGTTTTTGGAGTAAAATATCCGGAGGGCTTCGAATCCGTGCGAGGAATTCTACCCGATACCACTTCTGTGAAGGATCGCTCATCTTGGAGCCCTTGATCGGCAAAGTTAGGGTTACGCCTATCACCTGAGAGTGTCGCCTTCCCGCGAGCCTCCATCATTTAAGTATATTTTAATTGAATGTTACAAAGTGGTAATGAATTTTATAACTCAATTCATTTTCATTTGGTTATATTACATCCAAATTTTCGCTAATATTCTAAGAATATGTTTATAATTAATTATAAATATATATTTTTTCCACATATTAATTTTTATTTGAAGCTGGTACCCAAAATAAAATCAATGGATGAGCATCACTTCATCATTAGGACATTAGAAGGGTTTACCTCACAATACCATTTTATTCCTTAAATGTTACACTAGAAATCCCATTGAAATAAATTATTTGATTATTGTAGAACCTTTTAATATAATCATACACTAGTTATTCATGAAAATTTTCTCATTATATTACCATTTTTTCACTCATTGGTTCATAAAATATTTTGAAAATGTATTCAAGACAACCAAAGAATGTTTATTTCTATGTAAGTAAATCCTATTTTCCTCAAAAAATCATGTATTCTAAAATGGTTTAGAAAATGTATTTGAAATTTTTAGAATGATTTGTTAAATTATTTTTTACCCACTATAATTTTTTTCTATCATTTTTATGTGAATATTCTCATCTTTTCCCAAGGTAGTCAATTTTTCACATTATTTACAAGGAAAAATGAATGTTATTTTTACCATATGAAAAATGTAAAAAATTACCCAAAATAATTTATTTAAAATATACTTTTTATTTTCATTAGATTCTTTTTAAATAATTTTATTTTAAATATTGTTTTCAATGAAAAATATTTTCAAAAAATTTCAACTTTTAAAAATGTGATTTTTAAAATGAAAAGCATAGCGTCGTTAAAAAGATTATTAAAAACATTTTATTTTATTTCAGCAATGAAAATAAACCTTTTTGAACCCAAGGGGAATACATTTTATTTATTCAATATTTATTCATACACTATGAATTTGGATTATTTTAACCAAGGGTTGTATTCTTATTCAAATCCATGAATCATTTTCTTTGTCATTAAGTTACCCATAACCTTGTTTGTTTTAAGTTATCTATAAAAAGTTACTAATGGTAAAGGATCAATGTTTCTAGGAATAATGTATCAAAATAATTAAGCACTGATTTTATTCAATATTATTTATTATAATTCATGATATTTTCACAATGACAAATTCATTGCCTGCATTTTATTCTTAGTTTATTTATTAAATATCATGGTTTCTATTAATTTAATTATAATTATTAATTATAACTAATTGAGACATGATATTCATTTAATTGATTATATGGAATATGTTTTTAGTTTTTACCTTTCCGTATTGGTTATTCTAATTGATTAATTTTTTCTAACGTTGTATTTAATTCTTGTAGAGCTTTTCAGTATAACATGTTTTATTTCTTTTCCACTGGATTCAGATTGTTTACTATGATTGATATATAGGGATATATTAGATGTAATAAAATTTAATTCAAAAGAAATTACTTTTTAGTTTTTGTATTCAAATATAAGTCAATACTTAGAAATGTATATAGTATACCATGACTACTCAACTATTCAGTCCATTTTGGATATGATTCATTATATCTTATTCCAATGTAACAGAATAATGCATCGAGTTTTGTCATCTAAGTTAATGGTCATTACATGAATTACTTATAATAATAAATTGCCCAAAATATATAAAACATTTTTGTTAATAGATAAATTGGAAATTTTTAAAGTGTTACATTCATTATATGTCTCATTCAAGTTTATTATTCATATTAAAGTTCCTTTAGATTTCTATAATCACATGGTCACACTGAGTCTTTCATATCAAAATAATTATTAAATATATTTCCATTAAAATATTTGATTAAATATGTTTGGGATCCTGATATTTTTTTTATATAACCTATTTTTACCAAAATTGTTATGGAAACTGAAGACTTCTTAAATCATCTTATATAGGAATCATTTCATGGAAACATCAATGTGGATGTATGGTATATGTATTATAGATGTTCTTGAAATATGATTTGTTATTTTATAAATTAGTATCCATTAATAATTATTATGGTTATATTTATAAATTTTTTGATAATTAAAATTGAAAATTATGATGTTTTGGATAAGTTGGAGTTTCAATTTCAATTTTTTTCAAAGGTTTTGTTTGTTGAAGGATTAAAGAAAGATTTAACATTTATCTCAAATAATTGAGATGATAATATTATTTTGAAATTTTAAAATTAATAATTTAATTTTTTTTAAATAATATTATAATACCATATGAATTTAAAAGATCACTATGTAATGTATCGTATATAGTATGTAACATAGATCATAAATGAACACCAAAGTATTATTATTTAAATATGAAACATACAAAAAATCCAATGAATTTGATGGAATGCGTAGTATTAACCATTTTATGAAACATATAATGTCCATGTTTATTAATAATATATTAATAAAATATTATAAAATAAACACTTTCTTTTTAGAAAAATCATTTTACACTTCACAAATATTTTTTCATAAAAACTGATTTTCATTTATTTTTGTTAGTAAATATTATAATTAATTTTTGTATATTTTATAATCACAATTTATTTAAATTAATCGTATATTTGAAAATATAAGACCAAAATTATCATTGGTTGAAATTTTCATATTTCTCTGAATGGGTTAGTATTCTATTGAATTGTGAAATTTTTGATTTTTATTAAAAATATTATATTTATTTCAACCCTTTGAAAATTTCCATTTTATTTTAAAGTGGTTTCAAAGAAAACATAGTTCTATTATATTATTAATAATTGAATTAGGTTAAAGAGAATTAATTTTATACTTTAATTTGTTTTCAAACCATTCTTATAAATAAATATGCATTTTTTATAAATCTAAATGCATTTTTATGAAAAATATGTATTTTTTAGATAATAGGTTTTTTTGTGATTGAAACACAATTTAAAATTAGTTTCAAAATTTTTTATAAATTTATTTTCATGTACTATATTTTATTTTCAGAATAAGTAATCAAAAATTTATCTGAGGATGAGTTTTTTTACATTTTCCTAATGTTTAATTTTTAGCGAGTAGTACAAATATAATTTCTTTTGGAATACAACATATTTGATGATATCACTAAGACATAGGTATAATATAGTAAATTATTAAATTATTGGATAGTATAATATAGGATAAATTAATTTAAATATCATTCCAATATAATTGAAAATATAATGTTTACAATTTATTAAATAACAATAATGAATCAGTGAAAATGTGAAGCCTATGAAGCACTATAAATTTAATATTTGGTACCACTATAATAATAAATGGGAAGAGATAATATTTTAAATACATTTTTATTAAATTGTATTTTTTATCTATTATTTTTATATTTATAAATTAATTATGTAGTTATATAAAAATTGAGTTATCTAAAAGCTGGTGTAATGTATGTACAAGGCCAAATAAGTTAAAATGACACCTTAATTGTGTTTTTATCATATATATATATGAGTTATAATAAATATTGAATGGAAAAAATTATTTGGATAATAATATTAGTTTCATTATATAAATTAATTTATATATTTTTGAAATTAATAAATTACATATATGCTTTCAAGGAGGTGATACAATATTAATTTATTTAACAAAAGATTAAAATAAATGAAATATAAATTTTTTATGTAATAAAATTAAATTAATTTATGGTGACCCAAAAATTATTTTTATGTTAATAAAATATTATAAATAGAGTGTAATAGTTGTTTTAAATTTTACTTTTCATAATGATGTATTTAAAGTCAATGTTATCAATAGTTTTAAAATTTGACAATAATGTTATTTTATGGAATTAATCTTTTATTCAATTATTTTATAATCATAAAATAAAAAATAAGATAAAAGAGGTAAATATATGGTCTAAAATGTCATAAAATATGAATTTATATTCCATTTACTAGCATCTACCTCTAGAATAGTCTTGATATTTTTTAATATTTTGGGAAATTCTAAAAGATCCCCTTAACTAAATTATTGAAGGAAACCCCTTACATCACTTAATTAAACAACTTTTATCTATTTATAATGAACAAAACCTTCACATTTATTATTTATACAGCCTTATCCATGACTGATATGTTATTTTGTTGTCCCTAAATAATCATTATATCAGTTAAGAATGGATCTAAAGGAAGTCTATCGAAGAATAGGTAATCATCATTACCATATCATTCATGTCTATTTCTTATTATACATCTCATTCTTGTGTTTTTTCAATATAAATTAACAAATCCTTTGTAATATATTTACTGATACTTTATTATGATTATGATAAAACCTTGTTCCACCTATTATCCATCATAAAAAATTAAAAACAATGTTTATGCGCATATATAACATGTCGTCACCAAGAAATGAATGATTCTTTTATCTATACCCATTTTTTATTATTGAGTATAATTATTTTTATATAAATATGAATGATATTAATATAATGAATAATATTCTATATATTAATGAACCATAATTAAATTACATGGATCAGTACTACGGAATCAAAACATACATGAAAAATTATGTGATTATCACATAAAATGTTTTTAACAAAGTGTTTTTATTAAATGGATGATAAATTTTGTTATATGGTAATAAATTTATGAGAATGGTTCTATATGATTATTTAATATATCTAAATTTATTATACAAGAAGTTCAAACACATTTAAAAGATATCTAACTTGAGGTAAGGGTTTATCCTCTCATAATTACTTATACGAGACCAATTCCATATTGACCACATATTTATTTTTTTATTTGTATGCACTGATTCATTTATATATTATATAATTAATCCCATTTTCATCATTATTTTTAATTATTAATTTGAATTTATTTATTTCATGTGTCTTATAATTCAATATTTATAAAAGTTTTAAGTGTTTATTTCATAATCTCATAATTATTCTGGATTATTTATATTTGTGACTCCATTATTAAAAATTTATTTTCATAGTTCTTATTTTCAGAAAAATTCAAAAAATATATTATTCTAAAAATAATAGATTTTTTAAGTTAAATTCTTCCCTTTATATAATTTTATAACAAACTTTTTAAATGATTATTCTATTCATTTTCTAAAAAACATGATTTATATTTTAAATAAAAAAAGTTGAAATGAATGATTCTAATAAAATATACAGTATAAATGGAATTTACCCAAATAATGATGTCTCAAAAAATTAAAGATTCATTTGTAAATTTATATTTTAATTTTCAAGAAAAGTTATTTTGAATACATTTAAATTTCAAAGAATAATTTTTTGTAAATACTTTGGGATTTTAAAAGTCTGTGGCTTCTGACGGAACTTGATTCCGAGTCCCGGTGTGCCTGGAATCTATTTCCGAAGTCTAGATCGGGTAATTTCAGTGAACGAACGAGCGGGTTTTTCTATCTTTTGAACCGGTGCTCGGAATTGAAATATGAGGGCACCGATTAACTCACAGTGCCAATAATTTCTTAAGGGTACCTTTACCGTAGTGGCGTTTTATACGGGTTTGAAGTTATTAATTGTTGTTTAATTAAAATGATAAATAACATTGTTAGAACAATTTTATGTATATAAGGAGGTTAATTCCTCCCATAGGATGTTAATGGTGGGAATCACATCCACCCAACTTCCCATGTGTGGATATTAATAGGTGGGTCCCACATGATCCCCAACCTTTCATCTTCCCTAAACGCCCTTAAACCTCCCCTCTCATTAATTTGGCAACGCCCTTCATTAATGAGACTCTTCTTCTCCCTCTCTCTCCCTCTTTATTTATGCCAACATAGCTTAATTAATTAAATTAAACTCTTCATTTAATTAAGTAAGAGTTTTGAAATTTTGAATAGGATTTGTTAATGAAATATTATCCAAGCCTAATATTTTATTTTAGGAGAGATTTATTGTGTTTGAAAAACCTTGGGAGAGAGGTCTTGAGAAAAGAGAGAGAAGTATTTATCTCCCCGACAAAGAACATAGTTCTTCTCTAATGAAGAACACTCCCCTTCAATGGAGAACAACACGTAGAAGAATTATCCATGTTTCATTAATCCTTTTTCTTGCTCTACATCATGGGAGGAGACACCGACGTGGAGAACTCACCAACAACGACAGTTCTTTCTCCGACGACGATAGAATCGACACCGTCATCCACGACGCTCGACTACCATGAATATTTTTCGAGGTAGGGATTTAATTTGAGTATGTTTATATTCTCGTGTTATTCCCTTCTAAAACAAACAATTCAGATCAACTCATTATCAAGTTGATCCGTGGATGTTTTCTTTTGCGGGTTGGGAATAGTTATTTACGGGGGAATTGTATGGTGGATTGTTTCAATTTTATTTGAATAAAATTGTTATTAATTCTACGTGAAACCATTATGATCTTTGGCCAATTGATAATGTCTAATGAGGAGGTCATGGGCCGAACAAACACAGCCCGATGACCCTCTGTTAGTTTTTCATTTGTGCGCGTATTGACGGGAAACGATGAAACGGGACCACAATGGAGATTTGAAGTAGTCGTAGTGAAGAGCAGGTCCCGAGAGATCCGCAGGTGCAGACAGTGGGATAATTGGACCACCGGAGCACGTGCGGTGGTCCACGGAAGGCGGTGGCGGCATGACTCTAGAGGTGACCGTTTAGGATGAGCCGCGGTGGCGGACGAAACCGGAACGCATCAGCCATTCCAGATTTGGGGGCACGGTATTAAGCCACGCGAGCTGGTCAAAACCAGCCCCCCCCCCCCCCCCCCCCCCGCCGGGCCAGGGCCACACCGGAAGAGCCAGACCACGCTTACCGGGCCAAGACGGACCACGCCCCACTGGGTCGGGCCGTGCCCTTCCGGGTCGACCCAGGGTGGGTTGGGTCAGGTCGTTCTGGGCCCAGACCCCCATTTTTCATACTATTTTCGGTTAAACCTCCATAACATGAGCTACAGACCTCCGATCCACGCACTGTAAGTTGTGTAAGAATCCTTGGATTGAGAAAGTTGTTTCAGTATATTACACATAATGTTTCAGCGAAGTTTGGGTTCAGCTGGGTAGGTTTGAACCTGAAACCAACCGGGCCCTCGAAGCGAAAACACTTATCATTTATGGACCGAAATTATGATTGACGTGCCGTGAATTATGTTGGATTCCTTATGATGAAACGGTTATTTTGGAATACTCCATCTGAGTTTCGGACACAGTTGGAGTATGGTCGGGTTAGATTTTACCTGAAATCCAACCGGGCCCCTGAAACGGAAATTCTAATATCTCACAGACCGGGTGTCCGATTGACGCATCGTCTGTTGAGTTGAGACCCCTATAATCTGGTGGTCCTTTGAGATTCTTCCACGTGGGATTACCTGACACTAGAAAATATCGACTAGTTGCTCATGTAGCAGATCCTGTCAGTAATGAGCGTACGAAGTGCAATGACCTTGTAGCTGGCTGAGACTTGAGTACTGTTGATCGATCGACTCGGAGTGATTCAGATGGCCCAGTGGGGTGCGCTTGGTTGTAGCGGAAGACCCACCGAGGAGGAGCGCTTGGTTGTAACGGAAAACTCAAGGTACTCAAAAAAAGGAGTACCTCTATAGGCTATGAGGGGGTGCTCTTGGTTGTGGCAGTAGACCCATGGTGGGAAGTGCTTGGTTGTAGTAGAAGGCCCACAATACTCTAGAGGTGGAGTACTTCAGCAGTCCCAGGTTAGTGGGAAACACTTCGTTATAGGGGAATTCCCATTGTACTCGACAGTGGAGGAGTTCTCCAGCAGCCATGGTTTCAACTTCGTTAATAAAAAATTCTGGTTTTAGCGGAGTCAATGACCTTAGTGTTTTCATCATGATTGAGATGGGTTACTTGATTACTTAGGTATATATATGGGCATATACCTAGGTAAGGTTATCTGTTGAGATCTTTCTTTTTGGATTATCCTTGTTGGATTTTAGTAACACCTAGAGGGTCTCGAGGTCCCTACTGAGTATTGTTATACTCACCCTTGCACGGGCTATGCCCACACCTCATTGTGCTGGATGCAGATGACAGATAGTGCCGACCGAGGTAGAGTGTACAAGGACTGAACAATACCTAAAGGTGGACACTCGGCATGGCGGCACACGGAGCATACCAATAGACGCGGAGTGCTGAGGAGGACATATGTACCTACCCTTCATGTAGGAACCCAGAGGATGATCCAGGAGTTGCTTCACCTTTCAATTGTTGTCCTTTAAGTTGTTCTTTTCTTTCACTTGTAGATGTACCTTTCTGTTGGGCTTGTATTTCTCACCTCATTCTACTTTCAGCACTTTTTTTATACTACTTTACTTAGTGTTTTCTTCTACTTGTTCTCTGGTTATGGGTGTGTTTATGTTTTATAAAAGAAATGACTTCCTAGTTTATAGGGTGTTATGCTTTTGGTGCTAGTCTCCAGCCCCCAGCCCGTGGAAGGGGGGATAGGGGTAGTCAAGGCACGGGCCCCGTGGACGGGGCATGACAAATTGGTATCATAGGATTCTGATCTACCACAGAACTTAGGACTCTGATATTTCTTTTCTGTGAAGCAATAGTGTTGAGGGTACTAAGTGTGGTCTTCTGTTCCGGGAGTCCAGTGTTGGTGCGGGTGGCCGACGTATCCATACAGCAGGACCGTGACATCTGATTTCTAACTCAGTGCACGAAAACACTGATTGCATGTGTGTTTTCAAAAGTTATCCTTTATATCCGCTCAAAAGCAGGTCAGCTCAACAAGTGTAGTCTTTTGACCTTGTCGCATCTGTTTCTTTCAGGATGCCTCCCTACGGATGACCAGCTAGAGCCCCGAGAGTTGTACATACTGATAGCCCACCGAGCGACGAGGCCTCAGTATAGAGCCCTCTTCCAGTAGAGACATGAGAATAGGCGCTCGTGGTACTACCACCCACTGGGACACCGATGCCATCAGCCACAGCAGTAGAGAGTGCACGCCTCTTGAACACGCTGCACGAGTTCCAGTGCCAGAGGCCACCCAGGTTCTGGGGAGAGACAGACCAGCAGGCGGCTGATGATTGGCTAGAGGTTGTGGTGAGAGTCTTCATACTAGTAGGGACACCAGCCGACTTCTTGTTATCCTTGGTGCCAGCCTCCTTCAGGATGTAGCAGGCATATGGTGGATCATCATGCTTCAGATGCATGACGAGGCGACACTTATATGGGCAGACTTCAAGGCCATGTTCTAGGCGGAAATTATACCAGCCACCCTTCGACCGGTGCGTATACAGGAGCTACTGCATCTTCAAAAATGCTTCATAAGAGTATCACAATACTCATCATGGTTCACAGACCTCTCTCCCTACTCTACAGATGTGGTACGAGACATGTTCTTCAGGGCCTTGACCTTCGAGGAGGGGCCCAGGCGAGAGATTAGAGCATTAGTTTTTTCTTATAGCATACCAACGTAGATAGGGATGTTAGAGAGAGCCTACCTAGTGGATAGTTTCCTTGCTGATCAAACTCCATCAACAGGACCTACCACTTGTCGACATGTAGCGGAGTCTCTTACAACTTGCAGTAGACAGACGACGCAGAGGTCCAAGAGGATAGACCCACATGTGGCCAACCGCATGACTCAATATCATGTGTGTGAGGCACCTAGGGTGGAGAACGACTTACCAGGAGAGGACAATGTTACTCATGTGGCAGGCTTGGTCACATGGCACGTGACTGTCCGACCCTCCATACAGATGATCTGTAAATAGAAGAAAAATATCCCAGGTAGATAAAGAGGTTCGATCGAGGAGGAGGAGCTGGTCGTGCAGCTGGAGTTGGATGACGCTTCGAGGTGTTTCCACCAACACCACCCGGAGGTCCACCCCGACCGTAGGGAACCAGTGGACATGGGAGACCACTACTTCAGGTAGCTGAAGCATACGACTATGGAGCTCCGGAAGTGGGTGGATAAGAGCAAAAATGGTTCTAGGCATGGAGGCCTTTGTTTTTGGTGCTTCGAGCTTCTTTGTT
Organism: Viscum album; assembly: GCA_963277665.1. NCBI lineage: Eukaryota > Viridiplantae > Streptophyta > Magnoliopsida > Santalales > Viscaceae > Viscum > Viscum album. Next base: position 1,501,199,844 of record OY728123.1, read on the forward strand.
GTTGTTGTTCGTTTTTTTTATGTGTCTATGTACTTTGAGTTGCAGTAATAAAAGACACTTGTCCTTGTGACGTTAACTTTCCTGACATTTTTGATTAGTTGATACTGAGAGGTTCCGGTTAAAACTGTTGACTTGACCCTCACATGCGAGATTCCTACTAGAGACCCGGTAACCACGCACTGATGCCGACAGTGTGACTCAACCCTTGGAGGTGAGAGTAATGGTTGGATATCTTAGTAGTAGCGTCGATGCCTTACGACGTCTTCTATGGCATGAAATAGTTCCATTCATGTCAGGATTGACTATATTAGGCAAAGAATGTGGTTCATCCAGGGAATGAGACCAGATTTCTTTTTTTGACTAAGGAGAAATCATAGCAGCTCTTGTAGATCGTAGATGAAGAAGGGTGGAGATGAGTTCTTACAGTTTGCTAGTCTCACCCATTGTTCATCCAGTGAATGGTTTACAGTTTACTCTAATCTCAATAGTCTCAGCATTATCTTCTCTATGAAAGAGCTGAACCTGATACAGTAGTGGTAGTTTGAGTTCCACTGGGACTATGACTTCGAGATAAACTATACTGTGAGAAAGGGAACGTGGTAGTGGTTGTGCTCAGCAGGAGGACTGTTATTCAGCTACTAGGAGAGGAGACTGAGTAGCTGGATGCATTACATAAATCCATTCTTTATTGAGATTGTGTAGCCTATCATTAGTCTCTTACATTCACTCCTCCTTTTTCCTCAACAGAGTATGTGAGGTGGCTTACTGCATGGCCCTTCCACCTCAGTTGCATCGGGTGCATGACATCTTCCACGTATCTCAGCTGAGGAGATACGTGCATGACCCGACCCACATCATCGATCACGGGGATCTTGACATCGATGGCGGGATGACATTCATGGTGGTCCTAGTGGAGATTGAGGACCGACAGGAGGGGGTCATGTGTGGATGGTTGATACCTCTAGTACACACTCGCTGGTAGCATTAGAATCTCCAAGAGAGCACTTGGATGCGGGAGGATCAAATGCATCCTCAGTACCCCCTTCTTTTACCTTGCATGTGTTGTAGCTTTATGGGGATGTAAATCCCTATGGTGGGAGTGATGTAAAGACCCTAAAATTTCAATGAAATTTGTTTCTTAAATACTTTGGAATTTTACGAGTTTGTGCCTTCTGACAGCACTTGAATCTGAGGCCCGGTGTGCCCAGAATCAATTTATGAAGTTTTGCTCGGGTACGTTCAGTGATCAGATGAGCGGATTTTTCTATATTTTGAACTGGTGCTCTGAATTGAAATCTGTGGGCACTGATTAACTCGCAGCACTGGTAATTGCTTAAGGGGGCCTTTACCGTAGTTGTGTTTTATGCGGGTTTGAAGTTATTAATTGTGGATTAATTAAAAAGATAAATAAAATTGTTAGAACAATTTTATGTATATATGGAGATTAATTCCTCCCATGTAGAGTTAATGGTGGGAATCACATCCACCCAACATCCCATGTGTGGATATTGAGAAGTGGGGACCACACGATCCCCACCCTTTCATCTTCCCTAAACTCCCTTAAACCTCCCCTATCATTAATTTGACAACCCACCTAATTAATGAGACACTTCTTCTCCCTCTCTCTCTCCCTATTTATTTTTTCCCACATACCTTAATTAATGAAATTATCCTCTTCATTTAATTAATTAAGTGTTTTGAAATTTTGAATTCTATGTGTTAATAAAATATTATCGAAGCCTAATATTTTTTTGGGGGAGATTTTTGGTGTTGGAAAAACCATGGGAGATAGCTCTTGAGAAGAGATAGAGAAGTATTCATCTCCCTGACGAAGAACGGAGTTCTTCTCCAATGACGAACACTCCACTTAAATGGAGAACGACTCGACGAAGAATGCTCCATGTTTCTTCAGTCCTTTTTCTTTCTCTGCATCAAGGGAGGAGACACCAACGTGGAGAACTCACCAACGACGACTGTTATTTCTCCGACGACGATGAAATCGACACCTTCATCCACAACACTCTACTACCACGAATCTTTTTCAAGGTAGGGGTTTAATTTGAGTATGTTTATATTCCTGTGTTCTTAACTTATAAAACAAATAACGCAGATCAACTCATTTTCAAGTTGATCCGCGGATGTTTTCTTTTTCGGGTTGGGAATAGTTATTTGCGGGGGAATTATAGGGTGGATTGATTCAATTTTATTTGAATAAAATTGTTATTAATTCTATGTGAAACCATGATTATCTTTTCCAATTGATAACGTCTAATGAGTAGGGCACGAGTCAAAGATAATCATTTATGGGCATATACCTATGTAAAAGGACTGAAGAAACGTTGATTGATTCAGATAAACCTCCATCGTGGGTCTACCGCTACAACCAAGCGCACCCCACTGGGCCATCTGAATCACTTCGAGGTGTGGGTATATTCCCATACATATACCTCAATAGCTGGCTAAGACTTGAAGACTGCTGATAGATCGAAACGGAGTGATTCGGATGGCTCAGTTGGGTGTGCTTGGTTGTAGCGGCAGACCCATGACGGAGGAGTGCTTGGTTGTAGCGGAAGACCCGCAGTACTCGAAAGAAGGAGTACCTCTATAGGCTATGAGGGGGTACATTTGGTTATAGCAGCCGACCTATCGTGGGAACTGCTTAGTTGTAGAAGCAGGCCCACAGTACTCGACAGGTTGAATACTTTAGTAGTCCAGGGTAAGTGGGAAGCGCTTGGTTGTAGTGGCAGGCCCACTGTACTCGACAGAGGAGGAGTTCTCCAGCAGCCGTGGTTTCGACATCGTGAATAAAAATTCATGCTTTAAGATGAGTCAATGACCGTTGTGTTTTCCTCATGATTAAGATGGGTTATGTGATAACTAAGATATATGTATGGGCATATACCTAAGTAAAGGTTATCTTTTGATATCATTCTTTGTGGTTTATCCTTGTTGGATTTTACTGAGATCTTGAGGTTCTCGGGGTCCCTACTCAGTATCGTTATACTCACCCCTGGTCGGGCTATGCTTGCACCTCGTTGTGGTGGATGCAGACGACGAACAACACTGATTGAGGTAGAGTTTATGAGGAATGGATGGTACCTGAAGGTGGACACTCAGCGTGACGGCACACAGAGCGAACCAATAGACGTGGAGTGCTAAGTAGGACATCTATACCTACCCTTCAGGTAGGAACCTAGAGGATGATCTAGGAGCTGCCTCAACTTTCTGCTGTTATCCTTTAAATTGTACTTTTTTTAGTTGTATTTGTTCCTTTCTATTGGGCTTGTATTTCTGGCCCCATTGTACTTTCAGAACTTTTGTTATAATGCTTTACATAGTGTTTTCTTCTGCTTGTTCTCTGGTTGTGTGTGTGTTTACATTTTTTAAAGGCAATGCCTTCCTAGTTTATAGAGATTTAAGCCTTTGGTGCTAGTCTCCAGCACCTGGCCTATGGGAGGCAGGCTTGGGGTAGTCACAACATGGGCCCCGAGAACGGGTCGTGACAATTATATCTTTATTACGTGTGTAGTTTTTTGAAATGAAAATTATTTTCAAAGTAAAAAATTGTTATTTCCCTAATAAATATTCTGGTAATATCATTATTTTATATTCAATTATTTCAACATCCATTATTTGATCTAATTGTTGAAGATGTAGTTTAATTATTATGTTAATCATATTTCATTGGATGGTCTATAATAAATATGACTGGAGTTGTACTATATTTATACCATTCTATATTTTACCCTATATAGATTATGAAATAATTATTGATTTGGGACATTATTAACATTTCATATTAATGACTCAATATGAATTTTTTTATTGATTATGTTTTACCAATTTCATATGAAGAATTAATTGGACATAGTAAGTGGTGGGAGGGGCCCACTGTATCCCCTTGATGCATCAGTAGTTCTCATGAGTCTAACTATATTAGGTTTTGGAATATAGAATACCCATTTTTATCGATGTCTTAGAATAAGTCCTTCAATATATTAGATGTCTTCCCACAAAGTCTCAATGGTATTTTTTTTAGATTTCAATGATTACAAATTCCATCATTTTTAAAATAGTTTTTTATATTCTATGTGATTATTAGAATATTTATAAAATTTATGGTTAAGATTCATGTTCTCATGATTATTTATATAAAATTATTTTATAATTATTTATTACAACTATAATATGATAATATTATTGATTAACGTTTTTTCCATTTATATAAATTTCCCTGTGGATTATGCCTTATTTATTCATACCGTTCATTGAATGCTTTCCCTTAAAGAGAATCGGAGCTCACCAATTAATGAATTTTTATTTTCTTAAGGGTATGATGATGAGTTATGTGACTAATATGATCAGATAAATTATGTGGAATAATATTATTTAAATATAAAACAATTTTTTATGTTATGTTTTAAAATGTAATGTGAATTTTATATATGTATCTAAATTACTAAGATTAATGAAGTCTTATGTCAGTTTGAGATGGGATTCCTTGTACCTTATACCAGTTTAATAATGTAAACACCAACTCTGAGAAACTGGAATTAGTGTCCTTATAGTTTTAATGAGTGTAAGCTTAGTATAATCCTTGGGCTCTATATTTTTGGAAACATATATTTGAGAAAAAACAAGAGGTTAGAATTTTGGAAATATAAAAAAAACCATGTTTATGATTTAGATATGAGGTTTACCTAAATTTTCAATTCAAGTTATATCTTTCAATAGTTTTGAGTTTATATATTATATTTCATATATTTATAGTCTAATATATATTATTATATTTTTTCTAAATGGTTCATAGTATAGAGAATCAATACTATATCTATTCATATAATTAATATAGGTATATTCCTCCTTTGTTAGATAATAAAGCAGGGTTGGGACATGTAGGTGGATCTCAAAAAATTATAACTGCATTATGATAGGTGCATTAGGTTATGTGATATAAACTTGCTTTAATGGAGAATCCTACTGAAACACATCATGGTGTAACAATGCTATATCTTTTTAGGAAACAAGAACTGCCATAATTTCATATGACTGGATATTCATTTGTAACAGAGTAATGGATTAGTTACTTAAAGAATATATTTTTTTCTTTGACAAGTAATGAAAGGTAAATGGTTTGCATAATATTTTTTCATATCTCAAACCATGTGAATAAATAGTGGACATTGGTTGAAAACATTTAGAATGAAGAGGAAATAGAGATAATGGAATAGAAGGATTTCAATGTACTCTTCATGGGAAACTATTTTTCTCTTAGAAAATTAAATGATATATAATGATTTTTCATGAGTATAGTATAGAAAGAAGTGGGAAACATATTCTATGTATGAAAACAACATTATAATGTTAAAAATTCATTTTATTGGCTGAGTATGTACTCTAAAGAGTGTGATTAAAAATTTCATTAATGGGATTAATCGAAGCCTTTATTAGGAAATAAGATCATTAATATTATAATTATATGAGGATATTGTATCATTTTTTATAAATACATAGAAATAATTATACCATTATATTTAATTCAAAAGGATGTAAGAGAAGAAGTGGACATTAATGAAAAATAAATCTAAAATTAATAAGTAAAAAAAGGACTTATGAACATGTGATATTTTGGAAGGGACAAATTTGTACATTATGAAAATAAAAATAATTTTTCTTCATGTGTAGTGAAAAAGGACACCATGCTCATTATTTTAATCAAATTAAATAGTCATCTAATGTGCAATTCTTCTATTGTAAGGATATGGGGTAATACGTAAATTAATACCCAAATAATCACACGAATATACCTCTAAATATGATAGGGGATCAAGGTCACGATTACATAAATGATACAACTGAAGACTAGTGATTAAAATACCTCTCTTTCTGGAAAAACAATATGTCATTAAATTAATTTATTAATGAAATTTTAATTAAAATAATCTTGAAATATTAGGAAGTTGTACTATGATACCATTTATAAAATTATTTTTTAGAATTTGTTGTTTTGAAATGATGAAAAAGAATTTTTTTACGTTATATATTGAACCTCTTCAACAACACATGATTGGGGGAGGTAAACAGTTAATTTGTTCCTAATGCTGAGAAAATGATATGGGGATTATGTAATGATTGATATAAATAAATTAAACTAGATAGTACCTAATATCGTGGTACTGAAAATTATTTTTTAAAATAAATTAGATTTTGTTATTGTTGATAGAGTAAACAAAATTTTTCGACATATAGAATATTTCGGATATTCTATGTTTTATTAGATGAATAAGGAAGTAATAATTTTTTTCATTATAGTATTATGGTGATTCATGTTATTACCTTGTTTTTGGGAAATATGTGATTAGTGTATTTTATGTTCCATTAAGAAATACCTTTTTAGGATTATTGATAAGATGATTTAGTGAACTTATACATATATTTATTTAATTTTTAATATTTTATATATTATTTTGTAGAAGCCAAAATATTGACTACTTGTGGAATATATTAATTAATGGTTTTGATATTATTGACTAGTGAATTATCATATTGTATAAATTTCAATAATGATTTAGTTTTTAGAAAATGTTTTTTGGTGGAAGGAATTAAATTTGGATCTTGTTAATCATTATATATACTTTAGGAATGATAAATATTTCTCAAATATCTATTTCTGGATATAAGATATAGAGTTGAAATAGATCGATGCATAACCAAAGGCTGAGATTATGCATATGAAATTGAATTAAATAATATATGATTGTTTTCTCATGTGATTTATCAAGATATTGAATGAACCCCTCATGTTTCGGAAAAAATAACATGAACTAAATGATGTAATACATTTAATATTATCACCAACATATCAATGGACTTTTAACCTATCAATTATTTATTGTTTTCTAATGGTTTCAATTGTTTTGATGTTGCTCTCTATCACTCTATATCAATTATTGGGTGTTATGTTTCTCATCAATATCAATGTTTTAACTTCCCATTTATATCTCCTACTAATAAATATTTTATGTGTTACCCCAGATGAAATTTTTTACTTCCCTTTCACTTTTATCATGATTATGTTTAATTAACCATTCTTATAATGTCAGTTTTACACAAAGGTATTTCAAAATTCAAAACCAGGGATACTAATAGCATGTAAAAATTGAAAATAATTAATTTACTGATGGTGGGTTTAATGTAAGTGACCAATTATTAATATTATCACTATGTTCGATAGTGTATAAAATACCAATCACCAAACATAAATGAACCCCAAAATATTATTATTTAAATATGACTATAATAAAAAACACATTAAATTTGTATGAATGAAGAGAATCTGCCATATTATTAAACATATAATTACCATAATCATTTATAATGTGTTAATTAATTATTTGAAACTAATAATTCATATTGTTGTATGGTCGATTTATTATTTTGAAATAATTTTTCTTCCTAACTGATTTTTATTTCAATCTAAAATAAAATATATAATAAATTACTGGATATTCTATAAATAATATTTTTTAAAAAAATAATATCATTTTTTATATTAATATAATAAATATATCTAAATAAAAAAATTTAGGATTTTTTAAAAAGAATTATTTTTCTATGAATACTAAAAACTGAAGATGTCTATTGAAAACTACATTTTCCAGTTAAATATTTTTGAATTACTAATTTATTTTAAAATTATATCAAAGAAAAATAGGTTATATTATATTATTAATGACTTATTTAGGATAATTATAATCATTTTTATAATCGAATTTAGTATAAAATCAATTTTATTCATAAATATCCATTTCTATGTAAAATTGAATTTATTTGTTCTAAATATCAGTTTACATTACATTTTGTGATGTTATTTTAGAATTAAATTCTATCACATTTTGGAATTTAATTTCTAGAAATTTAATTTATTTTTCGATTCAGAAATCCATATTTATCCAAGGAAGTGTTTTAACATTTTATTGAAGAAGTTAAATTGTTATTTCCACATAAAAAATGCAATTTTCCTGAAATACAGTATATTATATTGTATCTCCAAGAAATTGGTATAATATTAACATTTATGTAAACTAGTTAAGGAATAAATTATTATAATATAAAATATGTATAATTTACAAATAATTCAAGTCATAGAGATTATAATTAGTTCCACAGTAAATATGAAAGTCATTTTTAGTGCCGATGTAGAGCATGTACATCACAATTGAACCCATATATGGAATCTTAAAAATATTAATTTAAGATAGATAAATCCTGAATAAAAAATTATATTACAATTTATGTAATATTTATTATTATTTTTTGTTTGATAAAAATTAGAGTTATACATCAAATGTATTATCCAAATGTTTTTTCAATCCTTGTGAAAGGCTTGAGAACTCTAAATAAGACATTAAATGTGTTTTCATGATATATATGTGCATTAAAAATAATATTTTAACAATATATATTAATATTTAATGCATTTTAAATATTAATATATAATATAATTACCTTCAGTACTTGTGAAACGCAAAAAAAGAATTAATTTAATTAACAACAAATAAAACAAATGGTATTATATTTATTATAAGTAACATAATTTGGGATATTTAAGGTTACCCCTGAATTATATATATTATAATGACATTTTTATTATATAATAAATTGTGTTTAAAAATGTCTATTTGTTTTCATTATATTTATAATTACTATGTAATGAATAATATTAAAATTTGACAATAAATATATTTTTTGGAATTAATATATTATTAAATTAACTAAAAATAAATAAAATATTAAATAAGCACAAAGTGGATAATATATGGTCTATATATTCATACACTCTGAATTTATCGTCCATTGGGAAGAATTATTCACCATAATTTTCTTAACATATCATAATGTTTTGTGAAATAAGAAAAGTTCCCCAAACCTCAAATATAAATGGGTTTTCATTCCATCATTTATCTAAACCACATCGAGCCTTCTACCTTTACCTAACCCTAATAATTAATCTTACAAACAACCTTATATATTGTAGAGATGTTTTGGTCCATCCAAAATACCAACCCTATATAACTTTAGAAAATATCTATATGAATTCTGTGGAAGAATAGGTTGTCAACTTTGCCCAGTCTTTCAAGTTTACCTCCTATTATAATTCAAATTCATGTTTTTTCCATCCTAAATTAATATATACAGTATAATATATATATTCATATCTTATTATTATTATGATTCAACCATATTACATATTTTATTATTTATAAGAAAAATAAAAATACTATTCATACGTATGTACAACCTACTGTCTCTATGAATGGTAAAATTCATTTTTCTATCTACATATTTTATGGAATAATATAATTATATTTTGATTAAATATATATTAAACTGATACAATGATTAATATTTTATTAATTATTGATCTATATTATAAGTAATGTTAATAGAACGACTGAATTGAAACATACATAATAAATGAAGTGATTATCATCTAAAACATTGATTTAAACATAGGATTATTAATAAATTACTGATAAAAAGTTAAATATGGTATAAAAATATATGCATAGTTCTATAATAATTTTTAAATAATTTTATATTTATTATATACTAATTTTAAACACATTTCATGGAGTTTGATCTTGAGGTAAGGGTTTCTCATCTCACTTTTACTTATGAGAGGCATATGTGATATTCACAACATATTTATATTGTGGGGTATATGTACTATATATTTGATATATAAAATCATAAATATATATTTCTTTATTATATTTAATGTTTCATTTTAATTAATTTATATATTTTGTCATACAATTCATAGGTTTTAAAATTTGTAGTGGATTATTTCACAATCTCATCATTATTTAGGAATATTTTTGTTAATGACTCCACTCAGGAATATATTGTTTTCTAATTCATCCATTCTAATAATGATTTCCAATTTTATTTAATAGTCTCCATTTATTTTTGAAATTTATTTTCACCCTTGTATTATATATTATAAAAAATATAAAATGAATCATCCAATCATTTTCGAAACAAGTTAGTTTTTCATTTTTCGTAAAAATGTTTGAGTGAAATAATATTTTAACATTTATGGAATGAATATAATTTCATGTCATCATGCTTTTTTAATGTATTGAAACATCTTATAAAATTTTATGGGTTTATTTTGAAATAAAACTATTTCATAATTATGTGTGTAGTTTATAGATTTTATAAATTAAATTCAATTGAAAATGGTATTTTCCTCAATAAATCTTCTTTAAATAACATTAATGTATTTTCATTTATGTAAAAATTTATTTTTGAATAATATTTCGAGTATGTAATCTATATACAACATTATTCAAACTTCTTTTTTTGGTTCATAATCAGTTTTAATGGGGATGTACTATTTTAATACCATTCTATATTTTATTCTAGGAAGATTGTGATTATGATTATTGATTTTGGAAACTATTATAATTTTATAAATTGTTTTTATTATAAATATATATATCAAATATGATTTAATAATTTTATATGGGAAATTCATTGGACATAGTAATTGATTATAATTTCCCACTATATCCCCTCAATGCATCGGTAGATATCATGAGACAAACTATATTGAGTTCTGGCCAAGGTGTTTCCCATTTATATATATATATTGGAAGGAATACATCGCGATATTATATTAATTTTTAAAAATACTCAATGGTATTTATTTGATGTATATTATTAGCCATTCCATCATTTTGAATTCAGTTATTAATATTCATTGGGATTATTCAATTCATTAGAATAAAAATTGTAATGTATCATGTTCATGGGATTATTTATGTTGAATTATTTGATCCTAATTTATTCCTTTAATTTTACGCTCATATTCTTGACTAAATAAATTTTGACTTAGATATTTATCAGTCCAAATTTTTTTCCATATATATTCATAGATTTTATTGTACAATTACCCTTAAATATCATTTAGCCTCACCCTGGTCTTATGTTTTATTTTCCCTAGGGTTTGATGATTTTTTAATTGATATTAGGGGTACTCTAGAGGAAAAATTAAAGTCTCAATGAAAATTCAATTTTTATTTTTCATTAAAATTAAATTCATACTTCATGTATCTAAATTCATTTTGAATAATACTATATATTTATTCAATTACCATGTGATTTATTGTATTTTATGCCAATGTAATAATTTCACAACCATATCTAGACTTCTATAGTTTTTTTTTACAATTAGTGTCTTCATTTTACAAAAAAGTAAATAAAATATATATTAAATTAATTTTGATGAGTTCAGTGAATATAATGTAAAATATTTATATGTTGTGTTAAATGGAAAGTTATTTGGAATAGAAGATTAGACCATAATGATTTTGTATTCTTACATACGAAATATAGATGACAAATGTTTTGTACATTCATGATTTGAAGATCGACAAAAAATAAGTTTTTAATTAATACTAAATAGTTAATAATCATAAATAGTTATTAAATTCCTTTAAAGAGAAAAAAACGTTAAAACTATATCAGATTTTAATTCTTGACATATTTGGTCTAATTAAAACTATATATCTTTCATATAAAATGTATTTTTTTACAATATTTATTACTATATTATATTTACGTTAACATATTTTTTTCCACATAAATCAATGACTCTGTCTAAATTTATTTTACATGCTAAATAACTTGAAAATGAAAAATGGTTATCTAATTTTATTAATTACAACTGATAAAATATGTGAGTTTTCAAATGTAAAGTTTGATAAATTCTATGATGATAATGGGTATATTCATAAATATTTATCAACTATAACTATATAAAAATAGTGTCATAAAAAGAAAAAATTATGATTTTGTAAGAAATTTTCATAATATTGTTAGAAGTGTTATCATTGAAAATAAATATCTGGCCAAAATCTATTGTCTTGGATTTTCTTATTGTTAAAAAAAATTACATATGAAATTTTTATAGAATAAAATATAAAAAAATAAATAAATAATGGATATCTAAAAAAAGTTAGAGTATTTAGATGCATTTTTAACATTCTTAATACCAAGTATACACCAAAAAAAAATATTCAAAATTGGATGATTTTATTATTCTGGCATACCTTAATTCATGTACGGTATATAGAGATTATAAACAGAAATACTAATACTTTAATAATGTTACCATGTTAAATTTATGGAATTTATATTATTGAATATAAAATATTGATTTTAGTAGGATGAGAAAAACATCATTGATTCCAAATTTAGTAAACATGAAATTTTAAGATTGGATAAGTCAATTGAGTATGAGATTACTTTTTATGGAAAAAAAATTTATAGTAAATAAATATAATCCATATGAAAAGGTAATTTGTGATATAACTATTGGTTTTAAAGTAAAATTTTCCTTATGTAAAATTTTTTGATAGAAAAGAAACATCCCCACATTTGGGCATCAGAATATTAATGAATAATTTCTTTACTCAATCTTGAATTATAAATGAATGAATACTTTAATAAATTTGATAGTTACAAATTATGGAATTTATTTTAATTCCCTAAGGGTAAAAATATTATTGGAACAAAATCGGTCTTTAGAAACAGGATAGACTACTCATGATAAGTCACAAAAAAGGCATATTTGTTGTTAATGGTTATAATCAGATTTCATTGATTTATTTTGAAATATCATTTTCAATTGTTTCTCAAATATAATCTATAATAATAATTTTGGAATATTCATCTCATTATGGAATTAAAATTTCCTAATTTATTTAGTACTTCATTTTTCAGTGAATATAATTATATAAATATTTATGTTTTTTGGCATCCTGATTTTGATAATAAATATAAATATAACCTTGTTCGGAAACTCTCAAAATATCATTATAATATAAAACATTTTGTTTGATGTTATCATGTATTTTTATCTTTATTACATATAAATAATATTTTTGAAAAGGGAAAAATTTATCCCAAATTTCTCATCCAAATATGCTAAAATTTTATTTTTGATTGTTCATATATATGATGATAACAATATCTCTGGTTCATAAACTAATATACATCGAAATACATTTTCAATTTTAACATATATATAATTTATTATAAACTTATTCATGAACATACGTTCTTTTGGTTTTTAAATATTTTTCATATAAATACTGAATCATTATTAACAAATTAAAATTTTATAATTAGTTAATTATGTTCTTTCTTCACGATATCAGTAAAAGATTAAATTTTCAAATAAGTATTACATGTAAAATTATTAATAATAATGCTATAAAATATGCATATAATTAGATTTTTAGAGGTTTTATTTGAAATTATAATTATTTGAAAGTATCTGGGCCACGTTTGATATTGATTTATATATATGTGATATATTCCAATAGAAATGTAAAAATAATAATATAAAATTAGGTAAAAAGTGTAACTATGTTAAATAATATATGGTTCCTTTAATATTTTATCCTGTAGATATAGCTTTTTAACTAATTTTTTTTAATATTTTTATTTTGGTTCTTGAAAATTATATATAAAGAGGAAATTGGTATGTATCATTTCTTCTTATATTTTTATGTTATTGGTGTTCTGAAGTTTAAAATTGAGTATCATTATCAAATATTAAATGTCATTATATTTTTTTGGGTTCATATTGTTCACAGTATTTACAGAATAGAAAGGAAAAAAATAGTACTTTTATTAATTAAATATACTAATTTATTGTTAGAATACTATTATAATTTTTATCTCAAAAAAATCCATGCTACATTCTATTATTAAATAGATTGATGTTAGGAAATCAATTTCACTAAGATAATTCCAAAAAAGAAATATTATTTTAGAATATTATTCTATAATAGATAAATATGTGGGAATCTATAATAAACACATATATTTATTTAGTTTAAAAAAAATTAAATTGGGAATATAAAATGATTTAAACATGATTATAAAATATAAATTTTGGGAAAGTATGACTCATATTTTGAGATAAACTTTTATATATGTTTTATTTTCCCATTGTGGATTTTTCAACAATTTTATTTTTTGGATCTCTAGAATGTTCTTATTAAATTGGATATTATTTAATTCATTGTAAACAATTAAATCATTCACTGGAAATCTAGATGTGTTTTCATGTATCATTAACGATTATAACTTCTGTTCCCATATGAGTATATACTATTATATAGAAGTATTTTTTTATATAATTTTATACTATTTGATAATTCTTGAATATAAGGGAATAATAATCATGTGTTCAACATAACTTTTTGGTCTAGTTCCTTTTCAAATAATTATAATGTATTCGCTTTGTCCCCTATTAACATAAAAAGTGTTAGTTTCTTTCTTTGTAATGCTTTCATAGAATATTTATATGATTAATTTTAATTAGGGGGATAATTATTAATCATAAAATACTAGTAAATTCAATGAGACATCTAGTAAATATTTTTAATCATCATTATAAGGTTTTGGGATTTTGTAATTGAAATTTATTATTAAAATTAAAAAGAAATTTTGATAATGTTTAACTCGATCATTAATCAATATAATTTATTATTATTATAGATAGTGAAGATAATTTTAATTTCACAAACACATTATGATTTAAATTTTTTTATTTTTCTTAATTTGGTTAAATAATCATGCGACCATGAGACTGTTGAACTTTCCATGGGTGAGAATTTTTAAAATTACTAGTGTGACTGCATTAGGAAAGTCAATTGACATTCTCAAGTGAACAAGTTTGGGGTCCTTTTCATATGAGATTTTCATGTTCAATCTTTAAATAAACTTATCATGTAACCCTATAAAGTGTACTATTTAATTGAACTTGATAAGAAACATTGTAAAGTGGCCTTTTTAGCGGAACATGTGAACTGAATTTGAGAGGTGAATTTTTGAAAAAATATTATGTTGCCAGATGAATATAAATTAATTGAATATTTAAAAAAAATAATGGGAAAACATGAAAAAAAATATTTTACCACAAGTTAAAAAATTAGGAGATAAAAATTATAGAATTTTAAAATCATTTCACATTCCATAAGAAGAAATTATTTTTAAATAACTTATTTATAATATTTTAGTTCCTAACTTAATTTTTTTTATAATACTATATTTAGAAATATTTTCTTTTTTTTCACATTTGAATCTATAGATTATTATTCCTTAAAATACTAATCAATTATATTAATAATAACGATTTTTTTGGAAAATTTCTATATAGTATTTAAAAATCATCACATGATGTAAATTCTCACATTTGTATCTTATGAAAACTATAGTTCTAAATTTAATTTGGTTATAATTTGAATACCTTATCTTTCATAATTTAAATGAGTTTATGAAGGGATTTTAATAAATATTATTATTATTTTAGGAATATATTAATTATTATAAAAAGTAATCTTTAAAAATAATGTTTTTAATATTTTAGCTTATTGAAGTAACCCATGTGGGTATTTTTTTCATATTAATTCAACAATGAAATCATATTTTTTAATTGGAAAAAAAAATTCAATAGGATTTATTCATTGAATAAGTTGTTCATAGAAGAAAACTATATATAGAGCTCTAAAAATCTAGATAAAGACACGAGGATGAGGGTATTATTATATATACATATACATTATACAATTGTGATTGACAACTTTAGTCAATTGGCTTATAATAATTGTTTCCTATATTACTGGAGAGAACATTATTTCCGCAACACATAGATCCTAAACTATCTATCGGTTTAGTGATTAAAAAATATTTATTATTTTTAGTGTGGTTAATTGTATGGGGTTATACAACCAATTTAATGATAACATATTGGGTTGTGAATGCCAAAAAAAATTATGAATTAGGTTCGTCCATTACTACAAAATGGTTGGGTATTTAGTTTGTCCTTAGACTGATTAAAATGGTAGGTTTGGTTTCTAACACCACTTCAATAGTTATCATATAGGTTTTATCAAAATGTGTTAAAAATATACAGTGATCATTTTATTCCTCTATGTTTCAAAATAAAATCATATTGGGATTTCTTCTATATTTTAAAAATGGGATGTAAATGCCTTTTGATCTCCCTTGAAATATAAAAGATAATATTATAATAGGTTTCATATTTCTCAGTTCATGATATGTGTGATTATTAGAGTAGTTTCATTTAGATATGAATTACATTAAAAATGTGTTTATTCCTATTATGTTTTCTACTTTATTAACATTACATTGATATATTGTTTCAATTGCATTAAAAGTTAATCCCCCTCGATAATTCATCCATTTTAATTAAGACCTAATACAATAAGTGATATTTAATAAAATTAGGATATATATCACATTATTAAAGATATCGAGATGTTAGAAACATCATCAATGTAAAATGACCAGATCTTCAAAGACAAAACATGCTTGACAAATATATTAGTTACCCCGTGAACTAATGATTTTAATGAAGAATTATTAACCAAATAGTGATTAGATTCTATAATTGAATCATATATTGTATGATATGAAATAATATTATTCAAGTATATGTGTGTAAATTGTATATTTATAGTACATTCTATTAAAATCACATACAAAACAAGTCATTACCTATGGTAATGCTTCTTCATCTCAATATTGAATCATTGAGATATGTATCATGTTATGAACCAATTTGTTTTTTTTGTTATTTACATAAATCCACTTTTAAATTTTAAATCATGAAACCTTTTTATATTATGGTATTTAAAATTAAAAATCTATTTATTTCATACAAGGGGTTATGATTTGAATTTTTCCATAGTGATAAGGGTTTATGTTTCAATATCCCCTTATACAAGTGTGTCTCTCTTTAAATTTATTTTATAGGAAAAATAAGATCTATCTACCTTAAATCACATATATTTTCTTCTACTATGGTTATTTAAGAGTTTATAACCTTTAAATTACATTTTCCTTTATTTTTTACACACAAATTCTAATTTGTTTTTTCAAAAGGTTAACCTTATTGTTTTTTAGTTGGAAACCATTAATTAAAATGTCCTTATTTTTAAATTATTTTACCAATGTTATTATTTAAAACAAAGTAATTTCTAAAGTTAACTTTCTATAATTATTTACCTTCATATAAAATTTTTAAAAAGAAATATTTTAATGTTTTCTCAAATGTGCAATTTTTTCTTTTAACAAAATGTAAAGAATAATGTTTTCAAATTTATATGACATGAGAGGGTTTTTCCTCAATCATAACTATTTTTTCCTTAAATCATACTTTTCAATTTAAAAAGGTTATTTTTAAATAAATTCTATTTCATATTATTTTGGTAATGTTTATGTTTTTATAGGTATTTAAGGGAAAGGATATTTTTATATAATTTTCAATGAGATGTTTTTGATAAAAATATTATTCATATATTTATAAACCATTTAATTATTATTATAATATAGTAGGGTTCTAATTATATTATACAATCATGTTTCATTATTTATTTTGATTATAATTTCATGATGAATAAATATTTATGAATCCAATTATTTTCCATATGGTATTATATGATTTAATGATGTTTTTATGATTTAGTGGAATAAGTATTAATGGTTATAATTATTTTTTTTGTGGAAACATATTTCTATATCCTTGTAATTCATTAGGTAATGAATTATATATCATGAGAAAATATGATTGATGAAGGGAAGGGAACCCATTTTAAGAGAAAAAGAAAGATGGTTATTAAACACAATCCATTATGGGACTTTTTACACTATATAATGATGTTATGTGTAGTAGTCCTTGACTAATGAAATGATTTTATATTCTTATTATTGTACCACATATTCCTATGAAATGTTTTTGTGCTTATTTTATTCTCCCATGGATCATAATATTATGTTCTCTTAAATATTACACCTTATATAATTTCAATGATTTATTCCCTGACATATGTTGTATGATCTAGGAATCATTGTGTATTAATTTATATTGTTAATATTACATTCCTTCATTATTATTTTATAACCTTGTGTATTTTCATGTATTATCAATTGATATCTCTGAACTTTTCCCTTATTGGTCATCTGAGATCACCTTTTATTTTTTTTCAATTATACCCAGTATATAAATTAAATTATTATGTATGATAATTATATAAGGGTATAAAATTAATAATGTCAATTATGCTAAGTATTATAAATAAAAAAGTTTTATATATATCTTATTTCCAAATACAGATAACCTATTTGGTTATCAGTCATGTTTTATTTAGAGATGTATTATATTTTCATCATAAATAATGTTGTATTTTTATATTTTATTCCCATGTAACTATATATAAAATCATTATTAATTTATTATATTCGTTTTAAATCCTTATAATTTAATTATTTTCAACCCATTATTTCATTATTTAATAAATGTCTTGAAAGGGATCGTACAATATCAAAAATAAATGTGTTTGGAAATGTAATAATTTCTCTAATGATTTAAATATTTTGATGTGTAAAAGATGTCAAGAGCCTAAAGTGGTAATTTATAAAATAACTTAAGTTTTTATTAATAACATGAATCCTATGGATAACCCTCCATCTACGATTGTAGAATATTTTTATTTTTGTCATTTATGTAGAAAGGACCTCCCACTATTATTGGATCCAATGATCACCAGATCAGGAATCAATGGATAAATTATTTTCAAAATATATTTTCCTTTCTCCAATGTTCTCAAAAATAAATTTTCATCGTAGATTTAATTGATTTATAATGGTAATTATATAAATGTAAGAATCTGATATTAACCCAAATACAAATATATTTTACAATGAATGAAAATATAACATCGTGAAATCATAAAATCTGAAGTATATAACTCCTCCCTAATAAGAATTTATGGGAAGATCATCCTAGAAAATACTATTATACTTACAATGGTAGAATTAAATTACATACTAGGAATAGAAAACATATCCTTATATAGATCCAATATCAATTGAGTAGAGAGGGAAATGATTTTCCATATTTGAATCCATGCTATGAGATTATATAAGTGAAAGGAGATTAATAAACCTTTATAGAAAATCCTTCATAGTAATAGATATTATATACTAATGAGAAAGAATATCCATATTATAAAATTTAAAAAAATTATAGAACATTCATTGAGGAAATATCCATTTTTGGAAATGTGCTAAAGTATAATTTTATGATTTTCTTAGTCTCCCTTCTAATAGAGAAGTTGAGATCTCTATAGAACTTATACATGATGCTCTCCCCACATTAATCAGTTCATAAAACATTTTGTCTATAGAACTAGAAGTGTCAAATAAGATACTTTATGATTACATAAAAAGGGTTTTATAAACCCTTATGCTCCTCTAATGGGTGTCATCATCAACTTTATTAATTATAAAGATGCATCAATGCATATTTTCATTGATTATCATGAGGTTAAATTGATCATGATAAAGAAGAATAAACTTATGGAATAGATTAATGAATTATTTAACCAAATACATGGGTATTTTAAAATCATAAATTTTTATCTTAAATCAATATATGATTAAATAAATGTAATGAAAAATTATATTCAAAAGTATTCCTTTCAAATAAAATATGGAAATTTTTTGTTCATAGTAAAACCATTCGGTGTCACTAATGGTCTCCAAATATTCATATACCTGATGAATAGATTCATTATAGATTACTAAGATAAAATAATGATGGTATATATAGATCATATTCTCATATACTCTAGGATAATGGAATCACATACAGACATTTTTAGTATATTTTTGAATAATTTTTGAATGGATAATTTATAAACAATGTTCAACATATGTGACTTATAGATGGAAAATGTTTCATTCATATAGAATGTTAACATAGTAATTTTTAATTATATTGGAAGATCATTATTTATTATGGAGTTATCATTGGAATAATTATAGGTACAAATTCATTTATATTTTAATACTTTTTGTTTGTTTTATAACATGGGGTGTGTTGGAAAACATTTTACAAAAAATGGAAGAAAAAGGTGTTTTGCATGGTTGGTGCATGGTTAGAACAAAGCATGCACCCATCCCAAAAAACAGTTAAACCTTGGAAAATGGGTTATCACTTGGAAAATACATTGTTTGTTAATCCATGTTCTCTATAAGGAGAAATATTTCACCCAAAACGTAATAGGTGCATAGTTTTTGCATGGTTCGGGAAAAACATGTTCCACTATGCAGGATACTACGTGTGGGAATTAATTAAGCACAAAAAAATAATTCTAAAATTTCCCAAAACCCATAATTAATATTAAATGATTCCACATTATCCCATAGGTCATCATTCATGTTTTTGGGTTCTCCCTATTTTAGGCTCTTCTGATCTCCATTCATCATGTATTGATGTCCGGTTCAATGACTACTTCTCTTCTAGTAAGGGATTTATTCTTTTATTCTTCCCCATTCTTCCTCTATCCATTCCACATTCTCATTAAAATGAAATCCACTATATAAAATATATATATATATATATATATATATATATTTGGTGTGATATTGTTCAATGATTATAGATCTAGATATAATCTTCAGTGTTCTTGAATTCCTAGAATATTTATTACCATGAATCTTAAGTTTTGGTTTTAAGATTTGGTCCTAAATCTACGTCGTTATACCTTAAAACCTTCTAGGAAATTTTTGGGGTGATTATTAATCAATAAATAGAGGTATGTGTTTTAATGTACTTTTCCCATAGTCTTGATATTGATATGTGTATGCATTAATTTGCATTACAAGCGTTCTTTAGAAATTCAAATTGAAAATTATATTTTTGGATGCAACCAACTGATTAATTGGTTTATTATTAAAAAATAAAGATTAATTAGGGACTTAACAATATGATTAAGGGATATACATATTGATGATTAATTTTGGAGTTAATATTCAGATTAAGGGGCAGTCAAATTGGTTGAAAATGGGTTAATTAATTATGAAATTTAGGAATCATGATTGAGATAATGGCCAATGGAATTATTGGATAAATCCTTGAAATACATGAGTAGTTAGGGATTTTCTTCTGAGATTACGGTGGCTTAATATATATATATATATTTAATTAAGTAATTAATTATGAGGGTTAGGTTCTTCCCATTTATATAATTAATGGGTGAGTTAATTATGATTTTTTAGGATATTAAATTTAGATAGTTGATCAGGGGATTTATTAGAGAGATCGCTATAATTAATTTATGAAGTCATTAGTGAATATAAAGATATATTAATTTATATAAATAATATTACATTAATTTATGTGATATTAATTATAATTACTAGAGATAATTAATTGAAGAATAATTATGGATATATTGAAGTTTTGAGTATGATTAATTAATTGATGGACTAAGTAAAGGATGGTGATAAACCTATGATATTGTGACCAATCTTATTTCATGTGATTAAATGGTAAATGGTAACATGGTAATTTAGTTAATTATTATGAATTGTAACATGTTCACTCAATTGTGTGTTTTTAATGTTAATTGGTAATATGGTCATTTATCCAGGTTTTATAAATGGCAACATTCTCATTAAATTATACGTCATTAGCTTGAGAATGGTAACATGTACATTTAGAAAAGTACTTTATAATGGAAATATTGTCATTCAATCATGATCCCCCTTGTGATAGAATTGATTCTAGCATGGGATGAAGTGGGTAGTGAGTTTTAAGGGTTCTCTGGAACCCAAGGATTTATTTAATTAAATATAGAGTATCTTATAATATGATAAACTATTTATTTATGCATTAAATATATTTTATATATAATTGCATACTCTATTAGTGAAGGGAATTATTTTACAGTCCTACAAATTCATACGCACACCAAACTTGGGAAGCTTGATTTGTACCTGAATAGAAATTATCACTATAGGAAAGGTAAAAGACAAGTTCCCTTAGTTGGATAACAGATTTGGGGATGGAAGATGGTTCAGGGAAATAGATGTGGTCTGGGAACTACTTGGGAGTCCTTAGTGTATTTTTTTAGTTTTCATTTTAGGCACATGACACTTACAACAGAAATTCATGATTCAGTTTTAGTTGGATATTATAAATCATGTATTCATTATCATGATATATGGGTATTCTGTCTGGTTTTTGAGGATTCTAATATTGTGTGTTATTTTTATGGAGTTTAATAAAATCACATATAGACTCCCCATTATTGATATATGAAAACCTCACTTGTTTTCAGAAGCCTCTTGTATAAAGGTAGTGTTCTTAAGGTCATGTCACTGACCGACTAGGGGTTCCACTATGTGGAACCCAAGTCGGGACAATATATTTATTCATCCATAAAATACTAAAACTACAGAGGAATTTCCTAAACATTATCTAAAAAATATACCAATGTTTATTTAGATTAAATGGGAACAATTCATAGTATATGACTAACTAATCATAATTACATAACCCACTAACCAAGACCACTCAAAATGTAGTAATGTTTTTATGGATGAAATAATATGAAGAGATATCAAATGTGTAGAATAATTGGATGATAATAAAAATTTTACTCACTCTTCCATCATATGAGGACGTATTTTTTAAATAATTTCATCAATAAAAGAAATAAATTAGTTTTTAACTCTAGAAAAATTGTAATATAATAGATTATGCCTTAATACAATTGATGTTTCATGGGAAAAATTACCTGACTCATGATATAGAGTTAGTAGATTTAATATTTTCATTAAATATTTTGTTAAATTATCTCTATAAAAAAATATGTGATAAATATACTAATCTAAAAATAAATATGTATAGATTCACCAAAAAGGATACGACATGTACCCATGAAGATAGAGATTGATAATAAACAAGCAATAATATTATCATTGTCAAAAATATCATGTAACATTATACATCATGAGGATTGAAAAGTATTTAATATTCATAGAAAAGAAAATAATTGACAAATAAATCATAAAGGAAGGTAGTTTTTTTTGCCTAGATCAAATTTATCAACTATTAATCATGTATAAGTTCAAGGAATCTCATAGTGAATATTTGGAGATATAATATAAAATTTACAAAGTAAATAATATGGAATTCAATGAATTAGACATGGATAAATTTGGAGATATGGGATTTCAGACACTATTATGTATACCATAAGAACATAATTTAGAGAAAAAACGATTAGATAATATACATGGATCATATTTCTCTAACAACCCTAGGATAACAATGGAGTGTAAAAATCTCTAAAAGAACAAATTCTTTTACATTATCAAGAAGGATATTTCCAAATTTAAATCATTTTTGTTATAATTCCAAAAATTTACTGAATAGTGTAAAAATATAATGGAGAGGACAAAATAGTTAGTAATAATAACATGGAATTGGGATAAAATCTATATATAATTTATTATTTTCCTTTTGAGGATATATATAGGGAAAAATTTCATATTTGTTGTATTGGATCATCTTAAAAAACATCCAAAATCATTATCAATTTCCAAGACTTTTGGATCGATAAAAGTACAATGGTATACACTAGATAGGTGGTGATGATGAATGGAATAATACTATCGATTATATTTGTTAATGGTACTAAGTATATTGATAATTTTTTAGGATTCATCAATATGTATTATACATATGGACGACATTCAGTATGGAATATCACCACTAAATAGATGCTCATTAAAAAAGAACCATTCAATATAAAGAAATAATAATTATATATTTCTAAATGAACATTAAAAGATGATGGGATTAATGTCTTATTCTAGTAGATTTATACATAATAATACAGTCAATAATTTATTAAGGTAATTATGAATCCATCCAATTAATTATTTATAACAAACATACTAGGCTGAAGTTCAATATAGTAAGATATTTGTGCCCGATCTATTAGTGAAATTAACTATATTTTCCATTCCATTAATAACCATACATAAGAATAATATAGTTGATATAATTATTATGTTTGAAATCATAAACACAACATAGATTTTTTTTCTTATTAATTCTTTCATATATCTCAATGAAGGATATTCTTTGGGTCTACGAAGAAGGTAGAGGTAATTCAAAGAAAACTTTTTCACTTAAATTATTAATAACATAGGAGTTGTGGTTCATTGAATGTCACTCCCACTAAACCTATCCCAAGTACATCATATGTTTCATAGATCATACTTGTGGAAGTATATATCATATCAATTACATGTATAGAATCCATAGGTGGTTTACTTGGATCATGAATTCTCATATGTGGATTTTTTAGGGAAGATCTTATATCATAAGGATAAATTTAAAAATAACAAGAAAAATAACATGTTCAATGTAATTTAGTGAAACCATAAGTAAATAAATTTTCAACGTGGGAAACAATTGATGTAGTGAAACAGAAGTACCCTTTATTATTTAATCATGGATTATAAAAAAATATTGAGCTTGATATTTATAAAGGGAAAGAATATAAAAACCCAGTTGTTTCTCTATATTATAATTTTCCACTTAAATTTATGTTCATATGTAATTTTATCAGGATGTGCAGAATAAAACACATGTTCATCATAAAATGAATATTACGTTACATAATCAATATATAACATCATATGTGAATGATAAATACACTCTATAAAAATATAATTTTAAACCAAAGATAATTATGTAAAATTAATATATTCCTACAATATACCACATCACAATCTCTTATATGTATCAATCACAGGAATAATATTATAAAAATGAAAAGAAACTATTGAAAAAAAATATTTACATTATATATATATATATATAAACTATATAAAATTTAGATAAAATTATTTTTAATACTAAATAAAAGAAATATTATTTATTTAGTGGATGTGTAAGGATATTATGGCCACTGTAAATAGAACAGATAACCATTGGAAATACGATTGTTAGAATAGTAATATGACTTTTATAACAATAATGTAACCATTAGTGTTGGAAAACTACCATTATTGATAATGATGAATAATCATTTTAGATAAATATTATCATCATTAAATAAATAAATATAAGTATTAAAACTTTATAAAATAATTACTTGATTAATGTAAAACTATAAAGCATATCTGTATATTTTTACTAAAACAAAATTTATATTACATGAAAAATATTTTAAATTTTATACAATAATTAAATAAAAAATTAACTAATTTAGAAAACTATTATTTTATAATTTAATTTTATTTCTTGATTCTGTACTTTCAAATTACATATTAGTTATGTTTATTAAATTTTCTTAAATTGTAAAATAATAAAGTGAGTAGTGAAATTCAATAAAATATATTATTTTAAATTAAACGTCAAATACCTTATCAATTAATTAGTATATTAGGTAATAAAATATTTACTCATCACCACATGAATAAATAACTATATATATATTCACAAGAATAAAAACTATTTTTGTATCACCATGTGATTCTAGTATAAATTTTTAATTAAACCAATATTCTGTGTTTAATATATTTTGATACACGCAACAATGGAAAAGTGTAAAAATGATTTAGTTTAGTAAAATTATATAATATAAATTATATACATTACCAAATTCCAAAAATAAATCTTACGATCCAAATAAATCATTTTGAAATAAAATTAAAATAAATTAATTCAACTACGAAAAATATCATTTTATGAATTACATTTGATATAAAAAAGGCATGGAAAATTTAAATTAATGATAGTTAAGATAAATTATTAACATCAAAAAAATAATTTAGTTTCTAAATGTACTACATGATAAATTATATCTGGATAAAAAAAAGGTTCTATTTAAACTTATTGTTTTCAATATATGTTATATATTTTTGTTGAAAAGTTGAATTTTTTATATTTGATGCATTAAATTTATATGAATGTATTCGTTATGAATAAAAAATTAATAATAATTAAGAATGTTTATTAATTAAATATAATTGATGTAAAATGATTAAATGAATAAAATTTTCATTTTCAAAATGTCTATTTTTTATATATTGAGAATTATTACGATAATGATCTCTATTATAGAATGGGCATTTCATCCTGAAAAGGGAAACCTGATTTATGGTTCAGAAAGGATGTTTTTGGCTTTAAAATATTTATGTTGGGTCACTACTCTAATTTTAAATGGGATACAATGGGGTTTATTAAAGGAACTAGAAATTCCCAAAAACTCCCACATTTATAGAAAAATATGTCACCATAAGAATGCATTCCGAATGTATGAAATCATCTTTGTTTCATTATAATTATTCTTAAAAAATCACCTAATATTAGAGGATGGTATTCCAGTCTCATTAGAACATTTGGGGGGGGGGTTATTTCACACTATATACTCTCATATAGAATTATGTCCTACTTTTGAATCTTTCATTAATCCCAATATGTGATTGGTCACCCAAACACTATAAATTTGTTTTTTGTACTTGTATATTTGAATATATATACATAGATTATATATCACATTTTTTCTAAAAGTGTATATTTATATATTTGTTACAAAAATGAAAATGTATTGTTGTATCAATGGTTCCCACGATTATATCTTTTCTACTTAGTGTTGATTTTTTACAATTCATTATCTTCTAAAGTCATGCTAATGGATTCTCTATTCGTTATTTCACACAATGATATAGATAGATACACATGGATCGTGAATCAATCCTAACTAAATGTTATTCCTTTATATCTATATGAATGAAACCAGAACCCATATAGATTGATACCACATAATGTGAAATTTTGTTCCTTATAAGGTACTGTGAAAACGATCGACTATGATAATGATATTTTGGTCAATGATTCCAATAAATTATTATTATGGGACTTACTCATGGGTGGTCCTTTTTTGATAATCTCATATATAATATGACCAAATGGAAATAGATCGTTTAGGTCAGTGAGAATATGGCCCACAATGAAGAGGTAATATTTTAATAAGCATATGGTACAATGTGAAAAATATATTGATATTTATTGGGTGTAAAGAAAATTGTGGTGGGGTGTTGTTTTTTATTATGGGGTTTTCTCAATAGTAATGGATCACTAAAGGATACATCCCTTGGGAAAAATATGACACACCGCAAAGGAATATTTCTTGGAATGGGAAGACATGAGTTATCTCATAATGAATATAGCCTCATTAGGATGGGAGTATAAGATTAATAACATTATGATTAAACAATTTAGGTGCTTCCTACATATATCATCAAAATAGAATTAATATCCCATGTAGTTTGAATTACATAGTTTAGGGTCACGTGATAGGACCACACCATCTAATTTTACATCAGGAATAAAGTAAATTGGTTTCTTCAATGGTATAGATATATAAATAAATGTTCACTTATGAATGTTGGATATGGGGATTGAGCTTTAGAGACTAATACTATGTATATTTTTAAGATATGAATATAGTTATGTTTATTTTTTATGTCAATAAAATATGTTTCATAAAAGGGGATACAATAATGGATTTAGTGGTGATTATTCTTTAATGTTTAAGTAAGATACATAACTAAGAAGATAATCTTTTTAAGAAATGTCTCTCTTGGAATATGTCCCTCTGAGAATGATAATAATGATTCATGGATTACACTTAAAAATGAGGAACATAATGAAAACACTATCATTACATCTAGGTAAAGGTTATTATAAATCTCTAATCCCATTTGATTTATTCCTAGGGTAGGAATAAAATTTATATGGAGGTTCAAAAAACTCATGATAGTGTATAATTATATTTGAGTGGCATACAAAATATGGTTTCCGGAATAAAATCTATTTTGAGTTTCACACTAAGGATAAAACCCTACAGTATGGCTGTATTCCTCATCCATGAAGGATGATAAATTTTATTATAATTATAGGGAATATTTCAGTATGATCTAGAAAATTAATATACGTACTCTGAAGTGTATGTATATGATATGAACTCATTCCAAATATGCTAATGGATTGGGAAAGATAATCATTTGGAATATTGTTAATTTTCCAAGAGATATTTATGGGACATGACACAAGGATAATATCATTACATTTTCATGAGGGTAATGTGATCACATGACCAAAATGGGGCCAGGGGATTGTTTAACTGGTAATTGTTTAGGTGATCAAGTGGATGTCAAGTTTTGAGATCTGAAGACCATTAAGGGGATAATCAGTCGCATGTATATGATGGTTTAGGTGATCTCATGTACATGGAGGGATTAGAAATAATGATTCAATATGGGGATTAGAAAATAAAATTCCTTGGGGTTTTATTGATCACATTACCTTCAAGAGGTTAAGGGGTCACATACACAGATATGTTAAAATGGATTATACGATTTTTCATGAGGTTCATTAATTTTTTCATTTTTTGAAGTTTTATCCACCTTATTATGTTTACCTAATTATCCTATAAATGAAATAATTCATGTATCTAAATCCTTAAGATCCACATCCATTTTTATCTCCCCTCACGTGTCTCTATGTTTCTTGCATTCTCATATCTATCCATCAAAGGAAAATTGTTTATTTTTTGATTGGAAAAATGATATTTAATCTATAGAAATTACCAAATTAATGGATCCATTTATGAAGTTAAATGGTGGGAGAAAGGTCTCACATGATGCAGGTTCACTACATGACTAAATTTGAGTGTATGATCAATGAATTATGTGATTATATGAGGGCCACATGATCGCATAACCCCATCATCTTCAAGTGCATACATCTGGTGTGTTTCATGACCAATAAGGTGAATAGACTTCCCCTTCATCGATGGAATTTTTGACCACATAAAATGATCAAAACTCATAACATGAATCAAGAAACATCGTGTGAGCTAGTTTGTTTTATGTAATTTCATGAGTAAGTTGAATGATATGAGGAAATTACATTGCTCTTCTGAATATTTTTTCTATTAGTATAGTGTTTCTATAGGTGTAATTGGTCTCATTATCCCCCAAAATTAAAACTCTACTTTGATAATTTTATATATAATATATTCTTAATATGTGGTCATTCATGGGGAAAATAAATTTCCCTTTGGAATGATGTTCATAAATGAAATGTGGGACACATTTTTAAAGAAGTTGAAGAATTATTTATCCCATTTCTCTTATATGAAACTCTTGTTCTCATTTACTCCATACACTATAAATAGGTGTCAATTTAAATTTTCCACACCTTTTACATGTTAATGGGGGTTCTAAATTTATCTTGACATCTCACATAACTCCTTCGTGTGTTAGAATCATGTAACCTCTTTGCATGATTACTTTGTATGATCAACATGAACAATATATTTTCATGAATGAAATCATGTAACTAAATCTCATGAATAATGTCACATAATTCTTACACTAAATAAGACAAAAAAAATTACTCATTTTTTTAATGTCACTATGCAACACTATTTTTCATTTGTATTTGGGAGAACATGTGACTTCCTCATAAAACTGAAGTGATGATGTGATCACCTGGATCATTTCTGATTAGGCTATAATTTATCCTATGATAAAATTATGGAATATTATATATCTATAGTGATCACATTCTTTCAAATCTTCAAATAAACAACGTTATCACATGTCATCACAGTGATTAATGATCACAAACCCAGAATAAATCATGTTATTAGGAGAATATATAGGGATAACATGATTATGTGACATTATATTAGTTGTGTGATTTGAACGAATTCTAATGGATTGTATTTTTTTATTTAATAATTATCTTTCAACATGATGGACTCATAAATAGATATCGAAGAGATCGTGGCTCACCAGATTGATAGGGTCAATACAATTTTGGCTGAATAGTGAGAGATTATCCAGTATTCTTCTGTTTATCTAATTGGTTTAATAGGGATAAACCTGTGGGAGTACCCTCTAAATAAATGGATACTCCTTTATAGGTTCAAATATTGTAATGACAGACCCATACAAACTCATCATATAGAGATACAACCTACTTAGTTGATTTTCAATAGTCATCACACATTCTATGAAAACATATCACTTCTTGGATATTTCATATTTGAATATGATCACTCAGAATGCTACATGCTGAATGATGAACGGATGGATCTTTATGGATCCTTTTATGCATCTAAAAATGAAACTTGCGTTTAAATATACATATTACTGAAATATCTAAAAACCAAAACATGGGTGCCTATCCACTAGGATCTCTAATTAGATGAGGATTTTATTATTGAAATGGGTATCCCTTTTTGGTGAAATGAATTTATATAGAGTTTGAAATTGAACTAAAAATGGAATACTTATATTGAGATACCATATTTTCAAAGACAGTTTCTTTTTGTAAAAAGAGCCTTCTACAATACCTAGTCACCATGTGTATATTAGACACAAATATGTTCTACCTGATTTATGTATGTGTTGAATATATCTCTAAGATGTCAATAAGATCAATCATGTTCCAATCATTGGAGATGTGTGTGATTAATTCATCCATTTAAATTATAACTAGGATAGATCTTTGTGGATTCCCACCATTGTTAAAGAGATTATCAATATAGCTAATTGGGTCCTTAGACAAGACCCAAACTCGTTTTTTGATTTCTCATTTGAATAATGGGAGTAATTATTTATCTAACTGACTGGGTGTAAGCCATTGGAGAAGAATCCAAGGGCTCTTTCATAACATGAGGCTCTCTCATAGGCTAATGTGCAACTTCCTATGGTTTAAGAATAATTTTTCAACATATTTTTGTGAGAATTAAGTCTCATTATGGTCGGTTTATTTAATGGGAGAAATTTATAATGATTTAAGATATTTATTAACTAATTTCTATCTAAATAATGGTGGGTTATGGGTGACCAATTTTTTAATAGTCGTATAATTGTTAAGTGGAAAGTAAATTATAATATTCTTACATATATTATTCAAGCATTATCACCAAATTCATCACATATATAAGATGAAAAATGATAAAATATATCCATCCCATTCCAATTGTTATTAAAATATATGGGGTCCATATAGATGGTTGTGAAATCATCCACATTCATGAAATTACTATTTCATAGTTCAATAATTTTTTAATAGATCTAGTGGAGTCAGACCCTACACACAAAATGTTTTTGAGATAACTAAAAAATTTATTCACCATGAATTTTTTTATATATTTCATATAGTTATAAAACCAACACATTTACTAACAACTAATAGGGAATAATTGAAATTTTAACTTATATAGGGTCTATTTGTGAGGGTGTCCTGTCATATCAAATTAAGGGAATGATCATCTAGGAAGAATATACATTCAACCAATTTGTAAGTCTGTTTAATTGTGTTCAGAAAAAAATACCTCCTCCTCATAGTATTCGAGTATAGGGACATCCAATGGATTTATTCCAGTGATGGATTATGGTTATGAAATAAGATATAAATATCTTGGTAAACTCTCCCCAAATCAAAATTTGTTTTTGTCTTTCAAAATATGATGTTGACACATGGATCAAGTCATTAAATAATTCATAATTCCCTATAATTATGAAAAATATAAATTTTATATATTTTATGGGTGATAATGTCAATGAAAACATCATATAAATGTAAGTAATGGGTCCCTTTAAGTGGAATTCTTCCATCATATTAGTGGTACTGAAGATTCTCGGGAAGAAAGACACACATTTAGAGATAGATCTACCCTAGAGTGGAGTTTAATAAAGGTATTTTCCCTCCTCATAACCCTCTCTGTTATTTCTAGATTTCCTTGTAGAATTTTTACAATGTTATGATTAGAGGAAATAAATATCATCTGTATAATTAGAAATAATTTTCTTTTATATGGAAGTAGTACCTGAGGGATTCATGATGATGACCAATCAAGACAGAATTTAATACATTGAATAAACAAATGTGGTTAATATCCACATCAATGATATTAGAGACAAAATTTATTCCATTAATTTAAAATCTCGCTATAGAGGCCAAGAACTATGGATTATAGTCACATGTACAATGGTTGTTTAAGATAAAGATTGAATGAAGCACATTTCTAGAGAATTGGTGAGATAAATATCACTATTAATGGAAAATTATATATTATTGTAACACTTTTAATATCAATTTTTAAATTTTTTTTGTGGTCGTAGTGATTATAGGACCTATCACTTATCTGAAATATTCTCCTAGAAGATATATTTTAGGGATTAACATTCATACTAATGAGGGTGTGATAAATAAGGAACCCCTAGTAAGATGTGTTATATAGATGTTGTTACCTTTAATATTTTAGTGATTCTTTCATAACCATAACCAATCTCACCTAAAAAACATAACTAATATATTCTATCTAATGAGTTACACATGAGTATTTTAGAAATATAAAGAGTAAGGTTACAACCTACGTGAATCTATCATAGGTTAATGGGAGAAAAACACATTTGTAGGAATTCTCCCTAGACAACTTTTTTATCTTTTCTTTAAATATTTTATTCTTATATGTAATAATTAATCCTTTTCAATGGATTTGGTATCTTGGTATGGAGAAAATTTGTTTCCTTGATTCAATAGGAATGCTAAATGGATATATGGATGGTGGGGGCTCAGTAAAAACAAGGGGAAATTCATCACTCTGGAATACAAAACCCAACAAGTGAAGGAATGATGTCATAGGGGAATGGAGTAGTTCCCTAAACATATGATCTTGTAGAATCATAATAAAGAGACTAATGGGAAATACCTAAATCACTATTCGATCTATAATATGTTCTTGTAGATGTAAAATAATATGAAATCAAAATTGTATCATACTCAGTCTCATGTTCTTGAATGGTAGATCTCATTTCCTTTCACTTAGAGTATGCATGTTCTATCTTAGAAGACCCATGCATGACCAAATACATATCATATGTTATTTCTATGTTTGTAGAATAATTACAACAGTGTGAGTACCTCTTATAAAATTGATACTTCCATCATGGTTTCATTTAAGTATCTAACATCTATGTATATTTTTATATCATATTGGTGATAATCCCAATGTGTTATAAGAAAAATATTAATTTCATTCCATATGATGTTGATATGATAAAAATGTGGTCACTTCTTTATTCAACACTGATATACATCTAATAATTCATGAATCAATTATTTGGATTGAATATAGCTACTAATAATTTATATATGCTTTGTTTTCAATCGCTTTATTTTAGAATGTAGGAATATCGGATCCATCTACATTTGGGTCACATTATTGTAGGATTTAAATTCATCTAGACTATGTGAAAACTATAAATTTTATTAGTAAATTGGTTCACATGCACATTCTTGTACCTGAACAAGGCTTTTATTGAGGCCTAGTGTATGTTGTATACTGACAATAGTTATAACGAATGGTGTAGAATTACATATTTTAAATGAGCTCTAATGTCTAATTCGTGGAAGTTGATGATCAATAGGGTCTGCTTTTTTTAGGTTCACCACCCATAGATATTTTGAAAATTATTATCGTTCACTCTAATTTAATATTAAATTGGTGTTCGTCGTCCAAGAGACGAGAATCAAATTTTAACTATCGACATCATCAATAGAGTCTTCAAACATTTTCATGCATCATCATTGTGACACCCTCAAAAAAACATCCCATTATAATATTGAGGATGTGAATTATCAATGTATTGATTATAATGGGTGAACTATAGTATATTGTATGAATCAAGAATTATTCATCGTTTATTATACATATTTCATGGAAATAATAGTGGATCAATAGAAATTTAATTTCGAGGATTTTGAGAAGGCCATAATGGATTTCACTACAATGAAAGAGTCATTTAAACCCATAGAGGTGGAAAAACAATAATATTATATCATATTCATTATTTCATAACAGGTATGGGGAGAATGAATACTAATATTTGAGAGGGAACATTTCATTTTATATTGTTGAATTGTAATTTCTTAACCTCTTAATTTTGGAGGTACAACCTTTTTTGATACGTTAATGGATAAATATATCATGGATTGACCATGTAATTTTAAATTTTTTATTACTCGTCATATCTTGATTACATAATATATTTCAATTCACTAATAAATGTTATGATCCAATATTTTTTACAATTCCATATTTGATTCCAAATACATGAACTGTAATTAGTTCCTCTTGGAAATGGTTTATTTATCGGTATAGGTATAATCAACATCAGTATTATACTAGAGTAAGACCATTTAGAAATATATGGTTAATTTCTATTGGGTGTGGCATATTGATGGGTATAATTATAAACACAATTATTATTCCACTAGAGTTGGTTTATTCTAAAATGGGTGTATAATTCCACCTTAGTGAGGATTATGAATGTGTATAATTATAAACACCATCACCATGACACTAAATTTGGTATATTTATATATGGTTTACCAATGATTTAGAACAAAGAGGTGCTTTTTTTATGTATATTATATTTTTTATATGAAGGAAATACTCTACAATTTTCCTAGGATACTATCAAATAAAGCATAGATTGGATATTATTTGGACCTTATAGTTGATCTAACAATATAATTTTCATTTTCATTCATTACCCTATATTTTATCTAATATTCATATGAGGAAGGGTTAACACGTAGATAGATGGATCCTTCTTTTCCAACCATTATAGGTTTTTGACCTAACAAAAATTATGTATTTTTTTATTTATGGTGCCAAATTTTTTCTATATAATGTTGTGTACATATCTAGATATTGGGGATTCAACTTCATCCAAGACCACCTTTTAAGGGTATTCAGCCTATCATGTATCATTATAATTCATTGGGTAGATAAATGTCCTAAAATTGGAAAAAAAATGAGATTAAATTTTTGTTCGAATCGCTATGACCAGGTAGTGATGTAGTCTTCATTATATATGACCAACTAAAATATGACATGAATGAGATTAAAATGTTATATTTTCAATAAACCATAACAAAAATGAATTTTTTGATCATATCAAAATGTTAATGTTACAAGAATATGTAAAGGGATACCTTCCCTGGATGTAAATTCATATGACTTGATGGGGGTGATGTATATAGAATCCAAATGGGGACATGCATGCATAACTAAATAATGGAGTCCTTAAGTGAATGATACAATTGTTATAGATAGCCATGGAATATTTTTGCAATCCATAGACACATTATACATTATGTATGATTAATGGATGGACATGTTTAAAAAAGATGGTGGAGGAATACTAAAACTCATTTGACCAATGTATGATTGTTTTGGTACTTGAAAAAAATGATATTGGATGAATTTCTATTCCATTTAATTTCATTTAGAATGTACACAACTTTCATGCAGTTTAACATAATGAAACAGTGTATTAGATTTCATGAGATTTAACATCTTGTGAAAAGGATTTCTTGTGGATGGAAAATAAATATATGATATAGTCATAATAAAATATATTGTGATAGATATACTAAATCAAAATGTAGTTCTTTATATTCTTTGACACCACATAGTTACATCTCATATGCAGAGAATGAAGTGATTTATAAGAATTTGTCTATTTGCGAGGGGTCCCATAGTAAAGGATTCAATACGTATCTATCTCATTTTCATGATGAAACATTTTATT
This sequence comes from Viscum album, assembly GCA_963277665.1. Classification (NCBI taxonomy): domain Eukaryota; kingdom Viridiplantae; phylum Streptophyta; class Magnoliopsida; order Santalales; family Viscaceae; genus Viscum; species Viscum album. The sequence goes on from OY728123.1 coordinate 1,501,235,442, forward strand.
TAGTTTATTTTAGATATATTAGGTACATATGAAATGGAAAAAATAGGCATCACCTTACTATAGTACTACAATGAATGTGGAAGTGTCAACGAGGGAGGTAGAATATTAATGTTATGAGTTCATTTTTTTATGTTGTGCTTGGTCCATGGATAGATAGTCTTAAAATTTAATCATATCTTGATGTAATAAGAGTCAAGACACATTCGCATCTTTAAAATATTCTACCCTCTAAAGATCTATATCATTTTTAATGGATATTGGGTATTTTTGTTTGAATTTATGACTATGGTATGATCAATGATCTCATTGTCACAATTTATACTATGATAATTGGAATCAGGACACATGTGTTTACTATATTTTTATCTACATAGATAATACTCATATTTTTGGAGGGATAAGTTTTCAATTGGAATAATAGTTGGGCTAAGGACAGAGATTTGGCCATAAATATGTATCCATTTAATACCAGAATAAAGAAAAATATACTTAATAATGATAAATCCCCTATATTGATCTGAATAAAATCTAGATAGGGATCATTATTAGCTTTATGGGTTTTCACGGACCTGATTCATGCAGGAAATGGAAGTAACTCAACTTATTCCTAAAAAATTGGAAACACTCTTTATAGATGAGGATTGATGTAATTAGGTTCCATGATGAGGAGGTGGAATCATTAATTTTGTGATTAGACCAAGGTAATGAAATGTGCATATCACTACATATCCTATGAAGTTAATAATCAATCCACATGTAGTTTTATATGTAATATTCACTACATTGATATGACTTATACGAGTGAAATCGGTGGATTTGATGTTCTGAGGCCTGATTGGATCTTTTTATAGAAACATATACATTGATCAAGATCTTATGTATAGGACAAACACGTTCTAGGAAATTGGACACATTGAGTTTTTTAATTTTATATAGTATGGACTTCCACAACATAGTTTAATGTGATGAAGTGCGGATGATGGTGATGTAGTTTAATATCATTAGGAAATGAAATGTATGTTATACAATTTAAAGTCATTCATTAAGGAATTTGAATCTATTTGATAACTAGGAGAATTATTTAGTCATAAAATACAAATTTGTATGGGAATGATGTTTTCTTCATCCTTCATATTCTAGAAGTAATATTTATTGAAATAGAACTTTTTTATGACATAAGGTCCATCCCACATTAGTTCAGTAATAGTAGGATTATTCCATGGTATTACCAGGGGTCCAAGATATATTTTCATCTCTCAAAAAGTAATGAGTGGATAAGATACATCTTATTAAATTCTCATGTAATACAATTTTTATATACATTAAAGTTGTTCAATTTATACAACCTCTTCCCAATGAGACTTTTTGGCTCATATTATCAATTCTATAATTGTAAATATTCTAAGAGGTAACAAAATATTTTGGGTCATAGTTTGGGAAATTTAGAATCTATTAATAGTACTATTGATATTATATAAAAAATAATATTGGGTTGTTTTATAGATATGTAGGATATCGTAATATTTTCCCATAAAACATACATGAATTTTTCTGGATAAATTTATCATCATTATCCAATATTTTCAATAGTAAATTTTACAGTATTATGGGAATCCAATATTTTCCATCTTTTCCTCTATAATATGAATGAAAATATGTGTTCACTATGTTATACTCCAAATACTGCCACTCCACATGGTTTAAAAATAAATGGCGCCATTGTCCATCAATATTTTAGGGGAGGAACCAAATTTGGCGATGATGATGGATATCAAGAAGTCGATGATATTATTCATCCATACTTCCTTGAGAGATATTCCCATGGAATACATGGAAAATTAGATAGTAGTTGTACAGATATAAATAAATTTATTAACTATGGTTGGGTGATATAGCTTAAAAACATCTATTCACCAATGGCAAGGAATATTTAGCATTATGTAGTAAAAATTGCTGTTTTTGGATGAAATTGGAATTTATTTAATTGGAATGCTACTTCTAGGTGATTTCTACATATTATTGTTACATAGTCATATATAAAAACCCATTTGTCTTAATTTGGTATGAGATATTGGATTTGGACTAATGATTATTCCAGGATCCTTATATGGGCATCCTGAATGATATCAACAGTCTCTCTTTATTTGGTGCATCTACTCAAGAATCTATTGATGATTCATTCTTATCAAACATTCCATTTATTCATATCATCAACACGGGTGATGATTTCAACAAATTGTATAATACGTTCCATCTTAGTTTGGTCTGATGTGGGGATGCTATTTTTGAGTAAATCCATTATCAAACTCATCCTCCCAATAAAGAATGTTGATTCATCATGATTTGGAAGAACGATAATATCGTTGATTAAATCCATGAAAAAAATGCTTACTGGGGATAATACCATATAGTGTGAAATATAAGACATTCTTATCCAAGAAAAGGTGAGCCATGGTTATTGTTGCATTAGTCAGCATATAAGTATTTGAATTTTCTATTTGATGGATGTGATTCTATGATCACTCAAAAGGTAATTGATAAGTCATTCTCATCATGTATCCTTGAATTGGGTAACAATATTTCCTCATAATTATGTATTTATCATTGATCTTTTAAATAAATAACTATGAATCGACCAAAAGATTCAAATTTGTCATTTTCCTCTACAATTAATGTTCTTTATCCACAATTAGAGCTTGGTAATCCGCCTCATTTTTTGTGTGAATCCATTAGATATCTATAAAGATAAAGATATAATATACTTGACTAGGTATAAAAATATATTCTCCCACCCCACTCCTTTGAGATTTTGGATTCAACCAGACTATTGATCAGTCATTGAGAGGCTCCATCAAAATAATTCTCCCATTTTTGATGTCTTTCAGGGGATTGAAAAACTTATTCTATGAAATATCAATATTCACCAGCATGATATCCTGGTTATGATTCACTTTAGTATAATCTTCTAGCAACCAATACATTTATTTCATTTTGTAGCATGAATTGAATGAAATATTTTTGAAATATAACAACTATTTGGACCATATTACCAATCAACATATTGATATTAAGGATGTACCTGAGGTAGTAAATACGAGGGAATAATTGGACATTATGGTGCTTTATGTAATGACTTAGACCATGTAATATAAAAAGTGTATGTGAGTAATTGTAAACATAACAATATTTATTATTATTATCTATAATTGTCCTTATGAGATATTAGATACTAATTTCAATATAGGTGTAATATTTTGTATGATAAGAGGGATAATCCATTACTCCATAACAAAAATATAATGGATAATTGGATTCTATTATACTGGATGAATTATAAAATGCAAGTATAGTAGATATACCATGAGATTTTTGAAGTCATGGTAGAAATATTAATCCCATTGATTTGAGTCTCTCTAATTTTCAAACATTAAAAATGGGATGCATATTCTGGTTATATTTCCTATGAAATGATTGATGTAGGTGATTAATCCCTAAATTCATCACAAAACTTTTAAATTTTTAAGAGTTGTAATTGGGAGGATCATACTAATATTTTAAGGGCCAACCTGAATTCCACATTAATGTTCCACAAAACCAAGGCGTTTTACTTAAATCACCCCTAAATAACATTTTTAATGTTTTATAATCCTGATATTATGATGAACTTTGAGGAATATTTTTTGGATGTTGTGAAAAATATAATAATGATAACATTAAGGAACCAAACTATTGTTGACATATCTTGCCATGATATAACCCTAAAAAGAATTGAAAATGAGATGAATGGAATATTGGTCATTGGCTCTGATATTCTTCAAATAAAATGTCATATAATGGTTGAATAATATCATATATGGTGCACTAAAAGTGGTGGATTCTTTAATATCAATGTATAACATGATTCTATTGTATAATTATTACTCATATATAAATAAAGGGGTTTATAAACGAATTATTTCATCAATTGGAAATTCTATAATTAGTACTGGGAAATTACATGTCATGTAGTGTTGGTTTAGATCCTTGGAAGAGATATAGATTGTGATTTTATTGTTCTTTTTCTTAATGAGTATAATTTTGGATGTTCTTTTTGAGTATTACACTTCGTGAATGAAAATTAATTTAATAAATTAACAACACTGAGTTCTATCATGGAATTATAATTTTCAATAATTATCTTCAAAATATTAGTTAATATTTAATGGTTTGATGGAAATCCCATATGATTCGTGGACACATCAAGATAAAATCCATGAATTTATATTTAATTTCATGTTAAAAAATGTTATTTCCTCAATAAGGAGATGTACATCACCTTATAATCTAGATTCATATAATAACTAAACAATGTATGTCAGAGTACCTCCTATATTTTCATGACCCTTCCTAGTGGGGCCAATGTCGTGACTCTCCAAGCCCGCCTCCAATCGGCCAGGGGCTGGTGACTAGCACCGAGTAGGCATATTACTAACCATGGGAGGAATTTCCTATGTACATGTAAACACACACACATCTCCAAGACCACAAATTCAGAAATGTAAAAACACTAAGGAAAAGAATGCATGCATACAACTAAACCCATCCAACAGAGTAAGCTAGAATGTAAAGTACTGAATTTAAAATGGGCCAAAATACAAGCCCACCAAAACAAAAGTCTGAAAAATGAAATGTCCATCCTGTAAACACAAAAGGTACTGGGACTGCCGATCGTAGCCATAGGAACACCTCGGTCTATAGGGAAGTCAAAAATATCAGTCTTGTCCTGGTCCACCATAAACTATGTCAAAAGGCAACTCATCTACACAAGACATGACAAGTGCGGGCAATGCTAGTGTAGGGAGGAGTATAACAATACACAGTAGGGGACCCCGAAAACCAAAAATCAGCACACAAAGTAATGGTGAAGTCATCTATGCCTAGTATATGTCTACAAAACATATAGCACAAATTAGATGTACTCAAACCCTAGACTCATAGCCTAGAGGCAAGTCAGACAACCCCATACCCCCAGCTAGGGGTTCAGTTCAAGATTCCATGAAGCACTCATTCCGAGAGAACAAACTCCATGAGTCTTACAACTCTGATGAAGTTTGTCTGAGAAGTACTGTATGTCGAGCATCATCACGAGAGGTATTTACAGTCATTACGGGAGACACACTTCGGAGTGAGAAGGTTACGGTAGATAGATGCACTCATTATGGGAGATAGAATCCAGAGTGGTAAAATCACGATACACAGATGAGGATCACTTCCACGGCCATGGTGGATACAACGACTCATCTGGGATTCACCTGCCAGGTAGAGGATCAACGCCCGATGGAGTTGGTCATGTCGATGTCAGACACATCCTACGGTCAAGAATGGATATCAGATCTTGATCTGAGCCTCTCGGATGGATGTCTGAATCTATCACAATATGTCATGCTGAAGAGATCATACTTCAATAATGTAAATGATACCTAACCTTCAGGGGAACAAGAAGAAGGGAACTAACCCAAAAAAAATATGTCCAGGATGCGGTGAATAGGAGGACCATGCAATTTTCCAAAAAGAACACATCATGTATAATAATATACATGTCATGTTGTCTGACCCCGGTTACTGCCAATGTACAATCACATGTGTCATAAGGCTGCTCATGTAGAAAAACTGAGTAAACAGTGTGTAGTATGGTGTAGATGCTATGTCCGAGTTACCGGGTTTGGCTCCGTGTACGCTAGCCATGTGAACGTACACAGTCATCAAACCATGTTCTCCTACCTGTGTAATCGGTACACGGGGAGGCCCGTGTTGCTAGCCTCGCTAGGCCGTGTGATGGATTACACGGTTGTGTACTCCATCTCGTGTCTGTATACCCTTGGATACACACCGAGTTCCATGTAGTCGCCTCTACGGTGTTGTACACACCGTGTCTCCTAAATCTGTGTAGTCCAACCTGTGTCTGTGTACTTCCCAAAATACACGCCAAGCTTCAGGGAAATTATAACATTTCGTGTGACCAGGGTCAGACGCCGTGTGATTCCTCACTGACCCCTGATACCCTAGCCACCGCCTCTAGTACTACACGATGTGTTCTTCGGATCTACGCGCCATGTATTCTAGATATTTCCAGAAATGCGGACCTCCACTGCCACGCCTCCAGTGATGATCCTCTCGTCGATCCGGCCATCTGATCGCCACAAAACATTTAAATTTTGGTCGCCCCAACACCACAAAGCTGATTCCATTGTTTTCATACCTCCGATCGACTTTGAAAACATGTAATGATCCATCCGTTAAAAGAACGCTCGAAGAACGACCGTTCCCGATCCAGCCTGATTTATGATCTACTATGGTTGTCGTACCTCTGAAAGGTTCTTAGGGTGTCGATTCTTCAATTTGGGATCATTGCATCACATAACGGATGGAAAAAGATATTTTCCTCCTCACACTGCGAAGAATGCGAAAAACACGCGAGAAGAAAATGGGGGAAGGAAAACCAGTCAAACAAAAAGAGGAACGAACCACCGCCATTGTTCATCATGACGTTTATCCACTCCAATTAATAGGCATATACAGAGCAGAAAATCAACAACAAAAACAACATGGTTTAATTTCTCCCATAACCATCCAAAAAAAATCTATCCCACAAGAACGTATGAATCCGCAGATCAACTTTTTCATGGTTGATTCGAGTTTTTTGTTTAAGTCAGAAGAGGGGAAAGGAAAAATTAAATAACAAACCCCTTCCTCAATAAATTAGTGATTCCTGACGAAGAGTTCATGCTTCTATCATCATCAAGTTCCACCAACCTTGTTGGCATAGTGATTCGCAGCTTCGATCGGTCATCGTTCATCTCCGAGTGTTTTTCCAGCGTTTCTATCAATCTTTCACCAATGATCTACGTTTGATTATCCCAATAAAAAGGGAAACATATTTGACATTAAAAAATACATTGCGGTATTAATGAGTCTAGCTTTCCATTCTTGAGTCATTATGACGCACCAATTATTAAGGAATCATCTGCCCTGTTTTCGCATAGCAGCAGATGTTTCCATAAATTAAAATAAAATAACTTGTGAATATATTTTATTTTATTTTACTTAAAACGTCCAAAAATTAACTTTTTCCCTCGACCCGCGTCGGTTGAGGTTACACTCCTTCTTAGGTAAAGTCGTATCCCCATACACAACGATGCACTCAGGTTTTTATTCAAGGCATCCATTTGGAAATTTCCACATCTGCACAGAAGTGACAACTCACATAACTTAAAAAAAGTTCAAACCACCATTCTAGGCTCACTGGGCCTCAGAATCATATGTCGTTTTCATGCCTGTCTCAAAACAATTCGATATAATTTTTAATGATAACACACAAAAAATCCGAGACATTACATTCTCCCCACCTTGTGGATTTACGTACCCGAGAATCAAAAAATAAAGGCTACTCAAAAATATGTGGGTAATGGGCATGGATCTGGGCCTCCTGCTCCCACATGCTCCCATGAAGATTCTCATACTCCCATCGGATTCACACCAAGGTAATCATTCACCCATGAAAGATCCTTTCCTACTTATCCCTGATCTCTACCAGGTACTTAGCATTGGTCCCTCCATCCTGAATGTCCATTATACCCAGTCGATGATGTGCGATGGGTCATGCATGGAACTCATCAAATACAACACGTGGAAGAAATCATGTACTCAATGAAAATGTGGTGGTAGAGCTAGTTGTTATGCTACCTCTCTAATGTTGCATAGTATCTGGAAAGGTATTATGATCCTTGGAGATAGCTTGTCGCCTCGGCCAAATCTCTATAACCCTCATCGACGTGAGACCCAAAGAAAGATGTAGTCTCCCTCTTCGAACTCCATAGGTCTGCATCATCTGTCAGCCTAAGATTTGCGCCAGCTATGTGCAGTATTAAAATTCTCCTAGATGACCTGCAACTTCTTAGTATTATCTTGCACCAACTCTGGACCCATGAGTAATGACTCACCAGGGTCGGTCCAAAAAAGCAGTGATCGACATGGTCTCCAATACAAGGCCTCGAACGGTGCCATACCAAAGGTGGAGTGGTAGCTATTTTTGTATGGAAACTACACCAATGGTAGGTGGTCCTCCCAATTAAGAATAATGTCTGAGACACAAGCTCACAACATATCCTCCAGAACCTGAATGGTTCTCTCTGTATGACCATATGTTTGGGGATGAAACGTTTTGCTCAAGCATAGATAAGTACCAAAAGAAACCTGCAATCCCTTCCATAGGTGGGATGTGAAACATGCATCTCAGTCTGAGACTATTGTTGAGGGGACTCCATGAAGCCGAACTATCTCATGTATGCAGAGTGGTCTATCATATTTACAGAACACTACTCGCTGATAGCTAGGAAGTGGACTGACTTAGTGAGTCGATCAAAGATCACCGATATAGAATCATTCCCCTTGGATGTACGTGGGAAGGATTTCATGAATTCCGTCGATATTTTATCCCACTTCCACTTTGGATCTTCCTGGGGTGAGCTAATTCCGCTGGAACCTGGTGCTCCGCCTTCACATGCTGGCATGTCAGACATTGAGAAACGAACTCTGCTACTGCCTTCTTCATGCCTGAGCACTAGAACTATCGTCGATGATCCTGGTACATCTTTTCCACTCCAGTATATACCACCAATGGGGATTTATGAAACTCCCTTAGGACCTCCTCCTACAATTCCACCGATACAACAATGTGTCCTCTGAAAAAAAGTATGTGCTCCCCACCTTGTGATTATCCATTAAGAGAATGTCTTCTAGGAAACTGAGCACATAAAGCCACATAATTGACATCTCCTAGTTGCACCTACCTAACCAGCTATAAGAGTGGAGGGGTGACAACCATCGATAGTAGGTAGGATACATCTGCCCTTTCCAGGAAGGACAACTGCAATGTGGCTAACTGCTCTGTTGGCTCACTCAATAGTTGGGAGATCGATCTTTTTCTCAGAGCATATGTTACCTTGTTCAAATTCCCAAGAGTATTGATGATATCAAAATCATAGTCATGGAAGAATTATAGACAATTCATCTATCTCAAATACAGATCTTTCTGCGAAAAGATGTACATGAGGCTCTTGTGGTCATAGTAGAAAATAAATCCCTCACCCATAAGGTAGTGTCGCTACATCTTCAATGAGAAGACTACTGAAGCCAACTCGAGATCATGGGTCGCATTGTTCTTCTTATGTGGCATAAGCTGGAACGAACCATAAGTAATCACTGCCTGCCTCTGTATCCGGACACAGCCGAGCCCGGTCCCAGATGTATCGCAGAAAACTAAGTACTCGACACCCTCCTCCGGCAATCTCAAGATTGGCCCACTTGTCAAACTCTGTCTCAATTTCTCAAAAGCCCGATGGCACTCCTCCGTCCATATGAAGGGTTACTCATTATTGGTTAAGGCTGTCATCGGTTCTGATATCCATGTGAAGTCAGAAATGAACCTCCGGTAATATCATGCCAATCCAAGGAAGATATACACCTCAGTCACGCTCTAAGGTCGATCCATGCTAACATAGCCTCCACCTTGGTTGGGTCTATAGCTACTCCATCTATTGAGATGAAATGTCCCATAAAGTGGACATCTTAAATCCAAAACTGGCACTTTGAGAGATTCCCATAAAGTTGGTGCTCTAGAAGTACATCAAGAACCATCTGCAGGAGCCTCTCATACTCCTCTTCTAATGCCGAGTACACAAGGATGTCGTTGAAGAAGACCATTATGAACCAATCCAAGTATGGCTCAAAAATCCATTTCATCAGCCCCAGGAATACATCACGGGCATTCGTCACGCTGAAATGCATCACCAAGTACTCATAGTGACCGTAGGAGCATCTGAAAGATGTCTTCAGTATATCCCCATCCTATAATCGTAACTAGTGATAGCCTAATTGAAGGTCAACCTTCGAGAACCACTTTGTCGATCATAACTGATCGAAGAGTTCATCGATCCTTGGAAGTGGATACTAGTTCTTCACCGTCACCTGGTTCTTGCGCCGAAATCTATGCACAACCTCAAACTCCCATCTGCCTTCTTGGAAAACAAGACTGGAGCTGCCCATAGTGAAACTCTAGTTCTCACGAAACTATTTCTCTGCAAATCCTCCAGCTGATCTCTCAGCTCACAAAGCTCTGTGAGAGCCATCCGATATGCTGATGAGGAAATTGGTGTTGTCTCTGGGTGTATGTCGATGCAAAAGTTGATTTTATTGTGGGAAGGTAATCCTGGTACATCTTCATGAATGACATCCTCATACTCCACCACTAATGTTGAGAACTTTGAGTTCACAATATCCACTGCTACTAGGACATGGCTAGCCAACTCATGGGCGATTGGCTGCACCCTCCTATTCATATGCTCATTCTGCACTGCCTGGGTTTCCCTTTCTCCAACAAAGGAAAACTTTGTTCCATCACGGTGGAGACACCGCACTCTTCGCCAAAAACATTCAATCTGGGCATGGACCGACGATAAACAATCCATACCGAGAATAGCGTTTTAAGGCCTGGACACTACCACCTATAGGATCCAACCGAAACTCTCACCTACAAGGTTAATATCACACTATTTGAAATGGTTTGTGATCGTGATGTCTCTTCTCGTAGTTGTCTCCAATTATAAGGATCGAGTCAACGGTTCTACTGGAATCTCTAGGTTTCTTACAAGACACGTGGCTATGAAGGAATGACTGGAACATATGCCTATAAGTAAGACAACTAATGTTGAAAAGATAGAGATCGTACCTCAAATCATCCATGGAGCCCCTGGCCCGTATGCCTCAACCACATGCAGCTGTCCCCGTCCCTATCCTTCAGCTCCCTGAGCTTGGTGCGGGCCTTATGGGGGTGGTGGTGGAAGTAAGTTGAAACATCTTCCACCACCTGCAGCTCTCCTTGCTTCTCTTCCACGTCCGCCGCCTAGCGGGTCTATCTGCTTCACTCTCAGCCTCTGCCTTGATGGTCCATCCACCACTTCCCTATCTACATATTGATGGGTCAGGCAATCTCTAGTGAGATGTACCCTACCATAGCACGTATAACATTGCTTCTCCCTAGGCTGACTGGATCCAACCTGAGAGCCCTAGACTGTCGATCATATGTCTTGGGTCCTCCTATGACACCTCCCTCATCCAGATCCCTATGTTTGAAGCCAGCTCCCTGCTGCCAGTGTCTCTGCACCTTTCTCCCTGCTGCGGACTATCGTCGGCTGTCTCTGCTCCGCCAGGAAGCCCTCGATCACCAAGTCCCACTCGAGCACTCCAGCATAAGTCGATATTCCTAGAGTCACGACACTAGCTCATATGTCCCGCCGTAGACCTCTCTCAAAGTTCCATGATCTGATGTACTGACCCCTGACCATATCAATCGAGTACCGGGAAATGTTGGTGAACCGTGATGAATAATCAGCTACTGTCATACTTCCCTGCTAGATATGGAGAAGCTCTTGGATGCATACTTCTCTTAGTGTAACTGGAGAGATCTCCTCCCTGAAGTGTCACTCAAACTATGTCCATGAAAGAGTCTCCTCGTCGTGAGTCTGTGTGGTCAGAGTCCACCATTGTCCCGCTGAACCCTAAAGAAGGCTTTCTCTTAGGATCACCATCTGGTCTGTTAGAGTCCTCACATGATGGAAAACCCTGGTCACCACCACATGGCAGTCCTCAGCCGACTGAGAATTGGGCTCGCCTAGGAACCTGAGGAGTCCCTATCTCTAGAACTCATGGAGTGTGCTAAGCCTGCGCTCCTCATCGGTCGGTACCGCAGGTACCATAGGATAGTCAACTGGTGGTGGCATAGCAGGTGCACCACCTGGTGGAAATTCTTGGTGGAATGGTCCCCATATCGAAGCCTTGCCATAAAGGGGGTTGTCCTCATGATTGTGTTGTTGAATCCTAGCAGCTATGCATCACGGAGGCATCTAGTAATGAAACAAGATGTACCATGGCCAATGAGTATATCTCGATAGCAGACACAAAGGATATAGAAAACACAACCCACTCCTATATGATGCATGTACCATTCTTTGATTTCCCCCACAACCAGTGTCTTCGTGTACCGAGTCGAAAAGCAGGTTATAAAATTCCTGGTGTATGGATACATCTGTCGCCGCACCAACACTGGAGTCTCTGGCCAGAAATCCAAACTCGTAACACTTAACACCGTTTCCACAAACCAATCACACAGACTCTTGTTCCATGGGTATATCGGACCCCCTCTGATACCACCTTTCCATGACCCGTCCCAGTGCGGTATGTGTCATGACTCCCCATGCCCGCCTCCAATAGGCCGGGGGATGGTGACTAGAACCGAGTAGGTATATTACTAATCATGGGAGGCATTTCCTATGTACCTGTACACTTTCACACATCTCCAAGCCCACAAATGTTGAAATGTAAAAACACTAAGGAACAGAATGCATGCATACAACTTAATCCAACCAATAGAGTATGACGATAGGTGAAGTACTGAATGTAAATTGGGCCAGAATACAAGTCAACCAAAACAAAAGTTTGAAAACTGCAAAGTACAACATGTAAACACAAAATGTACTGTGACTGCCGCTCATAGCCGTTGGAACGCCTCTACCTGTAGGGAACTCAGAATGCTTGGTCTGGTCTTGGTCTGCCCTAGACTCTGTCAAACGGCTGCTCATCTGCATTGGGCCTGACACGTGCAGGCAAGGCCCATGCAAAGGTGAGTATAACAATACTCAGTAGGGGACACTAAAAACCCCAAAGCAGTACACAAAGTAAAGGTACAATCATCTATGCACATTATATGTCTACAAAATATATATCATAAACCAGATATACTCAAAACCCAGACCCGTAGTCTAGAGACAAGTCACACACCCTCATACCCCCAGCTAGGGGTTCAGTTCGAAGATTCCACGAAGCACTCATTCTAGGGGAACACACTCCATGAGTCTAATAGCTCTGATGACATCCGTTCGAGAAGTACTGTTCTTCGTTCAGTGTCCCGAGTGGTAGTTACACTCAATATGGGAGACACACTCCTGAGTGGGATGGTTACGGTAGATATATGCACTCATTACGGGAGACACACTCTTTAGTGGGAAAGATCACGATGCCCAGATGACGACCACTTCCTGGTCTATGGAGGATACCACGACTCATCCGGAATTCACCGGCTAGGTAGAGGATTTACGCCCGATGGAGTTGGTCACATCGATGTTGGCCTCTAACTAGGGTCATGAATGGATAATGTATCTCGATCTGGGAATCTCGGATGAATGTCTTCCTCTATCACAGAACGTCTTGCTGAAGGGATCAACTCCTGTAAATGAAATGATGCCTGACCTTCAAGGGAATGAGAATAATGGCACTAACCTAAACAAAATATGTCCAAGACACGGTGAACAGGAGGATAGTGTCATTTTCCAAAAAGTACAGGGCGTGTAGAAAAAGTTACATGTCGTGTTGTCTGACCCCGGGTATTGCACATGTACAAAGCCTCATTTTGTAAGGCCTGTCGTGTAGATAAACTGAGTACACGACATGTAGTACAGTGTACATGCCGTGTCCGAGTGACCGGGGTTGGATTATCCCAATAAAAAGGGAAACGTATTTGACATTACAAAATATGTTGCGGTATTAATGAGTCCAACTTTCCATTCTTGATTTATTATGACGTTCCATTTATTAACGAAATAGATGCCTTGTTTCCACGTTGTAGCGGATGTTTCCATAAAAGAAAATAAAATAATTTTCTAATTTATTTTATATTATTTTACTTAAAAAGTATGAAAATTAACTTTTTCCCTTGACCCGTGCCAGTCGAGGTTGGGCTTGTTCATAGGTAAATTCATCTCCCTAGACGCAACAATGTAGTCATATTTTTAATCTGGTCATCCGTTTGGAAACGACCACAACCGTTCACAAGTTCCAAGTCACATAACATAAAAAAAATGTCAAACCACCATTTCGGGCTCACTGTGCCTCTGAATGATGTGCCTTTTTCATTTTCTGTCTTGAAATAATTTCATATAATATTTAAAAATAATACACAAAAAATCTGGGATATTACATATAAACCATTATTTACCTTTCTGAGCTCATCGATGGAGGTAGGGATTCATTCATAAAACAATGGAGGGGAATCTATATGGGAAACCTCTTATTCATCCATATGAAAATTGAGGGATGTTTTCATGGCATTGGCATATAGTTTTGGAAAATTTCAATACCTTGTGGATGATAGGATTTTACTCATCTGACATGATTGTGCTTGTAGATCAGTGCTATGATTGGGAGTTCTTTAAATATTACCAATATCTCATCTATATTCATCATGAGTAGATTAGGAATAGAAAACCAGATATTCAAGGATAATCAATTTGTAATTTTCTCTTTTTTATGGAACAATGGGGTTCTATGAACTGGAGAGAAAAAATTGAATTCTTATGCATGTCACTATCACAGGTGGTATTAATCTCCTTAGTTAAGACCTAAATGACTCATAAATGATATTATCTAGTTGGAAATGATGAGAAAATGTAGACATGGGATAATATATCTTGTAAAAAATAGTAGATATCTTGAAAAAGATATGTTATATATATAATGTTGAAATTTAATAAACTATCAATTCTAGGAATGTTCTATGGGTTTTGAGGGGATGTTCGAAATCCATTGCGATAAACAACATACATATCACCTCCATTATTTGTTTCATTCTTTATCGTTTATAGAAACTAACATCAGTGTTTAATGATTAACCAGATTTAATGGGGAACTATCACTATATAAAACTAAATCAATTTTTTAAGGAGTCATTTAGGAATTTTCAGAATAATGCTGGAACCTCCACATGATTATGAATCCAATTCCTTCCTAGTAGGACTTTATATATTGTGTCCTACTGGATAACCATGAAAACCTAATTTTAAACCCCATCCACAAATTGGATTTTGTGATTTATCATTCCATAATTATTTTTATCATTCCCATTTTACACATGAATTCCATAAATTAATTTTGACAAATCAACACCATTATATCCTATAATATTCGAGAGTCAATATCATAATGAAATAAATATTTGAGTGTTTTTAAATTATACCCAATAAAATGAAAACATTTTTCTCTTTATATAAAATATATATGGATATGATATTACAATTAATGGAATCATATCAATCTTTCTTTATGAATGATATGTTGGTATGGAATTATAATAAATCATTTTTTAACTTATACATATTGGGTATGGTGACTTTTATCTTAATCATTTTGGAACATTAGAGGGCCTCAAAAAGTTCTGGTCTATGATATTTTAAAATATGAAGGGAATCAAAATAAACTGAAAGGTATGGATAACTGCATGTTGTTTTAAGATGATATAATTATATACTAGATTCCTACAATTCCTTCCAGTTTTTTTCTACATGTAATTATTCTTATGGGCTTAAAAGATCAAGTGGGACGGATATGGTTCTTATTAATAATTTAAATGAAAACATGTCATTAATGAGTTGGTCCAAGCTATTATACCCACACACCTGTGAACATTATGTAATTTTACACCTACCAACTAGTTCTCCTAAATAATTGTTTTTGGATTAATCTAGAGGGACTCATGGGTACATCGTATATATTGATAATATCACCAAATTTCTTCCCCATGGGGTTTTCTTTATATATTGATATGGTGTGGATGTGGTGGAAATACATATCATGATAATTAATGAATGTATCCCTATTCCATTGGATTCTATGACCTCAAAAACTAATTCATTTATTTGGTATGTGAAATATAGGGTTGTATGAATATTTATCATTGGAATTGTGTTCTGTTATGTCAATGATATTAATCAAACTGAAAAAAGTCTCTTCATTTGATGGTGATTCCATTTTATAGTGATTTCCCACACTAAAAATTATGAGGGTAGAAATGTTTCAAGAGTTTGGTTATGTTTGGGAGTCAGATACGACTCTTCCACTTATTCCCTACGCCAACTCTTCCAGTTTCAATTCCCTCTAAATAATGGATTTTGTTTTGATTCATTGAATAATTTATGATGGTATAAGGCCATAATAATCTGATAATATTTTTCAATTAGAATTTCATGAGTCAGGCCAACCATATATTAAATCATCTAATCTGAAAACGGTCATTCGTCTATGACTGGGACTTATTCTTAATTTCTTTATTCCAGTGTTTTCATAATAACCACATGGGAGACATAAACATATCATTTTATGAATATCACATGTCTGTAATCAACCATATTATTAAAGGTTCCTTAAAAGATGAACAAATCATGGATCATGTTTCCCAACCACTAGTGGAATGGGAAATAGTATGAATAGGAATTTCGGTTGTCATCATTAGGATTCAAATGATCAGACAATAAGAAGTTATTATTTTTCATATATGAAAGCAAGTAGTTTGGAGCCTTATCTTTCTGAAAGGATTATGTTTTTCTTTTCCATTATGAAACCATTGTGGGATATGATCATTCATTTCCTCTAGATGGTGATGGTATTATTTTTTGTTTCTCTCTATTGGGGATCTTGGAAATGTAGATCTTTAAAAGTGATTTATAATTTTTTGGTTCTAATTTCAGTGTGAGAGTGGATATTTTTATCTTACATATATTTTTCCTCTTCTTAAATGTGTAGATGAGATTTGGCATTAATCTGTTAAAAAGATCCCTCCATGTGTTTTATTTTCTCAATTAAATAATTCAACCAACCTGGATATTTTAATTGGATCAATGTTGTTTTTTCTTCATCAGGGGTGTTTTCAATAGAAATTTATAGTAGCTTCCCTCATTGGAGAGGGATGTTAAGAGAGTACATCATACATTTCAATCTAGAAATATTGTTGGTCAACCACTCACATTGATATTGTATATAGGTATTGAGTTCAATAAAAACATTCTTACATATCATGGAGCTAAATTGAGAAAATAACATATAATGATTGTCTTCCTAGACTATGATGGATAGTGCTCATCAGCTACAATACAATGTGAATGTTGGCCCCACTAGAGTCTGTACAACACCTAATACATTTTCAACCACTTATTAGATATGGGGACCCATCGTAAGGCCACATCAGGATATAAAAATTTGCAGATACAACTCTTGATCACTCATTATGTATCACCTTGAGATATTATTATATGATTACCATAAAATAAGTTTACATGATTGATATCATACTATTCACACAACACCAAAGTTAAATTAAAGTATGATATATTTAGAGGAAATATAAATATTCAGGTATGATTATTAAAACATATTTATTGAATTAATGGAAATAAATAAAGGTAGCCTCTTTTGAAATAATAATTATATAGAAAATTAATGATACATTTAATATGAATGAAATAAAATTAGTTTTCCTAAAATATCTAATAAGATAATTTATTGTTTAGAAAATTAATTTTCAAAAAAAAATTCGTTTAAAAGATATGAATTTCTGATTCTAGAATCATATGATTAATGACAAATTATGTTGGAATTTAATAAATGTTTACTAAAATTTTTATTACTAAATGATATTACAAAATAATAGTCATATTAAATACTTGAAAATTACTTTTTTTAATTATAATAATTATTCATTATATTTACGTATTTTATTCAAAAATTTTATTAATAAATTGTTTAAATTGGAATTTAAAAAATTACATCATTTTCAAATTCATTATATCAAAATTTTCATTGTGTGATTTTGTAGGCTCTTTCTAAAAATGATTGTTTTCATTAAAAAAGGTTTTCCAAAAAACCTATGATTTTTTAATTTTATCATTAAATAATAAGGATATGTAATTTTAAAAAATATTTATGTATTAAAATATAAATTTATGGAAAAATAAAAGGTGTTTTAAAATTTAATTTTTAATTATTAATCCTATTTCCCACATTTTATAAATGATTTAAAAATCTTCTTTAATAAAGAGTTATTTTTATTATTTTTCATTAAACTAGTATATTCAATGGATATTACGTTTTCTCCTCCCTTAAAAGGCTAATATAATATATATATTTATAATAAATAATTTTATGTCATTAAAATAATGTTACAAAATACATTAATCATACAAATATTAATAACATTATATCTCAATGAATAGTTTTCACGCGATTATGGGTATTTAAAATATTCATAACATTAAATATTTTATTTGATCAAATGATAATAAAATTTTATATTTGAAGAATAAATTTAAGGAAAATTTTAATCATAATATTTTTCATTAAAATTTCTTTCTAATGTTATAAATTAATTACCATGGTAATATTAAATTAGGGTAAAAGTAAAAAACTTAAGAGAAATAACCATAATTCCCAAAATTTTATCATAAAAAAGGAGTTGTTAATTTTAGTTTTGATATATAATCATTTTTATCTATTATATTTCCCATTTTTCCTTTTAAATCTTTATATTAACCACATTATATTGAAAATATATGGCTTACTCCCAATACTACATTTCCCATCAAATATGAATTGGACTCACTATCACCACATTAAGAATCACTACACTTTAAAATTTCTTCAAGAAAATATACAAATTTACTCTCCATATAACCTTATCCCATGGATAAAATCCCCCAATAACTTGTATCTATCATAATCCATTCAAAATAAAGGAGACATTCATGGAAAATTAGGTCCCTAACTTTAGTTTCACCAACTGTATATTTTATTCTTAAAAATAATATAAAAAAATTATTATAATCACACTAATATAATGATATTTGTATAATTTATATACATTAATGTTATTATATTAAGTTTGCTATAATATTTTTATACACATTCCCCATTTATTAAAAAAAAGAATTTTTCGTGTATTGTACAGATTACTACCTCCACAACGTAACATGATTTTTCACATCAAATTCTTTCAATGATGAATCTAAGGATGGTGTTAATGTATAAATATCATTCTTATGATATCATTAATGTTATTTTATAAAATATTATAAAATCTAATAATTATATGAACAAAATATTGATCTCATAAATTTAATTGTTTAAAATAAATGTGCAAAAATGAAAATCTATTATTCAGCTTGGATAATGTTTTCACATCCATTAATCCTTATTTTAAATCCATCCAACTAGAATATATCACAAAAATAGGCACTAAATTAGATAATTATGCTTATGAAATAATTCTATAACAACAAAACCACCACATGATCATTCATTAAATTAGGGTTTTTTCATGTTAGGGTTGATTTAACCACAAAATTCAATGATACTATGAATTTATATCCTAAATGACTATGGTACCATAATTAATATAATAATATTTTATCAATATGAAAATAAATAATAAATTTTAGTTTTGGAGATTTCATATTAATATTAAATTCATTAAATAATAAAACAAATTTCAATATACAAGAATGTCATGGATCCCTCCACCAAATAGCACCCCTACTATAAAGGCAATGAGAGAATGGATATGGTGACTTCCCAACTACCATCTGCAGCAGGACCTAGGTTGAAAACTATTATTAAGGTATTTATAAAAATATATAATTTAGAAATTACTCTTTAATAACATAAAAACAGTAGAGATATTATAGATTCACCAATAAACCTAGTCTCAGATATATTTCATGAAAACATGTGAATACAATCAATTAAATATAGTTCTAAAATAACAAAATTGAAACTAAAAGTACCTAAATTATAAAATCAATCATGACCATCAATCAAAAATAGAACCTGCAATTCATAATCTAGTAATATATATCCCAAATCACCAAACATATATTAGAAACAATAAAAATATTTTTGATATACATATGGTTATAATAATAATTTACTCAGTTGAATCCTCCTTTGAGCCTCTCATTCTAAGGATAAATAAAACATAATAAATTCAAATTAGAAATAGGTGAATCTAACACATCAACTAAACATTCAAACTAATTTCTATGCCTCACCATTTTTATCTCTCACTATGTATCCTTTACTATGAATCATGTATTGAAATAATAAATCAACCATGAATGTTTCTACCACCACTCCAAAGATTTTTTGATCTTCCCCAACATCACATGTCTTAAGACATCTCTCTCCCAGATTAATCTATCCTAAAAACACATGGGATATATATCAAAATATGCACCTCATGGATCACATAATCACATCAAAATATATTGAATCTCTATATAGTAACCAAGTAGTTTTTTAGAGCCACTATAAGGCTTATGACATGAAACATACATATGGTATTATACCTAAAGGAATCAATACAAATACTCTATATAAGGTACGTCGAGAAATCACATCCCACGCATTCCATAATTACAATAATCCTTTGGATACTGTATTTGTTGATATATGTGTGATATATAAGATCAATCCATCACATACATCTATACATATATATATGGGAAATCAAAACACCTTGAATTTCAGCATATAATACTACATGGAAATTAGAGAAGACCATATGGGGTATTTTCCCATCCATCCTCCCACCAGGATATTGTCGAAAACGACCTCTTGGAGTCCACTGGTTTTCATTCACCCTGATCGACATGGGTGGGGTAGTGTATGGAACCACATAATATATATGAGATAATATATATAAAAAAACTAGATTGGAACAACCTTGTCATATAGACCATATATTTTAAACAATATATATTAAATTTTTTAGATTAATATTTATTACATTACACAAACATATTCCTAGGGAATATTAATTTATATTGCCTCTGTATACTATAAAAATAGTATTTTTATTTCTTCAATTATCATTAACATGTTCCTTGTGGATCTTCACAGAAATTAATATTCCAAGACATACCGCACATAAAACCATTCTAGATAACATGAGGTCATTAAACATAGGAATTTATGATCTCCCATACACTGTTTGATTAAAAATGGGATATGCATTTGTATAACATGATCAAAATGTATAAGAACATGGTCATATAAAATTAGAACCATACCAATTATATCATAGATTATAATCGTTATTCATGGAATAAATATTATAAATTTATAAGTCCTGAATCATAATTAAATCAAAAAACATGATCCATGAAAGAAAAATATTTTCATAAGTAATTAAATTATGGAATATATATAAGCCTATAAAATCATTCCCATACTAGACAATGCTCACTACCAATGATATAAATGTGGAATGGGTTCACTCCCTATACCATCATAGTCATCATAGTTCACTCTAAAGACTATCAAAGCAGAAAAAGTCCCATATTGAGATTGGTGAACGTCTCGTTCCCGTCCATTCAATATTAGGAGATATAAAACAATTCCCATTGCATGGGGGGATATATAATTCCAACCCATTACAAAATAAAAATAATATATTTGTGTTTTAATAGATCATAAAATATTCACCATATCGTAACCCATGAAATTAAATGGGTTTCATAAACATTTCATCTCATCCTAACTAGGATAAAATAGAACGGTTTCATAATAATTTCCTAATTTAATATATAATAAACCATGAAAATAATTGTATTTCATAATAATTTCATCCTGGTATAACCTATGGAAGATAAATTAGATTCATAAGAATTATTAGAGCATAATTACAAACAATTCAAATAAATAACAAGAATGGTATTCTTGGATCATGTCCAATATATGGAATAAGTAACCTCCTTCTATTAAATATTAGATTGGAAATAATTTATAAAATCAAATTATAAAATTTTTTAAGGCATATAATTTTTCTTTGAAAATAACTTTTTAAAACTAAAAATCCATAAATCATGTCAGATGTCCTTATCATGGAAAATATAAATTGAAACTAATAAATGAATCATTAATAGTTATTTATTTTTTTTTATGAATATAACATCACCAATTTGTAAAAATGACATAATACATTTTGAAAATCCATTTCACTAAAAATAACTTTGTAAAATTATAGATGAAGATGTAAAAATCATTTTAAACATTAATTTAGGAAAATAACTTATCATCTTTGAAAACCCATTCTAAAAACAATTTTTAATTTCAAAATAATATTTTTACATATCCTTTAATAATTATAATTAAATATTTAAATAAAATAACATTCATGATGGCAGGAAATGTCTTTAATATCATACATGTTATCAAAATGATTCATTTCACATTTTTGATAAAAGGAAAACAATTTATTAAAAAACGATGTGAATATTCCATTTAATATATTATATAAAATTTAAGACATCGGTAAAAATGTATTTAAAAATTCATGATAATAATTATAATAATATTTTTCATAAAATGTTAATAAAACAGGTTTTTTGAAGAAAAATAATTTTCGATCGAAGAGAGAGATAAAGGTTTTTTTTTTCTATAAAATTTTATTTAAAAATTATGAGCATATAAATTTAGGAAAATGAAGGAGAAATAATTATTTTCCTAAAATTAATATAGGATTATAATATTAATGTGTTTTGTGGGAGATATATCATAATATTTCATCATTTCAAGTGTAATCCTAAACCACCATGATAAAGTATGAGATTTTAACAAAAATTCTTAACACTTTGGGGGAATTAATTCATAATCACCTTGATATAATAACATTCAAATAAAATTATATTTTCAGGAAAATAATTAATGTTATTATATAACATTTCATTTATACAATATACACATCTTATAAAATAACATAGGTAAATACCATAACATTTGTCTCAATGAAGGTGAGTTAAGACAAAAATCCAGTAATGATTCTATATCATTTGATCCTCAAAACAATTGAAATAGAGATAATAAAATAGTTATGTAATTACACATAATATAAATTATAATAATCAATATATACCTATCTCTTAAGTATAAACATGACAAAAAATAAATACCTGGTGAATATGTATTCTCTCTCAAATAAAATAAAAGTGAGACAGAAAACCCTTAAAATAATTCTATAATTCTTTCGTACATGTTTGGACATACTATATAATAAATATAAGATAATTATAAATATATTAAATAACTAAATATATATATATATTATTCTATATATGATTTACTTATGACTTTTTAACACCCATTTATGAACAATTCCATGTTATATTCACGTTCCAACTAATAACTTCTTTATTTTTATTTGTTTTTATTTTATTACTCTTAAATTTAACATGGTTTTGAAATCAAAATAATTTTTACCATGAAATTAAAATAAATCAAATTAAATATAAATATCTTTATAGGGATCCATAAAAATTATAGATTGATGATTAAGTGTACTATTAAAGTAGACGGTGGGTAATACATACTTAAGAACATTGTCTCCATTTTCCTGATGGAAATTAAAAGATAAACGTAAATAATATACTAATTTTACATTATAGGTTTTAATAAATATAGTTCACATATTTTCATTAAAGAAATATTTATTACCATTCACGTGATGTGTGAATGAATCACATACCATCGTGAGGCATTAGTCCACCGTACACAAGAATGGAATTATCAAATTCTCATGGATTGTAATGTAAGAATAAACATGTGATATAATGATTAAAAATGAATAATAATTCCATAAATATAGTATATAAATAACAGATCTTTTATTATAACCATCCATTATTGGTGGTGATTCCAAATGAATAACATCTGTTCACAATGTGGTTGTATGTTGTACAACTGAATAATGACATCGTAACCTATTTAATGGAATGGGAGGAGGTATTTGGTAATTTATTTAAAATAATAAAATCATAGTATATATTAGATTCTATTTTTATTATATTTATAAGTGTTAATAAATAATTTAAGGAAGATAAATAATACATAAAAAGGATCCTAATGATGAAAATTAACTTTTCTTACAAGAGATTCCTTGAGATCTTTTATTAAGGTTCCAAATGATGGTATTTTGGGAGGACCATAAGCTGTAGTAAAGGGATAAGTATTTTGGGGAGGTATTTTTTTTTGGTTTGGATAAAATAGATTTCATTATTGAATTTCAAAAGTGAAAGGGGGTTCTGGCCTTTTATAAGTGGGGGAAAAACCAGCACAGAAACTACACCAAAAGTGTCCAAAGGAGTCCAGAATAATGAAGTCATTATGACGAAAAAATATTCCTAGTGAAGATAGTTTTAGAAATGTTAATGATAATATTTTTATTTGGCCATATAATTGTAATTTTACAGTTGTTATAGTCATTTTAACCCTTATTTTCCTAGTTTATGCCCCGATAAAACCATTTTCACCTTAACTATACTAAATAATTTTAAATACATTGAGTATTAATTTTGGTCAAGAATTAATTTGACCTTGTTATATAATCTAAATTATGATTACTAATAATATTTAATACCTTTTCCTAGTGAAATTGTTATGAATGGAATATTTTAATTGAAATTTATTCACACAGACACGATGTGAAAGAGGGGTTTCAAAGAGAAAATGTTCAACGTCTCAGAAATTTCTTAAATAAATATTGAATATGATAATGATTCTAATGAACATAATTTTATTAACAGATAAATTAATTAACTAGTATTTTTTAAAAAAACTATGTTAAATTGTTTTTAATTTTTTTAAAGTAAATTATAATTTTTAATAAAAATATGTATTTTTCACTATTAATCAAAAAAATTATCTTCATGGAAAATTCTCAAAACATCACCCTTAGAAATAATTGAAATGATATTTCCAAAAATTAACATTATTTTTAAATAAATTTAATTTATGATTCTAAATTAGTCTTAAAATGAGTGCTCAAAAAGGTGACAAAACATTTTTTTTACAAATATACAATTTTCAAGTAAAAATTTTCATTTATTCTTAGCTAATGTCTATAAAATAAATAAGATGAATGTTAGTAATATTATTGAATATATTATATATATATATATATATTTCATTACAATCATTTACCAAAACAAGATTTGTTAATTTATTGATGTAGAAGACATTTGTTTGAGTACAAAGTTTTTTTTTTCAAAAATAGATTTCATTTTTAAAAATTGTATTTATTTTTATTTATTATTAATTTATTACCGAATAATTAGTTTTATATAAATTTTTAAACCATATATTTACATAACATAATTAAGTATATTAATACCATGCATTCTAATGTTATGTGATAACTATCATATTAAATAATAATATTTTAATAATATGTCATTTTTCATTTTAACATAGTGTTTCATGAAATAAAATATATGATCAGGGTATAATGCAATTAAAAAGAAAGAATGCATTAGATTCATTAGAAAAAAACATATTTAAAAAATCATAGGGTGTTCAATTATACACCCTGAATGAAATGTGTCCACACAATTTTAACTTGTTCTCGGTAAGCATGGGTTCAAAATTTAAGAATTCCATCATGGAAGACCCGCATCATAGAACATGTTAATAAAACAGTATATTGAAAATAGAGAAAGGAATGTTTGACATTCATCTGAAATAACTCATATTTGGATACCAAATATGATAACACAGGTGGTACGTGTATACATATACATAATTGAGAAAAATGACACCCAAATACTGATGGATAGTGATAAATCACATGGTCATGAGAAAGTTAACAACAACAAAGTCATAAATATTTGATAGTGGGAAGACATTTTATTTTTCATAAATTCATGTAAATATGTTACATTTTATATAATGATCATGTTCTTATGTTTTAGTAATTTTCATTAAAAGATATACAAATTTTTTTTCATTTCCTTTCATAAGATTGATCTCATCCTTTAGTTACGACTCAACCAATTTCCACATCATATATTATTCAATGAGGTGAATTATTCATTCTGGAAGTACTAATGGATAATAATATCAAAAAATAATGATAATTCATTCGTTCTGTCACTTGTTATTATCAAAAATGGCAGTCATATATTTTACAAAAAGAATAACTCTCTATATGTAGAAATTATTTTTTGATTTCTAAAATAACAACCAATGTTCAACATAAACCATTGAACTACTGGGTAAACTTATAACCCTTCCAAAATTCCAAATTTATGAATAATTTATACTTTACATTTATCACCAAATATGATAAATTATAACATTATTTTCACAAACCAAATATGTGAATACCTAACTCATATATTTTCACAAAACATGGTATTAACCAGAAAACAGACATTATTCATTATTTTGTGAAGGAAACCATTGATTATTGTATATATCTAATAAATCAAATTATTTTGTAAACTTTAAAAATGTTAGCATAAACCGATTATTTTTCAAATCATTAATCAGCTACAAGCTCATCAATACTATCCAATTTACATGATTTGTATTCTATATATCATTATACCAACATTATTATGAAAACAACAGAAATGTATTAAGGGTTATATTCCCTTAATGAAGATATGTCATGGATATTATGTAAATTTTTGATGCCATGATTATTTAACATATTCTTTAACCTATTTAATGGAATCCTACTCTAGAACAAGCCATTGATGCTACATTATTCTAATGAATAAAATTCAACTATTAAAATTTAAAATAATTCAATCTAAATTAATAAATAAATAAATCATTACAATTTCATCATATACCATTAACTGTGATCCATAATTGTATTCTTTAACAATTATTTTCAACATATATTACTTGGAATCTATTCATCTTCAGCAATATAACAATTTAGAATGTCACCTTACGGATTTTCATCATTTCTATCCCCTTTAAGACATTGAATTTCATAATTCTCATAATATCCACATTTGAAATATTCAATGGTCAATGTTATATTCTAGTTACAACTATTATTATCCATTTCATTAACCAGACTTTTCCATTTTACTCTAAAATTACTTTAGTTGAGTCATTATTTTCATACACAAAACATATTCATGATCCTCAGGGACATTCACATGTGTTATTATTCAACATTATTGATATATAAGAAACTATATCTTCTTTTTACTATGCTGTAACCCACATAAACTATCAATGAACATTATCCTTATCTTATTTGGTGATTCTGATAGTTGGTTAAGTTGGATGTTTTTTATCATAAATCGGGATAATAAATTAGGAATTTTCATAATATCCTTGTCTCCAGTCATCATCCCATTTGGATGATCATTAAAAAAATTTCTATCACATTCATTATAAATCATGTTCATCTAATTTCCTCCATTAACTGAATCAAAAAATCATTATTTCAGTAACAAAATTTTTATTTAGAAACCACATAATCACGAAGAACCCATATAGTAGATCTAAATCATTACAACTCTTCAATATATGAAACCTTAGGTTTAGACTAGGTCATTATTGAAATAATTTCTAATTGTCTATAAAGTGTTTTTTGATTCTTATAGAATAGCCATTGGGAGATTAAATATAATTGTGCAGTAGAAAATATGTTCATAAAATATATAATTATCAATTCTAACTCAATGTTCCCTTTTCAAAGTTATTACAACATGGTACCACTATGCAAGAGCCACATCCACGTATAGAATCTAAAGAGTGATGTAATTTCTTGGAATCCCCTCGTACTATCCTTCACAAAAATTCTAGGATATTTTTTTCATACATGGAATTATCCTTATACATATACATAGATATACCCATATACATATCCGATTATATATACTAAACAGTATCCAATAGAATATCACTGAATCGTTTCTAATACAAATATATGATTTTTAATAAGACCTTTACCCAGATACCAAAAATAGTGACCCAAAATTTTCAAACATATAAAATACATATTTTAGATAAATATTCAATACACTATAGATACACACACCATGTGATCATAAAGGTAGAGGGGATATTGATTCTCAAAAAATCATGTTACTTCTTGAATGATATTCAACATCACTTATAATGGTATTCCCATATAGTACACTTCTTATACATACCCTATATGATTCCTTTCTTCGTAACCTGGGGATATGAATCATAATAAAGGGTGATCATATATGCTCAATAATGGTAAAAAAATACATAAATAAGCATAACATGATAATACATGTATTATAACATTAACATAACTTTTGAAATCCATATCATTTATATCAAAGATAATAATCATGACTCATTACATACATATTGGTAGTTCATAAGACATTAATAATAAAGAAATAAAGTATCATGATCCATGATTACATAATATTGGAATAAGGAATATAATTTTGGTATACACATAAGAATGTAAAATCAGGTCTATTGTATTCAAGGATCAAATATGAAGATATCATAGTGAAATATTCCCTCTTGACAAACCACAATATTAGTCATGAATCATTCCCAAGACCATCAGAGTGGATAATTACCCTTATAGAATTGGGTTCTGACATTGTTCTAGTCTTATCCATCTAATGAGAAATAAGTATCTACCCAATTCATTGATGGACATATAGGTCCTATAACAACCCTGCCCTTTATTTCACACTTCAACATTATTTATTACATAAAACCTTCAATTGATACAATATAAAAGATCAATAGGTATAGTGTCTTTGGGGAATAGGAAAATTACATAACAATATAAATCATAGAACCCATCGTCTTATTGAAAACATCCTTTATATGACCACTCCATTCCATTATACTTAGCATTCCATGGGAAAACCTGAGGACATGCATAAGAAAAGGGTGAGCTATAAATCCCAGTAAGGGAGTAAACTAGAAATAACATGATGATTACAATAAATTTTAGGAAATTGTCTTATCAATTTATCGCAAGAGAAAAATTAACATAATATCAGGATAAATAATGATAATCATAACATGTAAATATGGAAACAACACATAACATAGAATTAGCATAAGCCAGGCTCATTGCGCATATTCCACGAGTAAAACCTCATAAAAAATGATGCACGAGTAAACCATAATTTCACTATAATTAGCATGAGTCAACAATCATTTCACATGACATATCATGATACTATATTTTACCCAAAGCATTAGAGCGCTATCAGGGTGCATCCTTATTAAACATTTCATTTCATGCATAAGTGTGCCACCTGGATCATACAACATGGAATCAGTAAACATAATAAGTTATTCCATGATTATGTAATGTGGAATAAATTCATGAAATTACCATTCAATGTTCATAAAAGATAATACCCTTGATAGATACATGGGTATGGTATTCACTACACAATTATCCTAGCTTGGAAAAATGTGGTGCAATTTTGGAAGCATAACGGCATGACATAAGCATTCATGAAAATGGTTGATGAGAGGGAAATGGGTGTCTCATAATATGTACATGAAATGTACAGTAAGGGGGTCATATAGATACAGGTCCCAACAAATGTATTGCAATTTAGATGCATAATACAAAAGAATTACGTGGATGTATAAGAAAAGAGATAAATCCCTCATTGAATTTTGACATGGTAACATGTGTAAATGGGAGGCATTAATGAGAGATAAAGGGGTTTCATATAATCCAAACATAAAGAGGGTAATATGGGGGTGGTGAGAAATCATACCCCAACAATTTTAATTGATAATAAAAGGGCATAAAAATTTTATGAAAATTGGAAAAAATGATAAAGGATGAAATACCTTACTTCGAAGTGAGCTTCAAAGGCTTTGGAGAGGCTTGGGAGAGGCTTCATGGGAACATGGGGAACCTTGGGAGTATTCTAGAGAGTTGATAGAAGAGATTGGAATAACTATAATGGCTTTGAGTGAAGAGGGTGTGGGAGCATGTTTGGGATTATATTGGAAAAGAGAGGAAATTATTTATTATTTAGGTTTTCGACACCACACATTAAACTAATAAAAACCAAAAACTAGACCATGGTATTTTCCCATGGTTTTTTCAAAAGGGAATAGAAAAAAAAAATTATTTTATGAGACCAATAGCTGATCTTCTCTAAATAATATGGTATCTTATGTGGAGGTGAGTCACACTCTCAAAGAAACCATTTTTAAAAGACAAAATGTTTTATAAGTCTTGGAGGGTCCACTAAAACATTGTAAAATAAATAAAACAAATAAAAAATCAAATTATTTAAATGGTAAATCCCATATTCTAAGAGTATTATGTTTATACTATTTTATTACATAACTATTGGGTCACTGTGATTTCGTAAAACACATTATATATTTAAATGGTATTTAATTTTTACCCAAAAGTTCGACGATGTTAGGAAATTATGAAAAATTCACCATGGGAAAATTTTGACATCCTGATTCCAAAAATAATATTCCTTTTATCTAAATAAATTTCAAAATATGTGAATTTTAAATTTTTATATAAAAATCAACATTTATCCAAAATTCATTGGTATTACCAAACACATCTTTCAAACCTTGATAAAAATTAAAATTGTATTCATAAAAAATTTTACAGTCATTTATATATAATAAAAATTAATTTATTAATAATATTTTATTAAAATATTATTTAATTAAAAAATACATTAATTCATAAAAATAGTTCTCTTAGCTGAAATATTAAAAAAAACTATTTGTGCATTAAAAACTATTTACAAAGTAACAACAATAAAATGAATGCACATTATTTATAAAAAAATAATGAAAATAATTATAGTTCTAGGTTCTTGTTACATAACCCCCTATAACACCAGCATAATACCAAAGGGTAAGATGTATGATGGTGATAGACTCTTGGTGGGGCTCGGCAAACATCGCTCAGGTGGTAATTTCTATTAACTTCCACTTCTCTCGTAGTCAGTTCTCCTCAAGATTAACATGTTTATTCTCTGCATGGGATTGGTCAAGAGTGAATCCCAATGATGCCACTGCCATTCTTAACACCGAAAAATGTGATTTTTACGGGGAAATTCTACTAGATGAGGCCATCACTTCCTTTGTCTGAGTAAATTGGATTTGTTAAAGCACTATATTTCTACTAATCATGTCTCCACTATTCAACGACAATATTAGAGATGGTAACAACTCTTAACTGTATATTAAAATCCGGAAACAGAAAACAAATGATGTTCACATTTTATATAACCATAATAAGACATTTAATTAGATCAAGAGGAATTTTGATTAATGAATGTATGGTTCATCACAATCTTCCCCCCTTAATAAAATTTTCCCTAGAAATTTTATTTGTCCCACACTAAAACAGATGTGGGTATCTTTACTTTATCACTTCTTCTATTTCCCATGTCTCTTCTTCAAACTTTTCGTTTCACCACAACACCTTGATGAGGGGAATTGTCTTATTTCGTAGAACGTTTTCTCTAAAATCTATGATCTTCAGTAGTTGCTCATTTTAAGAAAGATCATCTGATATCTATACCAACGTTGAAGAGAGTACATGTGAAGGGTCTGGTATGTACTTCCATAACAAGGATACATGAAAGTTATCATGTACTTTGGCTATTGTCGGTTGATGTGCTAGCCGATAGGTCACAGCCCCAACACAATCAAGAATCTTGAAGGGGTTGATTTACCTAGGAAATAACATCCCTTTCCTACTAATCCTCATGAACATATTCCATGGAGATATGCATAGAAATACTATTTCTACATCTTTAAACTCAAGGTATCATTAACAATTATCTGATTAACTCTTCTGTCAATTAGGGGCTTCCTTGAAATCCTGCTGAATGGTTTTCACCTTCTCCACCATTTCTTCGACCATTTCTTGTCCTATCAGCTTATTCTCACCAATTACATCCCAACATGCCGGTTTTCTGAAACTCCTCGCATACATGGCTTCATAAGGTGCCATTCAGATGCTCGAGTGAAAACTAATATTATAGTAGAATTCAACCAGAGGAATATATTAGTCCCAGCCTCCTATAAATTCAATTGAACATTATCTTAACAAATATTCTAGTTCCTATATAGTTTGATCATATTGGCCATCATTTTGAGGATGATAGGCCATACTAAAGTTCATTTCATTATCCAATGCATGTTGAAGACTCATCCAAAACATAGAGTAGAATATTGGATGTCAATTGGATAAAATAGATAGTGGTACTCCATGCAACCTTACCACTTCCCTGATGTATATCTGTTCCAGTTAATCTAATGAGAAATCCTCTCAAATTGTAATGGAGGGTGCAGAATTTATAATATGATCTGAAACAAAAAAAAATTCATTATGGCCTTCATATTTCTTCAGATGTCCAGTGAAAACTCTATAGTTATGTTCCCCCAATTCCTTGCTAGTATGGGAAATGGTTGCATCATCCCATTAGACTTCTGCCTCTCTAACTTATCATAATGACACACTAGGTACTTTGATGTATACTCAACGATATCATTCTTTATATTATCATATAAATAATTCTCTCAGATATCTTGATACATCTTTGCGTATTGCTGAGTGAATAGAGAAATTTTAACAATTTGCAGTATTCACACATTATTTTTTCAGCTCCAGACTTGATGGAACACATAGTCTTTTCCCAAGTCTCACAATTACTTCTTCATTAACATTGAACTCTGAGGATTTCCCTTTTCAGACATCTTCCAATCCCTTCTTAATTCCCACATCATCCTTTTGATAATAATGTAAACTTACAAAAAATATGTTTAAGTAATCATTTGAGAATGGATTGATGATATTTCATTCTTTATGATTCCCATTTCCATCTTCATCAAATCTAAGAAGATTGGATCCTTCTCAATTCTCATATATGATAGAATCAATAGGTCCTTTTTACTTAGATCATCCACCATATTGTTTGCTTTCCCTAGGAGGTAATGGATTGAGGAGTCATAGTCTTTATTAACCTCTATCAATCTTCGTTGGCGCATGTATAACTCTTTCCGTGTGAATTTTTACTTGAAGTTTGTTTGGTCCGTATATATTTCAAACTTCTCCCCAAAGAGATAATGCCATCAAAAGTTTTATTCGATGATCACTTAACCCAACTCCAGATCATTTATTGGAAATTTATACTCATTAAAGTTTAATTTCCTTGAAGCATAGGAAATTACATTGTCATTTTTCATCAACAGACAACCAATATACTTCTTTGAGGCATCACTGAATACCACAAATAATTTTCCATTTGTGGGTAATGTGAGCATGGGTGCAGTGATAAGACTCTTTTTCAACTACTTGAAGCCTTCTTAGTATTCATCACTCTCAAAAAACTTTACTCCCTTCTGAGTTATCTTAGTAAAAGGGTTAGACAATCATGAGAAATTACTCACTAATCGTAGATAATATCCATCTAACCCCAAGAAGCTACGAATATCTGTTACCGATATTGGCCTCATCTATCCCTCTATTTTAGTTGTATTGGTGGAATCCATAGATATCACATTTCTTGTGATTATAGGGCCCATGAATGATACCACCTTCAACCAAAACTCATATTTGTTGTACTTTTCATAGAGTGTCCCCGTTTGCAAGGTCCCATGTATAGATCTTAGATACTCCTCCTGATCCTCCTTGGTTTTGGAGTATATTTTAATATCATCTATAAAGACTGTCACAAATTTGTTGATGTAATCTCTATAGACTATATTCATCAATCCATTAATATTTCTGGACCATTAATGAGTCTAAAAGGCATTACTATGAATTCATAGTGCCTGTATCTTGTACGAAAAGCAGTTTGGGGATATCGTTCTTCTTCCCCATTACATGAAAATACCCCGAACACAGATCAACCATAGAGAATTATTGTGTTCCACATTTATGGCCAAACAAGTCATCAATTCTTTGGAGAGGATACATGTTTTATATCATGATTTTGTTAATCTCTCAATAATTGATTCATAGAAGCATTGACCCATCCTTCTTCTTAATTAAGAGGACCGGTGCACCCCATGGTGAAGCACATGGGTGTATAAACCCTTTATACATATTCTCCTATAGTTTTTTCTTCAGCTCTTCATGCTCCACCACATCCATTAAATACATAGTCATAGATATTGGAAACACCCCAGGTATAAGATCAATTATGAATTCAACATCTATTCTAGAAGGAAGACTAGGCAATTCCTCGGGAAACACTTCAGTGAATTCCCTCACAATAGGCATCTCTTCAAGGATGGTTGCCTCCTTATCCTCACACATTTGATTCATATTCATGTGCTCATAGGGAAGTAATAAAAATACTGGAGATGATGGAGTTAAAAAAGATTCATCTTCCTCCTTGCACTTGTACAGAATCAGGGGTCGATTCTCCACATGGAGAGTGATTTCCCGCTGATGAAAATTTATGTTGGATCTATATAACAAAAGTAAAACCATACAAATAATTTCATCAAATTCCACAAAAATATAGTATGAAGAGGTTCTCCATGAAATTAAATCCACAGATTATAATAGGGGAGGATTTATATTCTTGGGATGTAATGATATGGCCCATTTTCAGTAGACACTGAAAAAATTAATTCCATGGTTTGTGGTGGTGTTGGGATTGTTTTACTAAACTTTAGGAATATAAAAGAATGTGTAGAACCTGAATAAAAAAAGTATATTCTCTATTCATTAATGAATAACTACCAAACCTGTCACTATGTCGTTGTTAGGGTTCACTTAGGTAGTAGTGTTGGAAAAATATCACCCTTGCTAACATAGAGGATGTTTGTTGCCTCCGAAAACCCTTGGCATATGTCACTGATTTTCAAGATGCCATTGTTATTTCCAGTTGTAGATATTAACAACACATTGAGAGATGAAAGGATTTTTCCTATCTTCTGTCATAGATGTGGGTTTTCTTGTCAGTAGTTAATGGATAGGTTTCATTCTCTTCCACACCTAAAGCATTTCCTCATCTCCTTTAAGAAATTTCTGGGGTGCTTATGTTTGCAGAATTGGCAAGTGGGGTGTAAGATTTTTATAGAACTGTTGATTTTATCCATAGAACCACCAGAATTGAAGTCCACCTGACACTTATCTTCCCCATGATAACCCTTAGTTTCACCATTATCCATTTCAACCATGAGGGGAAATCAGACAATTTCATCATAGCTTTCGAAGTCGCGGATCGCCAGGTCATTTATCATGCTAGGTTTCAGCCCACCAATGAAGTGGTTAACCTTGAATTCAGGGGTAATGAAAATGTTGAAAGCATATTGTGCATGCCATGTAAAGTATTCCTCGTACGCACCGACATATTATTTATCCTTTTTCTTGAGGGAAAGGAAGTCCCTTTCCATCTTAAGACGGAGGGTGCGCAGAAAATATTTATCAAAAAACATCTTCTGAAAATCCTTCCATTCCAATGCCTCTATATCCTCCTCAGGATTCATATTTTTTATTAATGTCGACCATTGATAGAATTAAACCTCCATATGATAAGCATCCAAAAAAAACTTCTCATGTTTGGAACATTGAAGGATGTATAAGATATTTTCGATGTAGTTGATCCATTGTTCGGAGATTGAGGTATTAGATGATCCATTAAAAGTACGAGTCCTTTGTCATATGAAGCTCTCGATAGCAACTTGTTCTTTCATAGGGGTGTTGAACATTCCTCTTAACCCATATTTCTATTCAATTCATGAGTTAACAGAGAGATTATCATGGAAAAGTTTGTGATTCCAGCTGCCTTCAGATTGGGAATCTGATAAGAACAATCATCACATTGGTCTTCACATCAGTTTTTAGCATGATTCCTCATATAACCGGCCATTGGATTGAATAAAAGGAATGTTAGGGGTAACGAATAAAGGTTGATCTGGATAAAGGTGACTTATAATTAGCTTTTAATTCCTTAACCGATGAACCTATAGGCTTTAGTCAATATTATCCTTGATCTAATTTATAACATATATTCATTTGGGAATTTTTCAAATTACATTAATAATGGTTCATAAAAATCTTGTGAATTTACCAATGCATATCCCCTGAGAGTGTCGTATCTAAGAGGTCTATGCTCGTATCCAGACAGGGATGTTTTTTCTTGATAATCCACTTACTCAATACCCACAAAAACATAGAGATGTTTTTATTATACATAGTATTCTCTCTATGAATTCACTAGGGTTTTCTAATCCTAATCCCAAAAAATAACTCAACCTATCCTCTGATACCAATTATGTCAACCATGCTCTTAATTTCATTCTTAAACATGTTTTATTACATAAATCATTCACTTGATAAAACATAGAAGATCAAGAGGACTATGATATTTATGGCTTATGAACATTACCTAACATCTTATAACATATTAAACAATATATTATTGAAAATATCTTTTATATGACCACTGCATTCCCTCGTACTTAGCATTGCATGGGATAACCTGAGAAAAATCATATGAAAATGGTGATCTATAAAGCCCAGTAAGGGAGTAAACAATGAAAAACATGATAATTACAATACATGTTTAAAAATAGGAATATCAATGGAGGAAAAGAGAAACATGAATATAACGACATGATAAATCCTGATAATCATATCATGGAAATGTGGCAACAATACATAAAATGGAATTAGAATGAGCCAAGGCTCATTTCACATGGTGCATGAGTAAACCCGCATTGCCAATGAAGCACTAGTAATACCTAATTGCATTGGAATTAACATGAGTAAACATTCTTTGCACATTATGTATCATGATTCTATACTTTACCCAATGCATTGGAGCACTATCAGGGTGCACCCTTCTTAAACATTTTATTTCATGCATAAGTTTGCCACATTGATCATATAACATGGAATCAGTCAACATCATAAGTAATTAAACGATTAATTAATTTGGAATACATACATGAAAGAACCATTCAATATGTATATGTGCATAAAGGTGAATACACTTAATAGAGAATGGGTACAGTATTCACTACACAATGATATTGGCTTGGAAAAACGCGATGCAATTTTGGCAGCATAACGACGTGAGATAAGGATTCGTGAAAATGGTTTATAAGAGAGAAATTAGTGTCTCCTCATATGTACATGAAATGTATAGTATGGGGGTCATATATATACATGTCCCAAAAAACATAATGGAATTTACATTCACAATGCATTATAATTACATGGATGTAAAAGTGGAGAGAGAAATCCCTCATGGAATTTCAGCACGGTAACAGGTGTACATGGCAGGCATTAATGAGTGATAAAAGGGTATCCCATCATCCAAAAATAAATAGGGATGTATAGGGGAGGTTAGAATCATACCAAAACATTAGTAATTGAAAAAAAGGGTATAACATCTTAAAGAAAATAGGACAAAAATGCGAAAGGAAAAAATCCCTTACTTGGAAGTGTTATTCCAAAGGCTTGGGAGAGGCTTGAGAGAGGCTTCTTGGGAGGTTAGGTCACCTTGGGAGGATTCTAGAGAGAATAATAACGATGATTGATGAACTCAAAAGGCTGTGAGTGAAGACTAAATGAGATCATGGGTGGGTTTATATAGAAAAGGAGAGTGAATTCTTTATTATTTAGATTTGGGACACCACACATTAGACTAATCCAAACCACAAACCTTGTCGTCATTTTTTCCCATGTTTTGATGAAAAATGGTAGTGGAAAACAATTTTTAATGAGAAAAATGGCCGAAAATCTTATAATAATAGGGTTTATTATGTGAAGGTGAGTCACACTCTCAAGGAAAAAAATTATAAATACCAAATGTATTATAAGTCTTGGAGGGTCCACTAAAACATTGTAAAACAAATCAAACAAATAAAAAATCACATTATTTTAATGGTAATACTTATATTGTCTGAAAATAATGTATATATTATTTTATTAAATCACTATTGGTTCATTAGGATGTCATAAAACAAATTATATATTTAAACTGTATTTAATATTAACCCAAAAAATTCGTCTATCTTAGAAAATTATGAAAAATTCACCATTGGATAATTTCGATGTCCTCATTCCAAAAATAAAATTTATTTTATCTAAATAATTTCTTAAATATGTGAATTTGTACATTTAATATAAAAATATACATCTATCTAAAATTTATGGATTTTGACAAAAACAGATTTCAAACCTTAATAAAAATTACAATTATATGCATAAAAACTGTATGATTATTTATATTTAATAAAAATTAATTTATTAATAATATTTTATTAATCTATTATTTAATTCAAAAAACCATTAATTCATTAAAACAGTTTTCTAATCTGAATATTAACAAGAAAATACTATTTTTTCTTTAAAAACTATTTACAAAGTAACAATAATAAAATGAATGCACATTCTTCATACAAAAATAATGTACATAGTCATTGTGCTAGTGTCTTGTTACATAATCCCATATAACACCCACATAAGACCGAAGGGTATGGTGTGCAATGGTGATGAAATTTTGGGGTGGCTCAGATATCATCGCATGGGTGGTAATCTCTATTAACTTCCACTTCTCCTGTAGTCGGTTCTGCTAAAGCTTAATGTGTTCAAGCTCGGCTTGGGTTTGGTTAAGAGTGAATCCCAATGACACTAACTATTCCCAAGATTTTAAAAATGGGCTCTATATGGGGAATGTCTACGGGATGAGGTCCTCACATCCTTTTTCTCTCTAAATTGGATTTGTTAATGCCCTATATTTATACTAATCATGTGATCACTGTTCAAAATCTATATTAGAAACACTAACATTTCATAATAGTATTTTAAAATTGAGAAACATAAAACCATTGAAGATTACATCTTATATAAACATAATAAGATATTTAATTAGATTGATAGTAATTTTAATTAATGAATATTGGGGTCATTTTAGGTCCCACCAATCATATAATGAAAATTATACATATGTGTGCCATAAGTTCATATAATATTAATAATATCATGACCCATGAAATGAACTGAATTTAATAATCCTTTGATCATATAATAACATGGGGAAAAGTTATTTTTTCCAAACCATTTCATCATTTCATCATATCATGACCTATTAAAAGAGGGTGGATTCATAATCGTTTCCTGATAGTAGACCCCATGGAAGAGAAATTGGTTTTATAAAAATCATTCCCTCATAATAAAAAACCATTTAGTGAATAAATAATAATGGTATACATGGATAATATCCCATGAACTATTTAGGTAACATCAATATATGTATTCATATATTCAAAATAATTTTGAAAATTCAACTAGAACATTTCCTGAGGAAAATCAATAACAGAAAAATGTTTTTTTGTAATATTTTCTTTAAATAATATTAATTAATCAATATCATTAATTGAACAAAATAATGAGTTTAATAGAACCACAATACTCACTTATTATAAAATTATCATTTTACCCTACACGTTAGGTTTGAGGGAATAAAAATAAATATCTTATGAACATTTTTGTGAATCCTTTAGCAACCAATTATTTATGAAAAATATTAATCAATTATATATTTGTATTTGTATAATAGTTAATTGAGTGAATCACTTTTATTAAATTAAATTAGTGAAATATATATTTTATACAATTAATAAAATATATTTTATATTCATGAAATAGATAATTTGTGATTGGGTTTGAATAAACCTTATTTGATGTATAAAATCATATTTTTTCACAGAGCAATTTGCTACCATTCAAGGGTGAACCCCATTAAAATTATGATTTTGAAACAATAATAATTTTAATATTACAACATAAATATGTTCTTTGGATGTGGTATATATAAATTTACATTGGATAAAATGATAATACATTTATGACATCTTTCATATTTTTATGAGTAGTAAAAAACACAAAATATTAATTGAAGAAACAATTTTCCATAGAAATACTTTTGTGGTAAAATTATAATATTTAACAGTTTTAAAATATAAATATAATATTTTTTTTATCATTAAATAAAATTTATTTTATTATACATAATTTTAAATTGAATTAATATGTTAATTTTTTTTAATATTTTTCAATTTTGTACCTTTTAAAACTCATTCTCTATTTATTCGAACGGGGGTAATTTTATAAAAATTTCTGAAATTTTAGGGTTTTATATTTTGAAAAAAGGATTCCATATTTATAATTAGTATGTCAAAATTATGTAAATATATTTATTATATTTTTGGGTATTATGAATAGTAAATTTGGTAATTTCTATTAATATGGTAAAAGGTTAAATTGTGTAATTAAGGATAACAATAATACTATAAAATTACACATACACATGTATTAATATCATTAAATGAATTTTTTATACCTAAATCATCTTTGGGGATAAATACTGTGCATTCTAGGCCTCTTGGATGATATAAGGACTTCTGTATTTTTATTTACATAAAAGTAAAATTAGTCTCAATCAAATTTAATAACTAAATAAATATTATTTAAGGTCATATAAAAGGTAAAGTATATTTTAAATAATCATTTAAAAGAAAAAAAATTATTATTTATCATGATAATATATTTTGAAAGATTATGAAATAAATAATAACTTTAAATAATTATACATTGATGATGTAAAAATTAGTTAATTAATAAGAAATCAATAAAATATTTTTTATTTAAAATTACAATAACCATAAAAAGTCACAAACACTTTACCAAATATTATTTTTATAGTATATCTCTACCATAAACATAAATGGATCAAGTTAGTGACTATTTGGTTCCTTATATAAGATATTGGGATAGTTATACTATTTTATTTAAAGTTGTATTGTTGTTGTCACATTAAAAATTTATAATGTATAATAATTTAAATGTTGCATTTTATAGAAAATAAATTCAACTAAAAATATTCTAAATAAATATAAAATAATTATGTCAATCAATATATATTTTTTAATCTTCATTCCATAAATATGTATATTAAATAATTATAAAACATTTATTTATAATTTTTTTATAGAGATAACAAATACATGTTATTAAAAGAATTACAATAAATATAATTTGAGATAATTAATATACCTAATGAATGTTCAA
This sequence comes from Viscum album, assembly GCA_963277665.1. Classification (NCBI taxonomy): domain Eukaryota; kingdom Viridiplantae; phylum Streptophyta; class Magnoliopsida; order Santalales; family Viscaceae; genus Viscum; species Viscum album. The sequence goes on from OY728123.1 coordinate 1,501,276,207, forward strand.
GATGATCTTAAACTCTTAGTAATATAATAAAATTAATTTTTTAAGTTTACTTCTTATCTTGATATTTTTTTAAATCAATTAATTGAATTGTTTAAAAATTGGCACTATGGATTGGTTGTCAAAATAATGTATTAGTAAATTTTTTTAAAAAAATAAAATTAAATAGAATCCTTATGTGTTAATTCAAATTTTATATTGAAAAGTGATATAATAAATTGTCTAAATATATTTTTTATGGCATTAAAACCATGTATATATTTTAAACTGGTACATTTTGGATAATTTATTTTGGGGTTTTAATTTAATATAAATTAATATTTTTGGAGACCCGAAAAATTTTATTCACCTTAATTATAAAATGAAACCTCCTCCCTTATCTATTAACCTTATAATGAACCTTAAAAATTGTCCATCCTTTTAACTTTTACCTTATAAAATCCCATAGTTACATTCTTGAGGGTTTGGTGTTCTTCAATGAAAAACTAATGTGGTCAAAGAGGAAATATCAAGGAAGCACGACGAACAAGAGTTAATCTCACCTACCAATTTATTCAAAAATATTTCTTAGTATAATTCATCTTAAAGATTTTTTCATTAAAAAGTAATAACTCTATGACCACTTACATAACGAGTTTTTATTATGATTTTGGATCATAAATATGACACTTTCTATCTATGCAATGAAAAATGAAATCACTACCCAAGCGTACGTACGACCTATCATCTCCTCACTATGGTGTAATCTTTTTTTTTTCACCCCCACCATACTTTGGTTTGGTATAATGATGTAAATAATAAATATTTATGATTATTATAACATGATATTGATTCTAAAATATTATAAACCTTTCACTCCAATACCATTCAATAATTATGGTAATGATATTGTCGCTCATGAATAAATACGGCCTACCGTCTCCACGATGTGATATGATTCATTCTACATTATATACAGTAAATGATGATATATAAATGTATATAAGGATTAAATATGAAATATGAAATTTTAATATAATTTTGGAATGGCATTACTTTGACCTATGTAAGAGAACCTGAACTTATTCAATAAAACATGCATAAGTAATGAAGTTGTTAATACCTAAATAAAAAGTAATAATGTAATGATTCTACCAACCAGATTCTAATATTATTATATATGTTATCATAATAAAATATATTATTATTAAATAAGTAAATTAAATTATTTAAATCTTAATATATAAGATTCAGATACATACAAAGCAGATCGTACATAATGTAAGGGGTAATTTCACAATCTCATAATTATCTGAGAGTTTTTATACATAAGAATTTACTAGGGTATATTTATCACCCAAATTCATGTTTAATAAATATCTAATATTTTTTCTATTAATATACAATTTGTTACAATAAATTTTACCAACTGGTGAATTTTTATTAAACAGTATGAATAAAATCTATGGTTGTTATTTGATAAAAGGTACTTTTTGACATTTCAAGAAAAAGTATGATGAGAATGTTTTTTAACTAATAAAAAATGAATGGATTGTTAAATTTTAATAAAAACTTCTTTCTAATAATATCCATGTATAAAATTGAATGTTAATTCCCAAATATGTAGGTTTCTTTTAAAATTGTGAGGCATTTTGACAAAAGAAAAAATTTTTGATGAAGAAATAATATTTTCCTCAAGGATTGCATTCAATTTTTGTATCCAAATTATTTTCCATATAATATGGAATTATTTAATTGGGTTATGTTTCAATTATAATTTCCTTATTATTCCTATGATATGATTATTTTTTTAGGGAATGTTTTTTTGAAATCCATTTGGTTTACATATATTATGTTATGATGGAATAACATTTGAGAAACCCATTTTATTCCTTGGGTTATGCTATGATGAATAATTTTTGTTTTTATGGAACACATTAGATGATTTCATTATGTGATTTGTGGGACCTATATTTCCCTCCAATTTATTGGCGAAATATTTTTTTCTCATGAGATAATAATTTATGGAATAGAAAATAAGCTTTATTCTATAATAAAGGGCTAGAATGAGGAGTGAGCATAGTTCACTAATGAAAATTGTTTGCTATGATGGTCTAGGAAATGAGTCGTAAATAACATGAAATGATTTTATATTCTTATGTGTATTCCACAATACTTAATTTCTTACGATAGAAATTTTCCTATTATTGTTATTTATTCTTATGAATTTTTATAATTTATCCCATGGAATTATATCAGGATATTTTATATGCTTAAGAAAATTTTGAAATGTTATGTTCTTATGAATTATGATTATGATATGATTGATAACTCCCTTTTTTACCATTATTGAGCATCTAATATCACCCATTCCTTTTTTAATTTTACATAGTTCATGAAGAAGGGTATTAAGTAAGATAAGTCAAAACGGGGTCTAGTTATAACAAAATAAGTGGGAGACAATGAATATTTCTAATGAACCAGTTGTTTATGTTTCCCATTTCCTAAACAGACTATACATATACGGTCCTATCATAAATATTTTATAAATTATATTCAATATTCATTAACTTTGATGTAATATAATTGTATAAAAATTATGTGTTTTAGTAGTCGGAGTTAGGGGAATGGTATAGTTAGCTTTTGGAAACAAGGATAATAAAACCTTAGTTAGATTCCCAAGGATGTGTCGAAGTATAATTTCAAATGATAGTATTTTTTAAATTACCATGAATAACCTAGAATATACCATAATGTTTCTTAAATTATAATTTAATCTTTATTATTTGTTTTTTCAATTATTAATAGTGTTTCTCACACTATGCTTCTTGATTTTAGTAAATGTATAAATCCCAAGGGAACCATGTTAATGTTTAATGGGATGTGAAATGCAATGATTGTCCTCTTAAGCAACCAAATCATATGACTGATGGAATGAAAAATATTTTATATATTCCCTCATAACATTCTCAATTTATGAATCATGATAGAAATCCAAACAAGAAATAGATGGAACAACATTCTATTCAGTCCTTCATGTGGTATTTTCTACCTTATTTCAGTGTATCTTCAGATCCACTTAGGGGTGAATGATAAATCAGTACCACCTAAAATATATTTTTAGAGATTTGATTTTCATAACATGATAAATTAATCTTAGTATTTGAACGTTTTGTTGGAGAAGATGATCAATGGTGCATAATTATCAAGAATACGAGGGAAAAAGATAAAATTGAATCCATGGAATATGATGAGTTCATTAATATATTTATATATAATAACTTTCCTCATATTCTTCTAACAAGTATGGGGAAGGTGTTCCATGAACATAAGAAAGATTATGATTAATCTGATGGTACCTACAAAGAAAAGTTTACAATACATTCAAGGGATACTTCTAGAATTATTATCAAACCTCGGTATAAAATTGATCGATTGTTTAGTTCCACAAAAAGATGTCTTTGATGGGAATTATCTATAGGGGAATTCAATAGATATGAAAAAAAATCTGATATGCTCTTAATATTTACATGGATATTGGAGTAACCCATTAGTCATATTGGTTTGATAAGAATAAAAAAATTGAATTCAAGGGAAAATCTAAATACCCCACTAAAAAGAAGGTGATTTTTCCGTTATTCTGAATGTGTGGAAAGAAACACAGTGGAAATTTCCGTAAAGGGACTGATAAATGTTTTATCTATATAAAATAAGGTAATATGGTAGTTGAATAATAATGTGATGGGGAAAAGATGCCTAATGAAACAAATAAATAAAAGGATACACTGAATGCCCCTCGTTCACATCAATGTTACATGTGCAAGTAAATGGGGTATTATGCAAATCAATGAACTAATCCAATGGTTATTGATGATGATAGACATTAGAAAACTCTTAAGTCCAAATAAAAAGGAAATCAACATTCTATCACTATCATCGATGTGTAGTACGATAATGAAGTGGTGAAAGGTACACTTATCATCCACTCTAAAGTACAAAATTTTTTACATGATCCTGTATCCATCCATTTTTTTATTTCAGAATAATTTCCAATGTGTATTACTCTATTTCCTAAATAATTAGATGTTGAGTTAGCTATGAAAACTTCAAATGGCATAGTGGTCTCATCAAATGTTTATAAACCATATCCAGTTGATGTTTTTTGGAAACTACATCCGTCAAATCTTGTGATATGTCCTATAGTGGAAATTTTTGTGTTTCTTGTTAAATATTTGTTTTTATATATGAAGCTCATATCAATTTCCATTGTAGGTAATTCACATTTCATATTATTGTTCAATCTATGATCATCCGTCAAATCAAGGATGAACACAATATATCATTAGATATTTCTTCTATATTATGGATCTTGATCACTATAAGTGAAGGTTATCTATCCCAAATGGTTGGGTAGAAACAGAAAAATAATAATAATCCTACTGTATGTGATTTTCATGTTGTCTTTCCAGAATAATTAATTAGGATTCCACTAAATTGTGTGGCTGAGTTTTCAATAAAACTCATACTGGGTTCTATACGTATTTTAAAGACACCTTATAGAATAAACCATTTTGAGTTGTAGGAATTAAATTAAAAAATTCCAATATAATTTTGAAACGGGATTTAAACATCATAGGGTGTCACCTTGGGGTGCCCCAGTTCTGTTTGTTTTGTCGAAAGATGGATCAATGAGACTCTATAATTATTATAAAGAACCTAACATGATCACTATCAAAAATAAATGTCATCATCCATGGATGTGATTGCCTATTATACCAAATAAAAAATCTCAATACTTTTCCAATATTGATCTTCATTTAGGATATCATTAATAAATGATCAACAAGGAGGATATACCATAGAAGACAATCCATACAAGGTATAGTCACTGTGAATATACAGTGTTGACTTTGGTCTTACTAATTCTCCTTCCACCATCATTTATCTTATTAATAGACTCTTTAGTGACTATCTTCATTATTTTGAGGATGTATTTATAGATTATTTTCTTATCTATTCAAAAATTATGTAAAATCATGTAGATCAGTTGAGAACTGTACTAAAGACCCAGATAACTAATAATCATTTATAAAAATTTACCATGTTTGAATTTTTTTTATTCAGAAATATTCATTTTTGGGTTACATAAGCTCAAGGGAGGGGATATCTATGGATCTATTAAAAATCCAAGTTATAGAAATTTGGCCGAGACCAAAAACGGTAGCAAAGATCCAATGTTTTCTTGGATTGGATCGATATTATCAACATTTTGTGAATGACTTTTCATGATTATCTAATACATTAACAATGTTGATTCAGAAAGGAGTTATGTTCGTGTGGATGGAGGAATGTGAATAGAAATTCAAATAGCTAAAAAATGATTTCTAGTAATCTTGTGCTCACACAACCTTGTTGTGGAGAACGTTTTTGATCTATAGTGATTCATCCAAGAAGGGGTTGGGATGTGTTCACATGAAAAATTATATGGTGATAGCATATGCCACACTGAAATTAATAATACAAGATAAAAATTAATAAAATCATGATAATAGTCAATTGTGTTAAACATTGCACTAATAAAATAGAGGAATTGTATTTCTGGGGAATATTGTGGTAATTATGCTGATCATAAAATGTTAAAGTATATTTCTACACAAAAGGATATGAATATGTATCAATGAATATAGTAGGAGTTGATTAATGATTACCACTACTCAATACATAACCACTCTACGAACACAAACAGGGTGGATGATATTTTTAGTCGAAAAGACCATGTTATCATATCCATGATGAGGATCACAGAAGATCCAATATATATATATATTCAAATATTAGATCATAAAATTTTAAGAGAATGGGAGTAATATTATTTTGTTGAACCATCTATAGAAGTGACTGTTAAGGAGGAGAAGAAGGAATATATATAGCTACAAAAGATATTGAAAAATGATCTCGAATTCAACCTTCATTTTGATGGAATAATAAGGTTCAGGAACCGGGTTTTTTTTACCCGAACAAAAAAATTGAAGAAGAATTTATTGGATGAGGCTCATAGGTCTTCATTCAATATTCATCCTTGAATAAAAATGATGTACAGGAACCTAAAATTGAATTTTAGTTTATTTTCATGAAAAGAGATTTTACCGAATTTGTCTCTTAGTAATTGTTTTTTCAGTATGTTAAGGCTGAGATAGAAGTATAATGAGATGTTACAACCATTACCCATACCATAATGGAAATGGGAAAACATCATTGTGGAATTTGACGTTATACTTCCCAAAACATCTGAAGGCCATAATGAAATATGGGTTATAGTTGATATCCTTATTAGTTCAACACAGGTCATTGTTATTAGATATGATTTATATCTTGATCATATATTCATGATATAGGTAAATGATGTGGTAATATTATATGGAGTAACACTTTTCAATATTTTTTATCAGAATTGATGGTTTACCTCTATGTTCTGGAGATGTCTCCAGTATTCCCAAGAAAAATAGTTATGTTTCAGCGTAGTATATCATCCTTAAATAGATGTTCATTTTGAGAAGTAAATTCAAAATCTTAAAGACATGTTGAGATATTCTTATATGGATTTCAAAAGATATTGGGTTGATCACGTACCTTTGGTATAATTTTCATAAAACAATAGCTTTCTGTCCAGTATTCAAATGGATCATTATATATCCATCAATGGAAATAATTTAATAACACCAACTTTATGGGATGGATTTCATAAATAAATTTATTAGGACTTAATCATGTTGATGATATGGAAGAGAATGTGAGATCTATTCGACAATACCAGATTATATCATAGTGAAAATAAAATTATGCAGAGAACCAAAGAAAATACCAAGAGTTTGAAGAGGTTGACAAGGTGCTTCTATGAATATTTCCATACAATGGAGTAATGAGATTTGGAAATAAGGGTATGTTTAGTTATGTATATCATCCCATTTAAAATTATGGATTGTTTTGGGAAGGTGGATTACAGATTGGCGCTTCTACTAAATCTCTCTCAAATTCACAATTTCTTCCATATATCCCTCATGAGAAAGTCAATACCTTATACTTAACATGTACAAAACTCCGAATTTATATCAGTGGAGAAATATATTTCTTATAAAGTATAACCGATAGGTATTCATTATCGTAGAGGAAAAGTTCTAGAAAAAATGACCATTCACTTGGTTAATGTTTTGGGGTGAATCCTCCAATTTGAGGAAGCAAAATTGGAAGTTGATGATATGATGAGGGAGAGATATCCTCGTCTATTTAGATCCAAGTGGTGAATTTCTAGGGAAAATTCAGTTTAAAGGGGGTAGAATGTAATACTCATATGTTTTATGAAATATTTTCTTTAAATAATTTTAATTCATAAAAATGTTTTATTGAACGCAATCATGAAGTTAGGAGAACCACGAGTCACCCTTAGTATAAAATAAACATTTTAACCTAGCCATTATGTTATCATGAATAAATATGTATAACTTATTAAAATTTACTGTGACGTCTTTCACTATCAATTGTTTATGAAAAATATAAACCAATTACATATTTATAATTGTATATTAATTAAACATGTGAATTAATATTACAAAATTAAATTAATGAAATATATAAGTTATATAATTAATAATTTTATTATATTGATCCAATAGATATTTTCTCAAATGGAATGAATAAACCCTATTTGATGTATAAAGATCTATATTTTTTAAAAAAGAATATTTTCCACCTTTTAATAGAAATTTTTTATTAAATTGTGATTTTAACACATTTATCATTTTTAAATGAAAAAGTAAACATGTTTTTATAAGAATGATATATAAATTTACATTGAATACAATTTTAATATTTTTTTGATAAATTTAATATTTTGATGAATAATGAACATACACAAAAATTTAATAGAAAATAAATTATTTCATTAACATAATTTATGTGGATAAATTATGTTATATAATGTTTTAAAATTATAAATATAATATATATTTATCATTAAATATAATTTATTTAATTATCATTAGTTTTATTTTTAATTCACATGTAAAAACATGTCAATCTTTTGAAATGTATTAACTTTTAAAACTCGGTCTCTCTTTCCGACAACTTGATTAATTTTAAATTAATTACTCCATATTCTGTGTTTTGAATTTTAAAAAATGGATTCCATATTTTTAATCATTATATCCAAATTAGATAAATAACATAATTTTATTTTCCAGCAATATGAAAAGTTACATTTATAATTTTTATTAACACAGTAAACGATAAATCCGAAAATTAAGGGAAAGAATACTATAATAAAATTACTCTCAAACTTTTATTAAAATCATTGAATTGGTTTTTTACTAAATCATCCTTGGGTAGATATTGTTTCTACTCTAAGCCACATTAATGAGATTGGGACATCTAATTTAATATTATTTAATGAAAAGTTAAATTTTTCCAATCTTATTTTTATAACTAAATAATTTATATATATGGTCATAGAGATGATAAATTCGATTATGAATACACATTTGAAATTTAATTTTTTTTCATTCTCATGGTAATTAATTTGTAATTTTTACAAAATAAATAATTTCACAAATCACTTATACTTCGATGATGTAAAATTTATTAATTGAATGGTAAAAATGTAAAAAATTTTTAAAAAAATTGATTATATCCATCAAAATACCCAAAATCATGGGAAAATATTATTGTTCAAACTATAAGCATCCAAGGGTCGAGTTAGTGGCCTTTTGGATCCTTATATAATATATTATGAAACTTATTTTTTTAATTAATGTGATGTTAATGTTGTCACATTCATAATTTAATAAGGGTTACATTTTAAATGATAGATTTTCCAGAATATAAATTAGAAATAATTATTATTCTGAAATATAGTATATTTATATTCATCTTGTTATTTTATTTTTTATTTTTATTAAATAAATAATTATACTAAAATAATACAGAAAATTGATGTAGTGATTTTTTTATAGAGATAACAAATAATTGTCATTAAAAATATTTAAATAAATATAATTTTGGATATTTAATTTGTATAATGAATTTTCTAGAAGAACATAACATATAAGTAACATATTAAAAAAATTTGTTTGAAGCTAAATTATAATATTAATATTTTCTAAAATAAATGACTCGAGTAGTGTCAAAGCTGAAACTATTGATTTTTCATCAAAACAATGTTTTATTAGAGAATTTAACAATACTAAAAAATTTATAATAATATATAATAATTATTACACGGTAGAAAATGTTCTATGTTATTTATTTGTATTCTATTTCACATTAAATAAGAACATATTTCACCCTTTTAATATTGAAATATTTTTTACCCTAGTTAAAAACTAAATAGAATAACATTGTTTTAATTAAAATGATAATTTTTTTATTGATAAAATAACTAGTCTAAAATATGTTGGTTGATGATATTATAACTCTATATCATATCATTTTCTAAATTGAGGAATATTGGTTATTTTATGGGGTTGATTGTATTATAAATTAAAATTTTGGAGATACCATAAATTCCCCTCACCTCAATTATAAAATGACACCTCATCCCTTACTTATTCAATTCACATAGAGCCTTCAAGATCGGAATTCCCATGACCTATTACCTTTTAATCTTCCCTAGTTATATTTTATAGGTTATTTTCTTCCTCAAATACCATCTCTATTTCTCTAAGTGGGGATTTAGAGGAAGCTTGTCGAAAAAGAGGTAATCTCTCCTATTGATTCTTTCAAACATCTTTCTTTGACATCATCCTTTTCATGAGTTGATACATGATAAATTAATAAATACAGTTTACATTATGTACTAAAATTTTATTATGAATATGGTAAAATAATATTCCACTTTTTATACATACTACGAAAAACAAAATCACTGGGCATGCGTACATATGATGTAATATATCCATGTCGTGGTGTAATCCATTTTTTTCACCACCAATAGACATAGATCAGTATAATGCAGGAAATTAAAAATACATATTATTATTATAACATTATATTGATTATAAAATATTATAAATTATTCTATTAAATTCTATTCAATAATTATTGTAATGATATCATCGCTCATGTATACGTATGACCTACCACCTCTACGATGCGATATGATTCATTCTACATGATATTAATTTTTCAATGATTTTATAAATAAATAGAATGAGTGAATATGATATATATAACATTAATATAATTTTGGAATGATGTAACTATGAACTATTAAGTAGAATAATTTTTTTTTGACAAAACATGCATAAGAAAATGATGTGGTTAATACCAGAATAACAAGTGATAATGAAATGATATTAAAAAATGTATGATAAATGGTAATATAAGATATTTTAAAAATGTATGTGATTATTAAATAATTAAATTATATAATTATATAATTATACAGGAGGTCCAGATATATGAAAAAGATTTCAAACCTACAGAATGGTAAAATTAAGAAATATTTTTATTATCTGAGTTTGATTATACTGAAGTATTTACTAGGGTATATTTATTATCCACATCAATGTTTCTTAAATATGTAATATTATATAAATATAATATATAACATTTTAAATTAAATTTTTATCATTGGATAATTTTTGTAAAATATTATAAAATGAATATTTTTTCATTATTCGATATAAAGTACTTTTTGAATTTTATAGAAAAAGTATAAGGAAATTTTTTTGTTATCATATACAGCATAAACTATTTTTTATGTTTTAATGATGCATTATTTACATTAATATTCCTCTACTATATTTCATGTTTATTTTATAATTAATTTATTTATTTTAATATAGTTCGGAATTTTGAGGAAAGAAAACATTTAAAAAAAGATATCATATTTTCCTCAGGATATAATTTCAATTGTTATATCAATATTATTTTCCATATAATATGGATTATGTAATATGGTTATTCTTCTAGTATAATATACTTATTGTTGTTATATTTTTATAATTATTTTGATGGATTGTTATTTAAGAAATTTTTTCATGGTTTATGTTATTATGGAATGATGTTTACGAAACCCAGTTTATTCCATCGATTACGCTATGATGAATGATTTATGTTTTGGTGGTAAATGTAAAAATTAGTTCATTATGATATGGGTGGTAATAATATATCCCTAAAAATAATTGGTTATTAATTTATATCTAATGATACAGACATGGATGGAATGGTAAATGGTCTCATTTCAGTAATACAAGAATGGAATGAGGAGTGAGATTGTTTCATTAATATAATTTTTTGTGCTTTAATGGTCTTCGAAATGATGCTTGAAAAATATAAAATTATTTTCAATGATTATGTTTATGAAAAAAACAACATGTCTTATTTTATGAATTTTAGGATTATGGAAATTAATTCTTATGAAACTTTACGATTTATCGCGAGGAATGATATCACGATCTTTCGTATATAGGATAAAATTTCCTAATGATTTGTTCTTATATCATATGATTATTATATGATTTATATATCATTTTTTAATATTTTTTAGCATCATAACTCACCCTTTAAGATGTTTCTTTTCCATAGGTAATGTAGAAGTGTATTAAGTAAGATATGTCAAATAGGGGTCTAGTTATGATGAAAAAAGTGGGAGACAATGAAGATGCCTTAAAAAATAGCTATTTATGTTTCTTAGCTTCTAAAGATGTTATATCTATATAGTATTATTGATGATTTGTTATATTTTTTAATGAATATTTTTTATCTTTTATTTAATACCAATTTATTTAATGTTCAAGTCAGTATATTATAACATTTCATGGCAAATTACTTATTAAAAATAAAAAATCAAATATAATAATGAAAATAATTCTCTTTTAAAATAAAATTTGAAACTTATAAAGGAATATTTAACATAATTAAAATAATCTCATGGGAAAAATATAGTTTTCTAATTTTATAAAACTTTTTAAAAAATAAAAAAATTTGGAAAACACTTTTCTCTATATATAATCTTGAAAAATAATAACAGATGATTTGAAATTTTTTTAATATATTTATTGAGCAAAATATATGTTTCATATTAAAAAACATTTTATAAAACACTAAAAATTTTCGAAATACTTTTATTGAAGAATAAATTGACAAAATTTAGTATAATAATCAAATAAAACAATGGTGAGGATAGTGGTAAATTATGTTCTAACCATACAAGTTAAAATAAGTGTTCTTTTATGATTTTTTGAAAAATAAAATTTTCTATTGCTTGGAAAATAACATGAAGATTTAAATCACAATATTATTTAAAAAACAAAATCGATATAATTTTATTTAATAAATCATCTTAATATGGTTAAAATATTGAAAACATCTTTCCAAAACATGTTTTTGGATTAATAAGTGTTTTTGGTGAAAGAAAAAAATATAGATAATTTTTCTTGGAAAGACATTTTCCAATATATAGTACAAAAATATAAGAATATGAACTACATACATGATTTCTCATGATACAAATAGAGGATACAAAATTCACAATTTTCATGGGAGATAGATCATAATAGTTACTCATTGTATGTATAATCATAAAAAATCTTGATAACTGGGAGATATTAACTTTATACTTATACCACATTGGTACAAATGGTCCATATTACCCATAAAAATATAATTAAATTAAAAATATAAAATATATTTTAAATATTGAAATTAACGATATAACATGTTATATGGTTACAATACACCACTCATAAAAGAAGATGTGTGCATACCATAACATATGTCTAAATGAAGTTATATTTGGACAAAAATAGCTTTCCGCTTCGGTTACTTATGAACTGTAGTTCCCATGAAATAGAGATAAAAAAATGCATATAAATGTACCAGTAATTATCAGTGTTATAAAAATAATATAAATTCAAAAGAATTTTATAATTCTCATAAAAGAAACATGTAGTAAATATGGCTTGTGTCTTACAAAAAATAGAAGTGAGGTGGAAATCCCTTACCATAAGTCTTGACTTCTATCATACATGTTCAAAACTAATTTATAACCCATATAATATATCTATACATATATTTAATAACCATACATATATATGTGTGTTTGTGTTTCAATATATGATTTACTTACAACAATTTATTACCCATTCATTAACAATTCCACGTTAATGTCACTTTTTGGGAAATTACTACCTTGTTTGTCATGTTTTTGTGATTTTTTATTTATGATCCACATAATATGTTCATTTTTTCATAATAAAAATAATTAAACATTATAAAATTATCATATAAAATTAGTATAAATGTATTTATATTGAGCCATAGTAGTTATAGATAGAAAAAGAAATACATCCTTCAGAGAGACGGTATGTGATACGTGCGGATGAAATTTATTTCTATTTTCCCAAAGGAAAGATTGAATGAAATGAAAATAATGTCTTAAACATAAAAAATATTTCTTATAACACATATATAACATATTTTTATTAAATCCATTATTTGTTCCTTGAATAAAGTGTTTGAATGATTCACATCACTTCTAGAGGTGGTAGTATATCATACACATTAATGATGTTATCGTATTCCCATGGAATTGAAAGTAAGAGAGTAAATTTAATTTCATGAATTATATATCATAATAATATAATTATCTTTATATATAGACAATAAATCCAACCTTATATTCAACCGTGAGAGGTGGTGATGGAATATAAATAACATCAGTTCAACTGGTAGTAGTCCTCCGTAAACATGATTGTCGATTTGATATCATATTTTATGGAAGAGAAGAAAGATTTCAGTTGTTAAATTAACATAATAACGTATCATTATAAATGATATAATTTTTTTATTATATTAATATTTTTGAGACATATTTTATGATGGAAAATAATAAATAAAAGTGAGAATAGTGATGATAATTACATTCTCTTAAAAGGACCTCCTTTGGATATGTTATTAAGGACAATAGTGTTGGACATTTTAGGGAACCAGTAGCTCTATAACATTGATAAGAGGTTTGTGGATATATTTCATTTAATTTTTTTCCATTACTAGATAGCTTTTGAAGGTTGATTAAGTAAAGGGTGGTTGTAACCTTTTATATGTAGAGAGAATGAACCCACTTGGAAACTACATGGTAATTTCCCAAAAGATTAAAAAAAGTTAATTACTTCCCCTGAAAAAATCTTCCAAACGTCTATGGGTTCTAAATTGGGAAGGATAATATTGAAATATTTCAATAAAATCCGAATATTATTATTTTTATAGTTATTTTAACCTTTATTATAGTTTAACTACCGGTGAACCCATTTTTATCATAACAATGGTAAGTAATTTTTACCATTTTTATGTTTATTTAGGTTAAAAACTATGTTAATATTATTATATAATATATGTAATTCCAATTCTAAATAAGGAATCATTATATCCTAAATTCAATAATAGATGTGAAATTTTTTAATTCAAAATTATCCCTGCTGACGGGGAAATAAAGAGGGATTTCAAAGAGAATATGTAAAAAAATAAAAAGGATTTTACATAAAAATATAAACTATAATTATTATAATTATAAAAAATTGATTAATAGAAGTATAATTTTACTAAAAAAAATCAGAACCATAATATAATAATTTTTAAAATTTTATATCATTTAAAATCAATTTCAATTGTGAATAAAAACAAAATTTTGTACTCTTCATTAAAAAGTTATCCTTCTTAAGAAATTCAAAATAACAAATACTAAAATAATTCTTACTTGATGCATTAAAAAATGATCATTTTTTTAAAAAATGTGTAATAAATTCCATTAAAATAAATATACAAAAATTCCACAAGATATGTTGTTAGAAATTTTTTTAAAGAATAAAATTTGATTATTTATTATATATTTTCTAGAAAATTCATAAGATTAATGTCAAAAAATTTATTTAATATAAAATATATAATTATCATTAAAATAATTTATCAAAATTTATTTTTATAATTTATCGGGGTAAAATGAATTTTTATACATAAAACAATTTAGAGAAATATTTATATCATTTTCATATTTTTTTTATTTTCATTTAGAATTAATGGGTTACTAAACATTTCTTTTTATATACATCTGTAAAAAAAATTCATAAATTATTTAGTGTTATTTATACCTAGTATTCCTATTACTTGGTTATAATTGTCATATTAAATAATTATATTTTAATATTATGTTAGGTTTCTTTAAAATTCAGTGTTTCATTTAACACAAGATACACTCGAAGTTACATATAATGAAAAATATAGATAATATTAACATAATTTCAACGAAATATTTCAAAAAATATAAGGGTGTTAAAATAGTTATGGTCTCCTTTGTAGATTTCATTACACAGATACAAGTCTACCACAATTAGGTATTAGTTATTCTATAAAAATATGATCATTTAAGGATATATAAAAAATAACTCATTTCTTTTTATAGTGATCCATTCATTAATTAATTCAATAGAAATTAATTAAGCATTAAATTATTCAAAAATTACATTACATTAATAATAAAAGTAAAGTTCATGCCCTCCATGTATATTTTGAACAATGATGATGGATTCTCAAGATCAAAATTTTTTGTATTCCAATGACAACCAACAACACTTGTTAAATAATCATTACACATTTTTAACATTTCCCTAATTATTGGTACTCTAGGGAAACCGTCCTTAGCTACCACACATTGAAATGATATTCAAGAACATGAATCATCCTAAAGTAATGGGAACGAAATTAACCTAAAGAAAGAACCTAGAAATTTTCCATTAATTGTATTCATTAAAATTAAAGCTTCGAGTTTTATCACACCTATGTTTAATACCATATTCAAATCATTTCATCATACTTTTCTCCCGTAATAGTCTATAGCCATAAGGATCAAGCCAACAGCTCTGTCGGAATCTCAGAGCTCCGAACGAGGGTAGTGGTAATAAATGAATGACTCGCACCTATGTCTATAAGTACTAAAACAAGGGTGGAGTAGAAATAGATAGTACCTAGAATCATCTTAGGTGATCCATGGTCGTAGTCCTCGACTTCCTGGAGCTGAGCCCACCTTTGTCTGCCAGCTTCCTATGGTCGGGGTGGACCTCCTGGTGGTGGTGGTGGTGGTAGAGCCTCGAAACATTGTCCACCACCCACTACTCAGCCAGATCCTCTACCATGTTTGTTTTCTCCCAGCGGACCACCACGATCAAACCTCTGCCTCTTCCAAGGAGGTCCCTCTACTGTCTACTACTAATCTGCATGGCGGGTCGGGAAGTCAAAAGCCTGGTGGCAATGCCTGCCTCATGAATAACACTGCATGCTACTCGTATTACTGGCTCTGTCTCATGTGCCCCGCACAACTGAACCTGTATCCTGGGGTCGCCCACCTGATGTCATGGTCCGCTTAGAACTCTTTGTCATCTGTCTACTACTAGCGGTTGAAGACTCCGCTATGTGTCGCCCTGTGGTGGGTCTCACCACTGGTGACTGCTCAACGAGAAAAATCTCTACTAGAAGGGATCTATCCAGCACCACCGCCTGCATCGGAATGCTGAGGGGAATCGTCGAAGCCCCAATCTCATGCCTGAGTCAATGCATAAAGATTTGAGCCCTGAAGAATGGGTCTCGAACCATATATGTCGAGTAGTGTGGGAGGTCTGTTTACTTCCCTGAGTACTGAGATACTGTCATGATTCCCTGCTTCAGATGAAGTAACTCCTGAATCCGAACCGCATGATGGGTGGCTGGAACAATCTATGAGAGAAATAGACTCTCAAAATATGTATAGAGTAATGATGCCTCGTTATGCTCCTGGAGCATCAGGTTCCACCATCTGCCTACTTCTTTATGTAGGAGAATCGCGGAAAGGATCACCATGAGGTCGGATGGTGTCCCAATCAATCTGAAAGCTCGCACGATAGCCTCCAGCCAATCCCCAGCTGCTAGTGGGTTCGTATCTCCTCAGAACTTGGGCAGACTCTCACACTAGAACTCATGCAACGCACTCAGGAAGTGTGCACTCTCTGCTACTGGAGCTGGTTGTATCAGTGGCTCAGCGGGTAGTGGTACCGCTGGTACCTCCACTATGATGGGGCCTTATACCGAGGCCTTGTCACTCGATGGGCTACCATCTCATACGTAACTCGTAACCCTAGTTAGCTGCCTTCGTGGGGCCATCTTGAAAAGAAACAATTGTGTCACGGTTAAAACAGTATACCTGGTGAGATGACACAAAGTAATCATGAAGAAAACATTTTCAAAGGAAGCACACACGCAATCAGTGTTTTTATGCACTAAGTCAGAGATCAGAAGTCAAAGTCCTTGTGTATGGATATCCCAGCCTTCGCACCAACACTGGTTTCCCTAAATTGATCACCACACCTAAAACACTTAACACTATTTCCATTAAAATAATCAAAGTCCATGTTCTCCGGTATTACCGACTCCTCTGATACCAATTTTTCACGACCTGTCGTCAGGGTCCGTTCAGTGACTACCCAAATCCCACCGTCCATAGGCCAGGGGCTGGTGAATAGAACCAAATGCGTAATCCCGGTTAAAAGGGAAGGCATTACCTTTAATAAGTAAACTAAAACAACAGAGTCAGCAACTGGAAGTAAACACTAAGTAAAAATGTATACAAAAAAAGTATTGAAAGGAACGGGGCTAGAAATACAAGCCCAATAGTAATGTACTAACAACTATAAAACCAGTACAACTGCAGAAAGGTAAAACAACAACCACTAAGTCATCCTCTTGGAATCCCACCTATAGGGTGGGTACATATGGCCTCCTCAGCACCCCAGGTCTGTCTATCTGCTCCGTGTACATCTCGCCAAGTGGTGCACATCCTGTTACTATCCATCTATACAACTCTCTACCTCGATCAGTGCGGTCTGTTGTCTACAACCAACACAATGAAGTGCGTGCATAGCCCATGTAGAGGTGAGTATTACGATACTCAGTAGGGACCCTGAAACCCCGAATGGTCTCCCAGAATCCAGGAAAAATAATCCATAGATGAAATATACAATCATGAAGTATCAACCAACGCTACTTAGGTATATTCCCATACATATACCTGTGTTATCATTCACAGTTCGACTCCAACTCTCGAGCCCAGGCACAACTCAGTCCACACAGGAAGTAAATTCTATCACCTCGATGATAAATGGTTGAAATTCAAGACTCAGCTAATACAGGTATACGTCTTTCATATAGTGATACAGATGATCAGATGTAGTCATTCATTCATCAATTTTGTCAGACCCACACAGGATACAGGGCCAGTTAAGAATTCAGACCCACAAAGGATACAGGACCCGCTATTCTGTCAGACCCACACAGGATACAAGAACAGAAGTTAGATCTGTCAGAACCATGGAGAATCCCGGTTCAGTAGTCATCGTTGTCGAACCCATGGAGGATTATGGTACAGTAGTCATCGATGTCGAACCCACGGAGGATTTTGGTACAGTAGTCATCACAGTCACAGACAGCCCTAGGGTTTCTGCACATAACATGGTTGATATCAAGAGGGTCCTCTCCGCGAGGCAAGTGTCGATGCATCAACTATCACAAATTCTAGATATGATGTATCCCATAGCTCCGTCACATCAAAAGAAACTCAACCTGATAGACGGCGCGTCAATCGGACGCCTGGTCTGAGAATTATTGGCGTTTCTATTCCGCAGGCCCGGTTGGATTTTCTGCTCGATCAAAATTGACCATTTTACAAATTTGTACAATACTCACAGAGTATCGCAAAAGGACCGCCTCTTCATGAGGGTCCCAATGCCACAGATAGTGTGTCGATCGGACACGCATTCTAAAAGTTATTTGCATTTAAGTGAATTCGGGCTCAGCCCGTCAATCCTAGAAGGCTGGCTGGCGGCCCGAACTGGATCGGCAGGTCCGAACCTGCTGGGGGTCGGCCCGGACCAGTGGGGTGAGTCCCACTTGTAGATCTGGTTCACCTGGAAGCACCAAGCGGTACCACCTCCTCCCCTGCCCGGCCGGCCGGAGCCGGCCGGTTCTACCCGTCACACGCGGCCCGCTCTACGGGCTGTGGTTCTTCCCATGCGGCGCCTGCAATGATGTGATTCTCCAGCCCAGCCGGCTATAGCTACCAGTTACCCCAGCAGAGCGGCCCGTGGTGGCGGGTCGCGGTCTCCCTCCACGTGGCGCCTGTCGGCGCCGTGGTCTTCCTGCGGGCCGGCTCCATGACGGCCGGCTCGGCCAGCTCCACCGTGGCCGGATCGGCTGGCCGCCTCCGCACCTCCACTGTGCAACGATGATGCGTACCTACTACCCTCCGCATGGAATGATTGCACCGCGCCACCTCCACCACGACCCAACATGGTTGCAGCGTTTGGGTCCACCAAGTGGTGTGACGGCACTGCGCTTCTTCATCCGTCGCGGCCCTCCCGGGTGTCATTCCCCTTTAGTCTCTACGGTTCTTCTCCAGCATGGTGTGATGACACTACGAACTTTCGGCTCTGCCTCTGATGTCAAACAAAAAGAACCAGCAGAGGGGCTTCAGGCCGTGTTGGTTTGGCCTTCGCCCTCTGCATTAAGCGAAAACATGTGGCCATCATCGTTCCCAATCAAACAACGAGGAACAAGGGTACAATTTTAATCAAGAAAAACCCCTACCTCGATTCAAAGTACGTTGTCGAAGTCGCGGAAGATGGGTGTCATGGAAGACAGACGTCGTTCCGTCAACGTCGGAGGGAGTAGAGCTCGGCGAAGTAGAGTCGAGATGAAATCCTCGGTGTACTTCATGGTGGCGGTTCTTCCCTTCCTTACTCTGGTTGATAAAGATAGACGATGTTTCTTCACATTTTTCGGTAACATGAAGCGTTCATTGTCGAGAGGATGGTGTTATTCCCAAGGGTTCTTCCAAGCCCTCCAATGATTATCCAACCCCAAAATAAAAGATTATGTTCATTTATTTTAATGTTTTCCTAATGAATTAAAAATAATTCAAACACTAAAATTAATTAATTAAGTTGATTCACTTAATTAAATGCATGGAGTTTGCATGAATTCCAAGAGATTCAGTTAATTAACTACAAGGGTGTGTTGGCACATTAATGGTACATCCAAGAGTATAATGGGTGTTCAAGGGGAGTTGATCTTGTTTGGGCTTCCCCACATAATATCCTTTCATGGGAGGTTATGTGGGGGTGGTCCCCACCAACAGCATCCCCTTGGTGGTTAAAACCACCACCTAAAAAAAATTATGTCACTCATAATTTTTATTTAATTTATTAAGAATCCCCAAAAATTAACATCCACTCCTGATAAAACGAAATAATGGTAAAGGTCTCCTTAAGTGAATACTGGTGTTGTATGTTCATCGGTGTCATTGGATTTCAATTCTGAGCACCGGTTCAAATGATATTAAAACCATCACATATGTTTACTGAACATACCCAAAAAACATCAGAAATTGATTCCGGGCACACCAGGCCTCGGAATGAAGCGTCGTTAGAAACTGAGGACTCGTAAAATTCCCATGTATTTAAGAAAAAAATTTCCACATGATTTCTATGTTTTTAAAATTTCCCCACCTCAGGCCATTACGTCCCCATATGCTACAACACATACTAAGGGAACAAATGGGGTTACTGAGCACGCATCTGGCCTCCCGCTCCCATGTGCCCTCCTGAAGGTTCATGTGCTGCCAGTGAACACGCATGAGAGGAATCGACCATCCATGCTTGACCCGCTCCTATAAATCCTCAATCTCCACTGGAACCTCCGTTAAAGTTGACATGTCATCAATGACTAGCTCCCCATGGTCGATAATGTGGGATGGGTCATGCACATATCTCCTCAGCTGAGATTAGTTGAAGAAGTCGTGATCCCAGTGCAACTGAGGTGGAAGGGCCCAATGGTAAGCCAACTTGCCTACCCTACTGAGGACCTGAAAGGTTCGATGAATTGCAGAGATAACTTGTAGCCTCAGCCAAATCTCTGTATACCTCATCGAGGTGAGACCCGTAGGAAGACGTAGTCTCCATCCTTGAACTCCAGTGGTCCCCATATCCTATCAGCATAGGACTTTTTTCTGCTCTGTGTAGTCTTCATCTGTTCCTAGATGATCTACACCTTCTCCGTCATAGCCTATACCATCTCTGGTCTTACAAGTGCTGACTCCCCTGGGTCAGTCCACCACAGTGGTGATCTGCAAGGTTGGTCGTACAGTAGTGATCCATTTTTATGTAAGTGGCATGACATGTGTATTATATGTATGGACAGTTATGGCCTCATGAGAATAATTACATGAAACATTACATGAAGGTAGGTTCATGGGGATATGCATTTCCATTCTAGAGGTACTACATTCTGGGGGAGATGTTTTTTGTGAAAACTGGTCACAAAAGTTTCAAATAGTTATTCAATCAACACAAATTGAAATTAAAATAGTGAATGAGGCTTGAAAACATTTATACATTAACTTTTGATCTTTGATATATAATTTGGAAAGAAATTTTTATAAAATTATCTTTGTGCTGGAATACTAAAAAAACTAGTTTAGGAGGATAGTGGTGAGTAATGATTTACGAATTAGTTTTCAAATATTATTTTAGTGGTATAGGAAAACCTTTAATATCATGTAATAACATCATTATCAGTAACCTTTTTTACTTCTCGATAGAGTGAAGATGAGGTAGATTTTAGATAATACTGTCTTAGTCCTACTGGAGGACATTTTAGGAAAGGACCCACCTAATAGTAAGGAAATTAATGAGGATGAGATCTTATTTATTTATGGGTGTGTTTGGTTTCTTAGGTACCTATGAGAATAAATAATGATAGAGACTCATAAATCTATTTGGGAAGTACATCATGGTATAACCAAGAGGTAACATGACTTACACTTCTAGTATTTGGGTGCTGGTATGAAATGGGATATAACTTATTTTATTTCTCAGTTATATAATAGTTAGTAGATAATGGTGGAACACCAAAATCAAGATGGGATTTTACATCCATTATTGATATTACAGTGGAAATGGTATAATATCACTATAAAATTTATAATAGTCTTAATGAAATACCCTTGTGGATTTTAGGTTGTTTCTTTTATTGTGGTTTAGTTGGAAAAGGATAACCACTAACATCTTATTTGAGAGACCTTTTTAGCAGATGATTTATAGAGGTTATTTTTAGGTAGATCATACACCATTATGATTTTTGAGGTACTATTGAATTGGAATACAATCATTATTTTAAACAATGTATATGAAAATGGATGTAAAAGGATTTTTCTTCCCAGGTACTTATGAGTATATCCTACCACCCTTATAATTATGTTTATCCATAGAATATGATACAAGTGTTAGTGAAGATTATATGAGAATACGTCCTTTGTTTTGGAGTATCCAGTTTGAAAAACATACCTTTAGCTTGGTTTTATTGTTATAACCTATTATAAGTTACTATACATATGGATCCTTATAAGGCCTTATATAATAGGTTGTACCATTCACAATATTCAATTTATAGTCAAAATATGGTATCACTTTTGGGGCCTACTCTCATTCAAGAGATATCATAATAATTAATTATTATCAAGAAGCAAATGGAAAAAAATCATTCAATATAGATATGTTATATTGATAATAATTAATCAACACTTGAGTTTGCGGTGAGATATTTGGCCTTCATGCATGCTTCACCAAGATTGGAAAATAAATTAATATAAATGTACGGAAGTTACTACCTAGATTCATCAAAAAAAAGGTTATAAAGAGGCTCAGATATATTGATTATCATATAACACTACCTCAAAGGTTTTTTTATTTAAGGATTTTCTTTCAAATTTCTCATTTATATAACTATCCTAAGGACTTGTATCAAATCCTTCATCTCGATGATGTTTAGTTGGATATTGATTTTTCTTTTGAAAAGTATCTTATTTTTATTATTGAATTTAGCATGAAGATTATATATGGATGGTTAGTTCAACCATTAAAAGATATATGGAAGAAAAATCATGAACTTGATGAGACAAGAAAGTGAGAGGCTGATGTAAATTCTCACTGCCCATAATTATTCAATGATGTTGGTCGACTAAACTTAAAAGGGAAACATGTTTATGAGTTGTTATAATGACCGGAGGTTGTAGGATCCTAAATATTTAAGGAGGTGTGTATTCTTTGAATTACTATTTAATCCACTTTTTTAACTAAAATAAATTCTATTAAGAGTTTGAGGAATGGGATCAGAGAAATTATGTCATATTTCTACCCTAGAACTATGGTTTTTATTGAATCAATATGAGGTTAATGGTTGGATTCTGGTTAGTTCCAACCATGAAGCTCAAATATACAGACCTAAATGGGAGACAAAATTTATGAAAAATAATGATATAGGGGAATTACGACCATGAGAAATGATTAAAAAATATTTTACATATCATCCACATGTTGTGGGAATGGTTTGTCAAACCATGAACAAACCATACAATGGGAGAGTTATATAGTTACTGGTGGACGATTGTTTGGAAAACACTTTTTCCAGGACTTTTTCCCCATAAATGGGTAAATATACATTTATTTTTATCATTATATTTATCCCATGTCCTCCTTTATTCTTTACATTACACATAAATAATCTCTCCCATGTTTAGAGCTTATCATTCAACCTCAATATAGGTGTTGCGCCTTTTCTATCATAAAACATATTATTATATCTTTGTTCACCCCATAGGATTGACATCTGTATTCTATTCAATTATCTGTATTTCATTATGTGTTTATATAAACAAATAGAATACAAAATATGTGTAAGATAATAAGCCATATTTCCATGGAACATTGTGTTTTATCTAATTTGACCTCTTCTTGATTGAATATGATACTGATTTTGGATGGGTAGTCATCTAACATAATAAGTTAAACGGTTTATTAATTATCTCCAATGATTGATGACTATATAATGCCTTGTTATTCCATGTGCAAAAATCCCACCATGAATCTCCCATTAAATTATAAATTATAAAAATGTATTGTAATCAAATTTATTTTTTTATCTCTTGCGCACATAATTACACAGTTGGTAGTCTCCCAGCTGTATTAACACCACCCATTTTGGGTGTGTTTGATTTGATGGGCTTATTGAGTTAGGGATTGATTGTGATCAAACCCCCATCTGAGGAGATTCTATAGTTTTATCGATGAAATTTCTAGACTGTAATTGAAATAAATGTTAATAGAAGTGATACAATATAACATAAGAAATAATTTAATTTACATTTGATTATTTTACAATATTAATTTAATTTCCAATTCGACTGAAATGTATTAAAGAAGGATCTATGAAATTCTATGGGAAACACTTGGGTTTCATTATAGAATACCTCATATTAGCTAATTGAACATATGAATTGAATGATTTGTGGATGAAATTATGATGTTTCAGGAGTAATAAATGGATCCAATAAGGGATACCTTAGATGGTATCAATATTTTGATGATATTATATTATACCACAACTGACACATGGGATACATATATAAAACTCCTCATATGGGCTCAAGGAAAAATTCATTTATACCATGACTAGAGTGATTCTTGTGTTCCTATGAGAAATTTAATAGATTGAATCCGAGTTGTGGGTTTTCATATTATACCTATATTGATACCGAGGTTATTTATGTTGAATTACATAGATGGGATAAGGATTTCATTGTATTTAAATGACAAAATTTCCATGTTGAAGAACACACTTGGATTCAGTCAATACATATAGTTACAAGAAAACCTCATTTTATCATGAAAACTAAGTCATAATTTTCATGGAACTTGTTGATCTCTTATACAATAATATTTATACACAAATTCCACAACTAAAAAATCGGTATCAATCTATTATTATAAAACAACCATTAATCAGATACATTTGTGATCAGTCCAAAGTGGGTAGTTCTAGATGGAAATTCCCTTAGCAAATTGATCCCATTTGAGTACTATTTATTCTATCTAAAATTTTAATTATTACCCCTTTCACACTATTTCGTTCTACACTCAGAGACTACATTATTTTTAGGTATTGTTGGTCATGTCCTATTCTGTTGTACTCACGCCTTGTTTGGGATGATGATTGGTTATCTAAAGAATTTAATGGATATATGTTGCGATAATATAATAGTCCCTATATAGATGCCTCAACATTGGTACTGTGATGAAGTATAAAAGTAGATTACTGATCCTAATATCTTTATTCTATTAGATATAGGTTTTTTCATTTTGTTTACTTTATAAAGTATGTATGGTGTATTCTTACTACCTTTTTCACTTTTGCATTCCCCATTTTTAGTATAGCATCATGAAATTTTTATTTTGTATCTGTTGATGGACACTGTATAGAATAATTTTTTTCTTATATGACTATTGTATCTATATGACTTATCACATTCAATAATTATTCAATTTCTATACTATTGATCTATACTCTGGTAATGAGGCAATAATATCGCCACTATTCAATCATAATCCATCACTACTAGTAAACGAACTATTGGGTACGGGGAAGCATTCTTGAGGCAATATATCCATCTATGATTGGTAATAAATGAGTTTACCGGGATGGGGATATCACAAAAGGTATTTATGGATATTATATGGAATGAATTAGACATAAACAAATGATGTGTGGGCCCACCAATATATATCCCCTCAATGAATCGATGGGTCTTATGAGAAAAAATGTTCAAGTATTATTTTTATACATAGATAATTAATAGATATTTCTTAACAATGATCTCGATTACACGTGTCATTGTGTAAGTTTTTTATTTTAGTTTTTTGATGTCTGATTGTATGAATTATATTAATATAAGATCATTATTATTGATATCTATTTTTTTATTTACAATAATGGATTTAGGATGCTCCTATTTTCATGTTGATTATGGTTTAATTTATTTTACCGATTCATACTATAATACACATTCCATGATTATACAATGATTACATCAGTTCTGTGTCTCCCTTACAATTTGTTTTTTCTCAACCATTTATATGTTTCTGTTTCCCCATGATATGTAGAGTAGTAGTATATGTGACATGATTAGAAGGATAACATATGTAAAATAACATATGGAATATTGTTAAGTCTTATCATGAATTATGTAGTCTAATATGTAATGGGTAAATTGTATATTTGATACCAAGAACATGGGATTTATCTATTTATGTTTTGTCATAATTCTGAAAATATATAATCCATGAAATATACATTGGATGTATGTGATTCCATAATAATTTCATAATTTTTTAATTATTAATGGTAATATCTAGGATTTTACAAATTTTATCAATGTAATTATTTATATTACGATTTTCAATGCACCATATCAAATTGTTCGGGTCTCGGGAATCTCACTTTCCCTCAATAGATTGAAAAAGTGGATTCCCGGAAGTTGGAAGATATATGGAATCCACCTATTCCGGATATTTTTTCCACTAAATATATATTTTACAATTCCACACTATCATGGTCTAAAATCATGTATTGAATTTAGTATCTTGAGTTAGTTATAAATAAATAATATGTTCGATAGAGTACATGATACAACACATCAATATTAAACGAACAACTAATTATTATAATTTAAATAT
This sequence comes from Viscum album, assembly GCA_963277665.1. NCBI lineage: Eukaryota > Viridiplantae > Streptophyta > Magnoliopsida > Santalales > Viscaceae > Viscum > Viscum album. The sequence continues at coordinate 1,501,302,822 of OY728123.1, forward strand.
TGTCATTATAACATAGACGTTATAATATAGGTTATGAATATGTTTAAATTAATTATGAAGATATGGTTTAAATACATATATATATATATCTTTGACCAAATAATTATAAATAAAAATAAAACACTTTTTAAAATAGAAGATAATTTTTAAAAAACTCTTTAAATGTGGAAAAATGTGTTCTATAAAAATAAAGAATAAAATAACTTTTTTGGATTATATTAATGATATATATATTATTTAAAAAATCTTATAAAATTCATATTTTTTCTTTTATAGATATGATATAAGAACAAATCCAGTTTTATGCCTAAAATAAGTATATCTCAAAAATGGATGTTTCCCTACATTTTGAGGGAACACCTGTTTTAAATATTCTTTTAGAAACATTTATAAATAATATCTATGGAAATAAAATTATAATTTGTAATATATATTTCAAAATTATCTTTGGATGAATTTTTTGAATTTTTCTTTCATGTTTATTTTTATCGATGAATAATTAAAAAATAGTGGATTTCAATTGTAATATTATTTTTTAATAAAATTTATTTTCAATGTAAAATGATATATTTGAATGGTTTTATGGTATATAATCCATTTTTCGTTAATTCATACAATTTTGGTCATTTACAACCATTTAATGTTGAATTTGGATATAAACACATTCCTATCTTTTGAATGTTTTTAGTTCAAAAAATCATCATCATTTGGTCAACAACAGTAATTATTAAATAATTTCTGCAATTTATATGTCTATAATTTTGAAAATTGATTTCTATCTTATAAATTATAAAGGTACAGAATTTAGTATATATGTTCAGATAATTTTTTTAAATTTTGAATAGTAACAGTAGTAATATTTTTTTAACTATGGTTAAGGGTAAATCCAGTAATTAAATGTCAAAATAATTTTATAAATTTTATAAAATTAACATATCATTTTTCATAATATTATTTTATGAGATTTTATTAAACAAAATCATTATTAGGTGGAAATTATAAACTTAAAAGCAACTTGGATGAGAGAATGACATTAAAAATATCATATTTAAGGAAAAGTCAATTTTTTCACACACTTGTTTTTAACAAGTAAAATATTATTAATGTGAGGTTATAGAAAAGATATGTAAAACTATAGATATTTTTTGGAAATATAAAATTTTTATATGTATCATGGTAATTTATTTATAATTTTTAGTGGGAAAATAATTACCTTGAACAATGGCACAATGATTATGCATTAATTTGTTAATTAAAGGAAATTTGAAGTAAATGATATTATAAATACAATAATAAATATAATTTTATAATATTAATAACTTACACAAATTCATAGATGACTATTACATGTTATTAGTGTTTTATATTTATTTTTTACAATTTATCTTGTTTTAAAGATATTTTTAAAAACCCCTGTAATGAATAGTGTCAAAATTAGACATTTTTGATATTTGAAAATAAATAATATTTCATAAAATACTAAAAATTTATAGAAACAAAAATTTGCGGGAAATTATTGGAAAAAATCTTAAAATTTTATAAATTACTCATTTATTGATCGTTTTTCATTTTATTGTAATTATATTAACCCTCAAAGTGTAAATTTTATGATATCATTGTGATAATTAAAAAGGATAAATAATGGTTAATTATAAAATGAATAAAAAATATCAAAAAAAATTCTAATATTTATTGGATTGAGGGATTTAGTACCTGAATAATAATATTTTCTATATCATAATATTTTATCCACTTGGATTATAAAAATAATTTATTTTCATTTAGTACATGAAAGATTTATAAAATTATCCTTCCTCTATCTTATAAAAGGGTTCACATTCTTATCATTTCACAAACATCACAACTTTTTTATTTCAGTATTTATCTACAAAAATCCATTCCAATAATACATGTCCACATTCTAGATGACTTATTTTAGGCAGAACACCCTCATTTTAGTTGTTACTGTGTTTATTAAAGGAGATCTTATGAAGAAGAGGTATCTTTTTTAATTAGCTATTTCTATATTTTTATGAACCTTCTTCCATCAAGTCTTGTTCCCTGATTATGAAATAATTTTTAATGTAAACATAATATTATATTATTTTATAATGCTAAAATCATTACATAAATGCATCTCCAATTCCAAAAAAATGGAAAATTATTATCATTTGTGTATAAAAATAATTACAGCACCGTGAAAAAATATAATTCATTTTCTATCACAATTTCCCAATACAATTTATAATGTTGTAATTAATTATTCTATATGATATTTAGGACATAATAATAATTGTTAAAAATAATATATCAGTTATTTTCTTATCTTTCTAATCACAAAAAAAAATGTCGTTCGTGCGTACATGTGTACTATCAAATACACGAAGTGATTGATTCGTTTTTCCACACCACATCATGTGGATGATATATATAATTATATTTAAATGATTTATTTTATATTAATTATAATATTATAATTCATTAAATATAATATAATAATTTTATTATTTCTATAATGATCCATGAAAAATGGAAATTTTACTCATGGGTATGTACGACTTACTGTCTCCAGGATTTCAATATAGTTTATTTTTAATATCTATATTAAATGGATGGATTTAAAATTATAACTCCTGTATAAATTAGTATTATTACTTCAATTTTTTCTTTTAAAGTAAAAACTAATTTTCACATTAACTATTGACATCACACTGATATCATTTTAGGACTCATATACCGTATGCCTTGAAATCATCCTATGTGAATTTAAATTATTAAATAATTGTTATAACAATTTAATAAGGGACATAATAGTTATAACAATCATGAAATTTTCCTAAATAAATTGAATAAAAAACATAAGTTTATTGTTTTTGAAATTGAAGGACATACATGATGAGTCAGACACAATGTAATGTATTTTGTCTCAATCGCCATATATTGAGACTTTTCACAATGATATACACCTTTATTTTTTTAAGAGTATATAAATCCCCCTTGACTTTACACATACCTAATATATCTATTATAATGTTATTTAATGGTTTTTTAAATATTATTCTTTCATGTGGCTTATGATATAAATTTTCAACATGGTATGAGATTCATTGAATGATTAAAGAAAAAATTCATAAATATTATTCTCCATGTGAATATTATTAATAATATTCTACATATTTATTACATAGATATAAAATGATTTTAAATGGAAATTTTCCTATATTTTTAATTGAATTCGATGTTTTTTTAAAAATAACACATTGATGTTTTTTATACGGAACATTTAAAACGAAAAAAAAATATTTTATTTAACTTATACAGGGATAAAAGGTTTTTCACTATGTTGAATATAATGTAATTTATATATTACATTTAAATATTACTTTATTTATTAAATGAAAATCCCTATTATTATTTTTTGGTATTGGGTTTTTTAAAATAAAATGGTATTTTCATATGATTTTTTTCATATGGTATTAAAAAATATATATAAAGGTATTTTTGATGAAATTGTTTTGTTACTGTAATGGTAGTTGATAATTATATGAATTAGGTTATCCTGATATAGCATATATACATGATTTATCCCCATTATAGTTCATTAGTGAGCCCGATATTGCATTTAAGAAGGTATTAACCACATTATAGCACACAATTGAGACCAATATAGCTTATATGAAGGGATGAGACCAATTATATATCACAAGTGAGCCCTATATAGATTATACAAAGGGTGATCCCCAATATAGATAACCAATTAATTATTTAATAATAATGTTGGAAGTTAGAAAAATGTGTGTTCCAATTGATTGGGTTTTGAAAGGGATTTATGAATATGATTTATAAGTCCCATATCAGAGTTTTAATTGCTTCATAATAGTTTTAACAATTTTATTTGAGAAAAAAATGTCTGTTTTTCACGTAAATATATTTTTTTCTCTAAAAAAATTAAATCAGTTTCCATGTTTCTTATTCTATAAATTTTTTTCTTTAATTTTACATCTTTTACGAATCTTTTCTTAATCATCCCATGTTTTGAAATGATTTCATATGGTATAAGGATGTTTAAGAGATATAAATAAGTCATTTTAGAAGATATTATGATTTTTAATGAAAATAAATCCATTTTTTATTTTAGAAATATTTTTTAGGGAATAAGTTAATATTGGTTTAGTATTTTTCATTTTTTTGTGAATGTGGAACGTTATGAATGAATTATGACCTAATTCTATAAATCTATAAAATAAGAACATCATCTGATGTTAATTCTAGTTCAAAATTCCTAGAATATGTAATTTTTAATGTCATGTCATTATAGTTGGTATCAAAGGTATTCATAGATAACATTAGGGGTTGGGATATTGTTAAATACAATATCTATAAATTATTTTTTTTCTTTATGGCTATGATGAAATGATATATAATTTGAATATTACGATGTTTCTTCATATAATTATTTTTTTTATAATGGTTTTTCGTAGGGGAAACATGGTAGAAATGATTGTTGGAAATAAAGAAGAAAACATCTATCCAAATCATTATCCTGAGATTGAAGAAATTGAAACTGAACAGTTTGTTATCGTGATGGGTCAATTGACATAGACTATAAATAGAAGTGTCATCCATTTACGGGATCACCCGAATCAACCAATAAGAAATATGTTAGATGTTGAAAATTTTATGAGGGACCATTATTAATCATTTAATGGATCATCTATACAAGTTGTAGATGAATGATGGATCAATGCCCTGGAGAAGATATTTGAAGTCAAGATATGTTCATAACATCTAAAGGTATCCCTTTTGCATCAATATTTTTAAATGTTAAGATGATCAATGGGGGTAATTGGTTTAAAATACTAGATTAAAATATGATCTTCATGCAATGAAAAGGGATAAAATTAATAATATCTTCCATGATAAAAATTTCCCTATTGTTTTTTTAACATAGAATGGAAATCCATTTCTAGAATTGATGAAAAACATGAATTTTATAGTGTTGTGTATGATGAAAACATCACAAGATTGGCCAGGTATGTGTTGAACATTATTCAATAGATTAATATAAAAATTATGTGTCACTAATCTGGATTAATACCTTGAATATGAATTTATTTTTCCACACCAGAATTTAATTTGTTTTGAATGTTTTACATTTTTATATGAAAATCAAGATGGTTTTTTTGACACTTATGATCCATGTGATGATAAGATTAAAAAATGGTCAATAAGTAAAGAAATAGAGAAGAAAGTACCTAATAATTCTAGATGTAAGACTAAATATTTTCCAATGTGTGGAAAAATACATTTTGGGGAATGAATTTCTAAATATTTGAAGTGTTACCAGTGGGGTGATTTTGTTCACAATGTTTGTGATTGCAATGAAATGATTCATGAAAAATCAAATTATGAGATAAAAGAAATACTGCCAATAGCAATATATCTAAACTGTAATTAATTGAGAAATTATCCTAATATGTTTCCAAATAATTATACTTGGGTTAAAATCATTTTTATAAAAAAACTAAAAGTTTTGGGAAAATATTTTGAAACTACTACAGTTTATATTGAGACCACTGGGGATATTATAGATTCTCTAGAAAGCCCATTAATTTTTAAATATTAATATTATGGTCAGGATTTTAGAAACATGTTACGATATTTTAATTAAGATGATCAAAAGTGATTAAATACCTTTCTATAAGATGTTTCATGGATTATTATTATATATTTCTTTTTTGCAGAATCGTGGCTTTACATTTGGATATGAGTTTTAGGATATTGATAGTCATTAGGGTTTATGTGAACTTTAGTGATTATGATTATTTTTAAGGTTGTACATAATTTTTCCGGAACTATTATGAGGATCAAATTTCTGTTATAAAATATAAATAGAAAAACATAGTATATTTCCTTATGTTTTTATATAGTAAATTAATTCCTCAACTCAAGGAAAAATATTTGTAATGAAAAATATTATTTTTTAAATTTCTTTACTAAGTAATCAATGACTTTTTATCCCATCACATATTTATTGTTTTTTTATTGTCAACTTTATCAGGACTATGATCTCAATCACTCTCCATTAGAACATGATAGTTATTTTTCCCTTCCAAATACATTTTTTATTACATAGAACCCTATAATTTGTTATATTAGGAGACAACCATACCTACCTTTCCTTATTTTATAGTGGAAGATTTATTGACCCTTATTCCAATATAAGATTTCTAAAAAGGAATATTGATATATTACACCCCAGATACCTAATCAGGAATTTAAATTTGGAGGATAAATTTATTTAATATAGGGAGAATGTAACAACCAGATATTTTAATTAATGAAATAATATGTTTGATAACGCACATTATACGCCTCATCGATCTTAAATAAACAACTAAGCATTATTATTAAAATGATTCCATTTTATACTAGATTTTAGAATGGTGGGTAAGAATAGGGTTAAATAAATTATAAAAATTTGGCATTAACCTATATATATAACTCCATGACCTGTTAATTATATATAAAAATAAAACCTTTTTAAAATAAAAGAAATTTTTTTTCTGAAAAACTATTTAACTTTGAACAAGTGTGTTTTGTACATTTAACTAATAAAATAACTCTTTTTTATTATCTAGTGATATATATATATATATATATATATTAATATACTATTAAATATAATTTTGAAAATTCATCATTTGTGTTATATATATATGGTATTAAAAATTCCAATTTTACGCGTAAAGGAAGTTTTTCAAAAAAATGATAGTTTTACACCATTTGATGGTGAACCTATTATATATAATGTTTTTAACCATTTTATAAATTCTATTTAAAAAATAAAATTATTATTTTAAATTTTATTATTACAAATTTAACTTAGATTAATTTTTTGAAATTTTCTGGCTAGATTCATTTTTTGATTAATAATAAAAAATACTTCATTTTAATTGAAAACAACTTTTTCATAAAATTAATTTATAGTGTGACAATATATAATTGAATAGTTTTTGAAGTATAATTAGGCTATGTTTTATCCATTAATCCAATTTATGTAAATGGAATCAATTTCACATTTAATTTGGACTTAACGACATTTCAATCTTTTGAATATTGTTACATTAAAACATTATTCTCTCATTATTTCATGAAAATTTATTTAGATTTTTAAATTTATCAATTTATAATGCTCAAAAATAGATTTCATATTTGGAATAAAAATATCCAAAATTATCAGACCGTTCCGTTTATTTTTGTACATTATAAATAATAACTCTAGTAAATTTTTTTATTACCATTGTTATGGTTATTTCAGTTAATTAAATATAAAAATTATGCTACAAATATTATAAAGACACCCAAATAGTTACCTTAATTTCATTAGATGAGTTTTGGTCAACCACAAGTATTATTCAGATGAAATTAAAAACATTGGAATCAAGAAAGATGATATAATGAGACTTATAATATTATATTCAATGAAATTTCAATTTTGTGACTCTTTTATTTGTAACATGTATTATATTTTTAATTTTGAGATATATAAGTAATAATTATGACTATAGATCTAATTTTTATAGTTAAAATTTTTATTTATATCATGTCAGTTTATATATAATTTTTAGTGGTATAATTGTTATCATAAATTGTAACAAAAATGACAATAAAATTATTCTTTAATTAAAGGAAATATCAAGTAAATGATATTAGAAATACTAATATATATATATGTGTAGAATATTAATTTAATCCACGAATTTCCTTGATTAATTTGACATGTTTTTAATTTTTATAATTTTTTTTATAATTTATCTAATTGTAATGATATTTTTAAAAATTAAAGTGACAAATTCAGTCCAAATTAACATTATTTTTATTTTAAAATAAATATTATTTTATAAAATGATATAAGATTTATTAAAATCATAATTTTAGGAAACTGATTGTGATATGTCTAAAAATGTCATCAATGACTCATTTATTATTATTTTTGTTGGAATCACCTGTTTTGATAATCCCAAATCATGCTTAAACATTAATTCTGATGTATTAAACCTTTGCATTTATCTTATTATTCTATGCTTAAACGTATTTTATTCTAAACAGTTCATATTCTTACTCTCATAACTTTACTGTAACAGCTTACAGTAGCATTTACATAAGTTTGGTATTGTTAGCCAACAGTCAGAGTTTTATTTTCAAAGTCACAGTTACAGCTAACTGTCACCTTAAGTTATTGTTGCAATAAGTTCACAGTTACAAGGTTACAGTCGAAGACTAATACAAGCTTACAGTTACGAGTCTACTGCTATCTATTGTCAAAGCTCACAGACGAAGGTCACAGTTACAAGACTTCTGTTCAAAGTTATATCTGCTCGAGTTCACAGTCGAACAAGTCTACAGTTGAAACAAGTTCGCAGACGAACAAGTCTACAGTTGAAACAAGTTCGCAGATGAACAAGCCTACAGTCATAAGTCTACAGTCAAGGTTACAGTGAGACAGCTTCTGTCTACTAAGTCTACTGATGATCGAAGTCTACAGTTGACAAAGGTTACAGTTCTACAAATTTGATGTTACAAGTCTACAGTTAGAAAGGCTATAGCTACATGGAGTAAAAGCTACTTTTGCAAGCCTACAGGCAGCAAGCCTTTTGTTGAAGTCAGCAGTCAGAAGGAAGTCCACAGTTGGAAAACCACAGTTGAAGTCAACAGTGACATACATTCTCGACTCACTGTTTTAATTTCTTTATTTCCTACATTTAATCTATCTAACGGTCATATCATACATTTTGATGATTTGTCAAATATCTGATAAAGGTTGTCGGATGTCAGGAACCCGTACCTCATACATGCTGAAAAGAAATCTTTTCTGTCCCCTGTCGGGAGATAAATACGAGAAGACTACGCTGCCCAAAAATGATGCGAACCAGAGAAGTGCGTGGTGGACGAAATATACCAGAAACACAAGAAGATTAAAACGAGTTCCATCAAGAACACAGAGAAGCATATAGTCAATCAAGTATACTCAAGAAGTGTTCTGTGCATACAAGAAGAACCCTGAAGAACTTCATCGACTACATTCTCACTACCTGTTAACCTGAAGCATACGACACTCCGTTTCTCAAACAGAAACGAGAAGAGGACTCAAACTCTCTTCTGATCGAATACAAGAGCTACACTGAGATCACCAGAACCACTTCTAAACTCTACATCTCTTATTCTGTGATTTATTCTACATTTTGAGCAGTGTGTGTTATCTGCTGTATTAAACACACACACTGACTCCTGTACTTTCACTGGAGGATCTGTAAATCCTCAGCAAACCTTTTTGCACCCCATTCCCCACTGTGAATAGTGGTAGAGGTCTTGTGACCTGGACAGCTTGCTGCTGTTGTTTGTTTTCCCATGAAGAACTGTGTTAGAGGTCCTGTGACCTGGACAGTGTGTTCACTGTTGTTAACCCCGATCCAGGGTGTGGATCATTTTTTATATAAACTTTTGAGAGGACTAAGTCTCGGCTTGAGACTGAACCTCTTGGTTAATTCTCTGTGCTTGTAGTTATACTCTATATCCATACTATACATATTTATTTCATATTCCGCTGCTATTACTTTGAAATATAATCTACCTTCAAAGCTACTTTGATAATTAAATTAGCAAGTGTTTATGTTTGTTATAAATCAGTAAGTTAGTTTCAAAAGATAATTTAATCATACGATTAAGTTAACTGAGAATTAATCATTCTTTGAGAAACTAATTGAACCTTTATAATCTATATAAATTCACTACAGTTTAATTTGTTTTTGAAATTGGGGGATTTTAATAAAAATTGTTTTTAACAGAAATTTTAATTGGAACTCAATTCACCCCCCTCTTGAGTGTCCACTACGACCAACATTTGGTATCAGAGGAGTTGTTTATCTCTGTTATACTTGCTCAAAGTTTTATTTTAACTCTCTGTTTTTAAAACTGTGATTGTAGTTTTATCTAAAAGATCTTAAATTTCTGTTAGTTCTAAATTTTATCTCTTTAAAACATCTTCTAAAATTTCCTTATGGATAATAGACTAGAAGGTGCTGCTACTAACAGGCCACCCTTGTTTAATGGTGTGAATTATGCCCAATGGAAGCTCAAAATGAAAATTCATTTGGAAAGTATGGGTTTTGATATTTGGACTGCTATAGAGTCTCAATACAAGATTCCAGAAACTGAAAGAATAACTTGGGATGAACCTACTAAGGTAGCTTACAATAATAATTTTAAGGCTGTGAATGCTCTCTACTATGCTCTAGGAGATGAGGAATTCAATAGAATTTCTGCATGTAAAACTGCTTTTGAAATCTGGGACACCTTAGTTGTTTCTCATGAAGGAACACCTAATGTCAAGGAAATGCGGTTAAATACTTATACTATCAAATATGATAACATTAAGATGAATGCTGATGAACCTATTTCTGATATGTATCTCAGGTTTAATGAGATAGTCAACACAATGAGCTCACTCGGAAAGATTGTTCCAGCAAAGGAGAAAATCATGAGATTATTGAGATGTCTGCCTGACAGATGGAGAGGCACATCCGTTTCAATTAGAGAATCCTGTGATATTGGAACTTTGCCTGTCAAGGAGTTAATTGGTAAGCTGATGATGTACGAAGAAGAGCTCAAGGTAAATAAAGAGGAAGATGAGGAACCAAAACGAAAATCTGTAGCTTTTAAGTCTACTGCATCAAAGAGCAAAGACAAGGAGAAAGTGCATATACCAACTGAAAGCTCATCTAGTGAAGACTTAGATTCTGACAGTGATGCCGAGATGGCACAAATAGCAAGGAGATTCAAGAAGTTCTATAGGAAGAAAAAGTTCTTCAGAAAACCAAACTACAAGGGTAAGTATGATAGACAAGGTAAGTGGAAGAAAGATTGGAAGAAAACTGATAAAGAAGAAGACATAGTTTGCTATGAATGTAAAAGGAAAGGACACATCAAAGCTGACTGTCCTAGGTTAAAATTCAAGAAGAAATATGAGTACAAGGACAAGAATTATAAGAAAGCTATGAAGGCCACCTGGAGTGCTTCAGAAGACAGCACAAGTGAATCAGAGTCCAGTGATTCTGAAAGAAATCGTGCTAATATGTGTTTCATGACAAACACATCTGAGGTAACCTTAGACACTCCCACTCTAAACTCTTATTATTCTGAAGGTGAAGCAGAATCTGATTCTGATTCTGAAAATATGTCTAAAGATGAATTGATTGAATACTGTAATATGCTGGAAGATACGTGTAATGAACTAAAGGATAAATATAAGTCTTTAAAGAAACAGAATGCTCTTACTGCAAGTGTCAAGTCTGCACTTGATATAGAAAAAGAGAAAAATGTTCAATTATTAAAGGAGAATACAGAACTGAAACTATCTAATGAACAACTTAGAAAGGACTTAGAAACATTCACAAATGGAAAAGATACTCCAACCCAACTACTAGGAAAGCAAGTTGCACCTAAGTATGCTACTGGCTTGGGATACCAACCTGGACAAAGACAGTTTACTAAAACCCGATTTATTAAGTCTGGAAAAAATCCTGCTAGTTCCAGTTTTGGAAATTCGTATGCCTCAACTGGTTATTTAAATAGTTGTAGATCAAATAAAGTATATCTCTCTAAATCTGTTGCATCTATTAATTGTATGGGACCCATAAAACAAATCTGGGTACCTAAATCCTTGATTGCTAACATATCTGGACCCAAGAAAATCTGGGTACCAAAGTCATTTCCTGTCTAATCTGTTTTGTAGGAAATCTGTTTGAAAAGAAATTACAAGAAGGTATGGTACTTAGACAGTGGATGTTCAAGACACATGTCTGGGGACTATTCGTGCTTCAAAATCTTAATAAAGGTTGATGGAGGATATGTCACTTTTGGTGATAACTCAAAAGGAAAAATCATCGGCTTAGGCCAGATTGGTAACACTGACTCAGTATTAATTTCCAAAGTTTTATTTGTTGATGGACTTAAGTACAACCTACTTAGCATTTCTCAATTGTGTGATGATGGTTTTAATGTCAAGTTTGAAAACAATTCTTGTGATATTTATAATTCCAAAAATGCTTTAATATTTTCTGCCTTAAGAAATGAAAATGTTTATGTTGTTGACTTAAACACTTTAGCTAAACATAATGTTACTTGCATAAATGCTTTTCATAAAGAGTCTTGGTTGTGGCATAGGAGATTAGGACACTGCAACATTCACTCACTTAGAAAACTCTCTAAGAAACACCTAGTTAGAGACCTACCTAAGCTTGAATTCCCAAATGACAAAGTGTGTAATCCCTGTCAAAAGGGAAAACAACACAAAGTTTCTTTTAAACCAAAGAAAGAAGTTTCAACATCTCAACCACTTGAACTGGTTCACATGGATTTGTTTGGACCATCAAGAATTTCAAGTCTAAATGGGAAGCACTATGTTTATGTTCTTGTAGATGACTTTTTTAGATATACTTGGGTATACTTTCTAGCTCACAAAAGTGAAGCCTGCTCTTCCTTTGTTAAATACTCTAAGTCTGTAGAAAATCTTAGTGGACTTAAGATTAAGACCTTGAGGAGTGATCATGGTCGTGAGTTTGAGAATCAAGAATTTGAATCTTACTGCTCACTCAATGGCTATGCTCATAACTTTTCCGCCCCTAGGACACCCCAACAGAATGGTGTAGTAGAAAGAAGAAACAGAACCCTGCAAGAAATTGCTAGAACCATGCTCAATGAATATGACCTGCCAATTTACTTTTGGGCTGAAGCTGTAAATACAGCCTGTTATGTTATTAATAGAGTCTTGATTAGACCGGTTCTTAAGAAAACCCCTTATGAGTTGTGGAATAATAGGAAGCCTAAGGTTAATTACTTTAGAGTTTTTGGTTGCAAAGTCTTTATTCTGAATACCAAAGATAATCTTGATAAATTTGCTCCAAAAAGTGATGAAGGAATTTTCCTGGGTTACTCTATGTCTAGTAAAGCCTATAGAGTGTTCAATAAGAAAACCAAATGTGTGGAAGAATCTGTTCACATCAAGTTTGATGAGACTGATCCACATGAGTCTAAATCTTCTCTTGAAGATGTTGAAGAAGACTTATCTATTCTGGACCTAAATGACAAATCTAAAGAACCTGTAATAAAAACATCCAGTTCTGGACCTTTTCCAGAATCTTCCTCTGTGGAACTCGAACCTATAAATGAACCGGAAATCTCTAGTACAACCTTTACCAAATCAACTAGGATTCTAAAGAATCATCCTTTAGATGCTGTTGTTGGTAATCTTGATAGAGGAACACAAACTAGAGCTTCTCTAAGAAATCAGGTTGAACATCAAGCTTTTCTTTCACAGCTTGAACCCAAAAATGTCAATGATGTTATCAGTGATGAATTCTGGGTAATGGCTATGCAAGAAGAACTAAATCGGTTTGAAAGAAATAAAGTTTGGGAATTAGTGGAAAGACCTAAAGACACTCTTACCATAGGCACTAAATGGGTGTTTAGAAACAAAGTTGATGAGTTTGGTAATATAATCAGAAACAAAGCTAGGCTAGTTGCATAAGGGTATAGTCAGGAAGAAGGAATAGACTATGAGGAAACCTTTGCACCTGTGGCTAGACTAGAGGCCATTAGGATATTACTTGCTTATGCTGCTCATCTGAATTTCAAACTATATCAAATGGATGTTAAAAGTGCTTTTCTAAATGGATATATAATTGAGGATGTATTTGTGGAACAACCTCCTGGTTTTACAAATCCCCATTTTTCTAATCATGTTTTTAAATTATCTAAAGCTTTATATGGTTTAAAGCAAGCTCCAAGAGCTTGGTATGATAGGCTCATCTCTTTTCTTATTTCGAAAGGATTTACTAAAGGGATAGCTGATCCTACTCTTTTTATTAAATGGATTTCTAAAGATGTCTTAATAGTACAAATTTATGTGGATGATATTATTTTTGGATCTTCTAAAAATTCTTTATGTGTTGATTATTCAAAAATAATGCAAAATGAGTTTGAAATGAGTTTAATGGGAGAACTCAAATTTTTCCTTGGATTTCAGATCTTTCAAAATAAAAATGGTATTATTTTGAACCAAAGTAAATATATTAAAGATCTTCTAAAACATTTTTCTTTGGATGGAACCAAAGGCAGTGACACACCTATGAGAACCACTTGCAAGTTGGACAGTGATGAAACTGGTGAACCAGTGGATCAAACCAATTACAGAGGTATGATAGGTAGTCTACTGTACCTTACTGCCAGTAGACCTGACATCATGTTCAGTGTATGCATGTGTGCTCGGTTTCAAGCCAATCCAAAAGATTCTCATTTGACTGCTGTTAAAAGGATTTTCAAATATCTAAAACATACTCCCAATTTGGGATTATTTTATCCAAAAGGACAATCATTTGATTTATTAAGTTATTCTGATGATGATTTTGCTGGCTGCAAGTTAGATAGAAAGAACACCTCTGGAACATGTCACATTTTAGGCAAGTCACTAGTATCTTGGTGTAGTAAGAAGCAGAATTCTGTTGCATTGTCTACTGCCGAAGCTGAGTATATAGCTGTTGGTAGCTATTGTGCACAAATCATGTGGATGAAACACACTTTACTAGACTATGGATATCAATTCAAACATGTCTCTATAAGGTGTGACAATACAAGTGCTATTAACATTTCTAAAAATCCAGTATCTCATGCTAGGACAAAACATATTGATGTGAGACATCACTTTCTGAGGGATCATTATCAAAAGGGTGATATCACTCTTGAGTTCATTGGCACTGAACATCAGCTAGCTGATATTTTTACAAAGCCTTTGAATTCTGAGAGATTAAGTTACATCAAACATGAGTTAGGTATGATTAATTATTGCACAGTTCAAACCTCACAGTTGAAACCTCACAGTTGAAACCTCATAGTTGAAACCTCACAGTTGAAACCTCACAGTTGAAACCTCACAGTTGAAATCTCACAGTTGAAACCTCACAGTTGAATCCTCACAGTTGAAACCTCACAGTTAGACCTCACCGGTGTACCTCACTGTTACATCTCTCTGTAGGCTGTTTCGCTGTTTAACCTTAGTTTATTTTTGCGGGAATTCGAACCGTTTCTTTTCTTTATACTTTTATTTCTAAATCCCTAAATGATAAAATTGAGAACATCAAACATATCTCAATCCACTCATCTCGACCCTTGCTCTCTCATGTCCTAAACCCTAAACCTTCAACCGAACCTCGAAACCTCTTTCAGTTCCAATGGCCAGAACAAAGCGACCCCCGACTGTCAATGAAGATGAACCAATGCCAAAGGGGACTCAAGTCGAATCCAGTGGCACTGGGAACGCCTCGATAAGACCTGTTAATCCACATCTGACTAAGAGAGAAATAGTTGCTGAGAAGGAGCTAAGTGAAGAGTGGATTTTATCGAGCAGATCATTAGTACTGGCAGTGCTTAATGAGCAAGGATGAACCGAATGCTTCGCAAACAATAATGGACCGTACTACCCGAAGCTGGTGAAGGAATTATATGAATATCTACAGTTCGAGGAAGAGGATGATCTGCATAGACTGGTATCCAGAGTAAATGGAAATGAAGTCAGTTTTTCATCCGCTGATTGGGCTGCTTGTTTAAGAGTTCCTCATGAGGGTATTTACAATTACTATTCTGGAGCGGCTCCTCCAAACAATAGAATCTTTGATCATGAGATGGCTCTGGAAGAACTGACAGGAAATGGCACAGTAAGAAAGGTTATTGCTGCTGAAATGAATGGAGAGGACAGGCTTCTGTTTAAGTTTATTCAGCATGTACTGAGTCCTAGAAGAGGAGATTTTGCAACTCTGAAGCACCAGGATATTTACTTGATGTACTTATTAAAACATGGAAGGAAGGTAAACCTTTGTAGGTTGCTGATGGCTCAGATGGAGGACATGATAAAGCCAAGCTCAAAATCAAGTGCCTTGTTTCATGCTAAACTCATTTCGGTTATGTTGAAAGTGCAAGGTGCAGCCAGAAGTCAGGAAGAGTTGATAGTGGCAAAGAACAGTGTATGTATCTCGAAAGTAATCTGCAAATTCATGAAGATCAGTTGAAATCCCTGGAAGAAATCATGGGTGAATGATGAGGAGAGAATCTATGAGAAATTTAGCCCTTCTACTCATCCCTCTAGACCGAGAGATAGGAGAGATCCAGGCTTAAAGCCTGATGAGCCTGAACCTGTATACTCAGATGATGAACAGACTGCAGTAGTTGGTAACTCTGCAAGAGAGAACACCCCAATTGATGAAGGGAGTGATCCTGATACTAGTCATAGTCCTGTCAGGACAGTGACGTTTGGAGCAGCAAGTCCTCCAAAAGAACTACCTAGTAGAGAACCTGTTCTAAGAGACAGTGAGACTGAGTCTACAGAAGAAGAAGAAGAAGAATCTCAATATTTTTTCAAGGACACCTCTGATGAGGATGATACAGTCGAAGCAAAAGAGGCTGGAACTTCAAATGAAAATCAAGAAACTGTTGCAGAAGAACTTAGTATGAGCCCTCTGATAGGGTATACAGACAAGTCAGTGTCTGGCCAGGAAGCAGGAGTGGTCTCTACTACTGTTGTCATGGAAGTGGTTGATGACCCAACAGAGAGGGAGGCTAACCTCACTGTTGAACCTACAGAGGAAGCAAATATGGAACCTGCTAGAGCTACAGAAGAGAACTTAGAGTTACCCAGAGTTGAGCAGATAGTAGAAAGTGTTCAGAAAGGACCTCCAAGTGAGGGGGATTGTTTTGGTTCAGTCTCTGTACTGTTTGATATAGAAGGATGGACCTCAGATCCAGGATACATGGTGTTAGGACTCAATTATGAGGATTCATATGAGGAAAACCAACCACCAAGAAATCCAGTTATCCTACCTAACAGCTCTCCAGTGTTAGAAACTGAAAGATTGGCCACCAAGGAAGACCTTGCATCCTTAAAGAATGAAATGAAGGAGACCATCAGACAGTCTGTTGCTGAATTGAAGACCAGTGTTTTTGATGAGCTGAAAAATATAGAACAATCCTTAGAATTATCTCTAGGATGTGTTGTGGGAATTCCAATCAAAGAAGTGATGGATGAAATGAAAGTGTGCCACACTCAAATTGAAAGCTGGACTGGAGCAGTAGTGGCCCTCAGACAATCAGTTGCTTCTTTAACTGCCCTGAGCAGTTCTCAGACACTAGTGGCCAGTGAGATTCGATACATCAAAGAAGTGTTCAAGCAGTTTGTGGAAGTATTTGAGGCTTTCAAGAAATCAGTAAAAGAATACTTTAGCAATCAGGATGCTGTCATTCAGAAAGTGATTGGAAATCTGACTCAGTCTTTCAAGGATACAGTGGCATTATCAGTCAAGTACATTCCTTCATCTAGCTCTCTTGTGGACCTTGAGCAGTTTAGAAGCCTGCTCAGAGAAGAGCTTACTCAGGCCCGTGCAAATGACACATCAGACCTACAGATCCTTGCTACTACAAGAGAAGTCAGTGGCTTTGTTCGTGAGCACCTGCAGGCTGCTACTGCTTCTCAGGAGGCCATCAAAAGTAAAGTGGATTATTACTTTGATCGGATTTTCACCAAGCATCAGTTGAACAATCACTTCAAGCTCATGCTAGAAACTATGAAGCTGCCTCCTGTAACTCAAGCTTTCAAAGAACAAGTTAGCAAGCTACGAGAGTTGACCCCAGCTTTGGATAAATTCTTGGAAAACAAAGATGAATTCTTATCTGCCATGGACAGAGGAGGAAACATCATCATGGATTTCAGGAATCTGCTCCTACCTTTTCTTCATGTGGACTGCACACCTGTTATAGTTCCTCCTGCCCTACCTGTCTCCAACCCCAGTGGTTCTTCAGTAATGTCTCCTGATGATGCCCTCAGAAGCCTTAGACCACTGATACCTCGGCAAGCTACTCACTACATGCCTTCAGGAGCATCTGTTGCTGCCCCTCCAGACATTCCTGCTGCACTTCCTAAGCCTGCTGATCCTTCACCTACTGCTCCATCTCTTTCCTCCAAAGGAAAAGATCCCTTACCTCCAGATGAAGAGGATTGAGTCTGTTTATGTTTTTTTTGATAGGGATCATGTATTCACGTTTTGGGTCATGTACTGTACTCCTTATTAATACAATGTTTCTTTTCTCTCTCTCTGTCTTTCTTTTTGTTAATCACAAAGGGGGAGAAATAGGGAGAAATAAATAGGGAGAAATAAATAGGGAGAAATAAATAGGGAGAAATAAATAGGGAGAAATAGGATTATACCTAATTTTTGTGCTCATATTGCTAATACTGTGTTTTGAACACTTCTCTCTGATACATCTATATTTCATACTGACATAATTTGTGATTATCAAAAAGGGGGAGATTGTTGGAATCACCTGTTTTGATAATCCCAAATCATGCTTAAACATTAATTCTGATGTATTAAACCTTTGCATTAATCTTATTATTCTATGCTTAAACGTATTTTATTCTAAACAGTTCATATTCTTACTCTCATAACTTTACTGTAACAACTTACAGTAGCATTTACATAAGTTTGGTATTGTTAGCCAACAGTCAGAGTTTTATTTTCAAAGTCACAATTACAGCTAACTGTCACCTTAAGTTATTGTTGCAATAAGTTCACAGTTACAAGGTTACAGTCGAAGACTAATACAAGCTTACAGTTACGAGTCTACTGCTATCTATTTTCAAAGATCACAGACGAAGGTCACAGTTACAAGACTTCTGTTCAAAGTTATATCTGCTCGAGTTCACAGTCGAACAAGTCTACAGTTGAAACAAGTTCGCAGACGAACAAGTCTACAGTTGAAACAAGTTCGCAGACGAACAAGCCTACAGTCATAAGTCTACAGTCAAGGTTACAGTGAGACAGCTTCTGTCTACTAAGTCTACTGATGATCGAAGTCTACAGTTGACAAAGGTTACAGTTCTACAAATTTGATGTTACAAGTCTACAGTTAGAAAGGCTACAGCTATATGGAGTAAAAGCTACTATTGCAAGCCTACAGGCAGCAATCCTTTTGTTGAAGTCAGCAGTCAGAAGGAAGTCCACAGTTGGAAGACCACAGTTGAAGTCAACAGTGACATACATTCTCGACTCACTGTTTTAATTTCTTTATTTCCTATATTTAATCTATCTAACGGTCATATCATACATTTTGATGATTTGTCAAATATCTGATAAAGGTTGTCAGATGTCAGGAACCCGTACCTCGTACCTGCTGAAAAGAAATCTTTTCTGTCCCCTGTCGGGAGATAAATACGAGAAGACTACGCTGCCCAAAAATGATGCGAACCAGAGAAGTGCGTGGTGGACGAAATATACCAGAAACACAAGAAGATAAAAACGAGTTCCATCAAGAACACAGAGAAGCATATAGTCAATCAAGTATACTCAAGAAGTGTTCTGTGAATACAAGAAGAACCCTGAAGAAATTCATCGACTACATTCTCACTACCTGTGAACCTGAAGCATACGACACTCTGTTTCTCAAACAGAAACGAGAAGAGGACTCAAACTCTCTTCTGATCGAATACAAGAGCTACACTGAGATCACCAGAACCACTTCTAAACTCTACATCTCTTGTTCTGTGATTTATTCTACATTTGGAGCAGTGTGTGTTATCTGCTGTATTAAACACACACACCGACTCCTGTACTTTCACTGGAGGATCTGTAAATCCTCAGCAAACCTTTTTGCACCCCATTCCCCACTGTGAATAGTGGTAGAGGTCTTGTGACCTGGACAGCTTGCTGCTATTATTTGTTTTCCCACGAAGAACTGTGGTAGTGGTCTTGTGACCTGGACAGTGTGTTCACTGTTGTTAACCCCGATCCAGGGTGTGGATCATTTTTTATATAAACTTTTGAGAGGACTAAGTCTGGGCTTGAGACTGAACCTCTTGGTTAATTCTCTGTGCTTGTAGTTATACTCTATATCCATACTATACATATTTATTTCATATTCCGCTGCTATTACTTTGAAATATAATCTACCTTCAAAGCTACTTTGATAATTAAATTAGCAAGTGTTTATGTTTGTTATAAATCAGTAAGTTAGTTTCAAAAGTTAATTTAATCATACGATTAAGTTAACTGAGAATTAATCAATCTTTGAGAAACTAATTGAACCTTTATAATCTATATAAATTCACTACAGTTTAATTTGTTTTTGAAATTGGGGGATTTTAATAGAAATTATTTTTAACAGAAATTTTAATTGGAACTCAATTCACCCCCCTCTTGAGTGTCCACTCCGACCAACAATTTTGGTATTTATAATTATTATATTAACCCTCAAAGTGTAAATTACATGATATCTCTATAAAAATAAAAAGGGTTAAATAATGGTTAATGTTAAAAATTAAAGATTAAAAATAGTCAAAAATTTATATTTACTATTTTATGATGTTATTTTGAGAAAAATAGTCTAATTTTTCTAATTAATAGGTTTTTATCCATTTTGGTTTAAAAATTAATTTAACTTCATTTAATATTTTTATAATTTCCAAGATCCCCCCTCCTATAAAATGAAACCCATTATTATTATTTCATCACACAGAAAACCAATTCCTTTTAGCCATTATATAACAATATAAATTTCTAAAAATCCTACACAAATTCTGGAGGACTTATTTTTGGAAGAACTCCCTCCTTATAAGTGATATGGTGTTAATCAAAGGAGATCATCTCACGAATATATGTCATTTTTACTTGACTGTTTCTATTTTAATAATTATTCCCCTAATCTAAAGTATTATTCCAAAATGAAGAAATAATAACTCATGTATCTTAAATATACGTAGATGTTATTATATTAATATCATCTTCTAAATCCATCTCCACTACAATCAAATGGGAGAACAATTATCATTTGTGTGTACGACAAACTACGGCCTCGCGAACCAATATAATTTGTTTTCCATTATTGTCTCTAAAGAAGGATAATAATTATGTAACTAATGATTATATTTAAAATCTATGACATAAATAACAATATTATAAAACAATATATCATTTAGTTTCTTATCTTCCCATGCACATGAAAATCATAATGTCGTTCATGCCTACCTGTGAACTATCTCCTCCTTGAAATGATGTGAAAATTTTGTTGTCACCATATCATATGGATGATAAGTTTCTGTAAATTTAAATTATTAAAAAGATATTATTTATATTATTAGCACTATGAAAATATAAATTAATAATTACATTATTTCTATATTGATCATTGAAAAATGGAAATGATACTCATGCATATGCACGTTTTACCGTCTCCATGATTGTAACATAGTTCATTTTTCATAGATATATTTAATAGATGTATATAAAAGTAAAATTGATATATAAATGTTAAAATTATTTTAGGAATAATATTATGGATATAATTGAATATTGTTCACGTTTACTCTTTACATCAAACCAAATTCATTATAGGAATCATGTGCCTAAAATCGTCAAAATGATGGATGTGAACATAGATAATTATGTAGTTGTTATAAAATTAGAATTAGTTGTATAAAATAAATAATAAATATAAAAATCTTCAAACATAGAAAGTAATTAACATATGTTTCTTATTCATGGAATTAAAGTACATAGATAACCATTTGGACTTAATGTATGAGATTTCATCTCAATCTCCATTCATGGATATATTTATTGATAAAATGAAAAATTAAGGTTTTATAATGTGTATATTATAACACCACATGCTTCCACGGTACGTTTCTCTATGAATAATACAATTTCTTGTGTTGAACTCAACATCAAGTTCTAACACACAACGACCAACCAAACTACCATTTATGAATAGTAGTACCCACTTCATGAAATTTTATAAATTTTATTTATCCAAATGGACTTCATTTTTGGATTTTAAATATGAAAATTATCTTAGGGTAATTTTTTGGTTTTTTTTAAAAACATTCAATTTCTTATGAATAGTGAAAAAACACTTCCTTATTGTGTAAAACATATTTTTTATTTAAATAATTATATATTTTATTGAAATTTATTTTATGTCAAAATAGATACATAATACCTATATTAGTTCAATGTAAATCATTGAATTCATATTATAATAAAATTAGATGTATTAAATTTTATTGAATTTTTTAATGTCTTTTACCCACCTTTTATGCACGTTAGAAAATTCGCAGAAAAAATAATTTTACCGCTTCTGTGAATTGATTTTCATATATCTAAGACACATTGTTGACATCAGTAAGTAAAATGTGTTTCTATCACGGACCCTCCCCACAATGTGTACCCCTCCTGGGACGACAATTTGAGAAGGGAGATAATGACCCCTAGGTCCCGCCTCTAGTAGGCCCTGAGATGGGGACTAGCACCGAGGGCATAATAAACACACAAATGGGAGGCATTACCCTCTAATAGAATACATGCTGATGAGAGAGATGAGATAGACACCAACCGACTCTAACTTAGAACTGAAAAATAAATTACAACCCATGTGCACATATATAATGTCATAAAAAACTACAACAACTAGATGGGAAAAAAAGAATGTACCCAGAAGAATGTAAAAACAACAATAACCACAAGCTCTAACAACTCCTGAAATCCCAAGATAGTAGAAATCATTATGATCTCCAAACATCTCCAAGTGACCTTAAAATAGTTTATATTTACATACGGTGATTATAACGGTATACTCAGTAGGATCCACCCAAAATTCACTCGTGCAAAAGTAAAGAGTGCATGCTAATGTATAGTGTACAACATGTGAAACAAACTCGTCACCTAAACTGGTATACAAAGTCCCCAACCTCACCCTAGATACTCTCACCACGTAACACATATAAGTGTATATAATATAATAATGAATATCAAGGGTACCTCGATACTACATCGCCGCTAGTTTTCCGCTTTGCCCCAACGTCGCACATCCTAAGCATCTCTCTTCAAAAAGGATTTCTTAAAGACACCTAGAGGAAGCACCACAATATGAAACTCATGAAACAAAACCACCACTTCCACATTAAAAATGTAACCAGGTAGTTTTTGGGTTCCACCACACCCCACATAACATTTATCATACAAATGGTATTATACCGAAAGCCATTACACCCCATACACCGAGTAAGGATCCTCAAACCATCATAGCCTATACATGTTCCACCTATAGTAGTACATAAGAAACAATATCCAGAATATATGTGTGTGAATAACCACAAGCCATTATATCCCTCTACACACATATAAGGGGAAAACTAACCATTGTGCCTACCAACACAAGTAACTACCAAGAGAAAAGAGTGGGGCCAAATGGGGTAGTCATCCATTCGTCCTCCCACCAGAATGTGGGGAAAAACACCCCGTAGGGATTAGAATCCCTAGGGTGTCAGTTTCCCTTACTAACAGTGTGGAGTAGCATATAGAAACATAAAATTTATTGGATATACTATATCTTACAACCACACTATGGGCATAACCTTGTCTTAGTCTCAACTGCAGCCAATGTCTTTTGGACTCTAGATGCTACTTCTAAGATTAGGTATCCTATAAGAACACAACCATTTAACGAGATTTAATACATTATTTCATTTCCTTTTTTCATTTGTAAATTACGTTAATTAATTCATTAAAAATTAATTAATCCATGCCAATAACACATTAATGTTCATTGACATCACACCGAATGTACACTTTTCCTTCAAAATTAAAACCTTATAATTATGTTCTAGAAAACTAAAACCCCATGGGTTAACACCATTTAATTAATTACTCATTACATAATTACATTCCCACATTACAAAGCATTATTGATAAAAATTTTATTATACTAAACACAAGGGGATGAACATAGTGAGTATAAGTACAACTGGTCGACTCATTGCAGCCTATAGAAATAGCTTAGACCCATCCTCCCTTAAGAAGCTAAACATGGAAATCATGTGGCACACCCCACACTTCTTAACCTCTTTCAGAAGAAGGGTAAGGAAAACCATCTGCCTTAGGCAGTGGGGAAAAGTAAAATAGGAAATCAACGAAAAAGAAATAGAAAGAATCCAACAATCACATCCATCCCATTCCATCATCCCTTGGGTCCTCCCTAACTCCCAAATGTATAAACCAATGAATCTCGCCACCCTATGCATCATTTCCTACCACAATTAAAAGGCCTCCATGCCCCCACATATCATAATAGACATCCATGCTCACATTACAACACAAGCAGTATGAAAAAAAATCTTAACTACTTGGATCTTGGACCTTTCACAATCAAGAGGGTAACTCAAGAACCCTACAAGGAATTATATTTTGTCAATCAACCAGTTTTTTAATCCATCTTAAGTTATCCGATTATTATTCATAGGTTCCAAATTTAGATAACCTAATCATTATGTTATAAAAAATGATTAATCATTCTTACTACACCAATTTTGTTAACATATAATTAAACAAGAAGAACCAAATTCATCTACATGTTTCTTTATCTATAGCCAAAAAGTTATCATTTAAATCCAGTTTATGTTATTTACAAATTTCCAACAAGAATGAGAAGCTAAAAAAGAAATTATATATATCTCACTATCTAGAAAAACAAGAGGCGATAACATATGATCGATATCAATTTATTTATCACGTTCAAATGTTTATTATGTCAATTCCATTGTGATCCAGTGGGATAAATCATGACGAATATACAGTTGCACATAAAATAAAAGATAAGCAATGAATCCCCTACCAAAAATAGTTCTTGATGTTCAATGTATGAGAACAATCAACACAACGGGTCATGATCCACCTCTCGTGACAACTACATCCACCCGAGGATGCCACGGTATGATCGCACCAACCGAACCCCAAGAAAACATTACTAGAATCATAGAGATTACATGATATAATATGGAAATAAGAAACAGGAGAAGAAGAACCCAAAATAAAGACAATAAAACATACCTTATATTGAATATTTATTGATACTTCTTGGTTTCACATAAATAGGGCGTGCACTTGCAGCAAGAAAGACGTCGAGAAAACCAATCCACGGGGAAAGGTTTTATCTCCCGATTACTACAGGAAAGATGGAAAGTTACGAGAATCTCCCATTAGAGAACAAAGAGGAATAAAAAGGGAGTAAGATATATTATCACTTTTCATTATTTAATGGAGCGACGGTTTAAGATACTCTTAATTTCCCATAAAATAAGATCACATTAAAACATGCGGTTTGACCAATTAAAAACATCCTGATCATTAGGAATAATTAATATAGGTGTTATGGCCTTTGAAACGTCCTTCAAGTCTTTAAAATAAGGCTTTAAATGCATTTTATGTCAAAGGAAACTTTAATGGGGAGAAATTATAAGAAGCTAGAAACACTGTTTATGAACTCAAAATTGGGCAAAGGAAAAACACTGTTCATGAACCTCACCATTAGAACCTCGTCGATAGAACACTGTTCATGAACCTCATTGTTAAAACCTCACTGATAAAATAGTGTTCATGAACCTCACTATTAGAATAATGTTCCTGAACCTCAGAGTTAGAACACTTCTCATGAACCTAACCAATAGAACATTGTTCATAAACCTCACTGTTAGAACCTCATAGATAGATCACTATTCATGAACTTCACTAATAGAACACTATTCATGAACCTCACTAATAGAACACTATTCATGAACCTCACCATTAGAACAATGTTCATAGAACTCAAAATTTGGAAAAGGAAAAAGAGGTTACTGAAGGAGGTTACCGATAGAACTGTTCACTGATGGAACTGTTCATATAATTAGAAATTTGGAAAAGGAAAGAGAGCTTACCATTAGAGGTTACAGATAGAACTGTTCACTGATGTAAGTGTTCACTTAACTCAAAATTTGGAAAAGGAAAGAGAGGTTACCACTAGAGGTTACTGATAGAACTGTTCACCGATTGAACTGTTCAATTAATTGGAAATTTGGCTATGAAAATACAGGTTACCGTTGGACCTTACCATTGGCACTGTTCACATAAGGTTACCGATGAACTGTTCATAATTTTCTACCATTGGAACTGTTCACTGAGGGAACCGATGCTACTTTTAACAGAAGGTTACTGATGCACTGTTCACAACTATATACTGTTCTAACTGTTCACCAATGGAACTGTTCACAAAAAGGGAAAATTGGAAATGTTTTGGGGGTAAGTCACATTGACTTCATGGAACACCTAAAATACCATATTTTCACGAAGGAATGGACTGGAGAGTTTTGGGACATTATAGCAGATACCACTCAAAACATTCTCATCCCTGAGAATTCAAAGCCCACCAAAAGTGATAAAAAACGAGGTCCAGACAACCACCCATTGAGATACCTCTCAAAATAGAGAAAGCCACAAAAGCAACAAAAGGAATCCATCTCATAAACAAGAATGGTTTATAACCACAAAGGCTACATCGATACATGAAAAGAGTTAAACATCAAACCACTCTGGATACTGAGAATGTATCTATGACTCACGTTGCCAAGTACTCTCCTCCATGCCACCTTGTCGCCACAAGACACAAAAAAGGGGATATAACACCCATGAAACACCTTCTCCTTATGGTCATGGATCTCTAAAGGGCTCTCATCAAAGGTTACATCATTATCAAGATTGATCTCTCCCCAATCGATGATATGAGATTCATCATTGAGATAATGATGAATTTATAATACATGGAAAACATCACGTATCTAACTAATATGTGGGGGAAGTGCTACTCGATATTCCACAACACCAACACAAGATAACACCTCGAAAGGCCCAACTTATAAGGGATAAAGCTTACTCTTATGACCAAACAATAATTTCCCACGGAGGGAAGTCACCTTAAGAAACATAGGATCCACAACATTAAACTCTAAGGGTCTCCTCCTTCGATCAACATATGATTTCTGATGATCTCGTTCTGCCTTCATCCCCTCACGAATCACCTGAACCATCTCTGTTGTATTCTTCACTAGTTCTGGTCCATGAATTGCAGACTCTCTGACCGTATTCCAACACAATGGAGAACGGAAAGGTTGGCCATACAAGTCTTCCAATGGCACCATACCGATGGTGGAGTGGAAACTATTATTGTAAGCGAAGTCCACCAAGGGTATGGGCCTCATCCACGAACCTCGAAAATCCAGGACACAATATCGTAACATGTCTTCAAGGGTCTGGATTGTTTGCTTTTCTTGACCGTCCGTTTGTGGACGAAAAGTAGTGCTAAGGCATAAATGATAACCAAAATCATGTTGGAGACCTCTCCACATCCTAGAAGAAAAATGAGGATCTCGATCAGAAATGATATTCCATGTCACTCCATGAAGTATCACCACCTCCTCCAGATACGTCCTTGACAAAACATCCACTGAGCTCGACTTATTGATTGTTATGAAGTGGGATGATTTAGTTAAGTGATCCAATACCACCCAAATTGCATATTTTCCCCACGGATCTCGAGGTAATCCAGTGACAAAGTCCATGGATATTTCCTCCCACTTCCACTAAAAAATATCTAATGGCTCGAGTAGACCATCAGGAACACAATTTTTTGGCATCACCTTCTAGCATACCAAACATCGATACACAGACTTCGCAACCGCACGCTTCAGCACATGCCACCAAAATTGTCTCCTCAAGGCTCAATACATCTTTGTCACGCCATGATGTATTGTTAAAGACAAACTATGAAACTCTCTGAGAACCATCTCGTGCATCATCAAAGGATCAAAAATCCTTATGTGATACAGCACTCAGTGTTTTATATCATCCGACCAACCATTAGGGGCCTCACCACAAACAACTCAGCCTCTCCACACATCCACCTCAAGATCTCCCAATTGGAAATCCTCCAATGGTCTCAAGAGAGATGATTGCGCCATCATCTTAAAAATAAAACCTCTTCCCCCAACTTCCCCCATACCTATATGTAATGCTGATAGTTCTTCCATTACTCTCCAGTAGTCACCAGATGCACGCACTGCATCACTACACGACTTCCGACTCAGTACAGCAGCTACAACATTCCCCTTTCCAAGTGTATACGATATTTAGAAGTAGTATACCTATAAGAACTCCATCCACCAACACTGTCACATGTTCAAGTCATGCTGGGTGAAAACATACCTCAAATTCTTATGATTGGTGAAAACAACAATGCACTCACCAATGAGGTAATGTCTCCACAACTTCACAAAAAAAACAATGGATGCCAAATCAAGATTACGATTGGCATATTTATGTTAATTAGGGAGTAACTACAGAGACTCATAAGAAACAAATGATCTTTTTTTGCATCAAAACACATCCAAACCCAAGATGCGAAGCATCGTAGAAAACATCAAACTGAACTCCCTCAGCTGGAAGAAAAATAAATGGAGCACTTACACAATTCTATTTTAGATACTCAAAAGATTCCTCACACTGATCAATCCATATGGCTACCTAGTCCATCCTGGTCAAATCTGTCAAAGGAGTCGCAACACATGAGAAATCGGCTATGAACCTCCTGTAGTAGCCTGCCAGACCAAGGAAATTTCACACCTCTGACACTGCCTTGGGGGCATTCAAAACATGAATTCTGATATCTTCGATGGACCCAAAGCTACTTCCTACAAGGTCAAAACATTCCCCAAGAAATGGACTTCTCGAACCCAAAACTCACACTTCAGAAACTTCCCAAACAGTTGATGTTGACGAAGAACACTCAAAACAGCATGTAGATGCTCTACATTCTTCTCCTCAGACGTGGAGTACACAAGGATTTCATCGATGAAAAATACCATGAACATGTCTAGGAACTCACAGAACATAGAATTCATCAATCCCAATAATAAAGCTGGCGCATTTTTCATGCCGAACATCATTACAACGAACTCATAATCCCAACGACAAAAACGAAAAGCAGTCTTCAGGATATCCTCATCCTTCACAGGCATCAGATGATATCAGGACCTCTATTCTATCTTTGAGAAAAAACATGCCCCATAATGTTGATTGATTAAATCATCCATCCGAGGAAGGGGATAGCGATTCTTTATTGTCACTTTGTTTATGTGCTGATAATTGACACACAACCGCAAACGGTCGTCAGCCTTCTTCACGAAAAAAATGGAACACCCCACGGTGACACACTTGTCTAAACAAAACTTCACTGTAATATACCATCAAACTGTATAAATACCTCTCATAACATAGAAGGTGTCATCCTATATGGATACAAATATATAGGAGACGCTCCTGGTTGTACCATGATCCCAAACTCGATCTCTCATCGATGGGGTAATTCTACAACCTCTTCTGGAAATACATCAGGGTTCTCTTATAAGACCCTAGTAAATACCAACTACTGAACCTCTAAAGAACTCAACATCATATTATCCATCATTTATGATAAGGTCGAAATGATCGTATGACAAATCTAAGGATCTCTCTCACCAACAAACACCACCAGCTCTCCATCTGCACCAAAAAAATGTCCTTCTTCCTAAATAAATCCATGATAGCCTGCACCAAATACAACCAATCTATACCGATAATGAGATCATATGGTTGTTTTGTAACCATAATAAATCTCCCCATGAGCGATGCTACCGCAACACTACCTCACAGTTTCTACATACTTCAAACAAGTCAGCTCGACCTCCAACTGGCGTAGTCAACACCAAGGGAACTGGAAGCCTCTCTACCTCAAGTCTCAAAGAATGTAAAATGATTGGTTATATGATGGTTTGTGTCGCTATTGAATCAAAAAAGGCTTTCACCAAGGTAGAAAACATTAAAATGGTACCTCAATTGATTTCTATCTTGCCCGGTGCTACTAATGATAAAGCATGATGCTGACCACGACCACCTCTATGGCCTCTCTGACCCAGAAAAGGACCACCACGACGGTCTCGCTATGCTCGTTGAGGATGGGGAGCATTAGAGAGTTGTCCTCTACCTACCCCATTTACCCTCTACAGATCTATAGTGGGTGAAACCTTCTACTGCTGCCTCGACTGGAACATATTCAATAGAGGAACCTGGAGTGGAAAAGATTGTGCACGATGACTTCTCTGATCGGTCGGGCACTCTCATTGCTGATGAACATGACCAACACAATAAAAAAAGCGCATGATCCTTTGGTATATGCCTAAAAGCTGCTGACGCCGGAGAAACTAGATGCTGAGGGCTGGGACCTACCCCCAGCCGAAGAGAAACACTTCTATCCTGAAAACCAGGTTCCCCCAACCACAACTCAAATTCATGATAAATCATGAGGACTCCCCTCTCGTAGTGATCCGGTTTTGGCTGGAGTCCTCTTGACAACACCTTCCCTTGCCAACACCTCAAGATATGTCTTTAGCATAAATTGGGTGACCTGGCGCTGGATCTATGGATGAAAATCATCCTTGAAATGCCTCGCCCTAGCCTCCTCATCTGGAAAAAGGTCTGAAGCATATCGTAAAATGTTACTGAAAAAGATTTCAAACTCCCTCACATTGGATCTCCCCCATTTAAGGGTAAGAAGCTCATGGTGACTTGATTCCATCATAGTAAAAGAAATAAACTCAACTCTAAACATGTCTCGGAACTCCTACCATGAGATTGACGACTCCTTGAGATCCTCGAGGAACATGAACCACCACTATCTTGCTGCTCCACGTATCATCGTCACAACAAAGGACACCCAGTGGTCTTTTCGAGCATGGATCAAACAGAATCCGATCTCAAACTACCTTAACCATTCTTCCATAACTGCATCTGAAACAGAGCCCATGTGCTTATATAGACTATGGAGATGAAACTCTCGGAGTGTCTTCCTCCATGTGTCATCATCGTCAACCTCTACCATGTGGTGATCTCCTAAAACATTCTTCTGGACATCTTCTATGTGATCCTGATGAGGACTTCTATCTGAAGCCATACATATAAAATAACAAATAGTTAGGGATTCTAAACCTAGAATCTGGAAGACTCTACATTAATTAAATAATTGTTTTATTTTATATATTTCAGATTAACCTCTCCCAAGGTCTACCCATTCAAACAAAGGCACAAAGAAGAATGATGCATGATCCTTTCCTAGGTCTCTACCCTAAAACTAGTATCACTATTTTTAATAGCCATTGTAAACATATTGGTTCATACATCAGATCATAGGGTTCCCTAAACACCTATGTATTAGCAAGTCTCTAGTGTTTAAGTCACTTGATAAACATGAATGACAATGTTTCCCTACCAACCCATTCAACCTCACCAGTGCCTAACTCCAAACTGCATCTTATCCCTCAACCAGACCTCTGATTCCACTATGTCATTACCCCCTCCCCAAAATGTGTACCTCTCATGGGATGGCAATGTGAGAAAGGAGATAATGACCCCAGAGTCCCACCTCCAGTAGGCCTCATGTTGGTGACTAGCACCGAGGGTATAGTAAAAACACAAATGGGAGGCATTTCCCTCTAAGAGAACACCTGAAGAAGAGAGAGAAGAGATAGACACCAAAAAACTCCATATCAGAACTAAAAAATAAAAGAACACCCAAGTGCACATTTGTAATGTCCTGAAAAACAACTACAACTAGATGGGGAAAACTGAATATACCCAAAAGAAAGTAAAAATACCAGCCACCATAAGCATGAACTTCTCCTTCAAACCCAAGCTAGTAGAAACCATCATGAACTCCATCCTACCCCAAGTGACCTAAAAAGAGTTTATATATACATAGGGTAAGTATAATAGTATACTAAGTAGGATCCTCCCCGAAGCCACTTGTGAAAAATTAAAGAAATCATGCTAAATCATAGTGAAAAACAAGTGAAACTAACTTGTCACCTAAATAGGTATAATAATTTCCCAACCACGCCATCGGTTCTCCCACCAAGTAACGTTTTCAAGAGTATATAATATAATAATGAATATCAAGGGTATCATGCTACTACTTCCCCACTAGTTTTCCCCTTTTCCCCAACATCGTACATCCTAAGAATCTCCCTCCAAAAAGGATTGCTAGCAGACACCTGGGCGAAGCACCACAACATGAACATCGTGCAACAAAACCACAACGTCCACGTAAAAAAAAGTAACCAGGTAGTTTTTGGGAGCCACCACAGACTGCATAATGTTTAACATACGTCAAGTTTTATACCTCAAGCCATTACAGCCCATACAACGAGTAAGGATCGTCAAGCCATCACAGCCTAGACACATTACACCTATAATAGTACAAAGGAAACTATATACAGAATATATATGTGTGAATAACCACAATACATTACATCCCTCTACACACATATATGGGGGAAATTAATCGGTGTGCCTTCCAGCAAAAGTAACTACCAAGAGAAGAGAGTGGGGAAAAGGGGGGGTATCCATCCATTCATCCTCCCACCGGAATGTTGGGGAACCCCCCCCCCCCTAGGGCTCAGAATCCCTGGGGTGTTAGTTTCCATTACTAACTGGGGGAGTAGAGCATAGAAACACAAAAATTGTAGGATATACTATATCTCACAACCACACTATGTGAATAACCTAATCTTAGACTCAACTGCAACTAATATCTCTCAGACTCTGGATCTTATTTCTAAGACTAGGTATCCTATAAGCACACATCCATTTTGAGAGCTATAATACATTATTTCATTCACTTTTTATTAGTTTAACTTTATGTTAATTAATTCTTTAAAAATTAAATAAACAGTACCAATTCTACATTAAAGTTCATTAGAATCACACCCAAAGTACATTGTTCTTTCAAAATTACAACCTCATTATTATGTTCCAACAAACTCTAACCCCATGAGTTAACATCATTTATTCAATTATCCATTAAAAAATTACTTTCCCACAATCTCATACATTCTATAAAAACATTCTATGCTACTAAACACAAGAGGGATCAACAAGGTGAGTAGATGTACTTCCCATCAAGTCGTTGTCGCCTATAACAAGAGTGTAGACACATCCTCCCATGAGAAGCGAAACACGGAAAGCACATGGCATACCCCATGCGTCTTCGCCTCTTTCAGAAGAAGGTTAAGCAAAACTGGATGCCTTAGGTAGTGGGGAAATGTAAAACAGGTAATCAACCAAAAATAAATAGCAAGCATCCAACAATCACATCCAACCCATTCCTTCATCCCCGGTGTCCTCCCTGACACCCACATGCATAAACCAATGCATTTCACCACCCTATGTGTCATTTTATTCCACAACCATAAGGCCTATATGCCCCCACATATCACAATAGCCATCCAGGCTCACATTACAACACAGATAGCAGGAAAAAAATAATCTTAACAATTTGGATCTTGGCCCTTTAACAGTCTAGAGGGTAACTCAGAACCCTACAAGGAATTATATTTTATCAAAAAAACCGGTTCTTAAATCCATCTTGCGTTAACCGATTATTATTCTCAAGTTCCAAATTCAGGAATCCTAGTTAGTAAGTTATCACAAATGATTAAACAAGCTTACTACACTAATTTGATTAATATCAAATTAGAACATGAAGAACCAGATTCATTTACACGCCTCTTTATCTATAGCCAAACATTAATTAATTAATTCCAGTTTAAATTCATTACCAATTTCCATTAATAATGAACATATAAAAAAATAAAGAATGTATATCACACTGTATTGAAAAACATGAGGCAATAACATACGATCGATATCAATTTATTCACCACATTGAAATATGTATTATGTCAATTCCATTGTGATCTAGTGGGATAAAACATAATAACTATACAGTTTCTCATAAAATAAAAGATAAGCAATGAATCTGCTACCTCAAACTGTTCTTGAAATTATTTATATGAGAAAAATCTACACAATGTGTCACGATCTTCCTCTCATTACAACTGCATCCACTCGAGGATGACACAGTACCAGCACACCAACCGATCCCCTAGAAAACTCCACTAGAAGTATGGAGATTACATGCTATAATATGGATAGGAGAAATAGGAAAATATGAACCCAAAAGAATGACGTTAAAACATACCTTATATTGAAGATTTATTAATACTGCATGGTTTCCAAGAAATAGGGGGTTCACATGGAACAAGAAGGGCGTCGAGGAAACCAATCCACGAGGAAATGTTTGATCCTAAGATTCTTACAGGAAGGAAGGAAAGGTCCGAGCATCTCACACCAAAGAAAAAGGAGGAATAACTAGGGAGGAAGATATCTTGTCCCTTTTGAAGATTTAAGAGAGCGACGATTTAAGATATGTTTAATTTCCCATTAAAAGAGGATCACATTAAACCACGTTCTTTGACCAAGTAAAAATATCTCAATCCTTAGGAATAATTAAAATAGGAGTTATGGCATTTGAATCGGCATTAGAGTTCTTAAAATAAGGCTTTAAATGAATTTTACGTGAATGGAAATGTCAAAGGGGAGAAACTGTAGGAAGCAGAAAACATTGTTCATGAACTCAAAATTTGGCAAAGGGAAAAATATTATCCGTGGACCTCCTCATTAAAACCTCACCGATAAAACATTGTTCATGAACCTGACCGGTATACCACTATTCATGAACCTCATCATTAGATCCTTACTAATAGAACATTGTTCATGAACCTCACCATTAGAACCTCATTAATAGAACATTGTTCATGAACCTCACGGTTAGAAAACTGATCATGAACCTCACATATATAACATTGTTCATGAACCTCACTGTTAGAACCTGACCGATAGAAAACTATTCAAAAATGTCACCGATAGAACACTGTTCATGAACCTCACAATTAGACAATCACCGATGGAACACTATTCATGAACCTCACCATTAGAACACTATTCATAAATATCACTATTAGAATACTGTTTACAGAACCTAAAATTTGGTGAAGGAAAAAAAGGATACTGATAGAGGTTACTGATAGAACTTTTCACTGATGGAAGTATTCATGGAAATGAAAATTTGGAAATGGAAAAGGAGGTTACCATTAGAGGTTACTGATTGAATTGTTCACCAATGGAACAGTTCACATAACTCAAAATTTGGCCAACGAAAGAGAGGTTACCATTAGAAGTTACCGATTGAACTGTTCACTGATGGAACTATTCATAGAATTGGAAATTTGGAAAAGGAAAGAGAGGTTAACATTGGACCTCACCATTGGAACTATTCACAGAAGGTTACCAATGAACTATTCACAACTTTCTACCATTAGAACTGTTCACCGAGGGTCACCGATGCTACTGTTCACAGAAGGATTCTGCTGCACTATTCACAACTATCAACGGTGGGAACTATTTACCGATGAAACTGTTCACAAAAAGAAAATTGGAAAACTATTGGGGAGTAGTCACTTTGTCCTCCTAGAACACCTCAAACACCATATTTTCCCAAATGAATTGACTGGAGTGGTCCGAGCCATTACTGTTTCAATATGATAAAAATATTTTTTTGGGAACAGTAACATTTGAATTTTATTTTCCACAATTAAAAGTAAATATTGTAATTATAGCTAAAAATGATAATATAATAACCCTAACAAATTTCTTAATTATATTGGATATGTTTTTCTTGGCCAAAATCAACCATAGAAATAAAATATGACCCTTTTTCATATGTATTTGATTAGGGCATTTATTAATTTTTTATTTAAAGAGGAAAGTGTAAAATTCAATGTTTAATAACTATAAAAGTTTTAATATAGGGTTATCCATAATATTAATTCGACTATAAATATTAATTATAAAGATAAAAATATTTCTATATAATGTTATTTTATTTATAATTTGTATACTTTAAAAATTAAATTTATTTGTGAAAAATGATGATGCATTAAATTCCATATTATTTTGAGATTATAATAAATGATATTATAACTTTTAATATAATTGTTAATTGAAACTTTTTATCTATTCCACATAATTTTTATGTTAGTACAACATGATAGGGATGAATAAATAATTTTTTTAAGTGATAATTTTATTATGAAATTCACAAAAACCAAATACTAAATAGTGTCAAAATTATCAAAAATGAGTTTTTAAAACAAATAATATATTATTAATTGATATAATATTACTAAAAATACAAGGATCATCCAATGGAATTATTTAATAATATATATGTCATTTATTAACCACTTGGGGTTCTCTTGACTTTTTATAGTAGGTTTATAAACCATGTAAAATAAAAATAAAAGAAGACATTGTAAAAGTTAATCTATTTAACAAATATTTAAATCTCAAGGATAGTGTTAATGTGGTGACGTAAACCAATCTAAAACATATTGGTTCAGGGATTTTCTACCCATACCCACCTTAGCCTCTAAATAAATCATTTTTATCCATTATAAACAAAATATTATTGTATAATAAAATAATATTTCAAACTTTTCTTAAAGTAACAATCACAACTCTTATAAAAGGGTACTTCCCCTTCTCTCAAAATCAAACCTCCAAAGTCATTTGGATCGTCCAACCCCGGATCAATATCCTACAAACTTTCCCCACTTTAACCTAGAGTCCTTATATGATCATAAGCCAACCTAATGATCAATTTTGATCAAATCTAAAAGAAGCACCCGAAGAAGAGGTAATAAATTCACCACCACTTTAAAAGTTATTTTCTTCTTCCACTTATTCTTTTTTTGATATTTCCGTACCAAAATAATAAATCCAGTACCATATACATACAGTTATTTTATTATAAATATGGTACAAATATATTCATTATTCTATCTGTCCTATGAATGACAAGTCACCATATGTGCATACGTACGGCTTACCATCTCAACATTGTGGTGTAGTTTGTTATTCAACACTTCAATATCGGAATGGGTATAATAATGAGTATAAATGGTGTTAGTAATAAATAAAACATGTTAATGATTCTCTATATATGAATACCATCCAATTACATATGATTTCACCATCAATAGAATTATATTTTCACTCGTGCGTATGTACGGATTACCATCTCCATGAACGTGATGTGTTTCATTCCCCATCATAACCATTCAATAATAATTTTAATTTTATGATTAAAAATAATGTTTAATAACATAATATCATTATAGATATGAATAAAATACATCCAATCCAAAAAAACATGGCTTATGTTACAATGCATATGAAGGAAATGAGTTAGTTTACACCTGAAACAATGATACTACGAAAATATTGTTAACCAAGAAATATTAGAAGATCATATATGATATCATATTTATGTATGTGGTTCATGTACAATTTAATAACATTTATTTATCTACTATATATGAGGTTAATGTACCCTCGATCAAGGAAAAGTACTAGGTAAGGTTTAATTCTACAATCTCTTTATTATCTGAGTTTGTTTATACGTGAGTATCTACTAGGGCATCTTTATCATCAACATATGTGTTTCTTTTAAATATATTACAAAAAAAAATTCATATAACATGGGTTAAAGTCATTTATACACTATTTTGAATTTTTTTAATGTTTATAATGGAATATTTCTTTCGGTTTCCAAACAAGGTCCTTTGTGACCTCTTCACCAAAATTACGAAAATAATGGTTTTTTAACACATACAGTGTGTGCAGGTATTTTCCTCCGTTATAACAGCTTCTAAGCTTCACTTACATGATTATAAAAATATTTTCAAAATAAATTATTTCTTTTATAATTATGCGACTTTTAAACGATTTCAAAATAGAAAGATATATTTCGTTCAAAGAGTATTTATATAATCTATGTCAACATCATTTGATGGATTTCACACAGGTTTGAAGTTGGTTTATTATGAAACAATATTCCATAATGTATTGAAGGTTTTGTGATATGTTTGACTGTGGATGTTTTATTTATACCATTCATGGTTTATGGTTAAATTATTTACATTTCATATGCTAGTTTTATTATGAATGTTTATGTTATGTTTCAAACTTCTCATATGAGGAATGCATTGGACTTAGTAAGTGAAGGATGGAGCCTGATATAAATCCATGATGCATCAGTAGGTGTCACCAGACAAACTAGTTCCTTGGAACAAGGCTTGACAAAAAATTATTTATAGTCTTGTCACGGGGTCTTGAATGTGTGGTTATAATGTTAGGAATTATGCCTTCCATCATTATGAATTTGGCAATTGATATTACATGTGATTATTTCACTAGAAGAATATCTATGTGAATAAGTAAATGGAAATATTTGATTTAACTTTTCCATATTATACTGATGTTTATGTTAAAATGTATTGTGTTTTAGTATTATACATTGGCTTAAATGATTATGCTTATTTATGAATGTATCTGCTATATTATTATTCTTACTGAGCACCTGAGCTCACCAATTTATATGTTTTATTTTTCCCAGTATGCAAAGAAGTATATTATGATTAACATGTAGGAATATTCTAAGGGATGTGAGTGTTTTCAAAGGGGACGGAATTTTTCTATTTTCCATTTCATTATGTGATGAAAAACATATGTATGTATCTAGTACTTACAAGGATACTAAACAGATCGGTATTTCTGGATTTAATCACATGTGATCGTGTTAATGTTATGTAATTATGTACTAGTTCTAGGTAATTAGGTTCAGGGTGTTAAAGTTGGTATTAAAGGATGTTTATTATAATCCTTGGAATCTAGATTTAAAAAAACAATGATTATATAACATTACCCAAAGATAGACTTTGATTATATGTATTGAAGATATTCCATGAATTTTGGTAATGCTGAGATTTTGTGTATTTTCCAAGAAACACATCCCTGTTAAGATACGAGCAGGTAGAGGAAGCTTTGGCATAGTGTAACTTGGAGTGAAAAATATGACAAGGAGTTTTGGACATGACCTGGGGTATCCTAATACATGAAAATGGGCCTTGATACACTCTTGGTTACTACACTGTCAAGGGATATGCTTTAGATAATTCACATATTCTTTACAAACCATTATAAAGGATTTATGAGTAAATACTTCGTCAAATAATGGATTTTTTTATAATTATCAATTATAGTCATAAACTATTGAATTTATGTTAGGTATTTTATTAGTTTGTAATTATAAACTAATCTAGTGTATACCATTATATAGAAATATCGCATAGTGGAAGAAATGGAAACGGGATCAATGCATGTAATCCATGTAGGTATTTCCTTCCTACTCAAGAAAATTATAGTGGAGCTGGTGATACAACTGGTTTTGAACAACTAATTACCATATTTAGAAAACCCACACATGTTATGAATAATAACCTTACCCGTATGGAGCACCCTGATACATAGCACACAATGTGGATGATCAATGTTATACTGCTTCATTAGGAAACAACCACTAGCATTCAATGGGACTAAAAAAAATTTATTGCTGGGTAATGGATAAGTTCTTTAAGGAAAATATTTCATGCTTTGTATAGTAGAAAAAGGGAAAAGGTTGTCATGGATGTTTATCCCTTTATTGGGGATGCAGAACAATGAT
Source organism: Viscum album (assembly GCA_963277665.1). Taxonomy (NCBI): domain Eukaryota; kingdom Viridiplantae; phylum Streptophyta; class Magnoliopsida; order Santalales; family Viscaceae; genus Viscum; species Viscum album. The sequence continues at coordinate 1,501,342,281 of OY728123.1, forward strand.
GGTAATTAATTCCAAACAAAAAGGAAGATGAAGAAGTATCAAATATGGAATGGAAGGAGATCAAAGCATTTTTATCAGAAAAATACATTCTTTATGACCTTTGAGCAGATATGAAAAGACAATTTATGAGTGTTGGAAAAAGGAGGATGAGAATGTCTCAAAGTATGAGGCTGATTTTACAAGGTAAAGAAAGGAATAAATCATTTAATATACATAAAAAAGGAGTAATATGAATCAACTCTTTGAGGGGTTAAAACCACATCCCCATAGAAAATTAGTCTCACAATCCTTCTCATCATTCCTGATTTTGTCTCATGTACTATCAAGATCGAAAAGTAATTCTATAGGTATTACGACTATAATGTAAACAACAGAATAAGAGATCTGTTGAACACTATGGAAAAGGTAATAAGGGGATGAAGGGAAAATTTGAATTTCTGTCATTCGTTTAACGTAGGAAGAAACACCCCTATACATTTTTTATGGGAAAGGGAGTCTGCTACAATTGTGGTGAATAAGGACACTAAGTTTGTGATTATAAGGGAAATAAAGACACTATCAACATTGAATTCTACAATTGTAGAGAAATGGGTTATTATGAAAATGAAAGTCCAAATTTCCAAAGAAACATACCACAAAAAAGGCCATGGGAGCAAGTCCAGGATTATGATATCACTACTGCTGAGGTTAAATCTTTTAATTATGTGGTGGTAGGTAATTTAATGGTTTCCTCAGATTTATGCAATGCATTATTTGATTCTGGATCATCGCATTGTTTCATATCATCATATTTTTCTAGGAAAATTATATATTTATAGTTTGATTTAATAAGGGAGTTGTCATTCAAAACTCTTAAGGGATGTATAATTACAACATTGTTTTGTGAATAAGATCCCATTAGGGAATATAAATTTGATTTATCTTCTAATCTAATCATCATATCCAGGATTGAATTTTATATAATCATTGGAATGGATAAGATTTCAGACCACGATGAGAGAATTTATTGTAAGAAGAAAGAGGTTACAATTTTTGAGGATGATAAGGAGTACCATATCATTAGAGCATAAATGTCACCATATGATTCTTATCTAGATCCACCCCAGTAGCTCTACAGGATTCAGGAATTTTAGAGGAAGATAGTTAAATAACTATGGGTGAGGAATATAATGTTCAAATAGATGATGTACCTATTGTGCATGAATATGTTTATGTGTTTCTAGAAGATTTACCTGGAAATCCTCTATAATGATAAAATTTCGTTTTTCATTGATTTAATTCCAAGTTCAAGGCCCATTTCAAAGTCCCCTTGTAGAATGGTCACTATGGAATTAGTGGAATAAAAGAAACGGCTAGATGAACTGAGTAATAAAAGATTTATTCATCCTATTGTTTTTTCCTTGGGATCCTTTGTTTTTTTGATAAGAATAAAGATGTATCTATGAGTTTGTGCATTGACTACAAGGAGAACAATGTTATAATAATAAATAACAAGTATCCCCTACCTCACATTGATGATTTATTCTATCAACTTCCATGAGCTTAATATTTTTCAATGATTTTCCTTCGATCTAGATTTCATCTGTTGAGTGTGAAGAAGGAAGACATTCCAAAAATAGCCTTTTGAACTAGGTACCAGCATTAAAAGTTTATAATAATTACTTTTTAATGACTAATGCACCAACTATTTTCATGTATCTAATGAATGATGTTTTCACAGAATATACTAATGACTCTGTAGTGGTATTTTTTGATGATATCTTGTAATACTTCAAATTCTATAAAGATCAAGAATATCACTTGTGGATTTTTCTAAAGACTCTTAGAATAAATGAATTAAATGGGATGTTTAGAAAGTGTGAATTCTAGCTACCAGATATTTCTTTTCTGGTAAATATTGTCTCTAAGGATGGAATATCTATTGATCCTTCTAATTCTAGAGCAATACAAGAATGGCCAGCACCGAAGAGTATAACTGAGGTATGAAGTTTTAATGGTTAATCAGGTTATTATCTGTGTTTCCAAGATAATTTTTTCTGTTTCGCTAACCCATTAACCAAGCTAATAGATAATGGGGTTAAATTTCTTTGGACAAAATTTTTTGAAAAACTGAAGAGAAGATTAGTAAATTCTCTTATCTTGACTCTACCAATGAGGAATGATGGTTTTTTTATAGTGATTATTTGATGAAAGGACTTTGTTGTGTACTTACTCAGAATGATAGAGTTATTGTCTATGAATCACAATATCAAACAATTCATGAACAAAATAATCCCACTCATGATCTTGAGTTAATATCATTAACCATTACATTGATGATATGGAGAAACTATATCTATAGAGAAATTTTTTTGATATATAATGATCACTAGAGATTATAGTATATTTTATCACATAATGGACACAACATGACACATAGGTGATGGCTTGAACTACTCAATGATTGTGATTGCACTATACACTACCACCCAGGGAAGGAAAATAAGGTGGCATATTTTTTTAGCAAAGAGTATTATATATTTTTGAACCATATGATTGTTGAAAGGGATACTATGTTCATGGATCTAGTAATTATGGATATTTTAATAATCATGGAAGGTGAAAAATCAATACTTATTCAAATGGTTTCCAAACGATATTTACTAGAAAGGATAAAAAGTTCATAGATTGAAGATGAAGAGTTTCAAAAGAAAATTAAAGTTGTAAACAATGGGAGATTGATCGAAATCATATATGAGGATATGATTTTGAAATTTTCAAAGATACTTTCTGTTCGTGACATTCTTGATCTAAAAAAGGGAATAGCTGGATGATTCTCATAGCTCCAATTTCCATATACACCCTAGTACCTCTAAGAGGTATAGATATTCAATGGAAGATTTTTTGTGGGACAACATGAAGAGAGGGATATCTGATTATGTGTCAATATGTATGGGTTTTCAATAGGTTAAGGGTGTAAGGAAACATCCTAGATGATTCATGAAAACACCTCCCATGCCTGAGTGGAACTGACGTGACATTATGATGGACATTGTCCTGGGGATAGCAAAATATCTATGAATAAATGATGAAATATGGGTCATCGTTGATCCTCTTACAATGTACGCACATTTCCTAGCTATAAAAGTATATTTACCACTATAACGTTTAGAAAGACTATATATTAATGAAGTTGTAAGACATTATGGAGTACCCCTATCCATTGTTTTAGATTGTTATACTCGTTTTACATCATGATTCTAGAAACGTCATCAGAATACCCTAGATACTAAACATCACTTGAGCACTGCCTACCACCCTCAAACTGATGCATAATCAGAATGGACTATTCGAACCTTAGAAGACATGTTGATATCTTTATCACATGAAATTCAATATATGTGGGATAAATATTTTCCTCTGGTATGATTTTTCGATAAAAATAGCTTCCATTCAAGTATTCAGATGGCACCAAATGAAGAGTTGTATGGTAAGAGATTTCTCCTACCAACTAGTTGGGATGATGTTGGTGAATGAAAACCCATAGGCCGAAAACTTATTGAGGAAACAATGGAAAATGTTAATATTATCAAAACCCACTTCAAAGATTCTGAAATAGGAAAAATAGCTATTTTGATAACCAAATGAAGTATTTGGAATTTCAAGTATGAAATAATGTTTTCTTTAATGTATAATTATGGAATGGTGTTGTACAATTCATTATGAAGGGTAAATTATGTCCCGGTATATAGGAACAATCTAAATTCTAGAACGAATTGGAGTTGTAGCTTACCGTTTAGAAATTCCACCAAGTCTCTCCAAAGATCATGATGTGTTCCATGTATCCTTGTTGAGAAAATACATTCCTGACCCAATGCATGTACTCACCAATGAAGAAATAGAATTGGAAAATGATCTGTCCTATTTTGAAGAGCCTATCATGATTCTTGATACTAGAGATAAAGTGTTGAGAAACCAGAAGACTCGTCTGGTAAAAGTTCTATGGAGAAACCATAAGATGGAAGAGGCAATGTGGGAACCCGAGGAACATATTATGAAGATCCATCTAACACTTTTTACGTAGTAGTATTTTAGAAATTTATAGGAAGAAATTATTTGAAGGAGGGAAGAATGTAACACACCATGCTTCCACGATACGTTTCTCTTTGAAAAATAAAATTTATTCAGTTGTACGCAACTTCAAGTTCTAGCACACCACAAGAAACAAAAATACAATTTAGGAATATTAATAAACTATTTTTAAAATTTTATCAATTTTATTTATCAAAATTGAAATCATTTTTGAATTATAAATATCAAAATTATTTTAGCGTGACTTTTTTTAATTGTTTCTGAAAACATTCAATTTTTTAGGAATTTTGAAAAACATTGCATTATTAATTAAAACCTAATTTTTATTTAAATAATTATTTATTTATTTAAATTTATTTTTAGTCAAAATAGATACATAATACCAATATTAGTTCAATGTAATTCAATGAATTCATTTTTTAATAAAATTATATGGATAAAAGTTTTGTTGAATTTTTTAACGTCTTTTACCCACCTTCTAGGCATGTTAGAAAATGGGCATAATAAATAATTTTACTACTTCTGTGAATTCAATATCAGAAATTTGAGAGAGACGTTTGACATCATTGAGTTAAATTTTGTTTAATAAGTTAATTTTTTCTGTTAATAGTAACTTTTGAATTTAATTTACATAGTTACAAGAAAATATGGTAATTAATGGAAACAAATAATATCATAATTACCATAAAACATGTCCTAATTCTATATAATAGTTTTATTACACAAAAATAAACCTTGGGAATAATATATGATCCTTTTTGTCCAATTAGGTTAGATTAGGACATTTATTAATATTTTATTTAAAGAAAATTTAATTGTGTTAAATTCAATGTTTAATAACCAAAACATTTTCAATATAGGTTTCTGTATAAGATAAAATCGACTATAAATATTCAATTGAAATATAAAGATATTTCTTATATAATGGTATTTTATTTATTATTTTTCAAAATTAATTAATTAAATTTATTTATGACACAATGACGATGCATTAAATACCTTATTAAAGAAGGATTAAAATAATTGATATAATAAATATTAATATAACTGTAAAATTTGAATTTTGATGTATTCTAAGAATTTTTAGGTTAATATGATATTTTAGGGTTGATTCAATAATTTTTTTTGTAAATTATTATGTTTTTACAACTATCACAGAAACCAAATACTAAATAGTGTCAAAATTGACATAAATGAGTTTTTAAAACAAATAATATATTATTAATTGATATAATATTATGAAAAATTTTAGGATAAACCAAATGAATTATATAATAAAAGATATGTCATTAAATGAGAACTTGGTGTTCTCTTGTCATTTTATAGTATGTTTATTAACCATGTAATATAAAATACAAGAACATATTGTAAAAGATAAACTATTTAACTGAGTGTTAAATATAAATGATAAATGTTAATATTGTGATATAAACTTGCCCAAAAACTATTGGTTGGGAGTTTTTAGACCCCACCCCATCATAGCATTGAAATAAATTTTTTGTGGAGCCATTATAACCTGACTATGATTGTATAATAAAAAATATTTTAAGATTTTCTTAAAGATACCCTCACCTCTCTTATAAAAAGGTACCTCCCCTTCTCTCAATATCACAGCTCCAAAGCCATTTTTCTCAGCCAACCCCTACTCAAATACCGTCCCAAATACCCTCAAATCAACGTAGAGGCCTTAGTTTGATCTGAATCCAACCTACTGGGCCATTTGAGGAAATAAAAAAGAATCACCTGAAGGAGAGGTAACAATTTCACCACCTCTTTCACAGTTCTTTTCTTCTTCCACTTCCTCATTCTTTTTTGTTTCCATACGAAAATAATAACTATAGTACCTTATACATACTATGATGTTATTATAAATATCATACAATTTTATTCATTATTTGTTCCATCCTATGAATGAAAATTCAACATACATGCTTACGTACCACGTACTATCTCCATGTCGTGGTGTAGTTTGTTATTGAACACTTCATTATTTGGACGGGTATACTAATGAGTATAAATGATGTAAATAATATATATAATAGGTTTATGATTATTTATTTTTTTATACCATAAAATTACATATGTTTTCACCATCAATATATTGATATTTTCGCTCGTGTGTACGGACATATTACCATATCCAAGAACGCGATGAGTTTCATTCATCATCATAACCATTTAAAAATTATTTTTATGTTATGATTAAAAATAATTTTTAATAAAATAATATCATTCGGGATTTTAATCCAATACATCTTATCCATAACAAACATGGCTTATGTATGAATTCATATAGAGGAAAACGAATTAGTTAATACCCAAAACAATGATAATACTGGAATATTATTAACAAATCAATATTATAAGATCACATGTGATATCATATTTATATATGTGGTTATAGTATAATTTAATAATAATTATAGAAACATTTTAAATGAGGTCAATGTACCCTCGACCAAGGAATAGTAAAAGTAAAGGGTTAATTCTACAATCTCTTCATTATTCGAGGTTGTTTATACGTGAGTATCTACTGGGACCTCTTTATCATCCACATTTTTGTTTCAGAAAAATGTATTTCAAATAATTTTTTAATATTTTCTAGACTATGGGTCAAAGTAATTTATAACCTTGTTTGAATTTTTATATAAATTTTATGAAGGAATCTTTCTGTCATTTTTTGAAAAAGATCCTTTATGACATTTTTGACAAAATTAAAGAAAGAATGCTTTTTAACTTATACGCCGAGTGAAGCTATTTTCCGCCATTATAAAATCATCAAAGATTCCATTACAATATTATAAGAATTTTTTCTGAATAAACATTTTCCATTTTAATTTTGTGAAATTTATACAAATTCAGAATAGAACGATATATTTCTCTCAAATAGTTTTTATTTCTTCTATATCAATATCCTCTGAAAAAATTTACACTTGTTTGACGATGGTTTATTGGGATACAATATATCATATTGTATTTAAGGTTTCATAAAATGTTTGACCATGGATGTGTTATTTTATACCATTCATGGTTTATGGTAAATGTATTAACATTTCATATTATAGTATTAATACGAATGTTTATGTTATGTTTCATCCTTTTCATTTGAGGAATGTTTTGGACTTTGTAAGTGATGGGTGGAGACCAATATAGCTCCTAGATGCATCGGTAGGTCTCATGATACAAACTAGTGTCCTGGCATAAGGATATGCAAGAATTTTATTTGTAGACATTTCATGGGGCCTTGACTTTGTGAGTATGATGCTCGAAATTATGAATTCCATCATTTTAAAATTGGTTGTTGATATTACATGTGGTTATTGACTAGTAAAGTATCCATGTGAATAACTAAAATTAATTATTTGATTTATCTTTTCAATATTATAATTTAGATTATGTTTAAAAGTCTTTTGTTTTAGTCTTATACGTTGACATAAGTGTTTATACTTATTTCTGAATGTTTCTGCTATATTGTTATCCTTACTAAGCACATGATCTCAACCCTTTCTATGTTTTATTTTTTCTAGGATGTGAAGAAGTATATAACGATTATACTACTGTAATAGGCTAAGGGATATGAGTGTGTTCAAAGCGGATTCAATGTCGTTGTTTTTTCATTTCATGATGTAATGTAAAACTTCTGTATGTATCTTGTACTTCCAAGGATTCTTAACTGATCAGTCATTTAGGATTTAATCCCTTGTAATCATGCCAATGATATGTAACAATACACACACTCTGGGTAACTAGGTTTGAGGCGTTACATATATACATAAAATTTTAATTTACATATCCATATAGTATCTATTCTCATGTTGTTTAATGTTTTATAAATGTTCTTATTTCATTTTTATTATTATTTACATAATCAATGTTTTTTGGGATGAATTGATTGTTTTTTTTAATTGTAAAATATTTTTCTCCATGTAAATATCCATAATATTCTTTTACATGTTTATTTATTTGATATAAAAGGACTGGGACTATCATTTTTTATATATTTATTATTTCATTGAAATGTTTTCAGACAATATATTTTTACATGATTTATATAGAATGTTTTGAAAAATAACAAAAGTAACATTACTTTTAACGTATACGGTTATAAAAACTTTTTCACCAATATGACTATTATTTAACATCTAGTTCCTTTAAAATATTACATATTTTTATAAAATATTATTTTTCCCATTTTTAGAATTGGTTTTACAATATAATATTGTATTTTTATAAAAAAGTTCTTTTCACATGGTATTATAAGAGTTATTCAAATGTTTTTATGTTGAATGTGTTTTATTCATCAAATATTTCATTAGAAGTATATGAAACTGGGGATCCTGCTACAGCTTATACAAAGATTTCAGCCTCATTATAGCTCACAGGTGAGACTAATAAATCTTGAAAAATTGGATAATCACCATTATATATCATGAGTGAGTCTGATATAGATGATAAAATGATATGGGCCCCATTATACCTCACGGGTTAGCTCAATATAGCTTACATTAAGGGTGATCCCTAATATAGATGTCCAATCCATTGGGTAACAATAATATTGAAATTATGAAATATTTTTATTCAATTTGAAAGGGGTTTGAATTGGATTTATGAATATGATGCTCTAAGTCACCAAAATGAGTATTAATTTCTTGATAATAGTATTAATGCTTTTTTAGGAAAACATATGTGGGTTTTTCATGAGAAAATGTTTTTTCTCTCAAAAAAAATAAATCAGTTTTCATTTTATTCAATGGATTGATTTTGTTATTTCATTTTATGTCCCTTAAAAAAATACTCATCTTATTCTTTATAATTATTTTACATGGTATATGTATGAGTAATTGAAATAAAGAATTTAAGATGGATTTTATGTAAATTTTTCATTAAAAATAATATAGGTATTATTTTAAAACAATTCATTATAGAAAAAAGGATACAGTTTTAGTAGTATTCAATTTATATGAGTGTAGAATGTTATGTAAGAATTATGACTGCATTCTATAAAACATTAAACTAAAATGATCATGTAATGTGAATTGTAGTTAAAAAACACTAGAACATGTAATTTGATGGGTTTGAATACAGTAATGGACTCTATGGTTCTATGGTGGTCGATGGTAAATTCCATATGAGTTGTTCCGTAAGTGTGAGTAATAAGTGAATATTGACATATTCTACTAGAATCTACAATTTTTTTCTATTAGTTTAGGTTAGAACTAGGAGGTTTTTCGAATATGAGGGATGTTTCTTCCATGATAGTGTGCAATATTTATATTTCCGAGTACCAAAATTCCAAAAAACCAACAATCTAGATATATATCATTATAAATTTTCATATGTTTTCTTTATTGTTATATAAACCCCCTCTTAATGAGGTGGAGAATTAGAATTTTATTCTTCTTGAACATGGTAACCAATGGAAATGTTTCCACTAAACATTTCTTAATTAAGCTGTCTATGATTGAATATTGCAGCCTTATACTACGCAATTTTCTCTCCCATTGAGAGGATTTCAAGAACTCTTGGAAGTGAGTGGGACATGGTCATACCATTCCCTTTATCCATAGATTCACGTGGTCAGGGGAAATACACTTTTAGAGGTTCTAGATTTTGGGTCTGTCAGTAATTTCAGGTACACATGTCATCAACCTATGTTTCTATATAAACCATATCTTGATTAATTGTTTCCCCATTGTGTACCTTAATGTATTTTTTAAATATTTTCCATCAATTGGACTGATAGTGAAGACATTCAAAAAATAATAACGGCTAGTAGGTGTCATGTAGTCATTATTCAAGTAATAGAGTGACTCTTAGTTTCCACACATCCTCTTCAAGGGGTATTTTTATTTCTCATCCCTACTCCCGTTTCATGGTGAACCATTTAATCCTAGAACACTTATATTGTATGATCATATTAATTGGAATATCTCATGACTTCAACTTGTTGAATGTGATCCTAAGGAAATTCTAGTCCACCCTCTATAAATGTACATCAAATGATAAAGGTATGTCTTATTATAGTAAGAATGGTCTAGGAACTATCTTCTAAAATTTTCCTCCCAACTTAAATAAGTATTATTTCCCTTGAGGATATTTTAATAGTATAAATGTATTTAATGGTTGGGTTTGATATGGGGACACTAACAATGTTTCATGATCCTACTGGGGAATCTATAATTCCAAATGTGGAAGTTGTGTTAAAAATACCCCCAACCCTGTTGGATTGGGATTTCATGGAGTAACCACAAATGTCTTCAAAATCCACTAATGCTTTGGTAACCATAGGGGTGGTAGGGATCGAAAAATACTGCTTAAGATGTGGGTTGTGATTTTCATGGGGACAAAAGTGATTTTTTCTAGACCCATTGACGATTTTATGGTCCTAGAGGTGTAGATGATGGAAAAAATTCCCCCAAAAATATCATATGGGACTTCTCCCATATAGATATCTTGGTGGAATCCAATGAAACAATCTTAATTAGGCACATTTCAATCCAAAAATGATCTATGAGTAAAAACAAAACAATCATTATGATTCATACTAATTGAAATTTTCCCAAATAATGGGGCTCTAAAACTCATGTGTGAGGTTATTACTCAACCATTTAGGAAGTGTGGATTAGGATCCTACCAATTTCCCTCTCTCTTTGATTGCACTATTTTTTTCTTAGAGATATGAGATTTTTTATACAGAAAAATTATTTTTATTTGTTTGTCAAGCATGTTTCATGTACTGAAATAATAACATTATAGGATTTCATATTAAAGGGACTCTCCTAACTCTAGACCGATGTATGTACTCCCTATCCATAGATACATATGTCAAATGGGGAGTTAATTACTCTTTTTGTTTTATGTATATACAAAGGATTAAAGAACCCCATATGATCTCACTATGCTTTTTTGGCCATAGGTTCCATACTATAAAGGAAAAATAATGAAATATTTTATATAAGAGATTATTCAAATCCTATATTTGTTTTTCATATAAAACTTTTGATATTATTTTAATATTTATCCATTAAAAAGACCCCCATAATTTTTCCGGAATAATTAAGGAATTCATTTGTCCTTTACTAAATATTGTATATCATAACATGAAGTGGTGATAGGCCAAAACATAGTTAGGATACTATTCTCAACCAAATATTTTCACTCATACATACCATTCAATTTATCATTGTAGGAATATTACACTACTTTGTTTGGAAACATAGGATGATTTTACAATGATATTGATAGAATATTTGAAGTTTCAAGGATAGTATTCATTTCCATGGTGTATCTACTTACCATGGTGAAATTTTTTTATCATCTTATAAGTAATAATATATAGCTTACTATGATTAATTAAGAACCTATCTATATGATGGTTCCAACAAAATTGGAGGATATCTGATAAAACTAATATTTTAAATTATTTTATTTGGAATTTCAATTTTTTTAACCCCACTAATGTTTTATTTAAAGGTAAACTGTTACATATATTGTTTTAGGGGTATTTTTTAGCTTAATTGGAAAATGGATTATTTTGGATTAAAACAGTTTTAATTAATTTTAATGTTTTGGCCATAAAATTTTATAAAAAGATACAAATTGAAAGATTCCACTTATATAGGTTTCCATGTTAAATGGGGTTAATTTTACCCTTTAGGATCCAAATCTAAATCTATTGTTTGGAGTCTCAAATCCCTTTCACAGGCCGGACCTCAAAAACTATACTGAGTACTAGAGAATTTTATTGATGGGATCATATCTCATACATGGATGAACCAAATGATATAATATTTTATAAAGATCATGAATACACCAGGAGTAAGAACATTAATTTAATGGACTTTCCAGATTCCTTCATTCTCAAGGCCATAAATTCATTGGAACATGGTGAATTGGAATACGAACTGTCAGAACGAGAAGATTAAATATCCGAATTAATTTGGCTATATATCTCTACTCATGTGTCCAATGATTCTTAAATTTGGTGGGTTGACATAGGAGAGCTATTGGAACCACTTTAAAGAAGGACCATTTCTATAATTTTTCCATTAAAGAGGTCTATTACACGGATAAATTTAGTGGACATATTTTTGAGTAAAATATTTCACCCCTTTCCTATAAAACTATACACTGTATTCATTCAATAGTTTTTGGAAAGGTAGAGGCCATTCTGTGTAGGTTTATATATTATATGCTTCTATAGTATATTTTAAATTTTTTAATTTATATTAGTCTTCTTCTTCATACCTCATTCTTCCATTTTTACTTTTTTGTGTTCCTCCCATCGTATTCTCTTCTAACTACATGAGAATGGGGAACTAAAATCGATGTTTTTTTGAGGGGGAGAATGGTGGTTGATTATGTTTTATTATACTCCAATTTAAATCTTTTTATTGAATTTTGAGAATTTGGGTGGTGGATAAATTTATTATGGTGTCTGATTTCCCCATTTTCTCTTACCCCGATTTCTTCTTCTTATTCTTCCTATATCCTTCCCTTTACTATCTAATTAATGCATAAAATAGAGTATGGATTGGGTAGTTATAGTCGACAAAGAGATCTCCTAGCTGTCATTAGGATGAGTATTTACCCACATGCAGAAATCATGATGTTTGGGAAATAACATTTCGAATGAGAGTGTGTAGTGTGATAGATCTTGATAACTACATTGAATTGATATTGAGAATATTTTAATAAAAAATGATGTCAACCGTTATGATCCCCCATTAACAAATAACTTCTTTCTTTCCTTCTAACATCATTTTGTTTACATTACACACACACATATATATATTAATATTTTATGAATCATTCACACTCATCTTTATATTATATATTTGAAAGAAAATAAATATTGACCATAGAATTCCGATGTTTTGTATGTTGCCTCCTCGAGACCGACCCTATAAGGGTATTATATTTCATGCTTCAGTAAAAATTATTTTGATCATAAATCTACAAAAAATTCCCGTGTATAAAATTGGTGTCTCTATTGAGGAGGAAAAACACTTTCACAAACCATTTTTTCATAAAAAATCATAAATTTCGAAAACTATAAAAACATGTTTGTTCATGGTGTATTTAAATGGTGATTATTTTCTATGGACTAATGAATCTCAAGGGTAAGGATAAGTTTACAATGATCATGATGTTGTGTATCAAAGGATTAGTAATTTAGTGTAAACATTGGAGAGTCAAATAGATCTTATTTTTGAATACATACATTCTTGTCAAGAGAAACTGATACTGGAACATGAACCATAACAAGTGGTGAAAGAGATTTCACCGATCATTTTTTAGGTCAAAGAACCTGTGACGAGTGAGAATGAGATACGAAAAGAGTTTATCAAATCATATCGTACTCATATATTACATGAGGAGGTCCCTATTGTACACTTTCCATCTAATTCGCTTATGGGAGATCAAAATTATTTGAAAGAATCCAGGAATCTCCTAGTTGAAGATAACTTGAAACATGATCTTCCCATGATTTATAATGAATAGTCACCACATTTTGACCTCTCTATTTTTTGGATGATGACAATTAAGATTCACCTAGATAGAAAATATTTCTAATGGTCTGACCTGAAGAGATATATTTCCAAGATGACATACTTGAAAGGGAATATTTCTTGATTGATTAATCATGTTTCAATCTTATTCAAGGTGAATTGTTTTCTGACATCTCCATTCCTAAAATGTTTGGTACATCACAAATGTAGAAGGTCGTGTATGTTAATGAAATGACTACCCATTTGGTGGTGTTTGAGGAAGAAGAGATGGAAAAGAAGTTTGGGGTTCGACTACGTCCTCTACAACAACTTTCATACCATTTGGAATAGGAAACCACGAAAGTCGAAGGGGAGAACCTCTATTTTCTTTTCCCTCCCACTGATGGACACAAATTATATCTTTCTTATTTTTTTGGGTTGGGAAATTTCTCATCTTTTTAGTGTTCTCCAATATCATTGATTACTCATGAATGTTGAAAAAGTCACATGTGGTGGTTTATCTCAATGAAAACTCATCCACTATCTGGTTGGGGATAATTTGATGCAACTACCTAACTATGGGAGGCAAAAACCTAGCATATTCTTGGGGGGTCAAACCACGAATTATTTTTTATATCCCCTTTCTAATTTATTTTTCATTATTTTTCTTATGTCTTTTCATTTATTTGTTGTAGTTTTATAGTGGTAGAATATAGGATATTAACTCATGGCTACCACTGAAATATATATCAGGTTGGATATTTCCTTATATTTATTTTTCTTTCTATCGAATTTATATTTGATGTGAATAAATTCTTGATCTAATTTGATCTAAAGAATTTATTAAATTGAATTATTTAGGGGGATGGATTTCAACTTCTTTTTAGTAATTTTGTGTGTGCTTTCATTTTATTTTTCATGTTGTTTTATTTAAATTTTCTTGGTTTCCTTTTTCATTTTTTTGGGTTTTTAGGATCCATGAGATGAATCGAATACTTTGTAAAATAAAACCATCGTGTAAATTTTGGAATATTTCTTGATTTCATTATTTGAATATTTAAATTGTTTTTTAATGTATTTTTTTTATAATTTCTAATATTCGCATTTGATGAAGTTTGGTTGACTGTGAAACTCATGTTCCCAAGTACTGTATGAATTGAATGTATTTCCAAACCCAAGGGATTTATAAACCTTTTATACATATTCATTAAATTATTCAATTTAATAATAGTATTGAGACATGTTTTGTGATCCAAAAATTGCTATTTTTCTCCTTTTCAAAATTTTTAGAGTTTATGGAAGGTGTTAAGTATGATTGAGAGATCCCTTTGAAATCCCTTTTTACCTTCTACTATAATTTTGGCCTACATTATTATGTAACCGTATTTAATCCCATAGTATACATGAAATTCATTATTATGAATCCACATTACAATCCATGTATCTACTAACAAATTGCCCTATACGATAAATGATTGATTATTTTTGGACTCAACTGTGGGGGAGGGAGAATATGTGGTCTGTTTTTCTTTCCTGAAGAATATGTTTTAGATGAATTGAATGTTTTTCTATATTTATTTGTTCTTGGGTATAATAAATTTTATGATGGGTTGATGGATGGGTATCCCAAAATATCATTACACATTTGGGCAAGGTGTTCACCACTTTTTGAAGATCAAAAGCTGCATATAATTTCTTCAAAAACATGATTCAGAAAAGAAATACGGTTCCAAATTCAAGCTGAAACAAAGATACAATTGGGGAAAAGAGTGAATAGAATCAATTATTATGAAATTATAAGTGTAAACTTCCCAAATGAAGATGTGTTTTGAGGTGATTAATTTTTTAGTGGATTGAGGAGCACAAAATTCTTGAGAAAAATATTTTCATGAATATACTTCACTTTAGAGCATAACCCTCTTCATTCTGCATCAGGTGTTTGTACATTTAAACCCTACCATCCCTCAGCCTCAGAACAACCCATAAAAACTATCACATGATTGAAACATTTTTTTCTGTATGAATTAGAGATATTAGGAGGATAGCTAGCTTTTGGAGAGCACACATGTTCTTGATAATGAGGAAATCTCTACAGTAAATATCATTGAGTGAAGAGAGATATATTTTTCTAGGGAGGTAGGTATGACATTAATGTGAGGATTAACATAAAATTTAATATATTTAGAGGATTTTTTAGGGGTTCTTAAATTTTTCCAGGTATGGGGCATGATTTTCTCATTGATATGATAATTGAGTTTTGTTGTCATTTATGCTTTGGGATGTTTGTTTTAACCTTTGTATAAGGTGATTACCCATGAGATCAATATTTATGTGTGGGGGTATTGATAGGACAAATATTTCCAATTATTTTATACTGAATTTAAATTTATACAATCCCACCAATGTGTTATTGAAATGAAAGTTGGTACATTTTATGTTTGACAAATAAAAATGAGATTAATGGAAAAATGCCTTATTTTGGATTTAAACAGTTTTAATTAATTATAATGTTTAAGACATAACGTTTTAGAAAATGATCCAAATTGAAAAATTAATATTGTATATGTTTCTATGTTTTATGGGCTTAATTTTATCCTTCTAGATCAAAATCTCAATCCATCATTTGGAAGCTCAAATCCGGCTCACAATTTAGTCCTAAAAAACTGTGCATGAAACTGGATAATATTATATTTGGGCCCATATCTCAGAAAATGAAAAAAAAATGATCTACTATTTTACAAGGAAAATGAATACATATGGAGAAAGAACATTCATTAATATTGATGTGCCTGATTCCTTCATTATCAAGGAAATAAATTTGTTAGAACTTGTTGCATTGGAATAAACCTTTAATGAAGTACCATTTACAAAATTCAGTCATTAAAGATGTCTACCATGTGAATAAATTCTGTTGATATATTTAGGAGCCAAATATTTCAGCCCTTTCCTATAAAAATTTACTCCCTCTTCATTCCAAAGGTGTTGTAAAAGTAGTTGCCATTTTGTGTAGGTTTGTATTTTCTTTTCTTCAGTAGTATATTTTTAATGTTTTAATTTATATTAGTCTTCTTCTTCATACCTCATTATTTCATTTTTAGTTTATGTGTTTCTCTCACCATATTCTCTTTTTACTCAGTGATAATGGGGAACTAACCTCAATGTTTATTAGAGGGGGAAAATTGTGGTTGATTTAGTTTTAGTATGCTTCGATTTAAATCGCATTATTTAATTCTAAGAATTTTGGTGGTTGATAAAATGATTGTGGTGTGGGATTTCCCCATTTACTGTAACATTGAGTTCTTCTTCTCATTTAACATTCTTCCTTCCCTTCACTATATAAGTCATCTATATTATGGAGTATTTCTTGGGTAGCGATGATCATCAATGAGATCACCTTGCTGGATTTAGTAAGAGTATTTCCCAATATGAAGAGATCCTATTGTTTGGGAAATAACATTTCGAATGAGAGGGTGTAGTGTGATAGATCTTGTTCACTACATTGAATTGATATTGATAATATTTTAATAAACAATGATATGAACCTTTATTATCTCCCAATAATTATTTTTCGTATTCTTTCCATATAACGACATTTTGTTGACATTATATATATATATATATATATATTAATATTTTATTCATCTTTCAAACTCATCATTATATTATATATTAGTTAGAAAAAAAGTAGTGACTATAAAATATCAGTGTTGTGTAAGTTTCCTCCTTGAGACCGACCCTAGAAGTGCACTATATTTCATTCTTAGGTAAATAATATTTTGATCGAGGATCTATGAAAAATTCTTGCGCATCAATATCATTACTTGAGTGAGATATAAGTATAATAATGTTATCTACAATGGATTTCTAGGTTACGATACCTATAATCCATCTCTATTATAAAATGGGTAGGAAATTAATTGTACATTTAGACTTTTTCAGCAATGTGAGAAGTTTATAGGACCTTAGGCTACTGTATATATGGGTTGTTTTCCTCAATGATGTTGTAATTTAGTGTGGTAAGACTATGGTCATTTCCAGGAGTTTCATCATAATATTTGACCAAATTTTGGGATTGAGTTGAGATACCATCCTACTTCATTATAGTTAAAAAAGTATGATGAGGACCATTTTTTGATATTGTGGGAATATATTCTAGAATATGATAAATTTATTAGATATATTATAAAAATTATGAATTTTTTCCAAGTGTATGATCCTTTATTTGGGTAACCTGTGGAATATGTGAGCTATACATGACCCAAATTAATGTATGTTCTCGGGTTTTATTGAAATTAACCATTAGGAAATTCTAAAGGACCTATGTAATTTGATAATATATATAATACTTATCATGTTTGTCCAGTAAGATATTTTCATACATTTATTCATTGGTACGAAATATAATATGTTCCTTTCTCTTGTTAGTTTATAGAATATACTGAAATGAATTAATATTATGAGAATAGATGTGATATTTTCCCCTAGTGACGGTCAGAATATTCCAGAAAAAAATTTCGAATCATAATATTTTTCAAACGATTCTATGCCTTTAAAATATTTCATTGGATTAATGTGATATGGATATATACCTATCATGGGGTGACAATAAAATTTTGTTGACAACCCTCCATATGAATGGGTATATGAGCCTAATACTAAGCCTCTCTCATTATCATAAAAGTTGATTATCATGCCAATTAGGATAGAGAATATGTGTATACTGTAAATCATATGTCTAGTTATATTATAAATGAAAATTCATACATCTATTGGTTGAAATACTAATATTTTTTTCAAATGTGATTTCTAAATAATTTGAGTGAATATCTTATATTATTGTTTAAGTATTCTAGTATATTTGAAGGGGTTAAATAAATATATTATAATTTTTGTTTGTTGTTGCATGAATATATTGACTAAGGGATTCAATTGGTGTTGGAATATTCACCCACATATATCCTCTATTATACATTATGAAATTACAATGGGGTTTGTAAGACAGAATAGGAATATGTTACTGCTCACTGCTTGCTACTAGAGTTTTCAGGTAGGCATGGTATGTGTAGAAAGGGATAATGGATATCTCATTGGTTTTTAATGTTATATATTAGTGTGATTATTCAGTGGAAGTGGGGTTATGATACCACTCCCAAGGGTATGCATCTAATTATTACTAGTGAGGGGTACTAGATGCTTTAGTTTGCATGAACTTAGGAGCGATCTTCTTGGTGGTTCCCATAATATGTGAATGAGGGGCCATTATATTCAGGAAACTGAATGTAATGATTGTCAATGACCCACTTAGTTGAATACTAATAGAGGGTTGACTCATTGTATACCTTTTAACTTGTCTCCATAAGATAATATATGATCCGGTTATTATGATCCAATGATAGACATTGGAATCAGTTAGTGGTGGTGAATGGGATCATGGGAATTTACATGGATCTCCAAAAATGGGATGGGATTGTATGATTCAAAAAATAGAGTCTCTTGAACTTATCCTATGTGTTTGGGACAATGTCATGGTAATGGGACTCTATTAACAATAAATTTACAATCGGGTCCAATAGATTTTAGGTATGAGACATCGACTATATATTTATTAGAGTCTGGGATCTCATGGAATAGATAACACAACATTTCATTCTTAACTACAATTCCATATCTTTTAGATGAAGATAGATCTTGATAAGGGTATATTCGAGTCATAAAAATGAGGCTATTAATAAGACTAGTACCACATGTAAGATAATGGATAACAAATTAGTTTTAATGATGATTGATGGATATTGAGACCACAATTACTAAAATATTCATGATAGGTTCACCATTTTTATTTCAACGTCTTTTGGAGTGGTATGGTTCTTTGTTGTGAAGGGTTCTATATTTCTAAAAAATATTTACATTATGTCCCTACTTAGTTTTCAGAATATTTACAATAGCGTTTATCCATAGAACTAGAAACACCCAATGGATAAAATACCCATGGAAAAAGATACCATTGTGAACTAGAATTACAAAGTATAGAGTTCACTGGGGTTCCATGATAAAGAATCATTGGAAAAAACATTTTTTGAGAGGGTAGGAGGTTAGGCTAAAAAATTTATTGGTTATAATTGTTTCCTAATTTGAGTTCTCTTATTGATTTGAGTCATTTTCATGTGTGTTTCCTAGAACCTGGTATGGGACTATTTACCCTACCACAAGCATTGGGTAATTAATATTGTTTGATATCAATTTATATATATATTATTGGTATCATGTCGATGTGAAAAACTATATATATCAATGGTTCTCTACAAATGAAACTATTTTTATGCATCATAGTTTCTCCATATAAATATTATTATTATTTAGAGATTAAATATTATATGTTAATATATGTAAATTCAAAACTCATGGTTTTTATCTTCTTACTATATAATAAGGTGGTAGGTATTCATGGTTTTAGGATCGATCCCAATAATGGGAAATACAATTTATCCATATGAAGGGAATCATAACTCAAAAAATTAATTTCTACTTAATGATAAATGTTATATGTTTCTATGTCAAGTGATGGGTACTAACCCCTAAAATTTAACATCATATATTAAGTAAATTAAGTAAAAGATTACATGAAATGATTAGTATGTGATTTATGAATCGGATCCCCGTTGGAGTTAACTGAATATGGAATATAGAACATTGTGATTGATAGGAATGGAAAGCATGAATATGGACCACTATGTAGTGGCAAGTTTATTTTTTAGATAGGGAATAATGAATGAAATATAATTATACAATAATAGAATATGGAAATTCAAGATAATTATTGTTGTTTCATTGGGTTTATGGGGAAATAAAATGTCTTTTCTAGGGGATACATCTCTGGGTTATGTGGTTTCTGAGCTTATGATAATATTGTTATACAATGAAGGATCTAATACATATCATGAGGGATATATCGTCCTGGGATATGAATATAATATTAATAATATTGGGTTTTAACCTATGATATTTATGTAACATATCCCACCAAAACATGAATCAAGTACCATTTTTTTCAATAGACATGGTTTAGGTAATGTGATAAGACAATACTATACCGATTAACATCATGTATTAATTATGTGGGCTTCACAATGGGGTAGAAATATATACATATGGGAAAATATGAATGCTAAAAATGGGGGGCCTTACCTTGGGTTCATGTTCTTTCTAACCTATGAAGATAAAAATTAGAGTCTACATTGATTCGATATCATCGATGTATGAGTCATAAAAGGGGTAAAAATAGTGGATCAAGTGATTCTTACACAATGAAATTCACTGACATTCATCAAAAAGAATATAATATATTAACAGAAAGTATTATAGGGAATATTACCCTTTATGAAATGAAATCTACATTATGGTACTGTAGCTAAAATATTTTCCTTTAATGGAATAACACTTATTATTCTTATAAGATAATCAATAATGATATTTTATAAAATATTATTTATGCACAATGTTTATACTAAAATATTTTAGAAGACTAGACACATTTCATGGGAGAATACATTTTTATTTTTATGGGGTTTATGCACTAGGGCCTCTCGAATTAAAATTGTATTGGGTTTCACACTAAGGATGGAAGATTAGGGTACATGTGCATTCCTCATCTATTGATGTATTATAAAAGATTACCAGACTCATGGGGAATATTGACCTACGAACAAAAAAGTATAGACCTTTAAAAAAATGGAATCTGCAAGAGTGGACTCATTCTTCATCCACTTATGGATAAGGTCTGGTAATATTTTGAAATAATTTGATTAGAATTTATGTATTGATGTGAAATGACATAGGAGGAAACTCTCAACATCTTCATAGGGGTATTTGATCGCATGACCCAAAAGGGTTCAGTTGATCTTAGAAAATGTATCATGTTAAGAGATCAGTTGACATCTATTTAAGAGATCATACGAACATTATTGGGATAAGTTATATCATTATCATGTGGGTAAGGTGATCTTGTTTTCATCGTGTTTAGGATATCATGTGTCTATGGATGCTTATGTGATCTTGATACTATGGGTCTTTAGGTAATCATGTGACCATTAATTGGTTATGAGATAGAATAATCATATATACGAAGATGTATTGAATGATTGATCACATGGATCATGATAATTTTTTAAATTTTTGAACTTTTATCTATAATCTAAAGCATTCCTATAAATTATATTAATAAAATTATTTGGTTTTATAAATAATCTAATGTATTATCCCCATGGTTTGTCTCTTATACTCACTATATGTGTCATGTGTCATTATATTTTTCACTCAAATAATAAAGATTTGGATATTTATTGGAAATGAGTTCCAGTATCTACGCCACCTTTCATGCAAATGGATCCATATATGGGGTTCCAAGGTAGTGGAAAAGGACCATTGGATCTGAGTCCATTTTATAAACATGGTTAAATATGGGTTCAAAATCAAACATTATTATCGGATGACATTATCCTATCAAGAACGCATGATTTTTTAACCTACCGTCACCATGAATGTACCTCAAGTGTGTCACATGACCAACAACAAGAACATACTTCCCCATCATAGACAATATTTTTGGATGCATTTTTTGAGTGAAATCCATCACCTAAATCAAATAGCATAATGTGACAATGATTATGTTACACTATCACACTACTTAGTCATGTAATCCATGATGGGATTATGTGATGGTTGTGAATCCCTTATTATAAAATTTTTACTTTATCTATATACCTTGGTCTTTCTCTCCCCCATAAATGGGATTATTCTTTTATAATTTTTTTCAAAATCTCTTCCAAATCAATTCTTATATGGTAGGTAGAAAAATGATTTATAATGATGTAAATTATTTATATTAATTACCATACTTATAAAGATTATTATTTCTCATGCATTATGGATAAATATATATTTTTATATTAAAAAAATATTATTGTAGAAAAACATTTATACATTAAATATGTTTTATTAAAAAATTAATTTCTATTATTTTTAGAAATTGAATTCAATTAATTGTAATTCATATTTTGAATAATCATATCTAAATTGGTAATATGGAGAATTTCTATATTAGGTAAAAAATAATTTTAGGGAAAAATTTAGTCATTATAATAAATGATATAAAATATGAATGTGTTATATCAATGATTTATTGACCTAAAACACTATACAAAAATTTTATTTAAATAAGTAGATGAGGTAATTCTTGACCATCTCTAATCATTCATTAATTTTTTTCCCACCTATTTCAACTTTTGTTTCTAAAATGATAACTTCATACATTATGAAATGGGTATTTATGAAAACAAAACTCATGATCCCCTATAAAATTATATGTCCTCTATTCCCCATACCCCACGATTTTTTTAATCTTTAATATTCTACTTGGTTTCTAGACATTACATTACAATAATATTTCCTATTTCCCATTATATTACAAATTAATGAGTCTGTATCCCTTATTATATTAAAAATATATATTTCTATATTTTTATTTTTTAGTTTGATAAAATGGAAGACATTTTTGAATTTATTTGGTCCAAAGTATCTTAGTGTATTTTTTGATAATTTGATAGAAATGTCTTTTTTCAATAAAAAATAAACTTTTTTTACAATGCAATAAATTTTAGGCCACAATGATGATAAAAAATAAAATATGAATTCAAAAAAAACATTTTTCAACCAAATATATATTTTTGGAGTAAAATAATGCAATTATAAATAATATTTTGAATTTATAATCATATATTTTCCATTTTAGAAAATTTGTTATATCTTATTATAATAAAAAACTAATTTTGGTCCTTTTTCCATTAATTAAGCATTCAATGGTTTCCGTTTGGTTTTTACTTTTTATTAAAGTAACATTAAAATAATTATTTTTAATACTAAACCAATTAATATCATCAGATTAAATATTATTATTAACATTTGGATTAAAAAAATTTTTACTCTAAATAAATATTCTTTCCAAAAGGTTTTATGCATTATAATTTTTTTCGTTTTAGATTTACTTTTTAACCATTAAAAGATATTAATAAAAATTATTATATACCAGTAATTATAAGGTCTAAATTATATAATATGCAAATTTTAATTTTTATCACTATAATGTATTTAATTTTTTCCAGCAATGTTATATCAATTAATAAAATTACCTTCTCTTTTGGCACGTCATTATAAAAAAAATATTTCCTTATCACTAAATTGTTTTGGAAAACATTATAATTAAAAGAAATGAATTAAGGTAATATTTTATTACTAAAATTATAATAATACTATCATATAATATATCAGCTGACCAAAATGGTTACCAATATATATATATCATTATAATATAACAGTCACTTTTATATAAATTAGTAATATTGGTAACAATGTCAATTCATTTGTTTCAGTAATCAATATCAAAAGTAATATATACATATAAAGTAATTTTGAAATATGGAAGAATGTTATTAACAATAATATAATATTATAGTATATTTATAAATAATATTATATATAATATACCTATTATAATTAATATTAGTTTGAATAATACCTTTAATGTAAATTTGATCATATTATTCAATGACTAAATTAACAATTAACATCAATAATTTTAATTAGTAAAATACCTTAGTTTTGACCACTGATAAATTAAATTATTTATAAAACTAACTTATCATAAATAATATTTAAAAGCTTCTAACTCTAATAAATTTTTACAAAAACAAAATTTAGTTATATATTGTGAAATACTATTTTAATGATATGATAGAGTACATGATCAAAAATATTTCTACTTAAAACTCTCCAAATTGTTACACACACACATGGAGGACATTAGTACATTTTTTATTAGTAACAATCACAATTTTCCTTTTAGGAAACAACCTCATATATGTAATGTAAAATTTCATAGTCTAGGTTACCTAAGAGAACATGTAACTATATGAATCGTCAACAACAAAAAAAATAATGAGATAACATTTATAAAAATTGTTTATTAGTAATATTTTTTTTTAAAAATATAAGTACTTTAATTAAAACAAAACAATAAATGAGTTAAAATATCACTTATATTTTTTCATTTTTATTAAAAACATGAAGAGTAATAAGATGAGAAAATTTAGAAGACTCAAATATAATTATGAGTTTACTGATGGGAGGAAAAAATTATACCATCATCATAACACTACATTTTCATGTAGTAAAACTTGTCAACAAGAAATTATCTAAACTTTTAACAACTTATTATTTAGAAACATTACAAAACTCAGTCAATTGAGAAATAAAAATACCAACGACAAAATCAATGTACACACAATGAAACTCTTGAGCATCAATTGTAGTAGATTTTTTTTTGTAATTAAACTATAATAAAATTATATATTTTTATATTTCATGGGAAAAATTGAATTTTGATTGTATCAATATCACATTTAAACTAACTAGGCCAAAATAATCCCAAAACAAATTTTTTATATTCCACCTTACAAATAAGATTTTATAAATAATTGAAAATATAGTTTTAAAATTTTATCCAATAATTTATAATAATTTTAATATAATAGGTATAATAAAAAAAATTATTAATTATAAGGCTTTTAAAATAATTATAATAACATTCAAAGCTAAAAAAATAAATTTTATTTATAAAATAATTTATTTTTCATAAAAATGTTTCTCTATAGAATGATGTATGTCCATTTCAATTAATTAAAATAGTATCTATTAATTAATGAAATAAATAAAATTAATAGATTATATATATTATAATATAAATTTAAATTTATTTAATTATTATTACTAGTAAAATAGATAAAAAAAATTCATCTTATTCTTGAAAATTTCATTTTTTAAAAACCCATTTTTCAAAACATTTTTTGGGTTTATCTTAAATAAAAAAATGTATCTTATATAAGTTATATGTGGTAAAATATATTACTTATTTTGAATAAAAATAAAAAAATATTCTTTAATATGGTAAAATTACTTTCCTATCAAAATTAATAGTAAAAAAATAAAAAATAAGTACCTTCGTTAATGTTAAAATGTGGTTACCTTGGGGATCAAAATAAATAAGTTTAACTTTTCCGATTAATTTTTTTAATATTTTATTTTATCAAAATATTATTACCATAACATTCCCAACATAAAATATAAGTTCATTTTGAAATATTTTTCTATGTAATGACTATATAATTTTGTTTTATTTAGATAAATTTCTATGTAGTTTCCATGAATATCCCCTCCCCCACTTATAAAAGGGAACAATGTGTCATCACATCTTCATAGTTATAAATGCATGTAGCTAAAATAACTGCTAATCATATCTCTCCAAAACATCTTTATTCAAATTTTATATGTTCTTCTCTCCCAAAAATAACAACCCTAGGGTTCATTTTAAGATATCTGAAGGTGGTTGTTCTAAGAAAATATAATTTTCTTCAATGAGATCTTTATTTTTTACGGCTTATTTTACCACCATAAATTATATTTTAACTATTAAAATATAATTATACTAGTAAATAAAATATATTTAGTTAATATTATTATTTCATTATATTTACAAACCTCATTCTCCTTCAAATGGGAAATAAATATTTCACTCCTCTGTACGGAGGACTACCGCCTCAAAGACTGTGTAATTTATTTTCTACAAACGACTCACATTTATAGATATAATAATGTAAATATTGACTATATTTCATATATAAAATATTATATTAGTTTTAGGAAATTAATATATCATCTAATTCCTTAGAAAATAACATATTACGGGAAATATATCATCATTATTGTATGTGTGTGTGTGTGTGTGGGGCATACCCTCTCCACGAAGAAATTCAATTCAGTTTACATTTACAACATTCCAAAGTTGTATTAGAATGGTAAATAATATTTTGAATTGATATTTATATCCTTAATATAATTATAGATATTATATATATATATATATATGAATCCTATGAATAATAACATCAACTCTTATGAAAAAACATCCATGACATAACAAGGAAATTAACACACGAAACAACAGTAAAAAAAATATTATTAATAAATTGGTTATAGGGCGATACAAATGAAATATTATTATATTAAAAATAGGAATTAGATTTTGGTATAAGATAATAACATGTTTAAAACCTCTATATATAATGTTACCAAACTTTCAACTAACGGGGTGTGTGAGGTAATGGATTTTTTCACAATTTACTCTCTATTGAGAAATATTAATTTTATGAAAATTTTAACTTTTATGTGGTGAATACACTATTAAATTTATGTTTTTAACAAGAATATATATTTATTCATAATGGTTAATGTTTGAATTCAACTCTATTATTTCATTTGGTTACAATTTAGAAGTTACCAATGCGGTATGAATATATTTTACAATATAACCTTCTTTCGGATTTCTTTTAATTTCATTAGAGGAATATTATCATTTATCATTCCTAAAATATAATAATTTTCTTATAAATGGAATATCTAAGAAGTTTCCATATTTTCATATAAACATTTATCTCTTTTGTTCATAAATAATGAAAATACATTAATAGATACACTGATTTATTTCTCTTTAAATTGAATATATTTTTACTCTAGATCCATGTTTTTAAAAAAATTAACAAAGTACATTTTTACTCAAATGATTTATTAAGTATATTATCAATAATAATTTACATTTAACAATCAAATTAGATGAATTATTAGACTATATAATTAAATGGGCATTTTTGACATTCTTTACAAAACTCAATAGAAATGTTTTTTAATGTATAAGGTGATAACAGAGATCGCCACAACAGTAACCATTTTGTGATATTTTTATTCTTCTAGTTGTTTCAAATAGATTTAAAAATAATAATCTTTTATGAAATATTGTATTATCATTTAAATTATTGTTTCATTATTCTTCCAATGGACATTAATTTATTATGACACATGTATTACTAATGAGGGGGAAGATGAACATGGTGTTGGCTTGATCAGTGTTTGTTGAATGGGGCTATCCTTTCTCTCTTCCCAGACAATAATTTTCACATTTGGTTCGGTACTTATCTGACCACTCTCCACTGTGGCTCTCTCTTAGTTCTTGTACCCAGAGAAACTGCCACACCCAGTTCTCTAGTTCGTGGAGGGAATAGTCGGAACTCAATGATGTGGCCAGGGATGCTTGGGATTGGATGTATTCAGGGAATACTTGGATATAATTCTATAAAACATTAAGGAGGATCAATTATTTGTTCCAAAGGTGGAGGAAGAAAACTCCTTCACATGACCAGGACCTGCTCATGATAAGTCAGGAAGTGGGTTCCACAGAGACCCAGCTAGAACAAGGATGGGATGATGACTTGTTCAATGATCTTAGGGCTAAGAAGGGGAATTTAACTAATATTCTTCTAAGGCAGGAGAGGCTGGAGAGAGTGGGAGAAAGGGTTAAGTGGCTATGTGAGGGGGACCGAAATACTGGATTTTTTCAGGCATGCATTAATGAAAGGAGATGTTTTCATAGACCCAATGTTCTTTGAGAAGATAGTTCTCATACCAATGACTAGGAAGTAGTGGGGAAATGGCCAATGAATCCATCAAAGATTTTCTACTGGTCCAAACTCAATCATGGTAAGCGGTTACCCATGTGTGGAAACAAAGCATTTTTTGGAAATTTCTAGTAGGGTGTCTGGGGAGATTGACGAGTGGTTGAGGAGGCTGTTGGTCGAGGAAGAATTCATGGAGGCGGTGTGGACCTTGAACCCTAAAAGTGCTCAAGGTCTAGATGGGATCCCGAGGAATTTCTATAGGAATTCATGGGCTACGATTGAAGGGGATTTAGTGAGAGCAGTGCAGGACTATTTTTTGGTTGGACATCTTCTGCGCATTGCCAGTGCAACCACGATGGTTTTGAAACCAAAAGTGACTAACCCACAGCTCATTGATCAATACAAGCCGATCAGAATGTCCAACTTCCCATATAAGGTTCTAGTGTGTATCCTTAATAAAATTCTAGCATGGAACTTAAATAGACTGTTAGAAGCAGAGAAACATAGTTTTGTCAAAGGGAGGTCAATTCAATGTTCTATAGGAGTGGTGCATGAAATGATAAGTGAGATCAACAGTAAGACCTTTGTGAATAACTTTTCTATCAAGCATGACATGAGTAAGGCCTATGATATAATGTAATTTGTTTTTATTTTAAAGGTGCTGAACCGCATTGTCTTCTCTAACTAGACCTGAGATTGCCTCTTTTACTGCTTTAGATGGACGTGTATCTCCAATTAATTCATGGGTAATAGTTTTAGTTTTTCCAAGACTTTTAGAGGCTTAAAGAAAGGGGTCCCCCACACCCCCACTGTATTTATTTTATCTCAAAATGTTCTATGCTATTTTATAAAGAAGGGTCTGCACTTGGGGAGAGTCCTTCCTTACCAGGATAGACATGTTCTGAAGGGTATATATCACGTTATATTTTCGGATGATAGTACCCTTTTAATCAACGGATGTAGTAGATCAGTGTATGGGATTAATGGGCTGATAAGGGAATAATGTAAATGGAGTTGACAAGTGGTGAATAGGGAGAAAATATTATTTTTTACTTCAACAAACATTTCGTCCAGAAGGGTTGGGTATTTGGAAAACAGTTTGAATATGAGGAGAGGCGTTTTCCCCTTGGAGTATCTTGGCACCCCGGTGAGTCCAAAATCCCTTATTGGTCCCCAAATTGACAAGATAGTGTGGAAGATGTTGGGGTGCGTCCTCAATTGTAAGAACAAGTTCCTACCCTTTGGAGGGAATATAACTTTGGCTTATAGTGTTCTTGTTTCTATCGCCACGAACCTCATGTCCACCGTGAAGGTTCCAAAAAGTGTGATTGCCATCATGGAGATTCTAATGGTGTCTTTTATATGGGACAGTTAACTGGACAACATGCACCACTGGGCCTCAGGGAAACATCTTGGAAGATCTATAGCTGAAGGATGTATCAATTTAAGGAGTACAATGTTGACCATTCAAGGATGCACGCCAATCTGGCATGGGAACAGATAGAGGGTAAAAATCTATGGGTGCAGCTCATACAGGATAAGTTCAGGATTTATTTAGTGGTGTAGAGGTTTCGGCGGTCGAAAACATGGAAGTTAATTCACCCATTAATAGAGGGTTTTATTCCTTATGCACATTGGATGGTTGGTAGAGGTGATGTGAATTTCTGGTGTCATGATTCGGGCGGAGGGAAACCTTGGTTTTTGGGCTGTCCAGTACCAGAGATTTCCTTCAAAGAAGCATGTCAGTTCTCTGGTTTTATCCAAGCTATTCTCAATGATGATCATCACAATGTGGTCAATGAGATCGTTGAAAATGAGGACCCTGACTATCACATCTTAACAGCTTCTTCGTCAGGTGGTTTTTCTCTCAAGGTCTATAGCAGTCTCATGAGGGATCCCAACTCGGATGAACTATGGGGGGATACATTGTGGGGTAAGGGAATTCCTCCCAAATTCAACGTTCTTCTATGGACAGTCTGGAATAATGCATTTCCCATTAAAGACAATATTCAATGTTTGGGTGTTAACCAGGCATTGAGATGTTGGTGTTTCTTAATTCCTCAACAAGAAACAATAGAACATATCTTCTTCGATAGCAATTTGGCTTGTTGGAGCTGTAAGGCACTCAATCATGTCTCAAGGGAGAAAACTACAGGTGGGAGGATGGATGAGGCCTTGAGCCGGTGGTTTTCTGGTGCATGTGAGCATGTTCTAGAGAGGAAATCTAGGGCTATCATCTGGGAGGCAGGGTGATGGATTATTAGGAAAGCATGAACTGATGCGCGCCACAAGAAATCATCAGGCACTCTTGTTAGCATCAACGTCAAAATGAAGAATATGATGCTGGATTTAGCCATATTATGTGCATATTTTCATGAACCCCTTTTCTTAGATTTCTTATCTGAGGCTTAGCCTCTCAGGAGGGGAGGTCGGGTCATGTTCATTGGTTACATTGGTACCCCCTAGGTGATGGTCTCAAACTTAACACAAATTTATTTTTTCATGGTGGGGAGATGAGAGGCGGTGGCATTATTAGAGACCAGAGGGGTCCGTTGTGGTGGCTTTTTCAGCCTTTTCTGGATGATGTGATTCCCTGCAGGCCGATGCTAAGGTGGTGGTCACAGGTCTGGAGGTATGTGCACAATGTAATATAGCTTGGGAGATGGTGGAGAATGATTCTTTGATTCTCTATAAATCTTTATCTGGAAGAGGAAGAATCCCTTGGAGTAAATCTTATCTAATCCGTAAGTGCAAGAAGATCTTGGGCACCCATATGGGGATCTCCCACACTTGGTGTGAGGGGAATAAAGTTGCAGACTTCTGGGATTCCTAGGCTTCCCCAAGCCGTAAAATTTCCCTCTTCCTTAGTTTAGGATCCTTCCCTCCTGATGGAATCAACTTTGTTATTAACGATGCCATGGACCATCACTTTTTTCATCCTCTATGATGTATCTCTCTTTGTTATATGTCTTTTTATGCAATAAAAATGATAATTTTCGGGCTTGTATTACAAATAAACTAATTACCACCTATCACCTGTTGATTAATTCTGTGATTGTTAACATTCTCTTGAGAGAGTCACTTTACTGTGATAAATTATCATTATAAATTTAATTTATCTTATATATCGAAAAAAATTTATCATGGATATAATTATTTTTTAATTGTTTTACCACTTTTTCATATGGTGTTTATATTAGAAAATAATTTTATTATACGATGAAATATCTGTAAATTTTAATTCATTCCATAATATATATATATTTTTATATGGAATGTAGTTTATGAAATAAATTAATCATTCAATAAATGAATAATTATTTTGACCTGTAGTGATTGGTGGGGACGAGAATTATATATATCCTCTATGAAATGACTGGTGTCATTAGACAATTAAGTTGAAAAAATTCAATATGTATTTAACAATAGTTTAAAATTTCATTTAAATAAGGTCTTAACTGTATATATATG
Source organism: Viscum album (assembly GCA_963277665.1). Classification (NCBI taxonomy): domain Eukaryota; kingdom Viridiplantae; phylum Streptophyta; class Magnoliopsida; order Santalales; family Viscaceae; genus Viscum; species Viscum album. The sequence continues at coordinate 1,501,373,872 of OY728123.1, forward strand.
ATGATGCTTTAGATTATAATTTCTAACATTTGGAATCTATTTCAGGAAGAAGTCAATTATTATTATCAATTATATTATTGCATTGATAACATCTGTGGGTTCATTTTATGCACATGTTATTTATAAAAAGATATTTTTTATATTATTTATCTTTTTATATTGATTATGTCGTATCTTATAATTAATGTCAATTTATTGTTTAAATGTAATTTTTGTTATTTTATTTACCTTAGCATGTTGTTCTTCAGCTTAATAGAATCCATTATACGTAATCCTTATTGATAATTTGTGATCACCTTTATTGTATTTCTTTTCCCCAAGATATGAAGATGAATTCATTGAAAGATTTCTAGAAAGGAGAATTTTTTCCATTACTATATTTCATATTTTCCTCCAATGTAAAATTCGTATCATATATATATCATGTTTTACAAAACTAATAAATTGATCATTTCTTTGGGTTTTTCCTCTTGGTTCTCTTATGATGTTAGATAGTAGATACATGCTTTGTATTAAAGGTTTCCTGGTTTTATAGTTGGTATTAGAGGAATTTTACTACAAACCATGGAATATTGATTTATTAAAATGTATATTAGTTAATGTAAAACAATGATAGACTGTGAGGATATGTCAATTTATAGAATAATATCAAACATTTATTTAAGGTATATATTATGTTAATTTTCGTAGAAACACATCACTATATGGATACTATTATTGGATATGGTTCTAGAATAATTGTATCGTGCCATAACAACTATGAAAATAGAACATCAATATTTAGTTCTATCTTAACCTGGTGTATATTAATGGTAATTACTATGCACATAGTATGACACACAAAGGTGATATTTTTATTATAATTAAAATTTTATTTATAAAACATTTTAATGTATTTTAAAATAATAATACCTCCATTGTAGTGATTTTTAAGATTCTTTTATTCAAAATTCATAAACAATCTATTTATACTAAGTATTATAATATATTTAGAACTGTGTATTGTTATTTAAAAATTTTTAATTTCATGATCAGTCTAGAATATTCCAGTACATTGAAATCGAAACATAGAGAAAGTCGAGTGTCAATAATTGTACCCAATGTAGAGATTTCCCTATTGAGCAAGGCGATATTGCTGGTATTAGAAATGAGAAAATCATGAATATATTAGGAAATAAAAATCAGGTTTTATAAAATAACCTACCATAAATGGAGAAACATATTTATCTATAGTGATATTCTCCTATGTTTGATAACATTATAAAATATCATCGCACATCATTTAGGGGAATACTACTCATGTGTATATGGGTAATGGATTTTTCCCTCAACTTGATATTTCTAGAATGGAGATGTGCTGAAATGGAAAATCTTCTAATGGACATATATTATATCAAGGGTTATTAAGATCAATGGATTAAATTTATTTATAATACTATTTAGGATGAAGAAATTGAACACATGAGATAGACATATTTTAAAGAAACCTTATTTGAATAAAATTCCCCTTATGAGAAATATATTATAATCAATCGAAATATCATTATCATAAATCAGAGGGAGGAAGAAAATTATTTGGAGTATGAGGGTACCTTAACCAAAAAAGATGAGTATGATCCAGGTTACATAAAGAAGATAAAATTAAATACCCACCATTTTTTAATAGGTCTTAATCCACATATTCAAAGGTAACTAGTTTATCAAACATTTCAAAATATCATTGAATATATTTAGGCATCATCAAAATAGAGAAGGAGTTTTATATATGAAAAATATATAAAATGAATGAAGGGAACTAGAGTTTGGTTGGACCCCCAGAAAAATGGATTGTATTGAAGAATAAGAAGAAAATATGTCAATTTCCATCCTTCGAAAAATTTGGGGAAACATCCTGGCCAATGATTAAGGGAGTGGAACTTTATTGCAATTAAATCTATAAGGTTTATATGGATAAGGTATTTAGGGAAATTAAACAAATAAATTATTTTATGTGATTTATCTATATTAAAATTGGTAATTATTCAATCCAATTACCCAATCTTCAAAGAGATGAACCAAAAATGGGGCCAAAGGGATATTTTCAATCATATATAATTCTTAAAATTGAGTTTAAGATTCAAAATATGTTGTTTAATATAAATTTATCTTAACCTCAATTTTATCCAATGGTTTATATGATTCTAGATCTTCACCATCTTTTATATCTTCCATGTTTTCCAAGAAATATATATATTACATTAGAACCTTAATAAGGGAGTTTTAATTCAAACATTCTAGTGGAAATATCACTACATAAAAGATATGTAATGTTGTTCCCATTATTAAAAATAAACTTTCTATATTTCAAGGTAATATTATCAAACATATGGTTCACTTTGATATTATTCGTGGTATGTTTTTTCTTTCAAAATACGATTGAATAATTTAGTTAAAGTAGAATGATGTTATGATTGTTGAAGGGGTTGCATAATTCCTTATCTATAGAGTAGAGAATTAATCATTATATTCATGTCAAGATCCACCTCTAGTACAAATACGAATGAGATTCATTAATAATAAGAGTAAAATCAATCTATAGATGGAAGAGAAAATATTAAAATATTGGAGATACCACTAATGTGGGAATAAATTCATATATTTCATAACTAATTTCTTAAAAATACCCACGTGCAATAATTCATGTTATAAATTGATTTAATTCCTTATTTAATACTTATATAAAATACTTCCTATAGAATATGAATATTTTGTTTTATGTTAATGAAATAAATGTTGAAATTTTGTGATAATAGATTTAATGAATGTAGTTCTTTACCTTAGAGAGACACTTTTATCCCCCTTAATAAGAAATATGGATCGATGAGAATGTGTGTTTATTATTGGGAAATCAATGATATTACTATATAAAACAAGAATCTTATAACTATTACTTATTACTTATTGGATCAGCATCATAGAGCATGATATTTTTCAAATATTTAACTTCATTCTATGTGTCATCAATTGTGAGTAAAGAAGAAATACATTTTGAAGGAAACATTTCTAATGATGTATATAAATTAGAATTTTACAGTAACTATAATTTTATTGACTTAGTAACCACAATTTTTTATGGATCTAAAGAATAGTTTATTTAAATAATATAATCATAATTTTGTAGTGGTATTCAGTAATGATTTCATAGTGTATTATAAGAGCTCTTTGCACCATGAGAATATCTTTGGATCATAATTTAGACTCATATGGGAACATTATTATATGATAAATTTAAAACATTTTAGTCATGGATTCCAAAAGTTTCTTCTTATGCCCATGTTTTCTCTATACATAGAATCTTAGTAGATCCTATAAATATAATGGATGTTAAATAATGGTCTACACAAATTAAAATAATCAAGTTACATAGTTTCATTTGTTTGGTAAGATACTAACTGCGTTTTTTTCAAAATCATTTTTATTGGATAATCCATCAACCAAGCACACACAAAAAGGTGTTATGTTCATATGGAAAAAGGAATGTGAAGAATGCTGTTAAATATTGAATGGTAAATAATTTGGTGCCCCAATATTGAATCCACATTCATGAAATTTCATATTTGTGATATATAGTATTACATATTAGAAAGGAATTTGTTGTGTACATATAAAATGGTAATGTTATTGTATATGAATCAAGGTAGTTATAAAATATTAGAAAAATGATCCAACCAATTATCTTCAGTTGGAAGTTTTAATAATTTCTTCGAACATGTGGATTCATTTTCTCTATGGTGAAATATGGGAGATATTAAATAACCACAAGATATAAAAAAATTAAAAAAATAGATTAACAATATGCAATGATGATGGATCAGTATACTGTATGATTTTTATATCTCAATAAACTATAATTCAAAGAAGACAAAAAAAATTTATATACATGATATATAAAGATCATGGAGTTTTGAAAAAATGAGCATTTATAGGGATCCTAGGTTCTTGTATATAGTATATTTGGATATGGAAATTTTTAAGTGGATACATCAAAACTTTTTGATTGATTGTAAAACCATATTTTTTGGAAAATATATGAAGCCCTTAATGTAATTATAACAATTTAATGATGATATTTAAATCCATGAATGATCAGAAGTTGGCATATTTTTTATTAATATGGAGTCTAAAAATTAGGAAAGATACTATGTGTTTCATCTATACCTAATCCAAATAGAGAATTTTTGGATGATTCTCATAGAATGAAATTATCTACATACCAAAGTAAGAATAATTTGTATTGGGTTTTCAGGACTCATTATTAGTGGGATAACATGAAGAAAGAGATTTATAATCTTGTATCACGTTTCATTGATTACGAAATAGGTGAAGGTAGGTAGATATCATAAGAGAGGTTTCATGTAACCAATTTGTATTCCTATGTGGAATTCAGATGACATTATTATGCAATTTTTTCCATTACTGCAAAATTATTTTATAAATAATGATGAAATATGGGTTATTCTTAATCACCTTACCTAATCGACCCATTACCTCACTATAAGAGATAATTTTACTTTTTTATACTATCATAAGGCTTTATATTAATGTGGTTATAAGACTCCAACGTGAACCTATTTGGATTATTTCTGATCACGATCACCGATTTAAATCAAAATATTGAAGACACTTTAGAAGGATCTCGATACTGAGCTTCATTTGAGAACTTCATACCAACCACTAATTGATGGATAGACTAAAATGACTATTCAAACATTGGATGACATGCTAAAGTAATGAATAATTGACTTTCATGTTATGTTTTATCATTATTTACCTTTGGTAGTGTTTTCCTGTTACTATCGTTTCCACTAAAGTAATTAAATCCAAATATATGAGGCATTATAAAGAATGAGATTCCATACCCCAACGTTTTTGGGATATATTTGGTGAAACTAATATTTTTTTCCTCAATCATGTTAAATATCCCATAATAATGGTATAGATAATTTTGGATTTTATTAAATTAACTCCCCATAGGAAAAATTGGTATTATTTTAACAAGATAAAATAATTGGAATTACAAGTAAGAGATCACAGTTTCTTGAATGTTTCTCAATGGAGGGTGTTATAAGGTTTAGTGAGAAAGGGAAACAGATACGCATGCACAATGGACCTTTAGAAATATTTTTATGAATTGGAGATATTTCATATCGTTTTTGAATTCCACCAACCCACTTTAATGTACATAATGTTCTTCGTATATCATTATTAAGGAAGTACAATCTAGATTCAACACATGTCCTCACCACTAAATAAAAACAATTGGAACCTGGTCTATTATACAATGAGAAGTTTATCCATACAATCGATTCATGTGATAATTTATTAAGGAAACATAAAATGAAACTAGTAAATTTTATTTGGATAAATTATAAAATATAGGAGGAAATGTTAGATCCATAAGATATCATGAAGAATAAGTAAACTTATTTTCATTAAATGTGATATCAATGAAAATTATGAAGATGATGTTTTGTAGGAAAAGAGAATATAACATGCAAGACTAATTTATAGTAGGTGAAAATTATATTTTAATAAAAATATGATAAAATTAAAATCTTCATATTTCATAGAAAACAAATTCTAGTTTTATTGGATATGTTTTTTTAACAATCTTGTTCCAAATAATCATGGAACTAATTTTTGATTTTTTCATTGGAAATATGAATTTATGAAAAATAAAACAAAATAGTATTTATCTATTACCATATTTTATAATAATAATTTGTAAACAATTTTAATCATTACAAAATAATGAGATATAAATTTTATTAAAATAAATATAAGATAATATGGAGGTAAAATGAAATATTTCATAGAAATCCATATATTATTTCAAAAAATGTTTTCTAAAAGGCATACTATTTTTCCATTTTAATTAAGTAAAATAATATTTAAATAATAGTGATATGAATTAAATGGTAATATTATATGTCTTACAATGTGAATTTTGAAACATATAACAATTATTACAAGTCATATAGTAAAATTAAGATCCCATCGTGCTTGAAAAATGGACTTCATGAAAAACACATTTTCAACTCGTTTGATGGGGTTATTTTTTAATTAGTATTTTCTTATTATGTGGTTTAAATTTTGTAAAATTAATTCAAATATTTTTAATCAAAATAATTAAAACTGGGAAATAATTTTAATTTAATTTTTTATCATAATAAATACTAAAAATAATAAAAACAAATTTTATAAATTATTGTTAAAATGAGTTTACTAAGGAGGATAAACAAAATTAAATGGGTATTATTTCCAATTAAACATATTAAAATGTTATTTCACTGAAATATTTCTACAATATCAATCCAAAATTCAAATGTAAGGTCATTTTCATGATTTTTTCTTATGAAATCAATTATCATTTTTATTCTTTTCAAAAATTACCAAATAGTTACTAAGAATGTCCCCTCCCCCACATATAAAAGTGAACATCCTCCCTTAACTTCATGTCACTTATAAAGAACTATATCTCAAAATGAACTAGAAATATATTTCCCAAAAAACATAATACATATTTTTGAGGTCTTTTTATTCCCAAAAGACCACCCCTTGGATTTTTAATAAGAGACCAATTAACGTTCTTCTAAGAAAATGTAATTTCTTTCAGTATGATCATTCATTTAACTTGTATTTTTACCACCTATAATTATATATTCACCATAATAATATAATGAAAATGGTGTCTTCTATATATTAGTACATTATTATAATTATTTAATGATAATTATCCACCTCAATCTCAATAAAATGGGATACAAAAGCTATCAGTCATGTGTACGATGAACTACCACCTCGTGAAATGATGTAATTATTTTCCATAACTAAATCAAAAGGATATCAATAATGATGATAATATTGAATTTATATTATAAATATGACATGATATTAATTCCACAAAATTAAAATATCATCCACTTACTTGACCATTCACCCTTTAAGGAAATGATATCATCGCTCATGTGTATATATGAATGTTTTCTCCACAAAACGAGGCGATTCATATTATTTTCAAAACATATAATACCTAATTTAATAATGAATATAACGAATAAAATTTATATTTACAAAATAAATATCATTTTTGGATTATTGATATATATCTTACACATAAGAACCAAAATATTTATGACAAAACATGATTGAAAAAACATAGTAATTAACAGCTAAGACAATAGAACAATAAAAACATTATTGATATATGGTTGATCAGATGTAATAATATATTATAACTTATATTAGAAATATTAATATTGTTGTGGTATATGTTAGAACCATTTCAAATAACATTAGAAATTATTTAAATCATATTTTACTAATTGAAAATTTGAGGTAAGGGATTTCAACTAAATTTAATCTCCTTTGAGTACTATTTGTTTTTATACAAAAAATCATTTTCCAATGGTCAATATTATTCTGAAATGATATATTTTAAGATTAATATTTTAATTAACTTATATTCTTTAAAAGTATTATAATTTAAAATTATCCGAAGAGTTAAAAATATAATTTACATTCTCACTTTAATTTAAGATTTATTTTATTTCTATTGAAGAGATCATGTGATTTATCATTCATAAGCTAAAAAGTTTTTAATATACATGATATAATTAATTTTCTTACATATTTTCTTCCAAAATTTCCTATATACGGTACTTGAATCATGAAATTAAAATTTTAAAAGTGTAATTATTTCTCTTAAAATCAGACATATTTTTTTCAATGTTAATTTTTTCCAAAATTGTTTTACAAAATTACATTTATTTACACAAATTATTTATGAATTAAATTTAAATTTATAAGTTACTTTCATGAATGGTTTTGTAAGTATATACCTACTACCTTCTAAAAAGGACATTTTCAACTTTCCTATCAATAGTCAAAAGGTCTATTTTTAATGTATATGGTTATTATAGACATCCCCATTACCATAACAATTTTAAAAAAATTATTTTTCATACATTTTTTAAAAGGGTTTAAAATTAAAAATATTATATTAAATATTATTTTAATATTTCACATACAACCCCTTTATTAATCTGAAATTCATGAATTTATTACCAAACAAATATTTCCTATAAATTGATGGTAACCTCTTAAATATTAAATAATTTTATGATTATTAACATTCTCTTAATGAAATAACATTCCTTTGATAACCTTTCACCATAATTTTCATTTCTATTAAATATAAAAATCCAATTTTTCATGGATATTATTATTTAATAAAGCATATAAAAATTTTAATATTTCATTTTACTATTATATTTATTTGATTAATTGTTGAAATAATGATACATTAACAATATTTAATCAATAAAAATATTTAATCATATGAAATATTTTTCATTCTTTAAATTGATCATTCATATATAATGAATAATTTTTATATGAAGTTATATATGGTGCATTAAGTTAGATATCCCATTAGTGAATCAGTTGGTATCATAAGATAAATAATTTCATGAAAAATGAGTTTTTAAAATAGTTTTAAAATGTCTTGGAACAAGGTATTGACATAATATATTTACTGATGTTTGAGATCATGAAATTAAATATTAATAATTTTCTTCCTTTATAATTTATTTATTATTATCAACAATATTATTTCATTTATATCATCGATGTATTCACTTTATACCCATGTTATTAATCAAATGGATTGTTTTTTTAGTTATTTATCATTCTATATTGATTATTCATTATTTAATAATTATAGTATGTTATTTATTGAAGGGAATTTGAATTCTCTTATTTAATATTCCTTATTTACTCACGATAGATTTAGTTGTACAATACCCTTATTAATAATTCGATCTCATAATTACTTTTTTTCTTTTTTTCAATATATGAAGAAGTATTATTTAAAGTGGATCAATGATATTAAATTTTTTTCCACTACTATGGTTTGTATTTTATTTCCAAATTATCATGGGTATCATGTAGGTATCTAGTTCTAAAAACTTTAAAAAAAACTAATCAAACCTTCAAAATTTGACCGCTTTTATCTATGTCAATTTAATGAATTAGACATAGGCTCTCGGTTACTAGAGTTGGGGATGTTACACACAAACCATTCAAAAATAACTGGGAATGAAAAAACCCATCCTCTCTCTTTTACATTTCTAAATAAGGTAAGAAAAGTGTTGAAATATTCATAAAAAACAAGTGAATCCAAATATCAATTCACTTACAACATAATAGAGACATGGAATTATTTCACTAAATAAAAAAAAATTAAATTCCTATAAAATAATAATTAATTTTAATTATTTTATTAAACATATAAATCAATAACCGAATACTCTATGTATATGTTCAATTTTTATTCCCAATTAAATTACATAATTAATGATAAAAACAATTAAAAATAAAATAAATGAAGGGATTCTATAAAATCACTAATAATAATAAAAAAGATAGTACAAACATCAATATTTTATATAATCATCTCAATATGAAAAACTAATGAATATATAACGTAAATGAAATAAGTATAATTATTTTATATTGTTTCCTAAAATAGTCAAATGAAACGAAATTATAAATTATTGACTATGAAATTTATTTCAATACTTGAGAAAAATATCTACTCATTGGAGATCTCAATCTTCCAATACATACAAATAAAAATATTCAATGAAGGGAAATATACGACAAAATTAGAATAAAATAGTATAGAATCGTGAAATATATAACCCTTCAACCACTAATATCAACTTCTATTATTTTATTCAAGCTAACTGATAATATATAATGTATATATAACATAGAAAACCTCACTTTTCATACATTAACATGAAAAAAAAATTGGGGAATACTAAATAAATTATACAAAAGACAACAAATTCCTGTACTAGTTTAGTGTTATTGGATACATGGAAGCAGACACATTAATATATACATGAGAAATGTTATCTTATAATAGGTTCTTCTTCATTATCACTCTTCTTAAACACCTTAAAAATAATTCATATCTTCATAACCTGTGGAGTGAAGTATAAAAAAGGGTGAGCTCATAGGCTCATTAATGGTAATCAATATATGTTATCAAAATCATAGGCAAAAGGGTATGATGAAATTATCCTAAAATAGAAAAGCATACCCACCATATAAAAGATCACATAAATGAAACATTGTATAAATATTGTAAATTTATAATACATGAATAATAACGAAATAAAGAACAAAGGACGTGAAAAATAATATAGGAACAAAACATAACATTATGGAAAAAACAAAACCATATCATAAAATTTCTGTAATAGTCAAGGAATCACTACCAATGTCATCTTCGTAGAATGGGTTCACTCCCCATAATATCGTGGTATTCATGTTTCCCTCCCTTGGATACCTTAATATCATGAGTTCAGTTCTCTTACCATCTTGGTAGTCATGGATCACTCCAATGACCCTATGAGTAGATATTGTTTAATTACAAGACTGTTTTAGTCTATCTCATGGGATATAAATCTTCACCCAATGCATTTGAATGAAATATAGGTCCCACCAATCTCATTGTAAAATCATACTAATATGAGACATAAGATCATTAAAAACATATCATAACCCATGAAATGATATATATATCATAAATATGTAATCATATCATAACTTATGGAAAAATATTAAGGTGTCATAATAATTCTATAAAAAAATTATCATGTGAGGATAAGTGGGTTTCAAAGGCAAATAACCCAAGAAAGAGAAATGAGTTTCATAAACATCATGACCGTAAAACACAATCCATTCAAAGAAGAAATAAGAATTTTACTATTGAACAATTTCCCCAAAAAAGAATGAGTAACTCCAAAAAAATGTAATCATATATTGAAATAATTTTGAAATATATTTTAAAAACATATAATAGGTAAAATATCCTTTCCCCTTTGAAAGAACATTTTAAAACATAAATAATTTTTAAAATTCATTTTCATTAAACATATATTCAAAACATATAAAGTAATCATTGAAAATAAAAAAATATATTAAAATACTTTTTTTACTTGAAAATAATATATGATGAACATTTTGATAGATTTTTTAAAACATTTATGAATGTAGTATTTTGAAATAAAATAGATTTCAAACTGAAGAGCGAAATATGGGAAATTGTTTCTCAAAAACATTTTCTTAATTAGAATAAGAAACAAACAGTGGTAAAATGGTACAAATACATGGAGATATATTTAATAAACATAGTATAATAAAAATCATGAGTTTTCCTTGGATAATGATCGTAATATTTCATCAATGTAAACATACACAATCATGAAAAGGAATGAGGTTATTTCTATAATCTCTTATTACTTGGTAACATTGGATCATACTATCCATGAAAGGAAATGAAATTACATGATGATTAAAATATCATGAAAATATTTATATTAATCATATAACATGTAAAATTAAGGTATATATATACCTCGAAAGTTAATTTAGGTGCATAACAAAATAGGAGTCCAATATAAGGAAAATTGAGACAAAACTATGTTACTGATTTAGGGACTTTTAAACATAAAACCCATAAACAAAAGTTCATAAAATGGATATATAAATACCCATAAATTTATGTATATTTTACATATAATTACTTCATGGTAAATAAAAACACCAAACAAAATAAGTGTGTGGTGAATAAGACATGTATCTCATAAAAATAAAAGTGAGATGAAATTCTCTTAACTTATGACTTGACTGTCTTAATGGTAATACATATTTTTGGTATGGTAAATTTAATTTTATTATAATTATTTAAAACAATATTATTATTATATATAATAACATATATATTTTTATTATTACCTTATATTAATTTCTTTTTAACAATTCTCTGTTCAGTCTTCACTTCAGGTAATATTTTCTTTTTTTTCAGGTGTCTTAATTTGTTATATCATTAAACCTTATACTTATATAACAATTTATCAAATTTAAAACATTGTTTAAATATAATTTATATTAATAATTTTTTTGGTATAATAATCTACAGGATATATAATTATGAAATGGAATAAACCATTCATGGAAACAGTAAGCTGTTTGTACGCATGAATGTTGTTTCAATTTTTATTGTCGTATTGAAAGAATGAATGAAAATGAAATATATGTATCCATTTAAGTATATATATATCATTCTTATATTATAATTTATATATCATATATGTAATGTATTTTAACTAGTCCTCTCTTTAATATATTCCAAGTAGTGTGTGAGTGAATTTGATCTCTTTGATGGGGCTCTAGTCCACACTTCCATAAATAAAATAATCATATTTACACTAAATGGAAAGTATAAATATATGTGTTGTAAAATTGTGATATAAGATTAATTATATAATACATATAATTTCTAAATTTTATAAACATATTTTCCATCATAATGTCAACCATGAGAGGTGATAAAGGAGTAACGAAGAATTCGTGTCTCGTTAGAGAAGTAGTTCACCAGACACTTATACAGTTTTTTCATTACCAATTAGACAGTAGTGTGTATATGTGCAGGTAGAAAACATAAAATAAACAACCCTATTATATATATTACACTAGTTTATTATATGTTTATTAAATAATAATATGTTTGGTGATGGATAATCCAAATCAAATAAAATAACGTGAGGAAGAATGTTACCTCTTATTCTGGTAACTCATTTTAGTTTGCACCAAAGGAATTCATTGGATTTATTTCACCAAAAACATAGTCTTATATGATGAAGGGTTTTATTTTACTATTCAATTTGGTAATATATTTTTTGTTAAAATTTTCTTTTTTTTAAGAAGCGGGAGAGCTTCTAGCGATTTATAGGAAAGGAAAATGAATCACTTTGTATTTTTTTTAAACGAAGTTAGGTGTAAAAAAATTTTAAATTATAAAGATTCATCCCTAACCAACCAAAAACAATAATTTAAGGTTAATATGCAATTAAATTTCATAAAATGGGTGTTTTAAATGTAGATAAGTCATTTTTCCCTAAGTTGAATGTTTATTCCATTGTTATGCTTAATTGTCTCGTAATTGTTGTTAATAATTTGAATAAATTTCACAAATATTACGGCTCAAAAAGTAGGTTGAAGTTATTAGAAATTAAATATTATTCTAATTCATTAAATTTAATAAATTTTTCTAAATTTCAATCACATAATTGGAAGAAACTAATTTAAATTTAATCTCGCTTATGAGATGACACTATCATTTTTTAATGTAAAACTATTCGAATGGTTGATAAGATTTTATATCCAATTTCAATGTCAAATTTGTTATATTCAATTAAATTATATTCAATTAAAAAATATTTTCTAATTAAACATTTAACACAATTTATAATATATTTAAAATTTATAAAAAAATCACACGTAAAGGATGTTTTGAATTAAATTTCTATATTTTTCACTATTCATCTAAAAACGAGTTTCTATGAAAAATCATGAAAACTCACCCTTTGACAATGTAGGAATTATAAATTAAAAAATTATGTGTATTTTATCACATTTGATTTATAAATTCTTCTAAACTTCATTTTATTATTTTCCACAGAAGGACATTAATAGAAGTTCATTTGAGAAAATTATATTTTAAAAAATAATAGGAACTAAAAAAATTAGGTATTTTTTATTAGTAACTTTTATTTATATAAAAACACTAAAAAATATATTTAAAATATTATATGAAATTATTTCATGACTAGATCTTTTGATGGTGTGTGAGGCCTGGAGTACCCAGAATAAATATTTGAATTAATTTTAACGTTACATAGTGTGTAGAAGTGGTTTTCCTATCAAAGTGGAGTAACATTTAAATGGGTTCTCGGATCAGAAATATGAGGGAAAATTTGTGTTCAAATTAGATACATTACCTTAGGTGGGGCCTAACATTAACAAGCAGGGATCGACTGCTAAATTTAGTTTTTGGGCGTTTTAGAGGAAACATTTTAGAAGAAATAAAATAAATTACTAATTTATTTAATTTTAAAAACATTCCATAACCAAACAATTTTTATTTTAACTAAATGAGCAGGTGCCCAGGGTTAGACACATTACCCTAGTGTTTTCCCCTGGAATCCTTTTGAGCTTTGGAGAGTAGCAATCCTTGAAATATTTTTGACGAACCCCAACAAATGATGACACATGCATCGTTGCGCAGCGAGATAGAATCCCAGATAATGACAGATCCCCTTCTTTGTCAATGACTGTGGTCGAGGTTTGTAATTTTTGATTCTTTTGTTTCCCCATTCATGGATTAAATGATGAACTCCGATCAACGCGAAAATAGGGTGATCCACGGATCAGGTGTTCTTGCGGGAGGATGTTAATTTATTTTTATTTTGGGGGATTTGATTCGTGAATTGATTATATGATAATTCTTGGATTGTCAATTTGAATCTCCTATTAATCCTATTAACGATGTCAAATCAACGCCGTGAAGAATGACAGTGGAGTTGTGTTCCTCCTTTGTTTGTTGTTTTCTTCCTCTTGTTTTGTGGTCTTCGTGTTCTTCATGGGGCGACAAAACAATGGATCATTGTGCTTCCATTTCACAATGCAGAAATCCAAAAATGAACATCCAACCCCATGAAGACCTATTGGAGGTGCGATGATTATTGCGGTGAACGAATCAACATGGTTTGAGAGTTATCCTTCTTCGTGTATTCCTTGTGCTGGTGGATCGAAACACATTTCGGGGCTGATCAGAGGCACGAAACCGACAGAATCTTCATTGTGATGTTCGGGAGACCTCACCCCTTCAGTTTCACGATGATCAGATGACTGAATCATGTATTTTAGGATCTCTGATGCATGACAATAAAGAACGTCAGATCTAGAACATTTCCAAAGAACACAACGTGTATCCCAAAGAACACACCGTGTGGGACTAGGCCAGTGGTTGCTAGGGTTTTTCGATGTAAAAAGTGATGAAACAACGTGTTCTATAAATAACCCAGTGTGTGTGAACTTACTTGGGACTCATCATGTATCACGGGTGACACAATGACACAGGATGGAGTACACGGCTATGTACTGCACCACAAAACCAGACCAGGCTGGCTGCACAGGTTACCCCATGTACCCATTACACGGGATGTCTCATACAAGAAAAATCCATGTACGGGCACACGAATGTGTACACATAGCATCCCCCAATTACTCAGACATGGAGTTTTATTTGTAAAACATGTGTACTGACCTTTCTACACAAAGAGCCTTGGGACACAGGCCGTTGTACAAGAGATTTACCCATGGTTAGAATACATGGCGTGTGACACTTATACATGCTGTGTACTTTTTAGTAAATGGATTGATCTTCTTTTCCACTATATCTTGGTACTATTTTGTCTCGGTTAGTGTACATTTTTTATCTTTCCATGAAGGTTAGGTATAGTTTCTGGATACAAGAGTATGATCCCTTCAGCAGGACTTTCATAGATTGATTCAGGTATCCCTCTGAGGCTCCTAGAGTGAGATCAGCTATCCATTCTTGACCCTAGGTAGATTCAGGTATCGATGTGACTGCTTCCACAAGGCGTCGATCCTCTACCTAGTAGGTTAATCCAGATTACTCTCGGTATCCACCATGGCCTTGAAAGTGATCCTCATCTGTGTATCGTGATCTTTCCCCACTCATGAATGTGTTCACCCGGAATGAGTGTATCTATCTCTCATGACTTTTCCCGACGGACTGTACTACATGGATGAACGTCATCAGAGCTATCAGACATGTGGAGTGAGTTCTCCTAGACGAGTGCTTCGTGGAATCTTCAAACTGAATCCCTGGTGGGGGAATGTGGTTGTGTGACTTATATCTAGACAATGGGTCTGGGTTTTGAGTATATCTAGTTTGTGTTCACCTATTATATGTTCAGTAGACATATACTATGTACAGCTGACTGTTTCATTATTTTGTGTATTTATTTGTGGTTTTGGGGTCCCTTATTGAGTATTATTATACTCACCCCTGCACGGTCTTGGCCAGCACATGTCATGTCTTGTGCAGACGACCATCCTTTTGACAGTGTCCAGGGTGGACTAGGACAAGACCGAGCATTCTGAGTCCCTTACAGGTCGAGCTGTTCCTATGGCTACGAGTAGTTCTAGTAAATATTTCTGTTTATGGGTTGGAATTTATAGTTTTCATTATTTTGTTTTTGTTGTGCTTGTATTCTAGACCCGTTTACTTTTAGTACATTAATTTTCGTCGTACACTGTTGGTTGAGTTTAGTTTTATTCATGCAGTATGTTCCTTAGTTTCTCTTTTACATTTCAGTATTTGTGAGCTTGGAGATATGTACGTGTGTACAGGTACATATGAAATGCCTCACATGTTAGTAATATTCATACACAGTTCTATTCACTAGCCTAAGGCCAATTAAAGGCGGGCTTGGGAGGTTGTGGTGTGGGCCCCACTGGTCTGGGTCATGATAGAGTTGTATCAGAGGTGGTCAATTCTATCATAGAACCAAGAGTCTATGAGTTTGGTTTTGGGAAATAGTGTTAAGTGTTCCGGGCTTGGTGTTAAGTCTAGAGACTCCATTGTTAGTGCGGGCGACCGACGTATCCACACACAAGGACTCTGATAACCTGCATTTCGACTTGGTATATGAAAACAGTAGTTGCGGGGGAAATAATATATTTGTACATGAATCATATAGAAATGGGTTTTCTTTTCCATGTCCTTTGTGTCTACTATCAAAATATACTCTTTGACCATTGTATATCTTGTTCTATACATGATTCCTCAGTGATGCATACTCGTTAGGATTCAGTAGTGCGATCACGAGGATGACCCCCTCAGTGATGAGGCTTCAATACAGGGACCAGTTCCCAATGGGTTTCCTCTAGGTGGTGCACCTACTAGACCTCCACCAGTGGATTAGCCCATTGTAACTACTGTATCGACAGACACGGGGTGTAGGCTGAGAACAATCTCTGAGTTCCAGAGACAGAGACCACTAAGGTTCTGTGGTGAGCCCAACCCTTAGGCGATTGAGGGCTGGCTTAAGGTAGTGACCAGATTTTTCGATCTCATGAGATCACTGGTGGACTCGATGGTGATCCTAGGAGTTAGCCTTCTTCAGGGTTTGGTGGGACAATTGTGGAGTCTAGCCACACAGACTCACTATGTGGATACTCTATCAAGGAAAGAGTTTGAGCGACTCTTTAAGGGGGAGTTCTCACTGGTTACGTTGAGAGTAGTGTGTATCTAGGTGCTTCATCAGCTCCATCAGGACAGTTTGATGGTATCCGACTATTCATCGACGTTCACCAACCACCCCTGGTACTTGATGGATATGGCGAGGGATCCGTACATCAGAGAATGGACCTTTGAACGAGGTATACAAGGGGACATTTGAGCTATTTTCATGCCTCTTTTCATTTTGACTTATGCTGGAGTTATCAAGTGAGGATATGTGATAGAGAGCTTCTTGGAACAGTAGAGACAGCCAACAGTAGTTAGCAGTATGTACACAGGTGCAGAGACCCCGACCATAGGGAGCTGACGTCAGGCTTAGGGATCAGGACATGGGAGATGTCATAGGTGGACCTCGGACAAGGGGTCGACAGTCCATGGATCTCAGGCTGGATCAAGTCATCCTAGGGAGAGGCAATTCAACTCGTGTGATGGTAGGGGACATCTCACTAGAGATTTTCGAAGCCGCCAAGATGCTTATAGGGAGGTGGTGGATGGACCACCAAGGCAGAGGTAGAGAGTGAAGCATAAATACCTTCCCATTTGAGGATGTGTCAGAGGAGCAGGGAGAGCTGCAGGTGGTTGAATATGCTTCGATCTACTTCCATGACCACCCATAGGATGTCTACACAAGGCTTAGGAAGCTGGGGGATTGGGGTGGGGACAGATACATGCAATTTTGGAATATGACCAAAGGACTCCAGGGATGATCTGAGGTACAATCTCTGTCTTCAATACCTTAGATGTCATACTTATAGACATGGGTTCTTGTCATTCCTTCCTCACCACATGTCTTGTGCGAAACCATGAGATTATGGTAGAGTCGTTGTCTCGATCATTACTCTTGGTGACTCCTATGGGATGAGACTCAATGATCGCACACTTTTGGAGATAGTGTAATCTTACCCTTGGAGGAGAGAGTTTTTTTATAACCTCATAGTGGTTGCGTCGAGGCCTTACAACATCATTATTAGTATGGATTGGTTATCTTCAGTCCATGCCCAGAATGACTGCTTTATGCGAAGAGTGTGGTGTGTCTGAAATGATGGGTTGATTGTTTCCTTTGTTGGTGAAAGGGAGACTCAGTTAGCACAGAATGGGCTTAGGCATATGAGGGTATATCCAATCACTCATGATTTGGATGGCATTTCCCTCGAGGTGGTAGATGTTGTGAGCTTCCAGTTCCGAGCAGTTGTGGTAGAGTACAAGGACATCTTTTCTGAATATGTGTCAAGACTATATCCCCACTGGTAATTCGACATATTCTTCAACTTAAACCTTGCGAAGACACTTATTTACTCATTAGCATACCGGATGGCTCTCGTAGAGCTTCATGAGATGAGGATGCAGTTGGAGGATTTTCAAAAAAAAGGATTTCATGAGACATAGTGTTTCACCCTGGGTAGCCCCAGTTCTGTTTCCTAAGAATGAAGATGGGAGTTTGAGGTTGTTCATTGATTACTCGACATTGAACCAGGTAACAGTGAATAGTAAGTATCCACTACCTAGGATCGAAGAACACTTTGATCAGCTATGAGGGGTACAATGGTACTCGATGGTTGATCTTTGATTAGGTTACCAGTAGCTATGGGTATGGGATGAGGATATACCAAAGACGAATTTCAAATGTTGTTATGGTCACTATGAGTACATATTGATGACTTTCTAAATGAAAAATCCCCCAATAGTGGTCATAGGACTGATAAACCAGATCATCCAGCTATACATTGACTGATTGGTAGTGGTCTTTATCGAATAAATCCTTTTCTACTCAATGTTAGAGGAGGTGCACGCAAGACACCTGCAGATGGTTCTATACATACTCTGAGAGCACCAGATTTATAGAAAGCTCTCTATGTTTCAGTTCTGGATTTGGGAGGTGCACATTCCAGGACATGTCAATTCAGTAGATGGAGAATCTATGGACAAAGAGAAGGTGGAGACAATGTTAGCATCAGAGTCACCTCAGAGCGTGATGGAGTTGCAGATCTTTCTTGGGTTGGCAGGATATTACAGGAGATTTATTAACGATTTCTCTCGAATATCATCACTGGTGGAAGCATTGACTAGGAACGGGAAACCCTTCATTTGGAAGGAGAATTTCTAATAGGCTTTTGATCAGTTTAGGTGGAATTTGACAAGGGACCCGATCATGAGATTACTAGAGGAGGGTGTCGAGTATGTAGTTTTATGTGATGCATCTGGGATTGGCCTTGGATGCATCCAGATGCATATACATGTAATGATTGCTTATGGTTTGCAATGTCATAGGATACATGAGAAGAACTATGAGACCCATGATCTCGAGTTGGCAGTGCTAGTATTCGCATTGAAGATGTGGTTACACTACATTAAGGGTGGGCGGTTCATCATCTACTCTGAACAGAAAAGCCTCAAGTACATCTTCTCGTAGATGGATCTGAATCTGAGACAGAGGAATTGGCTAGAGTTCCTCCAGGACTATGATTCAAATATCATTAATACACTTGGTATGGGGAACAAGTTGGCAGATGCTCCTAGTAGAATTTTGATCTCGCAAATGTGGTGTGAGATGACAGAATAGTTATCCACATTACAGATCTCCTTCGTAGACACAGAGGATGTATCTTACCTTCAGTCAATGGATGTCACCACTCCACTATTTCATCGAGTTAGGGAGTCATAGCTTGGGGATTTCAACCTTGATGATTTATGTTCTTAGTTATCAACATGACATTCTCTTGATTGATGTTTAAATGATGAGGAGCACATAATTATTTTTAGAGGATGCAATGTTGTACTAGTGGCGTTACAGGATGATGTCCTGAGGGAGTTTCATACATACCCTGTGGGGGTACCTCTTGGAGCGGAGAAGATGCACTAGGATCTCCAGTGACAGTTCTGGTGGTCAGGCATGAAGAGCAGAGTTTGTTTTTCTAGGCCTTATATACCATCAAATAAAGGAAGAGCACCAGGTTCCTGCTGAATTATCTCACCACCTGGATGTTTCCGAGTGGAAGTGGGATCAAATATTGATGGAATTAATGATGGGATTACCATAGAAGACCAAGGGGGTTGATTCAATCTGGTTGATCATTGACTGACTCACAATGTCGTCCCATTTTCTAGCTATTAGAGAGAAGAGTTCCATAGAGATCTTGGAACACCTCTACGTGGAGGAGATAGTTTAGCTTAATCGGGTCCCTTCGACGATAGTGTCAGATCACAATTCCCGCTTAACATCCCAATTGTGGAAGGGATTGTAAGAGGATTTTGGGACTCGGCTATGCTTGATTGCGGTGTTCTATCCCCAGACCGATGGTCAGACAGATAGGATCATTCTGGTTGTAGAGGATATGTTGCTGGTCTATATATCAGACTTTGGTCATAGTTGGGAGGACCAAATACCACTGGTGGAGTTTGTGTATAATAATATCTACCACTAATGCATTGATATGAAACCATTAGAGGCTTTATATGAGAGATGCTTCTGGTCACCGCTTTGCTGGACTGACCCTGAAGAGTTAGCACTCATGGGTCCAGAGTTGGTACGAGCTACCACTGAGAAGGTGCAGATCATCTGGGAGCGGATGAAGACCACATAGAGCTGGAAGAATTCTTATGTTGATAGGTGATGAGGGCCTATGGAGTTTAAGGAAGGGTAACATGTCTTTCTCAGGGTCACACATCGGTGAGGGTTACAGATATTTGGATGAGGGGGCAAGCTATCTCTAAGGTTCATCAGGCCATTCCAGATACTACACAGAGTTGTTGAGGTGGCTTACCACCTTGATCTTCCATCATAGTTGCATCGGGTACATGATTCCTTCCCCGTGTCATAGTTGAAGAGGTAAGTGCATGACCTGTAACACCCTGACCCCAGTTACCTAGAGTTGGTTCATTATCACATAACATTGGCATGATCACAAGAAAGATAAAGTCTCGAAAGACCGATTAGTTTAGTAGCCTTGGAATAACTAGATACATTCATAGAGTTTACATTAATTCATAAAATGAAAACTACAACAATATGTTCTCCATAGTCCACACTCTTATCCCCTCATACTATCCCTGCAGGTCATTTATAAAATTCTTCTTCACATCCTGGGAAAAATAATAAATTGAAAGGGGTGATCTCAAATTCCCAGTAAGGATAATAATATAGCGGAAACATTCATAAATAAGTATAAACATTTAAGGGAATGTATAACTAAAAAAAATCATTTTCAAACCTAAACATCATCATAATATGGTAGAAATAAAATGAAATAATTCTATATACTTATTCACATGGATATTCGACTAGTCGAATATTCACATGCAATATCAATAACCATTTTCATAACGACGGAATGCATAATGTCAGACTATCGTAACCACGTAGCTAAGGCCTCGTGCCAGGACTATAAATAAGATTTTTTCAAGGCCTTGTGCCAAGACACTAGATTGTATCATGAGACCTACCGATACATCGAGGAGCTATAGCGGGCACCACCCATCACTTATTAAGTCCAATGCACTCCGCATATGAACATGTTTAAACCTAACATAAAAATTCATATTAAAACTCGCATACGAAATGTCAATACTTTCTTTATAACCCATGAATGTTATAAAAATAACACATCCACAGTCAAACATATCACAAAACCATCAATACAATATGGAAGTTTTGTATCATAATAAATCAACTCCAAATAAACTTAAAATCCATCATAGGATGTTAACATAGATGAAATAAAAAATATTTGATGGAAATATCTCTTTTTTGAAATCATTTAAAAGTCACATAATTATAAAATAAATCATTTACTTTGAAAATATCTTTATAAGCTTTTATGGTAAGCTTTGAAGATTTTATAATGGCGGAAAATAGCCGCACCCGCCATATAAGTTAAAAAAACATTCTTACCTTAATTCTGTCGAAAAGGTTAAAAAGGACCTTGTTTGGAAAACGACAGAATGATTCCTTTATAAATTTATTATAAAAAGTAAAACAAGGTTATAAATGACATTAACCCATATTCTGTAAAATAGTAATATTGTTTTGAAAAACATTTTTAAGGAACATGGATGTGTATGATAAAGAGGTCTCGGTAGATAATTAGGTATAAACAACCTTGAATAATGAAGAGATTGTGAAATAAACCCTTACCATGTACTTTTCCTTAGTATATGGTATTATATCCTCCTGTATAATAGTTAAAACACTGTTATTAAATTATACAAGAACCATATACATAATTATGATATCATATATGATCTTTTATCATTGATTTGTCAATAATATCTTAGTATTATCATTGTTTCGGGTGTTAACATACTCGTTTTCTTTTATATGTTTTGTTACATAAGTCTTGTTTTTTATGGATAGGTTTTACGTTATTCATATAATGTTCTTAAACATTACTTTTAATCATCAAATGAGAATTAGTCTTGAATGGATATTATGGTGAATGAATCTCATCGCGTTCGTGGAGACAGTAGTTCGTATGTACGCACGAGCGACAATATCATTCTTTTGATATTAAAATAATATTTAATTGGATGGTATATCATATATATAGAATCATTATCATGTTATATTTATTATTTACATGAATTACACATCATTATTATACCCATCCAAATAATAATATATTGAATAACAATTACACCACGACGTGGAGACGGTAAGTCGTACGTACGCACTTATTGTGACATGTCATTCAAAGGATGGATAGAATAGTGAATATGGTTGTAAAATATTTATAATAATATCACAGAATATAGTAGATACTGGATTTATTATTTTTGAATGGGAATAATAAATAAATAAGAAGTTGAAGAAGAAATGAACTTGAAAAGGGGTGGTGAAAACATTACATCTTCTTCGGGGTCTTCCTTTTGATTTGAGCAAAAGGGCTCTTTAGGGTGGCATTATGATCAAACTAAGGCCTCTAGGTTGAAGTTACGGATGTTGAGAGAGTATTTGGGCAGGGTTTGGCCTAGCCAAAAGGCTTTGAATATGTGAATTATTGATAAGGGGGAGTTCCCTTTTATAAGAGGGGTAAAGGGCACCTTTGGAAAGGCTAGAAATATTATTTTATAATAAATTCACATTCAGTTTCTAATGGCTCCAAAGTAGATTATTTAATGGTTAAGGTGGGGGAGGGTCGAGAACCACTCATCCAATATAATTTAGATGGTTTTGGGTTGTTATATTAACCTTATCTTTTAGTTTTAACTCTTAGTTATTTAGTTTGGCACATACCATGTCACTTGTATTTTTCATTTATATAGTTAATAAACATACTATATACCTATAAGAGACCCCCAAGTGGTCCATTAATTATACACCTATCATGATATAAGTCTCTTTTCTGAACCTTATATTTTTATGAATTTAATATCAATTATTAATATTTTATTTTATTTAAAAACTCTTTTATGTGAATTTTGACACTATTCAATAATTGATTTTTGTTAAAGTCTTAACAACATTATTAATTCGAAACAAATTCATTTAAGCAATCCTAACATGTCATATTAATCTATAAAATTTGTGTAATTTATTTAAAGTATCAAATTATATATATTTAGGTATTTATAATATCAATTATTTTAATATTTTACTAATAAGGTAATTACTGCATCATCATTATGTCATAAATTAATTAGATTATGTAATGTCTAAAAATTATAAATAAAATACCATTATGTAAGAAATCATTTTATATTTATAAAGAATATTTATAGTCTAATATCCAACATATAAAACCCTATGTTAAAATTGTTTTTCTAAAAGATATATGCTTATGTCATTTTTGTATTTACTTTAACTTAATTAATATAAATTGTCAGTATCACTTACATGTGGCTCCATGGGTTCCCAAAATCAACCCAAAGATAACCATGGTCGGACATGTATCAACAAATAATGTTATGACACGTTTTAAGGTAATTTATTATTATTATAATATTATTTTCTACCCTTATTTACAATATTTACCCTTTAACCATGGTAAATAAAATATTTACCGAAGTAATTATTCAAAATGTCTAAAAATGAAAGTTAACTATTTACACAATTTGGAAATCCTGATTCAAAATATGAAATCCATTTTTCCAAATTCAAAACACAGAAGTGGAAGAAATTAATTTAAAATTAATTCTCGTCGTTACAACAAAAAGCATGTTTTTAAGACATAATAACTATCAAAAGATTGACACGTGTTCATGTCCGGTTTAATTGTGAAATTATGTCCAATGACCAAAATTGTATTAAATGGTAAAAATATATTCTAAATATACTTTAAAACCAGTAAAATTCATAATTTATCAATATTAAGTATTTCGATTAAAATAGTTTTTTTTAATTAAAATTTAGTAATTTTCACTATTCATCAAAATATAAAGGTTATCTGAAAAGTTCCAAAATTTTACCCTAGGCTAATTTCGATATTCTGAATCCAAAAATGAAGTCAATTTTGAGATATAAAATTTATAATATTTCAAAAAGTGGTTATTAATTTTCATAACGGCTAGTTCTATTGGTTGTGGTGTGTGTTAGAACTCGAAGTTGCGTACAACACACGCTATTGTATTATTGAAAGGGAAGCGTACCATGGATGCTTGGGGTGTTACATTATCCCCTACTTCAAAAAATTTCATCCTATATATTTTATAAAATTACTGTATAAAAAGACTCGGTGATTCTTCATCATGAGTTCCTTAGGTTCCCACGTTGCCTCTTCCATCTTATGGTTTCTCCATAGAACATTTACCAGACGAGTCATCTGGTTTCTCAGCACTTGTTCTCTGGTATCAAGAATCCTAGTGATCTCTTCGCAATAAGATAGATCGGGTTCGAGTTCCAATTCCTCGTAAGTGAGTACATGTGTTGGGTCAGACATGTATTTCCTCAACAGTGATACGTGGAAGACATTGTGATCTTTGGAGAGACATGGCGGCTTTGCCAAACAGTAAGCTACAGCCCCAATTCGTTCTAGAATTTCGAAAGGTATGATGTTCCTAGGAGTCAATTTACCCTTCTTACCAAAATGTAAAATTCTCTTCCATGGACATACCTTCAAGAAAAAATGATCTCCTAAATGAAATTCCAAATCCTTCCTTCGGTTATCGGCATAGCTCTTCTGCCTACTTTGATCTGCTTTGACGTGATTTTGGATTACCTTCAACTTTTAAATCGTTTCCTCTACTAGTTCTGGACCAAGAAGTTTTATTTCACCAACGCCATCCCAACAGATCAGTGCGCGACATATCTTTGTGTATAACGCTTCATATGGTGCCATTTGAATACTCAAATGGAAGTTATTTTTATAAGAAAATTCTACCAGAGGTAAATATTGATCCCACATACCCTGAAAGTCACCTGAGCAAGATCTCAACATGTCTTCTAAGGTTTGAATAGTCAGTTCTGATTGTCCATCTGTTTGAGGGTGGTAGGCAGTGCTCAATTCAAGTTCAGTATCCAGGGATTTATGAAGACTCTTCCAGAATCCTGAAGTAAAATAGGGATCACGATCAGAAACAATCGATAGGGGTACTCCACAAAGTCTCACAACATCATTAATATATAGGCTTGCTAGACGTTCCGTTGGTAGATATTCTCTTATAGAAAGAAAATGTGCTGAATTGGTAATATGATCAACAATTACCCATATTTCATCGTTCCTTCTCGGATTCTTTGGCATCCCCATGACAAAGTCCATCGTAATATTGTCTCATTTCCACTCCGGTATGGGAAGAGGTTGCATGACTCCTCTAGGCTTTTTCCTTCCAGCTTTAACTTGTTGACAAACCATACATATTGACACAAAATCAGCAATCTCCATCTTCATCTTGTCCCACCAAAAATGTTCCTTCATGTCTCTATACATTTTGGTGCTCCAGGGTGTATAGAGAAATTGGAAGTATGGGCATCATCCAATAATTCCATTTTTAGATCAGGAATATTGGGAACACAAAGTCTCGTCCCAAATTTCAAAATTCATTCTTCATACACAATTTCTCTCAATCTCCCATCATTCATAGCTTTAATCTTCTTTTGAAATTCTTCATCATCAGTCTGAGAACACATAATCCATTCTAGTAAATATGGGTTGACAACCATTTGAAAAAGAATTGATGTTTCACCTTCCATGGTTATTCCCATGTCCATCTTCACTAGATCCATGAAAATAGGATCCCTTTCAATTCTAATCATGTTCAAAACTCCATGATATTTTCTTCTCAAAGCATATGCCAACTTATTTTCCTTCCTCGGGTGGTAGTGTATCGTACAATCATAATACTTGAGTAATTCAAGCCATTTCATTTGCCTCATGTTATGTTCTTTTTGTGAGAAAATATACTTCAAACTCTTGTGATCAGTATAAATCTCACATTTTTCACCATAGAGGTAGTGCCTCTATATTTTCAAAGCAATGATCAAAGCTGCTAACTCGAGATCATGAGTAGGATAGTTTTTCTCATGAATTTTCAACTGTCGTGATTCATAGCTAATAACCCTATCATTCTGCATAAGGAAACAACCGAGTCCTTTCTTCGATGCATCACTATAAATAACACACCCATCATTACCCGATGGTAGAGTCAATATAAGAGCATTGACTAATCTACTCTTCAGTTCTTCGAAACATTTTTCACACTTTTTTTCCAAAAAAAAATTAACCCCTTTATGTGTAAGATTCGTTAATGGGTTAGCCAAATGGGCAAAATTCTGGACGAAACGTCGATAATAACCCGCTAAACCAATAAAACTACATACCTCAGTTATACTCGTAGGTGCTGTCCATTCTTGGATTTACTTGGTCTTAGAAGGATCAACAGTAATTCCATCTTTAGAGACAATATGGCCATGGAAATAAATCTCCCGATGCCAGAATTCACACTTGCTAAACTTCCCATAATTCATGTCTTCTCAGAGACTTCAGGATAACGCACAAGTGATTTTTATTATCTTAGTAGCTTTTAGTGTATACCAAGATATCATCAATAAATACCACCACAAAATCATCGAGATATTCCTTGAAAACTCTATTTATTAGATCCATGAATACAGAGGGTGCATTAGTCAGCCCAAAAGGCATTACTGTAAACTCGTAATGCTCGTACCTTGTTCAAAATGTTGTCTTCAGAATGTCTTCCTTCTTCAAACAAAACTGATGGTATCCGGATCGAAGGTCAATCTTTGAAAAGTATTGAGCTCCATGCAGCTATTCAAATAAATCATCAATGTGTGGTAGGGGATACTTGTTCTTTATTTTATAGCATTGATTTCCCTGTAGTCGATACATAACCTCATAGATCCATATTTCTTCTTAAAAAAAGGACAGAGGCTCCCCATGGAGAAACACTAGGGAGAATAAATCCCTTATTACTAAATTCCTATAGTTGTTTAATTAGTTCAACTAATTCCAGATTTTCCATTCTATAAGGGGTCTTTGATATAGGCCTTGATCCAGGAATTAAATCAATGGAAAACTAAACTTCTCGTTCTAGAGGATGTCCATGTAAATCCTCCAGAAACACATCTACATATTCTTTCACAATAGGTACATCCTCTATTTGATCATTCCATTCCTCACCCACTGTCATTTCATTCTATTCCTCCCCAATAATTGAATTTAGTTGTGCTACTAGGGGTGGACCTAGATAATAATTAGGTGGTGAAAATTCTTCTCTAAAGATAAGGTGTTCCTTATTATCAACATAAAAAATAGTAACCTCCTTCTTCTTACAATAAATCGTCACATGATGGTCCGAAATCCAATCCATACCGAGGATTATATCAAACTCAATCATAGTTATGACGATGAGATCAACAGATAAAGAACATTTATGTGCTCTAATGGGGACTAATTCAAAAAACTTTTTTGCAATGATAATTCCCTTAGGGGTTTTAACTGACAACTCCCCTGTTAAATAAAATTAGAAATATCTAATTTTCTTAGAAAAATGGGAAGATATGAAATAATGTGATGATCCAAAATCAATTAATGCATTTTCTAAACTTGAGGTGACTATTAAATTGCCTGCCACCACATCTTTCAGAGCTTCTACCCGAGCAGTAGTGATAGCATAAGATTGGCCTTGATCCCTTCGCCTTTTTTGAGGAAAGTTCCCCAAAATATTAGGAAATTAATTTTCATAATGTCCCATATCCCTACAATTGTATCATTGTACATCGGTAGCTTCTTTCTTCCCCATGAAATCAGGAGCTTGGTGGCCTATTCACCACACTTGTAACAAACTCCCATTCCTTTTAAGAAAGTACCGGGGTGTTTCTTCATATATTTACTGCAGGATGGATATTAAACTTTTCCTTTATTCCCCTTATTTACATTCCTAGATTGATCAGAAGATCTCTTTTTCTCTTTCTTTTCTTTAAAGTCATAAGACTTATAGAATTCCTTTTCTTTCTTGATAGCACATGAGACAATGTCTTTGTACGACGAGAAGAATTGTGAGACTAATTCTTGACAGAGAAATGGTTTTAACCCATCAAAGAAATGATAAATATCACTTCTTGGGTTACGTATATTATCTCCAGTGTACCTTGCTAACCTCGTGAAGTTAACCTCATACCTTGAGACATTCTCATCCTCCTTTTGTCTCAGACTCAGAAATTGCCTTTCCATATCTGCTCAATGGTCACGAGGAAAGTATTATTCTAAAAATAGATCCTTGAACTCCATCCATTCCATATTTGATACTTCATTATCTTCCTTCGTGTTTTTAATCAATGACCACCATTGATCAGTATCTCTAGTGAGGCGGTAAACTACCATGATAACTTTTTCCCTTTAACTACTCCCCAAAGCCTGAAATATTTTCTCTAGAGAATTTATCCATTTCTCAGCTACTAATGGATTTGTACTCCCATTGAATGATGTTGGTTTCTACCTTATGAATCGATCTAATATTGATCCTCCATGTTGCAGATCCGGGTTCTCCATACGGGTAAGGTTATTCTTCATAACCTGAGGGAGTTGTCCAAGTATTGTGATTAGTTGATCAGCACAAATTGCATCACCAGCTCCACTATAATTATCTTGATCAGGAGGGAAATCCCTACATGGAGAGCGTTCAAGGATACGGTTTCCATTTCATTCACTAGGCACCATTTCTAAACAATTTCATAAACTAGATCAGTTTATGAATCAAAATACATAATTCCATACTTATAAAACACAAAACATAAATTGAACTATTTATGGCTATAATCTATAATCATAAAAATGTTTTCATTGAGGACGTATATACTCATAAACTCTTCATAATTATTTTTAATGAAAATGAGAGTTATCCTAAGAATATCCCCTAGGATTTTCATAACCAAGAGTGCAGCAAGGCCCATTGTTGTGCACCAATTACCATTCGAGTCTAGCTCAAAGCGGTGTTTTCAAGTTTTACCCCTAGGTACATCTATGCCAGAGCCGCCTCTACCTGCTTGAATCCAGACAAGGATGTATTTCTCAAAAAACTCACAAAATCTCTACAATACCAAAATTCTAGGAAGTTCCTCTATAGCAATCCTCAAAGTCCATCTTAAATATATGTGCTCTAATCAGCGTTTATCTAAATCTAGCTTCCAAGGTTTGTACTAAACTTACTATGATACCAACTGTAAAGCCCTGACCCCAGTTACCCAGAGTCGGTGCATTACTACATAACATTGGCATGATCACAAGAAAGATCATGTCTCGAAAGACTGATTAGTTTAGTATCCTTGGAATAACAAGATACATTCATAGAGTTCACATTAATTCATAAAATGAAAACTACAACAATATGGTTTCCATAGTATACACTCTTATCTCCTCATACTATCCCTGCAGGTCATTCATTAAATACTTCATCACATCCTGGAAAAAATAAAACATTGAAAGGGGGGAGCTCAAATGCCCAGTAAGGATAACACTATAGCAGAAACTTTCATAAATAAGCATAAACATTTGTGGAAATGTATAAATAAAACAAAAACCTTTTAAAACTTTAACTTCAGCATAATATGGAAGAAATAAAATGAAATAATTCCATATAATTATTCACATGGAAATTCGACTAGTCGAATAATCACATGAAATATCAATAACCATTTTCATAATGATGGAATGCATAATGTCATACTATCATAACCACGTAGCCAAGGCCTCGTGCAAAGACTACAAATAAGATTTTGTCAAGGCCTTGTGCCAAGACACAGGTTTGACTCATGAGACATACGGATGCATCGATGAGCTATAGAGGGCTCCACCCATAACTTATTAAGTCCAATGCATTCCTCATATGAACAGGTTTAATCATAACATAAAATTTCGTATTAAAACTAGAATATGAAATGTCACTACATTATTCATAAACCATGAATGGTATAAAAATAACACATCCACAGTCAAACATATCACAAAACCATCAATAAAATATGGAAGTTTTGTATCATAATTAATCAACTCCAAATAAACTTAAAATCCATCAAAGGATGTAGACATAGATGAAATCAAAACTATTTGAGAGAAATATCTCTTTTTTGAAATCATTTAAAAGTCACATAATTATAAAATAAAACATTTACTTTTAAAATATCCTTATAAGTTTGTAAGGGAATCTTTGAAGATTTTATAATGGTGGAAAATAGCCGCACCCTTCATATAAGTTAAAAAAACATTCTTACCATAATTCTGTCGAAAAGGTTAAAAAGGACCTTGTTTGGAAAACGACGGAAATATTCCTTTATAAACTTCTTGTAAAAAGTTAAAAAAGGGTATAAATGACTATAAATCATATTCTGTAAAATAGTAAGAATTTTTTTAAAAACATTTTTAAGAAACATTGATGTGGATGATAAAGAGGTCCTAGTAGATAATTAGGTATAAACAACCTCAAATAATGAAGAGATTGTGAAATAAACTCTTACCTTGTACTTTTCCTTAGTCGATGGTATATTAAACTCTTGTATAATAGTTAAAATATTGTTATTAAATTATACAATAACCATATAAATAATTATGATATCATATATGATCTTTTAACATTGATTTGTTAATAATATCTTAGTATTATCATTGTTTCGGGTGTTAACTTACTCGTTTTCTTTTATATGTTTTGTTACATAAGTCGTGTTTGTTATGGATAGGTTGTACCTTATTCATATAAAGTTCTTAAACATTAATTTTCGTCATCAATTGATAATTTGTCTTGAATGGATACGGTGGTGAATGAATGTCATCGCGTTCGTGGAGACGGTAGTCCGTACGTACGCACGAGCGACAATATCATTCTTTTGATATTAAAATAATATATAATCGGATGATATATCATATATAAAAAATCATTATCATGTTATATTTATTGTTTACATGAATTAAACATCATTATTATACCCATCCAAATAATAATATATTGAATAACAATTACACCACAACATGGAGACGGTAAACCATACGTACGCACATATGGTGACATGTCATTCAAAGGATGGATAGAATAATTAATATGGTTGTACCATATTTATAATAATATCACAGTATATAGGAGATACTGGATTTATTATTTTATAATGGGAATAAAAAAGAAAGAAGAAGTTGTAGAACAAATGAACTTGAAAAAAGGTGGTGAAAACATTACCTCTTCTTCAGGGTCTTCCTTTTGATTTGATCAAAAGGGCTCTTCAGGTTAGCTTTCTGATCAAACCAAGGCCCCTATGTTGAAGTTAAGGAAGTTGAGAGTGTATTTGGGAAGGGGTGGGCTGAGCCAAAAGGCTTTGAATGTGTTAATTAATGAGAAGGGGTAGTTCCCTTTTATAAGAGGGTGAGAGGAACCTTTGGAAAAGCTTGAAATATTATTTTATAATAAATTCATATTCGGTTTCTAATGGATAAAAATTGGATTATATAAAGTTTAAGGTGAGGATGGTTTGAAAACCACTCAAAAAATATAATTTAGATAGGTTTGGGCATTATAATAACCTTATATTTTAGTTTTAACTCTTAGTCAATTAGTTTGACACTTACCATGTCACTTGTATTTTTATATTATATAGTTAATAAACATACAATATACCTCTCTAAGACCCCCAAGTGGTCCATTAATGATAGACCTATCATGATATAGGTTGTTTTTCCGAACTATATATTTTTAGGAAATTAATATCAATTAATAATATAATATTTGTTTTAAAAACTATTTTTTGTGAATTTTGACACTATTAAATAAATGATTTTTGTTAAAGTCATAAGAACATTATTAATTCTAACCAAATTCATTAAAGAAATCCTAACATGTAATATTAATCAATAAAATTTTTTTAATTCATTAAAAGTCTCAATTTATATTTATTTATGTATTTATAATATCAATTATTTTAATATTTCGCTAATATGGTAATTACTGCATCATCATTGTGTCATAAATAAATTATATTATGTAGGTTCTAAAAATTATAAACAAGATACCATTATGTATGAAATATTTTTAGCTTTCTAATGAATGTTTATAGTCAAGAATCTAACATATATAACTGTATGTAGAAATTTTTTTATCTAAATGATATATGCTTTTGTCGTTTTTGTATTTACTTTAACATAATTAATATAAAGTGTCATTATCACTTACATGTGGATCCATGGGGTCTCGAAATCGATCCAATTATTCCCTTGGTCGGACATGTATCAACCAATAAGGTTAGGACACATTTTATGGTAATTTATTATTATTATTATTATATTATTTTTTACCCTTATTTCCCGGATTTACCTTGAAACCATGGTAAATAAAATATTTACCGAAGTAATTATTAATAATGTCTAAAAATTAAAGGTACTTATATACACAATTTTTACATCCTGATTCCAAATATTGAATCCATTTATCCAAATTCAAAACACAGAAGTGGCGGAAATTAATTTAAAAATAATTCCCGTTGTTAAAACAAAAAGCGTGTTTTTAAGAGATTATAACTATCTAAATATTGACATTTGTTCATGTCCGGTTTAATTGTAAAAATATGTCAAATGACACAAATTGTGTTAAATGGTAAAAAAAATTTCTTAAATATACTTTAAAACCACTAAAATTTATAATTTCTCACTATTAAATATTTTGATTAAAAAAGTTGATTTTAATTAAAATTTAGTAATTATCACTATTCACAAAAATATAAATGTTATCTGAAAAGTTCCAAAATTTTACCCGAGGCTAATTTCAATATTCTGAATCCAAAAATGAAGTCAATTTTGAGAGATAAAATTTATAAAATTTCAAAAAAAATATATTACTATTCATAACGGCTAGTTCGATAGGTTGTGGTGTGTGTTAGAACTCGAAGTTGCGCACAACACACGCTACTGTATTATTGAAAGGTAAGTGTGTCGTGGAAGCTTGGGGTGTTACATTACCCTTCACACGTCATCGTCTAGGGCGAGCACTACAGAGTGGATGGAGAGACCTTTGCTAAGTACCCAGTGGATATCAAGGATCAATAAGAGATGATCCTTCATGGGTGGCTGATTCCCTGTGTGAGCATCTGGTGTTAGTATGAGAGTCTTCAGGGGAGCACTTGGGAGTGGGAGGCTCAGATTTGGGCCCAGTATCCATATCTTTTTTAGTAGCCTTTTTTTGCCTCTATAAGATGTATAGCCCAAAGGTGGGGATAATTTAATGTCTTATATTTTCTGTGTATTATTTTTCAATATTATATGGAATAATTTCAAGACCATAACTTTTAACAGCGTGAGATTCTGAGGCTCAGAGAGCCCAGAATAAATGTTTGAATTAATTTAAACATTAAATAGCGTGTGAGAGTGTTTTTCCTGAAAAAGTTTATTAACATTTAGACGGTCGCCCAGATCATGAATATGAGGGAACCATTGCATTCAGAGTAGTGACATTACCTTATATGGGGCATAAAATTTACCGGCGTGGGTCGGCTGCAAAGGATATTTTTTGGGCGTTTGCGAGGAAACATTTTATAAGAAATAAAATAAATTCATAATTTATATTTTTTTAAAATTCTTCCATAACACAATGATTCTTATTTTCATTAAATTTTCTGGAAGCCCCTGTTATACTCATAACCCTATTGTTTTCCCCTATAATCCTCTATATCATTGGAGAGGATCCAACCATGGAATACTTTTGACAAACGCCGATGAACAACGACGCGTGGATCGTTGAGCATCAAGGTCGAATCCCAGCCGATGATAGATCTCCCTCATTGTCAATGACTGATGAAGGAGTTCGGTATTTTTTATTTTTTTGTTTCCCCATTCTTGGATTAAATGACGAGTGCTGATTAACCCACCAAGAGGGTGATTCGCGGATTGAGCATTCTTTCCGGAGGGCATCAATTTTCTTTTCTTTTGGGGTTTTTGATTCGAGAATTTATAATATGATAATTCATGGATTTTGATTTTGATTCTCATATTAAACTTATTAAAGAGAGTGGATCGACACCATGAAGAATGACATTGGAGGTGCGTTCCTCCTTTGTTTATTGTTTTTCTTTCTCGTTTCTTCACGTTCATCGCGTTCTTCATGGGAAGATGAAAAATGGATCGTTGTGCATCCATTTCACAATGTAATGATATCAAATTGGAGATTTAACACGGTGATGACCTAGTGGAGGTGTAATGATGATGGAGGTGCACGAATTGACATGGTGTGGGAGTTCTCCTTCTTTGAGCGTTATTCGTGCGGGTGGATTGAAACACATTTTGGGGACAATTGGAGGGCCGAAACCGATGAAATCAGCTTATTGATGATCGGGAAACCTCACCCCTTCAGTTTAACTATGATCGAATGGCCGGATCAAGGATTGGAAAAGCCATGAGGTGTGGCAATGAAGAACGTCAGATCTGG
Source organism: Viscum album (assembly GCA_963277665.1). Taxonomy (NCBI): domain Eukaryota; kingdom Viridiplantae; phylum Streptophyta; class Magnoliopsida; order Santalales; family Viscaceae; genus Viscum; species Viscum album. Next base: position 1,501,408,940 of record OY728123.1, read on the forward strand.
AATTTTATATAGAACACGGAATGTATCTCTAAGAACAAACTGTGTGGGGAAGGCTCAACGACGGTTGGGGTTCCACAATGCACAAAGGGATGACATGGCATGTTCTCCGAAGAACACGGCACGTGTTCCCTTATAAGGGACTTGGCATTTATCGTGAGCGATATGCAGACAATGGATGGAGTACAATGCCGTGTACTCCACGACACGGCCAGACTAGTCTGGCTTCACGGGTTACCCTGGGTACCCATTACACTGGATGGAACACATGATATAAAGCTATGTATGGGAACATGGTCAAGTACACAGAGCCGACCCCAGTTACTCTGGCATGGAGTGTGATCTATGCTACAAGCCTTGTACTAACAATTCTACATGACGAGCCTTGTGACACGGGCCGCTGTACACGGGCAGTGCCCAGGGTCAAAAGACATGGCGTGTGACACTTCTTCATGTCATGTACTTTTTAGTAAATGTGTTTATCTTCCTTTCCATCATATCATGGACATGTTTCATTTTTCCTAGTTCCCATTTTTCTAGTTCCCCATATGGTTAGGTATTGTTTCCTTCTATATGAGTACAATCCCTTCAGCAGGACTTTCCGAGATAGAGTCAGGTATCCCTCTGAGAGGCCTAGAGAGAGATCCTATATCAATTCATGACCCTAGGTAGAGTCATCTATCAACATGAATACTTCCACATAGTTCCAATCCTCTACCTAGAAGGTTAATACATACGAGTATTTGTATCTGTCAAGGCCCTAGAAATAATCCTCTTCTATGTATCGTGATATTTCCCCACTGAGGACTGTGTTCTCCAGGAACGAGTGTATCTATCTCCTATGACATTTCCTGACGGACAGTAATTCTCGGATGGATGCCATCAGAGATATTAGACTCATAGAGTGAGTTCTCCTAGACAAGTTCTTCATGGAATCCTCAAACTGAATCCCTATTAGGGGAATGTGGTTGTGTGACTTGTCTCTTGAGTTTGGGTATGGGTTTTAAGTATATCTTGTTTGTGTTCACCTATTATATGTTAAGTATACATATACTGTGTAGAGATGACTGCACCTTTATTTTATGTGTTGATTTTTTGTTTTTGGGGTCCTCTACTGAGTATTGTTATACTCACCCCTGCACGGGCTTTACCTGCACGTGTCATGTCTTGTGCAGAAGAGCAGCCATTTGACAGAGTCTAGGGTAGACCAAGACAAGACTGAGAATTCTATGATCCTTACTGTCTGAGGTGTTCCTATGGATATTAGTAGTATTCCTCGTATCTCTTTGTGTTTATAGGTTGGAAGTTTTAGTTTTTAGGCTCTTGTTTTTGGTGGGATGGTATTTTGGCCCAGTTTACATTCAGTACTTTACTTTCTGTTCTACTCTGTCGGTTGGGTTTAGTTGTAAGCCTGCATTTTGTTCCATAGAGGTTCTTTTACATTTCAGCATTTGTGGGCTTGGTTATGTGTGAATGATTAAAGGTAATTAGGAAATTCCTCCAATGTTAATAATATTCCTACTCAGTGCTAGTCAACAGCCCCTGCCCTATTGGAGGCGGGCTTGAGGAGTCACGACACGGGCCCCACTGGGTCGGGTCATGACATAGGTGCACACATCACATCTCGTTTGTAGATAATATGTCCAACCCATCACATCTTTCCCATATACACCTAGGCCATACATGACTGCTGATAGAATAGATGGGGAGAGGGGGTATCTAGCCATCTGTATCCCTATCATCCTAGATGTTTCTAAAAACACCTGAAGCTAATTGCATATATGCATTGGTACGAGTATACAACTCAATGGGGGAACATATAAAATAACATTAACATATGTGATATAGAGATATCACAAAATATCTAACCTATAATTTAATATAATTAGTACTACCACACACCAAATAACCACCATGTACCATACCACAACCATCACAACTACTAAAACCACTATATTCTACACCACACAACCACCACACTATCCATATGAGATTTTCCTCTTTCAGCATACAAGTTTCACCTAATTTATTCATTATTCCATTTAACACAAATCAACATATATCCCACTATATTAAATTTATAACCTACTAATTAATTTATTTCATTTCAATTTAATCTATTTTAACATATCTGTTTCGATCCAACCATTTTTTTACCATCCTATTTTGTTTCACTTATCATTATAGTTCACCCTTTGGATAATTGTGTGGCTATCTCAACCATTGGATATTATAACAGAAAAAACTCCCCGAACAACCTCCACAATACCAAACATATATCATAGCTATCATGTCACATATCCCAAGCCATCACACAATAAAAACCACAAATATCATCCATCACACAACCACAGTGCCAAAACCACTTCTGCACAACCACTACTACACAACAACTATTCCACAACCACTACTCCAAAACCACAATGCCACAACAACAATTCCACATCTTATCCATGCCATCCAATCACCACAACACTACCCCACATAACATACATCCCCTACAGTCACATCCACCATCTCACAACATCCATAAATATATAGGGAAACAAATCAAGGATAAGCACACATCACAACATGCATTGCTTCTTCGATATTTATTCCTAGGCTTTATCACATTACCTCTTTATATTAGCATGGGTATTATCACACAAACTAGAATATAGGGGAAACCAATTATTATCCATGCATATGTTCTATATTATTTTATATAGGTATGATCACATAACAACATATAAAGAGTTATCAATGAATAATAACTACAGAGAAAACAATGCCCCTAAAAGCCATTATTATAAGAGTTGTCAACTACAATACACAATAACATTAACAAAATATATCAATGTATTAAAACATGTGATAAATCCCCATACCCATCATTTTTAGAGATTCCAAATAATTAAATGATTATGTCGACCCTTGATGTCCATTTAAAGATAAGAAAAAGCATTCTGTTAAAACACATATCATGTAAATGATTGAGTTTACGGATCCCCTACACAAAATAATATTTCAGCCTCACTACGCACTGCAGGGTGATGAAAAAAATCCCACAAAACAACTGCACATGGAAAACTTACGGATCAACCCACACTACTCCCTGGGACAATCAAAACATATTTCAAACAAACATAAAATAAAATTTAAACCCGAAAAGTCTATATCCAAATAAAAAAGGAATAAAATTCAAGTGAAATAGAGGATAACTCACCATGGTTCAAAGATAGTAACCCAAGGACCTATCCCCATCAATGGAAACCCAACACGCCTAAAGAGTGGTATTTCTGATCACCTGGAAAGGAGTGGGGAACCACTTGTTCTAGGTTTTGATTAAATGTGATTGATTCGTCCTTTTTTAAACCTACTAAATATTGTACATATAGATCATGTATACATTAAATGTTCTATAAATTTCAGGCTTCAATTTCCTCCTAAAAACATGTCCCTTAAATGATTTTATACAAGAATTTGTTTCTTGTTTTATAACACCCTAGGAACCATCCTTTGAAATCAATGAAACTTACATTCATATCATTAAACATTACATGACATGTATTGTTACTAAATCCATCTTTTTGTAGTGAGACACCTTCAGACCTCCTCTAAGGCCCTCCAAGCACCAAATTCTCCAAAAATTGACAATGTAATGGACCAGGAGGATGCATTCCATTCCATCAGATAACTCTCAAATGATTCTCTTCCTCGAGAATCTAAAACCAAACCCATAATGAGAATGGGGATAAAAAAACCACCTTGTGAGATAGCTCTCAAGGGTCATGTTACTCCTCAATGCTACCGAAAACCAAACACGTCATACCAAATAGAAACCAAACTTATTTCACAAACTCATCCCTACACAACCACATCACCACGACCCCTGATATTGTCCACAATCATCTACACACCATGCATCCACATTTATAACCATCCAACATCTACACCCCAAAAAAGAAAAGCATCACAACCAATGAACTACACATCCCTGAACAACCATATTTTTGAATTCCATCCTCTCTATCAGAATTCTATCTGCTCTGGGTGAGACTGACTCAACCTGATGGGTTTATTCATACCACAAATAATATTTCTCTTTTATGAATTAGGTCCTCCCCATTCTATTTTTCATGGGTTTTATTTCACATCACACATCATGGGAAAAAATACATCCCATAACATAGAAATATACCAAAATTAAATCATTAGGGAAATAGATAAATGATGAACTGAAATTATATCCTAGTACGAGGAATGTATGTTTTGCTATTAATCCCAAGAACCCTCCATTATTCCACCATGAATCCATAACTCATGGACAATTGGAATGGTACAACTATGAAAGACCTTCTATGAATGATCCTAGATCTCTAATGGTGGATCCAAAAGCATCGCATCATCATTAATATCAATATCTCTCCAACCATTAATGTGGGTTTCATCATGATGATATAGATAAATCTAGGACACATGAATGACATCATAGACCCTATACCACCATGTTGGTGATGCAACTTGGTACTCCAACACACCAATATGTCTCAACACTTGAATGGTCCCAACAAACATAGGGGGAAACTTACTCCTCCTTCTAAACCACTATTTACCATACTACAGATAGAATATAAAGAACAAATAGTGTCCAACCATAAGCTGAAGAACCTTTTCCTACAACCATCACATGCCTTTTGATGGTCCTACGCCTCCCTCATCTTCTCACAAACCAACTACATCATTTTGGTTGTGCTTTAAACGGAATAAAGACCATGATATTCTTATTCTACAAACATTATCCAACTTAGTGGATAATGAAATGGTTTTCCATATAGTGCCTCAAATATAACAATTCCTATGAATGATTGAATGTTATTATTTTTTATAAACTCGGACAGAGGTTGGTATCACCCCCAATATCCACCATTTCTGGAGGCGCATTCCCATAATATATCCTCAAGCATCTGGTTGGTCACGTCTGTCTTCATATCTGTATGATGGGGAAAGTGAGTGGATAGGCGCAACTATGAACCAAAATCATGATTCAATATTTATAGACTCTTAATGTAAAAAACATATCCTTATAAGAGATGATGATCCAAAATACACTGTGAGTCCTAATAATAGAATCCACATGTCATCTCACTAAATAACCCATGAAACTCGACTAATGGATTACCAACAAGTGTGCTGATTTTGTGATTCAGTTGACTATGAACATAACCACATAACATTCTACCTAATATTAGAGTACCCTTGTCATTAAATCCATCAATATTTCCACAAATTGTTTACTAAGGGACATCCATGTATTACAAAAAACCTCTTAAACATTGTTATTTTCATTCACAAGATATCAAACGTCATATCTTTTCAAAAACTCCTCTAATGACTGCATCATCCCTTGAAACAAAATATGTCTCCTCATGTCACAACACAAATTTATTACACCAAGATGTAACTCTAAATGGGGTTTGTTAAACTCATGTATCATTCCCTCGTTAATTTCCTATAGGAAAGACATCCTCTCCTATAAAATCCCCATGTTTCAACCATCCTTTGAAAATCCCTCAAGAGTTTCAACATGAACCACATAATCACGCATTTCCACTTCCTATTAGTATCTCAAATGCGGATCCACAACCATATGAATCAAAAATTATTCTTGGGTAATCTAATAATGACATCCACTACCAGATCCATATCCTATTTCAAGATGTATCACTGTAACCTCCTTCATTTTTTTCAAAACATTTATAGAATCCCAAGACACATCCTCTCAAGGCATTTCGATCCATGCATCATAAAATAACTTAAACATAAAGGGTTTTATGATATCATAAAATTATATTCATAAATAACTACATCCACTTACACTGGTGTAGATTTAGATCAGTATTAGAGAAAACCTATATTATGCTTTTGTGGTCCGTGAAAATTACCAAATTCTTTCTGATCAGATAATTCAACCACAACATTAGAATGAAAACAACTAGTGATAAATATATATCATTGTTAGAATGTATACTCTTATGGGTATTTACCTACCTAGAAACATAATAGAACATAACTCACTTCATCATTAATTTGTGTGACAATACTAAATGGGGAACATCGCCTGAAGCCTCAAAAAAGACACCCTCCTCTGGTAACTAATGGACTGGAGAAATATCCAACTTCTCCTTCAGGTAACTGAATATTTATTTCCACTAGTATATATACAAAAAAACATGGTATATTATCCACAATAGTGATAATGGTGATACAACTCGAGAGAACTTAGGTAAGAACTTTTAATAGTAGCTTGTGACACCAAGGAAACATAAATTCATACCCAAATTCTTCTATGATACCAAAAAAAACTACATAATACATTGAAAAATCCACTACCACACCATATAGAGACACCAAATATCCAATGAAAAACATCTATAATATATAGAAATCAAACTTAGAAAACATCTTCATATATAGTGATGTCGAAGGAACTTTAAAGAAACTCTGATATTATCAATGTTCTTCACATATGACACCATGTAGAATAGGATACCATTGAGGAATACCATGATGATGTGGTCTAAGAGGTCATAGAATATGATGTTTATATACCCCATGAAAATGGATGGTGCATTTGTAACACTGAACAACATGACCAAAAACACAACGATCCCAAACCTCTATATGAATTTTTTATTTTAAATATCCTAATATTTTACGCTCAGCCGGAGATATCCAGAAAACATATATATCATCAAGAAAAAAATTTCTCCTCTAAAATGGCTGAACATATTGTTGATCCATAAAAGAGTGAAGTAATTCATCACCGTTACTTTATTCAACCATTGATAACATATACCCTACCTCAAAATATAATCCTTATTTTTAGTGAAATACACTGGACCACCCCATGTTGACATACTGGGTTAGATAAACCGCATGCATCAAATCATCCACTAGTATCCTCAACTCACACAACTCTATGGGAAACTTCTGATATGAAGCCTTAAAAATCATAGATGCACTCAATTTTAACTATATCCGACAATAATTGTCTCTTTAAGGTGGTAGTGTCATAACATCATCAATTAAAACATCTATGAACTCATAATAAACCCTAGTAGTCCCCCTAGCCCTATATTTTACTGAAATATCTACCAACCTTAACTAAATAGGCTCCACTTTCCAAAAACAAAAAAGACAACCACTATGTTCAATGAAAGGTGCATGTTTTTGCGCCACATTGAAAAATTTGGATCTTTGTAGAAAGTAATAAAGAATTGGATTCGTTGAATACAACCAATCCATACCAAGTATAAATTTGTATGATTATATCTATGAAAAGTAAATGTCCCCCACTGACTAGTGTTAAACAAATACCAATCTCAATTCTCAAAACACATCAAACACGGTCATATGGAATGAAACTATTTTAGATAATACTTTGTCCATTGGATAATTCATTACATCTATTCCCTGTATACAAGCTAATGTAGGATAAAAAAGGATTTGAATCTCATAAATCAATCATGTCACAGACAAGGTTAAATAAAAAACGATCATACCCCAAAAAATTCACATATCTTCTAATGTTGTGTAACACCCCGAGGTTCCACGATACGCTTCTCATTCAATAATGCAATAGCTTGCATTGTACGCAACTTCGAGTTCTAAAACACCGCGACTAGTCAAAGTAGTCGTTATGAATAGTAATAACCACTTTTTAAAATTATAGAAATTTTATATTTTAAAATGGACTTAATTTTTGAATTCGTAATATCGAAATTATCCTAAGTTGAATTTTTTGTAACTTTCTGAGAACTTCCAATTTTTTTTATGAATAGTGAAAAATACATAAAACAAATTTTTTAAACAAAATAATTTATTGTGATAAATTATAATATTTATTGGATTTAAAGTATAATTAGAATATATTTTTACCATTTTATCCAATGGTGGTCATTAGAATTAATTTAACATTGAAATTGGACATAAACAATTGCCAATCTTTTGATATAAATTGTTTCTTAAAAACACGCTATTTGTTGTAACAGCGGGAATTAATTATAAAATTAATTAATGCAACTTATATGTTTGTAATTTTGTAAAATAGACATCATTTTTGAATTCGGAATATCAATTTTAGCTTAGGGTGAAATTTTGGCCTTATTCCGAAGAACATCAATTTTTGATGAATAGTGAAACCACTAAGTGGTTGTTAAAAACTAATTTTTCGTTAAAATGAAATATTACCACTTCTGTGATTTGATTTTCAAAAATCCGACATACATGGTTGTAATTAATAAGAAAAATTTGGTTCGATGAGATTAAAATAATTTTTTAGTGAATAGTAACTTTTAAGTTCTTAATCGCGATTAGAGGTAATTAGTGTAGTTTAAGGTAAAAATAATGTTTTAATAATATGAGATGAGCTTGACACTTGTCCTACTCCTATTGGATGAGTCATGGCCGACCAAGAAAACCCATGGGTCAACTTGGGGACCCCATGGAGCCACTTTGGTTGGAAAATGACATTGATATATATTTATTTAATGTTAAAATTAAATTGACACAAACATGATTTGTTTTAGTAAAACAGTTTTTAAGTGGGGTTACACAAGTCCAAATTTTGACTATAAATATTAATTATAAAGCTAAAAATATTTCCTACATCATTTTTTTTTTAATTTTTAGACATTAAATAAATTAAATTATTTATGACATCATTATGATGCAGCGATGACCTCATTATTTAACGATTTTAATAAAATGAAAAGATAATGTCAAATCCAAGGCTTACACTTGTCCAAAGACTATTGGATGCATAGTTTCTAACCCTTATCACCTTATCCACGAATTATATAAGTGTGGGACCTTTAGAATCCGAAAAGAATTGTGTAATAATGTAACATTTCAATCCTTCCAAAAGAGCCCCTCCTCTCCACTTATAAAAGGCCCACACCTCTCGCACCTTATTCACACATTCAAGCCATTTGGCTCGGCCAACCTCTTCCCAAATACTCTCCCAACTTCCCCCTATTACTCCTAGAAGCCTCACTTTGGGCATAACTCTTCTCAAGTAAGCCTTTGGATCAAATCAAAAAGAGTTACCCGATTTTGAGGTAATGTCTTCTCTAATATTGTTTTGTTTTATTTTTCTTCTCCAACCCCCTAAAATCTTTTTATTCATTTCTTTTGTAACAACACCAGTATTCTAAATATACTAGGATGTTGTTATAAGAAGTATTAGAGCTACACTTACACACACCTACATCTAATGGTTAAAGAACATACGGTTTCTGTGGATGGCGAATTTCTGCCTCACGAAACGATGATTGTTCAACACTCATATAACACCTTAAAAGGTGGCCATTAAGATGTCACTATATTTATATATGATATATAATGTGTTTATGTTTTACTTATTCTTCTGTATTTCTCATTTATGGCATACTTTATGATTTCCATTATGGGTAAAACGCGATAATTGCATTTTAGGAAGTGCGGACTACCGCCCGCTCAAAGTGATTTGAATCATTTATGCCATATGTGGGATGTATAAAGGATGGATTAAATGGTATTATACACTATATTATACTGTAATTATATTATAAATTTATATCATTATGATTCTGTTCCAATAAATATGAAATAGAAATGAAAGTAGCGTTCATGTGTACGTACGGCTTACCGTCTCCATGAACGGTGCATTTCATTTCTTACCTCTAAATGTTACATGAAATTATGAATGAATGTATATAGTGGATATATATCATATATATTATATCTACATCATGAATATAATTCTGGATATAATGGATATATCACCACATGAACAACTTGAAATTATAGGAAGTTTATTTTTGACTCAAGTACCAAAGATCGACAAAACAACCGTTATTAACTTAAATAATTACATAATGTTCATAACATGGTAATAAGGGATATAAAATGAATAATTAACATGAAAAAGGTTCTTAAGTAAATAGGAATTAACTCTATTTTATTATTCAGTAGGTTAAAGAACGGTCGAGTCAGGACAAGACGCAAGGTAAGGGAATTTCTTAACCCAATTTTCATTCTTTGGGTTAATCTCCTACTTTCAAATTATGTCATGATATTATTATGTCCTATCTTGTATTTATAATTCCTTTATGTGTACATATAGTGAATACACATAATAGATCTATGTTATTTTAAAAATGATCTTGTAAGGACTTCGTCTCAATCTCCATTCATTGAGGCATATTTTGTTTTAAACACAAATTTCTTTTATATAGTGTATAAACCCTTTTGACTTTTATGTTTATTCAAAAGGAATCTTTTTTATACGAAGAGTTTTACTAAATGACAAAAAGGGAATGTTTTTCTTTCTGTACTTTTGCGGCGACAACGACTTCTCCGCCACCATGACCATTATTTGAGTTTCGGCTTCCTCTAAAAGCCATCATTTTTTTTAATGAAAAATAAATACAAAGTTTTAACTTTCTTTTATTTTGGTATTGAAAATGGTTTTGAAAGCATTTTTATTATATCAATGTGTTGTATTGATATCTTGTGATTGAAATGTGGAAATGTTATGTTTCCTTTATGCATGTTTTATGTGATACGATTATGTTATGGATTATGATATGTTTAAACCTATTCATATGAGGAATGCATTGGACTTAATAAGTGACGGGTGGAGCCCGCTATAGATCCTCGATGCATCGGCAGGTCTCATGAGACAAACTAGTGTCTTGGCACGAGGCCTTGACAAAATCTTATTTGTGGTCTTGGCACGAGGCCTTGGCTACGTGGTTATGATAGTCTGGCATTATGCATTCCATCGTTATGAAAGTGGTTATTGATATTGCATGTGATTATTCGAACAATAGAATATCCATGTGAAGAAGTGAATGGAATTATCTCATTTTACTTTTTCCATATTATGTTGAAGTTCAACTTTAAAAGGCTTTTGTTTTATTTATACATTGCCTTAAATGTTAATGTTTATTTATGAAATCTTTCGCTATATTGTTAACCTTACTGAGCATTCGAGCTCACCCTTTTCAATGTTTTAATATTTTCCAAGATGTGAAGAAGTATTTTATGAATGACCTGCAGGGATAGTCCGAAGAGGATAGAAGTGTGGACTATGGAGACTATGTTATTATAGTTTTTTACTTTGTGATGTAATGTAACATTTATGAATGTATCTAGTGTTTCCAAGGCTACTAAACTAATCGGTCTTTCGAGACTTGATCTTTTGTGATCATGCCAATGTTACGAAGTAATGCACCCGCTCTGGGTAGCTGGGGTCGGGGCGTTATAGTTGGTATCAGAGGAAGTTTAGTACAAACCTTGGAAGCTAGATTTAGATAAACTCTGATTAGAGCTCGAAGACCTAATATGAACATTGAGGATTAGTATAGAAGAACTTCCTAGAATTATGGTATTGTAGAGATTTTGTGAGTTTTTCGAGCAATACATCCCTGTCTGGATACGAGCAGGTAGAGGCGGCTCTGGAACAGATGTACCTAGGGGTAAAACCCGAAAACACCTCTTTGATCTAGACTCGAACGGGAACTGGTGCATGAAAACGGGCCTTGCTGCACTCTTGGTTACGACACTCCCTGGGTATATGCTTAGGATAACTCTCATTTTCTTTACAAATCATTATGAAGGGTTTATGAGTATATACTTCCTCAAAGAAAACATTTTTATGATTATGGATTATATCCATAAATAGTTCAATTTGTGTTAAGTGTTTTATAAGTATGGGATTATGTATTTTGATTCATAAACTGATCTAGTTTATGTCGTTGTTTAGAAATGGCGCCCAGTGGAAGAAATGGAAACTGTATCAATACACGCACTCCATGTAGGGATTGTCCTCCTACTCAAGATAATTATAGTGGGGATGGTGATGCAACTGCTGCCGACCAGCTAATCACCATACTAGGACAACTTACTCAGGTTATGAATAATAACCTTACCCGTATGGAGCACCCTGATCCACAGCATAGAGGATCAATGTTAGATCGATTCATGAGGCAACAACCACCAACGTTCAATGGGAGTACAAATCCCTTAGTAGCCGAGCAATGGATAAATTCCCTAGAGAAAATATTTCAGGCTTTGGGGAGCAGTGAAAGGGAAAAAGTTATCATGACAGTTTACCGCCTCACTGGAGATGCTGATCAATGGTGGTCATTGATTCAAAACATGAAGGAAGATGATGAAGTATCAAATATGGAATTGAGGGAGTTCAATGATCTGTTTTTAGAAAAATACTTTCCTCGCAACCATCGAGCATATATGGAAAGGCAATTTCTGAGTCTGAGACAAAAGGAGGATGAGAATGTCACAAAGTATGAGGCTAACTTTACAAGGTTAGCAAGGTATGCTGGAGATTATATACGTAACCCAGGAAGTAAGATTGATCGTTTCTTTGATGGGTTAAAACCATTTCTCCATCGAGCTTTAGTATCACAATCCTTCTCATCATACGAAGATATTGTCTCGTGTGCTATCAAGACAGAAAAGGAATTCTCTAAGTCTTATGACAACAAAGTAAATCAAGAGAAGAAGAGAATGGTGGAACAAGAGACAGATAAAGGGAAAAGGGGAAAGAAGTATTTTCCATTATGTGATAATTGTGGGAAGAATCACCCTGGTACGTGCCTAAAAAGAATGGGAGTTTGTTATAAATGTGGAGAAAAGGGTCACCAGGCTCGTGATTTCAAGGGAAAGAAAGAGGCTATCAAAGTTGAATGCTACAATTGTAGGGAAATGGGGCATTATGCAAATGAATGTCCTAAGCTTCAAGGAAACATACCTCATAAAAGGCCAAGGGATCAAGGCCAATCTTATGTTGTGACTATAGTTGAAGCGGAATAATTAATGTATTGGTGCTTTTGGACTCAAGGATTATATTCTGGTTATAAGAATAATGTGATATATATAAAGATTTTACTGCAGTACTTTTTGATTTCAGTAAGGTTTTAATATGATTAAGGTAATCATATTTTTATTATGTGACAATAAGAGAAACTTTTCTTTGTTTGGGGAATCTGATGTTACAATTGATTTTGGAATTTAGAGACCTTTTAGAGAAAGTCTGGACGGAGGTATTTTGGATAACTATTATGGTTGGAATTGATTAAGTTGAACCATGGATAGTATTGTTTAAGGTTAAAACATTTCTGAAGATTATTTTTGGAATATTATAATACTATAGTTTTAGGAAAAATGACAACCTGCAGGGTGGGGCATAACCCGTCGCGTCGGACAAAGCTACAGGAATCGAACCCACAACCATAGTGCGACAAGCCTTTATTTCCTACCACTAGCCTACAGGAAGTCCCTGGTTATTAAAAAATAGTTTTACTAATCTAAATGGTATGTGTTAACATTTGGAACCTTATACAATTAGGATAAATAGAATATTTTTGAGTTTCGTTACCATTTGGAGTAAAAGTTGGGTTTGTGGTAAAAATTTATTAACAAATGAAAGTATATATAACAAGTATGTATATTCCCTTACGTTCTTAGTAAATCTCCTAAATAAATTCCTCAACATTATAAAAGGTAACTTAAAACAAAAATGTTGTCGGTTAACTTTTCCAACTGAGGATTCAATGACCGTTTAACCAATCACAAGTTTGTGATTTTCTTATGGTTAAACTTTCTCCTAATCCTGTTTTATATAACTCTCCATCAGACCTTGATGGTTTGTTTCTCCTCCATATCCATATTTTCATAGAATCCTAGAATGGGCTATATCGGGTGACCTTTGTACTTATCTTGCTTTCTTTTAATGTTATATATTTATTAACCTTATTTCCGATGTGGGTTTTCCTCAAAGGTATTTTCTCTTTTCAACCATTTATTTTCAAAGAAAAATTTCAAATTGCGAGGATATAATTTATTGAAGAAGGGGAGAATGTAACACCCCGAGCTTCCATGATACGCTTCTCATTCAATAATGCAATAGCTTGCATTGTACGCAACTTCGAGTTCTAAAACACCGCGACTAATCAAAGTAGCCGTTATGAACAGTAATAACCACTTTTTAAAATTATAGAAATTTTATATTTCAAAATGGACTTCATTTTTGAATTCGTAATATCGAAATTATCCTAAGTTGAATTTTTTGTAACTTTCTGAGAACTTCCATTTTTTTATGAATAGTGAAAAATACTTAAAACAACTTTTTTAATCAAAATAATTTATTGTGATAAATTATACTATTTAGTGGATTTAAAGTATAATTAGAATATATTTTTACCATTTTATCCAATGGTGGTCATTATAATTAATTTAACATTGAAATTGGACATAAACAATTGCCAATCTTTTGATATAAATTGTTTCTTAAAAGCACGCTATTTGTAGTAACAGTGTGAATTAATTATAAAATTAATTAATTCAACTTATATTTTTGGAATTTTTTAAAATAGACATCATTTTCGAATTCGGAATATCAATTATAGCTTAGGATGAAATTTTGGCCTTATTCTGAAAAACTTCAATTTTTGATGAATAGTGAAACCACTAAGTGGTTGTTAAAAACCGATTTTTCGTTAAAATGAAATATTACCACTTCTGTGATTTGATTTTCAAAAATCCGACATACATGGTTGTCATTAAGAAGAAAAATGTGGTTCGATGAGATTAAAATTTTCTTTTGGTGAATAGTAACTTTTAAGTTCTTAATCGCGATTAGAGGTAATTAGTGTAGTTTAAGGTAAAAATAATGTTTTAATAATATGAGATGAGCATGAAACTTTTTATACTCCTATTGGATGAGTCATGGCCGACCAAGACAACCCATGGGTCAACTTGGGGACCCCATGGAGCCACATTGGTTGGAAAATGACATTAATATATATTAATTTAATGTTAAAATTAAATTGACACAAACATGAGTTGTTTTACTAAAACAGTTTTTAAGTGGGGTTACACAAGTCCATATTTTGACTATAAATATTCATTAGAAATCTAAAAAGATTTAATACATCATAGTATTTTTTTTATAATTTTTAGACATTAAATAAATTAAATTATTTATGACATCATTATGATGTAGTGATGACCTCATTATTTAACGATTTTAATAAAATGAAAAGATAATGTAAAATCCAAGGCTTACACTTGTCCAAAGACTATTGGATGGGTAGATTTCGAACCCTTATCACTTTATCCACGAATTATATAAGTGTGGGACCTTTAGAATCCGAAAAGCATTGTGTAATAATGTAACATTTCAATCTTTCCAAAAGAGCCCCTCCTCTCCACTTATAAAAGGCCCCCACCTCTCCCACCTTATTCACACCTTCAATCCATTTGGCTCGGCCAACCTCTGCCCAAATAATCTCCCAACTTCCCCCTATTACTCCTAGAAGCCTCACTTTGGGCAGAACTCTTCTCAAGGAAGCCTTTGTCTCAAATCAAAAAGCGTTACCCAATTTTGAGGTAATGTCTTCTCTAATATTGTTTTATTTTATTTTTCTTCTCCAACCCCCTAAACACTTTTTATTCATTTCTTTTGTAACAACACCAGTATCCTCAATATACTAGTATGTTGTTATAAGAATTATTAGAGCTACACTTACACACACCTACATCTAATGGTTAAAGAACATACGGTTTCTATGGATGGCGAATTTCTGCCTCACGAAACGATGATTGTTCAACACTCATATAACTCCTTCAAAGGTGGACATTAAGATGTAACTATATTTATATATGATATATAATGTGTTTATGTTTTACTTATGCTTCTGTATTTCTCATTTATGGCATACTTTATGATTTCCATTATGGGTAAAACGCGATAATTTCATTTTAGGAAGTGCGGACTACCGCTCCCTCAAAGTGATTTGAATCGTTAATTCCATATGTGGGATGTATAAAGGATGGATTAAATGGTATTATACACTATATTATACTGTAATTATATTATAAATTTATATCATTATGATTCCGTTCCATTAAATACGAAATAGAAATGAAAGTAGCGTTCATGCGTACGTACGGCTTACCGTCTCCATGAACGGTGCATTTCATTTCTTACCTCTAAATGTTACGTGACATTACGAATGAATGTATATACTGGATATATATCATATATATGATATCTACATCATGAATATAATTCTGGATATAATGGATATTTCACCACATGAACAACTTGAAATTATAGGAAGTTTATTTTTGACTCAAGTACCAAAGATCGGCAAAACGACCGTTATTAACTTAAATAATTACATAATGTTCATAACATGGTAATAAGGGATATAAAAGGAATAATGAACATGAAAAATGTTCTTAAGTAAATAGTAATTAACTCTATTTTATTATTCAGGAGGTTAAAGAACGGTCGAGTCAGGACAGGACGCAAGGTAAGGGAATTTCTTAGCCCAATTTTCATTCTTTGTGTTAATCTCCTACTTTCAAATTATTTCATGATATTATTATGTCCTATCTTGTATTTATAATTCCTTTATGTGTACATATAGTGAATACACATAATAGATCTATGTTATTTTAAAAATCAACTTGTAAGGACTTCGTCTCAATCTCCATTCATTGAGCCATATTTTGTTTTATACACAAATTTCTTTTATATAGTGTATAAACCCCTTTGACTTTTACGTTTATTCAAACGGAATCTTTTTTATACGAAGCGTTTTACTAAACGAAAAAAAGGGAATGTTTTTCTTTCTGTACTTATGTGGTGAAAACGACTTCTCCTCCGCCCTGACCATTATTTGAGTTTCGGCTTCCTCTACAAGCCATCATTTTTTTAATGAAAAATATATACAAAGTTTTAACTTTCTTTTATTTTGGTATTGAAAATGGTTTTGAAAGCATTTTTATTATATCAATGTGTTGTATTGATATCTTGTGATTCAAATGTGGAAATGTTATGTTTCCATTATGCATGTTTTATGTGATACGATTATGTTATGGTTTATGATATGTTTAAACCTATTCATATGAGGAATGCATTGGACTTAATAAGTGACGAGTGGAGCCCGCTATAGCTCCTCGATCCATCGGCACGTCTCACGAGATAAACTAGTGTCTTGGCACGAGGCCTCGACAAAATCTTATTTGTGGTCTTGGCACAAGGCCTTGGATACGTGGTTATGATAGTCTGGCATTATGCATTCCATCATTATGAAAGTGGTTATTGATATTGCATTTGATTATTTGACCAGTAGAATATCCATGTGAAGAAGTGAATGGCATTATCTCATTTTACTTTTGCCATATTATGTTGAAGTTCAAGTTTAAAAGGCTTTTTTTTAGTTATACATTGCCTTAAATGTTAATGTTTATTTATGAAAGCTTCCGCTATATTGTTAAACATACTGAGCATCCGAGATCACCCCTTTCAATGTTTTAATATTTTCCAGGATGTGAAGAAGTATTTTATGAATGACCTGTAGGGATAGTCCGAAGAGGATAGAAGTGTGGACTATGGAGACTATGTTATTATAGTTTTTCACTTTGTGATTTAATGTAACATTTATGAATGTATCTAGTGTTTCCAAGGCTACTAAACTAATCGGTCTTTCGAGACTTGATCTTTTGGGATCATGCCAATGTTACGAAGTAATGCACCGGCTCTGGGTAGCTGGGGTCGGGGCGTTACATGTTTCTTCTTATAATTTTATCATATGAACACACCCAACATCTATAAATATTTATTGTTAGCCACCATGGTCGCAATATTACCTTATTCCCCATGTGTGGTCCCCATTACAAAGCATCCATCTACTTAAAATTCCATCTCAATGCTAATGAATAATAATATACAGTCATAGCCGCTGGAAATGTCTCAAGGGAAATAGATACTGCTGAAATTAGGCCTGATTGACCATTAGAAACTATACCCCTTGTGTGATCAGACAATTATATTAGTGGTTACCATACCTACAACATATATGGAACAAAAATTGAAAACCCCTAAATGGTTATTTTAAACCACCTATCCCTGACAGTAGGGAATGATTCTTTCACGGCCTATTCCCTGTTGAACATAAACCATACTTCCGGAACACACATGGTCCACTAAAAAATTATCTACTCCTCAAAATACCTTGTCTACCACTATGATATGGAATTACAGGATAACCTCAGTATTTTCTACACAAATAGATATGTCCAAAGTATCAATTGAGTGTCCACATACATGATCACCAGACGCAAATCCTCCTCTAAATGTCACTCTCTAGAATCCTCATCTAGGAAAACATCTTGAAAAAAAGAAAGACATCCTAGAACCTGATCCCCAATATAATTTTTTCTACAGATCCCCTAATAGTTGGAGAGCAGTTATAGCCACATGGAATCCCTAATTTTTGATGACATAATGTATGCACAAAACTACCTCTGAAAGTCAGGTCACAACACGTATACGTATTTTTGGTTACCAAGATATATTACCCACCACTAACGCATAGCTCCCAAAATATGACTAACTAAAAGTGAAACCCAATACTCAAATCGATCTTAGATTAGAGAAAATTTAATCTCAATATCCTCTATTCAGCATTCTGTCTCTATATCAGAGACACTCAAATCATATGAACCAATAATCTACTATTTAAATGAACATCAATCCCACTAAAAATTCTCAACCTCCTCTGTCATGTTAACCCTCTGATGATCATCTAGATCAAACTTTTAAACCTCAACTATTTTAGTAAAACACAAAAGATAATCAGAATCTGTTCCCTAAAATAATGACCATATCATAATCCTATCATTGTGAAATTCTATCCAAGATTATTTAATTTAATTATTTAAATTTTTCCCTAAACACTAAATTCAAACATGATCAATATTCATCCCGATTTATATACCTCTCCTAGTTATCTATCATGAAAAAAGTTCTAACTCACTTGTTTATTCAAGAATCTCAGAATCTATGCACTGGATCCCAATGGTGGCTGAAAATAATTTTTACTAGTCGGTCTCCCAAGCTTACGTCTTACACCATGGTCAATTTACACTACTAAAATACCAACCCATGAAATATTTACTATGTATAACACTAATATCCATATTATCTTTCAATCAACACCTTTGATAAAAATCATTCCTAACCCCTCGAAAAAATTATTCTAATAATAAGGGAGTAAGATAATAACACCTCAGTCCAACCTCTAATAGGCCCCACATTGGAAACTAGAACCAAGGGTAATAAAATCTAACAGTATGGGAGGGATTACCCTATATAAATGAAATGTGATTGGGATATAGGATAAACAATCATCAAAAAATTATAGTAAAAAATATAATGTTAAACCAATAAACAACCAATAATGAATAAATAATGTGTTATTAATTTATATAAAAGTATATATGTTAAGACCAAAAAAGAAATTCTACCGTGTGAACTCAACAGAAACTAAAAATCATGTTGTAATGTCAATATGAGTCCCAAAAGACTTCCTAGACACCAGAATTCAATTTGTAAATATACGTTTATAATAGAAGGTAGGCATAGTAGTGGAATAACCAAGGGCTCAAGTTCACATGTGAAAATAGAATGTTAATCCATCAGTGAATGAATACCAAAACCAAAAATATCCTATATATGTCATCTAACCAAAACCAACCTCACCATAACCCACTCTCTAAATAAAACGCCTAACATAATAATATAACACCAAGATGATAAAAATTTAATGTTCCTCTCTACCTCTTCACTAATTATTATCCAATCCCACTCCTGTAATGTTGAATATCCTATACTCACATACCTTCAACAAATATCATGTCTTATCCCATCACATCACATCCTGTCTGTACACACCTAGACCAAACATCACAACCCATACCTCTTGAAGACACATGGACTACCCAATACAACTTGAACTAGATTAGTAGGGAATCATGAATGTATAAGGATTCCAACATGTTCCCTCCTCCTACTATGCATGATCCCAAAAACATATCGATCATGTAGTATAATTTCTCTCTAATATTCACCTCAGACAATGCATCACATCTCACCTATTTTCGCTAAGGAGGATGCATCACATCTCACCTATAGAAACATGGGCCACACATGAATTCTGAATTATGAGTGGGGGACAGGGGGAAACTATCCATCTTTGTCACTACCATCGTAGATGTTGGGGAAAAAAACTAGAAATAAGTAATTATGAGTGTTTGTAAGGGTTTCCAACTATTCAGGGCAGATATAAAAGAAAATAAACGAACACGATTTAGATATAGAACAAAATACCCATCCTAATGGTTCATATCAACAATACTATTTCACACCATATCCCCACAAAGTACTACATATCACCCAAAAAATCTTTTTCCATAACTATATGAAACACCACATAACCGCCAAACAATTCACACGTCACATTCCACATTGATCAAACATGTTTGACCAAATTTATTCATTATGATATTTTTCAACCATTAAATTTTACCCCATTGTATTAAATTACTATCCCATTTATAAATTCATCTAATCATGTTTAAGATATTTTTCAAATATTTGTTTTTAACCATCCTTTTTTATTTACGGACCTATTTTGTTTTGTTTATAATCAAATTTCATCCCTTTGATAACTGATAAAGTATCTCAAAAACGTCATTCTATAACCTTCCCAAATCACACAACCACCTCCGTAGCTCCACACATCCTTAATAATTATTGTGTCACATTACCCAATCCATCTCACTATAACAATGATACATCTCATCCATCTCATAACCACAATCACAATACCACTATTCTATAACCACTATGCCACAACCACTACATAACAATCATTTTTCCACAACCTCTATACAATAACCATCATGCCACAACAACTACACCATATCCACTTCACCCCAACCCCAACACCACATAACTTTAATCCTGAAAAACACTATGTAACTTCCCACCACACAACAAATACTAGTCTGTAACATCTCTCATCACACAACATCCCAAAACACATATGAAAAAACAACAGGAATAAGAATACATCACAACCCACATTTCACCTTCCATGTCAATTTAGGGGATTTAACAAATTAACTATTTTTATTAGAATGATAATTATAAAAAATATCCTAATATAAGGGAAACCAATTATAAGGAAAAAATATGTTCATTAACCTTTTATTCAGGTCTGATTGCATAAACACAAAATAAGGTTCATCATTGCCTGAAAATAGTGCCAACAAATCTCCCAACATCCATTATTTTTATAATTAGGATTAATAATGCACCATACCATCAACATATTGTGTCAAAGTAGTATAAAATGTGATAAATCCCTATACCAATAAATTTTAGGCTTTAAAATTGTTTATATGATTACGTCAAGCCTTACTACCCACCAAAAGATAATAAAAAGTTTACAGATCCCACATATAGCACGTTAGAGAGTGTGAATCAGGATATACTCTTTATAAGATCCTTTCGAATCACGATACACAATACATGGAAAAAACAAAACAACCATAAACCACAACTACCCAGGGAAAAACTATGGATTGACCTACACCACACCTAATGATCATCAAAACACAGTATAAAAAACCAAAAACCAAAAAATCACCACCACATTAGATATATAAATAAGAAAAAAATGAAACATATGATAGATATTGGAGAACTCACTATTGATGAATGATCATAATCCAAGGATTGATCCCCATCAAAGTAATCAGAAGACACCCAAAGAGATGGCTGTCAAATATCCTAGAAATGAGATGGACAGTACTGGTTATAGGGTTTTGAAAAAAAACCCAAGTGTTGTATCCATTTCTCAAAGAATTTAATAGGTAATTTATAGGGTGCATACCCATTACATGTCATGTAATGTTCGGGTATTAATTTCTACCATAAAACTTGTCACCTTGAAAGATATATCATGTGAATTTATTACAATTCATGTTGCACCCAGTAAACTATCCTTTCACATCCTGAAAATTTAAAATGATGTGTATTCTTCATTCTTATAGAGTTTATTTTCCAAACACATCAAAAACAACACCATGCCTCCCCCAAGATCCTCGAAAACCAAAAACAGGGAAAGTAATAGATTAGGAATATATGGACTATTACATGTGAAATATAGTCATTTAATGTGAAATTCAAACAAAATTTATATTACTAAATCAATATTTTATATAGATACAGTGGTGAATGTACCATTTTTCCATAGGATTCCTTGTAAATGGTTTATACATATATTTAAAATGGATTTTAACAATGAAATATAAATTTATTTAATACATTATTGCATCAAGAATTGAAAAAATTATATTAATTATGAATAGTGGAATATAATAAAAACTAGAAGTGTAATTATGAAAAATTCAAGAACTACACTATATACATTTAAGCAACCATTATATGGGAAAAAGAATCAAAATAGGGAAGAACATGGAAAGGATGAAAAATACCAGATAAAACATTAACTTAAACTAACTTCCAATTAATCCACATAGGTGTTAAAACATACCTCACAAGTAGGTTCATAAAGAAAAACATTTACATGTCAAAATATCTTTTCCACAAAAAAATGAAATGTATAACTAATAGCACTAGAGGATACCATATATAGTATAAAAATTCATGAAAAAACCAATAGAAAGAAGTAAATACTAAATTACCACTTATGAAAATGAATGTTAGCTGATAAAAATTAATGATGGATTCAGTATATAAAAAGATCAAAACAATTTATGCTAATGTTACAGGGGAACAATCTCATCATTCTCTCAAAGAGGAAGGGTATTGAAACTGTGTCAATGAAATGATTTCACCTTCACATACAATGGAGAGATTGGTAAATAGGATCTATAAAATTAATTAGGTGAAAAAATGTGAACATGGGGGCACTAATGTCAACATGGTATTCAAATATCCGCTCATTGGAATCACTTGATCAGGATTCTACATTTTGTGAAGTTAGGATATCGAAAATATAATTTTTTATTTTTTTAATTGTCAAATAATGTAAACACTATGCTTCTAAAAAATAAAATTATCAAAAATATTTTCTTGTAATTATTTTATGATACCATATGATTATGGATTCATCCATAGAAACTAAAAGTTATAATTAAATAAATATATCTTGTAAACATTGTTGTTTTAATAATTATTTAGTTTTATTTATATAATAGAATAATTTGTTTTAGAGATAATGGTAATTTTTTAAGGATATATATATATATATATATATGTATATGACATAACATGCTCTCATGATCCATCACATTAGACAACATTATGTATGATTCTTTGGAATTTTTAATTTATTTTACTCATTTAATCCTCAATCAGCTATATGATCATCCAATTTTTATTTAATAGTAATTTAATTATATTAATGTTTTATTGCATTAATAAAAAATTTATTCTCATTGATTTTTTCAAATAAATTTCTATAATGGTAATGGAAATATTTTATAATAAATTAAAATAAAAAAATAGCTATTTATTGATTATATTTTTAAAATTAATAATACAGTCCGATAAATTTAGTAGTTGATTGAAAAAAAAAAGAAATATTTTATACAATGGAATGGAAATGAATAAAATTAATGGAGGAAAAAAGTGACGAATAATAATGGAATTCCTTTATACAATGGATATACTATCTGAAAAAACAGAAATAATTTTCAAAAATAAAATTAAATCCTATTAGTAATCCCCATTTTATGTAAGAAAATATTCCACCATGGTTCCATTCCACAATGTGTGAACAATAATCACAACTTCATGATGTATTCTTATTCAGACTCTAATAGAATATGCAATGTTCCAAGTACATGTGGAGAGACCCAGTAATTAATTTCTTAACATAGTGGTTTCAGATTCAACAACTAAGATATTATGGTTTTTTATCTTGTAGAGATGAATTATAATAATCATTTCATTGGTTTCATCTTGAAAAGCATTTCCATCTATGAAGAGACGTGGAAGATCACTTTTGATTAATCTATATAAATTTCATATAATATTTTTTATTTGATACCTTGTTAGCAAAAAAAATTTATGATAATCTTAATAATATATATTCATGTTCTAATACACCCATGCACCAAGATAACCACCTGAAATATTTTGTGCATGATAGAGAATAGAATGAAACATACTCTAGTATGAAATTTGGAATGGATTACTCCTTACACAATGATCCAATAGAATTTATGTGGAACATAAACCTAGTTCTCAAATGTGTTTTTTTAGGATTCATGACTTAATAGAGATAAGAATTTTAGGTTCCCCAAAACAGCCATTAACCTATAGAAAATATAATACCCCTACCCTATGAAACAAATCATGCCCCTACATCAACTTATAATTAAATATATATGAATAAATACACAGATTAATACCATATATCAGCCACTAAAATACACCTAAGAGAATACAAAATGAAATTTAAAATGTAAATTTTGACAAATGTAAACATTGATTAAGTAATTTCATTTTTACAATATATAAACTTGGAGACACCCAAAATACATTTTCACAGAACATTCACTTTCCTGGTGATTTCCAAATTCTAAAGTCACAATAATATGATAGTTGATTTAGATAGAATATAATTACTCCATAAATAGTTTCCCAATGTGTATAATATTTAATGTGTATAGAGTATATTGTGACAACCAATGCTACTGAACATTCCCATAGAGATAGAGTGAAAAGATAGTTATCATGTTCATTGACCGTTTGAAGATTGTGTTACAATACCATCTAATAATCATTCATATTTGGTTCAGTGAAATTCTTGTGTGAACTATTTTTTAAGAAGTTAATTTTGGGGAAAATAAGCCCTAGGTAGAGGAGAGGATTGCTCTATCAATTAAACTTCCAAAAAGAAATTTCACTACACCAACTAGCCAATGTGAATTTTTGAAAATTAGATGACATATACCTTGAAGAATAATACACTACTGAGAAGAAATTTGGTTTTATGGATATTTTGTGGGAGTGTTAATATACACAGTTAGGATAAATGTTTTTTGAACTAATTTTATTGATATAAACACCCAAAAACAACTTTTCTTACATTAAAACCATGATTTACTCTATGATTTTAAGACCAATAACCCCTTCATTTTTTTCTGTAAATTTGAGACTAGGGATCCCATTGGTAGTTTCCTTTTTGATGAATATACCATATAAATATATTTAGGATTCCATTAATTTTCTTTATGAATGTATTGGGAACTCCTCACACTGATAGAGAGTTTACCTAGATATAAGAACAAACATTTTTCATTTGTGTGATCCTATATCTGAATTATATGAAAAGAAACTTACAATTATGTATCCTTCATCTAATTATGTTAGCTATGCTATAAAAAACTACAATTACTCATCAATTTTATAAGGTAGTTCCAATATAATTCATAGAAAATTACTTAGTGAAATCATGAGTCTATCCTCAATTAGTTTTGAGAAATATTTTGTTCACATGTAGAAGATATAAACAGTAATATAATAAATAATATTGAATTGACCAAAACTTATACATTTGGAATTTAAATATACTATCTAATAGTGAATTTCTATTATCAAAAGAAATTTTTTGTATTGTAAAAAATAATTTATCAGGTTAAAGGCTAAAATATAGTAAATTTGTTAAGTCAATGTGTAAGGAAAATAAATATAAAAAAATCATTAAATTATTGAATGACATATTGATTGACATATTCTTATTTTATCTTTATTTTTTCTTTATTTGGATCCACTTTATTTGATAATGAATTTCATTTTCATGTTTAGAAATTAGTATTCACAGAAATGTCACTCCCTTAAAAATAAAATGACACCCAACCCTCAAAAACCAATCAAAATGAAAAAAATTAAAATTTATTCTTATGATCTACCATATCTCGTTAGATAATAATTATCCCATGCATTGTGATGTTTCTGGTCCATATAATGATTTTAAATCCCTTCAAAGCTTTGAACTATTCCAATAGATGATATGGATCATTTGTAACTAACACATTATTATCTTTATTTTTCAAAAATATTTTTCATAATTTTTATGGAATATTATTATCTATATTCATAACATGTACGTAGTACAATTATAATTCTTTAAATATAATATTATACCAAACAAATTTCATAATCATACTCATCCAATTATTATATCATGTTTAACTATGGGTTAGTTTATCCCCCTACATGAATCAAGGTATAATTTTTTATGATCAATGGGTATGAAGACATAAAAACTAGTAGGATATGAGTTTAATATATTTATACTATTATTTTCATAACAGTAATATTAATATTTAACTCATTATTAATATTTCGCATTTTATTTGTTTTAAAATAATTGAAATAATACTATTATGGATTTTCTCATGAAGAACCATACTAGAAAATCCCATAGAAAAAACATAGAATTTAATTAATCATTATTTAACTTATATTATAGTACCATCAAAATTCTTCAGATTATAAACTCATGAACATATAATGAAGGCAAAAACGGTTACACTAAAAGAGACTAGGAATATTTGAAACAACTGAAAATTAATGATGGATACTTTATAAAACGTAAAAATAAATATCTGTGATATGGATATAAAAGATCGATATAAATGTTAATACATGTTAATAACGTTTTGATTAATATTATAAATGGGTCTACATCATTATATATTAGGTTAAAGAAGTTCCAATTATGCAAGAGTACAAGGTTAGGGTTTCTTATCTCACAATTTCTTTCTCTAAGACAAGATTTGTATTGTGAAATTATTTTCTTTTTATGTGTGTATAAATTTACAATTTTAATGATTATACAATGATTTCATATTTGTTAATTGTTTTTATTTTTCTATTTCAATTATTATCTTTCTAATTATTTTTGTTATAAAATTTCCAATGTAATATGGGTTTCCTTCCAATATCACATTAAATTCAATATTTTTTAGGTATAAATTTATATTTTGGGAAATTATATGATATTTTTCATGATAATCATATCAATTGAAATCTCTTTTATGTATAAAATGGATTCAAATATCTTATTGCAATTTCACATCCTTTTGATTCACTATTTGATTGAAAGGATATACATAAGTAAAGCACACCTTATATCTTTTTATAGTCATCCATTTTTATCTATCTTTTATATAATATTAATATTATCTAAATAATTCTTTTATCAACACCTAAATAATTTCGTATATTTTTATTCCTCTATCAATTAATTTCCTAAAATAATTTATCAACGAATCCTATTAACATTTTTTACACAGTTCACTTTTTACATTGTTTCCAATATTTTGAAAGGATTCTCATTATTTACTTTTTCATTGTTGAAAATATATTCCAATGATTATATCCATTATTACTTATAAATAATCCTCTAGAATTGTTCATGTTTTTTCAATATTCTTTTTATTACCATTATTATATTAATTCTTCATTTCAAAATTAATCTGAATAAAAAATATAAGAGGTTATTAAAATATCTCTATTATTTTTACATATTATTATAATATTTAATATATTATATTTTATAACACAAATTAATGTTTCTATGAACTTTTCATACTATCTGACTTACATTTATATAGAATTAAATGTTACATTTTCATTATCTTTCATTTATAGTTCAAAATCTTTCTTATAATTATGTTCTCTATCACTCTCTATCTCTATGTTGATGTTATTTTCCTTCATGTCCATTTTCATTAATCTCATTCAGATATTATATATCATTTAAAGATTTTCTTTGTTGATATTGGTTTGTTTTATTAAACCTTACTATTTGTGGTGTCTGTTTGAAGGATACTTTCTAGGAAAGTTATTCTCTTTTTATACTATGGAAATTTTGAAATTATTTATACCTCTTATTTCAATAAGGATTTTTATTTATTATTACATATTACGGATTAAATATTTTATTTTTTATTAATTTAATTAAAATAGTGGATTCAGTTTAATTTTTTAGTTATGGGAAGGTCCTTGAATTTCATATTACCTATAACCATTGGTAGGTATCATGAGACAATCTTGCCTTCATATTTGTGATATGGTGTACCTACATTTGTTAATTGTCTTGGAAAATGTCCTTGATATTAAGGATAAAATGTCTTAAATTATCCATCCCATCTCTAGAAAATCGTTTTATATTCCCTATGTGAATATTTATAGTATTATCTTCTCCATGGATATATTACACGCTCATATTATTATTTATTTTTTATAGTTCATTCTAATTTTTTTTACCGTACTTATTATTTATTGTTTATTTCCTGATAGATTCCATTGTACACTACCCATTACTCAACTTTATATCTTTCCCCTTCATTTGGGTTTTCATTTACCTAGAAACATAGAAGTTATCTCTGAATAATTTCAATTATAATCCAGAAAGAATAATAAATTTCACATTGAGGTATTACGTTGTATATCAAGTTTCCAAATATAATGAGATTTTTTTATATATATCTAGTATACTAAGACTATTAAAATATTGGATCCTATGTAATTTCAAATATTTTATTCCTTAATAACGTGTTAATGTAACAACTTCTTCTAATATACTAGATTCATCATTATTACAATTTCTATCTAATAATGTTTAGTTCAAAACGTGTTAACTAGATCAAGAATAATTTAGTTAGATAACACAAACGTTATGATATACCCTTATAAAATTTAAGACATTTTACTACCCTATATTATACTATGATTAAATATTCATGATTTAATTAACTAATTATATGTGTTTTATTGTTTAGAAATGGTTCCTAATAGATATAATAAAAAATATTATCGACACTCATAATCCATTTAATGATTTCCATCATAAGAATGACAATGTTTCCATAGTTAGAGATGAAAATATTATAAATTTCTTGTGTAATATTACTTAGGTTATGAAAAAATAATTTCGATATGGAGAAATGTGTTAATCCACATCATGGTGTAAAAATGATTGATTTCTTCATGTGAAAAAAACCTCTATCATTTAATAAAACCATATATCAATTTACATCTAAAAATAGATAAAATCCCTAGAAAACATATTTATTTATTTGGTATGTAAAGGGGAGAAGGTTATTATAGTTTTTTCTCATCTAAAAGGATATGCAGACCAATAATGGTCATTAATTCAAAAATTATGTGTAAATAGTTGATATAAAGTATAGAATGGGGGGATTTCACGAATATATTCAAAACAAATACACAACATATGGGAAGTGAGATGATACGTAAATTAAATTACGAAATATTTGATAGAAATAAGAGTAACATGATTCTATATATAATATTATCATTATGATGTTATCTTGACATGTTGTAGAATGTGTGTGTATTCTAAAAATAAGGATCAATCAATTCATTTATAGTTAAATTTCAAGACATCGAAGAGAATTCATTTCTCAATACTTTTCATCATATGGTGATATAAAACCATGATCTATCAAGACAAAAAAATAATTTACTAAGTCTTATATATTCAAAGAGGTTTGGAAAATAAGAAGATATTTGACTATAAGGTAACGAGAAATTTTGAAAGAGTGAAAAAGGGAAAAATGGAATTCCAAAAATATAATAATTTTGGAAAGAACCACTTTGGTAAATATTTTCAAGGAATGATATTATCATTTTTTTAAAGATAAATGTTATCATTAAAATGATTATAAAAATAGAATCCACTAATATATAATTCATGAACTATTAGAAGATGGGGTTTATTTTAACCAATAAACTAATTTGCAATGAAATTTACCCAATAAAAATCTATGAGGGAAACTATAATATTTTGTTATAACTAATGTTTATGTTTAAAAATTCTGAATGATATGATATCTTATACACTGATCAAAAAGAAATGTTATATAATGATCTATTTGATTTCAGAACCAAAAAATGTTTTATAAAAATCAATCTTTCATTGAAAATTTAATCATCCCCTAACACTCTAATAAGATAGATTTCAATTAGTAAACCTACGAAAAATAATTTTAAAATTAGGACATATTAAGAAGTATCTATTGATATGTGTATATATTTCCATGTTTAGAACACAATTTTTATACCTATTTTAGAATTTGACATCATCTATTGTATGTATTAACTACCAAAGTGTAATCCATAAATTTTGTATATGGTGATATAGATTTAAATTAGTAAAGGAGGAATGAAATGCCTTGTGTTTATATTATGTCATCATTATCTATGTCAATTCAAAATACATATCTAGTAACTCCTAGCAATGAAATTTTAATCTAAGTGGAAGAGAAAAAAAATTAACCTCTTTATGAGAAGGACATCCTATGAATATAAAATATACCTATTCGAAAGGAAAATATTTAGGTATTTATGTAATGATTATTTGGAAATCCACCTTTTATATAAGTATACTTTTATATCAAACTCATCATGGATGGAAAACATATATAATTGATTCTTTAATTGATAACCCAAGTTGAATTTTCAGTGTAA
Source organism: Viscum album (assembly GCA_963277665.1). Lineage (NCBI taxonomy): Eukaryota > Viridiplantae > Streptophyta > Magnoliopsida > Santalales > Viscaceae > Viscum > Viscum album. The sequence goes on from OY728123.1 coordinate 1,501,439,382, forward strand.
ATAATCAACTTTAAGAGTTGTGTTATATTGGATTAAAATTCATTATTATTTCACCATGGGTACACCCATCCATGTTTTTAAAAGAAAAAATCTATTTGTTATAATGTTCATCTATAAAACCCTATGACCATAAAATAGATGGTTTTGAGGGAGAATTTGAATTTTCCATTTACTAAAGTAGAAGAATTTTTAGCCAGGATTCAAATTGTAAAATTAATGTCTAGAAACATAATATAAGTTATTTAGGTTTTTTATAGATTCTTATAAATCAGTTAGTGGGATTGGTGGAGAATTAGTGGCAGACTAGGGTGGTCGAGAAAATGTAGTGAAGACAACAGCAGCCAACGACTGGCTGATGTCATACGGAAGGCTTGCTAATGGGGGTGTAAGTGGCCAAGGTTCCATTATTAGTTTTACTAACATTACAATATCCCTCAATGTGGGAATATTTACATTTTAACAATCATGTTTTTATAGGTTCTATCCCATGACCTCTCTTTTACTCTCTGTTACAACCATATATACCCCACCTCTCTCTTTTATTGGGCTCCTATTCAAGGGATTTTCTTCTTGGGTGTTTATTATTCTGATTCATGGTCTGGGATCCTCTATATATTTCTGTATAGTCTCATTATTATTCACTAATTAATTTTTTTACGGTGTAAATGGATATTTCTCTACTGAATGGTGAAATAACTGGATTTCAAATGGGATTTCATGCAGCCTAGGAGGAGGATATATCAATATGACATCTCCTTGTCAACCCTCATTATTTTATCATATGTTCATCATGCTTGATAATTCTATTTAGTTTTAATTAGAATCTAAATTGTATAATGATGAAAATTCTCTATTAGGTTGTGTATTTGGTTTGTTTTGAATTTTGGTGTGTTTAGGTGGTCTCCAGAACCGCATTGATCAAATAGCATATAATTTTTGGATACTCGGTGAGTTATCTAGAATTATTCCTCATCTAAATTTAATTAATAAAATAATTATATATTATAAAATTAATAAATTATTGATATTTTTATATGATCTAGGGTATCTAAGATGATCTCGGTTGATGAGAGAAGTTTTTTGATTGTCATAGAAGGGAATTGAAATATGATTCTAGCCATTGGAGATAATAGTGAAAAGATTAAAACTTTAGTTAATTTATCATTGGAGCCTACACTTATTGTTTATAAATGTTTATGTGGATGTTTTCATGTTTATAGACCTACGAGAATGATAAACTCGTAAGATAATTTGATTTTTTTTAATTTGAAATTATAGGATTGACTACACAATGATACATGTCCATTTTGGTCCTTATCACCATCATGATAGCCTCGGTCGCCAATAAAAAATAGGTTTGACTCTTAGGATGACATTTAGACACCACAAATATTGGGGTGTGACGTGACTTAAGATGGATGGATTTGGTATGGAGGGTAAAAAAAACATAAATTAAATGATGAATAGGGGTTATAAATAACCCTTGAACTATATAATTTGGCATTGGACACCTATGGATGAGTTCGTGACCATTGTGACACTATGTGGCCTCAAGACCTCTTTGGAGGTGAGGCTAGATAGGGTTGTTTAAATGAGTATAGAATTTGTGATTATCTCCTTTACAATGTGATCAGGTCTAGGCTGGTTTATTATAGCTAGATTTAGATCTTATTGGGTGAGTACAACAACCTTGACTGAAATTGAGGATCATGATATTTTTGGGGTCATCTCTAAAATAATAAAATTTTAGTGAGACCCAAGGTATCATGGATGGTCATGCTACCATGTTTATGATGGAATTGGACGTGAAATCCTTAGAGTGATGGATGCTGAAGAATGACCCATCCATGAACAATGTATTATATGAGATTTCTTCTATTATATGGAGACTAAGGGGATCCAGTGGTTTCCCCATTTATAGGCCAACCCAGAGTGGGAAATCATAGCCATGGGTGGTTATCATTTTGGTGTCACCTAGGACCTGAAATGATGTGCAATCCTAGGGGGGTGATAATACAATGATGGGAATATCCGTTCAAACAACCATTTCATTTTCTTTTATTTATTTATTCATATGTAAATATTCACTTATCGTATATGTGAAACATTTTGGATTTAACGATTTGGATCCAAATAAAGATGGTAGTTTCGATGGATATGAATCCTGGTGATTGAAGCTAGCTTGGATTAGGATATCGGTATATGGTTGTCAATTTAATGAATTTAGATTGATACATATAATCTACCATGGGAAGGGCCCTTCAAAAAATCAGATATATAATTCAGTCATTCAATTTTTTGACCATTCATATGAACATTCATTATATGGGACCATGAAGACATAAAATATGCTATTTTTTCCTTTGATATAGTGTTAGAAATACATATTATCACATGATTGGTCCCTAGATCCATAAAATATTTTCTTTTCCATGAATTTGGAGCCAATCCATAAACTATCCCTGGATGGGTCACCTGATTCATCGGATATGATTGGTATTCTGTCAATTTAGAGCTCAGATGACTCGAATGTAGTGGGATGGGACAACAGATTCCTATGGATTGTTTAGGGAAACCATGGATTTTGATCATTCATGTTAATTTTGAGGCATGTTTATCATGAAATTCATAGATAAACCCCAACACTGCATGAAGTAGGTGTGGTTAATAAAAAAATCCTAAACCTAAGAATTTAAATTTGTTTTATTAATTTATTTACTCTCAAGAAGATTACATTAAAATATAACTATATAAGCTTCTTATTATATGAACACATGTTGTTTCCCTTCCGTTGTTTGTACTTTCACCCTACTTGGACCACCACTGCACATTATTACCCATGTAGTGATTCAGATGGATACAATAATAAAATGGGATGAGGCCCAAGGCCGATCAAGTTTGATGGCTCAAATGAGTTCACAGAGCCTGTGATGAGGTATGGCTCAATCATGTTAGGGACATAATGGCTATATTTTTCATTATTTATGTTTTGTATAAGTAACTAACCATGTTGGTGGTGAGTCGTGTGTATGAACTGGTTGTTAGGGGATTTTCTATATTTTATTTTTTATCATTAATTTGTATATTTATTATTTTAATTTTAAATTTACAGATATATATGACTTTTGGTTTATTATACAATGACATTATACTCTAATACAGGGGGTATAGTCTCCCTATAGTACCATCAAATATCCTCGTATATTAGTTAGATTCATATATCATATATGCTCATATGGTTGAGGTATAATAGAGACCATCAACCCTAACTCCATTCATTGGTCCATGGTAGTATCATGTGAAAATGTGGCGTCAATGCCTTTCTTTTATTATATCACACTATTTTGGGATTTGGTTGATTGATGGTTTATGAATTTTCAATGAAACTGATGGTTACTATACAGGTGTATTGAGAAACATTATTCATTTCGGATGTCTAGGTTATTGGGGATTTGAATTCTATTTTTTTTTTCATGATATGTTTGTATAGAATTTGCAAATCATATGAAACGCATGGATGTTTGAGGTTATTAATTTTATTATGGATTATGGAGCCAATCCCATTATCAATAGGAATTCAATTTTATTTTGACAGATGGTCGATAGAGGTAAGAACCATCTCATTAATCATACTAGGTTTGTAAGATTAAAATGAAATATTGGTTTGCTAGTATATGAATTTACTAAACATTAAGGTATAGTTATTTAATGTTAAAAAAATACTCATATTGTGTATTACCATATATGTACCTAGTGTCACACTAATTTTCTATGATGACTTATATTTGTATTTCCTTTTAATGGGAGGACATGTAAATCTTTGACAGTACATTCAATGACACGGGAGAAGACATAGACCATATTGAAAATAGGTTTAGTGACCATAGTGTGCTAGCATGTCATTGGATACCAAATCAAGAACCACATATGAGTTTTTGTAGTTTATTTTTGGTTATTTGATGTTTCCAGTGACCACCTATATGGTGTTTCCCATATAGTTTTTAATGTAATTGGACTTCTTCACATATTTTGACATCATTTGATCAACCAATTTCATTTATGAAAATGTTTTTGGTTGTGTCAATAGTTTCCCATGAGACATGATCCTCCAAGGGGTAGTCATATGGGTTGTTTCTCAATGTGGATGGATACCCTATGGGTGGGTGGTCGTATTGGTATGGTATGCCTAATATGTCTGTAAATGAGACCCTTGATAGGGTCTTTTGGAATGTTAATATAATGGTATGAGATGGGAGAACGGATAATTATTTGTCAATTTTAAACCCATTTTGAGGAAATTACCTGTCGGATTGGTTGTTAGTCCTAGGAATCCTGACATGATATTTAATTGGGATAGGTGGTAGAACAAAATACGATCAGTTTTGAATCAAACTCGGTGATGTCAGAGTGTGATTTAATTGAGGGTGAACCCTCAATATAGTTATCCTTGGATCACAGTTTCCTAATAAATGGAAGCATTAGGGAATACTTTATGGTATGTAATTGGTGCATGGGACGAGGGTATGGTTTTATTTTTATGTTAACCTTTAGTTCTAATACTTTTGTAATTATGGTTTGGTTTTGAGGGTAAGACCAAGGTGATATATGTTTTAGTGTGTTTTGGTTGCGCTTTTAGTTGTGTGTTTTGAGAATGGGTGGATATTCATCACATGTAATAGTATAATGTGTTAGTTTAGAATAGGGCTTTCATGAAGTGTCGACATGATGTAGAGAATCACCGGTCAAGTTTCAGGATGTACAAACCATGATAGATTGGGTAGGGTTCTACATTTGGTTATACGGAAGTGTATTGATGTAACATTTATATGATTTTCTGTAGAACACACAATTTATGATTAGTGAAATTGAAATACTGATCAATTATTGTCTATGTGAGAACCAAGGGATGTGGATTTTTTATCCAATGATTATGGGCATGATGGTCTAGATCTCAAATGAGGATTATAGAATGTCTCTTCATGGTAGAAGAGACCTTAGATATGGAATCTCTAGGGTGACTTGATGAATAATTTAGTTTGTTAAAGGAAGTAATTTCTTGGTTTGAGGTGAGTGTGTATTAGGAGAAACAGAATGAATATTTTTTCGATGTGAACTTTATGGTTTTGTACTCCGGATTAGAAATTATGGAAGAATAATGATGTGAAAGTACACCATTTTCCCTTATAAGTTCTGTCACTATTTATGGTTGTATATTTTTCATATGTGGTGGATGGTGCTCTCATGAGCGATGAACTGGAAATGGTTTGATGTTTTCAGATGGAAATCAGAAATGAGAAAATTTTTCCAAAAAGGTCCTCAGGTGAAGTGATGGATAGATCATGGGTCATTGTCTTGGGGTTCTGTTCAAGTGGAGTGATGAAAAGAGTTCTTCTTTGTTCGTGAGTGGTATGTAGATCATGAGCATGTCATCATAATATGAGAAGTGTTGTGGGAGTGGGAGACTGGTAATTGGATGGTTTAATTCATTCTATAAATGGAAGATAAATGGACCCGAATACTACTAGTTTCCTAAATGAATTCTAGTTTCGATTTGAATGTGGTATCAGTTATAGTGCTAGAATGTGTGTCATGATTGGGATGGATTTTCATTTTCCAAATGTGTAAGATAGAGGTGTGAAGGTTCATTGAGTATAGTAGAGCATGCATGTAAATTTGGATAGGCGAGGGATCCACTAAGATAATATCACTAGTAGTTATGTACTTACCTTAGTTATTGTGGTTGAATTATAATTGGGTTCCTTTACAGTTAAAGGCATCATGATAGTGGTTTGGTGATGTGATGATGGCTGGAGGAGAGTCTGTTTGAGAATGGATAGCCATAGGTGGTTCAAATTGTGTTCTCTCATATAATTATATATTCTCGGTTAAAAAGAATATTGGAAATGTTATATAGGATTTGAAAAGAGTGTATTGGGTATTAGAGAAGGATTTTCAAGAAAAATTCAGCACGTATATGCTTCTAAATGGAATGGTTGTACACATCCCTATACATCTGAATCTGGAATGGGAATTTGTATCACCACTGGATAAGATTTTTTATAAATTTTTTGCTGTATTGAGTAGGTAACCACAATTAATACATCATTAGAATTCTATGATCATGTTTCAATAAGAAATTATGATCTTGGAGGCTCCATGACATGGAATTGGAATTTATTATTAATGGTCTATAGTAGGGATAAAAATTGGTTGATTTATTAATTAGTTTATAAAAGTATTTTGTTTTTAGATGGATGATAAGGTGTAATTGAAATCTTGGTCTTCTACTGATGGTTGTGATCATCGGACTGGGTTTTGTGGTTTAAGAACCACAGGTTCAAATATAAACATTAAAATGGTGTTAGGGATTTAGAGATGGAAGGAATCCTTCAATGTAAGTTTTAGTGACATTGACAGGTTAGGTATTTCATTTAGATGTCCACTAGTAATTTAATATAAATATAATCATTAATTTGAATAGGTTGTAAAACCCCTTATCTATATGGGAATTGAATTTAATGGGAAATTGTAATCTTCCAATTATTGGATGTTTGGAATTATAAGTGGGGTTTTTAATAAAATTCCTAATATAAAGCAACTATAAATATGTATATTGGTATGTTTATTACACTCTTAAAGAAGTTTAATGGATCATATGAGTGTCAAATATACTTAAAACTGGTTGCGCTACTGTTGTGTAGACTAAAAAAATCAAATGATTGGAAAATACAAGCCCACCATATAACTGGTGGGGAAGGTAGTGGACAAAGTGAAACTATATATTCTAATAGCTATTTAGTCACCTTTAATGGGGGAAGTTTTTATTTTCCCACTTTGGATTTTAGAGTGGGAGTCCCCCTCCCCTATCCTCCTTGGTTCCCCCTTTTTTGGAATTTTTTTCTTAGGAGTTTTTTTGTGTGAAAAAACATGGTAAAAACTCATCTCCCTTCACCAATATCTTCTTCTTATTTCTTTAAAATATTCTTCATCATCCAGTTTATATCATAAATGCATATTTACTAAGATTATAATGAAACAATCCAATTTTAGCGGGAATTTTGTCTATCCTAGGAAGATGACATTGATGACATCTACCTATCGCCGCTCTTTGTTTCATTAATGGTACATCATACACTAATCCTTTCATTAGTATTCTTTCAAATTAAATTTTTTAATTCTTAAAATTGTGAAATATGTTGACAATTTGGCATAGTTTTTGTTTAGGGGATTATTGGGGCTGGCTGACATAATTCTGCTCAATGATCAAATAATCATTGGATTCCCTGTGAGTTATCCAATATTATGATAATATTTAATTTGATAAAAAAATTAATTATATAATTATATAATTAATTTATTAATGGTTTTTTTCTTTTTTTGAATCTTGGTTGATCATGAATTTTGTTAGATGTGCTTGGATGGTCCTTAGAAGCTATTGTGAACCCAACGAGGTAAAATTGGAATGCGTCAAATATGTGGTAGGTTGTCCTAAAGAACTACCCTTATCGTTTATATAGGTTTACCTTTCTTGTTACATATTTTTTACTCCGCATAGAGAAGATAACCTAGTAAAATAAAATGATTTAATTTAAAAATAAATTCTAGGTTTGACTACACACGGTGTCATGTCCATATGGGTCCTAGGAAATGGATTGACGTTGCTGGTGACTGATTACTGAGGCCTTGACTCTGACCATGACACTAGGACATCACCTAGATAAGGTATTGACGTGATATTCAAAGGATGGCCCTAATAGGTATGGTGAGGACCCATGAACTGAACGATTATAGGGTGCCCTAACAACCCTTTTGGTTTATCTTGTTATATCATCTCCTGATAGTCGAGGCTATGACAATTGATATACAGAGTGGCATCCATACCTTATAATATCTATGGATAGTATAGTTTATCTAGATGAGTAAGGTATGAGGGATTCACTCCCATTTTATGTATCCATGACTATATGAATAGATCATAGGTAGATTTCAATTTGGATGGGTGAACAGAAGGAGCCAACATGATCCTGAGGATCGAGAGAGGTTGTGGACCATATATTGACAGATTACCATGTATAAATAAGATGTATAAATGATAAGGACATCATAAATTATTGATGAAAATGGGGGATACCAAATCCTTAGAGTGATGGTTGTTTTCTGGAAACCCAACAAAGAAAAAAGTCCCATGTGATTGTGCCTTAAATGTATAAATACTGAAGGGATGAAATGTGTGTCATTTTCATTAGTTGGCTTTAAGTAAACATGTATAAAAAGGGGAAGTGATGGATCTAGTTGTCACTAAATCACAATATGATGACTTATCCCAGTGGGGGATAGATTGTGATAATGGGAATAGGCATTCATCTTATACAAATATATAATCTTATTTAAGGATGATTAGGAAATCTCCACTCATAGTATATGTGACACATTTGAAGTTCCTTGATTTTGATTTGGATATGAATGAGAGATAACATTGATATAAAGGTCCATGATTTGATTTTACATTTATTTTGATATAATTATACATATATGGATAACATATATTTGTATATAGTTTATGGAATACATTATTATTGGTTTCTAAATCCCTCATATATGTTATAGATTCCTTGGATTTGGAGATAGGAAAACACAATGCTGAAGGATGAGTGCCTGAATCCATTGAATATTTTATTTCTACCATAAATTTTGATATGTAAAAACAAGAATCTAGATAATGATTCATAGAGATATCATATATATTATGGATACCACATATTTTTATTTGGATGCATGGAATGTCATGATATGGGTCCTCAAATCAAAAATAAATGATTCACCATCAATGGATTTGGTGAATGGGAGTTTCAAATACCGTGGAATGAAACACTTAAGTAGTGAATATAAGTTGGGGATTCCATGAATTTTAAGAATGCATGTTACTTGAGAGGTATAGCATTTATGATGGACTCAGAGACCCCCTGAAACTAGTTGAAGAGGGTATAGACGACTGAGGTTGCAGACCTAATGATCAACATTTTTTTATTAATTTATTTTTTCAATCATCTCACATGAACATATTAATTTATATTATGGTTTTTATGGGACCATGATAGTTTTTTCTTACTAATAAATGTAGTAACACCCTTCACAGGATTCCACTCCACATGTGTACCCGATAAAAATTTCACTTAGATACAACCTTATGTTAGGCTAAGGCCCGAGTTTGACAAAACATGATGGATAGGAAGAGTTCATTGATATTTGGATGAGTCATGAATCATTGATGTCAAGGATCCAATGTTTTTATTTTTATTTTTTCTATTCTATTTAAATGACCCTCCGATTCCGTGTTGATATTTATGAATGACATGGTTATTTGAACCTTTTCGATATTTTATTAGTATCAGTCTTATTTATATGTCTTTCTTATATTCTCATTTTACATGTGATGTATTATATTTTGTTTATAATTTTTTGGATTCACACACTGATACATGGGATATAGTCTCCCCAAAGTATCATATTTTACCCCCACTATTAGTCTATTGCCTCTATCTTATGTGGTGTAACACTTCAGGGATAGTTTGGAGTGCCAATCTAGGCACCAGTTTGTGATCTGAGGTGGTATGATGTGACTAAATCAATTACTAGGAAATAAATTCTATTATTATAAAGAATATACATCTCTTTCTATGTATTGTATTATTTATTAATTATCTTTAAATAGTATAATAATTTTTTAAAATATGATTCTTCATATTTTATATAATAAGTTAATAATGATGAATAATTATTATACAATGAAATCATTTCATAAGAGGTATAAACATTAAAAGGTTATAGTAATGAAATTTGGATTAACTAACTCTCCCTATATTATTACGTATTTAATCAGTAGAGTATTTTATGATTATATTGATTACTTAATTTTGGTATCTATTACTAATATCCCATTTCACATTAAAGGATGTGAAGATCATAAGAATAATTTACAAATTAGAATTAAGACTCCTAGAAAAAATGAGTTAGATTGGAAATTGGAAAGGTGTAAATTTATGCTCCATGAAGTTTCTTTTCTGGGTCATAATATCCCCAATGATGGAATAGTTATTATCCTTCAATGAAAATGGTGGTAAATAATGACCCACACAAACAAATCTAACATGGATAATTAGTTTATTATCTTATTATGTTGAATTTAGTGTTTTTTAATATTGTCTCCAATTAGAAAATCCATTAACCATGTTGACACTTAAAGTGGTAAAATTTAAAATCCAATGGAATGTGAATATAATTTTAAAAATATTAAGAAAAAATTGATCAATGTATAGTTATTAACATTACAATTTTAAAAGGTAGTATTTATGATATATTGTGATGTATCAAAAAAAGAACCATGGTTTTTTATTCAAAATTATAGAGTGGAATCTTATTAATTAATATAATTAAATATCTATTAAAAACCAATACAAATCATGTAATTTTTTTTAGAACTAATATTTTCCACAATGATACTTGATTATTTTTAGACATTTCCTCTATCTCAAATTTTTTTATTTCTAAGAGAATAAGTAATTATTATTTTGATCTGGATACATTATCCATAAGGTGAAAGATATCACCTATATACAGATCAAAATATTAATTAATTATTCTCTTAGAAATAAAAAAAATTGAGATAGAGGAAAAGTCTAAAAATAATCAAGTACAGTGATTTCATGACTTACTACCATATTGTGATGGAGAAAAATGTTGTTGCTACATTATGTAGGAATGAATATGGTGTTCTGGACATGATAAGGATACGCAAGGATATTATATGAATATTTTTAGTAATGTTGGATAAATAAATTTCTAGGGATAGAAAAAAATTATTACCTTCCGAATTTATTAGGTAATAATAACTTTTGGAAAAGAAAAAGAAATCCTAACCTTATTATAATAGTTTATAAAAGAAAACATAGTTCATGAGTGATTTCATGTTAATATATTTCAATTAGGATGATGGTGCCTTAATGTTTGTAAAATGTTAATCGGTTCCATCCATACCTAAACTAAAGAGGGAGTTACTACGTGAATATCATAACTTCAATTTCCTTATACACCCTAGTAGTGTAAATTTGTAAATTTATTTAGGGAATATTGCTAGTGGAATAAAATGAATTAATAATTTTTTGATTTGTATCAAGATTTTTGGTGTTATAATAGGTAATGGTAGATAGATAGAATCATAAGGGCGCCATGAAACATGTCGTTATACCAATATAGATGTGGGATACTAATATAATGTAATTTTTTACTAGAAATATGAATAATCCTTGGAGAAATGATAATATATGAGAAATTATCGATTTTTTTACCAAATTTATACAATTTTATATAATAATGGAGGATCAAACCCTCTAGAAGCTTTTATGTATAAAGACTAATGAATTTGAAGGCTCAAGGTTCACCTCTATAAATTTTATCTAATTACGGACATCATTTCACTTTAAAACATGGAGGATTGTTTTGAAATCCCTCTGTACTGACACACATTTGAGACCCTAAAATAATCTTCAAACTAATGGGTAGTCAAAAAGGGGTATTAAAACATTATAATTCATGTCGATATCATAATAAATTATTTTTTATGGAACATGGAACCAGTGTCTACCTTTAATGTAATATTAATATAGAAATAATATCTATTCAGTCCTTCAAATGATAATATATGAAGCATTTTGCAGAATATATTTCATATTCCAACTTGTTGGGATGATTTTTGGGAATGAAAGATAGTGGTCAAAGAATTTTTTAATCACAAAATTGTAATAGTTATCTCTATTTAGGATCATGTTAATATAGATTTTTGTAGATAAAAGAGTTATGTTGATAATCGAATGAAGGGATAGAAATTTCAATTAATGGATAATATATTCATAACGGTTTCTCCCTAGAAGGTAGTTATAATATTCAATAATAAAAGTATTCTAATTATTAGTTACATTCCTCTTTTTTGAAATTGTAGATATAATTAGAGTTGTGTGTTAAAGTTAAACTACACCACCAATCCTCATTAATGTTTGTTATATTTTATATAATTCAATGTTAGGAACTTACTTTCCAAACCCATTTTATATAATCCAAAATTTGTGAAAAATATTTTTAACCTAAATTTTATTATAACTAGTACTCACCCTTCTATATAAATGAAATATTTGATTAATGGTTTTTATATGAAAAGAGAATGTTATTTTTAAAAGATATCTCGTAATAGTATATTTTATACATTTTTAGCCACAAAGTATTTGTATATTAATATGGTATTGGAGTGGGTAAATTATAGACACAATAATAATATACTTGAACAAAGAAAGTATATATAAAAAGTAATTCTTGATTTTAGAGGGATGCTGAAAATCATTTTCAAATTCATTTAGGTCAGGCTTGTTGGCCATAGTGGGTCAGGAACGTAAACTACAAGCCATCAAAGGATTCATCCAACCAGCTATGCAAACAGCCTCCATATAAAGATTAATGTGTGTAGTGTAATAAGAAATAAAATAAAAATATATTGTATGATTGGTTGTAAAACTAAAAAATGTGAACTAGGAATAGGATTAATTTGAATACAGAATGAGAAAACAAAATATTTAATATTACTATAATTTATGTTGTTGGTGTTTGTAAAAGTTTTTCAGGTAAATGAAGTTACAATGTCTTCTAGAACAACGTGTGGTTGTAATATGTATTCAACTGCATCATTGTCTAGGAAATTCACATTGTTGTTGAAAATAAAATATGATATATTAATAAATATTAAATAATATTTAAATATGAAAATCCAATCTAATAATTAAATATAACATTAGGGTAGAAATAAAAATGAATGTTTTATAAATCCACAGTATACAGATCATTGTAATGAAAAATATTATGATGTATTTCATCATAAGACAATATAATAATCAATTAAAAATACAACCATTTTGTTATCATAAATCTAACCATTATGGAATTTTTTTACAGTATACAATGATGGTACGTTTCTCAAGTAAACAAATACGAAACAGAAATTAAATGAGGTATAAAACATGTCTTTTTTATACAATATAGAATAAATATGAAATGTAAAATGAATTAGTTGATAGAAATAAATATAAATATCACATTTCTGTTATATCCTACGAATGAAACAGAACTTTTACATAGTCCATTTTCCCAGTATTTGATATATCCTAACAATTAAACAGAACATTGTCGCTGGATTTGGTCAATTCTAAAAATGAACCACAACATTGAATTCCTAAGAAAACATATTGTTTTGTATTTAAATAGACTGACGAACATTGGATTGGATGATATTAGGACCTATGCATCACTGAATAGTTTTAAAAACTATTACCATTGAAGAATTGTGTTCTAATAAAAGTGACTAATCTGGTGTTTCTATATTATATACAAATAGGTCGTTTCTGTACAGTAAACAAATAGGAATAAAAAATTACATTAGTTAGTGAACATGTTATTTTCTTACATCTTACAAAATAAGGCAATGTAAGATGGAAGGATTGAAAAAATATATATTCTTGGGTTAATTATTTCTACATTGATAATGATTTTAGAAATCTTATCCTAAAACAAACTAATGAGAATAATAAATTTCAAATAATGTGTTTGTTACTCTATTTAATGCAATACACGTTTCACTCTATATTATAATTCATAAAATAATAATGAAAAAAATAGTGAACATGTATATTCACCATGTGTGTGAAACATCACATTTAAGTCTTTATTTTCCGTTTTCATATTTGTATTTTCATTCATCTATTAGTGTAATTTAGTAGATTGACTCATTATATCCATGATTTCTTGATATATCTGGATATTATCTTGCAGTCCATCCTCATTATCAAAATAATCTAAAATATTTTTCTATATAGAAATTATTTTTATAAGAATCTAAAGATAGAAACTACATCAGTTAAAATCATTAAAACACATATAGGAGCTTTAACAGTATATTGATATTTAACAGTATATAGTTGTAGATTAAAATAAATATAATTTATCTTTTAAAGGATGGTATGATTTCCAAAAAATTATTAAACAATAATATTAGTAATTACATAGATAGTTACCTTCCCTTGAACTTCTGAAGAGAGAACCTTATCTTAAATATATCATTATATGAACACCCATAATATATAGAAATCGACATAATATATGAAGGCAGTCTACTAAACAAAGATTTTTATTTCTATGATACTGAATAATCTCAGGACACAAAGGGTTACATGTAATGGTCTGAATCAAATTTAGATACCCATCCCAATTACAAATAGACATTGCATCTTCAAAATTCTGGTTCACAAACCTTGGTATACCAATAAATGTTTAATGTAATATTATGTCATTCCCAAAGGAATACCCTTCTCGGTCACCACTAAGAAATGCATCTTGCTACCTATTATACAAATCCACCCTCATTTTTTTTTGACTGAATTAGATGAATGATAATATTTTAGATTCAATCATCACATATAAATCAACACTAAAACTATTGGAAATGTCTTTTAGAATGTAGTAAAGCAGAGACATCAATTTCAAGGAATTTCTAGTGAAAATAGATGTACTCTCTCATTATAACCATCCTTACATTAAAACTTGTTGTGAAAGAAGATGGGTGATTTAATATGTTTTAAACACATGCATTGATGTCTCCTATAAAAATCAAGGGATATTGTAATCAAACATACAATGGGTGTAGCTCAGCAATTCGTTGTAGATCACTATTTTTGGTTTGGATGATTATATCCTACTCTTGGTTGAGATAATAAATATCACCAGCAATATGAATTGAAATTTCATATCTATTTTCTATGCTATATGTTGCGTCATTTATTTCACTTCTTTTAAAAATATGTAGTTTTAAAGTTGGCACATCATGACGATCGATAACATCCCTTTCACTTCTAAATTTTCGATCTAAAGAATTTCTTTCATGAATCATTTTTTGCAGGTTCTCGACTATGTTTTAGTCAAAAATAGATGGTACATTTTTTCCATCCATGATATAGGTAGTAGTTATGTTAATATGTATTTGTGAATGGTTTAATAGTGATGTCCATATCAATTATCATTAGAGATACCAAGACTCACAACCCCTGTTTTGATTCTCATGTATAGTATCATACATGTATAGTTGTGAGAACTTTGGTGGTTGTCCATCAGGTGGACATAAACTACCAATGTGATGGTAGTTTTTTCTATTCAATTTGAATATACATAGAGCTTGACCCATATTGAATGACCTGTCAACTTTCCCACCAATTTACGTGAAAGAAAACATATAAATGTAAATAGGCATGTGTTATTGGGATTTTATAGCCTCAGTAGCAGTTGGATTAATGGGAAACATTTTTTTGTACTAGTGATAGGATGGAAGTATGTTCAATGTAATCTATCCCATAGAAAAATATATAAAAATCATGGGTTTTTTCATTTTATTCATTCCCTATTTCTCCTATCGAATCATAATAAAGAATGAAATTTTTTGGAGACATTATAAGGGTATCTATTATCTGAATATCTTGAGTGAACATTAAAAAATATAAAATCTATTATTCAGGACCCTTTGTTAGTAGTGGGTAGTTGTTGCCTTTTTATTTTATCATTAATTCAAATTCAGTAACTACACTAACTTGTGTTATCTGCAATTTTTTGTTCTATTGTGATTCCTTTATTATCCAACCAAATGTAAATTTGAGGTGCCACAAACAATACGAAAGTGACTAACGTTTGTACATAATCGTCTACATCAACATACATGAATAGTATTCTATATGATGTATGGCACCATTTATGTATTCTTGTGTGCCTTAATTCTCAATATTTTATGTCTTATGAGAGAACAATTATTGTTTAGAATCGATAAGTATTTCTAAAAAATATTTTAGTATTATATATATATATATATTAATGTGTGTGTGGATGATGTTATATAAATGTGTTAAATTTCCTATCATACAAGTCTATGATAATGTAATATAGTCCCCAGAGATAGTATTAGTAAATAATTATCATTTTGTAAAAGATAATTGTAATAAATGACACTTTACTAAGGACCATGGAAATATTTAAAATCATGATTTGTGCTATCTTGTCTAGGAAGAAGCTGATGAATCTAATAGATTTTCTTCGTTGGTTATGATAGCTACAACAATTATTGAGGAAATTGTTAGTAGATGGCTAGTTTGGTTGTTTGGCCTATATTTTTTCATTGTAGAACAATGAAAACATAATTAAAAAATAAATATGAGATTTTCTAAAGGCATTCGGTCTTTTTTTTCCTTGTTTAAAACAACAAAAAATGGTGTCCAATCTGTAAATTTTTGATGAACTATAAGATAATGATTTAAAAAAATGTCCACATTGTGTATGTCTGTAATATGGTTTGAATTATAAGGATTTAGATATGAAAATTTTAAAAGAACTAACCCTTCATAGATAATTGTGTTAATGGAATGTTTGTGACTGCATCTGCCCTTCCATTTATAGACTATGGTTCACTTATTGTGCGACCAGACAAATTTATTGATTTTAGTGATGAATTTACCATAGATCTCTACACTGTTATTGTGATATTAGTAAGTTATAAAATTACTGAAATAATGTTAACTGATAATACATTTTTACTTAACAAAATAGTAAACTCACAATTGTTTTTTCATTCCATCATTAGCATTATCCTTTGAAACAATTATTATCTAGAGGTTGATGGGAAATGCAGGTTGGGATTGGTTTTATTTAAATATAAATGTCATGGTGTGAAATGAAACCATTTTATGAAAAGTGGATAGTAAAGGAAATGTAATATTCATTGTGAAGGGAAACACCAAATTGGGTAAAGATGTAATTACTTAGCTTTATACTATATTTATAAAGAGATATATGAAATCTGAAACTGATAAATAGTGGAATTTGTAACTATGAAATGGTGTAAGTTATGTATTGAATAAAATAAGATGGGCATAATTGGGTTGAATGATATTATCCCATTTAATAGAAACTTCATTATACTATAATTACAAGAAGTTATGTAAACAGCCAGAATAGAGTTCAATGATGATTTATGAATCAATGTACTTTCAATTTAGTAATAGAGAAATGGTTACCAAAAATGACAATCCTATTGATGATGAATACTTTATTTTGAAATCATTACTTTAATAAGTGATTGACAATTAGAATACATCAAGGAAACAATAGTTTTGTCTTCCAATAGTATCAAATGAATAGTTGATCTTGAATTCATAAAGTAGTAGTTGTGTCGGAGATGAAGATGATCCCTAATCAAGAGCATTGGGTCACGCTGATCCTGGTAACTGTATTATGTTGAGTCAGTTGACTATTTTTGGATGAAAAGTATGGTTGATAGAAATAATAATCTTACCATTACAGAGAGTTGAACTGGCCCCAGTATGTAGCTGAACCGACTTTCAAAGAAATAGTGGATGGTGTGTGAGTTTCTATCACTGTTTTCCCAGCGTAAGTCACATGAGTACTTTATGGTATGCCGATGTGGAAGAAGGATATGTAGTAGTTGGGGTTACTTGGAGCTGCTTTTGAGCGAATAACACATCTACTAGGAGGATTTTTTAGTAAATGGTGGAGCCATGGAATGTAAATGATATTGGTAGTAGGTGGAGAAGTTGAAGAAAATGAATATATGTAATCATCAGACATACTAGTAAACGGTGGTTGATTAGAAAATATTATTGGCGTAGATGCATGTAGGAGGATGGTACGTGGTAACCCTATTATTGTTGTGAATAAGATAATGATAGAAGGGGGTGGATGAAGATGAATGCAAGTAATGGTTATAAAAGAAGTGAGGAAACCAAAATGTTGAAACTAATGGAGGGAGAGTAGAATGAGATTGCGAAATGGGATCAGGTGTGATATGTGAACATAATGAAATAGGAGGCGGGGAGCTCTACCATGGTGACATGTAAGTCAATAACCACACATCTTTAGTAAATATAATAGATTATGAGTCTATGCGGGTTATTTAAAACATAGATCATGTATTTTAAAAATATAACACTCTACCAGTGAATGTTATTTTGAGGAATCATGAGCTACAGGAGCCAACATGGGATCTTGAAGATCAAATAATGAAAATTTACACAAATTTTTTATGAAATAATTAATATTATAAATTTCAATGATGACATTATTTTAGAGGGGATAATTTATATCCCATGATTTTAGTGTAGTATGTTAAAACTATATTTCAAAATAATTTCATGAGTCTTATTTAATTATAAAAGAAATAAACCTTCTTCATGAATACATTTAATATTTAAATATTCAAATTTTATAAGTTAAATTTGATAAAATCTGAATCATTTATTATATAATTATGTCAAAATTATATTAGATTTAATTTTTTATTTATTTTTTTAGATTATAGTAAAAATAATATTTTTTCCAATGTAGTAACATTTATTACACTATCATGATATAATCATGAATTAAATATTTATAAGACCTTTCAAATACATAAATATTTATTTATGGATTAAAATAATGAATTTAAATATATTATGTTGAATTTAGAATCATGATTTCAATATTTTGGAAGCAAAGGTATATTTTTTTTCTTGTATAAAAAACAACTTTAGGTTATTTTCCATTAATTTAGTACTCAATGGATTAAATTTTTGTGTTCTTAAATATTCATAACAATACTATTTAATAATAAAACAATAATTTTCACAGGAGTTAATACTATTCTTAATTCTTTATTTTAGTTCATTATTATTATTATTAAAATTTTTGTATAAAAAAATTATGCATTATACATTTATTTTTTTAGAATTTGTTTATATCCCTTGTTGAAATTAAATATAGTAAAGTGGATTATATAATTGGAATTATAGATTAAAAATTAATAAATTTTGTAAATTTCGCTTTTAGTCATAGAATAAGTTACCAAGGTAAACAATAATCCCCATGGTAAGGATTCAAATAATGGTAAAAGTGTAAAATCATGATTCAATGATAGCAAATATCACAATAATTTCTATTTAAATGAGTTATGAGAGTTTTCTTATCATCCGCTTATCTTATATTTAATTCATTGATATACTTGGATATTTATTCCAAGATTAAGACTTTACATTATATATTAAGTAATATGTATTTACAAAAATGTCACTCCTATCACATTTAAAAGGACCCCTCTACAGCCTTTAAAAACAAGCCAAAATTGTTAATTCATTACATTAATATTCTATATTTCATTCTATAATGACTCTATCATAAATTACCAATCATTTTGTTCCTATCTATTTCAAAAATAAATTCAAAACTAAAATGGTTTTTAATATAAGATATGACTTTTTAATAAGTAATACCCTCTTTTCATTACTTTTAACTTATTTTATACATCAAACTACTATCAATTCCAATTAAACTCTTTAATAACATCTAAATAATATCATTATGTTTTTTTAAAAATGACATTATAAAAAATTTCTTCATAATCATACTCATCAATTGATTATATAACGTTATTATGTGGGTCATTTTAACTACCTACATGAATGGAATTATAACTTTTTTAAATGGATAGATATAAAAACATAAAAAATAGTATAATATGATATTATTAGGTAAATAATTTTTTTTATTCCACAATGAAAATATTAATACATAACTAATTATTACTAAATCACTTTTTATACATATAAAAATTATCAAAACATGAATGTTGTAAATTTCAACTAAATTAATGATAATTGGAACTCTAGTATAATAATCCTGGCGATTCATAATACATTGTGTAAATTATGTTCTAGTGACTTGAATATTAATTTTATTATAATATTAGAAAAATATAATTACGATAGAAACTGTTAGACCAAAACCAAAAGTTAATTGTTCAAACTACTAACAAATAATGATCAATATTAGCTAAAAATTAATTATAACATTGTATGAGATGAATATAAAAATTAATGAATATTAATAAAGTAATTATTTAAATTATTAATGGATATTATTTAATTTCACATTTATTTAGATCATGTTTGGATAGTTGGGAGAACAATAAAAGGGTTTCTCATCAGCAAAATTTTCTTATTTTTGAATTGTTTTGTAATATGTAGCTATTTTCATTTTTAGTGTTTATATATTACATCTTTCAAATATTATATCATGATTAACTATTGATTCATTGTATTTATTATTTCATTCCATGCTTTATTTATGATGTGTTTTTGAAACAAATGTTACAAAATCCATAAGTGTTTCTTTTTCCAATATCACATTGATTACAATATTATTGATTAACAAATTCATACTAGAATGAATTATATGTTCTTACACAAGATAAACCCATGATTTTTTTTATTATATTGTAAATTATGTGATTAAAAAGTCCCCATACCATTTCAATTCTTCTTAGTATATGATTTTATTGAAAGGATATCTGTAAGTGGAGTTGTTTTTACCCTTTCATTATAGTCGGGTATCATTCTATTCCATGTACATATTCGTTAAACGGAATCAATAATGTTCTTATAAATATTTATATTATTTTTTATATTATTCTACTGTTATCACCGTTTTTTACAATGTTTTAAATGGAATATTTTAATGTCTTCTAAATGGGAATCTTTCACCATTTATTATAGAAGTTTGAAAAGAATATTTTTTTAATCTTTTATTCCTAAATAAATATTCCCATTGTTAGGTTTGTAATTAATTATAATATCTCCAATTAAATAATAATTTTTTTAAGTATAATTTTAATTGAATTCATATATAATTTATTTGAAAAATTAAATTTTATATATACTATAAGGGCATTCTATTCGATTCTTTATAATTTTAAACAATTGTTCTTCACTTTCACATTTTCTATTATATGACTCAAATTGATGTTCTTGGTCGATTTATATAATATATTTCTTTCAATTATAATGATTTTATAGTCCCCATTTTTTACTTTGGAATTATAGGTCATACTATTTCTTATTATTATGCTCCCAGTCACCCTACATATATCTTTTGACATTGTATTACCTTTTTTTCAATGTTTTTTAATCATATTGATATATTAGATATGATTTATTTAATTGTTTTTTAAATTTTTTTATTCGTATGAACATTTCTATATATGATTTTAATTTTATTGTTACATAGTCAAATTATTCCATTACATTACAGTAAAAATATTGACATTCTTTATTCTTTTTATTTTAAAACATGTTTGTTTATTACTATCACATGTTGGTTATATATCATATTATTTTTTCATTAAATTCTTCTGAATAATGTATTGGACTTATTGGGTGATGGTTTGATATCATAATTATCTTTCCCCTATATGTATCAGTGGGTCTCTTGAAGAAATCTATCCTAGGTATATGGTGATTTTGATACCATATTATATAATATATCTTGGAATGATACTTTATTGTATGATTATGATATCCAACAATATGCATTTTATAACTGTGAAATGTTTTAATTTTTTCCATGTGATTCTCATGGTTTTTATATTATTCGTGGATATATACCATATCCATGTCATTTGTAATATTTAATATTTTATTTATATTAAGGGTATTCATACAAATCTTGCCATATCATGTTGGTTTTACACACTAAATTAATGATGTTATAATGATTATAAATAAAAAAAATATTATCTACATGTAATAATATTAATTATTTATAAATTTAGGATTTCTTTTATTAATTTTTAATTGTAATATTCTAAATTATATTCACAAACAAATACAATTATTTTCATAATTTAGTAAACACTAAAACTATAGATTGGTAACAATTCTCTGAAAACATCCACCATAAGTTCCATTAAATAATCATGGAACTACATATATATTTAAAAATCTCATAATAAATCATAATAAAAAATAGAAACATTATAAAACAATGATTATGAAGCAAAGAGTAGGATTGTTAAGATGAAGCATGCGTGAAAAAATAAATAAATTAAAACTTAATACTTTTAACAATAAATAATTAATATAAAGATAATTTGGAATTATAAACTAAGGGTATTGGTAAAATAAATATTATTAAGGTTATTATATATATTTATAATAAACATAATTTTATTATATAGAGAGTTATAATAAATCTAATTAGTAGAAATCCAATGTAAGTGTTTTTGTCATTTCAAATTTCATTTTTTGAGACATGATTCATATTAGGATTTTATTTTTTTTATATGATATATATAGTGCCTATTTTACAAAATTTACCATAATTTATTATTTATTAATGTTAATTTCACTTCTATTTATCGTTACCACATTAAAGGGACATCGATTGAAAATTTAGTAAATCCATAATTCTTTCTCTTATGATATCATTTTGAAATAAATATTATATATTTATTAGTATTTTTTTGTAATAAATTGATTTCAATTATTCTAAAAAACCCCCTATATTTTATTCTAATTTTTTTATTTCCATGATTTTCATTTCTGCTTACTATTTAACCTCCCTTTTCCTTGTACATCCTCCATATTTTTTCATGCATTTGGAGAAGGCCATATCTCATTTATTGGTATTTAAAAATTATCATATTTATTCATTTAATTATTTATATTTATAAATTTCATTACATATATTTATATTATTTAAACGTTATTTTATAATTCACTTGAACTTTATTACATAGTAATAGAAATTAATTTATTCAACTGTTTTCCTCATGGTTCTATTTAAAATTACATTATCAATCCTTAAAAAAATATTTAATGACTCTTTTTTAATGCTTTTCATGAGTTTATTTTCCCAATGTATTCTCTAGTTTCATTATTTCTATGTTTTAATATATTAATATGTAATGTTTTTCATAATATTTCTACAATATGATTTTCTTTTAGAAATAGTTGTTACTCAAAAGAAATGAACATTTCTTCATATATTTCAATAAAATATTCTAATACTCTTATAATGTTTTTCCAAATATTTTAATATCATTTAATGCTTTATATGATTCACTCGGTATATTATATAACTATATGATACCGTTTCGGTCTCTATATATCTTGTAGTCATGTATTAAGAAATTATTTATGAAGATCGTTTCTTTCCCTAAAGTTAATTAATTTCTAACAGAATTATGAATATTTTAATTTTCATATAGAACAAATAGTTATGGGATTAATTATATATAAAGTGTGAAAAATACTATATATCCCTCCAATACCATGGTAATTGATTTATATCTCAAGTTATGAAATCTACGGTATTAGAGAGTGAATCTAATCCACTTTGTTTATGTGATGGGTATAGATAAGATAATATATCCCAAAAACGTTTTGTGTAATTAATTTTATCTCGTGAGATGACTTGTCAGATACTGGGGGAGAACCAAATACATCATTTGACTCTATACATTATATTATTACAGTATTGGTATTAAGCCTTGAACTCATCCCATTTCTGATATTTTCATTCTTGAATTTATGAAGAGCATTATTAAATATAATATATCTTGAAGGGAATCATGTGGGAATAATTTTTGTGGGAGATATTGAAGGATATTTATAAAATAAGTGGATTATGTATATAATTCCCACATATACTATACCATTTGGTTTTGAAGAATTTTTTATTTAGATATTCAATTAATATTAATTTAAAATTATATAATAAGTGGTAATGTTATATTTGGGTTGTCTCATGCGATATTATATCATGGTTTACTTATTTTTGGAGGTTGTGTTATACAAAAAAAAATT
This sequence comes from Viscum album, assembly GCA_963277665.1. NCBI lineage: Eukaryota > Viridiplantae > Streptophyta > Magnoliopsida > Santalales > Viscaceae > Viscum > Viscum album. The sequence continues at coordinate 1,501,463,147 of OY728123.1, forward strand.
AAAATAGAAAATAGCCTATGATGAACAAAATGTGATATAGGATCAATGTAAAATATCATCGATTGAAATGAATGTGTCCTAATTTAAGACATTCTAGGATTGATTTTAATTATCATATCATTGTTTATATGAATTTTTATTTATTGATACTCGAACAAATCATTTTCATTTCAATCAAAAGTTTTGTCTTAGACGAATAGAGTTTACAATGAGTATAATGGGAAATATAATGATCACATAAATGATAAAAAAAATGATATTGGAGGTGAATTAAGAAATCATATATTTATGACAAAATAACTTATTAATATATTAAAATTAACACCATCCAATAAAACCACCTCACACCCTAATGAAGGAACAACTCACAATTTGGTTTTTTAAGTGGTAACATCCAATCTTCTTCTATGGTTCACACAATCCACTATTTACTGAAAAGTGGTTAAAAACATTAAATTGTATTTTTCATTCACTAATGCTCAAATAATGAAAAATATGTGATAGAGTTTTATTGTGTATATGGTTATGTGGATCAACGGTGTAAACTCATCATGAAAAAAAAGAAAATTTGATGAAATCGACACCATGGTAGGGTGGAGCTGATAAATATATTTAATAATAATTATATTCCTTAGGAACTTTAAACTAAAATGGTGATATAGTTTCTTGGATTAAAGAAAAGGGTGGATTAAAAAATTTCTACCTTTTGATGAAAACAATATAAGAACTAAAAGGTATACTTTGGGTTTACCATTAACCATTGATGAAAAATATACCATTCTTTAGTGGCATAAAACCTACTATTTGAGAATTGTTATCTATAAGGGGATTTTATAGGAATTGATAAATTGTTTTATTTCCTCTAAAGTTGGAAATAGAAATTTGAGACTATAATTATTCTCATGGTTTGGGGGGATAATAATAGAAATACAATGCTTCATGAAAACTCAATTGATAAAACTGTATAGGAAACAAATCTTCTCTTCTTGAATATTGAAAGTGTGCGATGAATCATATATTTTAGTTTTGTAAAAATAAAATGTAAATTCCTCAATTGTTTAATCTATGTCCACCCAAAACATAAATGATAAGAAGATATGTATAGGATAACTAATGAAATGTATGAAAATAAATATTTGTATAATTCATCACCCACAATAAAATTTCATCTTTATAATTTATAAATGTATATTTTAACTAGTTCACCAATCAAATGGTTAATGATTATAGTCAATATAAAAAACTTTCATATCATGTGGATACTTGGGAAACCAGTACAATCATGACTTCAATAGTGTGTCACATAAATGAAGTGGTGAAAAGTACACTTTTTCCCACCAAAGAACAAAAATGATATATTTTATTTTCATTCAACCCTCAATGTTATATGTTGAATTTTTTATATTAATATTTAATCACAAACCCAATATAATGATATTGAACCAATGGTGAAATCTCTTTATAGTTAAAAAATAATATTAAATTCTATAACTATTATTTGATTGGATTTTTCATGATGTGTTTCTTGTAAATGTTATTATTCACCATTTTATAAAATTATTGATGATTTTATACTTGGAAATGATCGTTGTATATGTAGCTCATATCAATTTTATAGACATTTAAATCAAAATTAATAACACAAATCAACTACTAATCATCTATGGGTGAATTGTTGACTATGAAAACCCTATGAAATTTTCTTCCTTTTATATGTGACTTATTACAGAATCATGAGATGTATTTTCCTCATATAATTTGATAAAAACTCTACAATAGTGATATATATTTATGTTATCATGAATATATTAGTGTATTTAAAGAATATTTTTCGCATTGTCCCTTAGATCATGGGGATATATTTTCAATTGAACTCATAACTATCATTATACATATATCCAGACCATAATAGAGAAGATCTAATTTATTTATAGGAATTGAATAATAATATCTTGGATAATTTAAATAAGGTTTATATACACCTAAGTGTTTCATCGTCGGGATAACTAATCCTCTTTGCTAAGAAGAAATACTAATCAATGTATCTCTGTATTGATTATCTGGAATATCAAAATATCATGTCCAAGAAAAATGTTTCAAATAACCTTTATTAAAGACATATTTGATCAAAATTTAGGGGCTTGACGCCTATCAAAAAGTGAACTTCAATAATGATATCTATAATATGTGTGACAATAGATGATGTACACAAAATGCCTATTCATAATGGATATGGAAACTATTAATTCAAAATAATTCCATCAAAAAATTCAAATTCCCCTATTATTATTATGGGTAAAATGAATTTAGTCTTCTTAGATTACCTTGATAAGTTTTTATAGTATTTATAGATTATATTTTCCTATATTACAAGAATAAAAAAGATATTTAATATCATATAAATATTGTTCTAAAGAAAATGAGAAAGGAAACATTTTGTGCTAAATTTAGAAATTATAATTTTTGTTATAGAAAGTATCAGTCCTAGATCTTATACTCATGTGTGTGTGTATGTTTTTATATCCTTCAAAGATAGATGAAATTGAAAGTTGTTTTTTCCAATCACTATAACTGAGATACATAGTTTCCATGAATTTGATCGATACAATTGATGATTTATGAGAAATTTATCGTGATTATAGATGTTAATAACTACGTTATCATGGAAGGGATTCAAGTTCCTTTAGAAAGATGAATGTGATTAAAATTTTACGGATCTCACAGAATATTATAACCTTAATCAACAATAACAATAACACATAGTGTAGAAATATTGTTGGTACATAGCAATTCATTTATAATGGAATTGGGATAATTCCTCATGGGTAATGACATGGTGGAAGTGTATGACTCGCGTTCATTAATCACTGATGAGAAAGATTACATGATTCATGATTTGGATATAGTTGTGGTATCATTTTTCTATTATATGCAAAAGAATTATGTTTATACTGATCATTATGATATGTATAAGGGTCAAAATATCTCCACGTATAAATTCAGATATAAGAGAAGTCAAACATGATCCAAAGGATATGGTTTGAGTTGATCACAGAGTATTGATATTTAATAAATTTCCACTTTATGATGGGGAACTAGGTATATTATTCTCTAAGTACAAAGAATATTGTTATCTTATACATGATAAGTATTAAAGGGGAATCAATAGTTATGTATTTATAAATAATTGACCATGAAATCTTATAAAAATTGAATAAATCCTATATTTCCTAAATGAATACGTGGATGGATATTATAATATTTATGATATTAATTTGTGTCCCAATAATTGTAGTATTGATGAAGGGATTATTTTACAATTCACAAAGATCATAATTAACTATCTATAATGCATGTACACGTATATATATTAATATTAGGAATCATTTTTTGTGGGATAACATTAAGATGTATATTACATTGTATGTATCCCAATTGACAATGAAAATTATATTCCACACTATTTTCCAAAGAAGAAATGATACTAACTTCTCTCTGGTGATGGAAGTAATGTGTGGGAATAAAAGAGCCACTATTCATGTAGAATATGTAAATGGTACATCCAAGTGTTCTATAGGTACATTCATATAGAGGATTGAGGATTCATAAAAAATGCAACATAATATTATGACATGGTGTTCAGAACCACCCACCTAGAGTAGGATATAGATTTTATATATTTCTAGCTAAAAGGGTTTTGGATCGCATAGACTCTATTTTTATTATTATTCTAGACACTTTTTGGACATGGAAAATAATTTTTCGCAGGAACCCATAGTTAGGGGTATAATTTATATTAACATGTTAGGACTCCCCATCGTGATAAAATAATATTATAAACCAAAATTTATGTCCATTTTATGTTGGAAGGAGTTTTTCAAAAATTCATGTCATTTTTCACACACCCAATCATTTCGTGCACACTTAGCCCCACACATGCACAATGTCATGCACACTGTATAGTTCTCCATACTATTTTCCTTTTTCCAATGGACATATATGTGTCCCATGCTCAATGAATGATAACTCATGTGTCCTCCACATGTGTTATATAATTTCACATGCACAATTGAATTTATGTACATCCAAATACCATGATTGAATCCTAACTCATGTACTTTTCATCGCGTGTGCTCATATTCACTTTCAACGTACTCTAAAAATTCTTTCACTCTGACACAACTATGTGTTACTAAGAATACCATGGTTCTTGAGGTTGTTACCTCTATATATGAGTTCCCTAGTCGACTGTTCCCTATAAATAGAAACCCTTTCCATGCTATTTTGAAACACTACTAGAGGGAGAATATTCCCAAAGCACATGAAACAAAATATTTTATGTCCATGTCTTCCACACGAACCTCTGTTATGTCATTTTCAAATAAACAACTACGGATAATTTTAAAAGGGTTTGTGATCATGACCCCCTATTTAAAGTTATCTCATGGAAACCCAATAACATACTTTCCCAACTACTATAAATCTAATCCACATTAGTTCCCAATACATGAGAGATAAGCCACTTGAGCCCCAATACACCTAAAATCTAGAAATAATGAGTGTTATTCGACATGAAAATTGACCCACTTATGCCTCCCAACAAGGTAAAACCATTACCTTCACCACCATAGTAGGTAATATATTTACCTAGGGCTCCATACAAGAGGTAATATTTTCCTTGGTCTCTCTTCTAATGTAATACTTCATGTAATATTCTCTACTATGGATAAATTATAACAATGCCTCATTCTGAGGGAAACCCAGTACATTAGCCTTCTTGCCTCGATTCCACTTTTCCCAGACCTCCTACCATGGTACCCCATTCACCCTAATACTATAATAGTGTTACAATTTTCCAAATCCTCTTCCTGATCACCAAAACTATCACACATTTCATGAGATAATATCCTCCAATTTTCTTCCAAAAATAACTCAATTTTTTGTCTTCCAACTATGAGAAAGCTCAACATCATCCCTCGCCCGAATCAACAAAACAATTAGTCACCACTATGTCCTTCAATGAGTAATATCGGAAAATTTTCCTATTTTCTCCCTATTCATGTCATAGAATTAATTTTTGTGTCATCATAAACTACATATATCAGGTCCTTAAAAATATCCTTAACTTATGAAACCTAATCTATGTTGGATTATATTTTTGTTTCAGATGTAGAAGTAGGATAAATCATTGTTTTATAATATAAACACCAAAAAAACATTAACCATATGATGTCTCCCTTGATAGGTGGTTTACCCCAAACCTAGTCCACTATAGACATCAAATCATGAGTGTCCCCACGGGAAATTAAACTAGTTCCACATGTTTTAGAATATATTAAAATACAAACTCATATTTTTGTAGATAATTTTTGTTAATCCATACTTATGTGAAAATAATAATATTACCCCCAGTCTACACATGAGAAAGATATATTTAACTCTTCTATGATGATAATAAGATATCAATGTGATGAGTAAGTAACTACATAAATCAATAATGGGTGATGAGATAGATGATATTGTGATAAAAATTGTCCCTATAATAATGTACATAAAATACATCATTATTTTTTCGGGTATGAGTTGAGATCCCCATATTTTTGTGATCCTAGGTCCCATTTCATGATGGGAAAAGGATTAACTTGGTGGTGATATAGGGATGGATTTGGTGATGAGTATACCCTACTTTTGTGAAAATAATGAGATTCAATTTGTGGATAGCATGTGTTGACAAATTCTCCCTTATATAGATGAGAATTAGGTGAATCATACTTATAATGTGATGAGTTTGGGATACCACCGATGATTCACTAAGGATTATTTCATTGAAGAGAAGAGGATACCTCATAGGATGATCATGAGATACCCAATTATATGACCATAAGGTTTCCCATTTTTATGTTAAAAACATATGGTTACCTCATCAAATAACCAAGGCAGAATGCATCGGTAAACTACGAAGGGTATGATATAAACTGTAACATCAAGAGAATAATGAATCAACTATCTTGAGATTCTAATAATAACATGAATCATATTGATAAACTATATAAACCTAAAATGGAATGACTTTCCTCTCAATCATTCATGAGTTAATGGCCATGTTCTTTTAGAGGATATTTTGACCAATTTATTGCTGGGTAATGGATTACCTCAATAGAAATGATTTCATATGTACTTTGATATTGAAAGATAAATAGTTTCATCCTAAAAATATACCACTTATAAGTTGAAGTTGATCAGTTTTGGAAATTTTTTAAATACATTAAAATGGGAATGTTGATTGATACTATAGAGTGTGATTTTTTACAATAATTATTTTCAATAAATATTTTACAAATTTGATTGAAAAATGTTTATCAAATTTCTAGTGTTTAATCAGATGTAACAATTTTAAGTTGGATGAGATGAAATAAACATTACATGATTTGATTAATAATCCTCTTTCCTTTTTATTTATACAAAGGGAATGGTTCTTAGATTTTTCATTAGAGTACGACCCCATATTCAGAAAAAATTATTAAATAGAGAGTATGAAATATATTAGGATATAGTCTAGAGTGTTATAATGGTTAAATTAGATTTTAGATAGATAGAAAGATCACATAGGATATATAAAAAGAATATAGAACTAGATACAAACTCAGGGAATAATTTTTGTCACAGAAGAGGAGGAAAGGAAATGACACTTCTCTCCTACGACAAATGTGGGATAAAGAATTAAAAAAAACTAATTTAATTGTAGTGGAATGTGATAAAAGTGAAAAATAGATTTGGCCATATCTTAAAACTATTATGGGGAATTGATTCAACAACTTATAATCAATAAAAACAAAGTAAATATGGTTTTAGATGATCATGAATTCTAGTACTTCATGTGTTGACAGCTTTTCCACTTTTTGAATCAAGGTCCAAAACAAAAGTTAATGGATGGATAACACCTTAAAACTCACTATAGACCAATGGGGTAAGGTCAATAATTTTAATTCATGAAGGCGTAAGTATTGTTCCCAAATGATATAGTGGAAGGTATACTCTTTATCCTCTCAAAGAAGGATAATACTTTGTTTGATCCTAGTTCTACACATTCTGATATTTCATCGAAATCTACATGGAATACAGATTCAGTCCCCATGATTCTATAAGTATAATTACTATTCAAGACTACTAGATGTATTTCCTAGAATCAATACTATATAGAAACTATATTATAATCTTCAGAGGGTACAACTTCATCAAAAATATAGTAGCCACTTCCATGGTCAAACTCGATAGTATTCTAGGGATCGAATGACCCTGATAGTATAATACTAATATCAACTATACATGAAAGGAAGTTGAAATAGTCTTAAATGGAAAACATATAGATTTTTTCAAATGATATAATTTCCAAGGTGGAACTCTATATTATAGTAGGGATGAAATGACCAATATAGTATTATACTAATATCGACTATATGAGAATGGAAATTTCAATAGTCTAAAATGGAAAACTTATAGTTATTCTCGAAGGAGAGATATCATGGTTGAATATTTATCTATGAGCACATCCCATATCCTTATTTATGGATTATATTAGTGCAGATAGATAATGAAAAGAATATATATTTGTAGAAAATATTCCCATAGTTCAGTCGTACCTAGATGTATTTCATTAAAGGTTACATAGACCTCCCCCAAAAAGAGAAGTTATGTAATACATTAAACTCATACATGGATCCACGATCATATCAAAGACCCCATACAATGTGTAAAATGTAGAGCTAGAAGCATTAATGAATCCAAATTCAGGATCGTTTGGATATGATATTTATCAGACCATGTGTACCTCCTTGGGGAGAACATGTCCTCTTCATAATGAAAATGTATGGATAAATGTGATTATTCATTGTTTGTAAATAAAATTACATGACCATAATGAAGAACACATACCCCCTCCCAATTAAAGATGATTTATTTGGATATCATCATTAGTAAAACTTATTATCCATTATTGACCTCTAATATGGGTACCATCAATTAAAGGTGAAGAAAAAATACATTCAAAATACTTAATTTTGAAAATGATATGAGCATTATTAGTTTGTTTTTATGCCCTTCAACTTTACAAATACACCTTATAATTTTTTTATTTCTTTAATATATTCATAAAGTGATACATTCATATATTTTTGGTAGTTTTTTAATGATATTCTTAAATATTCAAAATTTTAAGAGGATCTTATGGATCATTTAAGGGTTATATTGAAAAAAGGGAAGGATATGTTATTTGGAAAATTATACTAATTTAACTTCTTGTTACAACAAGTTCCATTCTTGGGGAATAATGTGACAAATAAAGATATATTAGTTGACCCTTCCAAAACAAATCTAAAGTGTAGCATTCTCAAACTAAAGTAATAACAAATATTCATAGTTTATTTCGTTCAGTTTCTTATTATAGGATGATTGTGAAAAACATTTTTTGACTTTATAATCCACTAACAAGGATAAAATGAAAAGAATCTATGTTCATATAAAAAAAGGTGTCTGAAAAGATTTCCAATAACTGATAAAGATATTGGTTACTAAACCAATGATAACTCTACCCCTTATAAGAGATGGATTAATTACTATTATTTATTCCTCTCTTTAAGGGTTTAGGTGAATCCTCATGAAAAATGAAATTGTTTTCACATATGTATCTTAGCTGTTAAATTTGTATTAGAATTTTTATCCTAAAAATGAAATGGATTTAGTTGCAATCATTATTCATCATAATATATGGAGGAATTCTATTTAAGGATATTAATATGATAGATAAAATTATCTATAATGTATTAAGTATATATTCACTTAAAATGAATTAAACACAAGAAAAAGGTGATTGTAAGAGAATCATAAAGACTATGATTATTCGATTCATTGTCACCATATAAATATAAACAGATTTTCTAATGAATTAAGAAGAAAATACAATGTTGTTCTAGAAATGATTTGGATTCATGGTGATCAATAGATTAAGGATATAGTAAATTTTGACAAGTGAATCATACTGGAAGGGACATCATCAGTCCTACACAAATGACTTTTCATCCATCATTACTAGATAAGATTATGTTAGATAAAATAGATGATCCATTGATAAAATGGAATACATAGACTATAAATATAGGGAGGCTTCTTGAGATCAATATTGATCATGAATTTTTACTGAAATTTTGTACATTGTTAGATGTCCAATCTATCTCAAGGATAATGATGGATCTGATGGATGAATATCATATCTGTAAAATATCTATACATCATGTATGAAAAAAAATGTATATGGAAATTTGGGATCAGTATAGGGTGGATAATATGAAAATAGATATTTTTGAATACATTACAAGGTACATAGTCTTTCAACACGTGAAATCGGAGTGAGAACATTCTATAAAGTTATTTCAAAAACTATCCATACCAACATGGAATTGGTATAATATAACTAAGGACCTCATAATTGTTCTCCGAAGAATAAACAAAGGAAATTAGGCAATATGGGTTATAGTGGGTCAACTCACAATGAATGATCATTTCATCACTATTCATAAAGATTTCCCTCTTGAAAAACATACCAGATTTACATATAATAAGTGGTGATTCTGTATAGGGAACCAGTATAAATAATATATAATAATGATCAATGGATAACATCTAAATTCTATATAATTATTCAATATTCTCTGAATATTGAATTGTATTTCATTACAGACTATGACCCAAAAACTACTAGTCATTAAGAAAAGATTATTCTGCCACTTTTGGGTATTCGAGGAACATGCTTAAAGGAATCTAATGGTATATGAGAACAAAAACTCACATTCGATGAGTTATTATATAAAAAAAGCTTCCAATAGTGTATTCAAATGGCACCCATTGAATCTTTATATGAGATATGATGTAGAAATATTTATTTTTGGGATGAAGTTGATGAGAGAAAGCTACCTATTCCCAATATTGTGATTGAAATGTTAGAGAAGGTTAATGAAATTAATAAAAATATAAAAATGGCTATATTTAGAATAAGAGATATGTTGACAAAAAAGGATGTAAATAGAAATTGATTTTGGAAAAAATATTTCCTTCAGATATTTCCATCAATGAGATTCATATGGTTATGAAAGAAATTAAATATTTTCCCTAGGTACATTGCCCATTTAAAATACATGGTAATGTAGGAGAAGTGGAATATAAGCTTGAACATCATCCAAATAATTCTAATGGTTATGATATATTGCATGTAACTCTTTTGAGTAAGTACATACATTATCCCTAATGTGTATTAAATCTGGAGGTGGTAAAATTAGATCATGTCCTCTCTTTTGAGTAGAAGACGGTGGAAATCATGGACTATAGAGTCAAAATTATATGCATCCAAACAGTTGGCCTTTTCATAGGGTTTTGGAGGAACCATAAATATGAGAATGCAATATGGGAACTAAAGGAAATAATGAAACATATGTATCCTATATTCCTAAATGAGAAAATTATTTAAACATTCATGGATGAAATTTATAAAGGGTGGAAGAAAATAATGAACAAATCTATATAAAATGATATCTTCTTCCTAAGTAAATGTTTATTATATTATCTGACATTATTAATGTACAAAATATAGAGCAACCAATTAAACAAAATGTCATGAATAAATATCATTACATTGGTCAGTAATGATACCATTGAAAATACAAAACACAACAACTATAAAAAATTGTAAAATGGGAAAATATGGATAGACCATGTAAACTAGAATCATATCCCTCATAGTGAACACCATTTAAATAAAATAAAAAATTAGTAAACCAATAACCATCATAAAAAAATAAAATATAACTTTAGGAGTAATTTTAGTTAATATTGATTGAAAGAATGAAGTGGTATTTGTAGGAAGCATTGTGATAGTAGGGATAATAATATAACTATTTCTCAAATTAGATAATTTCTCCATTTAACTACTTGACTATTTGACCACTAGTAACTATACCTATTGGTAATAATTTAACCATTATAATTAATTTTAATAAGTGTTAATGTTATGGTTAATTGTGGAGGAAACAAATTAAGGCCTTAACAAATACAGTTCTATTTAATGCCAATTGTTATAACTTATGAATTAAGTAGAATCACCTCGGTTCCTACTTGACCAATACCCATATCATATTTGAGAAATGAGGCTTGATTTAAGTCAACCACATGATATATTCATGTTATTAGAGATTATCAATAGGATAATATTATCGAATCCACCCCCATGAAACTACCAAAATCACACAGATTACCCTATCAATGTATTAAAGTGTAATAAAGTGTTATGATTTTGGGAATAAGTTTCTTAAAGTGTAATTTGATTTGTATAAATAAAATGTTTATTCTATCTATCTTGTCTTTAGACTAATGTTGTTTAGTAAAATATATTTTTAAGAATGACTAATTTGATAAATTGATTATTGGATAGAAATGAAGAATAAATTTATTTCTTGTAAATATATACATTTTTATAACAAAAATATCTATTATGAATAATATTTTTTACAGAAATCGACATTTTAAAAACTCTTAGTTATATATAAACGATAAAATAAATTTAAAATTTCCTAGAAATCCTTTAAATGTGTCTTCAATTTGATTATGTTTTAAAACCTTCTATTTTTTTTAATAAAAATGACTTATATATTTATAAGTGAAAATTTTCATATTTAAGGATTTTTTTCATAAATTAATTAATAAAATTAAAATCAGAATGTTTAAATTATGTTATAATAAATTTATGAAATTTTTTTAAATGTTTTTCTTTAAGGAATAATAGAAATACTGTTTTGGGTTTTTTGTATTTTTTGTGACATCATATTTATGTCATAATAATTTAATAATTAATTAAACACATTAAACTACTTAATTGTGTTATTTATTATTATTAATTGTTTCAATATATTTAAATATTTTTCAAGCATATAAGTGACTTTCCAACATCTAATATAGAGAATATTATTTTTTGAAAAAAAATATTGTGAAAAACATTCTTTTGGAGGTCTAAAAATAAATAGAAAAGTGTTATTTAAAATGGATTAAAATATCATAAAATGTAAATAAAATGGGTAAACCAATGATAAAAACCCCCAGATAAGGAATTGGTTTTTTATTTTACACAACTTATATTTCAAATACTTATATTTTAAAATTAGTAATCAATTCGTCCACTTTGTGAAAAATAACCATCCATTTCACATTTCTAATTCACCGGTAATCTATCATCCATTATTTTATGAAATTTTGTTCCCCCCAACGAGTCCTCCCTAGGTTTCCTTAATCCCTCAAGGATCCATCTGAATATTTAGGATCAACACTTGCAGGTTTGGGAATTATCATCAGCTAATATTCCATTCATGTAATTCCTTTTCAGTACATACTCTAATAGATATTTTACATTATTTTATTCTGATTTTTATCATACCTTATTTTTCTAAAATAATGTTTCATCAATTTCGAACAGTAATTATCTCTTATTTTTAACTTTTATAAATCTATGATTCTTTCCGGTAATGCTGCTGAATTTTTTTCTCAAATTCATCTAAATTACATTAGAAATTATTATATTGTGAAAATGAAAACAATTACATTATCCATCAGTATTCATATAGATATTAATAAAATTTATTTATTAATTTATTTACATATAAAATATCTATATTCCATTTCCTTGGGTTACAAATGATGTTTTGGTCATATCCTTAAGAACATACATACTCAATTATTTTATATAAAACACATACTTTATTCTCCCCCAGTTGATGGATAGTTGTTTTATTATAATTGATATATCAAACATGACATTTAGACTTATGAAGTGTCTGACCTAATAATTCTATAACGCATTGGGTCAGTAATTTGATCACTATATATGCTATTTTTTATGATACCATGAATAATAACCTTAGTAAGTATCATCTATGACACCATTGTGGCAAACCAAGGTGATACGGTTATGAATTCTTCAATCTTATATTTTATCCAAATTTCACTGTTATTTTATTTATATTATGTACAATAAATGTTCTACTGACCATGTTATAATTATATACCTCGTGTTCATGTTAATGTTCCTTGTCATCTCATGTTAAATATATCTCACTCTTATTCCCTTACTAGGATCATGATCACCACTTTAATTTGATGTATGTAACTTAAATTTGAGATGTTAAAAAGGAAACAAATGATGAGCCCATGAATAGTACTATAAAGTGTAAAAGAAGAATGTTTTGTTTTTTCATGAATTATTTGCCTAATTTTAAAGAAAAAAACATTAAAATATCCTGTCTTTTATTACATGTAATGGAAGGATCATGTAATAAAATAGACACATTCCATAACCTTCTCAGCTTATTCCTCTACCAACACTAGTCCCATCAACTTTATTTCTCCTACATCATCCCAAAAATTTGTAATCTAATAATACATTCCAAATAAATAAAAAAAGGTTCCATCAGTATAATAAAATGAAAATAAAATTATAAGAAATCCAAGCCATAGAATGTTGTTGAACGTTACTTCCCTAGTAATCCACTCAATGAGAGCGTTGCATTTCGTCCATGGTCTGAATTTTTCAAAATGATTGTCCATAATATTGAGGGTGAAGGGTTATACTAAAATATTATTGACTATCCAAATATATCTATATTCATTTTAACAAATTGGATATCAACATGGGATCATAGTCTAATACAACAGAGATAAAAACTCTATATAATAGTACCATCTCTATTATATTCAATTAACAAAGTTGATAAAAATATATTTTATAAATAATTTGAAGGAAATGAGATGATTTAGTTAATCCATAAATAATATACAATATTGAATTTTTACCTTTTTATTTCCTTGGAAATCGTAACATGGAATCCTTGGATATATTTTCCCATTTCTATTATACATCTAGAAGATGCTGAAGAATTACATTCATGTATTTTCCTTCTACTATAACCTGGTGAAAATTAAAACATTTCAAGGTAAATTCAGCTATATAATTTTATATCCCATCCCACTAGTAAAATTCCAAAAAGTCTATATTTATCTTATTATCACAAGGATGGACTGAAAATGATGAACTATAAGAAACATTAAATAATTCTCCCTTTAACTGGGAATCACATGAGGAAAAAATCATTTTCAAAATCATATAAAAAATTCTCAATCAACATTAAACACATGAAACATACCCATCGTAATAGATTCTACCTTTTCACAGAGAAAATGATCATTCTAATGATATTTCATAATTCTGTATGACATAGTTGACTTCAATGAAATCCAAATCTAAAATTTGGGTGTCTCCAAATCCATAAATTCTATTCTAAATTTCTTTAAATCGGTATCCAAACGGTCATGATCTAAATGTAACATTGTTATTATAGTATTATGTTTTATCACTAGAAGCATCAAACATGTTGTTTGACATTCAGGGATGGTAAGTATTTTTTCATTCATAATATTTGATCAATTCCATCTATCTTTTATTTCTAATTTTCAATTATTTTTGAATGAATTTATAGATAAAATATTCATGATAAGTTTATATTTCACAATTTAATCCATATAAATTATTCCTATAAATATTTAAACTATATCCCATAGTAGAAAAATCCAGATCATATAGAGGGTAATTTAACTCATGAGTTTTCAACTAACACGAAGCATATGTAAGTACTCGGTTATTATTTATAAGGACACAACCAATTACCCTCAATGAATCATCATTTTAGAAGAAATATTCATCATTGTTTTAAGGAAGTAACAAAAATGGATCATTCACCAATTTTTTTCTCTTAAACATATCATCACATTATCTTCTCTAGATAAATATAAATTGTTTTGGAGTTTACATATTCAGTTAGAATGAACAAAAAGAAAATTTTTCCTCAAACCATTGGTTTTAACCTACGGGTAAGAGAAAACTACAAATCACTATGATATTTTTTGGTCTTATCCATTCATCAACAAATTTATATTTAGTATGGGTTAGTAGTAATTTCATACTTATAAACAGTGTGACCATGTAAATAAATTTATTTAATAAAAAATTAAAACATATTAATTTTCCCATATAATGTTTTTTCATTTAAGGTTTTGTAAACAATTCGTAGTTGTCCTTCATATTCCTCCTAGTATTTAGAATGTAGCAAAACATCATCTATAAACACAAAAAATTCCCATAACTCCATGAAAATTATACGTATAAGGTCTCTAAATACATCAGGTGCATTAGAAAACCAAAAGGGCATAACCAATAAATCGTTATGGCCATTTTTATTCCAAAATGATATCATTGAAATTTCATCATCCTTCACATTCAGCTGATGGAAACTAGAACATTGATCAACCTTCAAAAAATATTGCTCTTCCTGTATCTGACCAAAAAAAAATCCTAGATACTAGGAAAATAATATTTTATCTTGATGATAATGTTATTCAATGATAGATAATCAATGATATTTATTGTTGAACCATTAGTATTTTTAAGAAATTATAAATGAGAACCCCCTGGTGAGGTGAAATATCAAATGAATATTTTTTAATAACTCCTACAATTATGTTTTCAATTTTAAAAGTTCTAATTGAACCATTTGGAAATGGGTTTATAAAGAGGATTAACCTAATGAACTAATTAAAAGGTAAACAAAAACTCATAATCTGGAATAAAACAAGTAAATCCTCAGGAAATTCATTCATGTATTCATTCACTACTGGCACATCAAAAATATTAACAGTTTTATTATTTTTAAAAGATTAGCCAGTTAACATTGACTACCATCCCTAATAAAATTTTTAGCATCTTAGTAAGCTATAAAACAGATAAAACCATTTAAAATAACGTTATTAAAACTATAATATATCATATAATGATAAAATAAGTCCTAATACCCAGTTAAAAGGATATCAAAATATTTTAAGGTAATTTTAACACAATTTCTTGGAATGAAAATTCCACTAATAATGATATGTAGATTCTTATAAATCATGGTTACCTTAATATTTCCACCATGATTTTTACCCTATATTTTTTGGCCTTTTTTATGGTGATATCATTATTTTGGTAGTGAATTTTTATGAAATGAATGAATATGATGATCCTTGGTTTAAAAAAAAGTATTGATATAATTCGAATAAAAAATTATCAAATGTGTAATCACATTGTTCAATGGTCTAACATCAACTATAGTAGTTTAAAATTACTTTTCTACATATTTATATTTTTAAACATGATGATTTATTACATGTGGAAATATCTATAGACAAAATTTAGCTTAATGACCCAACACAGGTCATATAAAACACCTCTCGGTTGGGTGGATGTCAGTTACCCGATTCATTTACTATTAATGATTATTTTTATTATTTTCTTTATCCCTAGGATGAAGTTGGACACAAATAAAACACTTTCCATGTCCTCTTAAATATTCCATGAATTGTCATTTGCCACACCTGGAGAATGTTGCGGGATTACCTTGTGAATTCATAGCTAGTTCATTCTCCATTTCCATCTACATTAACCTTTTGTTATTGTTTTCATCGTAGAGAACATAGGTTTCTGGAAAATCCATTTAAATTTCCTGAAAAAATAAATAAATTTATCATAAATATTATATTATTGTGAATCCAAATATATTCTGAAATGTGATTTAAAACCATAGGAAAATATATTAATTTTACTACCATTACACTCAGATAAATTCTAGATCATACCTAGTTAATGTTTTGAATATTTCATTACATGGAGAAATAAAATCATAAATTATATTCTTTAATTAGATGATTTATTTCTCCATACTAATCCAAACAACCAAAGAGAAATATTTTGATAGAAAAAGATTTCTAAATTTGTCTTATTCAATGGAATTAAGATCATATTTATCATTTTTATTATTAACCAATGGCCGTCATCATGAATAATTCACCTTATAAATGATAAATGGAATGTGTCTACTTTTGATATTATATACATTTCATGAAATAAAATATATTCCCTATGAATTTGTCCATCATAAAACTATCGGAGGCTCAGACGATCCATGGAATGATGTGATATGTTGTATAATGAAATGCCCCATTATGGACATATTCCACTGTGGTAAATTCATCTTCTCCCCCAGATGGATACCACCAAAATTTATATCTTATTTCAATAGATCCATGACTTTAACAAACATGTAAGTTCTAATTCCAACCATCTTAGGATGAAAATTTGGGAGGATATTTTCCTCTTTATTCTTTCCCATAGTTGATTGTTTTTCTGAATATGTGAAAACTATTCTAAATAGTCATAGTTTATATGAATCAATGTGCTAATAATAAAATGATATTTTAGGTATATTTTACAATAATGAAAAATATTTCAAGGCAATTCTATTAACATTATCATAACTTAAATTTTATCTAAATCAAGATAAAATACTAACTGTAAATACCTATCATTAATCATTACATACTATATGTATTTGAACTATAAATCATTTTTATATTCCCAAAGATCATTCTCTTTTTGAGTTTTAGAGATCTTGCTCATAAATATTACATTAAAACCCCATATATAAACATATACAAATTGGACACTTATGGTCCATATTCATTTTACCACAATATAAAAATATTAAAATAAATAATTATTTCCTTTCATGTAAAATATTCACATCATTCTACATGACTTCTACATATCCCTAAAAAATCATTAAACCCTAAGGAAAAAAATTTAAAATGTTTGATAAACTAAAAAATATTAGTATGGGGAATATAAAGAAAGAAAACCCATTAGTATAGTGAAAAACATAAAAACCCATGAAATGTGTTTCCTTAATCCAAATTTTCACTGATTGAAATAAAGAAATAATTTTCCCACGAATAATTTACACACCTTTTCCTCATATAAAGTCTTAAAAGGTCAATGATAGAAAATTAAAAGCCTCTTTTGATACATAATGTGTCACATTCATAACCCATATTAATATCAAGTAAAAAATAGAGCCTAATTAAATCCATAGGGGAAACCCTCTCATGACTATTTCATTTTATTCTATTAAGACATTAACATCACCCAATTCATTATAATAATATATAGTTTAACCTGACGTTTGTGATATATTGTCCTTATCTGACGATATCATAGAGAACCCATCGTATAAGGTATATCGAGAAAACATATTTCCCAGATAATGTTCATGTGTCATATAATGAGTATAAAATTATATGCGTTCACATTTTCATCAAAAAAACATTAATAAAACATGCGAACTCATATTTATATCTCTTTCAGATATCAAAATACCATTTACTTATAAAAACGCATTTCCATATCAAAATACCTTTATATATTAAAAACACATTTTGGATTCCATAATAGCCATAAAATTTTATTTAATTGAATAAAACATTAATTATTGAAAATGAAGATGAACATTAAATAATGGTGATTGAGTCAGGAATAGTCATTATAGTTGTTATATTAAAATAGAACATTCTTTTTTTGTAAGGAACATAAATAAATTTCAACAAATTTTACATTAAAAAAATAAGGATATAAATATAATTTTATAAAGTTATCATGTCCATATAATTTTATTATTTAAATAATTTTTTATACATTTACATGGAGGAATAATAGTTTCTGAAGGAACCATTAAATAAGGATTATTTAATGAAATGACTCTTTCCACATTTGAAATATTTGAATCACAATACATATGAAGGAATAAAATGAAAAAAATATAATATCATGAGAATATTTAAATTCATGATATAAAATTTCAAATGGTTTATATATACACCTCATAAAATAATATAGGTTGAGAACCTCAATATATTCCTCTTCAAATGGAAATTGAGACGAAGTCCCTCATAATGAGTCTAAATCATCTTGTATGTTATTTCTCTATAAAAATAATTAATTTTTTAAATAAAATTTACATTATTAAGAACTTATTAAAATTTATATATTTTTTTTATTTAACATTTTAAATTATTTTATAGAATTACATATTCAATTATGTTTATACTGGATATTTTGTGATATTGTATTATGTAAACAAATTGACTTTGACGGGATAACAACGGTCAAAGATGTCATTTTTTCGATATTCACAATAATAATAATGAAATAATTATAATTTTGAAATATAAAGTATACTTTTAAAATAAATAATTAAATATTAATATGATAAATGAACTAATTTATGTTTATAGAGATAGTTGGTTGAATATAAGAAATAGAAGTATTTTCATTTCATAATGATCATTATGGATAAAAGTTAAATAATATATTATCTTTATATAATGATAATAATATAATAAATAATATTTTTATTTCCCTAAATATTCTTATTTATATCATTCATGTGATTTAGTGATGAAATAAGATTTAAATCACTTCATGGAGGTGGTAATCCACAAGTACGCATGAAAGACGTTATCATTTTTCAGTGAAAGAATGAAAACTCTATGTTATTTTTTCAGAATGATATATATGTCATTAATATCATAATTACATCATTTATACCAAATATATTTGTAACAATTATACATATTACCTTCCATGTAATGTCACAGTGAATAATAAATCACATATCTTCACGAGGCGGCAGTCTGCCACACAGATGAATGATGATTTCATATTGCATTTTATGGAATATGAGATGGATTTATGATATTCCATTAAAGTAATAATATCTCATAGTATTTAAAATAATGTTTTTTACATTATAATAATTTATAAATATTTTATGTGTGTATAAGAATAAATAGAATATGGATGTTCGATTAAGCATGATACCTATTTTTAAGACATTCTCATTAGATATGAACCAAAAGGCCACTATGAGGATGTCATATCAAATTATGGTCTCCATGTAATATGGATCGAATTAAGGTATATATTTTACATGTTATTTGTAAATCCACATGAATTTGAATTTTCTAATAGAAGAGGAGTGTGGGTGGCCTTTTATAGTTGAGGTGAGTGGCACACTTGGAATTCATGAAATGGGAAATGTCTACCAACATTTTCTACATTCCATAAGTCTCTAAATGGTCAATTATCAAGACTAAAGAATTATATATTAGAAATGTTTCCCGATAATCAGTTTTAGTCAAGTATTTAGGTTATTTTAACCCTTATTTGTTAAGTTTAACCACCATTAAATCCATTTTTACTATAAATGTGATAATTAATTTTTATTTTTTTCACAATTCATTATGGTAAAAAATTTAATATGGACATATTAAATAAAATTAATTGTTCTAATTCCAAATATAAAATCATTTTTTCCTAATTAAATTTTTATAATCGGCAAATTCTATTTTCAAATCAAGCATGTAAAGATGATGAAAAACATATTTTTTATAAGATAATAGTCCATGCCTAGAAAAGTAAGGATATGTTATCGAACAAAAATAAATTAGGCTTTCATGAGTCAAAAAATGGGAGACTTATCACAATACGTCTTAAGAAGGGGTACAACCTCTTCATGAAGCTGATCATGCCAAATAAAATCAACACCACTAATTACATTATTTACAAGGCCATTCGTATCCATGTTATCTTATCTGTAAGTGTAGCAATGATATAATTCTGGAATAGAAGATAATCCAAATATTTAATCAAAATATTAGTGATATTCCAAGATAAATGAAATGATCCCACATTGATAGCAGAAACACTAATAGTAGAATCACTATCAATCAAGATATTTTCCCCGCATGACCCATACCATTATCTATCACAATAATAATTCCAAGAATCTCACCCTCAATAGAAGAGATCAAACAACATGAATAACAAAAACTCATGATTTTAAGAAGTGTATTTTTCAAGAAATACATTTCTATATATTAATAATATTAATAGTTATAATCAATATCTAAATTCAAATTTTCATCTATATATATATTATATATAAATTTATTTTCAATAATTCGTCATAATTGGATTTTTGATAAATAAAATTTCAAAGTCATTTTGAACTTCAAAACATTTTTTTCAGAAATACAAATTTTAATCAAAAAAATATACTTATACTAAAATACTACAATATGATTATTGAAAAGTAATTATGTTGATTAAATATAACTAAATTCTACCTATGTTATAATAAATAAGTATTAAAACGTTATGGGACTTTTAATTTTTTGATAATAAATGTTTTTTATAAAAAATAATTATGTTTACTATTCATTGAAAACCCAAGATTTTATGAAATGTACCAAACATTTACCATATTTTAATTTTTATTTAAAATTTTCTGTAATTTTTTACATTTTATAAAATCTAAATTATACTATTTAAAAACAAAAAATTTAAATAAAACTATGTAATAGATTACATATTATTAATATTATTTTATTCTTATTTAAAAATCATACGTAGTATTTTCAAAATGCATATAATTATCTAATTCATATCAATAAACATGAAAAAGGTTTATTCTATCATCAACTAGATGAGTAATCTTATGATAAAAAATAATATATTATGCATAACATATAGATAAATGGTATATGGTTGATTCGATAACTTTCACAATCAATAAATGTATGTGAATATGGGTGAACACAATTCAATCAAGAAATTAAATATGGTTAATTCACCAAGAGAATTAATTGGAAGAAAATTAAATCATATACATAGTGGATAATTAGTAATGAAACAATATGAGATGGATCATTACTTTTAAAGTAAAAAATTTTATAATCCATCCTTAGAAATGCGTATGATGGTATAATATTTATTATATCATAAATCAAGAATATGATAAGTCAAAAGATGTTTCTATGGATGAAAATAACTTTTTAAGATAATTAAGAATACTAAATTACATATAATGTATATTGTCAAACTTTTTAAAACATTTATTTAAATATAAATTCTTTAAAAAATTATTTTTAATCTTTTAAAAAAAGGAAATCTTAGGTAAAATGTTTCATAGAAGAAAATAGAGATAAAAGTAAGATTTGTTCACATTGAACACAATAACAAATAAATTTTTTTCAATATTTTATTAGCTATGAACAATTTGAAAATTCCAAAGAAAAATAATTTAAATAATTTAAAAATAAAATTAAAAATACATAAAAAATTATTTAGTTATAGATAAAGACATATGTTGACGAATCTTATGAATAAGGGTGCAGATTAGAACCATAAACGATTGAAAGTAGAATGGGGGGCTGGTTTCGTTTACAATGAGTAAACCATGAAGTAAGTGAGAAATAAAAAATTGAAAAGGTATTTCAAAACCAAAATAATAATTGAAGGATAATAAATTTTTTAGTTTTTTAGAGGTAATATGTTTTAAAATTCTCTATATTTATTATCATTCGATACAATATTGATCTAAAATCAACATTTGCAGTGAATCCTTTGTGACATGTGTAATATTATGATCAAAACCACTTTAGAGAGTATATAAAAATGAATATAAAATATCATTAATAAAATATAATTCATTATAAAATACATAAAATGTGTAGTATATATATCATATAAATGAAATATGGTTCATAAAACAAAAAACATCTCAATAAAAGAGCATTGAAATGAAACACTCGTACCTTGTACTGCTAATTAGTTGATGGCCATATAATCCCATGTGTGATAAACATAACTATCTTAATCACTTATTTCAAACCCTTATTCGTATAAATAACCTTTTATACTTCTAAATGAATTTGTATTTCATTAATTAATTGGTTATAGTTTTATATCATCATTGGGTGTATGTAATTTTGATTACATTGTGCATTTTTAACAATGATGACATTGATACTTATTCGTTTATTATATTTTTATCGATATTATATAATTCATGATAATTTTTATTATGTTTCATGATTATTTATATGTTCATATTTCCATCATGTTAGAGTTTTAAATGTGATTCATTATGATGAAATTAGCACTGATCTTGTTTTGGAAACATTTAAAAAATGAAGTTAATATATTAATAATGAGATAAATATTTAATATAACATTTAAATAAACATATTAAATTCATTATTATATAAAAAATTTATAATATTGGTAGTATATATATTTTAATATTTTCAATAAAATAAATTTTTAGCATTGTTCATGTAGGTGGTTAAACCAACCAAAATATAAACATAATATATGTGATGGGTGAGTCTGGTAAAGAAGGTTTTTATTTTGTTATAATATCATTATAACATAAGAATAGTAATAATATTTATATTATTTTAAATTTTTAAATAATAATATATGATATTTAGATAAATAATATATTACTTAATAAAAAATAAATCACATCATAGTGGTGGTAGTCTGAACATATGAATGAGTTACATTTTCCTTCAGTATAGAACATCTGAAAGGTAGTAAAAGAATATAAATTTGTATAACAATAATAATGATATAAATATTTTATTAGTTCATTAATATAATATTTATCAATAAAATTATATTTTTGTATTGAAAAAAATTGTGTCACATCTAGTAGATGATAGTCTGCATGTACACATGGGCGATGTGTTTGTTTTTCATTTGAAAAGAGGGATATTAGAAATAATATATATTTTCACAATTTAAATAATTTTATTATTATAATATTAATTAATTAAATGAAACATTATAACCATACATTAATTGTTTTAATTAAAAATAAATCACATCATTTATGGATGTATTATTCAATACATAATCATGAACGATAGTTTTATCTTTGAATGTGTGAATGTGATCCCCTTTTTTAAGTTTTAAAAATAAAATTAGTGAAAATATTCATACTTATTAATAATATAATGAAATTATTCTAATGTAAACAGATCCATTAGTGGAAAATAATTTATTGGAGAGGATTATGGGTATCTTAATCTACAATAATGAGTATACACTTATATATTATGAATTTTTAAGTCATTTTTATTTATATTTTCTTAATTATCATTTTATTTTTTACCATGGTAACTAGTTATTTAATTAGTAATTTCTATTTTACACAAATAAAAAAAAATAGTTAAAAAATTTGATTATCTGAATCTTAATTTGTCTATATTTAGTTCAATTTAATTTAAAAGTATTATATAATTATCTTTCAGAAAAAACATATAATATATACAAAAAATGTTTCTGTATAAAAATGTTTTTAACCATCACGTGTTCTTAATATTATTTTGTGTTGATGCATAATTAAATTAATGTTAATATACTTTTATATAATTGAAAACATCATATTATTGTCCTTATATAAAATATATAAAATTAATTAATAAGAAATTACAATTTAATTAAAAAAATTCATTGAAAACAACAATTCCACCATTATTATATTAATTAGCTTTAATCTAGGTAATATAAATGTTATATATAAAAGTGATGTTGAATATATAAACTATTTTGGTGACCTTGAAATCACATATGAAATAATATTTTTAGATTTATATTTTCAAAGTGATCAAATCTGATTTTTGACAAAACCTCATACAAACAGTTATTTTTAGATATAAATATTACTTTTGTTTCATAATGTTAATAATGTGTTTTATAAGATAAATATTTTTTGATTTTTTGATTTTTTTTATTCTTAAAAATGTATATTTTATTAAATTAATTTATTCATAAACATTGAATCCATTATTATGTTATGAAAATGTCATAAAGTTGACAGATTTTTCAATGAATCGTTATTATCACTAAAAAACCTCTATAAAAAATCCAAAAAAAAAATTACCTACACATAATTTTTTAAATTTTGAGATATAAATTGAAATTAAATTTATAAAATTTAAATTCTAATTTTTTTATATTTAATTAATAAATGAAAACACATTATATGAAGTAAATCCTCACTAATTGAGAAAATATGTTTCAAAAACATTTAGTGTTCTAAATATTATTTCTTATAAATTTATATTTTATTGAATGATTATATATTATTTCATATATTGAAAAGTTATATATTATCATAACAGTCATCTAAAAATGGATTACTTAATTTACTAATTTAAATTATACAATACAAATAAAAAATTTATTTGAGTAATGAAAAACTAAATTAATATAAATTCATGTTTATTAATTATCATCTAAATGTATGAATTATTGGTTCATTAATATTATTTCTATTTACTATTGTCTTAAATTTCTTATAGTATTATTAATAATAAAATACTATTATATCATGTTTCATTTTAATTTGGTGTTTCTGAGAATATTTTTTGACATCCTATTTACGTAAAGGAAAAATATATCTTAAAATTTTAGGGTGTTACATTATTCCCCTCCCAAATTAATTTTTTACTTATAGTTTAAATTATCGATTACTAATGAAAATGGATAAGGTTAGTGAAAAAGTGGACATGACTCAATATAAAATTCCAAATGGGATATCTAACTTATTATTTTAGGT
Organism: Viscum album; assembly: GCA_963277665.1. NCBI lineage: Eukaryota > Viridiplantae > Streptophyta > Magnoliopsida > Santalales > Viscaceae > Viscum > Viscum album. Next base: position 1,501,488,571 of record OY728123.1, read on the forward strand.
TATTTTAGGAATAAAATATTTTCCATCATTATTGACTTACATGTAAGATTCAAAATAAATTATTCCAATTATGTTTCATTGGATATATATTTGGGTTTCCTAGAGACGTACCTTTTAGAACCTCAATTTTAATATCCCTTTCCAACAAAATATTTACACCAAAATGGTTCCCATAAAATTTGATGAAACTATCATTTTTATATTGAAACTCATTCATAATATATATTCTCTGATGAAACCATAATTTCAACCAATGTTATAACTCATATAAAAAATAATCAACCTAAAAGAGAAAACTAATAAATTACATATATACCCTAACATATGAATGTTTTAGTTTCAATCAAGGTTATCTGTGGTCATTAACTATTAGGTTATACAACATTAAAATTTATATACTACACCATCATGTACAATTTTAATCCCCCATTATGGTTTGTAAAGAGCATGTGAATTAACCAAATTTCGTCCCCTGACTTCATCAAACTATATATATAATAAGGCCTTTTGGTGTACACCAGGTGAAGATAGAGTTAATATCTAACAAGGATTTTTACGATTATTAACCTGATGTGTGTATTTTCCAGATCCGGAATCCACATTTTTTATCTAGATACGAATGTCATTACTAGAAAATCTCTAACCCAATACATTTCCAAAAAATATATTTTTATATATATTGACTTTTCCTAAGGTTTTATATAATGTGATCTCCTACTAATACCAAAATAATATAAAATGATGAATATTTCCTCAATATTAAATAATATAACAGCCTAATGGTTCATTTATTACATTTAAACTATGACTAACCCAAAATAATCAACATCTAATGTTATTTACAACATTTGAATTATCATTGAGTGATAAACATAAAAACATATCTAAACACTTCTCTGATATTAACTATTATATCCAAGACACATAACTATCCTTAATTACATAATCAATAGAAATTATTCAATCAAATACATGCCTAATACCTTTTATTATTAACAATATAGAGATTTAAAATACACACAAATCATTAAACAAAAAACACTATTTTTTTCTAATCAAATACAAATTTTTTACCACTATATAGAAAACTACTTAATAAATAATTAATTTATAATGACTCCCATAAATTCACTATAGAAGACACAATTCAAAAAAAATCATACATATTAATCTTTTTAATGACCTAGGGAAACATAAATATTAGACTCTATGATATTTAAAGACTAGTATGGGTAAATATATGTGATATAAATTAAAGATAATTAGTGATAATAATATGAACATGCATGTATAAAGAAATTACGTTACATAAATACATTAAAAAATCACACCCATAAATACATGGATAATTAGTCATGACCCATAGCCTGAGGATTCTATTTTAGGAAATAAAAATCACAATATCATAGAATTATAAGAAATTGGAATAACATAAAATATGATATCATAAGAAAAAGTTTTGTTCACTCCCATTACCATCATCAGAATGTTGACAGACTCCTGTGGTGGAATTAGTTGACTCACTATTCCCTTAATTGAAATATAATAAAATATAAATCTTTAACCAATGAATTGTAGTGCTATATAATTCTAGGAGCACTCTTCACATAAAAAGTTCATAAATATTCTTTCCACATTATATTTATCATTCAATAATAAAAATAACATTGAAATAAAATGGGTTTTGGGAATTTTCAAATGGTATCCCATGAGGAATAATTAATAAATCCATTGATAGGATAAACCAATAAAAATTAAAGAGGTATCCAAATATATTATGTAATATTCTAGGTAAATTACATTTAATTTAGATAATTAATAATATGATATTTAAACCATATTGTTAAATGTTATATTATTTAACTAATAATTTTCATATTCAATCAATTTATGGGAATATAGGTTATAACAACCTATTATTTACATAAATAAACATTAATTATTTTTAAATAAATATTTAATAAAAAATTATCATTCATGCTAGGGATTTAAGATTTACTATCTATGGATAATCGATATATAATCTTGTTTTTCATTAATGATATTCAATGTTTCCAAAATATAACAGTAGTTAGGTATATCATACATAAAAACATTATTCATTACCTGGGAAAAGTAAAACATAATAATGGGTGATCTCATAATCTCAGTAACGATAAAAATTGTAGATATCAATCAATAATCATACATTAGTATATCCAAACAATAATGGTATGAGATTATAATTCTAAATTATAACATTCATTACTAATCATTCGTAGATCATAAACATGATTTATGGCATAAATCATTTTAAAAATAAAATAAATCATTCAAAATTATTATGGAATATTCAATAATTAGTCATGATCTGTGAGAGTATAAAATAAAAATCTAAATGTGGAAAACATATAATCTTATTACATTATGAACATGTATAAAATGAAACAACTTCACACGTAATGTAAAGGAAATGAAACTTGGACCTTATATAAACTTATATACATGAAACTGTGTATATATATAATTTTAAAGACATGGAATCCTGGTCTATGAAAAATCGTAAAAGCAAAAAATCCTCATCTATATATGAAATTCGGAATATGATATTTGGTTCATAGATAACAAATTTATCATATTATTTATTGATCGTTACCAAATTCAATGGATGGGTATAACAACCCCACAAATCACATAATCATTATAAATTCATATGTACACTATAAGTTCATGAAATAATTTATCAGTTTTTCATAATATAACACATTGAATGTAAAATGGGTTTTGTATCATTTCATAATTATAAATATAAACCATCTAAATAATTAATATGTATTGAAACATGGAATAATGAAACAAATTAAATATAATTTTTATCAAAGGATATCATTGTAGATTAAATTTCATTTAAAAGGACACTTTGAACACTTCATGAGCACAATACCCCTTTCATTACAAATCCACTTATTTAAAATCCAAATATTTCAAAAAATAAAAAGGAAAACATTTTCATGGAAAATAAACCTAGAAAAAAATAAAAAATCTTATAGCATTGGTTGGTAATGAAGTTAGAAAATTTTGTTCTTGTATTATACATTAATATAAATAATAATTATCATTTAAAAAAACATCAACAACACATATTTAAAAATACATCACGAATATTCCGTTGAAAAAATTGAAAAATAATAAATTTAAAATAAAATAAATTTAATAATTCATAATATAATATTAAAATATTCTTGAAAATATTTTAATGAAAAAATGGCCATAGATGAAATTAATTCCCAACTAAAGAGAAATTAATGTCCATTTTTATCAAAATAATTTTTATAATAATTTTAAGTACCAACAAGATGAAAGTTGTACTCTAATATGAATTTTATTTTATTAACAAAAGTATAAGAATATTAAAGTATATTTATCAACTAATTATCGTATAATTTCCCAAATAGAAATCAAAAAAAAAATCCCATTTAATATTTTTTTGAAACATAAATCATATACCACTTCAGGTACTATAAAATAATAACTTCAAAAAAATATTACCTAAAATATAAGTGAATATCCACATACTTATATTGGTATGAATAATAGAATTCATTCATGGGATGAATATACCCATCATAAAAAATTGTAGCAGTGAATATAGAATAATCCTGAATGAAATTAAAGTGATATGAAAATCCCTTACCATGTATATCACCTCACATTATATGATGTTAAACATCATAATTAATAAATATCTCTTTATTATATATATATATTCAAAATCTATTATTATATATCATACCATATATTATTTAATTAATATATCTCATCACCTCTTTATTTATAATTTGTTATTAAATTCACTATTATTGGTATTAAATACTTCATTTTACATGTGTATTTTGGATTAGTGATCCGGATATTTATACATTGGTCATGATTACATAATATATATATTCTTATTCTTGATTTAAATATAACATCTATTCATTATATATATATATTTATCATAAAAAGGTAGTGATAGAAAAAATTAATTACACTATTTGTGGAGATGATAGACTTTTCAAACACATAAACGTTGGTTTCAGTTTTTTGAATATTAAAACAATAATGGTAAATAAAAATCCACATTAATAGAACCATTGTAGTATCATATATTTTAATTAAATCTACCCTTATTACCATACATTTCTAAAAAATCCAAAACAAACCACATCGCTTCATAGAGGTGGTGGTCCACACATACTCTTGAGATAAGTTATCATTTTACATGTATAATAGGTAACAAGGTAGAATATTATTATAGTAACAGAAGAATAATTATGTAATATGTGTATTTTATAAAAATTAATCCTAATATCATAAACATCCATAAAATATATTTATGGAAAAGGAATTTAATTACTACATGGAGGTAGTAGTCCACACATACACAATAGCAATATGTCCACTTCACATTTAATGGAATAGAGAATGGATATTGGTTTTTAAATATATAAAATAAAATTTAGTTTTAAAAAGGATAATTAAGTTATTATTTTATAATTAATACCACATATTTATTATAGTAATAAGGATAAATAAATTGAATGTATTTGGGTAGGATGATTACCACTTCTTTAGTAGGCCTCCTTAAGATCACTTCTTATATAATTTTTATATGTCTTTTAAGAAGAAGAAAAATTTTATTTTGTGAATATTGATGTTTATAATACAACTGGGTTGTCTTTGTCAATATATATGTTTAATGAAAGTTTAATAAAAATATTGTCGGTGTGTGCTTCCTTAAGGGAGGGAAATGATACACTTGAAATCAATAAAGTATTAAATCAAAATAAATTAATTTTCATTGCAAAATGGTTTCAGGTTTATAAAATTGAAATAAAATATTAGTATATCAATAAATACCATCATTTAATAAAATTTAGATATGGTTAGGTGTTTTTTTCACCCTAATCTATTAGTTTTAACCCATTATAATCCCTTTGGACAATTAGTGTGAAATCAATGTTTTTTATACATTTGGGGTCCTAAAATTTACCATTAAAAAGACCCAAGATAATGAAATGAAGGATATTATAACCAATATCCCATTAACAAGCATTAAGAGATGATTTTTATTATTTGTAATTCATTTAATAACATATTTTTTATTATAAATTATCATTATTTCATTTTTTGAAATACATTTAATATTATACAATAATATATGGGTAACATATTTTAGGTGTTCAAAAAATGAAATTTCTTAAAATATATAGAATATTTGGTTTTATTATATTAATTAAATGAAATTTTTTATAGTTTAGACTTCATTTTAAATAGTATATTCTATTTCACCCCCTTGGATAAAAGATTTTAACATTAACTATGGTAATGATTTTTTAATATTAAAGGATTATAATTTTACATATAAAGTAAAAATGGAAAAATAATTTCCAAACGATATTATTTGTACCTAATTTCGATAATAATTTTCATATTTAAATAAAATTATTATCTTTATGTTATTTAATAAAATATTATTGTTCACATTATTATTAATATTATTTAACACACTATGAATTTACATTGTCTTGAAAGACATCAAGAGAGTTATGTAAGTATAATATATACATTTGAAACATCCAAAATATTTTATATTTAGCTAAAATATTTGGAACATATTAATTAAATGAAATTTTATGAAATTTAATATGTCTATAATATTTGAATTTATTATTTAATTAACTGAATAAATAACGTGTTAGTATTGCGTATGTTTTTTAAATAATTTTTCAGTCACTAAAAATTATAAATAAATTAATATGATAAAATGATATTTTCTTTCAAATTAGAATTTATATATAAATTTTACCTATTTTATCAATATGAATACAATTTAGATATATTAAATTTAACAGAGTGGTGTTTTGTATGTATCCTTTTTATACAATAATATAAAGGTCATAATCAGTTAAAAAAAGGTATAGAGTTTCCATATTTTATAAACATGGATTAAATTTCAATCTTAAAATCATATAAATTTATAAATTCTACTTTAATAGATAATTTATTGCCTTATCTCAATGTATTAGTCAAGTTTAACCTGTATTACAATTACCGAGGTGTAAAATATTTACCAATGTTTATATTAATAATGAATAAAAATAAAAGGGATTGTTTTACTCAATTTTCACCTAATAATTATAAATATCGTATATATATTTTAATAATAAGTTTATATAATTGAAATAAATATATTTTTTAGTTGGTAGTAAAACGTAATTAAATCGAATTTTAGAAAAAACGTTTATTTAATCATAAAACTTGATATACTCTTATCTCGTGTTTAGAAAAACCATTACGTGAATATTAAAAAAAAATTGGATATGTAATATTTAAATTTTAATAAAATCATTCATTATTAGTATTTAAGTTAATCCATTTAAAATAAAAACACATTTTTCACATTAAAATTATTGTTAGATAAATTGTTTTTGAATCCCAAAAATGAACATTCGAGAATTAAGTAAATTTTTAATTCCTACGTAATTAGTTATAATCTAACTAAATAAAATAGAATTGGATTAATTTTATTTCATATTATAAATATAGTTATATTATAAAATTACATGATTTAATGAAATGAAATTACAGTATTTAAAAATTCAACATTTTTTCATCATTCATTTTAAAATCAATCATTTTTAAAAAACAAAATCACTCACACATGGTTAAGTTTGACTTTTTTATTTTATAATTTATTTCAATTTAATAAAATTAAATTTTTATGTGTGGAAAAAATATCTTATAATTTTCATGAATTAAATGTAATAAATATCATTTTAAAAGATGAATAATCTTTTGAACTATAAAATAACTTCACTAAAAATTGAGTGCATATTTATTTAGATTTAATCATCATTATTTATTTCAGCACACCATCTAAACATAAATTACATAATCTAGTTCCCGATATTTGTAAAATCTAAATCAGTAACTAGGTTATAATAATATTTTATTAATATATCATGATTCTCTTAGAGCACAGGCTTGTGTTCTAAAAAAGCTAAGAAGTATATTATTTTTTTAAACCGAATATATTTAATGTTACATTATCCCCACATAGAAAAATAAAACACTCATAAATTTAACTTAATAATCCATGGTATAATATATTAATATACCATTTTTAAAACTCATATCATACTAACAGATAAAAAATATCCTTTAAAAAATTAATGTGTGAGCCATAATGACTACCAAAAATAATAATTAATATGGTTTCCAAAAAAGATGAACATTGGTGGGATTTAAAAATAAATATAAGAAGGAGAACAATAATATTAATGAACTGATATTGAGTGATATGGAACATGTTCATGAGAATTTAAATGGCCACAAAACCATAAATTAGTGATTAGTGAAAGGACCACCAATTCATCGAAAATGAATGTAAATGGATTGAATTATTTCAAGATCGATTTTCCTAAAGTATGAGGACTCATTTCTTATATTTATATCATGAGAAAATATACTTACCTAAAAACTAATATTTCAACCTTTTTTGGTTCCTTGATCAATTTATAATTCATATCATACTCTATGAAATTAATATTCAAGTTGAATTTTTCAGGCATTATGAACAAAAGTTATCTATTAACTAATTATAATATCCGTAAAAGAATTATAGGTCATTTCTTAAGTCTCTAAATAGATAAAAAAGAAAATTATTATCACTAGTTATCCAAACTAATAAATTAATCCCCAAAACCTCAACAATTGCACCAAAAGATCAACTTTATTCATTCCATTGAAATTTAACCTTTATAATCTATTAGAATATGTATTAATAAAATCAATACTAAAAAAATATGAAATATTTAATCAAATATTTCTTTTTTTCTTCAATATCAGTATTAAAATTAATTCCATGAAAATATGAAATATCTCAATATTTCATATTATTAACACACTAATACCACAGACATACATTTTTATTTAACATTCTAATAACCAAAATTTTAATAAAACATTAATGATATAATAAATGATTTAAAAAACCCTTTTAAACTGTCCAATTTACAACATCATCTTCTTATCAAAACTAAACATTATTATCTCAACATCAAGAAAAAATTATGAATTATTTTTCCCAAAATATTTTAATTTTCAAAAATATAACCTTACCACTATATCACTTTTCTTTGTTATCAGTATACGATTCAATATATTCTTAAGAATCCTTAGTGAGAAACTATTATAGATGAATTCTTTTGATGTTTCATGACTCATATAATTAAAATACAATTTATAAAAACTATTTTAGAACCTAATACTCTAATCCTAATACAAAAATACTTAAATTATTCCAATTTATTCTTAATCCATTAAATTTTATTCATAATATTATTCATTAATACCTAAATCCTTTCATGTTTCATTCAAATTCTATAACTTATAAATAATAAACATTTTAATAATAGAACAATTTTAACATCATATCAACATTTACCCCATAGAGATAAATTTGAAAAATTCATATACCATCCACATTTTATACATTCAAACATAAATGATTACCATGGGAAACCATTATTATCATGTATTGTGAAAATAAAAAATTTCATTTTAACTCAAAAATTAATTTATCTATGTCTTTATTTTCCACACCCAAAAACATTTTCATGTTCCTTGATAAATTTGATTGGGATTCTTTTCCCACATTTTGGATATATTGGAATCATAACATTATTTCTTATATGGTCTTAATAAAACACCATTTTTCTCTTATTAAGTGTTTTTGGGAACTCATCCATGTTGAGGTTGTTAATCATATATTGAGTGTACTGATTAAGATTAATCCCATGGTTTCTCATTCCAACTTCCATTTCATTTTGTTTCCAAAAATGTAAAATTATTAAATTGTTCATCACATTCATACTCAATATGAATCATCTTGCTTCCATCTATTGAATAAACAAAAAATTATTATGCAAGAAACAACAGTCAACGTGATAGATAATATAATCTTGAATAATCATTCATATGGTGTAAAATCAGGACAACTTCACTTCAATATATAGAACTATAGGATTATAATTATATATTGGTAGTAATAATATTATAAAATCCTTCATAACAGTTAATTTGAAAATTTTGTGGTTCCCAAAACATATCCACCCAAGAGTTTCTAACAGGGTACATAGTAAGTGAATTTTCATCAATCACTAAAATGAAGGTTGAGATATACTCAGCCAACTATTTTTTTAGTTATTACCCCTATATGTAATTGTTCTATAATAACATCTACTTATAGCATCAAAATATGGATTTATTTCTAAAAATAACACAGAATCTATATCATATCAAAATGTTATGTTTTATCATATTCTTAGGCTTATCTACATTGTTTTAACAAATGGTCTCAAATCATTATCACCAAATATTATCTAAATACACCTATGATAATAGTAAATGTGATGTAATTTTTACATATATAAATATTACGCCTTTGATATGAATATTCTATACATGAAATTATTATCCACCCCAAAACTAAAAATTTATTATGTCTTTGGAGAAGAGATACATAATCCGCTTATTTAATGAAATTTCTTCCAAATTTCCAACATAGATCACACATTAAGTATACCCTTCACAGAACCTTCATTTGTAACATGGGGATGGAAAAACATCAGAAATGGTGAGCTTATATTATCATTTAGGATAAACATAGTATATATCAAACAATAATCATATGTGAGCCTAATATAAGAACTATGTTATGAGATTGTGATCATTAATTACAATGTTTATACTGAATTTTTTACAATTCATTAAAATGATCCAAAAAAATTAACATAATAAAATAATATATTCAAAAGAGTTTGGAATCATATATAATCAATCCTGATCTATGAGGGAATAAAATAAAAATAAGAATATGGGAAACACATAAAATTATTACATTATTAAAGATAATAAATGAAAATAGGTTTTACACATAATATTAAGGACATGAAATTTAGACCTTTGAAAAACATAGTAACACTAAATCAGTTCCAAGCATAATCTTATAGACCTAAAAACTAGGTCTATTTATAATCTCATGGAAATGGAAACCAGTTCAACGCATAAAATTGTGAACATGAAAACATTTTCTTGTGTAACATATTTATTTGATGATTTATCTCTCTATACCAAATATATTGGAGGTATATAAAAGACGCACCCATAATATAATCATAATCAATTCCTAATTACATCATTAGATCATTAAAATAGATAAGATTTCATTATAATAAAACCCATAAAAAAGAAAATGGGTTTTGAAAACATCTTATCATCATTATAAAATCTCCATTAAAGCATAAGTAACATAAAAGTTTTTAATCAAAGTTGAAAATTTTATTAAAATACCACATAAAACATTTCTTGTATAAAATTCCCTTTTCATATGAAAATGAATTATTTAAAAAAATATATTTCAAAAAAAATAAAGGATAATATTTTCGTAGAAAATTACAATAAAAATATGTAAAATAAACATTAATTCAGTAAGGAATCATGAAAACAATAAATTCCATTCATATCATTTACTTTATAAAAAAAAATGCCTTTCACATTTATGGGAAAATATTCAAAAGAACCTCATTAAGAAAATATAAAATAGAAAACATTGATTTTGTTTATAAAAGTTAAAACATTATGAAAAATGATTTTAAACATTAATAGTATAATAGTAAAATATTTCTAAAATCTTTTTAAAAAAACATTGAAATTGAGAAAACATTTCCCAACCAAATAGTAATTTAGTCTATTTTTCTAAAGAATCATTTTCTCAAACATACTAAGTACCAAACAGAGGAAAATATTACAATCAAATGAAAAATAAATGAATATATATATTAAAATAAAAATAATGGGTCTTTATAAGAAAAGGATCATATAGTTTCATCAATGTAAATTCAAGAATAGAAAATCCCAGTTAAAATGGGATTGAAACATAATTCACTTACAACATAGCTAACTCTTACATAAAAATATCATAAAAGAGAGACCATTTTTTTAATACTATTCAAAAAATATTTATAAGAGTAATCATAAAATAAATTAATCATTACTATATACACCATATAAAATAAATAACTTTCGAATATGGCATATATCTTTCTAAAATAAAAGTGAGACAAAAATACATTACCTCGGTATCATCTCACTTAATATGTGTTCAAACCTCCTATATAATAAATATAGATTTTTTATAAAAAAATTAAAAAACAATAATAATATGTCATACCATATATGATTTACTAATAACATACTATTCCAAATTTATTAAAAAAATATTAAAATTACAGTTTTAGGTGATAACTACTTCATTTTCCATGCATATTTGGGTTCAGAGGTCCTAGTTTTTATACTTTGATCAAGTTCCAAATTTCCCTATATTTTTTACCTTGATATAAGAATAATATATATCCATTATATAAATACTCATCAATAAAAGTTTGAGATAAAATATTGAATTACACCCTTAATAGATATGATATGCTATATGTATGTATAAATGTAATTTTACGTTTTCGACCTATGTATTGAATGAAAGGTAAAAAATAACTTTTATCAAATAATTATTAAATATTATATATACAATATAAATTCATTAAATATATCATTATTAAAATTAATTTATATCATAATTGAAAATTTAATCCCATCACATCTTGGTGGTGTTAGTTCACACGTTAATAAAAACGCATTCATAATTTTCCAACAGAATGGATGGTAAGTAGGTAGATATATAATTATAAATAAAAATAAAAAATTATTTCATAAGAATAATTTCTAAAAATAATAAACCCATTATAATAAACATAAATGAATTATGGTGTTGGAATATGAAATGTACAGTTATATGAAGGTAGTAGTCCACACGTATACACAAGAAATACATATGTTTCCCATTTGAGGGAATAGGTGATGGATATTGGTGTTTACATTTTCATAATTAAATTTTACTATATTAAATATACTAAATATTTTATTTTCTGATGAATACGACATATTTAGAAAATGTTTATGAATAAATGAATTGAAATAGGTCGAGTGACATGATAACCTATTCTTTAGAAACCGTCTTCTAGATCCATTCTTAATGACTGTTTTATTATCACTTAATGAATAAAATAAGTGATACATTTTTTATAAGGATATTTATAATAGAATTGGGTATAATTTTTTCTTGATATATAGCTCATATAAACATATAGAATAGAGAGTGTGGTGTTATTTTATAATGGAGGGAAATGACATAATTTTAATACGTAATGTATTAAATTAATATAAATAAACATTCATATAAAAATTGTTGGAAAAAATATAGTTATAAAATAATATTATCATGAGTTCAAATAAAATGATAAAGTAAAAAATTGGACATGTTTTTATATTTTTTTAACTGTTATCTCTTTGTTTTAGAATTGTCTTAAACGTTTTGACAATTTCAATGATATCCATGTTTTTTACTCAATAGGGATCAAGAACATTACAATAAATTTGAAAAGTTACCCATTAATAGATAATGGCTGATATTTTAAGCCACATACCATTAAAGGTTCCAAATATGATATTTTTATTAATTTAAAATAATTTAATTGAATTATTTTGTTACATAATATCATTAATGACATTTTTTTATATTCATGACATATTATTATATAATATGTGAATAAGTCATGTAAAATGGTTCAAAAACTAAATTTATATCACTATTGGTAATATATGGTGTTAATATTGATATAAAACGTAATTTATAAATGTTTACATATAATTTTGGGCCATATCTTGGGTTTAACCCTTAAGTAAGCAATTTTATCCTCAATTGTGCTAATAACTAGTATACTTAAAGTGTTATAATGTATAAGTTAAAAATTATAAAATTAATGGAAAATGGATTCCATTTTAGAAAAATTAGCATAATTATTATACTATTTCATAATTTTTTTATTTTTAAATAATTTTATACAATGTTATTTTTCAATAAATATAATTAATGTCCTTTACAATACTATTAATTTAATTTAAATATAAAGTAATCAGGATAGTAATGAAACTGAAATATAATCTTATTTCACATCCCAAATAAGTAATATATGTCTATGAAATTGTTTGAACACAATAACTCATCAAAAAAATATTACTTTTAGAATTTTTAAAATCATTTATTTTACATTTCTATTTATTGAATAAATATTATATCTACTATATATAGGTATGAAATGAAATTATTAAATCCCAATAATTTTTAAATGAAACTCCCATATAATAAATTATAATTATTTAAAATAAAAATTTATAAAATTACATAAAATCCTTTTTCATTATTAAAAAAATTACGATATTAAATAATACATAATGACATTTTTTATTTTTTTCATTATTAAAAAAATATAAAGGTCATAATCAAACTATAATGTCACAAATATTCCTCATCTTTTGAAAAAATGGATGGAAATGGATTAAAAAAATTCATAAAAAAGGACAATGTAATGTGTTATATAAATTTTAATTCCTCATACCATGGTTTTATCCTTGTTTAAACTTTTTACTCATATCAATATGAAAAATATTTAACAAGGTTGATATTCGTTAGAAACAAAAATAAAAGGTCCGTATTTATAAAATTTTAACCTCCTTATTCAAAAATTTTAATTAATTTTAAATATTAATCTTATATAATTTTCATATATACACTTTTAAATAATCACACCAATCATAATGTAAATTGATTTTTGAACAAATGTGTTTTTAAACATAAAATTGTATCATTTCTTATGAGATTCCAAGGAAATAAAATATGTTAATATTATGTTTTTTTATTTAATATAAAATCTATATTTTATTAAAGAAACATTAATATTGATTAATTTAATTTTTTTATGATAGAAACATATTCCGCATATAAAAACATATTTTAGAAAATTGTGGTTCAATGCCTAAAAATTGAATAATTAAATAGATCCATCATAATGTCTATATATATATTATAAATTAGATTATATATAATTAAAATAATCTTATGTAGATATCATATAAAATAATCTATATAAGGATACTTCTAAATTACTGATTTTAAATAAAAGAACTTATAGTATTTTAAAATTATGTATTTTATCACTATTCACTATAAAATCAATCATTTCAGAAAAATAAAATAAAATCACTATAACATAATTTTAAAATCATGATTTTAATATGAATGCTAAATTTAAAAAATAAAATTTCATTAATTGTAATATATTAATTATAAATTTCCCACAAAATATACAATAGAAATAAATTCTAAAGAAAATTGATTTTTGAAGCCTAAAATAACTTTAATAAAAATTGAGTGATTATTTTCTAAGAAAAAATAATTGATTTTTAATTTATTAATCCCATTATACATATATTAAATAACATGGTTTCTTGTATTCACACCCACAAATTCAAATCCTATGTTATCATAATATTTTTATAGTATATCACAATTTTTATAAGGCTATGTCATATGTGTTAAGTAGGATATCGAGTTAATTTATATTTAAATATAAATTTATAGGTTTTTTACATGGTTAAAAATAATTAAATTGAGAAATTAAATATAGGTAAATTACATATTGAAGGAACTGGAAGAAATTGTTTTCCTCTACATAGGGGATGATTAATAAATAAAAAAGTATTGATAGATCATTACATTAAAAAAAATAACAATTTAATAAGACATAGAGATAAATAAGGTGGATAATATCATTTTAAAAATACCCAAGATAAAGAATATAATTTGTTAAAAAATGTTGAGAAAAATAAAAAACAAAATTTAGTAGTAGGATAATTTCATTCGAAATTATAATTAACATTATCAATTTGAAAACATTTATTTTAATATAAATTATTTTTCAAACCAGTAAGGTAAAAATTTATTTTTTGAAACCAAAAATATATATTTAATGTTTCATAAGAAAAGAAAGTTATCATAAAAATCAACGTGTATAGAGTGGATGTTTCTTTTAGAATTTTTTTAAAACAACACATTTAAAAATTCTATTAAATCCATTTTTAAATGATATTAAAAGGTAAAAATATTACCATAATAATTTATTAAAGAAAATATAAAGATATATTTTTAATAATATATATATATATTTAATAGTTATCCATAATAAAAATTAATTTTATTATTCATGTATGTGGTTCAAGAATCCCAAATATGAACATACTATATTTGATGAGTGAGTATGGTTGAGAAAGTGTTTATTTTGGTCTAATATCAATATTAATGTATTTTTATGTTCTGTTTTTATTTTTTAATGTTCTAAATCATAATTTATGGTATTTGGAAAAAGGAAAAAAGATGAGATGGAAACAAACATCACATCGTGGTGGCAATAGTCAACACATACACACAAAATAATTTTCCATTTTTAATAAAACATTTGAAATATGAAAAATGGTTTTATATTTTAAAACAATAAATAATGATATAATTAACATATAAATACCTTAAAACATTTAAAAATATTAATACATGGTGAGTACAAACAATAAAGTATAGTGTGTAGTGGAAGGGGAAGTTTGCATGAACATACAGCTGAATCATTATATATCCATAAAAGGGGGTGGAATAATGTGATGGTTTATGTATTAATAATTTTAATCATATTATAATGATCATATTAGATTTTTAAATGGATCCTTATAATCATCTATGAATCGTTTAATTGAAATTCAAATCACATCATTCATAGAAGTGGTAGACTTCATGTATGCAAGAATAGTGCTTTAATTTTTTAGAGGGGTTAGAAAAGAATAGATAATGTATATTAAATTAATATATTAACATTTCATTCTAAAAAGGACACTTATTTTCTCATACTAGAGTGTCTTGATGTAGAGACCTAGTTTTTTACTTATAATATTTGGTAATATTTCACGATATATTCCTAAAGATATGCACTGAAACGACATTTATTTCCAAGGCTTGGAGTTTCCAAAATAAATTATTCAAAAATATTTAGTATATTTATAATATGAATGAAATGGAATGAACAATAGAGTACATAACCATAAATAAAATAATTAAATTATTTTATTTTTTTCTTAAATATTAATTCGAATAACTATTTAACATGGACTTGGATTGAAATCCAATACCACTATTGAGTTCATAATGGAATGTTTTCCTTAGGGGAGACCTCTGATGAGAGGGTGTAGTAGGTTAAAATTTAGTGACCGCTGGGAGTCTCAAATAAATAGAAGTTTAGATAAATGTTCTAGATTTAATTCATTTCTATAAAGGATGGCATAGATTTCGCCTTATTCATATGATGGTGATTCAATGTCCCAACTTGATAATATCCTAATGAAAATGTATGTGCTAGTAGATCCGAGCCTTGAGAACACAACGGTGGATTCAAAATCAATGTAGTATTTAGAATCTAGGTAGTATAATTATTTTGGATTTAGTGTTCCCTATTTTAATATTATATTGTAGAATTTGATAATATATAATTTTCACAACCTTGAAATTCATTGATGATGGAAAAACTCAAAATTTCCAACGACTGATTAATTCCTAGATCACTCATTCTCTATCTAGGTATCCTTTTCTTTACATTATTTTTCAAATAACATTTGTACATGCTGAAACGACATTTTATAATCAAGGGAATCCTAGATATGTGAAGGTAATGATCCAAGTATTCTGGATCTAGGATGGGTTTGTGTTTCAAGCATCAAAGGAGGCACAGTGGTGAGTAGAAGTGGAGAAAACATATCGTTATATTGAATCATCACCGAATATTTGAGCGGAGGCTATTCCAGTGAATTTCTCATTATTAGGAGTCTATATTTGGTCTCAAAATAATGGTTTGGTAATATAGGTATTCCCAGTCATCCATAGAAGGACCAATTGTGTGGCACTAGGATAGCGGCACTGGTGGTTATCAGCGGTGGACCGTGAGGTGATTCCTAGTTTATGTAGTAGCATAGAATGTCAAGGCGGTGGAGCCACAGTGGGCCACAGAGAATAAAGCTGGGTAATGGTGGTTGTGGCAGGCCAAAGCGGCTAGGTCGGGCCGAAGTGGGATAGGGACGTTTCAAATAATAATAACACTTCAATTGAGCATCATTTTTTGCATACT
Organism: Viscum album; assembly: GCA_963277665.1. NCBI lineage: Eukaryota > Viridiplantae > Streptophyta > Magnoliopsida > Santalales > Viscaceae > Viscum > Viscum album. The sequence goes on from OY728123.1 coordinate 1,501,505,712, forward strand.
GTCTATTACCATTCATTCCTCTTATCGAGATTTATCATTTCTGATTGGTTCAGTACTGTTATGTTTTTCTTTCATTTTATGGTTCCACAAAGCACCTAGGTTAATAGTAATAATATAATAATTATTATTCAGAAAGTGTGTTTTATACCCCAGCTCCTAACCATACATCCAATTCATATATTCATTGTGGAAATGTCACCCATTATTAAAGGCAGAACTTTTGATGGTATTTTTGTTTTTATATAATTCCTGCTTAAGGATCATTGGCCTAAAAAGTATGATTTTAATAATAATAAAATTATTAATATTCAGGAAACATGTATGGGATTGTACGTCTGCATACTATGTCCAGTTGATGCATCGTCAGAGGAATTTAAATCTACGTGTTGATGCAGACTATTCAATAGAAATTTCGGTCACTTAAAACAAAATGTAAGTGTGGGCTACATGAGGCCCGATTTGCTCATTTGTAGTGAAATGAACCTTTTTCATTTGTTGTCCATTTTGGATGAATAAATAACCAATCCTGTGTACTTTTCCATGAGTATTGTAATGGAACAATCTGTTTGATGTGTTTCATGATCATGTCATTGGGACCACAAATCATCAGTCATGTTCATTGCTACAAAATATACTATCTCCCCTAGGACTCCAATTTGGGAGAATGATTATTCAATCCTATATGATATTCCACAATGATCTTGACGTTGTGACTTTTTTGATAATCATGGGCCATTTGAAGATGATTATAGGTAGAATTATTTATTCTCCCTTTGGGATAAAACAATGATCCTCATGCACTTGTTAGGATTCTGGGTTAGGGGTTCCATGTACTCTTTGAGTACGTTGGTATTCAAAGGGGTACTAATTCAGAATTTAGTAAATGATTTTGGCTGGGTACACAGCCAGGTGATGAGGAAAGTCCACGTATCATGTGGGCCCCACACACTCCGTTTACCACACTATGAATCTTCTATCACTCTAATTTCATTCATTTATACTCGTATATTGAAATGTGAGTACAAAATCCTACTTATTTTATCACATAGGACTTGATGCATCCCTTTATAGTGAATTCGAGATACAATGTGAGATTTTCTGGATATGATGCCTATTCTCGTGATGCCCAATGATTGTAGTGATCTAGATTTATCATATCATTGCTTTATGATAGGTACCATCTAGAAAGGATGACTAATATAGTTCAGTGATGTCATTTGAGTGGAATACCCTGACTAGGTAGGGCATGAGTCCTTGATGACCTAGAGTGGAATCCCCCATCGACATGGGCATGGGTCCTCTACAACAACTGTGAGAGTGGAATCCCCTATCGACATGGGTGTGGGTCCTATAGAACTACTATAAGAGTGGAATCACTTATGTTCCACCAGGGCATGGGTCCTCTCTAAAAATAAAAGGGGAACCCCCCATCGTCATGGGCATAGGTCCTCTATTAGATACTTCTTGTGGACCCCCCTAACATAATATGGTGAGGGTCCTTGGTGAACAATAGTGGATTCCCCCTGATGCATCAGAGTGTGGGTCCTCTACGATGACAATTTAAGTGTAATCCCCTTGATGCACACGGGTTTGGGTCCCCTAACTTGGGTGTAATCTTTCTAGGAACCGATCAGTTGAGAGACACACATTGACATTACATTGGACTCATGAGTAAGAGGGGTTATTGGTCCACTGAGATGCATGCTTTGGGCATGACCTAAAAATGTGTGGGTGATACAGATCTTCCCAAAGTATATATTATTAATGTTTGTTGATTGAGTCCCTCTGATTTCCTTGTTCAGGGAAGACATGAGGGATGTTGTGCATCATTGGTTGTAACTTCTAGAACTATTGGTGACTTTTTTCCTTGGCCGATCTATGTTATGCATATCCCCTTACTCTCTTTTTTTAGGATTCTTTGAATAAGTATACACATCTATCCTATTTATGCACTCACTCATTGGTTTTTGGTTACAATCATTCCCATAGAGGTGAATAATCATAGGGTATGCCACATGCTTTCCCTGATTAGCTTCTTATATTTGGATGAGTTAATCTACTACTATGGGTATCGAAAAATTGAAGTGAAGTTCATCTTCTAACCGTTTCTAGATCATTGTGTTTTGGATGAGTTTACATCACTATATTGTTGGGTTGAGTTGATCTCTCTTTTATTGTACCTTATTCTATTAAATTCTCCCCTATTCAGTAAGTATTTTTCTTCTCCATTGAACCTTTGGGGAATCCAACTTAGTGTTTTTATACTCACACCTGCTTGGGATTTTCCTGGACTTGGTGTGCCCTATCATGTGATTCATTAGTTGATCGTGACATCATAAGAGCAAAGATATATGGGGTTATTGGACCTCATTCAGTGGTTGTAGCTTGGGATCCAGAAGTTGGTATGTCTCAGTTATTTTACATTTCCACTTATTTCTAGTTTGTCAAACTTTCCCGTTTGGGAATGTATTTCTCCCCATTCCCTTTCAGTTTAATTTTCTTTACATGTGCTGTTTAGAAGATGATGAATGTTTTGAATCATTTTTACATTATTTTTAAATATTTTTTTACATTCTCTATGAACTTTTTATTGACTAGTATGTATGTGTGGGGGGGGGGGGGTGGGGTTCTTAGGAAAAGTTATCACCATGTTTGTTGTGCCTTCAGTTCTTTTCACCACCCCTTGGCCTATGGATGTGGTTTTGTGGTAGTTACATCTTGATCCCCACATGGTTTGGGTTGTGATAAAGTGTTTTTAGAGGTGATTTGACAATTGGGATGTTGTTCGCATATTCCCCTAAAATGGACTATTTTGTTTTGGTGAAGGCTTGGAGTCAGGATTTATTTTCTAGGGTGGGGCTGACTCGGTGGTTTGTTATGGGCTTGTTTTTATTTTGGTGTTTGGTGGTTTTATTATTGTTCTACGGTTTCACACTTTTCCTTTAAAAAGTGTTTCTGAAATAAAAAAAGCAATTTTCAGTCAATCAGCCTAAAATGTCCTTGGTTGGGTTTATTGAAATTGTGCCAATATGTCTCAAGATCAATTCTCAGTCCATGGCGTCTAGTGTTGGTGCGACATCCAACATAGCTGTTCATTAAGAGATTGATTAACTACTTGGAGACTTGGTATGCTAAGAAGATTTTTATATATACCTTTTGTACATGCATCATATAGGATTGAGTAATTTTCTGTCCTCTATAAGTCATCTTCACTTTGTGGTGTGTGTGTGTGTGTGTGTGTGTGTGTATATATATATATATGATCACATGACCGCGTAACTCCTTGATATGTTTCAAGATACTTCTATGAAGATAGCCAGTAGGGATACTTGCTCTTGTTCGTCATGACATCCTTGTGAGTGAAAAAGAAACAGTTCAATATTCATCCTATTATCCTCTTTCCTCCTGGTGGATAGGTAGTAGAACCTCCACCTGTTGAGCAGTAGTTAGTCCTAGTAGATTGGGCTGGGGACGACCACAAGTTTAGCGTAAATTGTGAGTTCTAGCATTAGAGATCATTGAGTTTCCATAGTGATCCATACCCTCAGGCATTGGAGGTTTTTCAACAGTCAAGCATTCACCTATTTAGTATTTTTTAGACTGTGAAAGATCAGATAGCGACTTTATCTTCTAGTCCCATCCATAGACCAGTTGGATATTGGTATAATACAGTTACTTAGATACACAATGAATTAGTACTCTCATATGATGAATTCCAGTTGGTGTTCCATGATGAGTACTACCCCTCTTCCTTACTCTCTATTCGTATTCAGGAGATCCATAACTTTTATTAGGGTGGGATGATGGTGGTTGAGTATGCGACTATGTTTGCAGACTTGGCATGCTACTCTCGGGACAAGATCCATGATGGCTAATTATGAACATGGAGGATTGAGTATGAACTCTTTGGAGGGATTTTTAATATCATAGTGTCCTTGTACACACCCAAATATGTTGGGGTACTCGATCAGGCATTAGTGAAAATGATATATTTGTTAGAGGGTGGTTTTGGAAACGAGTGAAATAGAGCTGAGATGTCTTCCATAACTAGAATGCGTCGGACAACAAGATCTTGAACCAAGAGGCCTCCCTATAAAGGGTCTATGGTGCAATGTTTTATGGGGTAGAGGTAGTGTAGATCATGGGAAAAACCTGTAGAGGGATTGTTTTATGCTTGTGGGGGCAAGGTCACATGGCACAAGACAACTCGACTATACACGATGATCTTTCTATGATGATAGTAAATGAATCACCATGGAAGAGATGTTGTCGTAATCAGGAATCTCCCAAGTTGGGAAAGGTTGGTCCACCTAAATGTGGTGCAGGGAAGGGAGCAAGAGGAGTTTTTATGGTGTATGAAACTTCAAGATCCTTCCATTACCACCAGGCGGCCCACATCTTGGTTAGATAGATAGCAGTCGGGACTGTATATATCTTCAGGTTATGGATTTCTTCAATCCTACATCTCGTTAGATGATAAGTGATACACCCTATGTCTTTCCTATGTTTTTTCATTAGAACATGTTAAATAATTGGGGAGGTACTCTTTTCTCTATACTTCTTTCTTAAGGTTTCACTATAGTAATGTGGGGAATCAGTGTGACCTTACATCAGTGTTGTTCGACGTATCATTGAATTCTCGATGAAGAGGGGTCATTCCCCTACCAGGAAAATATTTTTGGTTCTGAGAAAATTTTTATAGTGAGTTAGTGAATTCCAAATCTGATAGTATTTAGGGTTGGTGGATGAGCCCCTCTTACTGGTACGTTCATGGTAGGGTTGTGAATTAGAGTGTCGGAGCAGGTGTTGGCATTGTCAATAGAGTTTTTCTGCATTACATACTTCTTTCTTGATATTACACTAGTTAGTGTTGCAGAGTATTTGGTTTAGGGATTAATATATATCCCAGGTATGTGATGAATGGATGGGTATGCCATGTTTTTTACATGTCTATATTCTGGTGGTTGGATGAGTTTAATCACCTTCTATATTCTTTGGCACCTTCCATCCCCAACGTTAATGTTTCTACTGTAGTTATTAAGAACAGGTTAAGGTGATGGAGACCCCAGGAATAGATCTACATGACTCGATATCTGGTGTTATTAGTGGTAGTGTTCTGTAAGAAAATGTGGATGTGATATCTACTAGGATAGTGCTTTGTGCTTTTCATATACCACTAGGGTCTTAGGTGCTTCTTTTTACATAGACACTTGAAACAGATATAGAGATTCTAGTTGAAAAATCATGGAGGAAAATAAATAAAAGATAGTATATACATTAGAAAGAGGAAGAATTATAGTAGATTTACTTAATAGGACTTTCTAGATTCACCAAATATGGGAAGATTCTGAGTATTTAGCTTCGCTGCAGCTAACCCTGGTGGACTTGGAGTGTACAATTTTCTTCAACTGATGTTGTTGGCTCTATCGCCTAACAAGAATGTTAGAGAATCTCAATTTTGTGACATAAACTATGAAAACCATCATGACTATATATCCATTCCTGCTTCCCCATATTGATATTCTGAAGGGGAGAATCATGAGACCCTATTCAAGGGGAAAATAGTGTCTTCGGTTACGATGCAAGAGGAGGTGATGTAAGAGTTCCACACTTCTCCCTTAACTGAAAAACTTTATGGGTAAGATTTACATGGATCCTCATCATTATTATTGGTTTTCTGGAATTTTATTAAGAACATATGATTTTATCTCACACTCCCTCACCTATTTGCAGGGAAGACTTAGCACTGAGTTCTGGCATGTCATCACTGCCTCTTCAAAACTATATATGAAATGGGAAAGTGTATACATGAACTTATTCACTAGGCTTGTATGAATAGAAAAATCATCATTATTTTAATTGGGAGATAGTAGATAGGATCCCGATGTTGGTGCACATACTTTTTATTTGGGAGCATAGTTTTTTGGAGTGTTTGTCTCAGTTGTACATCTGGGAGATCATCTGTCGTCACACTGTACCCTCAACGTTTCTCTTTAACTCTGTTGTGTTGTTTAGGAAAAAGTTGTGGAGATACATATAAGAGAATTTGGGGACCCCACTTTGGATGATTATAACCTTTCACCCCTAGATCGATTGGTAGACTGAGGGCACTATCTAGGTGTTAGAGGCTATTCTTAGCGCTTTAATGTTAATTTTTGGCCAGGGAGACAAGTTATCCCTGAGGTTCTTTTTTCCTTTTCGAGATCATGAGAAGCATTAGAAAGGTAGGCTACCACCTTTGCCAACACCCAAAGCTAGATCGGGTATAGGAAGTTTTCTATGTATCATAGTATAGGGGATACATGGATGATTATACGTACAACATTTATAGGGGCCGACATTAAAGGGATAGTACATCCTTTTGGTTTGTGTGTTGTGCAAACATAGAAATGTGAAGGTTTTCCTCAATGTGGGTGAGCCTAGTGTGAGCTTTTTAACCCAAGAGGTTTTCACTAGTTTTTCATTTTTGGAATGAAAATAATGAAGGAGTAAATGATATAGAGACTTGGTTTTTTCCATTTCAGGATTTGTAATATTTATATATGTATTTATAAAGTTAGGCACTAAGACGAAATGAACTTCCGATGCTCAGTGTGCCCCGAATAAATTATAAAATAATATTTATTTATATTTTATACTATTCACATGATTGGTATGGGATATCTCTCAAACAATAGCTGAGATCAGATCTATGAGGCCATGGTTTAGTCCAGAGTGTGGCATTTATCAGAGGTGGGACATATAATTTTTTGGTGTGGACCTTCTGTTGATAATTCCATGGAGTACGAAATTGAAAATAAAATAAATGAATTATTTTATTTTATTTCATACCATAATTTTAATAACTCTTGAATGGTGACACAGATTGAAAATATGAGACAACTGTTGATTTAGTAGTTGGGTGTTTTCCCTTGGGGTGACATCGGGTAAGAGGGAACGGTATGATTATATTTGTTGACTGATGGAAGTATCCAATAAATTTGTGTCTATAGAAATAAGCTATAGTTAGCTTATTTATCTCAGAGATGGTAAAGCTCTAGCCATATTTTTTGAAAGGTGATTCGACTTCAGAACTTCTTCGAATCTCAATGAAAATGTAGGTGCTAGTATATCTGAGCACATTGAACACAATAGGGGATCCAGAATCTAGGTAGGATTCTTTATTCGGATTCTACATTACCTATTTTAAGATCATATTTTCAAATTTCATTATTTATCATTTTCACTACCTTGATATCCCTTTATGATTTCCAAACTAACAATGACCATCAACTATATAAATTCTAGATCACTCTTTGTTAGTTTCCATTTATCGTTCTTCACATTCTTCATCGAATAACATTTCGACATGATGAAATGGCATTTTATGAATGAGTCGATCTAGGATATATGATTTTTTTGATCCAAGGATTCTAGATCTAGGACGTTTTTTTTTGTTTTGGGTGTCAGTGGAGGCTCAGAGGTGAGCATAAGTGGTGATATCTTTTTTTATGTAGAAATAATGATAGATCCATGAGTGGAGTCTTCTTTAGTGAGGATCTCATCACAAAGAGACTAGTTTTGGTCTCATACTGAATTTTAGGCAACTAGGGTGTTCCTGGTGGTCCATGGAAGGACCAATTCCATGGCATCAGTGTAGATGAGCCTTGTTGTGGCGGTGTGACATGGCGGAGCCTGCGGTGGTTGCTGGTTTTGGTTGTAGTGAGGGGGTAAGTAGGTGGTGATGTGTAATGTCAGAATGGTGGGGAGTTGAATCTATAGTGGGCCATGGTGGAGTGGGCTATGCCCTAGTACAGAATGATGGGCTGCGATGGTTGGGCCAGAATGAAGTGGATGGACCAGGACAAAGTGTTCCCAGGATGTTTCAAACACCGATAAATTTTAAATGGAGTTTTCATTTTTTCTTTCCATATATTTCCACACATTCCACTTATCCAGATGACTCCCATTTTAATATTTAAGGAATTTTACAATTTTTCATTTCCCAGTTACACAAAATTTATGAGTTAATAATAATAATATAATTACTATTATTCCGAAATCTTGCATCGGGCCTAGCTTGCAAATCAGACGTCTGGTTCATGTGTCATTTACAGAAATGTGACCCTTTCATCATGGAGGACCTTTTGATTATGTTTAAGGATTTTTATAATTCATGATTTTTGATCGATGTCACGAGATGTTTGATAATAATAATAATAATTATTATAATTTCTTTATTATTTTTATTAGGGAAAAATGTATCGGACAGTACACATGAATATGATGTCTGATTGACACACCTACAAATGAATTATGACCCTGGAGTTGAGGCGGACCTTCCAAGAATAATTTTGATTGCTTCATCTGAAATTGAGGTGTGGGACCCATGAGTCTCGAATTGGGAATTTTTAGTGAAATGAATCTATTTCATTGGGTGTCTGCTTGGGATGAATTAATAGCCCATCTCGTGTGTTTGGTTAGAGGATTACAATGGTGCAATCCATTTTTTGTGTTCCGGAATCATTACATGGTCCCACGAAGCATCCTTTGTTCACAATTATGTGAAATGCAGTTTCTTTATTTAGAGTCTAATTCGGGTGAATGAATAGTCAATCCTATGGGTTTTCCTACAAGGATCATGATGGTGTCATCTTTTTTATTATTTGGGGACATTTGAAGGGGATTTTTGAAAGAATTATATTTTCTCCCTTCGGTTAAAACAACGAGTATTGTGCACTCGTCGGCCTTTTGGGTTATCAGTTCCATGTACTTTTGGAGTACATCATAACTCCTATGAGTAGATGTTCATAATTTAGTAACCACGTATGGATGGGTACACTGCTAGAAAATGAGTTGGGATCACACAACATATTGCACCCACACCTCATTTGGGATCCACATGCTCCGTGTACCACAATATGAATGTTGAGTCAATAAAGATTCCTTATGAATTTTTTATTCCTTCATGTTATTAAAATCACAAACACCCTATCTTAAGGCAAATTTATTTTTCCCTAAGATATTTCTTAATAAGGAAAATTTTCCTTCACCAAGTAAAATGTATCGTTACCTATTTTTCATTGTTCATATTTTAGTCTCTCTAAATATAACTCTTTTTATTATTAATTGAAAAATTCAGTTTCATATCTAAAACCTCAGAATTATTTAAATAATTAGATAAAGAGTATTCTGATTTATGGATCTGAATTCAGGTTCCAAATTCTCTAAAATTCAGACTCCGAATTCTCTAAAATTCAGACACCGATTTCTCTAAACATCATATTGTGAATTTTCTGAAATTCAGACTCCGAATTCTATGAAATTCAGACACCGAATTATTTGAAATTCAGTTTCAGAATTCTATGAAATTTTGAATCTGAATTCTATGAAACTATGACTCTGAATTTGTTAGAATTCAGACACTGAATTCCTTAGAATTGAGACTCTGAATTCCTTAGAATTCAAGTTCTGAAATCCTTAGAATTCTGGTTTTGAATTGTGTAGAATTCATACTCTGAATTGCTCATAATTTAGACTCCAAAGTATACATAATCTTGATTCTGAATTCCTTGATAAACAGAATCATAATATCTGTGCAATATAGTAATCCGAATATTCAATCTCTTTGACTCTGAACTATATTTTTCCTTAGACTCTGAAAAACAATTTGGTTGAGCAACCTTATTTGACATAATTTTTTATAGTTAAAATATGATGTTGTGCATTCTATTTCTAACTAACCGTTGTTTGAGAGGCACGTGTACAGGTCCCTCTAAAATTCAAGGAAAAATATTTTTGTTCAAGGAGGGAGCCGACAGTTGGAAAACCTCCTATAAATAGTATCTCATTTGAACAAGCTCAAAACATATTGATCAATCTAGAGATTAGAAGCGGTTGAAGTGATTTTTAGAGAGAGAGACTCGCATGCTTTGTGGATACTAGACATCTTGTTTAGATTACATTGTGTGACTCTAATTGTTGTTGTGTAAAATCAAGGGCTTCTGGGGATAGGAATACAGAGGTTCCGACTAAAATGATGTTCGAGGGCTTCTGGGGATAAAAAAGAAAGGGATTCTAACTAACTTGATGTTCGAGGGCTTGCGGGGATAGAAAGGCAGACTCCGATAATCCTATCGAGGGCTTACCCTGGTGTGGGTAAGACATACACTCTTGATAGTACAAATCAAGGGACCATTATCCAAGGTTGTTGGACTCCTTACTATTTGGGTCAAAATATTTCTTACTTGTTGCATGTATTATTTCATGTTTATTTTCCACTGCATTTTGATTAATAAGGAAAGTATAACCATCTTATACTTTCTTGTACTTGTATACTCTGATTAATAAGATTCTATATTCTTTATGGTAGAATCTTTTTCATTGTAAACTTTTTCTGAAGTCTCATTTCCAGATCCATATATCCAGAATCCAGTAAGTTTTTAGAACTAAGAGGTCTTTTTAATTTACCTTGTTTAACTTTTTTAATCAATAGAATGTTTTATATCAACAGGAAAAGTTCCAATGGATTTTTTTTTCGTATATAATTCACCCCCTCTTGTATATTGATCATCTACATCATATTTCAATTCTAAAATTGGTATCAGAGGTGGTCTCTAAAATACTTATATTCACATATAAGATATCTTGCTCAAGTTTCCTTTTTTCTATTCTTTCCTTGCATAGGATATTTTTTTATCCATGTTTACAAAGTCTTATTACATAAACATTTGTGTGGAAAGATATTTTGATGAGATGGTAGGAATGAATGTTGGTTAGATTGACAATCTTAATCCTACTAGACCACCTATATATGATGGGAATGAATATGAATATTGAAGAGATGGTATGAAGATTTTTTTCATTAACACTGGAGTGGAAAACATTGTAATGATTATTATAGAATACAAGATTCCAAATAAGGAAGTCTGAACTTTTACTAATCAAGAAAAGTCGGAATATCAACCAAATTATGAGGTACACAATACTTTGTTTTGTTCCATGACCCGGAATATATATATCCAGATTTCTTCTTAGGAAGATGCAAATTGATTTTGTAAGAAGCTTGAAGTAACTCATTTTGGAACATTCAATGTTGTTGAAACTAGATTATCTATGCTTAGAGTTGAATATCAGGGTTTATTCTTTCCTTATGGAGAACCAGTTTGAAAGGTAAAACAGAGGATTATGACCATTGTTAATAGTTTAAAATATATGGGTGAAAAAGGTTTAGATGATGAGGCACTAGTGAACAGGATAATAGACATCATGCCCAATGAGTGGGAGTCAAAGAGGACAGTTATTGATGAGAATAGGAAAGTCTCAATGATTACTTTTGAGGATATTTTTGGAAATCTTCTTCAATATGTGACTAGAATGAAAAGAGATACTTATCTAAATAAGAAGAATAATGGGAAATGTAAGTGTTTCTTTTACAACTACTTCAAATCATATGAAAGCCAAGGCTCCTGATAGAGTAATAAGATCCAAATATAAGAGGACTATTATTCAATCTGAATCAAGTGAAAGTAAACATTCTAAAAATAAACTAGCTAATGTTGCTCAAAGGATGAGAAATATAGTTGGGAAGAAATACTTTAAATATAGATAGAAGAATAATTAATGGATATGAAAGAATATGATGTTACTTTTTATGAATACAAGGGAGCAGGGAATATAAGGCCAGATGGTCCTTTTCTTAGGAGAAAAGACAGAAAGGAAATGAATTCTAAGAAAAATATAAAGAAGTAATACATGGATAAATCTGACAATGTTTTGAAAGCCAATGACACTTGGAGTGCCAGTTGTGGTGACACTTCTGTTGAATCCTCATAGTACGAATCTTCTGGTCAGAAGAATCTTGGTTTATTGGCCAAGATACCTATTGAAAATCATTGTTTAATGGCTAAGGAACACAATGTTGAATCTATAACCAATGTTTCCATGAATGCTAATTATAGTTATAGTAAATATTATGAATCCCCAGATGTAGAATCTTCTTCTGATGAAGATAATACTTTACCTACTTATGAATAAGTGTCTATGTTGGCTAAACTCCTTGAGAATGAGAATTATAAAGTAAATAAAAAGTATGATATTGAAAATAATAGGATTTCTATCCTTACTAAGGAAATATCAAATCTTTCTAAAGATCTTGAAAAGAAATCCATTGATTTTGAAAGAATTTAAAAAAAACCTTGAGGATGTTAATTCTGAGAAGCATAATGTTTCTAAGGAACTAGAGATATTAAGTTCCAAGTAAAATGTTTTTGAGACCAGCTCTAGTGCTAAAACTATTGTTTTTTAGGATAAAAAATAGATATTAAGATAAATTCAGAAATATATTCCTTGAAGAAGTGTTTTTCAAACAATAACTTATGTAATTAAAATTTAGATAATATGTATTCCCAAATTCGACCTCTATGGAATAATTCTGGTTTTGGTTATACTCATTCAAAACTGTTTTTAGTAACAATTATTTTGGTCCTCAATGTTCTTCATTATTTATTAAGTATCACTATGGTGGGAATTGGAATTTTTTTCCCTTAATAAAAACTCAGACTATAGGTTTTCATAAAGCTTATTTTATATAGAAAATGTGGATTCCCAAATTTTTCTTCCTGAAGTTTTCGGATCTAATAAATTGTGGGTTTCAAAATTCTAACACTCTTATTTTCATGAAAGTAAAGATAGTACCAATATTAATACATGGTACATGAATAGTGTATATTCCTAACACATAACTGGTAACAAAAACGTCTTTGAAAATATCATGAAAATGAAAGAAGAAAAATTAACTTTCAGAGAAAATGTTTAGGGAGAAATTATTGGTATATGAAACATTATTCTTCTTGAAAAAACATTGATTTCAAATGTTATATTTTTTAAGGGTATTAAGCACAACCATATTTGAATTATTCAATTATATGATGAAGGTTACCTTTAGAATTTTAGGAATGACAAGTTTTTAGTACATAATTCCATATAAAAAGGTATTCTTTATACCTATAGGAAAAATAATATTTACACGCTAAACATAGAAGACCTGAGAAGCCATGATCTACCTGGTCTTACTGCAATGGAAGATCATTCTTGGTAAGGGAATATAAGGGTAAGACATTGTAACCTTAAGAACCTAGGAAAACAATCTATGAAAATACTAGTTAAGGATCTAACAGAGCATATATTTTATTCTTCAAAAATTTCTGATCCTTGTCAATATAGAAAGCAACATAAATCATGTTTTAAATCAATCGGTGAAGTCTCAACATCTGATGCCTTACATTTAGTTCATATGGATCTTTTTGGTCGAACACAAACTAGAATCATTGGTGGAAAATATTATGTATTTTTTATAGTTGATGATTACACTAGATTTACATGGGTCTATTTTCTAGAAAAGAAATATGATGCTTTTTCCTATTTCAAAAATGTTAGAGCCCAAGTTAAAAATGAGAAAAACCATCCATTGATAACTATTCGTAGAGATCATGGAGGAGAATTTCAAAGATATAATTTTGAAAGTTTTTATAATAAAAATGGCATTACTCATAAATTCTTAGCACTAAGAACTCCAGAAAAAAATGATGTTTTGGAAAGAAGAAATTGAATTCATTATAAGATAACAAGAACCATGTTGAGTGAATATTCAGTAGCCAAATATTTTTGGATTGAAGTTGTAAGTACTGCTTGTTATACTATAAATCATGTTTTTATTATACGTTTTCATAATAAAAGTCTTTATTAGTTATGTAATGGTAGAAAACCTAGACATTCCAACTTTAAGGTTTTCGGTTTCAAGGTATTCATTTTAAATAATAAATATAATCTACACAAATTCGCACCAAAATCTGATTAAGGAATTTTCTTAGGCTACTCCACAACATCTAATGCTTATAGAGTTTTCAATAAAAATACTTGTACTATTGAAGAAAAAGTACATGTTAAATTTGATAAAACTGATTCTTTTTTAAACAACCTCAACGTACAACATTAGATGTGTTTTCAAAAACTTATTATCAACCCTTGATAAAAGATCCTTTTGATAAGGAAAATGTTCTAGAAACTTTTTATAAAGCATTTACCTCTGAAAAATTCCTACCCTATGATGATGAACATGTTTTACAAAACCCACATAATTTATTTCTTAAGAATCATCCCAATGATAGTATCATTGGTGATGTAGAAAAAACTGTAAGGACTAGAAGTTTCTTATGAAATGAAGTAGAAAATCTAGCTTTCCTTTCCGAATTTGAACCAAAAATCACTGATGAAGCTTTGGGTGATGCGGATTGTATAAAAGATATGCAAGATGAGAAAAATTAATTCTAATGGAATAAAGTCTGGAATTTGGTTGAAATACCTAAGGAAACTACTATTATTGGAGTAAAATGAGACTTCGGAAATAAGTGTGATAAAGATGGAATCATTGTATGAAATAAAGCTATATTGGTTTCTAAAGGCTATAATCAATAAGAAGGAATAGACTATGAAAAAACATATGTTCTAGCAGCTATACTTGAATCCATTTTTATTATACATGACTTTGCAGCATTCTAAATTTTCAAACATTTTCAAATGGATGTTAAATGTTCTTTTCTTAATGGTTACATTCTAGAGGATGTTTTTGTTGAACAACCTCCTGGTTTGGAAGATAAAAAACATCCTGAACATTTTTTTAAACTTACCAACGATTTATATAGACATAAACAGGCCCCAAGATCCTGGTATGATAGACTTACATGATTATTGCTTCAAACAAATTATCTTAAGGTAAATGTTGATCCTACACGTTTTTAAAGAAAGATTAGAATAATCTTATAATTGTTCAAATTTATGTTTATGACATTATATTTGGTTCAACTCAACAATATCTAACTGATTACTTTGCGGATCTAATGAAATATGAGTTTGAAATGAGTATGATGGGTGACATAACATTTTTCCTTGGATTTCAAATTTCTCCAAAACTAGAAGGAATCTATATATCCCCACAAAATTATATTAAATATAATCTTAAAAAGTATGGATATGGAAAAACTAAGATTATAAGTACTCCAATTGGTTCCTCAAATTCACTTCATATTGATGAAGCTGGGAAAGTAGTAGAAAAAACATCTTTTAGAGGTATGATATGAAGTCCACTTTACTTGATATCTAGTCATCCAGACATAATATTTTCAGAATTCTTATGTACACGATATTAATCCAATCCTAAGGAATCTCATTTAAAGGAAGTGGAAATGATATATTAGTACTTAATGGGAACCATTGATCTAGGACTCTTATACTTCTGTAAATTATTTTGTTTTAAATATTTTTTTGGATGCTGACTTCGGTGGATGTAGAATATATACTAAAATTATATCTGGAAATTTTCATTTCATATTATATTCATTAGTTTCTTGGTCATGAAAAAAGCTACATTCAGAAGCACTTTCCACTGCTGAAGTTGAATATGTAGTAGCTGAATGTTATTGTGCTTAGGTATTGTGGATGAAACACACACTCACAGACTATAGTATGAGTTTTAATAAAACAAAAATTTTGGTGATAATACTACTGCCATTTCCTTAAGTAAATAACCATGCAAATCACTCTCGAGCAAAACAAATAGATATAACGCATCACTTTCTTAGGGATCACAAACAAAAAGGTGATATCATTCTTCAATTGATCAGAATGCAAGATTAACTTGTTGATATTTTCCCAAAATCATTACTATCTAATATATTTGAATACATAAAACAGAAGTTATGAATGATAACCCTAAGGTAATCTTCCATATTAACTTCTTGTTGAAACCTATCTCGTTATAGTAAGAAAGTCATTTTCATAGGAGGAGTACATTTACTTGTTAGTCAAAATTTTCGTAGTCAAAATATTCTTAGTTAAAATTTCGTACTCAAAATTTTCATAGTTACAATTTTTGTAGATACAAGTTTTTTAATTAAAATTTTCTTAGTCAAAATATTCATAGTGACAATTTTCATAGTCAAAATTTTTCAAAATATAATTTTTTGGCCTCTAAATATCTTCAAGAAAAATTTTCCTTATTATGAATAATCTATGTGAAAATCTGAAAGGTATATTTCCTTTTCTATGTTTTCATAATCATCTTTTACTTGATGGAAATCTCTTTTTGTTTTCAAATTTTTTTGATTCACTTTTCCTTAAATCTGAATGTTTTATCTTGAAAAACTGAAAAAGATCGGAATCTATCAAAATCTTTCTTCGGCTATCATCTCAACTTTTAGATCTTCTCAGGATTCTTTCAACAGTTGGATCAATCATGGATGCTGAACTATCACTTCAATTTCCTATATAAAGTTCCCCCAATAGTCATGCGACATCGTACTCCAGAACTTCATGTGATGATGCTCTGCCTCTATTGTTAAAACCATTCTCTATTTTTAAAAATTCATTACTTCTGAGTGTCTTCTAAAGCCTCCTATCAGAGTGAAATGTCAATTGTCCAAGAAATCTCTGAGTGGTTGATCTACTGAGAAAGGTTAGTCGATCCAAAGATTTATTCAAAGTATGATTCCATTGATTCTAAGAATATCAAGGTGAAGAGTTTGTAGAGTTTATGTATATCAAAACCGAGAGCACGTGATCTGTTGCATCTTGAATTACTGGTTGAAATCTATGAGACATTTAGTTTTTTCAATGACGGAGGAAGAGATAAATTTTCATTCATGAGCTATGGAAAGACATACTATCTTTCTAATAACATGGCATCAAATCTGATAAGAATTTCTTATAAGGTAGAAGTAGAGTTTTTCGCACAGATGTTACATAATGTAATAGGATATTTAGACTAGGAAAACGATTTATATTGTCGTGTTCTTTCAGAGGTAATGAATCCAACAATTATACATATCTCTACAAATTTTCGGATTCATCAACTATGGGTTCATGATTTTCTCATTCCGAGAAAAGGGGACAAGAATACTCTGAAGAAAAGTGTTATGTATGTTATATAATTTCTGGTGATCCTAAGAAAGATAAACATGGTTAATAATATCTTGGTTATGATTGAGAATATAAATAATGGAAATATGAAGTCTCATATTGTCATGTATTCGGCCATTCATTCAAAGATCATTGTTCATTGTCGTCAGTCTTTTAATATTCTATGTATTTCTAACCTGATAAATTGTAAGGTGATTACTTTAAGTGATGATTCTCTAAGGAGGATGAATATTGGCTTTAATAGTCGATATAGATAATTTTATGATTTATTTGAAAATGAATATGAAGCTCTTTCAATGAAACATGAGGTGGATGAAACATCTAAAATGGGTTGAAGTAAGAGAAACTTCAAGGAACCAGAAGAGGAAGGAAAATCTCCAGTGGCTATGGAAACTCAGTCAGCACTTCCAAATCCAAAGAAGAAAAAGGAATTTCTTGATGAATTAGTGGCTATGTGGAGAGAATATGAGAAGAACATGAAGAAAGGGGAGCCTATGTTTGGCTTATATCCTGCTGAGGCAAAATCATTAAAGGAAAATACTCTTGAGAATATTGAAAAGGAAAAAAAGATATTAATAAAAAGAAGAAGATGTCAGAGGATGAGATAGTACAATCACATCTTAAGGCTGCTAAAAATGTCTCTGAACAAATTCCAATTCTAGAATCATTTTTTATTGAACCTTTACCAGAGACTCTGAGAAAGATTTTGGTGATTATGGAACAACATCAAGAAGAATAAAAAGTTCAATTAGAATAAGTGGAAGAAAAAGAGGAAGAAGGGAGTGGTGATACTGAAGATATAATAAATTAATTAGAAGACTATGATGATAAGATGACTCCTTCTGAGAAGTTATCATTCCGAAATTCTGAAGAAGAGTCTTTAAAACTTTCTACCCATGTTAAAGATGAGTAGGCTGAGGAATAAGTAAATAAGTTTTCTGAATATGAAAGTAGCAATCATGATTTTATTCACGCAGGGGATGTTGAGGCTGGAGCTGAGAATAAATAAGTTGATGAAGATAAAATTGTTCAAATATCAGATAGTGAACTTGAATCACCTAATCCAAAAGAAGTCATCTCAAATTATTATAAGGGAAAACATTTGATAGTTGATACACCTACCAAAACTATGGTAAAGAAGAAAGAAGTTGGTGCTTCCTCAAAAAAGAAGGATACTGAGATTGACAAAGAATATTCACCTACCGAAGTATCAGATTCTAAATCATCCTCACATGGACATGACATTGTTGTTCAGTATTTGAAGAAACTATTTGGGACTATTCCAATATTTCCTAGTATAGACTTAAGATGTCAGATTATTTATCATACGTTAAATCAAAAATCGGATTCAGAATCCATGGTGATGGATAAATGTGTCAGTCTCGAGGCAGACTTCAAAACCATTCTCATTGGATACGAGGCACACAAAATATCATGCAAGAAGATGAAAAGCGGGTAAAGGAAGACAATAGAAGAGATGAAGAATATTTGATGAATTTAAAGATAGCATCAATGATGATTTTGACACTGAATAAGTAAAGATCAAGGATCTCACTAATAATTTGAGGAAAAGATAACTCTTGAATAAGATTCTCAGAAGCAAGATGTTAAGTATCTAAATATGATTCTAAATTCACTTTCTCAGAGTTGGAAGATGGAAAGGGATCTCAAAATTGATATTGAAGTGAATATTTCCAAGCTAGAAGAAGTTATGAAGGCCTAAAAAGAATCTCTTAAGGCATGAAAAGAGAAAATTAAAGCCTTAAAGAAGAAAACAAAAGATCAAGATCAATTGCCCAAGCATGAAGAATAGGATCACAAGGAGCTCAAGAAGTTTAAAACCATAGTGAAGAAGCTGATTCTGAAGGAGAAGAAAGGATAATATTTTCCAAATCCAATCATTGGTTTTATTTCATACCTTGTAAAAATTCATTCGATCATAATATATTTTTATTTACTCTTTATATTTTTTGGTTGTTCAGTACAATGCTTCAGGAACAATATTTTCCTTTTCATTCCATGTATTTATTTTTGAAAAGAATATAGGGGGGAAAAGGAATGTCAAAAAATAATACATTATAAAGACAAAATTTCCTTACGTAAGGGGGATTTCATCTAAGGGGGAGTTTTCATCATGGAGATTTTCATATGCATGAAAATATAAAATCTAATTCATAAAATTCAGAATATAGTTTTTAGTGTTTCCAAAGCCTAAAGGGGAGTTAGTCGTATTCACATTGATCCATAAGTAAATGGATATATGTTTTTATTTACAAGCCCATACAAATCCAAAGTCCTTATATTCATATTCGTATGTATGTTGGTGATTTCAAAAAATGGGGAGATTATTGAGCCAATAGGGCTTCCTTATGACTTTCCCATTCTTTCATGTTTTAAAAATCACAAGTACCCTATCATAAGGAAAATTTCATTTTCCCTAAGAGTTTTCTTAATAAAGAAAATTTTCCTTCCCTAAGTAAAATTTAACCTTACTCGTTTTTCATTCTTCATATTTTAGTCTCTCTATATCTAACTCTTTTTATTCCTATGTGAAAAATTCAGTTTTACATCTAAAACATTGGAATTCTATAAATAATTAGTTATAGAGTAATAAGTTTTCAAGATATGAATTTAGGTCCCGAATTCTCAGAAATTCAGACTTCGAATTCCATAAAATTCATACTCCGAATTCTTCGAAATTCATACTCTGAATTCTCTAAAATTCAGGTTATGAATTTTTCTGATATCAAGAATCTGAATTCTATGAAATTGAGAGTCAAAATTCCTTATAATTCAGATAAAAAATTCATTAAAATTTATTCTCTCAAATCCTTATAATGCAGGTTCTGAATTCCTTAGAATTCTGGTACTGAATTCCTTAGAATTCGGGTTCTGAATTCCATAGAATTCAGACTCTGAATTTCTCATAATTCAGACTCTGAAGTCTACAAAATTCTGATTCTGAATTCCTTGAAAAACAAATTCTGAATATCCATGCAATATAGAATATGAATTTTCATTCTCGTAGACTCTGAACATTATTTTTCCTTAGACTCCGAAAAATAAATTTGGTTTAGCAACATTATTTTACCTACTCTTGTTATAGTTATAAATTAATGTCGTGCATTCTGTTTCTAACTAACTGTTGTTTGAGTGACACATGTACATGTCCCTTAAAAATTCAAGGAAAAACATGGCCATTGCAAGAGGGATCCGACGGTTGAAAATCCACCTATAAATAGGATCTCATTTGAACGAGCTCAACACATGTTGATCAATATAGAGATTAGATGATGCTGATGTGATTTCTAGAGAGAGAGACTCACATGCTTTGTGCATCCTATACATCTTCTTTAGATTGGTTTGTGTGAATCTGATTGTTTTTCTGTACAATAGAGGTATTTTGGGGATATGAAGAGAGTGGTGCTGACTACCATGATGTTTGAGGGCTTCCAGGTATTAAAAGAAAGAGGCTCCAACTACCTTTAAGTTCAAGGGATATCTTGGATAACAAGACAAACTATGATATTCTTATCAAGGTCTTACCCTAGTGTGGGAAAGACAGACTTTCTTGAAAGTATAAATCAAGGTACCTTTATCCAACGTTGTTGGATACCCTACTCTTTGGGTCAAAATATTTTTTACCTCTTACTTTTATTGTTTCAGTTTTATTTTACACTGAATTTTGAATAACAAGGAATGTATAACTATCTTATACATTCATGTACTTTTAAAATTTGATTTGGAAGATTGAATATACATTAAGGTAGAATCTGTGTCCTTGTAAAAATTTTCTTATGTTTCATTATCGGAACCATATTTCCAGAATCTAGCAAGTTTATAGAACTGATAGGTTATGTGAATTTACCTTGTTTAACATTGTAAAACAATATAAAGTTTTATATCAACATTAAAAGTTACTAAGGAATTTTTAAAGTATATAATTCACCCTCCACCCCTTTTATATTGACCATCTACATCATATTTTGATCCTAAATTGAATCTCCAACCTCTCAAATATCATTCTATTGGACTCATATTTAATCATGTGAGTATCCTATCCTGATTTTTTTCTCTGTAGATAAATACGGTTCCCTCTATAACAGATTTTGAGATAAAATATGAGATGTTCCAGATGTGACACCTATTTTGGCAACATCTGAAGACAGTAGTAATCAGGATCTATCAAATGAGTGCATTCTGAGAGGTACTATCAAGAAGAGGTGGCCAGTGTATTTCCCCAATACCTTCATAGTGGAATCCCCTTAGCAATTTGAGTGTTGGTCCTCGATGAACTGGAGTGGAATCCCCCATCGACATGGATGTGGGACCTCTTAAACTAATATTAGAGTGGAATCCCCACTAATTCACTAGGGTGTGGTTTCACTATGATAATAAGAGTGAAATCCCACATAGGCAAGGGAGTCAGTCCTCTATTAGCTACTTCCTTGTGGTGTCCCCATAACACACTTTTGAGAGGGTCCTTGGTGAACAAGAGTGGAATCACCACGACGCATCAGGGTGTGAGTCCTCTATGATGATAATTAATGTGGAATCCCCCTTACACACTAGGGTGTGGGTCCAATACACTGGGTTTACCTTTTCTTGTTATGGATCACTAGTGAGACATGCCTGAACATTACTTTGGACATATGAATAATAGGTGTACTTCTTCCCACTAAGATACATCCTAATAACACAACTTAAAACCTTGCAGGTGTGACAAACCTTCCCTAATCATATTGTATCATGATGTCGTGATTGAGTCACTATGACTTGTTTTTTATAGGTAGATGTGATTGATGTTGGGTATTGTTGGTGGTATGTTTTGGAAGTATTGTCCACTCTTTTCATGGGATGAGTTGTGATATTGAGATCCCCTTACCCTATTTTATTTTGGCTCCTTTGATTGATCTTATATATGTATCCTATTTCAATACCCACTATTTGGGTTTTAGTTACCCTCCTTCTTGGAGAGGTGAAGATGCATGGGGTATGCCAAGTGCTTTCTGTGTGTAGCTTGATGAGTCTACTCTCCTATTATAGGTAGCGAAGACTCGATGAGAAGTACATATTCTCACGGATTCTACCTCATTTTATTGGTTTTTTTTACTTCATATTCTTGTTGGGATGGGCTATACTCTGTTTTATTGTACCTTATTTTTTCTAATGGTCCCATTTTTATATATCTTTTGCTACTCTTTTGAGCTTTCTGGGAATCCCACTGAGTATTTTTATACACACTCCTTCTTTCATTTTTTCTGAACTTTGTGTGCCATAGTAGAAAATGGAAAGGTTGATCATGACATCAGAAGTGATTAATGATACGTGGTTTATGGACTGCATGTGGTGGCCATAGTTTGGGATCCATGAGAAGGTCTCTCTCAATAGTTTTACTTTTCCACTTGTTGTCAGGTTGTGGCACTTCTCATGTTGGGAGTGTATTTTTTTCCCTTCCCATTTTAGTTTATGTTTCTTTAATAATACTATTTACATATTGATGCATGTTTTTATTCATTTTTATAGCATTTTTGTAACTTTTTTTCATTTCCTTCTTCACATTTACATTGAGTGGTGTGTGTGTGTGTGTGTCGGTTCTTAGTAAATTTCCTCCCGCAGTTTTTTATGCCTTCCACACTTGTCACCACCCTTATACTATAGAGTCTGGGTTGGGTAATTGCATCACTATACCAAAAATAAGTCAATACATGACAATTGAAATAATTTTGGAGGCTACATATAGGAAATATTGAGATGGAAATTCATGATTTTTATAATACTCGCATTTGAAACATGATCTTCTCTAGAATGTCTCCAAGGTAATGAAGTGAGTTGAATAATTCCTTCTGAATATTGTATTACATTAATGAAATTAACCTTTATTAGTGGTAAATTATTAAAATTATAAAAATCATTATTGATAATTGATCCTTTTAAATGGATTAAATTATCCTCTTTTATAAGTGAAGAAAATGAAATTTATATAAATATTTAAATCACTTTAATAATGGAATGACAAAAAAATTGGGAAAGAAGATATAATGGTTTTAAATAATGGAGTGGTGAGTATTTTGAGATAAGAAACCTTCAAATATGAGTTTTGAAACATGATTTTAGTCATTTAGGTTTATATTTTTACACTTCACCATTTAGGTTTTGACCTGATAACTAGTTGTTCAAAGTTAGTAATTTATGTTTTACTAAAAATATAAGTCAAAAATGGTGACCAAAAAATTCTTAATTTAATTGTTTCCCAATTTTAATTAAATTACATTTCAAAACTAAAAAATCTCAATTTTGAACTAAATAAAAAAATATATAGAAAATACCATTTTTGTATAAAATGTCTTTTTAACCATTATGTGTTCTTAATATTATTCAGTATTTATTTCCTCTTAAATGAGTGTTAATATATATATATTTATTTTCAAAAATTATATAATATTTTTCATTTTAAAAAATTTAAATTATTTTATTTTATAAGAAATTAATCAATGTTAATAAAATAATTCATTGAAATCCATCATATCACCATTATTGTTATATTTGACTTTCATCCTATTGGATTCATTTTTATACATAAATATGAAATTTACATCATGAATTTTTTCATGAATTTTTTTTCTCAAATATGAATTCCATTTTGTTAGATTTAATTTATAAAAGTGCAAAAATCTAATTTTTAATATAAGTGCATCAAAACAGTTTTTTATTAAAATATATTACATCAATTTCAAATCTTTTAATCACATATTTTATAAATTAAACCATACTTTTTAATGGAATTATATTTATTATTATAAAAATTTAGTTTCTATTCAAATTGAATTAAAATTATGTCTAATTCATAATTTATGATAATTTCATAAATGTGACATTTTTTAGCAAAATCCTTATTATCACTAAAACCCACCCATTCAGAAAATAGCCAAAATTCACTTAAATGTAATTCTTTCATACTGGATTAAAAAATTAATGTTTTTTTATAAAATTAATATTTATATATTTATTTTTAAAATTTAAATAAATAATAAAAATAATAATGTCTTTTAGTGAAAATGATATTTTAAAACATTGAGTGTTCATAATGTTATTACATATAAACATCCATTTTAATGAATACTAGTATATTAGTTCTTATATTTAGATATTATATATTATCATTATAATAGTTTAATATTTGTATATTTATTTTATTAGGAAGGAAATATGGCACATAAAAAATTAATTTGAGAAAGAATAATCCTTTTAAATATTAAATCATGATTATTATTTATCACATAAATATAAGAATTTTCAATTGACTATTATATTATTATCTAATATAGGATTTACCGATCTAATATTTTCTAAATAATAATTTTCTAATATATCACATCCCAATCAAGTTCAGTGTCATGTGTGAAATATCTTATCAATATTGTGTTAACTTCTATAAAAAATATATATTAAAATATTGGGGTGTCACATTCACCACCAAAATAAATTTTTTCCTCCTAATTTTTGAAATCACATACAAATAGAGATGTCTAGATGTTGTGATAAGACAGAAATGACTAAATATATATTCATATTGATATATATATAGCTTACTATCTTAATTAACACTAGTAATCTCATATTTTCCACCATTATAGGCTTATATTAATATTATAAACCATATATTACGTTTATTATTCTGTAGACATGTCTTATAAGTTTCTAAAGATAAGACTTTTTTATATTTATCTTCGTGATCTTATTTCCAATAAAATAGAACCCAAAATGGTTATGACAATATCAATGTAAATGATCATATGAATATTGAAACTCAATCCAGATATGTCTTCTCCAATGAAAACATCATTTTAACCTATGTTCTACCTCAAATAAGGAAACCTATGAATATAGAATATCTATGATGTCTCGAACCCATGTTCCACTCAATGGTTTCTCGAGACCTGTTGGTCATGTAGCTTGAAGCACATCTACCCTAATGTCAAAGGCTGTCGACTAGCATCGAGTTCCTAGGGTGTGTCAATGGAAAGATTATACCATCATTAACAAAGTCTAGCATAGTGGATAAAAGTAATATAAATTTAATAGAGGAGGAAATATAAGTATACAGATGTAATAACATAAGAAGACATAATATTAAACAATAAGAACAACTAATAATAAAATACCAAAGATGATGATACATGTCAAGTCTTAATTAAACAATAAAAAATATATATATATAAGGAAGAATACCATACATGTTATTCAAATGATGAAATAGGAATCCTAAATTTTTTCAACTATCCTAAGCCCTAGCTCAACCAGCCGCTACCAAGCTCTTTCATAAGCAAGGAAGCAGTATCAGGTGTCTTAATAAGGGTGCTTTCCTTTGTGAAAACCTTCATAAATGTAATCTTCCCAAGTACCAATGGAGGAATGAATATGGTGTGCGAAAAACCATAGTGGGAAACCACTAATGGAATTTATAACATCCAGTCCGTGTAATATAAACTAAAATACTGTGTAATCATGCATATATAAATGTAATGTATTATTGAAACATAAAATACTTATGTAACTACTTCAGCCTCAACTAGTTTCTTAGTATATAAAAATTTCAATTACTAATTAGGTTATATTTATATATTTATGACATGTGAGGTATAACAAGCAATAAAATCTACACCTACTAGTAGTATTAATGGATCAATGATATAACAAGTCATGTTGATGATATTATTAAAGATGAAATAAGGTTATAATTGTGGCATCCCTGGCTTCAGGGGTCGATTCATCTCCATAAAAACATATAATATGGCTATAAGGGTAAGATTGTAATCCATGGGGAATCACCAAAGGCATTCCAAAAGAATTTAATTTCATACCGAGTCTAAGGAATTCACCTAAGGTAAAATGGGATAAGAAATGACTATTCCAAAGGTTGTATCCAAGGAACCACATGTCTATTGAAGTCATGTTGGATCTAATGAGTTTATCAAATGCATAATATAATAATAATGTAGGGATCCTATAGTGTCATACTGGGAATCCACATGTAGACAAGGATCGAGTTACAATGTGGGTCTCACCCATGGAAACTGACATCCCTAAATAAAAAAGGCATACATAGGTGATCCATGAATTCCCTGAAGAATCCATGGTTGGATTAATTCTTAATTCTCATATAAATATTTCACACTCCATATGCAATATGAACCTTAAAATCAGTTCAATAAATTAATTATGCCATTTAATAATCATCCCATATAATATGAATTTTTCATCAAGCTATTTCCTTTCATTATTGTGTTAAGGATAAAGATAATGTGACTTGTTATTAGTTCATATAATTCTTATTTAATTCATGAGTTTTACACTACTGTCTTCCATACACATAGAAATTTGTGATATGGATGGGAAATCATTCCTTTATATTACATTTATTTATTCTAAATCATTTGTATAATATACTTTCCATTTCAATTTAATATTTATTTACCATATTAAATTACATTCGCTAAAAATTTCAATTTATTAGAATAATTTTTCTATCCAAATAAATTTAATTTAATTAATTAACACTTACCTTCATCATGTCTAAGACAAGAAATTACCAAACATTGGGAAAAATCTTAACCATATAGTAAAATCATAAAGAGGAAAACACCCTACATGGTGTGGTCAGTGTTGAGGATGTAACCACTAATGATGGATAACATATATAACATGGATATTATAATATGATTGTACTTAATATAATCATGACACATGAATTTAATTGGACACATTTGATGAAATCCACAGATGCACAATGATGAAAATTTATAAAAAGTTTAAAACCTGAGGGATGAGTTAAAGTTCACATACCATAAGATCTAATGACTCTATTTATCTAATATAAACATTTAATTTTCCTTATAGAAAAATATAGTGGAATAATGGAAAACATCTATCACACTAGGGCATACGATCCTTCATCAACGTAGCGTTATCATGAGGAAGAAGAATAATGAATGACAAAAAAGGAATCATGTACTTTCCAGTGGCTCTCTGAGAAGAGAAAAAGAACATTAACAAAACATTAGATGATGAGTTGGGATCAAAAACTACCAAGTAAGGGTTTGAGAGGTCCAAAATGGGAGATGATCCTTTGTTTTATTATTGAGAAATAAATAAGTACATGTGCTAAAACATTTCATTAAGGGAGAAATTGTCATTTCAACCAAAATTTTGGGTTGCATGGTTTGGAAACATAGTTAGCTAAACTATGCACCAGATGTGTTCCTCCCACTTCTTAAAGATGAAACATTAACTATTAGCCCACACATGTAGTTATACCATGTGCCATCAGGGTGAATGACCTCTTTTAAAAACAAGTGAAATTTCTCATGAGCGTGCAACCCATAGTTAATGATTACGGAAAACAATGAACACCATATCACCCCACATTCTATCCTCACTTGGTTAGTAGTTACCATTAGTCTTATCTCACATGCTTTCTATAAACCATGTGGTGAGTCTGTTTTTCGAATTGTAAAGATTCCAAGCTCCGAAGAAGCCACAGAAACTCCTTAATTTTCTATAACCTCATTATGAAACAATATTTGGTCCAAAATATAAGATTAGACCAACTTAAAAAGGATTCATACATTTTATAATAACCTGTATCAAACAGCCATCCCCTGTTAGAGTAACAAATCCCCGAGTTCATCTTCCATGGGAGGAAAATATATTATGAGAACATCTTCAGCCACTGGGCATTTACTGCGACCTCCCACTACTTAGTCTATTCTGTTACATAGTCATGATTCATATCACCTGAAATAATGACACATATTAAACATAAATACACTTTGTGCTCCAGTAAAAAATTCCTACCAAATAAACATCAACAGAAGCATCAACATCTAACAAAACATCCACGGGATGAAAAGTACGAAACGGGTTGAGATGATAACATTAAAGATGTGAAACATAGAATAATTCATGAATGGAATGGTACCTCAAAGGTGATAACAATCATTTAGATACTATCCTGACCCCCTCAAATATCATAAACTACATAACAAATAATATAAATAGATTCTCATTCCTCTGTATCCATATATCCCCACTCCTAGTTTATACCCATAGGAAAACATGATCCTTGACCTCAATAACTAGAGGTTATCATTAGTGGCCGACATATGAATTATATCTATATTATTTCAAAAAAATATATTCTTCTTGACCACCTATTCCTTCTTTTAATCCTCATGCATGAGATGAGAACATGGTATTTCTACATCACTAGCCTCTAGCCAGCATAGGGGTGAACGACATGGACTACTAAATAGGGGATCAAAATTTTCCATCATAATCATCGATTGGAATCTATTATTATATAAAAACTCATTGAGAGGAAAATTATTATTATAAGATCCATAGGAATAAATGTGGTTAGTTTTAAGCATATACTCTACCACTTTTATATTTTTTTCTGACTGTCTATCAGTCTGAGGGTGAAAGGATGTCCTCATAAGAACCTGTGTACCAATAGATTTATATAACCCCTTCCTAAACATCGATAAGAAATGAGAATCACTCTCTAAAATGATAGTACATGGTACATTGTGTACTCGTATGATATTGTGAACTTAAAATATTCTTGTCTCGTCAATTGATAATGTCTCCATAATTGGAAAATAAGTGGTATACATTCATCAGTCTATCGATGAAATCCAAAAATACCTCGCTACTTGATGGTGACCTTGATAAAATGAATAAAAAATCCAGAACAAAAAATATCTAATTTCAATTTTGGCATTGGAATTATATATAATAATCATGAAGTTAATTGGTTCTATTCCTTAACCCATTAATAG
Source organism: Viscum album (assembly GCA_963277665.1). Lineage (NCBI taxonomy): Eukaryota > Viridiplantae > Streptophyta > Magnoliopsida > Santalales > Viscaceae > Viscum > Viscum album. Next base: position 1,501,534,508 of record OY728123.1, read on the forward strand.
GTGGAACACCTGTTGATAAAAGAAACTATATGACATTTCATCCCAAGCCACCAATATTGTTGTCACATATCTCAATATATCTTGGAGATTCCTTGATGTATTTCCCAATACAAATTCTGGAACTCTCACATTAGTTACAATATCATAGTTATTTGAACCGATTTTTTTCAATGAATATGTGGGGTGTCAGATCCATCCACAGAACTATTCGGATATAGGAAATATCTTAAAATTCTATTACAGAGAACCAATCTGAAGGGATATAATTAGTTTTTCTCTTCTACTTATCAAGAAAGGAAAAGGTAACTATCAAGGCTAGGAGGTTATAATGTCGGGGATTATTATTAAACTCCTTATGTTATTCAAAAAATAGGTCCATCAATTTACATTCATCAATGGATTACCATACGACATGTTCCATTGTTTCGAGACTTAGCACATCTGCTATTGAATTTCATTTTTTAGGTATATAGGCAAGCTTCAAATCAAAGGATTGAAGATATACATCCTATATCCTCTACCTAAAATTCATGTCATTCTATTCAAATATATATTTGAATATCATTTTGTCTTTATACACCACAGTGTTCTCAACCGATAGAGAGTGTCTCCACCATCGTACGACTTGTTAAACTGATGATTTTTCAATGTCATGTGTCGGGTAATATCTCTAGTGAGGCTTTAACTACCAATATACTTATTCAATAACTATATCATTATATATTATCATAAATCCCATTACCATTCTTGATGCATCATTTAACAATGTATTGCCTTTTCTAGACATTGAAAAATTTAGAATAGGGGTCGAGAAAAACATAATTTCATCACCAGAATGGATTCCTCACATATTTATGACCATAATATCTTTACACCATTCTTTATAAGATCAGTAAGAGATATATAATTGTGTGAGCTATCCTGTTTGAAATGCCTATATTATCCCACCATCACCCTGAAACTCTATATATCAAACACTTTCATGGGATACTCCCATTAATCCTAGATAGCCACCTTCTCTATGACAACAGCTACTCTTGATCCCGATATAATATGACCAAAGAAGTGAACTTTTTTGAACTATATGTTTCACTTAGAAATATTGAAAAAAAAATCTCTCTCAATTAACTCATAACAATGTCAAGGTTCTTGTCATGGTCTTTATGAGTTTGAGAATATATCATGAAATCACCCACAGTGACTACAACAATAATATCAAGATAGTGGTGGAACACCCTATTTTTTCAGGTCTTTTTCTTATGTTATGATTTCATTGATTGTGCCATTATTTCCATTATGATACATGACTTATGAAATTCTAATCCCTTTTAAAAGATTCATGTTTATGATATTTGATATTTGGGGTATGATATTGTAATTTTTTTACTTCATTTTAATACCTTTATGTTCATGTTTATCTCCCTTGTATACCTTTACTAATCATCTAAGATCACCCCCTTATTATGTTTTCTTTCCCGTGTTATTAATAACGATTATATTATTTTGAAATTATCCTAAAATTTCATTTAAAACATTTTTAAAACATTTTTTTAGAATACCTGGGTTTTAAGGAAAACTAATTTCTAATGTAAGTTTGAATTAATGTTGGGTTTTCTTAAAAAAATCAATTACCTTAAGTACCAATGTGTGGAAAAATGATACTGTTAATTGAAAATATCTTGGATTACAATAGAAGAAAAAAATTAATAATTTTATTGATGGATGGATCATAATATTTTTTCCATTCTAAGGGTAACAATTAATAATCCCATGAAATGATTAGATTAATACGAAAGAATCTTTCAACATTGGTGACATTCAATCATAGAAAAATTTGATTTTAATAACAATTGTTAATTAACAGATAAGAAATGTAATAAGTAAATAATATATGGTATGAAATATATATGTACGATTATTTAATAGTATTATAATAAACATATATTCATTATATAGTTTTTATGAATGTGTATGAAGGATTTGGAGACTTATTGTAAATGATTTATAATCTCACTTTTATTTCTCAATGACTTATACCATATTCCACACTTATTTATTTTTTGTTTTTTATATACTTCCCATGAAGATAGTTTATGGTTATACTTATGGGATATACTTATGTATATTATGTTCTCTCTTTCTTGAGGCTTGTGATTAATAATTCATCAAGGTAGAAAGGTGTTGATGGTACAATTTCTTTTTTTTCGAGATTTTTTTTATTATGTTATTTAATCATGAGATATTATTATTAAATTCTCAAAAAAATTATGACTTTTATTAATTTATAGTAATTTACTGAGAATAAAATGTTTCATTACATTTTCCTCCTTTTATGAAATCATGATTCCAAAATAAATGTTTTAAAAAATAATTAACTTTATTTATCTCTTTGGTTAAAAACCATTCTTCTTCCATTGCCATGTACTCAAAAAATTCCTAAACTAATGTTTTTACTATTAAAAATAATTATTTAAATGTGTTTTTTCAAATTTATTACTTTTTACAAAATAAGATTAATTATAATATTCATTTCTTTTTCTGAATGATGAAATTTTTAATTTTTATCAAAAAATGTGAAAGGAATCTTTCTTTTAACATGTACAACAAGAATGGAATACCGCATTATCATGACCACAAAATTTTTTAAGGATTTTTTTTAATTTAAAAATGATATTTTCAAGGAAAATCAATTTCATAATGTTTTTTTATATTTTGGTTTTACATGTTTTTTTATAAAAGTAAAAAAATTTATTTTCTTCATTATGTGTTCCAAGTTACCTTTAAAAATTATTTTCTATCTATGATGAATAAATTTGATGTTAATTAATATTTACTATGAATATGATTCAATTATACCATATATATTATTTGTTTTAATGGTTTATATTAAGTCAAAAAGAGTATTATGAGCCCCAATTAATTTCCATGGGTTATTATCTGATTAAAAGTTCATGAAACCCACTTTCATTTCATGAGTAACGATATGATTAATGTTTTATGAACATATGTCACAAAAATGTTTGGAATTTGTGTAGTTTTTGACTAATACATCGCTCTAATAAATTAGTTAGTGATGGATAACTCATGAGTTATTTGTGTTTTATTTGAAAATGTTTATATGTTCATTTTATGCGTGGACACACTTTTATGATCATAAGATTAAGTGTTGTCCTAGTTTTCGTTTCCCGAAGTCTATTAATGGGACTAAATTTCATGTATATTAGAATAATTGTGTCATGTGTTTCCATTTATATAATATTATGTGTGGGATTTTTTATATGTATATAAGACTAAGTGATGTGAAAATTTCATCTCCTTAACTTAATAGTGAACATGTTTCTTTTTATACCTGTTAAATATTTTATAATATTATTTATATTACATCAATCTGTGTATTAATCCACTATCATGATCTCATAGATTATGCACTTTCATTCCTTTATGATTGAAATCTTATGAAATTCCATGATATATACCATGAATCATGTTTATTAACTTTTATATGTAGGTTATGGTTTTAAAATGTTATAATCATGTTCTCATCATGTTATGCTCATGATTTTTTATGTTTCCATTGATATCTACCTCAGTTACACTTTTAGAGAAACGTATCTCAAATTTTATTAGGTTTTCCATCCCCCATGTTACGAAGAATGATGTAAGTATTGTATTTATTTTTATATTACTAAATAGGGTTATATTTTTCATAGATATTGTATAACATTCAAAAAATAATATAATATTGTATCTAGTTTCCATAGAAACAGAACCTTTATAGTCCTCAAGTGTGTACTTGTGAAATGTATTGAATATTCATCTAAATATATGTAATTTTTTTATATGAAAAGATTGGGGCATTATATTATGTATCAAAGAAAAGTATTAGTTATCATTTGAAATAAATAGTGATAAAACATTAGTGATAACCTTCAAGATGAGCCATTGTATAGGGTAACGTCTGAATGTTATATTAAGAAAGAGATTATTTCTTTTATCTAAAAATATATCCATGTTTGGATACTATTATTAGATTTGGATTTTAAATATATATAACTAGGGGAAATAATTATGAAAATAGAATTTCAGGATTGTCTTTAACATTACATCATACAAGAAAATGTGCCTTATTGTGCACCTACTTTGGCACTCCCAAGAGATATTATTTGGTTAATTCATGTTTTTGTTATGAATCATCATGAATGATTTTAATAGATAATGGTCATTAATTAAATATGTTAAATCTATGGTTTAGTAAATTTAAATTATGTTATATTGATTGAGATAACCTATGAATGATTCTACATGTTTTAGTTTTTCCCAATGTTATTAGTGTTTCTCACACCATTATTTTTTGTTTTAGTTAATTGGTAGAACCCAAAGAAATTGTGATAATTATTAATTTAAAATACAATAAATTTTTTTTACTTATTAGAAGAAAAATTTTATTGGAGCTGGAATGAGAAATCCCATTTTTATTCTCTCACAAAATTCCCAATATGTGAATATTGAAAAACATTAAATATTATAAAATGACGAAAAATTGTTTTGTTGAGTACATTAGGAGGAAAATAAAAAACTAATTCATTGGATCCACTAATCTATTAATAATTGAGAAATTTATTAATTCCAATGACGATATATCTTTTTTTATTTTGTTTTTAGAGAAAGAAAATTTTATTTATCTTTTATATAAATTATAATTAGAAGTAGATCAATAGTGGAACTTTATTAAGATTTCATGTCAAGAGGATAAAATAAAATCAACTAAATGAGTTGAGGTTAAGAGGATATATTTAGAAATAAATATATCATATTATATGAATAAAAATGTAAAACTAATTTCTCTGTTGAAAATATAATGATGTTGAATCAATCAGTACATATGAAGCAAGTTTTACAAGAATTTCAAGGTAATACTACGGTTTATTCATCATCCCCGAAACCAAAATTTATCAATTATCTTGTTTTCTAAAACCAATTCATCATAATTGTTTGGATAAAAGATTCATTAGTGGATATAAATAATTCATTCTATGTTCAATAATGGTATTTTTGAAATTGTTTATTCTAAATATTCCCATTGTTTTGAAAAGAAAACAACGATTGAGTATCATGAAAACCCAAATAAATGACATGGTAGAAAGCAACTTCCATCACCCAATTACCAAATATATGGTAAGAATAACTCAAGAGAGTTATGAAAAGGAATAATTGGATTTCACAATAATGGGAATCTTGTAAATCAAGTAAATGAATGTATAAGAGATTAGACGTGTCTATTTAGTGTAATTAATGGAGGTATAGATCAACAGAATTCTTCATGCACAGTATGGTGTTTCAGTGAAATGATTTTTAGAATTATGAAAATAGTTTCCCTAATATGAGCTCCAATGTGGCTGATTATACACAATATCCTTTTTGGGAAATTGGAAATAATGAATTTTTATGAAATCACAACTATTGAATTGAATCATGATAATTATGGCACTCTATAGAGGGGGATTTCATTTTGGATTATTTTTAAATGTGATTTTTGAAAATAATGTTATGAATAATTTAGATAAGTCTTATGTTACTGTGATAATTGATTATCTATCTCATTAAAGATTATGGAAAAAAAGAAATCACATTTGATATTCTGAATCAACATATGATCGTCTATCAGAAAAAAAAGAAGAACTATCATTCCTAATGGAATTTTTTTAGATAGTATAGGCCATTATTTAATGAATAAAAGGTGATTTATCATTTAAAAGAACATATTGATTTATTGTGGCATTTTTGAATTTTTATGGATTATAAATTTTTTTTTTAAGACATTATTATTTTTATGTACATCACTAAAGGATATAAGATCAATTCATTCTTATCTTTTTTATTCAATTTTTGTCAAACATATTTTAGAGGAGCAATAAGGTTAACTATTTTTGTTATAACTCAATAAATGGATATTATTTAATAACTTGTGGATTTTTTTAAATAATTTTACTCTAAACAAATATGTTATGGATCTTATGATTATTATAGTGATTTAGAAGTGAAAAATAATCATCATGGATATTTATTTCATTGTGTAATAATTGATGTAGAAAATGATAAAATAACAAAAAAATGATAAAATGTGATTATGATACAAAGGAATATTGAGACCTATAAATTCGGTTTCATTGGAAATTTTTTATTATTTCAGGACAATAGCTTATCTTTTAGTACTTCAATGAATCTCCCTCACATTCAGGGTGTGTTCTCTGTATCTCCCTTGAAGAAGTACATACATGTTTCATCACATTTACTAAACATTGAGATAATACCATTGTAGAAATATATTTATTATGAGAAATAATTGTTGTATAATATAGATCATTTGGATAATGTTATAAAAAATAATATCACTCACCTACTCAGTATTTTGGGTAGAAACCACCAGCTTTGGGAACCTACTTGGGAACTTGAGTATGTGATGAGGAATAAGTATCCTAATTTATTTTTATTAGAGTGAATAATTTCAAGGAATAAATTATTTTTAATGTATTTATAATATAACACCTTAATTTTTATTAAATATTTTATTAGATAAATTTAATTTCTTCAATATCATGAGTTACTCGTAATAACGAGTTTTAATGAATCATGATATACATAAAATATTATTATCTAAAAATTTAAATTTTAACATAATTATTATAAATCGAGGTATAAATAGTAATAAACACGTTTAAAATATTAATTATAATGGTTTTATGTAATAAAAACATATTGAACAAAATTACTAAATATTTGGAAAAGTCTTTATATGCTTCAAAAATTATTTTTTTTCTCAAGAAATGATTTTTATATATCATTGTGACAAAACAGTAAATTACATTTTTTAAAATATTAAAAATTTAATTTCATAAAATTGAATAATGTTTAATAATTAACATTTAAAAATTATCTTAGGTTTTATTTTATGTAATTTTCCAAGAAGATTAATTTTTCGATGAATAGGGAATAATAATAGTTTTTATTGAAAATTAGATTTTCATTTAATGAATTTATAATGATAAATTTTATTTTTAAATTGTATTAAAAATAAAATTATATCATTTATGTTATAATTAATCCAATTTACTTTATTTTAATTAATTTCATAATAAATCTTGATATAAAATCTTTTTAATCGTTTCAAAAAACATTATTTGGAAAAAAACTTTTTCATCAAGTTTATGGGATTAATATTAAATTTAATTTTACCGATTTGGATAACAGTTTTTGAAAAATTGGATTAAAAGTTTTGATTAAGAATAATTAATATTATATAATAAAGTAAAATTAATTTTTTTAAATTGAATACCAAATTTAATAACAATTAATTATAAAGGATGATGTTAAACTGGTTTACTGTGGGATAAACTAAAGAAATAAGGTGTAAAATTACCTCAAAAATTTTTTAAAAATGATTTTATGAAAAAAAATAGAATGTATACACTCTAATAATTTAAAATGAACATTTTGGATATTTTTTGAATGTACAAAATAGGGATCCACTTTATTTTATTCAAAGATTACATGTCTGTCATCTCCCCCATATATAAAAGTGAACCCCTATCCATTTTTCTTCACACTTCCATTCCACCTTGGATCAGTAAAAACCTACCCAAATACATTAATTTATCCCCCCCCCACCTCCCACACTTCCTATAGGCATTTTTTGTGTTATTTATCCCTCTTATGAAGAAGCTAGGTATAAAATAGAAGAGGTTCTTCGAAGAAGCGGAAAAATTATTAAACTGGTGGTTTTTTAATTTATTACTCCTCCAAAGTAAAATAATAATCAATTATGATGATATAATTATTCAATTGTATAAATTATAATTATTATATATTATGTTATTTTAATAAAATATATCCATCGCCTCTTCCATCAAATTGGAAATGAAATTTTCAGTCATGTGTACGGAGGACTACCGCCTAATGAAATGGTGTTATTTGTTTTCCATCACCTCCTATAAAAATTTAATATAATGAAGGATTTTATATTTATATAATATATTAAGGATATTTTTATTATTATTTATTTATAATATTACATATAGCTTCTTACATACACTTTAATGGGAATATGATAATTTCGCTCATGTGTACGGAGGACTACCGCCTCATGACGCGATGTAATTCATTTTTCCCATACGCTTTACATGGATGGTAATAAGGATGAATATTAAGAATATATTTGATATATATAATATAATAATTATTTTTTAATGTTTATTACTATTTAAATTCTTTTTACACCATCCATCAACAAAATTGATAAAACATTCTTGTGTGCGTACGACCTACCATCCCTATAAACGGTATCTTTCATTTTCTATATCTATATTTTATGGATAAAATTATATTAATATATAATTAAAATATATTATATTTATATAATGGTAAAAGTAATGGAATTTATAAATCCATTATAAATTAAATGCACTACAAATACCAAATCAAAGAATATATAAAAAACATAGTTATTATTTCTCAAAATAAGAATTTATTATGAAACTGTTAATAATTGAGAATTAAAACTCATAAGTAATTTATATATGGTATGATATATATAAATAGGAATCTATAAAAGATTTTTAATAATAATATATTTATTATTCTTTAGTATTTAATGATCATGAAATATTTTGAGTTTTATGGAAAGGTATTTCTACTCTGTCTTTTATTTTTGGAATTCATATTCAACATTCACCACTTATTTATTTTCTATAGTGTATATTCCATTAATGAAATTATTTTATTATTTACATATTGAGATAAATATAAACCTATAATGTTTTTTCTTTCATCATCCTCATATTTCAGATGTTACCAAAGTGGTAAGGGTTTGATGTTACAATCTCATTATTTTTTAGGATTGTTTACGATTATGTTTTCGATGATGAAATCATATGATCTTATGACCAATAAACTCATATATTTTATTACAGTATGGTTATTTATTCATAATATATATTTTCCATTATTTTCCCTCTCATTATTCACTCATTATTCCGTAATAATATTTTGAATAAAAGTTGACATTATTTCTCTTTTCAGTTGAAAACACTTTTTCTTCAATATCACTATTTTAAAAAAATGATTGAAATAATGTTTTTAATATTTGAAAAATATTATCTAAATTCATTTTAACCATGATTTCGATTTTAAAATATTTAAAAAAAATAATATAATTTTTCTTTTCCAAATGAGCATGTTTTCCCCTATTATCAAATATGTTGAAGGACTCTCTATTTTAATGCGAACTACATGTGCATAAATTTCTACTATCATTAACACCAAATGGTTTAAATATTAATTTATAACATTAAATTTTTATTTTCAAATAAAATTCTTTTCAAAATGTTCAGTGATCCTTGAGTTTTTAAAATGTCATTTTAAAATTGAAAATATTATTTCACTCAATAAATATTACAAATAATCTTTCAAAATAATTCTCCATCTAAAATGACATCAATTAATGTAACATAACATTTACTATAGATTTGATCTGATTATTCATTACTTATTATATCTTTTGATTTTTCATTTTTTGGGTGAAAATAGGATTATGAAACTCATTCATTTTCCATGGGTTGTACTATGATGAAACATTTTTGAAACAATTTCATTTTTGTGGGTTATGATAAGATTAAGTCTTTATGATATTTTGTTAAAAAGTGAATATATTATGTAATCCATGGGGCTTATATCCCATACCAACGAATTTATTAATGATAGATAACACGTGGGTTAATTATGATTTGTGTGAACTTCTTTTTGTGTTCCTGATTTTATGCATGGAACTTCATTCATTCTCATAATATTGATCATGGTCCTATTATTATTTTACATAATATTAAGGTTGGTCACAATTTTCATTCCCATAGATTTAGCATGGAACAATTTTTTATTTCCATAATATTAATCATGGCCTTGTTTACATTTTTATATGATTATATAAGGGAATTATTTTGTGACCTTAAATTGATGAAATTTCAACTATCTATTTATACATGTTCACAACGTTATAAGATCTTGTGTATGTCACAAATTTATTTCTTATCCAATTCCATGAGCTTATGAATTATATACTTTTATTCCATAATGATTCATGTCTTATGAACTTCCCTATATTTATGTCATGAATTAAGAATATTTTCTATGATATATTGGGTATGTTTTTCAAATGATAATCTCTTTTATCTTACCCTTCCACTCCAGTTATTATTTTTTGATCATTAATATCCCATTATATTCTCTTATAGAGCATCTATGCTGGCCCTTTTTTATGATTCCTTTCTAACTGGTTATGAAAAATGGTTTATGTTTGGTATGTCTATAAAGAGTACAAAACAGGGTGATATTTGTGGGATATGGTGATAACTCTTCCTGAAATAAGAATATTTTGTATCTAGTCTCTAAATACACTAATGATTTATATTTTTCATGAATGAACTTGTGAAATGTATCTATTATTCATCTAAAATGATTTCACATTTATGTATGAAAATATAGGGTCATTAAAGTTTATATCATATAAATGGTTTAGTGAACCTTAATAACCAAAGATATGAAAACATTAGTGATATTCCGTAGGGTGAGTCTATGAATAGGATACCATCCTAATGATTTAGTAAGGTAGAAATTAAGTGTTTTACCAATAAATACATCTATGAGTGGATAATCTAGCTGTATGTGGTTCTATAACAGATATAAATAGGGTTTATAACACTATAAAAGGATCATTATAAATTGATTGACTGTTACCTGGTACATAACAATAGGGCTTACTCTGCACCTAATTTGACACTCCTGGGGTATATACATTGGTAATTTCACATTTCCATTATGAACTATCATGAAATATTTTGAATAACGTATAGTCATTGATGACCTATGTTAAACCGTAATATAATTTATTTCGAATATACTGTCTCAATTTAGACATCCTATGAATGAATATTCATGACAATGTGTTTTTCAACTATGATTACTATTTATCATGAATTGTTTTTTTATTTCATTCAATATAAAAAACCTAATAAATCATTTTAGTAATGAATTAAATGGAAAATGAAATTATTTTCCACATAAGATACTAAATTTTATGGTATCTACAATGAAAAATATCATTTCTATGATCACATAACGTTCTCATTCTTTGAATCATGCAAAACAACCAAATGAGAAAAGAGGGGACAACATTCAATTGAGTCTTTCATGAGGAAAACTAAACCATTTTTTTGTGGGCCCAGAGATAATACTTTCATATAAAAATAGATAAGTACCATAAAAAATATACATTCCTTTATCAAGTGTTTGGAGCAAGAAAAATTAATTTTGTTTTTTTAACATTTGGATGGTGATGCTGGTCAATGGTGGAAAACTATTAAGAATATGATTCAAGTGGATTACAATTTAATGGGATGTGTTTAAGAGGATATTTTACATTAATTACTTCCATAATATTCTAAAAACATGTATTGAGAATGAATTTACCAATCTCAAATATAAGAATGGTGAATATATTGGTACATATGAAAATATTTTATAATACCTTCATGCTACACATATATTTCAATCACCATTCATGAAATCAAAATTCCACATTCTATGGTGGCCAAAATAAATACTTAAAAAGTGATTACAACTAAGTTACATTAGTTGTTACGAAGAAGTTTTTGATATGGACTGAAGGTGGAAATTTCAATTCTAGATTTGGATTATTATAGTGTTGTTTATATGAAAATGAATATCGAGTCTCAAGAGAACTCAAATAAATCACATAGTGGAAAAATTGAATCCACAATCATGTTAGAAATGCGGGAATAATCACTCAAGATAATTCCATATAAGAAGATAAGGTGTTACATGTTTTGGAAGCCTATCCATCAAGAAAAAAATTTAGAACTACGGATAAGTGGCCAGCCAATGAAATAAATAGAGATAAATCTCAACTGAATGCACAGCTGACACTCCATTATTTCTAATGCAAGGAGTTTAGGGATTATCGAAATTTATGACCAAATATAATATTTAATGAGGATAATAATTCATAGAAACATTTTATACAATATATAAAGGGGCTGATTATGAAATCACAACATTGAAAGTTAATCAAGATAATTAGGGCACTTCATAGTGGGGAATTTCATATTAGATTTTGTATAAATTAAGTATATAAAAATATTTGTATTCTTAATTTATTAATATTTTATGTCATTTTCATTATTTCTTATCTCTTTCTACATAGATTATATAATAATAAAATAACCTTTGATATTCTGATTCAACTTATTATTGTTTATCTATGCATGGGTGAACCCATATATATAATTGATTTTTTAGATTTGATATAAAATTATATAAGTAATAAAATTTTATTTATCATTTAGAAACATATATGGTTTTATTGTAACATTATTATTGTGATTAGGGTCTATACATTTTTTTATAATCTCTTATTATTGTGTAGTTTTTCATTGAAGGATATGAGATCAAGTGAGTCTAGTATTTGGTATTCAATTTTGGTTATGTGGATTTTTTAGGATCCCAATGGTAAAAAAATTTATATAATAAATTGAATCCTATATGTTGTTGGATAATGTGTACTATCCATTTCTTGGTAAATATTTACAGTTCAACGGAATATGCTATGGATTGTATGATTATTTTATTTCATCATAAATTAAAAATAAATCAACATAAATATTCATTTCATTGAGTAAGAGATAATGTGTAAATTTATCAAGAAACAACCAAATAATGAAATATTTCTTATGATATAAATAAATTTTGATACATATATATTTTTGTCATGTGGAATTCTTGATTGTATTGGGATAATGTCTTATCATTTGGTTCTTCCACTGAATCTCTCTCATGTTCTTAGTGTGTCTCATATGTCTCTCTTGAGAATGTACATATGAGGACCGTCCGATGTGTTGAAATCAGGGGTATAAAACTTGAATGATATCTCTCTTAAGATTAATATTCTTTATAGATCCTTGATCTTAGTATTAAATTTCTATTAAAAAACCACTGACCATGTCAATGTTTTTTTGGAAAAACCACTAGTTTGTGGAAACTATGTAAGAACATGAGGATGTCATGAGGAAGAATAATCCTCATTTTCATGAATTGCAGTGATTAATTTCATGGAAATTTTCATTTTATGTGGGGTATAATCTAACACCATGAATCCTTATAATGTATTTTTTTCAAATAAATTTAATTTTTCGATAGATTTCACTACACACAACATTGAGTATTAATGAATCAGGGTATACTATTAATATTATTGTTTAAAAAAGACTTATACAATACAGGCACTAAAAATGTTGATATGAATAAGAATATCAAATTTTAAATTATTATGTTTAATTTTTTCAATAAATAAAAAATAATTATAAATTTTATAAATTTTTTTTTGAAGTCTTTATATGATTTTGAAAATAGATTTTTCTTAAAAAATATTATTTTCTCAATTTTGTTGAATAAATAATAAATTAATCCTCATAAAATTATTAAACATTTATTTCGTCACATTAAACTCATTTATATAAATTTTCATTTAATTATTATCTTGTGGTAATTTTTTTGGAATTTTCATAAAATATTTAAATATCAATGAATTTTGAAAAACAGAGGTTTTTATTAAAAATGTATTGTCATTTAATGAATTTATAAGTATAAATTTCATTTTAAATTTCTTTTAAAATTTAAATTTAGATAAATTATATTATAATAAATGTAATATATTTCATTGGATTTGGTTTAATATTTAATTTCTTAAAAAAATTAATGTTCGAAAACATTTTCTTCAGAAACCAACTATTTCATCTTGTTTGCGGGTTTAATTTTAAATTAATTTTTACCATAAATAAATGGAATCTTGAAAAATGTATTATACATTTTTAATAATAATTAATAATATTATATATTAATTTCAACTTATTTTTCAGTCAAAATAAAAATATAAAATATTAATAATTGCTACAATGCTGTGGGTGAAAACACGCTTAATGTGGGATCAATAAAACATATATGGGGTAAAATACACTCTAAACATGTCAAAATATTATTTTATGGACATATGTATATCATTTAAATGATTAAACCTGATAATGACCTATTTTGAAGCATATTATTATGTGAACAACATTAGTACAAATAATTCATTTTAAAAATTCCATGGGTGTCCTATCCCCAACTTATAAATGGGTACCCACACTCATTTTTACGTAACAGATTAAAAAAATCTGGCCTTGAAAATACATACCAAGAAAAATTCCTCACTTACCAATCAATTTCATATAAGAGTGTATTTGATTTCTAAATCCTCCTAAGAGTGATTTTTGTATAAACCTAACAATGCCCTTAGATGTAAATGTAAAATTCATAGCCATGTATTTTGTATTATTTATTCCTATAACTCCATTAGGTATTTCTTAAAGATGGTAATATAATAAAAAATATCTCAAATATAATATGAAATTATTATTTTAATTTCATAACCACTATCCATCTCCTTTTCTGTCAAATTGGCAATGAAATTGTCGATCTTTTTGTACAATGGACTACCGCCTCACGAACCGGTGTAATTTTTATCATAATCACATCTAACAGATAGATATAATTATGGATTTCATTTTTATATATTATATATTAAATATTATTATACTTATAGATTTATAATATAACATATACCTTTTTGATACATTCTTTGGGAATATGATAGCATCACTTATCTATACGAAGGGAAACCACCTCAGAAAAAGGCATGATTTTTTGTTCACTTACACATTATATAGAAGTTAATAAGGATGAATATAATGAATATATTATATATATATATATATAATTACATTTAAGGTGATATATTTGTTTCTTTCCTTTTATCCGTCTACTGAGAAAGTAGAAATATCATTTATGCATGTGTGTGACATATTGTCTCTAAGAACGATGTATTTCATTTTTTGTCTCAAAATTCGATGGATTACTATAAATAAATAAATAATAAATGTATTTGATATTAATTAATTTTTTAAAATTATTTATATTATGTAACCATGATAAAAGTAAAATTATTGAAAATACATAATCAAAACATACATGAAAAACAAAGTAGTTATTAGTTAAAATAGGATTTCCACAAAGAGTTGTTAATAAATGGGTAATAAAAAGTAAAACTAAAATCATATATGGTGTGATATATATAATTAATATTTTCTAGATGTAAAATACAATAGGTTTTAGTGTGTATAAAAAAACTCAAAAATTATGGTATGGGATTTCTAGTCACACTTTTATTTCTGGGTCACATATTCTATATTAACTACATCATTCATTTGTGTGGTTTATATACTAACTATTAATGTATTTTATGACTAATAGAATGAGATATACATATCCATATAATGTTCTATCATTCATGTGGATTAAAATTAAAAACCTACCAAATTGTTAAGGGTTTGATGTTGAAATCTATTTATTTATGGAGATTGTTTATAATTATTTTTTCAATGATTAAATATTATAATATAATTCTCATGAAAAAATTTCATTTTATTCTCAAATGTATTTTTTTAGAGTAATTTTTAATCCTTTCTCTTCCTCTATCTTGGTACTCAATATTCCAAAATAATATTTTTCAAAAAAATAATCATTATTTCCCCCTTCGGTCAGAAACCCTTTTTCATTCTTGTCTAGGTTTTCAAATATATTTGAAATAATGTTTCAACTATTATAAAAATATTTTTTAAATACTTTTTTTACCTGGATATATTTTTTAAATAATTTATTTAGAAGGAGTAAACCTGTAATTTTCCAAGTGAGAAACTTTGTTATTTTTACCAAAAATGTGAGAAAATATTAGTTGTAACCTATAAGGCATGAAAAACTTTTCATATTATCATGGACACAGAATTTTTAAAATATTTATTTATAAAAAATAAAAGTTGTTTTTATTTAATTGTATTTTTTTTAAATGTAATCTTTTATTTTCAAAATGGTCATTTTCAATGTTAAAAGTTTACTTTTTTTTCACGGAATGTTCCATGTGGGTTTTCAAAATAATTGTTTATATAAGATCACATAACTACATGCAATATAATATTTAATGGGAATATGATCCAATTATACAATCATAATTCATTCTTTTTATGGATTCTATTTATCATGAAATTTTTTTTATTAAACTATTTCCTTTTTCATGGTTTATAATGTCACTAAATGTTTATGAAACCTAGTTACTTTTAAGAGGTTTTGATATGAAGAATGTTTTTTGATCTAATGGCACAAAAATGTATGGATTATTTATTGGTTAGGACCTATATCTATATCAAATTAATTTGGTAATGATGGATAACTCATGATTTAATTATGATATGTGTGAACCTATTTTAATGTTACCAATTCTATATATGTACCTACTTTAATGTCCATAAGACTAATCATAGGCATGACTTCCATGTCTGTGAGATTATGTTTGGTCCTACATTTCATGTCAATAAGATTAATCATGGTATTTATTTTCATGTCCACAATATTAATCATGGGTCTAGTTACATGTTCATATGTTTATACGATGGCATAATGTCATGTCTTTAACTTAGTCAGTGTGCATGTTTCTATTTATAAAATTTTACAATGTTATATGCTTATTTATATTACACAAATCTATGTATTATGCCATCTTAATTCTCTCATGTATTATATAATTTTATTCCTTTATGACTAATTTCTTATGAACTACAAATATTGTTTCCATGAACCATGGTTATGAACTATTATATATAGGTTATGGTTTTAAAAAATTAAGATCATATATTCATACCCTTATACTCATGTTATTCATACGTGATCATTGATATCTCATGTGTTTACCCATACTGGGCATCAGAGATTACACTTTCCTATGGCTTCATTCCCATAGGTTTTAAAAATATATAAATAATGGTATTTTGATTAAGAGTACTGAATGGGAAGATCTTTTTGGGAGATGTTGAATATAATTCATGAAATAATAATGATGTTTATATACTCATTAAAGACAGTAAATTTGTAATGTCCCTAGGAGTGTATTTTTGAAATGTATTAAATGTTCATCTCAAGATATGTAATATTTATTTATGAAATTCTTGGGTCTTTATAAAATAATTTTAAAGAAATTTATATGTTATATTTTCATCAAAATGTTTAAAATTCATCTAAAATTCTTTCAATGAATGAGATAAAAATATATACCTAGTTTTATGCTTAGAAATATATTCTTCTAAAAACATTTATCATCAAATTTCCTTCACTAATATTAATATTAATATATTCCACTTATATAAATTTAATCATGAAAAACTAATTCCATATTTTTAATTTGGATGATAAAATTTTCTAAATAGTTCCCATTTAATTTTGTTTACCAGGAATAGTAAACATAGTAAATCGTTGCCACCATGGCTAGGTTAAATGGGTAAAATAGGGATAAAACCTTGGTGTAGGTGATTAAAATTTTTGTAATTTATAAATTTATCATATTTTATGAATTTATATCATCAATTTCTATCCAATTATTTAATATACTTATTCTTTTTGTGTTATTTCTTTGAATATAATTTTTATATAAATTTTTAAAATTAATAAATAAAACCCTTCTCTCTCTTGGAATTAATATATCTAAAAATTTTATATATGTATTAATAAAAGATAAGTTTGTTTCTGAATATTTATTTGAAAGATATTTTTTTGTAATAGTAATTTATTTCTATTTATTTATTGTATAATTACAGTACATTATTGCGCAACCCAGACAATTTATTTCGTCAATTAGAATAAAAATAAAATATTTTAAAAAAAATTAATAAATGAAATATAATTTGAGTGTTTAACAATGTTAAAATAATACTATATATGAATATTACGTATATGTTTTGTGTTAAAGGGCTATATTTGAATTTCGTATCTATCTCAGTGTCTTTGGGTCAAATTAAATGAATATAGTTCAAATGATGTTAATGATATTTTAGGAAAATTATATTATAATAAATTTTATATATATTATAAAAATAATAGAAAAAGACATGGTAGATAATATATAGTCAAAATATTTATGAACATGACATTAATGAACCAATTTTAACTTATATGTAAAATTTTATCCCTTTAAAGTGAAAAAGATGTTACCACGATTAAGGTAAAAATAAGAAAACTATTGAGTAAAACCAAAAGATAAAATTTTTACCAACACCTAAAATTATATAAATTTAATTGGTTGATGATACTTAAAAATAATCCTGTTTTTTATTTGAATCTCTTTCCATTACAAATTTTTTGTCTAGACGATAGGATTTTTTTAATCTTTAAAGAAATTTAATGACTTCCCCTCCCATCACTTATAAATAGACACCACTCATTGGTCTAATATAAATAACATGGATCCATATATATCGATAAAACCCATTAAAATTAACTTCCCAACTTCTATATACAAATTATATAGCTTTTCCCTCTCTAAAAGACCAATCTTATGCTCTATTATAGGAGATCAAAAGGAGTACTTCCAAAGAAGAGCTAATCACCTCAAAAGATAACATTATTTTTATTTCTTTAACATCCCTTAAATATAAGTTATATGTCCAAAATTAATAGCTTCATTATCCTATATGTATTTAAATTTTATTACTATTAATATTCGACTATTAGCCACTCTTCTTTCCATCAAATGAGATGTGAACTTATCATTCAAGAGTACATAAGACAAACCGTCTCTATAAATTATGTAATTAATCTTTCGATCTATAAATTTATTGATTCATATATATATATATAATTAATATATACATTATAATAAATATTATAAACATCCCGGATATGATGCAACTGTGATTAAATTAGAAGGACTAGAACTACTGAACACAAATTCTAATGAAATAATTAAACAATTTACACCTAGAAACCACATATTTAGGAAGGAATTACTGGTAAATTGTTTTTGAATATTTAAATTTGGATCATGTATGACATAATAATTATGTAAAAATATATATTATATAATAAAAATAAAAATAAATTTTTTATACTTTTGTATATAGTTCTATTGAATCAATATTAACTTGATATAAGGGTTTCTTATCCCACATTTATTTTAGTGAGAGAGATGTCATATTCACCAATTGTTTCTTTGTTATGGTGAATATAATTCACACGAATATATTTTATTCTGAGTCTCAAAAAAATTATTTTTATTTACATATCTATATAATTTTATCAATTTCATGAGTTTTTTTTCAAAATATACCAGTGTGGTAAGGGATTTATTTTAAAATCTCATTTTTATATTGATTATTTATTATTATGTTTTTTCATGATGAAATTTCATGATATAACACTAAATAAACTCATGTAATTTATTTTCATAATAATGTTAAATATAATAAATATTTTCCTTTCATTTTACTCCCTTGAATTAATCATGATACTGACAGAATAGTTTTACAAAAAACCGACTTTATTGCATTCATCGATCGAAAAAAAATTCCTTTGGTATCATTGATTTTAAAAAATATTTTATATAAAATTTTTAATATTATCCTTTGATTTTTAATGGAATTTTTACCCTTCATTTAATTTTTAAATAACGGTTTAAAAGGAATCTTATTTTTTGTTTTCCCGTTGAGGTAATTTTTTGGCTTTTTTTAAAAAAAAGCATGAATGGAATGTTTTCTTTTGTCTTATATGTAATTAATATAATTTACCACCATCATTACCAATTTATTATTTGAAGCATCCATTACATTTTTTAATGTTTATTTTCAAATATATTATTTTCATTAATATTTTGTGAAATTTTTATATTTTAAATAAGGTATTTTAAAGAGAAAAATATATTTTCCTCGAGAAATATTCTATGTGATCTTTTAGTGGAATTGTTCATATATGATGAAATCCTTGATATTATTTTAGTTTTACAGGGAAAACTATCCAATGGTATCATCCTTATTCTTTATTTGGAGGTTTTTTGACTTTGATGATATGATATTTAAGAAACTAATTACCTTAACATGTTTTATGATACGATAAAATGATGAAATGTTTGGGAAACTTATTTCCTTTTCATGAGTTATGATATGATTAATGTTTTATGATCATGCAAAACATATATTTATTTCATTGGTTATTTAATAGGATGGAACAAAAATATAATTCCCTCTAATTCATTGTGTAAGGGAAGATATCAAATAAGATAATCATAACATCAATGTGTTGTGAAACCAGTTGAGTGAGGGATGTTTTCCATTATGATCATCTTGATAGTGATCATTGACTAATATGATGGAATGTGGAGTGAACCCCATAGACTGTTTTTAAGTGATCCTTGACTATGAAGGAAATTATTTTATAAAACTTTTTATTTTCACATGATTACTTATTATGCCAATTTTATTCTCTCATGGATCATGTTATTTGATTCCTTTAGGATTAATGTCTTATGAACTATCATGATTTATTCCATGACTTGAGATTATGATCTTTGATATAAGGGTATATTTTGAAAATACTATTCTTAGGTTCTTATACCCTTATTCATGTGATATAATTTTGTTACATATGATTTTTATCTTGCTTTCCATTATTGAGAATCTGATGTCACCCTTTCATATTTTTATATTCCCCAAGTTATGAAGAATATTTTTGTGTATAATATGTCTACAAAGGGTTCTATTTTTGAATAAATAATTGAAAGACGATGTAGAAATATTATAAGAATGTTTATTATGGTAATAAGTTTCCAAATATTCTAAAAATTTATAATTTTGGAATGGATCGTTAGGTTATGATATGAAAATTTGTAAAATAAAATAATATATGTCTGGGGGGTGTTTGATAATTATGGGTTTCTATAGATGTTATTAGACCATGTTTTAGTTGACTTTAAACATTTGGATTAAAAACATTAGTGAGAACACTATGTATAATTTCATGTATAATATAACACCCTAAATTGTTGGTAATAAACATAGATGACCTAGGTTAAACCTAATGTGACTTTGATTAGAACGAAGGTATCTTGATTTATAATTCCAAAAAATAATTTTACCAAATTATGTGGTTTCACATTGTGATTATTGTTTCTTACACTATGGATTTTTTTTCAATGGATGGTACCCAACAGAATCATGATAACTCTTAATACAATTGAAAATAAAATGAATTTCCTCCTAAGAAACCAAATATTTTGAGAGCATGATAAAAAAATCAGTTTTCTAATTTATATAACATTATCAAACATTGAATCTTGGTGAGGGTAAAAAGTAGGAAAGGAGGGGAAAATGTTCTATTGATCACATACTTATAAAAACCCCTTTTTATTTTTGTGGGTATTCTAATCCACTTGTATCGTGGTAATGATGTAGTACCATAGAAAATATATTCCTCATTATACAGTTTTAAAAACATAAAAATGTTATTTCAACAGTTTACAATTTAGAAGTTGAAGTAGATTAATGGTGTAATCCTATTAAGATCATGAGATAACCATATAATTTTGAATCCACATAGAGGTATGTTATTAAGAGAATATTTTTTTAGTTATTACATTCCTCATATTCTTCTTATGAAAAAAGATAAATAATTCTTTCAGTAGAGGAAAATTGATGATGAATATTTTGGTAAATACGAGTACAATTTTACATTACTTACATAGTAGGATTCTGGTATTATTATCAACTCTGAATGTTAGGTTGATTAATTAGATAGTTCATTAAAACCATGTATTCAACAGATTTTATCTATAAGAGATGTTAGTATCTATGAATAAATCATTCGATGTCAAATCATGGATAAAATTATGATTAAAGTTAGTTATCTATCTCATAATGTTGATAAGAAAATAAATATGCAATTCAATGTAAATTATAAAAATATTTATAGGATAATATTGGATTTTATTTATTCATTATGTGTGGATGAAATACGGTGTAAATTTTCATAAGGGACTAGTAAATTTTTTATGACTGGAAAATAATTTCATCTTGAAATTTAATGTCTTGGTGATGGGAAGAAGTTATCAAATAGAAGATAACCATTACCAAAAAAAATGCACCACCCACAGTCATGTGATTTAAATGAAAGTTGTGTGGGAATTATGATAACATTTTATCAAACCCGACATTTAATGGATATGATCAACATTATATGCCTCTTAATCCAAGATACAAATTTAAATCTATAGAGATCATGGTTATTTATGTGGATTATGAAAATGAAGTTATAAATGATACAATTACCATCTACTATAGAACATCTAATATATTATTTAATTCAACATCTACCCACTCTTTCTTATCTAAATTTTTTTAATCATATAATTATGTCACATATTTTGAATATATGTGAAATTAGTAGTTTGACCACATAATGGTACAATGATTTCAAGAAAATCATATATTTTTATCCGATTAATGTTTGTGGGAATATACTTCTATAAAATATTATTACTCTCCTAAATATTGAAATCAAGTATATTTTCAGAATGGATTGGATTTATTTACATAAAAACTAATGAATTAAAAGGTAAGGTAAGTCATGTTTGATATTCCAAACCAACCTATGATTTTTTATCCATGAGATGATAAATATTAACATTCAATGGAAATAAAATCCATTGTATGTGTCTTAATTTATATTAAAAGGGATGTCTATATCACATGGTTATGGATAAATTCAAAATCGATTACATTACTATTGTTTGAATTTTTTTATGTCTTTCCAAAATATTTTATGATACATTATCAAAATTGTGAAGTTTAGTTTCCAAAATAAAACATACCTAGGGTTACACATATTTGAAAGAAACCAAATATAATGTACCTGATTGAGTCTAAAACATTGACGAATAAACTCAATGAGATGCTTAGAAAATGGATTTATTTATCTAAGAGCATCACCTTGTGGTTAACATGTTATTTTTGTTAGGAAGAAAGATGGATCAATGTGATGGTAAATTTAATATCGGGAATATAAAATGGTCGCATTCCAGAAATTTTATAGTCTTCCCCATATTGATTTCTTGTTTGATCATATTTATGTTGGTAAATAAATTTTTATGATTGACATGAATTTTGGATATCATCATTTTGGTGTCCATAATGAGGATATACCAACAACTACATTCCATAGAATATATAGACTCAATGAATATATAGTGATTCTATATCATATTAAAAATACCTATATATCTTCATAGGTTTAATGAAATGATTATTTACAAATTACCCAGATAAATTTATGTTTTTTATTAGAGATGATATTCTTAAATATTCAATGTGATAGGAAGGTAATGAAGGTCTCATGTAGAATAATCTGAAAAAACTAATGAAGGAGATAATGTATGAAAATTTATAAAGTCTTAATATTAGATAAAAAGTAGAATTTTTTGATCATATAATCTCAAGAGAGGGTATATCAGGGGATCTGTCAAAGACAAAAGTTATGAAATATTGGCCTAGACAAACCACTATGGATCGAACATTTGGTTTTCTTAGTTTGGAAAGATCTTGTAAATGATTTATAAACAATTTTTCATGATTTTATATTTCACTAACAGGGTTAATTCGGAAGGGAGGAATATTCCATTGGATAGATAAACGTGAATACAATTTTAAGGAACTGAAGGGAAGGTATGTCAATCTACCATTTAATACATTACCCTATAGTGTATAATGTGTTTTAATCTCTAATCATGAAATTAATAAGGGATTGGGATGTATTCTCATGTAGAATAAAATAGTGATAGCTTATGCTTAATTAAAATTGAAGGTTCATGGGTAAATGTATCGAACTCAAGATTTCAAGTTAATTGTGGTGATTTTTTATTCAACATTTAGAGGAATCGTGTTCGAATAATGGTGTGATTTATAAACTATATATATATATATTATTAGATGAATATTCACTTTATAATATGGTTGGAGTTGATTAAAAATTATGAAATCTCAATACAATACTACCTTAAGAAGGAAAACAATGTAGAATATACTCTGAGTGAAATGGATCAAAATTTCTAATCTCTAATGAATATCATAAAAGATCCAATATTTATGAACTTTAATTTATGAATATTTAAATATAAATTCATGGCGATAGAATTTATATTTCTCAAATGAAGGTCAAGAATATATCCATATGATGATTAATGATCCACAAAGCTAATATGTATAGTTGTAAAATATTTTGTGAAATGTTCCTGAGTTTCAATTTTATTTTGATGTAATATTAATGTATTGTATCAAAATATATATCCCTTGAACACAGAATATAAATAAGGAGTTGTCGAATGAAGCTCATAATTAATCATTTTCTAATAATTTTGGGTGTTTGAATAATTATATAGATATAATATATTAATTATGTAGGGGGAAAATAAAAAGAGATATTGTAGAATATATATCTAAGTGATTGGTATTACATAGAGTTATGGTTGAAATGGATTACAATAATGTGATATTACAACTATTACCCATAAAAATAGAAATTGTAAAATATCACTATGGATTATTTTATTCGAAAAACCAAAATATCTAAAGGCCATAACAATATTTGGGTTGTTTTTGATCACCATATAAATTCAACAAACTTCACAGTTGATAAGATAGATTTATATCTGGATCATCATTCCAAATATACATTATGTAAGTGGTAAGGTTTCATTGATATCCAAATGCTATTATATCATATTGGGATCTATGGTTTACCTCAAATTTCTAAATAAGTCTTCAAGAAACTCCTGATTATTAGTAATATTTTTGAAGTGCTTGTCGTCCTCAAAAAAATATTGAGTCTGAGAGAAACATTCAAACCCTTTATGATATTTTGAGGTCATTTTATATATATTTCAATATTTGTTGGTATCGACAAAATCCTTTTATTGTATTATCTTATAATAAAAGCATTAGATTGAGCATGCATATGCCACCATGTGAATCCATTTATGGAAATAATTCTACAACATCAACATCCTTGAATGAAGTTATAGAAAAAAATTATGACAGTATCTAGATAAGGAAATTATAAGAAAATTTAGAGCTATTTATCTACATATCAAGGAAACTCTAAGGCATCAATAAAATTATGATGATAAACTTCAGTTAAATATAGTGTTTAAAAATCATGAAAAGGTGTTTATATTAATTAATCCATTTATAAAGGTTACTATATTCAAGAATAAAATTAATATTATCCCCAAGTTTATTATCCCCTTTTATAATATTTATCATGTTGGTATAGTAGCTTATCTCATGGTGCATCCATGAAACCTCAATCATGTCCATGATTTGTTCCATGTATATATACTAAGGAATTACATACCTAATCCTTAACATAATCAAAACCAATATTTAATACGAAAAGACCATGAAAATTCTAATTAATAAAATCTAGTAGAACATTTAAACCATTGAGATAATGTTTTATGGAAAATGAATACAAATGTGGTTATAGTTTTCTTGAGGAATGAAAAATTTGAAGAAGCTAATAGGAAACATGATATTATATTAAATTTGATATATCTTATTTTTTATTATTGTAACAAAATTTAAATTGTTAAATTTACTTAAATGGGGTTACAATGTTACAAAATAAGGTTTAATTATATATTTCTATTCAAGTAAATTTAATTTCATCACTTTCTTCTGATACATGATACCCAGATTCTAAAATAAGAGTAATACAATATACCATTATATCATATATATTATGTTATTAAATATTATTAGGTCTAAATAAATTATAATTTTTTTTTGGTATTTCACTTTTAGAAAATCAAATCAATAGTTTTTAATCGAGTTGTTTTGAAAATAAAATAGTATTTTTTAGGAAAAGATATGATTTCCTGAAAAACTATGTCTATACACAGAAAATATTTTTATATTAATAAATTAAATTTATCTGT
The DNA here is from genome assembly GCA_963277665.1 of Viscum album. Classification (NCBI taxonomy): domain Eukaryota; kingdom Viridiplantae; phylum Streptophyta; class Magnoliopsida; order Santalales; family Viscaceae; genus Viscum; species Viscum album. The sequence continues at coordinate 1,501,560,471 of OY728123.1, forward strand.
ATTTTTGAATTATTTTAATGAACTTTATATATTATTTATTCAATAAATCTTTTTTACATTCATTTAATATTTTTTCTATGCATCTTATTAGAATATGTATCCCATTTTTGGCAAATAAATGTATTCTTATTGAAAATGTTTTATAGTGAATGTTTCACAAATATTTTAAAATGAATTTTATAAAATTATAGAAATTGAATCTTGAAAATTTTATTCCATATTTGGAATCATTTTATTAACATTAGGTTAATACTTCCCTCTTCATAAATATGAATAGTAATAAGAGATAAATCTTCTCACCTTTGTAAGGGTAAAAAATGTCAAATGTGGTTAAAACATAAGGATAATGATTTAAATTTTTTATAAAACCATCCATTATCCTATTTTATAATATAATTTTTTTCATTTACCTAAAATTTAATTTTGTATTCCCTCATAGTTCCATATTTGTTTGAATATCACCTTTATATTAATCTATGAAAATAATAAAAACAAAACGTCAGTCCTTTGACATTAATATCTTAAAATATTTTAACTAAAGATATAAGGGGATAAATTAAGATAAAAATTTCTATGAGAAATATATATTATTTTTTGTTATATTTATTTATTTATAATTTTTATATATTTAATAATTAACATAAATGATAATGTAGTCCTCGCATAGTATTTCTTCCATTAATAGAAAAATAAATTAAATGTTTTTAAAAATATTAATTTTAATATAATTTTTGGGACTTATAGTGTTGCATGAATTTTATATATGAAAATATCATATATATTATTAAATAATTATATTTTCATCTTATTTTTGTCTTGGTATATTCAGTGAAAATTAAATGAATAGTGCCAAAAATCACATTAATGTTGTTTTATAAAAATAATATTTTATTCAATTATTTTAAAATCATAAAAATATTGGAAGGGGATAATGTGAATAATATATGGAATAAATATTCATCCATTTTACACTAATGAAAATAATAACCTTATATGTAATATTATAACAATTTTTGTTTATAATATTCATTACCTTGGTTGAGGATAAAATAAGAAAACAATACGTTCAAACAAAACAATTAGGATTTAAAACTGACCTAACCTATCAAAATTTTATTTTATGAGGTTATTTAAATCATATAATATCATATATTCTAATCCCATTCCATTTGGAAATATTTATCTAGAGAAATAATTTTTTTTATTTCTATCTTTGATGAAATTCAAAGAGTTCCCCTCTCCTCACATACAAAAGGAAAACCCTCATTTATCTTCATTACATGACTTTTATCATTCTATATCAACCAAAACATATTAACAATTTTTATAAACATCCATATTCAATTTCCGAACTTTTATGGTCTCCGAAAAAATACGAACCCAATTGTCCTTAAAAGGACATCTTAATGAGTGATTTTAAAGAAGACGTAATTGGCACAACAGAACACATTATTTTTATTTTATCATTTACCTCCAATAAATATGTCAAATTTATAATTAAAATAATAATTTTCATAAAAATATTTTAATTTTATTATAATTTTGAAACTGAGATTATACATAATATTTTCAATAAAATCATTGTGAAAGTATCACATTTGTGTATATACGACCCACCATCTCTATGAGTGGTGAAATTCATTTTTTAAGATATAAATTCTACAGATAACTCTATATATATATAATAAATATATAAGACATTTATAAAATTATTTACTAGATGGATATGATTTAACTTTGATCAAGGTACACAAAATGGTACTACACAATCAAAATTCCTTTGAAAATTGAAACAATTAACACTTGAAAATGATGAATTTATTGAGTAATTATTCTTAAATGGATGATGAAATTTTATAATTGGGACATATATTATATTATTAATATTTAAATGAATCTATTGTATAATTATAATAAATTTATATTTTTTATATATGAATTGTTTCTACTTTAAGAGAAATTTTAACATGATGTTCGGGTCTCTCGTCTCACTTTTATTTCTCTGGGACGCATTGCATATTCAACACATTTTATTATATAGATAAAATACTTCCCATGAATGTATTTTATTATTTTTCTCATGAAAATTATGTGGATATACATATCCATCTATTTTTATCTCTTTAATTTGGTTTCTATTTTTATTTTACCAAAGTGGTATGGTTTTTCTGTTACAATCGCATTGTACATCAAGTTTATTTATAATTATATTTTAGAATGATTAAATTATAAAATATAACTCTAAATAAACCCATTAATTTTATTAAACTATATTTATTTAATTTCAATACACATTTTCCTTTAATGTTACTGATATTAATTAATTAGGAAATTAACAAAAATTCTTTATAGAAAAACAACTATATTTAATTCTTCGGTAATAAAAAAATTTCATTCGTCAGTCATAAAATAGTTGTATTTAATGTTTTTCAAATTACACTATGATTATTCAAATTTATTTTAATGAATGGTTATGTATTAAAAAATGGCATATTTTATTCATTTTAAAAATGAGTTATTTTTAACTTTTTTACCATAGCACGTAAGAAATGTTTTTTCTTAAATTATACTACATGAATAAACTTTACTAATGTCACAAGAACTCTATTTATTTAATATTACATTACATGTTTCTTATGGTATTTTAGAAGAAAATGTTTTTTTAATTTTTGGGAAGTGTTTAGATTATATATTTTTTTTCAAAGTGTAAATGGTATTTTTATCAAAAAAATCATCCAAATGACATTTAAAAAAAATCATCTACAATTACATTTTTTGATGTTTATCAAGATTTAATATAGATATGATCCAATGATACCATACTTATCTTTTCTCTATATGGTTTTTTATTATGGTAAATAAGTGTGTATGAAACCAGTTTCTTCTCCTAGGGATATGGTGTCATGATATAATTAAATGTATAATAAACTCATTTAAATTTTGTAGGTAATGATATGATGATTTATTTATGATCATATGAATCACATATTTATGAATTTAAATATGTTATGGGTGACATAGAAATTATATATCACTACAATGCGTTTGGAAAATATGGTTATCTAATCAGATAAATAGGTCTACAATAGGTAGTGAACCCAGTTCAGTTAACAAAATTCTCAATTATGATAGTCTTGTGGGTGAAACATTAATAATATTATGGAATGTGGTGTGAACCCGATCAATTAATATAATGATAGAAGTGATCCTTGACTACTAATGAAATAATTTTTTATGATTTGTTTTTTTCAATTACGTAATTCTTATTCTACTGTTATTCTTTCATGCTTCATGTTCTTTAATTACATTATGATTCATGTAATATGAACTTCTTGTCATTTTCAACTGAGTCAGGATTTTGATCTTGGATATTAAAGGTATTTATTTCAAATATTGAGATCATGTTTTCATATTCTTATTCTCTTGATATATTTATTTAATCATTGATATCACCATTTATTAACCTTAATAATATTCTAAGCTTACTATTTTTAGGTTTCCTTTTACTATATTATTAATAATGGTTTATGTATGATAAATCGGACAAGGATTCTTGTTTTAAAGAACTAATATAATTATGATTAATATATCTTTTGAATAAGTTTTTTATGTGTCACAATTTCGAAATATATTGAACAACATGACGATAGCATAGATCATTATGTTATGTAATTAATATTAATACAATAAGATTTAATATATAGGTATAAAAAGTATAGGTCATTTTACATTTTCCCCATTTGTGTATTTTGAAAAAAAATATACAAAAATTATTCTTTAAATATAAAAATTATTTTTATATATATAGGAAAATAAATAAATTGTGATAAAACAATCTAATATATCAATAATATATCAGATAACATTCATCATATAAAATTACTCAATGATTAGTAAGCATATCAATATCATAATAATATACAAAAAATATTTTCTTATAAGTGTTCGATATTAAAAGAATTGATAAATTTATAAAATCAATTCATTTAAATTCATATTTTGATTTTATGATTTTTCTTTTTAATATGATTCTTACTTTCAATAATTTTTAGTTCCCAATCATTGAATTTATCGTTGAACTCATTCCATTTTTCTGAAGAGATCCTTTCCTGAAACACAACATTTTGGTACTACACTATGATATTTTCTTTTAAAGAAATAATTTTCTGATTATATTCATTTGTTTTCTAGTTTTTACCTTCCATTTTCTAATCGAAAAATTCAAAATAATTATTCTAAATTTTTTGGAATATCTTTCATATCATTAACTTGATAAGAAATCCATTAAACATGTATTTTGATATATTTTATAACATCGTCAAAAAACTAATGATCAATCATAAAATATGTCATAGTTTTATTGAATTAAAATATAATTCCCTCCAATAATATTCAAATATTTCAATTGGTATATGAATTAATGTGAAAATTTTCAACTTCTGTTAATAAATATAGGATTTTATTCCTAATTTTTCAACCCTCCTTTCAAAATTTCAATCATTTCTATTAACCAGATCTGAAGTATAATATTATGAACATGAATTGTCTAATTCTTAAAAATGATCATTCGTTCTCTAAACATAGTGATTATGTTGAAGTTTTTCATCATCTTTATTTTCATTTTTAAAACAACATTCAAATTATGGTTGAAATTCTTAATAGTTATTGAATCTATTGATTCAGTTGAACATTACTTTTTCAACTTCTGTATTTCAGAAATTATTTGTCGAGCTTTCTATTCATTATTCGTTTAGGATATGAATCCATGTTATCTATAAGATTAATATTAATGGATTTTATATCATCTATAGTTTTCCTTGAATAAATTAAATAAGTAATTGAACTTGATTTAGATGTTTTATTGATGAATCTAATTTTGAAGAAACATTATTTAATGTCGAGGATGTAAAAATTTGAGATATGTTAACAAGATATTAAAGAGTATAAAAATATTCTATATATAAATATTTATTTTGAGAATAAACATAATTCTCAACTCGTTTTTCAATTTTAGTAGGTTTAATGGAAGAATTTTCTTTAGGAAAATCTATTTATGGAACATAAAATAAATGAACATATGCTCTTTGAATTACTGGGGACTGAGCCCCAAATGGATGAGATGTATATAAGTACATTTGATCTATTGAATTTAATAGGACTTTCAACCATACATCCTTTAAATGTTTATAGTGAAGAGATTGAAAAATAATATTTTGAAACCTATATGTTAAATAAATTTACTTTTCTTTGAAATATCAGTTTCATCTTTTATAAAACTTTTAGAACTACATGTTCCATGACAGTTAAACCCAGATTAATTCCACGTTAATTTTGAAATTTTCTATCCTTGGGGTGTAAATGTATTATTTTTCTCATTATGGCTTTCATCATTTTATTGTCTAGGAACCATTTCTCAAATATCACATAGACTAAAAAGTTTTTTCAATGTTCTATTACATACTTCGTATTGCATTATTCTTCTTTATTCTTCAAAAACCCACAATTTGTATTAAAAAATATATTTAACATATCATTCAGAGTAGTTTTTTTAAAAAAAATTGGAAATAGCCTTCTTTTTTTCTCTTTAGAAACATTTTCATCAGTTTTGGTCTTCATTGGAGTTTCCTTTTCTCTAGTAGAAAATTCACATTCTTCTCTCTTTTCAAAAAATTAAACATATAGACCATTATTTCCTTCTTGATATGATTTTCAAACATCTATATATGTTATTAAATATGAATTATTAACCACAATATTATCCTTGATGTTCAAAGTTGACCTCATTTTAGAGATATACTGATCATTGATCTAATTTTAATTTTTTCCTTTCAGGATAGGATTAATTCTCAATATCTTGTTCCATTTATTTTATAAAAAATAAAAATTAAACATCCTCGCATACAATGTGATATTCATCTCAGCTACACCATTTTTAATTAATTCAATATAATATCATTAAAACTTATTTAAATTCAACATTCAGAATTTTACTAGGAAACAAAAATGATAAGAATTATAAATATTACTATATCCTTACATCGTTTTCTCTTTAAAATGATTTCTAAAATCAATGGAAGTATAATTATTAATTTTTTATTATAATTTTTTTCCACTTAAAATTTTCTATAATTATAAATATTTGTGTCTCTACTTCCTATTAAAAAATAAATATTAAATTTGGGAATTATATGAGTGAAAAATAAAGACACTCCTATGAATGTGGCTTTTGAAAACTCTCCAATCATTTTTAGTGTATTTCAATAAAAATGAATTAAAATAATAAAAGATATTTTCTTGAAAAATTATTCCACTAAAATATTTTTTGAACTCAAAAATTTAATTTTGATAATATGATTATATAGATCATGAACATCTTCAGTTGATTCTAATTTTTTCATGCCATTAAAATTAATAATATCATTCATCTTAAACTCATAATTTTTTAAATGATTAGAATTAAATAGACTTTCACTCAGGATCTCTCGGATCATTATTTCTTCACAAAAACCATTTTTCTAAATATTAAATTGAAAAATAATGTCACAATATGAGAAGACTTCTCCCAAAAACATCAATACCTAAGAAAATGTATTTACTGAATATGTATAATGACTTAAGGGGTTCACATCATTATAAAAAAATTTGTGTAGGTGAAATATTACTTTAGATTTATTTGATTGAATTGATCATACTGATTTCTTCCAGAAAATGACTCCATAAATATTCTAAGGATTTATTTAATTTTTAAAATTATGGATTTCATTACGAAATTTAAAAAAAAGATAAGTAAAGAGTATTTTGAAAATAATATTTAATGATATTTAAATTCAGAAAAATTGTTATAAGGAAAAAAGTTATAAACATATAAATGAACCATATATAAATGAAAATTATTTTAAAATAAGCTTAAAAGTAGAATATGGAAAAACATTAATTAATTTTAGATAAATAATATTCCAAATATTATAAAACTATTTAATATTTTTAAAAAATATTATAAAATTATCTATTTACTGAATAAGTTTTGAAGTAATATTTTATTGATGATTAAATTCATATTATTCTTTCCATTATGGTTCAAAAAAATGAGATAATGGTTTATGTTCGTAAGATAATTTTAAATTGATTAAAGTTGGATAAAATAACAAGGAAAACACCCCTCAATATAAGAAATAAATGTAACGATATATGTAAATATTAATGTAATTTTTCTAACATAAATGAAAATAAGAGGTACTAGGGTAATTAGTGACATATATTATTCCAATGATGTGTATAATATTAATCACTAAAATTACATTCTTGGTAGATAAACCACCTTCGGTCTAGATGAATTAGAAAATAAATTATTTTTTATCCATTAATGAATAGATCCCTTGTATTTGTAAGCTTAATGACCAGATCGTGTAAAATATTTTTTTTGTTAAAAATAATTGAATTATATTCAAAGAATAGTTCTTCCAATGTCCTATTATTTTATATAAAGTAAAACAGATTAATTTATTTGGAACATAAAATCTATTACTATCAACTAAATTATAATTTATTTTCTTCTTAATCCAATTTTGATTATGATGTTTCTTATTTATGAACTGAAATTTTCAAACTCTGGTCCCCTAATATTAAATTTAGAAAATAATTTCTTCAAATAATTAATATAATACATTGATTTTATTATCTTAGTATTATCTTGAGAAAAATTCCAACTTATATTCATTTTTATATTTTTATTTAGATTATCGAACTCGGTGTATTCAGATTAGTAAATTTTATATTTTCAATTTAATTTAGAACAAATTTTTTTGTGACATTATCATTATATTTTTATAGTTTTGAAATAATATTTATTTTTTCATTCGTTAGTCTGTTTTTTTATCTTCAAATTTTATGAAATTTTATTTTCATAAAGTAGATTTTTCATTAAATTCATTATACACATTAAAAAAATTATAATACACTTTTTAATTTTCTAAAAAATATTATACCATTTATTCAGCAATTTTAGGAGATCATTCATGAACATGTCTAATATTTTGTAAATCATATTTTTTTTCTAAGGTACAAAAACAACTTGGATCTATAGATAAATTCATAATAATTTCATTGTAATTCATCCCATCATTTTTTTGGAAAAATTAGAATACAAAATATCAATCTTCCTTCTGTCATCAATATCATCATAAGAACAATAAGAAATTAAGACACTATGACAAGAACTCCATGTATCCTTATCTTGAATAGTTTTCTATTTTTTTATTTGAATATTTTATAGAGTAAATTCTTTCATTACTTATCAGATAAGGATAGTTTGTTTTAATATGACTATTCTTTAAAAAAAATTATCAAATAAGATCTAGATTTTCATTATTTTATTTACCTTCCATTGAATATTTTCTCATAACTATAATATATTTAAACATTTATATTTTATATTATTAAGTCCTCTATCTGTAATTTAATTTTCATTATCTTCAAAAAAATATTTATTACATTTCTTTAATGAGCTTGTTTTATAATTTTTACTATTTTTATTTTTTCTAGTTTTAAATGAAACAACGTTATTCTTTTCCTATATTCTAAATATATTTTTAAATTAATTTAATTTGAATCAAATTAAAAATTAAATAATAAAATATTTACTTAAAAATATGATTTGTTTCATCTATGTATTTCCTTTTATATTACCATTATACTGCTTGGAAATCTATAAAATTCTTTACATGTTGATAATTATATATATCCTTCTCACTAGTGGATTGTAAGTTGTTTACAATACATATAAAATCCTATTGTATTTATATAATATATTTCCTAGTAGAATATAAAATATTTTATATTCTTCTCTTAGCATAGCACTTTTTGATTATAATACTTTTGAAGATCCAAAATATTTTACAAAAAAGATTCTTCAATATTCCACATGTAGTTGAACAAGAAGAAAATCGATTATAAATATTTTATATAATATATAATAGTTTATTTCATACACTAAAATTTGAATGAAATTCATTTTTTACCTTCACATCTAAAGGTATAAACATACTTATTAGGAAGATTATAATACCTAATGTGAATTGAAATTTTTTAACTCCATTGTTGAAATAATCTATTTCCATTTTCACTCACCAATACTCATAATCATTATCATAAAACATTGGTGGTTTTAGTAGATTAAAATTATCAATTCATCTAACATATAAACCCGCCTTGCATAAAAAATTCACTACATTGTTTTTCAAGGGAAATAAAACTAAAATATTAAAATACAAAAAAGGATATGAAATTAAAAAAAAATGTTTGATTATGTTTTAAATTTAGAATACTACAATAATTACAGATAAATGATTCTAATTTTAATAGTATACAAATAATACTACAATATGGGGTTGTATTGATGATTAAAATTAATTATATATTTTAATCCTCCTCAAGAGTACAATATTTCACAATTATGAAAATAGGACTGGACCAAAATAAATTGATGATATTATGAAATAATGGTAAACCTAGTAAACAAAAATATTAAATGATTTAATATTCGTATGTAAGATTACTAATATGTTAAATGTAAACCACATAATTAAAAATATAATTAATATTACAATGTCTTGATGAAGTACACAACACATCTCACAATGAATCAAATATATATTATAGAAAAAAATCCTAAAATATGGTTCAGAAATGAAAAACTAAAAAAATATTATAAACCTCAATTTTAATCCACTGTTCAAGGTAGAACTATAAACCTTATATGAGTTATGCTTGAATATAAATCTGTTGAAATAAATATAATTCATAAAATCAGATGTTATACACTATCTTCCATGCACTGAATCTATTAACTATATTAATTAGAAATTTATCCTCCATAACAACAAGTATCTTTATTTACACTCTAATTAACTAGTTTTATTGTTTACCCCACTACATAATAGGTAGCTTTGTTTACAATACCTACATATCTAATATCTCAGTTCTTTCGATAAGAAAAATGGTTGATCAATATCTCCCTACAAAACCATTATTTTTGTTAAACAAATAGAACATAAATATTATGAACATTTCAATACCTCATCGTGGTAGCTCATAGTAGAAACCCACAATAATAAAATTACATAGAACCTATATTCTGAAGAAGAACTTTATAAGACATAGTTAATACAGTCAACAAATTTTATAATTCTCAAATATTTTTTTATAGTTCATACCTATTATTATACTCTTCAAAAAAGTAAAGCTCTATTTATAAAAAATCGTCTAATGTTAATATTCTTTAAATTTCAGTTTCATTTTCAATGGAATTGTAAAAAACACATTGATCATATTCTGATTGAGATATCTTGTTTCTAAATCTACTAATTTGTTTTATTAACATTTCTATGGCTATTTTTATAAAAAACATGCACATAGAGTGTTATAAAATTTATTACATTATTTGATTGACCTAAATTAGTTACATAATTATTTCATTAAACATAATGTTATTGATATTTTATAAAATGGTTTCATATAACTGAAAATCATTAAAGGGAATGAATTTTTATATGTTGGGTTAATAACATAAATTATTGGATTTTTTGTTTCCAAATAAATTGATGTCATGTCAAATACTCAATAATAAATATCATAGTAATGAAATCATACCTATAAAAAAATGTATTATTATTCAATAACCATAATATGAGAATTTTGTTGTAAGAAATGTAAATAATTCGATCATTGAATTAGAAGAATATAATATCTACTTATACCATGGAATCATTAGTATAAGTCATGTTTCACTCCTAATACCATCATAATAAATTGGATAAGTCCTATTGTGAATTAGGTTTAACAATTAATATGTTATATAACATCTCATGATATACAAAGTTATTACCATCGCATTGGAGGGATATATAATTCCTAGACCACCAATCATATAATAAAAATGATAAATATGTGTTCTATATGATATTATTTATCCTATAGTAAAAAAGTAGAAGTAAAATGGGTTTCATGACATTTATAAATGGTATCCTATGAGAAAAAATTCACAAGTCCTCTAATTTGAAAAAATTATAAAAATTAATTGAAAATTAAGATATAATAAGTAACTTCATATGTTAATACCATTAAAATATGATAATGAAAAATATATTATTTTCAACATATATATAAAGGATGAATACTTTAGTTAATAATTTCCTTAATCGATCAATTTGTGGGAATCTAGGACAAAATCATTAAATTGTGAAATTAAAAATCGTTCATTCCAAGAGTAAATGAATTGGAAGAAGAATTAGATCTATACAAAGTGAATGGTTAAGAATGAAAAAACCCACTATTATTTTATTTCATTGAAAATAAACAAAATTTCATTTACAAACTAAAGAATTTTTTATGATGGTATAATTTAAATAATATCCTCATTCGAGTATAATATATGTCAATAGATGTTGTAAAATATGAAAAACACCTTTTAAAAAAATTATGATATTTGATTTTTAATAATAAATACCGTTAACATTATGAAATAATTTATTCAAATAAAAATTTATTATAAAACTATAATGACAATAATTTATTATATAAATCCTGAAAATAATGATATTATGTTTCATATCCAATTATTAATATGGGGGAAATATATGTTGACCATTAACATGTTAGAAATATATATTTTTCACACTTTTGTTGAAAAGAAACCATGTAAAAATTTAAATAATCCTATTTTTAATGAATGTTAATATATTAAAACATCCATATTTATTATTTAGGTATAGATAAATGCAATTTTTAATTCATTTGATGGATATTGACATGGATGAGAAATAATCCTGACTGAATGAAGTGGTGGGGTAAGTTTCTCAAACAAATGTTAATCTATGGGCCAAGGGAAAATTAAATAGTCATAATGTATTTAAAACTCCAAGAATTACTATAGGTTAATAAATTATATATGTATTATATATAATAAGTGTAAAAATTCTATAAATAGATTATATTTCAAAACAACATTGGTTGGAAAATAATATTGGTGATGCAGCCCTTATAAATCGAGTAACATTTTTCTAAAAACAACTATTTAAATATTGAGTCTGAAATTGAACAAAAATACCATGATTAAAATTCAATTCATGATTCAACATATCAAATGGGTACTATTTTCACCATATAAATGAAAATTTAGGTTAAAAATAAAACTTGCCTTGAAGAATGAAATTTGAGATGAAACACACTTGCCTTGTATTCCATCACAGTCAAACACCGTATCACCAAAGGTATAAAATATATAACTATAATTATAACTTATTTAATAACCCTAATAAAATATATAAACTTTTATAATATTTGAATCAAGTATTAACCCTTTAATAATTACTTATAGTCTATTCTCATCATAAGGTGTTTGTAATTTTGATTGTTTGTCACATGTCTTGTAATATTGGTATCGATACATATTGTTTTAGAATAAATTTACCTTTCTAGTTTAATTTAATATAATTTAATATTTTTATAATTATGATTTATAATTTTATACTTTGATCCCATGATATTTTAAATTATTATTTATTATGATGAAATTGGTGATGAGATTATTTTGGAATCTTTTAATGAATAAAGTCATTATATTAATCATGTGTTGAATATTAAATATAAATTTGAAATAACCATAAACCATTAATTATTTTCTAATTAATTTATAATATTATTTATGTATATTTTTTCGTATTTCTCCATAAGATAAATTTATATCATTGTTAATTTATGGGTTAAAAAGACTGAAGCATGGACATATTATACTTGATCCGTGAGTATAGTTAAGAAAGTGTCAGTTTTTTTATAATATTGTTATTATTGTGGGCTATTTATATTTATTATATCATTTTATGATGGTAAATAATATTTTCATATATTTTCCTAATTTATAAATGAATTGATGAAAAATGGAAAACAACACCTTATTTAAGTCCTAGTTTTCACATACAGAGGGATTGGATATTCATTTTTTATTAAATGGTAAATAGTTTGTAAGTGGTTTTATCTTATTATAATATTAACATTAGTATAATCAAAAATCTATTAATAACACATTTATTAAAATCAATATAATGTGGTTATTGACAACAAAGTATGACACATTTTGGTGGTGGTGGTCTGCACATATGCACGAGTGGCTCGTTTGTTTTTTATATAAAGGGAGGGAAGTAGTGTATGTATGATATTTTTAAATTTTAAATATTTTTAAAATATAATATTAATTCATTAGGTAAATTAATTTTTTCCATCCATGAAATTTCTTCATGAAAAAGAAAATCACGTCATTCACGGAGCTGGTAGTCTGCTCGTACGCATGAATAATTCTTTCATTTCTCAAATGGGTGAAATTAGAGTTGATAATGCTTATTAAAATAATGAAATAATAGTTAATCATAATATTTATACTTATTTAATAATATTATCTTGGATTATAAAATTTTTAGTAGTAATATAAGATACATAAATAAGAAATTTTAAGTAAATAACACTCACATTAAAAACAGGATATTCTCACGAATATATCCTTAAAAATAGAGGAAATGGGATCAATTGTAGAGAATATAAGCTTATATTAATTAAAGTAACCAAAATTACTACTAAATTGGGGGTAGGGTACTAAAATTTAAAGGTTAATATTATACCATCAATGGTGGAAGTAATATGATTTTATAAGTGAAAAAAATAATTTTTCTAAATATTACATGATTTTTTGTAATAGTATGATACTTTTTTATAGTATGACAATCCCTAAGATGATAATAATTGATTGGAGATGATTTTTTGCTGATATATATTCAAAAATTAGTTTAATCACACTTTTTAATAATTTTTTTATTCATATACCATTAGTATTTAATATTTACCATTTTGGTTTTTACCATGGTAATTGATTTTTTTAACTATGTAAATTATATTTAATTAAAAATGCTAAATAATATTTATTTAAAATATATATGTTATAAATATAATTTTATCCACCATTTTATCTAAATCAATTTCTATATATGTTAAAATTATATTTTAAAATAAAACATATATCATATAAAAAAGTGTTATTCTTGGAAGTTTTTTAATCCATTGTGTGTTCTTAATCATGTTTATTATTGATAAAATATTAAATGAGTGTTATTATTAATATATATAAGTTTAAAAATCACATTATATTATGTATTTAAAAATTTTGACTTAAGTGTTTAATTAAAAATTTACACAATTTTAATTCAAAAATTCATTGAAAATAAATGCTCCATCATTATTTAATTAATTAAATTTTGTCCCAGAAATATCATTTTAATTAATAAAAATTAATTTTAAATTATTAAATATTTTATACATGTTTATCTAAAATTTTAAATATATGTTTTATAATTAAATACAAAATTAGATAAAATTAAATTTTTAATATTATCACATTCAAAAGAAATATTGATGAATATTTCTTCGATTTCCAACTTTTAAAATTATGTGTTATAAATTGAACAATGTATGTTCAAATGATATATATTATTATTTAACATATATACATTATGGAAAAAAATGAATCAAAGACATTTAATTCATTATATTGTTGAGATAATTTCATGAAATTAAATGTTATTATCAAAATTAGTATTTTGATAAAAAATAATTCATTATTTAAATATCAAAAAAATCATAATAATATAATTTTATCATGATTAATTAAAAGATAAAAATTTGTCTTACTAGTTTTTTTGTTTTTTTAAATGAAAATACATAATATAATGGAAAATATTTTCTGTAGAAAAATGATATTTTAAAATATTATTTGTACTTAATATTATATAATATCAATTTTTTAATTAATTAATTTTAATATATATATATATATATAATTTATTACCATAGAATTCCTCAAATTAATCCCATATCTTTTATGTTTGGTGTTGCGTGTGAAATAATTAATTAATGGCATGTTTACTGAATTAAAATATATATAGTATAATCATATAGAGGAATAATTAATACATCCCTAAATAGGGATGTTAGATAGAAATCACACACATATGACCAATGCATAAGAAAAAATATCTTTAATGTAGTCTAATTGGAAACCTATCTATTGATAAAAGGTCACTTAATATAAATATGTGTGGGCATAGTGGCATGATAGAAATAATTATGATTCTTTGTTTTCCAAAAAGATAGGGATTGGAAACATAATTCAAAAAGGAATATTACAAAACTATCCACACTAATATATAAATGTGATAGCGTCACCACATATTTCGTTTTATGTCTTTTTATGACTTCTATAGGCCTTAATTCCATTTTCGTTATAGTTGATTTCCTTAAGAAGTTGTCACATTTAATTTATATTTGAGAATATTTATTATATGATTAATTGTACAAGATATAAATAAATAATTTTCTAAGGCTATAGTAAATACCGCTCTCAATTATATCCTATTAAGATCTTATGGTCACCTCGATGTTCTTTAGAATTCATTAATAATAATTGAATTAGCAGTTGAGCACAATGATAATATCATTGGTGATGTAAGAAAATGAATCTTAAAAAAATAAGCAGTTGACCTTTAACTCAACTTATCATCCTCATAATTATGGTAAATATAAAAAGACCATTCAAAAATTAGAATATATGTTGAGCTACTAATATTCAATGTATATTTAATGTGTTTCAAAATAAAAATTACAATGGTATAGATCTCATATAATAATATTTTACATTTTATAATTACAATTTTACCATATGAGGCTCTTTCTTGGAATTGGTGTAGAACTCCACATGTTGGTATGATGATAGAGGGTGTAATCATACAAGAATAAATCATGATCAAGAAGTCATAAATAACACTCAATCCATTGAGGGTCATATTGAATCTAAAAAATTTCAAATAATTTCAACATTTGTAACAATTTTTCATATTTGGATATTTATGTCAAAGATAAGTTATTCCTTGGAGTTCCACCATGGAGGAGTGTTATGAGATTCGAGAATTATAAAAATCATCAAATAATGATCCCACAAGATACATGATTTCTGGAATATTTTTCATCCCTTATATCCTAATGTTATTTTATATTTATAGTTTTATTGAATTAGTAAAACCATTATAGTTGAAATTGAGACATTCACATATTGTAAATTTTTTATTGAAAAAAAGTTCATTAAACATAACATCTATTTAATCATCGACACACATGAATCATTCAATTAAAGTGTCCATAACTGAAAAAACATTATATAGTTTTTAATCATAATTATATACATTTAAGAAAATTATAAAATTTTGGATGACCAAAAAAATATTAGTAACTAACATAAAAGAAAAGAAACTTGATTATCCATGTGTAAACCTAAAAAACCATAATTATTACTTTCCTTTTTAATAATTGACCATCAGCTAATATAAAAATTTAATTATCCATGTTATTGATGAAATTTCTAAATATTTATCATATGATATTTCATAAGTACTCATAAAGGAGAAATCATAATCATGGTGGGTACATAAATAAATATAAAAAATTATCAATACCATTCATTTAAAATACAATTATTTCATATTTAATAAATCATAAACTTTCATAAAATATAATCTCATTCTTATTCCTTTATAAATCAGTAAATTCCCATTAATATCTATTTAAATGTTATCATGAAGGTGGCTTCAGCAATTACCCTTACATTCACCCTTATATGAACCCTTATTATGGAATAGCCCAACCAAATAATTTTCAATTATCATGGAAGTAACATATAGCTGGTAAAGATGACCACATTTCCCAATGCATTACAGATCTATATAATACCAACATTCTATTTTCACTAAATAAAAATATAAAATTAATATATTATATAAAATTATAGAAATTCAATTAATGAAAATTAATAAGATTATAAATTGATTTATTATTGTAAATACCAAGGTTTTCACATTCTTCTTCATTTTGGAAATTGTGCATCATGATTTTTTCATTTAAAAAATATGTGATGGTATTTTTCTCTTGTAGATTCTTTATCATATCGTGTTTCTTCTTCAGTAAAATGATTCATAAAGTGAAATTTAAAAAATTAAATTACTTATTTCACAAAAATTTTAATTTATGATTAAAAATATGAAATAGATTTTAAAAATTAGTTAGATTGTTCATTAATTTTACCAATTCAAGGATTAAAATATGAGATACATTTTGAATGTACATAGTTGGTAAGGAAATACGAAACACATTATGCACTCGAGTTAAAATTGGATTCAAGGATACCTGGTAAGAAATTGATCCAAATTTCTCTATAATGGAATAGGGTTAAATGAATCATGTATCAACCTTATTTTTTAACATTTAACCATTGCACATTTAAAATTAAATATTTTAACAAATTAATGTTCATATAACTCAAATGAAATAAATTTTCTCTAGTTACCTTTATAACACTTTGGTCTATAATCTCCCCTCATGTGGTGTTGAATAAACATTAACATTTCAACTATATCTTCTTCTATATTTGTCCCTAACAACTTTCATTTATTTAATCCATCCCAACATGTTTCTGTTCGACACCACTCTCAATGTAATATCTAAAAATTATTCATCTAAATACTTGAATGGAAAATGTTATTGTAATAAAATCCATCTAAAGAAACTTTTTGATATTCACTTCCCCCAAAATCAAATAATAAATATCATAGTATATACATTAATGACATAATTTTCCACAAATATTATCCATTATATTGAGGTTGAAATTATGTAGTTAATTTTAACTCAATACCCAATGACTTTTAAAATATCATCAAAAAAATAGATGTAAATATTTGATATTGATTAGTTCCAACTGAGAGTGGAACTATATATAACTTTAATATCAAATTAAGATAATGTATAAAATGTTTTTTCAAAGATATATTATCTAAAATATGAATAAATGTGTATATTGTTTTAATTAACCATCCATGAAAAAAAATCATCATTACCACAAAACATATATGCCAATCCCACCCTAACATCTATTTCTATGTTATCCTGTTAATAATATGAAATTGAAAATAATTGATGCATCCATTTAACTACATGTTGTCAAGATTAAACATATCTAAAATTAAGAAGTATATTTGTAAAATTAGTATTCTCATTCTTCCAACATTCCCAGTAATAATATTACCAAATTCAAATATACATTTTAGTGCTACAAAGACAAACTTGAAATGTATTATTCTGAGACTCGCTCAGTAATTCCTTATTCATCTTGTAATCACTCAAAACACATAATCTCTTACAAAATCTATAAATACCATCATTATCAATAATAAAATCATGTAACTTCACCTTATTGACTAATTTTACTCTTTCGTTCAGACTACGGTCCTCTTTTTGTGCCTCCTAAATTCATTACTAAATGATGACTACACTGATACCTATTGCAAAAGAAATGAAAATTTCATATACACAATCTCTAGCATAATAGTTATTAGAATGTTAACTAAATTATTATGTTCCAAGTTTATCATAGTTAATGTTATATTTACATTTGGACTCAAGGAATCAAATACATTTTGTTCATTACCATTATGATCCTTAATCAAGAACTCATAATGTTTTATCAGTGGTATAAATTTTTTCACCTCATGTGTTTTTATTTTTGAGGGAATAGAAACATTAAGAATTAATGATCATTAGATATTTTACATTCATATTAATATACACGATAACTATGTATATTTAATTAAAAAATCCTAATAACTAGTTCAAGGTTATACATAGGTTAATTCTTCTAATTCAATTTCAATTGACTACGTACATATAAGATAAAACAATTATTTTGAATAAAAAACCAAGGCCTTTTAATTAATCATTTCTATAAATGAAAAAAATACCCATTTTATAGTGAAATGGATAAAAATGTGGAATTAAGAAATATAATTTTTAATTCATGGAAACATTCAACACATTCCATTATCTAGAAAAAATTAATTAATTTTCAATTTAATATGGTTAGTAGTATAAAAAACAATAAAAGGTTTTCAAAAAATCCATTTTATTCACCCGTTATCAGAATATAAATTAAAATCTTTGTGACATTGGTAGATCTTGGACACACTTACAAAATATTTGTTTCGAAAGGATATATTATTATTCCATCTTTAGAAATATTTTTCTGAATAGAGTAATAATTTATAACCAAAATACACATTTATTAAATTTTCCATACAACCTTATTTCATTAATGTTCTTTAAATAAATCCTTATATGTTTTTCATGATCCTCATTACCATAATACTATACTAGAGTATCACTCGTAATAATAACTATAAAACTATCAAAACACACTTAGAATACATTTTTCATTATATCTATAAATATATTTTATGTGATTGTTTACCCAAAAGTCATAAACATAGACTTCTAATGGTTATACCTTGTCCTAAATAATTTACTTGGAATTTTATATTCCTTCACAATTATCCAATGGTACATGGACCTATGATCAATCTTTTAAGAATATTTCACTCCATGGTTCTTATCAAAAATGACATATATATGAAGAACAATGATACTGGTTCTTTATAGTAATTTCATTTAGTTCTCTATAGTAAATGGAAAATATTATGATACCATACATTTAAAAAAAACAATAAGTGAACCCCAAGGTTATGTTCAAGGGAGAAAGAAACAATTATCAAAAAACTCTATTAACTGTTTTTTTAATACAAATAATAGATATGAAGTAATTTTATAAGGATTTTTTGAGATTGGTTAATCGTATGGATATAAGTCAATAGTAAATTAAAAATATTTATCAAGAATTAAACCTAGAAAATAATTACAATATACAACCATACATTTATTTACAATACGCATATAACTAATTTAAATAGTTTCCTTATTTTCAATAATATGTTGAATAAATCATCAAATCTCATATTTAATTCGTTTCTCATATTTGGATATTTTATTATAGGTATAAACTCACTTTTATGATCAAATCGGAACTCTATAAAAATTGAATATGACCTTTTCTACAATATATTTAATCTTAGCATGATAATCATAAATAAATTATACACCATGAACAATATTAAACTCCTCCAAATGTAACAAAATTATATTAATTGGAAAAAAATTCCACATACCACAGTAAGATGGTTCATATAAATTTATATCATTTTAATACTTTTACCAAATGTTTTTTTCTAAAATATCAGTTTTTATTTCTTGAGGAGATATTTCCAATTTAAAAAAAATATCACAAAAATAAATTAATGTATAGATCCTAAATGAATCATTACTTTAGAATCCTTAGAGTAAACCATTATTATACCTTTAATAACTTAATTTAGTATCCCATAAATAGAAAATGTATTTTACACACATTTATTCTAAAGGACCTTTTGATCAGTGTCATTTGTACATTTCATTAGACACACATTTACATAATGGTCTATCTTGTTACAATTAAAACATATACATTCCATTTTTCATTTTTTGTGTAACCGTTACCAATAATCTTTTCATTACAGTATCAAGCCTAGTGTCCCATATTTCTAAATTTGTAACAACTCCTATATATCAAAATATATTCCTCATAATCTTCATTATCTAACTTATCACAATTGTTAAACTAAATTTTTATATCTCTCTATTTCTTTAGTAAATTGTTTCCTCTTTCGATACACCGATATTTTTTAGTTTTCACATTGTTATAAAATAAAACATAAATTATCTTGAATTCCTAAATATAAAACACAACATTATCCATGAATTTAAATTCATAATTGATAAATAATCATTGAAAATTTAGTTTCATTATAGTAGAAAACATATCAATTTTTAAATCATGGTATATAATGAAATTTGGTGCATATCTATTCAATCTATTGGAGTTAGATTTATCTTTTACAATATATTCATAATCCTTTTTCATTTTTTCCAAAAAATTATTTTCCATTATAATTCAAAAACTATTATCAATATAATTATCAATGTATAGATCTTTAATTTTTTCAATTCCTTAGAATTAATTTCTTCATTTTACATGGTGTTCATAATTATGGACCATCATTGATTGGATTCAACTTCAAAATGATAATAAAAAAGGTTACCTTAAATATATATAATCATTGAAAAATTTTAAATAACTTTTATAATGAATTTATTCATCCTTATGATTTCTATTTGTCTTAGGATCCATCATAATCCATAGGGTTTTTTGTAATGAAATTATCTACTATCAACTAAATTATTATGTGGATAATTTGGTTAATATCGTAAACTAGTAACACAATATATATAGTACTTCAATAGAGTTATCATAGAAACAAATTTATCTATTATAATTAAAACTATTCTAGGTTTATATTTTACAATATCATTATAATAAGGATTCCTTTCTACCTCAGTTTCCATTCTTCCTTGATAAAAAACTATCATGAAAATACAATTATTAGATTAATAAAAATTGAAATCTATAAAATCCATCTCATGATTATATAAAAATAGATTATAATATCTTAAGAATATCCTGTAAATTTATCTTATCTGTTAAAGTTATCTATACCCTTTCACTAATGCTAACAATAATTATTTTTCCTCATGCCTAGTGGGATATAATTGAACCATATCAAATCACTCTATGGGTTACTACACCTATTGGGTTAGAATAAAACCACTATCCCAAATAGAATCCCTTTAATCATTAATATCTAGGGTAAAGTGTCACACCATTACCAACATTCAAATATGAGTGTTCCAAATGGTCATATCACTACCTTTTCACTTATACCAACTATAACAACGAACAAGTAAAAATCTAATAAAGTAAATTTTTTATGTAATATATTTCATCATTTACATCCTTAAGATATTTTTTTGTTTTGATTTTATGATTATTAGAAATATAATTTCACAAAATATTATACATTCATACAGTGTACATTTCTTCAATAAATAATAAGTTTCTAAATGAAACTCATGTTTAATTTCCAAATAATATATTCATTATGGTTTGATATAATTGACTAAAATTTTAAATATTATATATTTCTTAATCTCGCATATAAATACTTTATAAAATGTGAGATGATAAAATGAAATATTATTAAACAATATAAATAATAAACCCACTAGTTCATTTGTAAATATAAAGATCCATAATTTTTTTTTCATTTTTCTTATTACACATTTAGCTTAAATATCCATTTATTAATCCATTAAAACAACATAACTGATCAATAGTATTCATAAAAAAATCAGAAACATTAATCTTGTAAAAATCATAATCATGCGGGTTTGCTTAAAAAATTAAAACTCATGAATAAATATCATTAAAAAAATTATTTCATATTAAAAAAATATTGAATTTTTTTAAATCATAATATCATTTTCTTGTAATATGAAATTTGAATATTTACATTAAAAACCACAGAAATAATATCATATAGAAACCTTAGGACATTACCCTTACATTAACTATTAAAATAAAACTTATAATGGAATCTCTAAACAAGCTAATTCCCACATATTTTTTAATTATTGTATAACTGGTATACTCCATCACTTTACAAAGTAATTTGAATATATAAATAGTATCAATCATCAAGAAAGATATGTCAGGCTCACCAATAGTCATATAAAATATCCAAGACCTATAAAATGAATAAAACGTATATATATTTCACGTTAACCATAAAACTCATTTGAGTTTTCATTCATGCCTATAATAAATAGTACATTGAGTTCTCTTATGATAATAAAGTTAGGTTTCCATTGAAAATATTTCTGAAAATAATTGAAAATACTAGTAGATTAAAAATTTTATTTTATTTAAAAATCCATATAAACCTATAGTATAACAATGATAATGATTAACATATATCATGGAGTTACATGTTTTTCATAACATATACATTAAAAAATATTAAAAAACATTCTCTCTATACATTTTTAAAATTAGTCAAAAATAACTAGAAAAGAAAACATTTAATTTTTAAATTATAATCATTAAAAAATAAAGTAATCGGTGACCTTTTTAAATACTGTATTCTAATATATAGATACATTACATCACCTTTTAGAAATACCAAAAACATTATACAAAAGGATGCCCGACGACCTTATTATTTTCGTACCTTTGGAAATATAGAAACATAAACACTAGTAAATAAAGAAACTTCATTATCACCCACTAGGTTCTTCATGATCAGAACCCTTATTAGGAACATCAAAGATAATACATATCTTCATAACTTGGGGAAGGAAACATAAAAAAGGGGTGATCTCATATTTTCATTAAGGGTAAGTAAATGAGTTTTGTAAGTATAAACATGATCATGACAATGGAGAGATCCTCTCTCTACAATGGGGAGACTCTCTATTAATTTCAGGGGGTTGCTTCCCCAAACGTAATGGAACCTGATTGATCTCAAGGAATTTAGATTAAATTGTATGTCATTATGAGCTGTTTTCAGCATGTAGCATCAATCATGGTCCTGATGTTGAGGGCATGAATCATGGTGATGAATTGTGAGGTGATCGAATCCTCTCATCATTTGATACATGTGAATGTCATGAAGAAGGGAGGATGTTCGGAATTCCCAAATCAGGTAAACTCCCTTCTTCTAAAAGGTTTTTTTCATGGTCTATTGGATTCTGGGTCATTGGTGACTGTGAATATCGTGGCCAGTATGGATTTCACAAGGAGGAGGTCACCCATGATGTCATGACTCAGTTACTTATGGCCTTTCCAAATGGATAAGAAGGTACCCTTAATATTATCATGGACAGAAAACAAGGAGTTTGAGAAGGGAACATGAGAAAGAAAGCACTCATGTTTTACAAACATGAGTACACGGCGTGTACATTTCCTACATGGTGTGTTCCCTTATGTCATTTACATGGGAATGTACTCCTTCCTAAATTGTTCATATAATAGCGCAGACACACGGCATGTTGTCCTAACACATGGCATGTACTTGAATCCTCTTTCCCTACCCGGGTCCTTCTACACGGTTAAGCCACATGGCTCTTCGAAGGCAATACTACACGACGTGTACAATTCCTACACGGAATGTACTAGACAAGATTCACATGGCCCGTGTTGTTAGTGACACGGCCTAACACATGGCTTAAACTACACGACATGTTCCAGATGGACACGACGTGTATGATAAGGCATAACATTGACCTGTGTTGTTCATGACACGGTCCGGTACCTGGGTCAGGCAACACGACGTGTTCTAGGTAGACACGACATGTACGTGAAAGGGTAACACCAAACCATGTTGTTTGTGACATGTATGGGTACCTAGGTTAGACTAGAAAATGTGTTTGGAAAGGCATGCCATGTGTATCAGACACATCTCGGCCGACCTGTGTTGTTAGTGACACCGGTGGGCATGGAGTCAACACTACACGGAGTGTATGGACGATACATGGTGTGTTCACTCTAGGTTTTCCCCATTCTGTGTCTCTGCCCCCACGACATATGACACATCAGAGACTACATGACATGTACATAAAGAATAGAAAATTAAATAAAGAGAAACAGTTTCTTCCTGAACAGAAAAACACACGGCATGTACTTGACATTACACGGTTTGTATTCAGGGTTTTTCTGGACAGAAATCCACAGAAACTACTCTGGAACCCATAGAACACTAAAAAGATCATTGAAAGTACCAAATTCCAATCCTAGAGGGCCCATACTGCCTGAGAATCAATGCTTTCCATCTTATATACATTATAACATGGAAAATAAGGAAATGATCTACCAAATTTTGGTCCATGAGGGCCCATAACTCCTTAAGAACTAAATTTTGGCATCCAATCAGGAAAACATCTACACAAACAATACCCTATCAAACAGTAGGTATTCTTATCAGGGAACTATCACAACATCATTCATATTTTACACATCACCTATCACGACAACATGCAATCACTAATGGATCACAGATGTCATGGAAAAAATTTATGACATTTGATTTCTAGGAAGTGCCTATATGATGCTTGAGATGGAATACCCTCATCTCATCGGGTTGCAATAGAATAGAACCTCAATAATATCGACAACAACAGAACAAATCAATTGAATCACTCAAGGTGAAATCAGATGAACTGTAATAATTGAAAAACAAGAAAAATTGCAATTAACGAGGTAGATTGGATTATCCCTATACACAGGTTAGCTACTCCCAAGCACAGAATATTACCAAGTACATATTCCATCCTGTCACTGTATAAGGCTCCAAACAGTAAGTCAAGAGAAAAGAACATACCTCTGATACCACTTTGTAATGTCCTGGTTCTAGAAGCCACCCAGAGGCACCTCATACCTAGTTGGTCACATGGCCTCAAGCGCATTTTCCCGAACGCTAGAGGCTACCGACTAGCAATGAGGGCCTTCGGTGTGGAAGTGGTGAAACTATTCCCTCATTGGAAGAGTACACAGTGGAAGTAAGAAATACATACAATAGCAGAATCACTAAATATCCAAAAAAAACAGTAGAACACTGGAATAATAAAACAACTCGAGCACATATTTAAATGATGCAAGATGCATATGACTAGGAAAGTATCCAAACAAGTCACAATTCTAGAAAAAAAGCAGTACTAATCCAAAGTACAAAATTAATAGATAAACAACACCTCATCATCGCAAGCATAATCTTGGTCCAATTATCTATAGCTCCACAGCAAGTCAAGTACGTGAAGTAGAAGGTTGCATTCCTTTATCTATAACTGTAACAATATAATCTTTTTGGGCCCAAAAGCATAACCCAAACAGGGTGTGAGACTAAATCCTAGTAGGCAACAACCGAAGATCTGCGCCTAATAGTCAGTGAATATATGGTATGTAAAAGTGTATAAATTAGTAGTTAATAAATTACTAATCAGTAAACAATCCACAGTTCCAAAGCAAGAAACAGTGAAACAAATAGCTAAACTTCAAACATGTAACCCTCTGGGAAGTACCCACATCCATCCCCTCTAGTCCTACATAGAAAAAGTACAAGAAACCCTCAGGGCCGAAAACTCAGTCTAACTCTTCTGGTTCTGTATATGAATATAATGCGACTCTCTAAGGAAGCTCTAACAGTAAATACCCTTATACTCAAAGGTAGAGCAAGACTCTATGAGGAATCTCACACATTCCATTCCCTATATAGTCTAGGATAGTCAAGTACTCTCTGAGGTAGCTCTCATAGTCAATTCCCCTTATACAACCACGATCTAGGACTCTCTGAGAAAGCTCACTCAGTCAATTCTACATATAGCCTAGGTCATTTATATAATCATTGAGGAAGCACTCACCATGAATTCCCCTTATAGTCTAAAAAGTTCAGGATTAAAAACAATGACTCTCTGAGGAAGCTCACATGATCAATGCCCTTATAGTCTAAAGAAATCAAGGACTCTATAAGGAATCACACTCGTTCAATTCCCCTTATAGCCCCAAATTTTTCTAGGATCTCTAAGGATGTTCACTCGGCCAATCCCCCTTTTATCCTAAGTGCTCAAGACTCTCTGAGGAAGCTCACCCGGTCAATTACCCTTATAGTCTACTACACCAGGTTCTCACGACCCTATGTAGGTCGACGAGAATAGTTGTATAATATGGCCAAAGTAAGCCTACAGAACTACTTGTCTAGATAGTCTACAACATATCAAGCATGTCAGAATACAAACTCTCTATCCTACAGCAACAGGCTTGGAAAACAAGAAAAACAACAAAACTGGCTAAACAGGATCAAACGGTCGTAAACAGAACATGCAAGGGAAAAACATCCAAATCATAGAAATTAACCCTATTAAATACCAAATTACATCTACATAGGCATACGAGCATGTTATATAATCAATAGGGGAAAAGGGTGAACATGCAACACCCCGTTCAAGGGTATTGTTGGAATTTTCACATAATACTCAAAGAATTCGAACGGAAAGGCACAAACCACCTACATCGGGGTTAGAAGATCTCTATACATTAACCTCAATGCTTGAATCTCCTTATAACTTCTTAGATCTAAGAAAACGTCTAAAACATTCATCCCACTATAACATGGAAAAGAAGAGGAAACATGAAATGAGGTTCCAGCAGAAGAGAGAACTCACTGATATGATTCCAATGAAACCGATGGTGTTCGATTCGGAAGACGGGCGGAGGCTTGGGGGATCATTCAGGATCTGCGACCATATGGACACACTTGATCAAATGATACCTAGAAGGGGGGGTGATCTGTCTGTCAGACGCAACCCCGGTGTGTTTAATAAAAAACAAAATGCACGGCGTGTACTATTGGTGTACACAAAGTGTACTGGATGTTTTTTTACTCCACGTTAGGCGGGCTCCAAGTCACTCCCACATGTCCGTGTGTGTGGGTATGACTCTTCCAGCACATAGCTTGCTGTGGTAATGAATTGCACGACATGTACTCATAAAGTACATGACATGTACTTAGAAAATTTCTCTAATTTCATATTTTTCTCAAAAATGACCAGAAATGAAAAACATACCTAAAAATAATGTATGGGTTCTTACATAAATAATGATAATACTTGTCAAATGGATATTACATACACTACATATATGTTAATTTGTTCATAATAACAAATAATTCTCAATAGAATGTAAATTCATCTGGAATCCCTTACTAATTTAGTAAATTTTTAATCATGATCCATGTTAAATAATTACAACAATTTTAAATTTTAATTACATTAAACGAAGTAAAATACTAAAATTAAATGTAATAGGTAAATATATACATCAATCAAAATAAATATGTAGTGAATATGGCATAATTCTCGTATAAATAAAAGTGAGACTATAAATCCCCTTACCTTATGCTTCCTTTTTGTTGAACACTTTTTGACCTACTATATAATTGATTTAATACATTTATTAACCTATACCATAACCAAACCTATATTTAAAATATCAAATATAATATTTTTATAATATCTTATTACATGATTGTTAATCGTCTTTATTTATTTTAACTATTTCAGGTGTTAGTTTCTTATTTTTTCGAGTGTGTTTAGACTGGTTATTTTATTTTTTCTATTACATATATTAGGAATAAATCATCTAAAAAATTTTAAATATGACTTAAATATCATATATATTCATTATATATATATATATATATTAATCCATAATATATAGTGATAGGAGATGAATTCATTATTCATCGATATGTTAAGTTGTATATACGCAAGAACGATGGTTCCAATTTCTTTTGATATTAAAATAAAATACAATTAAATGATATATATATATATTATAATTAAGTTATAATTTTTATTTCATATATATCACATATTTATATAATACTCATCCTTATTACATTTCACATAATGCATTAAGAAATCACGTTGTTTTTAGGAGGCAGTAGTGCACACGTACAGAAACGATGTAATCTTATTCCTATAATAATAAAAGAATGTTGTTATGTGGTATATAATTATTAAAAAATAATATATATAATATAAATATAATATATATCATATATTAACTATAAATATATCATTATTTTCAACCTTTAATGGTTTTAATGGAAGAATAAGCTACACTAGTTCACGAGGTGGTGGTCCTCCATACACCAGAATGAAGATTGTGTATCCCATTTAATGGAAGTGTAGTATTTTTTTGGTCATACACTTGATAAAAAAATATCATTATATATAATATACTTTTTATTGTATAATAAGCATATAAAATTAAATAAAGGGTTAGAGAAATAAATAAAACAAAAGTACCATTTGAAGAACGTTACATATTCATCAGGTAAATCCTTTTGATTTATAGAAAAAGGACTTACATAGAATAATTTATACCCAATTATTATATTCTATTATTAGGATATAGGTGTATGTAGTTGAATTCTGAATGATTTGTATGAGAAAAAAAAGGTTTGAGTTGTGTTATGTATTGAAGGGGGTGAGTTCTTTTTATAGTGGAAGATGATTCGAATAATAGTAAATACCAAAAAGAAAACACTATTGGGATGTCTCACTTACATAAAGTTCATAAAAATTTCCAAATAATTTATTGGAAGGAAATTAAGTTTAATAAAAACTTCCACCACAAAAGACAATAATTTTTTCCATTTTCTTCCGTAGTCATTATGTTTACTTGATTTTATCTTTATAGTTTTTACTATCGCAACTTGTAGATTTCTATTTTTCTAGGTGATTTATCGTTTAATTATATAATTAAATATATATTTATTATATTATATATGTATATAATTTTTAATATTAAATCCATTTAATTAAAAAATAATTCTATGGGTTTGTAAAAATAATTATAATACAACCACATGTCATATGATAATATATGTCTTAACCTTAATCCCATTAATTAATTTTAACGGTTTTTATAAATTATTCTTGTAAAAAAATATTACATTGAATCCATAAATTTTATCCATTTCTAAAAATTCAATTCATATATTTAAAAAAATTCAATTAAATTCTTATCTATTAGATGTGGACAGAAAGAAGGGTTTTAATGATTAAATATTACAAAAGATAAGTTAATTTTTTTTAACCAACATACATTTGAAATATATTCAAATGACCGAAATTGGATTAATAGATGTATAACAGATCTAATTTTACTTTAAAATAAATTTTAATTATAATTTAACAATATAAATTATTTATATGAAAATTTATTTTTCAATTAAAATTTATTACTTTTCACTATACATCAACAATGAAACTTCTTAGAAAATTACCAATAATTCACCCTATAATAATTTATAAATTATTATCTCAAATATTTCATTTATTTTTTATATACAATTTATTAATTTTTTTAAAAAAAATTTCAAAATAGGTGCACTATAAAAAGATGGAAAAACTACCTTTAGAAAAATACTGCTTTTATGCTTAAAATTGGATTTTTTTCTTATCTTATGCAATCTAAATCTACTATATTCATGTAAAAAATAAGTTATTGAATATATAATATAAAAATTTCAATCAAAAATAGTAATTAATTAAGTTTATTATGATAAATTGCATTTTTCATAGAAAAATAATTGTTTATTAATATGGTTTCATTTACATTCAATTAGTATTTGTATACATTTCTAATTAATTTTTCACCAAATTTTTATATAAACATGTGTAAACAATATATTCCCATTTTTTGTAAGTCAGTTTTATATATTCGATTACAATTTATATTGGATAATAATAATATTAAATTATAATTATTATTATATATTATAGTTTGGTAAAACTCGGTCTTGCGTGGATAACTAGCTATGAAAGGAAATCAGTATTACATTTAACACAAACCAATATAGTGTTACATATAACACAACCTAATATCAGTATTGTGTGTATTAGAAGCTTAATTTTTTGTTTCATATGAAGTATAATATAAATTAAATTAAATTTATTCTAAAAGGAAAATATTATAAAATCTTTTGGTGTTACACAAATGGACTCGATTTAGTTACATAAATTAAAGAAGAAACTCTAAGAGAACCTAGATAAGGGATTCATTTAGAATAATGATTCTCTAATCATTTCACCTACTATTTTTGTTAAGAAAGAGATGAGTCAATGTATCATTTCATTTATTATCAGGAACATGAATATATCATTTTAGATATAAGTATCATTTACCTCATATTGATGATCCATTTGATCAATTATGAGGAGCTTTTAATTTTTTCATGATTGATATTTGAACTAGATATCATCATTTAAGGATCAAAAAGGGTGTTAAACACAATACATTTCTATGTATGATGAATTATCAATATTAATTTACAGTCACTCCATTTATACATACAAATTACAATTCTATTTTTATAGATTTTACAAATAGATTCTTTAGAGATTACAGTGATAATTTTTTATTCATTATATATTTACTTATTATATATTCAAAGTAAAATTATGTTCATAAAAATCATTTGATAATTGTTTTCAATACCCTAAGGAAGGTGATTTTGTTTTCTTATTTTACCACTGTGAAATTTGGATTAATATATTTTTATTAAAGGTTCACTTAATCTTACATGGGGGAATATAGATTGATCCATAAAATATGAATGTTATTGATAAATAGCCTAGACTAACCGTGTTAACTAAAATCCATAGTTTCCTTGGGTTTCATGAATGATACTAACATTTTTTGTGAGATTTTTCATGACTATCAAATTTACTCACCATGTTGACTTATAAAGGGGATTTTATTTTATGGATATGTGAACATGATATTTGTTTCAAATAAATAATTAAATGTTTGTCCAATGTGCATATACTTACAAAACCTTCTTGTGGGAAAGGGATTGTGATTTATATTGAGGTTTCAAAAATGGTACATGGATTTTTCTTAATTCATAATGACATGGTGATGGAATATGAATCTATTCAATTAAAGAATTATGATAAAAATTACCTTAATTTTTATTTAGACTTGGAATTGGTAATGTTTACGTTGAAGATATGAAGGAATTATCATTATGGTTAATAGTGTGATATATATAGTTATCAAAAAATTATGAAGTATATATTTACAGAAAAGTAAATTAATATATTCCCAAGACGAAGGTTGGATTGGATTAAATATTAATATTTATCAATACATTACCACCCCAAGATGGAAAACAAGGTGGATGATTCTCTATATTGAAGAAACCATGCTAGTTAATTAACAATGAGATTTGAATGATATCCCCCCTTTATTGATTTTCAAAATATGGATATTGAAATATTGAAGAAATCAAAATGACAATATCTTTCTCAAATTAATATTAGACAAAAAATAAATTATAGGATCAAGAAGGTGAAGATGAAAGATGTGTTTTTTTAGAAAAAAGGTGAGGAATAGTCATAATTTCAACCATGGTCATGAAGAAATGATAATGTTCTTAAATCAAGTTTGTGTCTCATCAATAATATACGTCAAGGAGTTTTTGGATAAAAATAATTGTTCATTATTCTCTATTCACCCTACAAGTATAAAGATGTATAGAGTTCTGAAAAATTATTTATTATGAGATTATTTTAAAAGTGATATTGAATAGAATGCTTCATGGTTCCTAGTATGTAAGAATGTTAATAATGGGAGACTAAATTCTATGCGTCTATAACAACCATTGTCCATCCCAAAATAGAAATGAACAAACATAACCTTTGATTGTATAGTTAGAATCACCAATGTTTAAAATTTCCATAATGTTATTACTGTTATAGATAATAGCCTTACAAAATCATCATATTTATTATTGTCCAAAAAATTACTATGTTGTTCATATTTCATAATATACCTAAAAAATGTGGTATGTTTTCATGGAGTACATCATTCTACTATATATGGTCAGAATCTGATATTTACCCTTATGTTTTGGGGAAGTCTTCAGCAAGCTCTATATACATAGTTGACTTTCACCACTGATTATAATCCTTTGATAGATAATCAGTCAAAAAGGATAATTAAAACCTTATATGAAATGTTAAGGGCTTTCTAAATGGATTTCAATGGTGGTTCAGATTAATATCTTTCTTTGGTGTAATTTTGATATAAGAATATATTTCACTCAAGAATTCACATGTATCCTTATAAATCTCTATTGGGAAAGGAGTGTACAAATACATTGTTCTGGAATGAATTAACACAACTAAATTTGTTGAGAACGGATCATGTTGAGTAAATATAAGAGAATGTTTAATCCATTAAATTATACATTTGTGTGGCTTAGAGATGATATTTTTTCCCCGACATTCATCAATTAGATAGAGATGTTGATGTATGTGGGAACATATTTTTCTATATTAATCTCTATAATAATGTTATTATATTTACGAGTAACGGAAAACTGATCCCTATGTATATTATCTCCTTTGAGATTATTCATTATATTAGGATGATAGATTATTGATAATAAAATATACAAAATCTATCTATAGTTGTTGATTTGTTTTATATATCTCTCATGGGGAAGTACATAACAGATCCTTTAAATTAATGAATAAAAAGTTAATAACACTAGGGAAAGATACATATTTTGTGGAAAAACTAGTATATATTATGGAAAAAGGAATGAAAGTACAATGAAACAATCAGACCCACCTAGTCTTTTTTTTTTGTGAAACCATTAATTTAATGAAGCTATATGGGAACCTAAGGAAGTGATGACACAGAAGTATCCACAATATTTTGTATCATAGTGATTGAATTTTGAGGGTGAAATTAATATTAAGGGGGTTCGAATGTAACACCCCATGAATTTATTATATAGTTCACCATTAATAAAACTCATATCATTATTATCATTATATAAATGAAACAAAATGTTTAAACTAAATGTGATATACTTTTGAATCATTTTTATGTTACCATTTTGGTATAGCCATTGAATTAGTGGAGAAAAAATAAAGTATGAAAAATATATTCCTTACACATGTATAAAATGAATTTATTGGTTGTCAATAGATTATAATTTAAAATAATATTCATTTTCCAAGTACAAGATATGTTATTTTGAAATAAAAATTTACACTCACAATGTGTTTTTATCTTTATTAACTAAATTAATCATTATTAGAAAATTAATTTAAGGATAGTTATATATTATATATTAAATAAAATATTTTAACATTATTTTAATGTTTTTATTAGTCATGAGATGATAATAAATCTAATTTTATTCGAAAACATGTATAATTATAAAAACTATATTTCGTTGTGTTTTACGCATTTATATTAAAGTCGATTTCTGGTATTTCTATATATCGGTGCATTAAAAATTGATAACATATTTTGAATTTGGGGTTTAATTTTTCTAAATAAGTCAGTTTTGTATTTGGTCATTTTAAATAGTAATCTTGGTAAATAATTTTCACCTCGGTGAGGGTAAAATGGGTAAAAAGGGTCATGACCATGTGATAAGGTCTCAAAATCAACCAAATACTTACCATTGTCAAATTTCAAAGGTGATGTTGGGTAATTTCACTAAAATTATTACACACTTATTTTAATTTTCATTTATTATAATATTAATATTAACTTATGGTATAGTTAAATAAAAAATTTCACTCTCTTAAATTAATTATCTCTTAAAAATTTACTTCAAGATAATAAATATGATAAATGAAATCCTTCTTTTTTTACATAAATGTGTATTACATGGTAAAAACAGAGGAACTTTTAATGTTTAGTTTCTTGAAAATAATGTTTATATTACAAGAAAACATAAAACATTCATCTAAATATAATTTCAATTCATATTCATCGGTTCATTCTATATTATTTTTAATGCATCTCATATCTTGAGGAAATTCATTAAAAGAAAGGGGTGATCATGAATCCTTGTAAGGGAGTAAGAAAGAGTGAATGTAGCATGTGAACTTTAGGCATATAAATAAGAACATGAAGCATAAAAAAAGAATGAAAAAGTGGCTAATATTAATAAGATAATTAATCATAACATGTAAATGTTTTTATAACATTTAAATGATACAATCTTAAGAATATCACTATGGTCTATCACAATAGAGTTGTAAAATAAAAATTACAAATGTTATTCCCAATATATCATAAATAATGTCATCACTA
This sequence comes from Viscum album, assembly GCA_963277665.1. Lineage (NCBI taxonomy): Eukaryota > Viridiplantae > Streptophyta > Magnoliopsida > Santalales > Viscaceae > Viscum > Viscum album. Next base: position 1,501,595,062 of record OY728123.1, read on the forward strand.
TAGATTTAATTCATAACCCAGTTCATTAGAGTTTATCAATTAGAACCCTTAATGTGTATTAATTAAATGTCTTCCATATATATCATAATAAATAATTTTATTAGTAGCTTGTGGATAATGTAGAATGGGATTCTTATCAAAATCCTGGAGTAGAAATGTTCTTACAAACATGACCATTATGTCATTTTTAACCCATGAAAATGGGAATATGGGTATCATATATATAAATATCTGAATAAATAAATAAGGTTTACAACATGGTGAGTAACATTGGAATGGTATATTGTTTGGGTATTCACGAAATGAAAATAGATGATGATTTCTCCAGTAAATGAGTGAAATTTGAGAGGTAAATTTACATGCATGATCGTTATAAAATGTCATTTTTGAAAACGGTAAAATGAGAGGGAAACGTTTACCCATATATAAAAGAAATTTTCTAAAATTATGGGATAATATAAATTTTAAAAAAAATCATTATAATTATAAGACATACCATAAAAGGACTCTTGAGTGGAAATGAGAGGTGGTGATTTCCCTTACCTTGAAGAGTTCTTCCTAAAAAGTTATGATAGAACCTTGGGAACTATATAAACATTCTAGGAACTCATTGGGAGGGGAAATAACCACAAATTTTTGGGTTATAGGTTAGAAGATAATGGTAATTGTGAATTGGGTGTGTATTTATAGAGAAATTGGACAAATAGTTTAATTATATCAAAATATAGGTCTTCAAAATATAGGTTGTGTACAATGAAATCCCATAGGCATAAACATTTTTTTTCTCATAGTTTTCAAAATTTAAGTCAGACATAATTATATTTTTATCAACCATAACTAAAAACCATTTTTAAATACATCATTTGGCATAGAAAATTAAATTTTAAACAAAATATTTCTTTTAGAATCAACTTTTCCATTTTAGACATTGGAAAGTAATTTATAGTTTTAGAAATTGAATAATATATTTAATGTAGTTATTATTAATAAAATAAATTATTTTATTTGATATATTGGTTTTAATTAATTATTGCGTCATTATGATATAAATATGATTTTATGAAACATATGGAAAACCCAAAACTATATTATTACGATCCATCGAGAAATTTTGTATTTTAAAAAATAATCAAAAATTCACCATACCCTAATTAAGACATTATAATTTCAAAAATAATATTTAATTTATTAAAATAGTTATATCAATATGGAAATTTTATGTTTAAAATATAAAAAATCAATATTTATTAAAAAATAGTTGTCTTTTTACAACACATTCAAAATTACGACCCTTATAAAACTTTACTAGGATGCTATAAATTTATTTTATCAATAATATTTAAATAATAGTGATTTAAAATAATATTTATTTAAAATAATAATAATATTTATAATACTTTATTATTTTAATAAAGGTGTATATATTTTCTTCAAAAATGAAATTATATTTTATTTGCATCTAAAAAATAAATTTTTCATATTCATCTAAATTAAAAATATATTTTATTAAGATAAAATATTCATAAAATGAATTTATAGAATATGAATTTTATTTATATAATTGAAATTATAATATAAGTAACTAAGGCTAGACCATGTAACCCCTTTTTACACATGCATATTCCCTAAGGGTGAGTTATGTGATGGTCATAGTTTCGTGGGTGTGTCGGATAACATTAACGAAGTGGTAATCTACATTAACTTAAACTACCCTAATATGAGATTAATTAAATATTCAATTGTTGAATATTTGGTTGGGATTGATAAATTAAGATCCCCAGTAATGAAACCTCCCTCCCATGTTCTGAAAAATCGACATCAAGCTACATTACTCTACAATTTCAGGCCATCAATTCTCCTTTCTGCATAAGTAATCCTTTTTCAATACTAATTATAGACAGTAATTATAATGGAAAATTTACCAAAAAAGGATATAATTTCAAATCACAAAATTGACCAGTGATCATATTTGAGTGATGGTCATATCACAGTCGAATCCCAAACATCACATTTACCTTTATACCCAATAAATACTGCTTCATTATTTCCCTTGAAACTCACTAAAAATCCAATTGTGGTTTTATTTTCATTTTCATAAATTTTTTATTAGTTTAAATATATTTTATTTTATTTCTATAGTTCTTTATATAGGGATTATGATTTTAACAAATTGTTGTTATCATTATTTTTCCATTTTAGCTTTTCAATATTTTTTTTGTGCGGTTATGATGATTGGAATTTTAATTCCCTTCACTGATTACTAATGTAATGATCATTATTAGTGATATATATTTTTTTTGGTTTCCCTATATTATGTACATATAAATTATTATATAATATATGACACACATTTATTTGGGAAACATGTATCATTTAACAAGCTGGACCATTACATTCTTCCAACCATAAATAATAATCACAGTGATTTCAACTCATTATCCCTACTGATAAAAGGTGGGGGTAGTTTTTTTCTCAATGTCACCATTTGTTCCCATGTCACTTCTTTATATTTATGGTTCCTATACAATAATTTGACATGGTGGGTGGTCATGTTTCATAAAACATTACCTTTATGGTCCAAGATCTCCACCATCATCTCATAATATGAAATTTCATGTTCCAGTTGTACTGCCTCTAAAATCTACAAATGTCAGGGATTAGGTATGTACATCCAAAATATAGATATTTGAAATACATCAGAAAATTTAGAATGATTTGCAGGAATTTCTAGTTGATATATGGTTCCTCATATAAAATCAAGGACGCCAAGGCACATAGTAATAAGAATCCATTTCATTTATAACCATATGACTCTTTTCGATGGTGATATTTGAAGTAGAAATTCATCTCCAACATCAAACTCTAAGTCCCTTCAATCATGGTCTACATAGTTCCTCTTTCAACTCTAAGAATCCTTTATATATTTTTTGATAGAATGAAAATTTTATGTCTTCTCTTGTAAAATATCAAGACCAAGAATATTTCTCTAACAAATATCATCCCATCTTGTCAGAGTTATATATCATTTTCCATTTAAAGATTCATACGGTTCCATTTGAGTACTCGAGTGGAATTTCATTTTGTATGAGAGCTAAACTAATGGGAAGAGTTTATCCAATCCATATTTAAATTTCATTGATCATGTTATTATCGTTTCCTAAAATGTCTAAATATTCCTTTTAGATTGGACTAGTTTTTTGGTGATAGGTTGTATTAAAATTTTATTTGGTATTCAATGATTGTCAAATACTTGTCCAGAATTTAGATGTAAACCGTGGATGATATCTGAAATGATATAAAGTGGTACCCCATGTATCCTTATTGATTATTTTAAATATATCATGGATTGTTTTTTAAGTGGGAGATGTCCTTGAATTTCAATGATATGGGATGTATTGGTGATTCCATCAACTATAATATATGTTTCATTTTTTTCATTAGATGCTCTTGGGAGACCATTGACAAAGAGTATAGTTATATTATCCCAAATGCATGTTGGTTTGGGTAGAGGTTATAATACCCATTTTGGATGTTTTCCCTCAACCTTTACTTACTGACATACCATGAATATCTTAGTGTATTCATCAATTTACCTTTTCATATTATCCATCCAATAAGGATCCTAAAGTTACCTATACATTTTAGTACATCTATGATGTATAGAAAATATAGAGTTATGAGCTTCATCTATCTTCTCGCTATTTATCATCAGGATTTATGGGACACAAAGACTTGTAAAAAATATCAGAAAACCTTCTTGATCAATATTGAACATATAAAACATACCATTCCTACAACCCCTCGTTTATTTTGTAAAAATGGATATTCACATTGATATATCTTGTTCTTCTCTAAAAATGATAGTTTAAAATTATTTATCATAGAATTGATTATTTACCTACCACTATGACTCCCATTTGTAACTTTACTAGATTGTAGATCAACGAATATTTTATGTCCACATCATTCCCACCACAATAGGTTATTCCCTATATAATGAATTAGTGAATTTGTTTTCTCTTAGAGGGTGATAATGAATTTAATAGTCATAATATTTAAAAAGATTAAACCATCTCCATCTTCTGCAGAGTAATTCTTGTTGCATGAATATATACTTCAATATTTGGTGGTTTGTGTATATATCACAATTCTCCCCTAAAGATTGTGCTTTGAAATTTGTGGGAAAAGGAAACTAATGCTACCTCATGGTCATGAATATGATAATTTCACTCATGAGGATTTAACTATAGAGATCCATAAGTGATCACCAAGTCATTTTTCAGGGGGCCACATCGAATACCTTTCAAATATGCATCACTATATATAAAAACATCTCTGATTGTCGATAGAGTGAACATAGGTGCAGTAACTGATCTATTATTCAATTATTATAATCATTATTCACACTCATTGATCTAGTTTAATTTAGTCCCCTATCTTGTTAACATTGTTATTGTATTATAATGTTTTTAGTTTTTAAAAAAATTTATATAAAATACTTCTACACCAAGGAAACTACAAATCATAGTTGTTGTTATAGGATTAAGTCACTCATCTATAACCTTTATCTTGGATGGTTTAACAGATATTTCTTCATTTGGAAACAATGTGTCCCATAAATGAAACTTATTATTAATATAAGTCACATTTTTTTAAATTTCCTAATAGATTATCCTTCTTTTAAGGTTTTTAATATAACCCTTATATCACCCTCATGATCCTCACAGATTTTGGAGTATATTATAATATCATCAACAAAAACTACCATGAATTTTTCTAGGTAGTCTTTAAAGACTCTATTCATCAAATCCATTAATATAGCAGGATCGTTAGACATGTTTAAGGGAATAACAACAAGCGTGTAATTCATATATCTTGTTTGGAAGGAATTCAATAGAATATATTAGTTTCCAATACTACATTGATGATACCCATATAGAAGGTCAATCATGGATAAGAATGGATCCCCACAAATCTATAAAAATAAATCATCAATCATTGGGTGGGGGTACTTGTTTTCACTGTGATCCCATTATGTTCTGTATAATCAACACATAGCCACATTGATATTTCCTACTTCTTCACAAAGAGAACATGTTCTCCATAATAAGACAGTAATGGTAAGATAAATCTTTTCTAGAGAAGGGTTTTAATTTGTTTCTACAGTTTATATAACTCCATATTTTATATTCAATATGGGGTCTTTGATATCATCATGGATCCATCAATCAGTTCAAAGGAGAACTATACCTCTCTTTCTTGGGAAGTTCCGGGAAACTCTTCAATAAATATGTTATTGTATTAAATAATTATGGGCCCATTCTATATCTTTATAATTTTATTTACTTCTACCTATACACTAATCATCAATATAAAGAAGGATAAGGGAGGTGCTTTATGAAAAAGCTTAGGTTGTGATATATCTCCTTTGAAAACTTTTTTTTGATGTCCATTCAAGAGTACTGAAATTTACATTATTCTAAAATTGATCATAGAAATATTCTTGAGAGAAAATATATCACTTGTATGGTGTTGAATTACACCATGGGAATGATTACTAGATCGGTGATGAGATTATACTCACCAAAGTTAATACTAGAGTTTCAACACACTATTGATGATTTGATAATCCCTTTATGAGTATTGATAGATAAATATACTTGTGTCTGTTAATTTGTTGATTATATTTTCATTAAATAGTAGTATGAAGTAGAATAATGTATTAAAAAGAATCAAACAAGGTACTTACTATCATTGTGAGAATAATGAGTATACATGTCACAACATAGTTTAGGGCCTATAATTAAGCCATCATGATAGAAAATGTATTACCTTTATCCCCGGTCCTAAATAAAGGTTGATGGTGTTTTTCCTCCATTATCTTATAATTTGGAAATTAATTAGAAATGTTCCCATGATGTCCATACTTGAAGCATTGGACTTCTGGTTGGGCCTGCACCATCTTCCCATTGTCATTAATGTTGAGGAGTTAAGGGTCTACCAAAAAATGTTTGTTTTGAGCTATATACCCATATCTTTCACACCTATATCAAATTCCACTCCAAATAAATCTATTCCTTGAATTCTTATCCACAAATTTTTGAAATGTGAAAAGTTTCTATTTATTTCCTCCTCTTTTGTGATTTAAATTCTTATTTGAGTTTGACTCTATGTATCTATCAATATTATTCAATATATGTGACAACTACATCGCTCCAAACAGAAATTAAATCATTATAAAACCCTCCAATATCTCCTAATATATTTTATAGTATTGATTTTATATATTAGTCTATATATGTGTTCTCTTTCAACCAACAAATTTTTAATCCTTTCCCTTATGATCCATAACAATACTATATGTGCATCGAGAAATTATTATAAATTTCATCATTTACTATTCCATTCATTCACTTTACTTCAGCTTTAGATCAAGGAATTACAAACCATTTTTTAACATTTATTGGGGAAAATATTTATTGAAAAAGATTCCCCTATACACTTACAACTACTTAACATCAGCCACCCTTATTGGAATGATATTTTTAATAAGACCCCACCAATGATCTATTTCTCCTTCTAAGAGGTATAATTTCATGGTAACATTCTCTATAATTGAAAAATGAAGTACATAAAAGATCACTTTTGAATATCTTATCCATTATTCAACAATCAATGTGTTGGAAGATCCACTAAATCAATGTGGTCATTAAAATATAATAGACTCAATGGAAATTTGTTTCTTGTGATTTGAATATGGTATCATCTCTCTAATTGATTAATTTTATTACTAATCACTCAATTTAGGTGATTAACTTTCTTCATGATTTTGTCCATTTTAGCATCCATACGAACATCATTAGTACATTGTTTATTTAACACATCATTTACATTGTTCCTCAAACGTCCTTCCATTTTTTATAATAAGAAAACCTTAGTGAGAAAAAAGTTACTTTGAGAAATATCATAATTATAAAGGAATTTTAATTCATAAAACATCATGATTATATGTCTTGTTAATTTTCTACAATTCTATTTCATATATATTCATCATAGTTGTTCATAAAAATTTTATTATTGATCAAAGATATCCCCCAGTAGTTTCAAAATATTGGTTGATTAAGGAATTCTTCCATGAACTAATTCCACATATATTCTAGCTCAATGTAGTGTTTTCGAGTGTTTCCTCTAGGTACATCTATGACAGAGAAACACCAAAATATATTTTCAATACATGGATGAAATTTCATGGAAACAAATTACGTAATACTCACAAATATAATATGATTTCTTTATATATTTTAACATGTCCCTAGGGTTCATAATACTGTTTTGAAGTCCTAAATTTCATTAATAAATAAACCATAATATGATACCAATTATGGAATCGTGCATATTTATTAGGAACCATTTCATTAAATTTTACAAAAAAGGTTCATTTAATGAAGTTTTTCGTGTTAATAAGTTACATGATACAAGAAAACATAATGATTTTTTTAAATGCACTTAAAATATCTCTTCATAGGATCACCCTATGTTAATTTTACTATATCTCATATCATGGGGATATATTTCGAAGGAAATGGGTGAGCAGAAATCCAAGTAAGGGAATAAACGAGGGAGACCAATAACATTTGATCTTCAGACATATTAATAAGAACATGAGACATTAAAAAAGTAATGAACAAGAGCCGTATAGTAATAATACCATGAACCATAACATTGAAATGTGGATATAACATTTAAATAAGACATTAATAAGTATATCACCATCGTTTATCACCAACGTCCAATAAAAAATTTACAAAGATTATTCATCATGATATTGTAAATCAAGTGGTCTATAGAGATTAAATTTCATACACAATGCATTTGAGAACTATTAGAGAACTACCTTAATATGAATAAATTTCATGTGATATATATAGATCATGGAAAATCATTTATTTAATATCCAAGGGAAAACAAAGAATGAGATTCTTATGAAAATCTTGGAATAAAAATGTGTTTAAAGACACGATCCTTACATCATTGTTAACACATGAAAAAGGGAATATGGATTTTATATCTGTAAATCATTAAATCATTAATATTTTTTACAAAAAGGTCAACAGAATTGGAATTAAAAATTAATATTGTATTCAAAAAAATAAAATAAATGGGTATTTCTCAAGTAAAATAAATAAATATGATAAGTAAATTTGATAGCATGATGAGTATAAAATGTAGTTTTACAAAACGGTGAAATATGATGGGTTACGAGTATCCCATATATTAAATACTATTATTATAGTAATGGAGAAATTTAAATTGGAAGAAATATTTTTTATTATCATTTTGATTTCAAACCTCAAAACGGAATCTTTAATTAAAAAGAGAGGTGGATATTTACCATACATTGAAGAGTTGTTACTAAAAATTAGGATATAATTCTTTGGAGATTAAATAAAACCTTAAGGGACTCATTGGGAGGTAAATTCAACCTAATAACATTTATTATGGGTTGGGAGTTAAGGGTAATGTTGAATTGGGAGGGTATTTATAGAAATAGTTTATGAATTGTTTAATAATGTCCAGATATAGGTCTTGGAGATCTAGTGTTTGGAAAATGAAAAACATGGTCTTGACCATGTCTATTCTCATTTGTTGGGACATTTGAGTCAACAATAAAATTATTTTAATCCTCCCGAACCATGATCCATTTTTGAACACTTCTCTTGGCCTAGAAAAGTAAATTTTCCGCAAAAAAATGCTTTTAGAATAAACATTTCCATTTTAGACTTTGTAATGTCACTTAAAGATTTAAAAATTGAATCAAATATATTAATATAATTTTCTATATTAAAATTAAATAATTCAGTATAGGTATTGTGTTAAATTAATTATTACATCATTATGACATAAATATGAATTCAAAAAACATACAAAAAACCAAAAACTATGTTTTTACTATTCTTAGAAAAATAATGTATTTTTATAAAATTTTTATAAAGAAACTATAACCTAACAACAACATACTGATTTCAAAAATAATATTTATTTTATTAAAAATACTTTTATAAATATGGTATTTTTTTAGATTTTGAATTTTCATTTTATTGATAAATAGTACTTCTTATGGAAAATCCATTTTCTTGATACTGATTAAAATATACAAAGATGTTATTAAATTATTCTACCATTTATAATTATATAATGTTTTCATAAAAGAAATTTATTTAAATACAATATTATTTTGAGTACCTATTTTTTTATAACTATGTATATATTTTATAGCAAAATACAATTATGTTTTATTTCTATCCAAAGAAATAAATTTATAAAATTTCTCTCAATTAAACATATTTTTTATTGGGAATTTTTATTACTAAAATGATTTGATGGAATATGATTTTTAGCCATTAAAATAAAATTTAAATTTATGTAACTAAACCCTACACATGTAACCCCTTATTACACTCGTATATGCCATAAGGGTTAGGTAATTGATGGTTATACTGTTTGGGATTCACTTGGGTAACATTAACTGAGCTCTAATATCCACTGCCTTTAACATCTCACATATGGTATTTAATTAAAAATTCAATTGTTAAATATCGTCTTGGTATTTGTCAAGGTCCAACACTGTCCCTCACATGTTCTAAAGAATGGGCTTCAAACATCATAATTTTACTATTTCAGACTTTTGATTCTCTTTTATGTATCAATTATCTACTTCCATTACAACTGATAAACACTACTAGTAAGGGTAACACTATAGACTAAGGATATAGTTTTCTGGGGTCACATTGGACAATAGTCATATAATAGTTTAATCTCATTGGTCACATTTCCCTTTATACCCTATGAATAACACTTCATTCTTTCACAAAACAAATTCACTAAAAATCCTATTTTGTTTATATATTTATTTTTATAAGATCATTATCTGTTTATTGATTCTTTTATTTCGATAGTGTTTTCTATAGGGGTGATGATTCTAGAAAATTACTGTTATCCTTATTCACTAATTTTATGTTTAACATTTTATATTTTATGTCATGTTCTAATTTTATGAATTTTAATTCTTCTAATAGCTGACTAATGTGATGATAATTGTTAATGTATTTAATTATTTCACTGTATTTTATACGCGAATAATACTATATAATATATAACATGCATTTATCAAGAAAGCAATATCATTTAAAAAACCAGGTCCTTAGAGGATGAGTTTGATTTTAAAATTTCATTTGATAATTAAATTTATTTTTTTATCATGGTAAATTATTTAGAATAAAATAGTGATTAAATATTTTCATTAAATTATTATGAAACAATTTTATAGAATTTATTTAATTAATATTACAAAAATACATGATTTCAAAAAAAAAGTGACACAATTTTGGTGAATTATTGCGATATAATAGTTTTTAAATAAGTATAATATTTTAGTGATTTATGAATGTTTTGGATTCTAATTCAATTATGGCCATTACATTTTTGAAGTCAAACAATATTACATTTTCATACAATGAAATTAATAGTATTTTATGATAAATTTATTTTCATCAATTTTTTAAAATAAAATAAATATTGAAACGAATCACTTAGAATCATAAAGGGTCTGAAATTTTATCCATTATTAATTTATGAGAAATAATTTACATTATTTGTAAAATTATAAACATTTAATATGAATCAATCATTATGAGAGTTATTATTTATATTGGTTAAAAAATTGAAACTAAAGGATAAGGTTTAAGATGACATCAAAACGTTAATAAATTTAATTTTATAACTATATTTGAACCTTATCCATGTTTTATTAAAATATATATACATTTTGAAATATTTTTCATAAGAATTATATTGTTATATTTTAATCTTTATAGTAATTCCATGAGTGTCTTTTCCCTTCCTTATAAACTAGGACCCCTTTTATCTTTAATTCACACCATTTTGAGCCATATTTCTCATTCATACCATTATAAAACACCTATTAAAAATAAGTATCCACATTCTAGTTGTTTTTTTCATAAAAACACCTACCAAATGGTCATTAAGATGATGTATAAATGAGTAATTTAAAATAATTGGTAGTCACATTAAATGATCAATTTCATTTTATTCCCTCCTTTACCTCCTATAATTATATGGTATTTATAATAAAATAAAAAATTCCATATCATCAGTATACTAAAATATAAGTATGATTATGATACCACCTTTATCCATCCTCTTTTTTATCCAAATAAAAATGATAATGTCGTTTTTGGATTCATGTGCACTACTCCCTTCAAAAAGTGATGTGATTCATTTTTCATTTTAATTTTACATAGATGGTAAAATTGATCAATTTAATAAATATATATGTTTTATAATATATAAAAATTATTTAGGAAATTTGGATTATTTTTTACCACCATCTAATTTATTTCGTCAAAAATTGACAACAACTTTCATGCATACCCACGGATTACAATCTCCAAGAATGGTGTATTTAATTTTTCTATCTATACCATTTATGGATGATTATAAAAAAATATATTGAATTTATATTATATAAAAATCATTAAAAAATTTGAAGATTATAGAGCCGTGATAAATTTACAACTACCAAAACTACATAACAACAACATTCATGAAAAATAAAGATGTTATAACCTTTAATTGTGATTTGAATTCATAATTTTTTAAAAATAGGTTATAAAAGGTTAAAATTAATAATATATGGTCTAATAAATATGATTATGGATCAATATTATATTTATAATAAATCTAAATTTATTATTCATGAGGTTCAAACACACTTAAAATGATGTCGGGCTTGAGGTAAAAGTATTTTTACACAATTTGATAATTATTTAGTATTGGTTATGTTTACGTATCCACTAGGAAAATTATTTGACCATAAAATATTAAACCAAATAAAAATTATTTTTATATACTTATTTCATTAAATTTAAATATTTCATTCTATTTTCCTTTATTTATGTACATGATTGTTTTCGACACTTTCACTAGGGCACACACATCCATCAGTGGAGGACGCGCAGCTGTTGTCCCGCATTCCTACTTTCCAAAGGCAGGTGGCATCCATCACTTTTTTAGGGATGTGTACACCTTGATCGAAATGGGATGATGGGATGTCGGTTCCTCCTTCCTCGGATTCCTCCTCGTAACTCATCACCTAGTTCAGTTCTCCCTTATAGATTAATTCATGGTCCATGAGTCATATTCACAATGCCATGTATTTTTAGACACTGGTAATTACACTACTTACATCATAACATTCCATGGGGTCTTGAAATGGTAGCAACCTTCGGTCAGAGTAGATGACAACATCAGGCATGTCAGGGCATCTCTGCGTGCGTGGACATAGGGGAACCTATATTCTTCCTCATAATAGGGCATCTCAATAGTGCAGAACATGAGGCATCCCACGTCAGTCATGGGTTATCTTAGGTCGGAGGCTTGTCTCTGAGGTTTTCCTCAGTTTCCTATGTTTAACATGGGGTATTTCGTGAGATTACCATCTTGTGGAGATGGTATGAGGGTGATCAGAACGTCCCATAGAGACAGATCAAATTGGTAGATAACTAGGAGGGAGCTCTAGAAAGATTAATGGATCATAATTCCCAATGAGGACGGATTCGAGGTGGTTCACCCCATGTAAGTGGGATGTCACACCATAATGGATGATCGGAACACCACTGAGGGTGGATCAGAGAGATTGCACCATAGAATGGGGGAAACCAAGGTTTACTATGGGATGGTATTGATCCTCATGGAGGTTTCCTACATACCCTATTTAGACGATAGGGATCAAAACCCACATAGTTTGAAGGGGTGATGAATCGGGGTGTACACAAAGACAGTGAACCGGAGACATGATGAGGATTATTCTTGGATTGCGGCCCATGTAGTGTTAGGAGCAGTGAGGAGGTGGATGATATGATCCCGCCGAGATGTGTCAGCCCAGGTGAGGATAGGATGGATGATGGAGATTTGAGTGTAATAGAGGGGTAATGAGATAGGAACGTCGTGAAAGTGACGGTAGTGTTGGTCTTGATCCTCGAAGAGACTTTTTATGTATCCCCATAGAAGGAAATAAAAGTCTACATAGTTTGGTGGGATGATGGGACACCTGAGGAGGCGGCCCATGAGAATGGATGCATGGATAGGACCCAGAATAAGTAAAACCTCCAGGGTGGGTCATGATCTACCTAGAACACATGGGATCGAGCGATAGATTAAGATGAGACATGGGTTCTTGGATTGAAACTCAATGAGGCTTCCAACATATCCCTATGGCAGGGAATCAATGTTCACATATTTCATCTAACAACAGCCTACCATTGATAGGGGACGTCAATTGCATACTTCCAAATGAGGATGATAATGTCTTACCACTGAAGGGGGGAACAACGGCTTACTGTTGAAGGGGGAAGAACAGCTTACTGCGGATTGAGGTCCATAGTTTAACGTCATGCAAGACGGGGAGGGGGGGAGAACAGACATGAAGGTGGGTTGGAGTGACTGGGTGTTGGGATTGAATCTCAGGGAGGCTTTCTATGTACCTGGTATTGGAAAGGATCATAGTCCATGTAGTTCAAAAGGGGGGAATTTGGGGATTATGCTCTGAGGTAGCCCAAAGTGTTGGAGAACAAACATGAAGGGGATCAGAGTGACCAATTAGAGGTGGGATTGAACCTCTTGGAGGCTTCCTACGTACCCTACCATAACAAGGATCAATGACCTCATAATTCAGGTTATGGGGACTTGGTGCACCAACGTGAAGATGGTCGGGACCAGTGGATGGGGGTGGGATTGAATCTCATAGAGTCTTTCTAGGTACCCTGCCTTGGCAAGGATCAAATACCACGTAGTTTAGAATAGGATTTGTGTGAAACGGCTTACCGCTGACTGGGGAAACAACGGCTTACCACAAATTGGGGTCCATAGTTTAACATCATGCATGACCGGGGTGAACCAACGTGAAGGTGGTTACAGCGATAGAGTGTTGGGAATGAACATCGTGGAGGCTTTCTATGTACCCTGCCTTGGCAAGGATCCAATACCTTGTAGTTTGGAAGGGGGCATTTGGGGCTTACGCTCTGAGGTAGTCCAAAGTGTTGGTGAACCGACATGAAGATGGTCGGAACCAATGGCTATTGGTCTTGAACCTCGGGGAGGCTTCCTATATAACTTTCCATGGCAAGGATCAAAGTCCACATAGTTCAGGTGGTGTGTTTGGTGAACCAATGTGAAGATGGTCAGGACCTATGGATGATAGGCTTGAACCTTAGGGAGGCTTCGTACATACCATTCCATGGCAAGGATCAAAGTCCACGTAGTTCATGTGGGTTTGGGTGAACCCACGAGAAGGTGGTCAGAACCAATTGATGGTTGTGGGCTTGAACCTTTGGGAGGATTTCTATGTACCTTTCCATGGAAAATATCATAGACCACGTAGTTCTGATTGTGTGGTGATTATATGCTAGGATGCCCAGGGAAGATTTCATGGAAATTGGTAACTTTAATCCCACGTGAGTCATGATCGATGTGAGAATCAAGAGGTAGTAGATACCTGAGGGTCACATCGAAAAATGTGAGTCTGTGGGAGGGGAAGTGTGTCTAACACGTAGTTAGCTTCTCAAAGCGGAAACAAGGGATTATGCATGGTTAGAAGCCCAAAAAAGTTGGGAATAACTCCAGGATGGAGGCCCGGTAGTGACAAAGCCCATTGAGAGAGTGATTTAGTACCGATGAAAGGAGGGGTCCGACGTCCATCCCCCCCCCCCCCACACTCTCTGGTCCTTGAGATCAAAGAAGAAAGGAAGAGTAGGGATACTGCCTCTTGCACGAATAGCTAAGGTCTTACATAATGATGGTTTCCCCTTCCCTACGTAGGATGCATGGGGGGAAGTCACAGTTTAGGATCATGTGCTAAGGACGATGGTGCTTGGAAGTTTAATGTCCGGAAGCTCGGCCGAGGTGGGTTCACTCTACACCCCTAGGGCTTACATAATAGGTACCCTATGCACCTTGGTGAAGAGAGGGGAAAGGCAACGCTGTGTCTAGGGTTGTTATGGGGCGAACAATTGGGGGTCCACATTAGCATTGCTATAAGAAGATGAAATAGTTATTAGTGTGCATGGGTGACACTAAGGAGTGAAAATGGTGAATGGGGCTTACACATGGTAGATTCTCGGGTGTCGCTATGAAGTAGAAAACATGAATGGGGCTTAAGCGTGGTTAGCTTCCCAGGTGACGCTATGGAGCAGCAATGGTGAATGGGGCTTACACAAGGATGCTACCCGGGTGCCACTATGGAGTGACAATGGTGAATGGGGCTTATGCAAGGAAGCTTCATGTAATGTCTTCCTCGTGTCTGGACATGAGGGAATCTCAACTCACTGGTGAGTTGATGTATATAATTGGGTCCAACACCTCTGCGCATGTGCACAAGTGGGATAAAACCAAGGGGTGTTGGAATCATTCAGAACAAAGGGAGATGAATAGTGTGAATTACTTGCCCGACATTTGTAATGAAATGAGGGTGGTGTGGCGATGGAAGATAATAGTTGATCATGTTCGAAACACAATATCCAAATCCCATTAGCTTGAAATGGGTACAAACAAATGAGGGTTGATTGCTGACCATGTTCGAAACACAGAACATGACTCAAAGTGTTATACAAAGTCTTACGAGGAATTGGCCCAGTACTATAGGTTAGCCGATACGGCATGGTACCAGGCCATTAGGGGGTCCCTAAGGACATGAAAGAGGATAAATATCCCAATGAATGACTCGCAAAGCGTGAGGTGTGGTGATGTAATGTTTGAACAGATTCCAAATTTCTTGACGGTATGCCACTGTGATCATGGAATAATTCATCTTATGCTTGGAACATAATGAATCTCTTTTTTGGAGCGGGATGCATCCTATAATTTCCACATAAGGTGTACAACAATTTATAGTCATATAGGGAGGACTATTGGAATTTAATGCTTGGATCATAATAAATCTCTTGTTAGTAGTAAGAGGAATCCTATGTTTGGGACATAGTGTGTACTATAGTTTATAGTCATGTAGAGAGGACTATTGGAATCTTATGCTTGGAACATAAGTCATCTCTTGTTAGGAGCAAGAGACATCCTATGGTTGGAACATAGGGTGAACAATAGTTTATAGTCATGTAGAGAGGACTATTGGCATCAAATGCTTGGAACATAATGCATCTCTTGTTAGGAGCAAGAGGCATCCTCTGTTTGGAACATAGGGTGAACTATAGTTTATAGTCAGGTAGAGAGGATGATTGGCATCATATGCGTGGTATATAAGGAATATATTTTTAGAAGCAAGAGGCATCCTATGTTTGGAACATATGATGAACTACATTTTATAGTTATGTAGAGGGAACTATTAGGTATAAGACGCCTAGCCATGGCTGGTGTTTGGAATTATGAAAGGACGGCCCTTTCTAGTTCAACATCGCATAGGATTCCAGTGATGGGGTTCAGATGAGTTGCTTGAGGAATGTTTCAACTCAAGGTACTCGAGGGGATTGATGATGTGAATCTCAAGTCACGACATAGGAATTAGGCTAAGAATAATATGCTAACTCAGGGTGTTTCATGGTGTGTGGAGGAGTATCTCGAACCAATTTAATCCCATTGGTGGAAGGTAGCTGCGCATAAGGGCGCAATGGAAATTGCCGATGTCCCAGATTGGGCACTATTGCACGTAAGATTTCATATTCATAGGATGGTCTGCGCACAGGATTGGACTGTGCGGCATAGGTGTGAACAAGATAGAAGTCTTGTGTGCAAGATAGAAGTCATTCACGAAATAATGAAGACTTGCGCACAAGATTGGAAGGTCTACACGCAATACTGGATGTTTTGCGCACAAGACTGGAAGTTCTGTGCGCAAGATTAGTTGTTTTTCGTTCATGATTGGATTTTTTTCATGCAATCATTGAATCTTGTGTGCACATGACTTGGGCAGAAAATTTCTCAGGCGAGGATCAAACCAAAGTGGGCCCACCTGAAAGCGGACCCATATGGGAACTATCATGAATAATCTCACAGGGAGGGTTCCATTCTTCTTCGTAGGCACGGAAGAGGCAGTCTTACACACAAGAGAGTGGTGGCCTAACTCTGGATATCCTCCCCTTGGGTGGGGGATGCACTTGTATTTATTGGCGAACCCAGGAGCAGTTGTGCGGAAGATTCTGCGCGCTCAAGCGGTGTTCCGCGTGAGAGGTGCGCGTAAACTTCCACGCACGCAAGTTGTTTTCTATGCGGCCTATAGAAAGCACACATGGAAAGGGGTATTTGACGTTGCCTTTGGCATGGATGAATCCAGTGTGTGGATTCTCTTCTTGAGCGCACCTCTCATTGGTCACATAAAAGGTTTGGGCGACATGTTGCGTTCAAGATTTTCATGTTGCATGCAAGATTCCATACATTGCACGCAAAACATCCTTTATTTCATGCAATATTTCACTTCTTGCGCACAAAATCATCCTTCTTGCGCAAAAATTTTCACTTCTTTCACGCCAAACCATACTTCGCCACAAAATCGTCTCGAACGACCATTTCCAACAGCCCGACTACGAACAACCATAAATTTTGATCCGTAAATTCATTTCGGCACCACAACCAGTCAAATCAAAGATTACAGAACGTGATACGGTCCGAGATCATTTATGGGATCTTTTGGAAAAAATTGGGGATGCTTTTTCCGTTGTCAACAATGATATCTTGAAATAATGTTTTTATGGAAAATAGACCATGTTTTTCCACTCGATCGGGAATATTTTTCTTTCATATTCATATATTATATTGATTGTGTAAAATAAGGTTTTTCATATTATATATAGTTTTATTAAATACATTTTTACATGTTTTAAATTTTACAAATTTGAATAAAATAATTCTTCTTATTGTTTTTTGAACAAGGAAATACTTATTATTTAAAAAAATGTTAAAATAAACTTTTTTTATCATATATATCTTGAAAAGAGTTTATCTCAATAATAATCACCCAATTAATTAGAGATTTCTAGGAGAGTATCAAAGGATAGTTTCAAAGAGAAATGTTTCATTAAATTCTGGGTAGTTTTTAATGGATTTTAATCTATATCAACAATGATATTTTAATATTATGTTCCCACAAGGATATTACATAGTGATTCAATCCACAATATTTCTCTAGAAATATTATTATAAGTTTGATGGAGGAATTTATTGGAATTATAAATGTTTTTTCATAGAATACCTAGTGTAATTGATATTTATTGTGTGATGATTATGTTGTATTATATATTCAAATGATTGATGTATTTATAATGGGTGGTGGCCAATACTAAATAGACACTTGATGCATTAGTAGTTATCATAACAAAAAATTGGTTAGTAATTTGACATAAGTGTTACCCATTTTTTAGATGTCTTGGTTGGAGACCTCAAATGTATGATTTATATGTCATAAATGAATATGCTTCAAGATCATGTTATTATTTTTGCAGATTTTTTTTCTCAACAGATATTCCTTACATTATTCATGACTTATTAGCTTAAATTGTGTGCATACTATTACTAAGGATATGAGATCACACATTTCCTTATTTTTGAGTTCTCTATGATTCAAAGAAGTTTTTCATGATTGATATTCATGGAAATTATATATGGAATAATTTTCTTCTCAAAGATAAAACTTTATTTAGCAGAAACCATGGGATTTAGGAAAACATAAATTATAGAACATAACACTATGACTGAATTTGATGATAAGTATAAGTATATGATGGAATATAAATTTTTTATTAAGGTATATATTGAATTGATTTCCTAGAAATGGATCTATATATTTATACTACAATTTTATTTGGTTTCTGTGTAGATGAATCTTGGAGTAATGACCATAAAAAGTGTTGGTTTAGTATATCTTATTAATAATTCTTCTACATTATGACTATGACCTTATTGTGATCCTTGTTTGAAACCCCCAATGTATATAATTGATTTACATAAAATTTACACTACAAATCATTTTGTATGAATTTATAATATTTTTATTTTTTGAGAATATTCCCAAATAATGGAAGTTTGTGATTCAGAGATTTAGTATTCATAAATTTTCAATTTATGATATGTGCACTACTAGTAATAAAATTACATAATATGATTCTTATTTTTATGACCTAATATATTGTATTACACTGTAAAAAATGGAACACAATGCAAGGAATGGATACCATTTCAATTCATGTAATCTAGATATGCATTTCCCATGTTTAAAGATAATGAATCTAGAGCTAGAACA
The DNA here is from genome assembly GCA_963277665.1 of Viscum album. NCBI lineage: Eukaryota > Viridiplantae > Streptophyta > Magnoliopsida > Santalales > Viscaceae > Viscum > Viscum album. The sequence continues at coordinate 1,501,614,380 of OY728123.1, forward strand.
TGAAATATAAAAGAAAAAAAATAAATATATTGGGATATGGATCAGGTTATGACCAATAAATTTTCCCATATAGAGTATCCTACTGATCCTCAATGAGGTGTAATAAGGTTATAACGATTCATTTAAAAACATCATCAATATTTCAATGGAATGAAACATCCATTTCTAGTTGAGAAATTGTTAAGTTACTTAGAATGAAAATTTCTTTTCTTGGGATACAGTAAATGTTAGAAGGTTTTAATGGTAGATCATTATCTCATGGGGATACATATCAATGGTGGTACTTGTTTCAAAACACTAAGGAATGTGATAAAATAGTGATCATATAGTGGAAGTATTTTAAGGTTTCTTTCTTGGGAAAGATTTCTTCTCGTTAACAATGAGCAGATAAAGAGCTATAATTTATGAGTACTTTAAAAAAGTAAGTGTAAATTCTAAGAAGTATAAATATAATTTTTTAAAGTTATAAATTCATGTGGTGGACTTGGAATTTAATGCAAATTTAAATATTGATCATTCCACTAATGGTAATAATCTAATCATTTAAAGGGACCTGGACTCCCAAAAAATGTCATCATATGATCTTATTATATCATGTGTTATTAATAAGGAGAAATAATTCCCCATGAATTAAGGATTTTATGGAAATTAAGAGAAGAATAGGATGGAAGATTAAAAAATGGACTGTTGGGAAAGGAGGTAGGAATTTTCCAACATGTAAACTTGTGGATGGATACATTTTTGTACATTATTACATGTAAATGGAGTTCTCTTTATGTGTATGGAAAAAATCTATAATGCTTAGGAATGTGAGTGTACAATAGAAGCCATCAATGTATAGTGCTTAAACTGTATGGATATGGGGACCTATTCATACAAATCTAAAAAATGTCAAGGGAATGTACTATAAAAGAAGCCAAGGGGATAAGGGAGATATAATGAAATTACTATATCCAAAGTGTATGTTCCTATATATGTGGTGAAAGTTACACATATCATTCACTCCAAGATTGAATATATTTTATTTTATTCTAGTTATAATGATTATTTTATATCAACATAATTTTTTAGGGGTATCACATGACCGATATAATGAATATATATTGAGTTTGTAGTGAAAATGTTTACTTTTAGGGAGACTGCATCTCAGTTTTATAGCTCCCCTCAAATGTATGTTTGTGGGACTTTCTTTTATGTGAATCTTATTAATCATCCTCTCGTTTAACTTGACGTGATTTAGGGTATTTATTGGACCACATAGTTTAGAAAACATATCAATTTTCAGAGAAGGGATGTTTTATTTTGATATTCTAAATCAAAAATCAACCATATATCTATGTGATGTTGATCCTGAACACCTAATGAAGATTACATCAATTATATTGGATTATATACATACTCGTGATGTGTGTATATCTTAATAAGTTGGGGATAAAATCATGATTGAAATTGTAAATATTGTTTGAGAATATATTGATGTATTTCATAGGGAAGTTATTATTCTTCCCATGAATCATTATGTTATGTTTTCAAAATATCTCATACATGGTTCTATTACAATTTTAAACACTCCAAATAAATTTTCCTAGATTAACATGCATGACTTGAAGAAGAAACATCAACAGAATATAGAAAATAGATTCATCATAGTTCAGTTACATAGGGAATACCATTATTTTAATTAAGAAGAATGATTGGTTAATTCCTCTTTTCATTGATTACCAAAAACATGGATAGATTACTATTAATAAAAATAATCATATTCCTTTTATCAATCATATGTTTTATCAATTACAAGGAGAGATAGATTTTTCATTGAATGATATCTTATCTAGATATAATTAGTTAAGGATCAATAAGTAGGATATACCAAATATAGAGTTTGTATAATATATTGTCATTATAAATTTATTTAATTTCCATTTTTACTTAACAATTCTCTCATTATCTTCATGGGATTAATGAATAGACACATTATAAATTACCATGATCAGTTTTTGGTAGTATATATAGATGAAATTCTTAAATATTAACATATAATGAAGATAATTAAGAATATTTTAGAATTTTCATAAATACCCTGAGGAATGAGAATTTGTACGCCAAAATTATCAAGTGTGTATTTTTTATGTATAAAGATACATTATTTGGTCATTAAATCTCATGTGTGGGTATATCGATCGATCATTCAAAGATAGATGTTATTATAAAATGACCTAGACTAACTATTGTAATAAAAATATATTGTTTTCATTTGATTGATTGATATTGCATATTCTTTGTGAGAAGTTTTTCATCCCTCTATATTCTACTCACCAAGATGACTTGGAATGGAATTTAAGTTATAATAGATAGTTTATTGTGATGTGTGTTTTGAATAAATGAATAGATGGTTTCTTAGTAAAACTATGATTAAACTAACATAGAATGGAGAGGTTTTTTGATCTATAGTTATTCATAAAATTAGGTATTGTGACGTTTACTCTGGAAAAAACGACAGGCTGATAGCATAAGACTCTAAAAAAATAAAAAATCATAATAAAAATTAACTAAATCGTGAATTTGAGTTTGATATTGTAATTTATACATTGAATATCCTGATGAATTATATGTATGGTGCAAGGTGTGTTATATCTTCTAATAAAAAAAATTTATAGTATATATTTATATATAAATAGTTCATTATATATCAAAAAAGATGGTTGGAGTTGATCGAAGATTGTGATTTCTCAATACATTACCACATCAGAAAGGGAAATAGGGTGGTTGATATTCTACGTCAAAAAGAAAATGGTAGTTTCTCCGAGATATGGAACAAATGAGATCCAATATTTATTGTTATATACAATATAGATCTTTAAATCTTGAGTAAAATGGATGATATTATCTTTCTTTGATGAATATTCAACAATCCATCCATGATATGATTGGGAAGGTGTGAAAAGAAGGTGTGGAATTATAGAATAATGTGAGGAATGGTCTTGACTTAAACCATGATCACCCTAGAAAGATAAAATTCACTAATTGGGTATGTGTACTATCAATACTATACTAGAATAAGGGGATATTGGTTTAATCTAATTGTTCATCTTTAACTATTTATCCTCGATGTATGATGATTTATTGATATCTGAAAGATTATTTTTTTTATAGGATACTATAAAAAGGGTTTTTAATGATTATGTATCTTAGTGCTTAATATGTTAGAACATAATTCTATGATACTGCTGTATATGGGGATGTTACAAAAATTACCCACAACAAAATGGAAATGATAAAACATGACATTGGATTTTTTTATCAGACTCCCAAGAACATAAAAAGTTCATAATAGTATTTGGGTTGTAGATGATCGCCTTATGAAGTTAGAACACCTCATTGATATTAGAGAAGATTTATCTCAATAACATGTTATCATAATACTCAATATGAAATTGGTAATGATTAATGGAGTACCGAATTCTATTATATCTTATTAGGATCAAAATATTACCTCAATGTTCTGGTGAAGCCTTTGTTATACATTTTAGAGAGTGTTGAGTTTTTTAACTACTTATTATCCTTAGAGAAATGATTATATTTATAATTACATTAAATCTAAATAAGACGTTATAAGATCGTTAACTATGTACTAAAGAGGTTGTTTTGTTCAAAACCATCCATAGGTGGGATTTTCATTCAAAACTAGTTTTCACTCAGGAATTCAGATGGATACATAGGAATACCTCTATGGAAAGAGCTATAAACATCAAAGTTCTAGAATTATGTTGGAGAAATAAATCATTTCACAACTGATATTTCTAAAGAAATGATAGTGATGTCCATATCCATTCAACAACACATAATTGTAGATCAGTGTAAATGAAAATTTTGTGCCAAGAATCCTTGATAAGATATAAATATTGAAGTCTGTGAGAAATTATTTCTATAAATTTATCCATAGAATAAGGAAATGATATTTTGAAAAAGTGTAAAACTGACCCCTATATATATTATCTAATTTTTTTTACTATAATTAGACAGTATCATTACACTTTGAACTTCCATGAAATCTGTCTCATGTTCTTGATGTGTTCCATGTATCTCTCCTAAGAAACTACATTCCTAGTCATACACATGTACTGGACAAAGATTTCATACCACTGGATAAATATAATTATAACGAGTATGAATTTGTGGATATTACTGATCATATGTATAAATTTAAATGTATTCTTACAACTCACCAGGTAAATCATTATAGAGAATCCATAAACATGAAAAAGCTATATTGGAACATGAAGATTGGATAAGAAAAAAGTATCCTCATTTATTTGTATGGATATTGGGAGGGAGAATTTATGTTTGGTTATTTATAATGATACACCCTAATATTTTATGACATATCTCCATATAAATAAATTATATTTCATTAAGATATTTCTTTGCATGTATCACTAAGTTTAAATGAACTGTGATATACTATTGAATTACTATAATGTTAAAATTATATTGTGGCCTTTAGATTGAATAGTATTAATATGAATAACTAAATTATTAAAAATATATGTTTTAAATATGTATAAAATGAATTTAATGGCTATTAATTTATTATAAATGAAAATAAAAACCCTTTCAGTGTAAAAGATATGTTTTTTTGAAAAACTATTTTTATGCATGAAATGAATTTTTATATTAATAAATTAATTTAATAATTATCGATGAATTATTATAATGAGATGTATAAATTATATATCCAATAAATTGTTTTAACCTTCATATAATGTTTTTACGAGGAATGGAATAATAGTAGATCTATTTTTATTTTAAAAAATCCTTTTGGGGAAATTATTTTTCATTATATTTTACATATTTATATTAAAAATGATTTCATCCACTTATATAGACTAAATCATGAAAAATGGATTCAATATTTGGAATAATGAGGTTTAAATTTTCTCAACATCTATCTTTTTTTATAGTCATTATGAAAAGTAATATTGTGATACATTTTTCATCTTAGTAAGGGAAAAATCTGTCAGATTTTTATAAAACTATGAAATAAATCCAAAAACTCAAGTCACACTTACCATTATCTTATTTTTAGTGTATAAATTTTCCATTTACATCTACGTATTGAATATATAGTGACACGATACCATTTAACTTTTATTATTACATTTATATTAATTTATGGAATTATTAAATTCAAATATTACTCTCTTCAGTTTAATATCTATACAATTCATTTATATGGATAAAAAATGATAATTTCTATTATAAAATTATATTTTAAAGATAAATAAATTTTTTTTCTCATCATTAAGTAATTATAATTTTCAATTTTTAAACAATTACTATAAATTCATAGGCTGCACTGATATTATATTTATTTGATTAGTAGAAAAATAAAATTGATGATTTTAAAAATATTAAAAGTAATCAATTTTGGATTTTAATTCAAGAAATTTCAACAAAATACTATCATATTATAGAATTTTAAATGGTTTTAATTTAAATTCAATTATTTTTGTGTTGGTTTTAATTTCAAACTATTTGAATAATTCTTAAAATTAATTTAATAGTATTTTATGATAAAAATATCGTATTAAATTATTTAAAAACCCATAAAATATAGAAAGATAAAAATTATGGTAAAATATTATCTAAAATTTCATTAATTATTAATGTATGAGACAATTTTTACTTAATGAGTAAAATTATAACTCTTTAATATTTTGATTTTACGACCACAATTAAGATTAAATTTGGAATATGAATGAGTTAAACAAAAATATAATATTTAAAATGACACCAAAACTGGTATAAATTTTATATAATGATGATATTTATATCTTATCCTCTATTTATTAAAATCTATTTCCATTTGGAATCATGTTTCTTTATAATTACATGATTATATATTAAATGATTGACTATGTCTACGTGTGTCCTTTCTATTCCTTATAAAAGGGAACGACTTGTCTCTGTTACTCTCACAACATTGACCCATATATCTCAACTAAAACCTATATAAACCCCACCAAAAATCCTTATAAATTTTCTATATGTATTTTACTTCCCAAAAGACCATCCCAAGGGTCCTTAAGAGGATATCTAAAGGAGTTATTTCAATGAAGTGGTAATCTCCCTAGCTGGCCAATTCCCTCTTTTTATTCTTTCCCCACATATAATTCTATGTATTTATCAAAAAATAATAAATTAACTGTCCTAAATATAATAAAATTTTATTATGATTATGAAACCAACTTTTCCTATCCAATGTTTCATCAAATGAGAAAATGATAATGTCTCTCGTGCGTAATGGTGGACTACCACCTACCCGAAGTGAAGCGATTTGATTTTCCTTTTTTATTTACATGGTCAGTAATAAGGATATATTAATTAAAAATATATGATATATATGATATAATTATGAATCTAAAAAGTTTAATTACTATTTACCTTTCTTTCATTTCATCTGTTGAAAAGTGAAAATAATGTTCAAGCGTTCACATGCCCAACTATCACACTAAGTGGTGTAATTAATTTTTCTATCTCTAACATTTATGGATTATTATACATATATATATAAATATATATTTTATTTTTATCATTATTAAAATTATTTATATTTAGTATCCTTGGTCAATGCATTAGGACCAAAACATCTGGTCTAAACTTACTTGAAAAATGAAGCAGTTACCACCCATAATAGTAATTTTAATAAAGAATTAATAACAAACCTGAGAAAAAAGGATGTAATAAAATAATATAAGGTATGTAATATATTATTATGGTTAAATAATACTTTATTAATAAATCTATATTTTTTATATATGAGGTTTGAACACACACAATTAATGTTGGGCCAATGGTAAGGGTTTATTTCACAATCTCATCATTATTTGTGATTGTTTGTGTTTAAGTATCAGCCTAAACAATTATTTTATATTTATATCATAAATATAATATATTATATTATACTCTATTAATTTCTATAAATTACAATATTTACTTCCATTTTCCTCTCTTAATGTACTTAAGATACAGAAATAATGTTTTTAAGTAAAATTGACCTGGTTTTTTTACTTGGTCAGAAATATTTTACAACTATGTACGTATTTTCAATAAAATTATTTAAATAGTATTTTTAATACTATAAAAATGTTTAATAAAAATTACATGTTTTACTTTTTTCAAAGATCTTTAAAATAAATATTCTTGTCATTTTATAAATGAGTTTCTTTTGACTTTTTTACAACAAAAATTAAAGGAATATTTTTTTGTGATGTATATTGATTGAACATAATATATTTTCCTCTTTACTACCCAATAAATTGAATATTACATAAAAATTATTAGTATTTATGTTAAATGAAATTTTTTTCATTAGTATATTAGAAATTTTAGATTCTAAATTATTTATTTCAAATTGAAATTAGTATGTTCCTCATGAAATTATCCAGTGATCATTTTAAATTATTTTCATTCATGTCAACATTAATTGTTGAATATTGTGTTTTACTATGAATATAATCCTCTATATTCCAATTGATGGTTTATGATCAATTTTACTGGGAATGTATATAAATTTTATATTCTATTACTTTTAGTATGAAAAGGGATTTTTTAGGGAATGTTGATTATGATATATTATTTATTAATATAATGAATGAATTGGACATATTATGTAATGGGGGCCTATAATTTCATAGCCCCTTGATGTATTGTATTGTATAAAGAGGAAAAATGGGTTGGGTATTTAGATAAGGCTTTACCCATTTACGTAGATGTCATGGCATGAGGACTCATAAATGTTTCTATGATGTCCAACATTATGCATTCCATCATTATGAAATCAGTTATTAATGTCCATGTAATTATTTGAAAAGTTATTATATCCATGCATAAGGTTCAATGTCATTTTATTATCTATGTGGGGTTATTTTGTCACCCTTTATTCCTACCATGTAATTCATGTGTTACTTTCTTTTTCTATTCACATAATCGTACAGAACATCGGAGCTCAACAATTTATTATATTTCATATCCCTATGATTTAAAAAATTGTATTATCATTAATATATAGGGATATTCTAGTAGAACAATGGGATTCTCGATGAAAATACTATTTTTATTTTATTTTTTAAAATATAATGCAAGATTCCGGAATGCGTCTAGATTTCCAAGACTTCCAAAATATCATGTCATTCTAGATGATATCCCTTGTATCTAGTACTAATTTAATAATGTAACCACCAGCTCTAGGATACAAGAGTTGGGATATTTACACCCTCAACTGTTATATGACCGGGATGAACAAAAAGGATTCTCTTAGGTGATTTGATCTCCCTCTTCATTATCTCTTGGTTTTTTTATGAGTTATTAATAATGGGAGGTTTATCTTAGTGAGTTTAATACCTGGTAACCTCTTTTTCCCCATATTTTATGGTAAACCTTTCCTAAAACCCTAATTTTTTTGTAGTGCTAATTTTTGGGATTGTTCATGTCGGGATTGTATCAAGTGTAATTTAATTCTGATTGAAGCTCAAGACACTTGAGATAGGTGTTCCATACCATGATATGATTATTATATAATGATGTATGGCTTATATTGCTTGTGGGTTCATGTGTATTGTGATGACCCAGACCCCCCTTGGTCCCTTCCTTTTCCAAAATCCGGATCCTTAAGGGGTGCCGATCGGTGCGACCGATCGGTGAGACCGATCGGTGTGACCTATCGGCGGAACCGGCCGACGTCACCCGGCCTTGCCAAGTTGTTCCAGTAACGCTCCTTTTTCGCAAATAGGGTTTTAAACCCTATTCTGCCTCGTTTAAAAAACGTCTTAAAGACCCGAAACGCGCACAAAATTTTCGACTCATGAGTCGGTTTAAACCACCCAGCACCTTCAATGATGAGTCAAGCCGCGTGGTCAACCCACGACTTCCACGTCTTACGCGGTTCAGCGTTTTTATCTCAACCGCCCCCAGCTCTTATAAATTAAGGGTTAGGTCATGGTTTCTCCCTTCCTCGGTCGTGGATCTTCTGGTGCATCGGGCGCGCCGCGTCGTTATCGGAGAAGTTCTGCCTCCCCCCTTGACATAAGCGTTGGTCTTCTATCAGCAAGTAGGGAATTTCTCTCGTCTCTCACTTTTGTGTATCATGCGGGGTGGGCGTTATTTTGTTCCTATGGAATTGGTTGAACCGAACCTTAATGAAGATAATAAACGAAGTTCTAAAGAAAGAAGGGGAAGGGGTTGTGATCGTTGTTTATGATTTATCTTGTGATCATCCTTTTTAGTTGTGCTGGTTTATGTTTTTCTGAAAATTGAGGTCGTTGGTGGTCGTTGTATGTGTACTGATGAATCCCCTCGTGATGTTTTAAATGGGTTTCTGAAATTATGAAATCCTGCTGTGAAATTGGTTAACCACGTATACCCGGCTGAATAAGTTGGAAGAACCAGGATAAACCCTACTATGATAACTCTAGGTTAGAACACACAGGTTTGAAATCACGGAGTGTGTTAAGTATTTTAAAACTGAAATTACCCGGTGGTTGTGTGAATTTGGGGATGGGATTCCCTGTTGGTATGGTTTCGGTGGTTGTGAGTTTGAGACCGGGTGGTTACTCATTTATATCACAAATTGGGGAGAGATCCTCTGTTGACAGAACCGGGTGTGAGTGTTTTGGTTGATCCATGCTTTTGACGCTTTCCTTGGTTACGCTTATGGTAGTTGCCCAGTAGTGCTTAAAATTAATTGAACATTTTAACTGAACGTGAAACAAGAATGGGATGATGGGTTTTGTTGGCGAGAGTCGTGACTTGTGGCTCAGATATAGTGGTGTTATGTTCCGTAGGCTGGTTAGAAAAACCTAGACTTGGGTGAGTGCTTGTTACCTATATCTATACTTGTAGTTTTGTGTTTCTTATTCGCGCCCCACCCAAGTTGAGCACTTAGTGCCGAACACCCACATTTCATGGGGGAGGGTGTTTTTTCCAACACTATTCTTAGTGGCTGGTTATTAGCTCCTTTTCTGCTCCCTTTCCCGGATAGCCCAAGTATCTTCGGGCAGGCTGTGATGGCCTGAAGTCCATTATTAGCCCAAGAACCTTCGGGCGGGGTGGTGTGGTGGTTGGCCAGGTGTGTGCGGCAGGTGGTTTCCCAAGTGTCTTCGGGATGAGGCCCAGGTTTCTTCGGGTGTGGTGGTGGTTGTTCTGGCCTAGGTGTTTGCAGGCATGGTTACATGTGACAGTTGTGGCCCAGGTGTGTGCGGGCGGGATTCACCAGTGGGACTGTGTGCGGTTGAGGCCCAGGTGTGTGCGGGCGGGATTCAGCAGTGGGACTGCGTGCGGTTGAGGCCCAGGTATGTGCGGGCGGGATTTCGGCAGTGGGACTGCGTGTGGTTGTGGCCCAGGTGTGTGCGGGCGGGATTTCGGCAGTGGGACTGCGTGTGGTTGTGGCCCAGGTGTGTGTGGGCGGGTGTGGCAGTGGGACTGCGGTGAGAATGGCGGGATTGGTCCGATGCGTAGGATGTCTCAATAACCAGTGGGAAAGTGGCGCGGGGTACCCAAACATCGATGTGCTCTTATTATATATATTAAATGACTTGCGTTATTTGGGGAGTGAGCCTTGGTGAGGCCTGGGATGGATAGTTTTCCTTGTTAGGTGTTTGGTTTGCTCTTTTTCTCACGGGACTTTAGTACGTTCCCCCACTTGTGCACGAGAGTCTTGGTTTTCCCTACTGAGTGTACTTGTATGCTCACCCTACGTATATAAAACTGCTTTCAGGTTTCCAGGAGGACTTCGAGGATCACGCAGGACCTTACTAGCTCGGACTTTTGGAGCAGTTGCAGTTGTTGTTTTTTTTCTTTTTGGTACTTACCTTGTAGTCACCTTTTTGCACTTTGTGGCTTTTACTTTTGAAACATGCATGTGGGAATGGTTTACTTTTGGCATTACTTTTCTTTCTACCTTGGTGTTGTTGGGTTTTCTTCTCCTTATCTCTCGATCCTATAAAATAAAAAGGGTAATGCCTTCCATTTGTGAGAATTTTATATACCCTTGGTGCTAGTTGCCACTCCGGACCTATTGAAGGCGGGTTTCGGGGGTCATTATCTCTCCTTCAACTTAAAGAAGGAAGGGCCTGACAATCTGCTGACCCTTCCCTCCTTTTGGTGAAGGCGGGTCGTGACAGAATGGTATCAGAGGCAGGGTTTGAGAGGTAGGATGGATTCTGGAGTTATGAACAGTGAGGATTGCATGGGATGGTAAGGCAACAGCGTTGGGTGACCTTGGTGCGTGAATTAGGCCAGGGAAGACTGGCTAGGACACGAAATTTTAGGGCCCCCCGTGATCCGATGCAAGGACTCTGGGCCTACCGAACGACCAAGTGAGACCACACTAATTGCAGGGTAGAGACCCTAGGAATGGTACATGCATCATAAATGACTTGTGTTCTTATGTTTTTGGGGTATTTTGGGAATTAAGAATAAATTTAAAATTTTAAGAAGGATTTCTTTTTAGTATGCACTACTTGGGCTTAGGCATTCCTTGTTTACCTTGTAGCTATGGCACCTGGGAGGCTACCACGTGTGGTACAGGCGATCGAGGCCCCGGAGACTACTTTAGCCGATCGGTAGAGAGCTGATCGAGAGGAAGAGGGTGACTAGTGGAAAAAGACTCTTCGGTCCTTCCAGCGACAGGCCCTCGAGAAGTATGAGGGCAGCACCTCCGATATAAAGACGGAAGGCTGGTTAGAGGAGCTAGTTATAGCCTTCGGCCTGATTCGGGCCCCGACAGAGTACTGGGTTCCTCTGGCTGTTAGCCAGATGTGAGGAGCGGCACTTCAGTGGTGGATGCTTCACCTGGGGAATAGGAAAGAGTCTGAGGTTGCTTGGGCAGATTTCGAGAAGGAGTTCCGGGCGGAGTTCCTCTCCTCGACAATGAAGGCGGAGAAGAGTCAGGAGCTACTCTCCCTCCAGCAGGGGAGCATGTCCGTGAGGGATCATGGAATCAAGTTCCAGGACCTCCTACGTTTTGCTCCGGACCTCTTTCCCGATGAGGAGTCTCGGGCAAGACGTTTGGAGTAGGCGCTCCGACCCTCCCTCCAGTATGTTGTTACCCCCTTTACCCTTCCGATATACTTAGAGGTCCAGAAGAAGGCCGAAGTGGTGGAAAGGATGCATGCTCTGGGCGGAGTGTCACGAGAACGGATCCAGCTGGGACCATCGAAGGGGAAGGCCGTCAGCACCAGGCCTCCAGCATCGGGACCCTCCAGGTTCCGACCCACAGGGAGCAGACGGCAGCAGTTTCAGTTTCGATCCACTAGCCCACGTTCTTTCCCTTCAGGATCGGGACCACGGTGCTTCATCTATGGGAGCCCTGGACATCTCCGGAGTCAGTGCCCCGATCGGGTGCAGTACAGCAGTGGCAGTCTTCCCCAGCATCCGCCGTAGCAGCAGTTTCCAGCCAGACCCTTCTGGCAGCAGCAGCAGGGATAGCGAGCTCCCGCTCCTCCGCAGGAAGACATAGGAGGAGGCGGCCGATCTCAGGGCGCTCCCCAGGGACCTCGACCAGGGCGTGGTCAGGGAGGTGGCCGACAGCTGAGGGGCAGGGGAGCTGGGCGTGGATAGTTACACGCCGCAGAGGCAACAGTTCCAACAGGGCCAGAGGTTGTTCGGGGTTCGATCAATGTGTTTAGCACTCTTTCTTATGCTTTGTTCGATACCGGAGCTTCGCACTCCTTTGTTGCACCCAGTCTAGCCCGTGCCTTGGGTCTAGATGCCGAGAGACTTCCAGTGCCCCTGGTGTTGAGCACAGCAGTTGGAGGTCAGACCGACTTGTTGTTCGTTTGTCGGGGATGTAGACTGATGTTAGAGCCACATCAGTCGGTTAGGTAACTCATTCTGCTACAGATTCATCCATACAATGTCATCCTAGGCATCGACTGGATATTTTCTGTGTGTGCCGTCATCGACTGTTTCCAAAGAAGGGTGGTGTTCTCAGGTTTGGATGTCCAGCGTGTTACCTTCACCGGTGAGCGGAGCTGTCCGAAGGGAAACAGGAGGGAGGAACCTCTCCTCTCCTTGTTGACCGAGCTGACAGTGGAATCAGTAGATGCTGAGATGGTGGAAGTGCCAGAGACCGTCCGCGAGTTTATGGACATCTTTCCTGAGGAGGTGACGACTCTACCCCCTCGACGCGATATCGAGTTCGGGATAGACCTACAACCCGACGCTCGTCCGATCTCGATGTCTCTTTATTGGATGGAACCTTCGGAGCTACAAGAGTTGCGGATACAGATTGACGATCTGATGAAGAGGGGCTATGTCCGTCCGAGTGCGTCACCATGGGGCGCTCCAGTCTTGTTCGCAAGGAAGGCGGATGGTGGCCTCAGTTTGTGCATCGACTACAGGAGGCTGAATCGGGTAACGATCATGAATCGCTACCCTCTTCCGAGGATAGATGACCTTTTTGACCAACTGAGGGGGGCAGGATGGTTCTCGAAGATCGACCTGCGGTCCGGATACCACCAGCTGAGGGTGAAGGATAGCGACGTCCCGAAGACGGCGTTCAGGTGCAGGTATGGGCACTTCGAGTTCGTGGTCATGCCCTTTGGTGTTATGAACGCCCCGGCCGTGTTCATGGGGCTTATGAACTCCATCTTTCGGGAGTACCTGGATCGGTTTGTGGTGGTATTCATCGACGATATCCTGATATATTCAAGGTCATAAGAGGACCATACAGAGCACCTGAGGACAGCTTTGGAAGTCCTCTGATAGCACCATCTCTATGGGAATTTGTCAAAGTGCAAGTTCTGGACACGAGAAGTGCACATCCTCGGGCACGTAGTGTCTGAGCAGGGGGTAGCAGTCGACCCATCAAAGGTTGAGGCAGTTGTTTCTTGGGTAGCACCCAAGAATGTGGAGGACGTCCGGAGTTTCCTCGGACTGGCAGGTTACTACCGGAGATTCGTACCCAACTTCTCCCGAGTAGCAGCCCCATTGACAGCTTTGACCAAGAAGGACCAGGTTTTCGTGTGGAGCGAGCAATGTGAGTCTTCCTTCAGCTACCTAAAAGAAAACCTGGTTAGTGCCCCAGTGTTGAGATTACCAAAAGAAGGGATGGCCTATGATGTATTTTGTGATGCTTCAGGACAGGGCCTGGGATGCATGTTGATGCAGCAACAAGGGGTGATCTTTTACGGGTCCAGGCAGCTACGCCCCCATGAGCGTAACTACGCCACCCATGGCCTGGAGCTTGCAGCGGTCATTTTTTGCGCTAAAGTTATGGCGGCACTACCTCATCGGGGAATGCTTTGTGGTCTTCACAGATCACAAAAGCTTAAAGTATATCTTCTCCCAGCGGGACTTGAACTTGCGACAACGTAGATGGGTGGAGTTCCTCCAGGACTATGACTTTGAAATCTCGTATACTGAGGGCAAGGACAATGTGGTGGTCGATGCCTTGAGCAGGAGGACGCAGAAGGATGCGGTCCGAGAGTCAGCAAATGCCTGGAAGGCAACGGAGGAGTTAGATGCCTTACACTTGGATGTGAAGATGGATAGTGGCAGAGGCTGCCTATAACATATGATAGTGCAGTCATCTCTGTTTCGACAAGTGGAGGAGTCTCAGTGGGGGACCCCGAGTGCGAAGTGATGCGTGATCGGGTTGACCAGGGCGATGCTCCAAGAGAATGGACAGAGGACGGTCAGCACCGGATGCTTTTCCAGAAAAGGTTGTTTGTTCCAACAGTGATGCGTGGCAAGGTTCTCAGTGAGTTCCACAACTCACCCCTAGAGGTTCACCCAGGAGTTACCAAGATGTACCAGGGGCTGAAAAGGCAGTTCTGGTGGCCCGGAGTTAAGCGAGCGGTGGCAGAATTTGTGGCTAAATGCTTAGTATGTCAGTAAGTGAAGGCTGAACACCGGGTTCCAGGCGGCCTACTCCAGCCTTTAGCTGTTCCCGAGTGGAAGTGGGACGACATCTCAATGGATTTCATCACGGGACTACCCAATGTCCAAGGAGGGTGCGACGCCATCTGGGTGGTGGTGGACAGGTTGACGAAATCGGATCACTTTCTGGCAATCAGGGAGTCAAGTACTGTGGATGCTTTGGTACGAAAGTACGTGAATGAGGTGGTGCGGTTGCATGGAGTTCTGAGGTCTATAGTCTCGGATAGGGATGCACGGTTTACCTTGCGAATATGGAGAGGATTGCAGCATGCGTTTGGCACCCAGTTACGCCTTAGCACTGCTTTCCATCCCCAGACAGATGCAAAAACGGAGCGCACCATCCAGACCTTGGAGGATATGCTACGGGCATGTGTTCTGGACTCAGGAGAGTCATGGGTGTGATACTTGCCTCTAGTAGAGTTTTCCTACAATAATAGCTACCACTCTACCATCGGTATGGCCCCGTTTGAGGCTTTGTACGGGAGGCCATACCGTTCACCTGTGTGTTGGACCGAAGTAGGAGAAGCAGGCATCCTTGGCCCGGAGGTGGTGCAGAACACGACAGAGAAGATTCAGCTCATACGGGAAAGGATGAAGGCGGCCCAGGACCGACAGAAGTCGTATGCTGATACCAGGAGAAGGCCCTTGGAGTTTGAGGTTGGGGACCACGTGTTCTTGAAGGTCTCCCCGCGGCGTGGGCAACAGAGGTTCGGCAAGGGGGGTAAGCTTTCCCCCAGATTCGTCGGACCATTCGAAGTGTTGCGGCGGGTCGGCGAAGTGGCTTATCAGCTAGCGTTACCTCCGCTGCTGCTAAGGATACATGATGTCTTTCATGTATCCCAGCTCCGTCATTATCTGCACGATGATTCACACGTCGTTGATTGGGGTGAACTAGACATCGAGGACGACGTAACCTTTGTGGAAAAACCAGTGATGATCGAGGACCGCAAGGAGAAGGTGCTTCGTGGGCGATCCATTCCCTTGGTTCTTGTGTTGTGGAGACATGGCGGGCTCAAAGAGAGTACGTGGGAGAGGGAAGCACAGATGCATGCCCAATACCCCGGGTTGTTTTGATCTTTGTTCCTTTTGTACCTGTTGTGGTAGAACGTTTGACTTTGGCTATGAAATGTACTAGTTTATTTCCTCTGTTGTGTGTGAAAAGCCCCGGCTAAAGGGAAGAGGGAACCCGACCCCTAATCAAGACGCATTAAGGTGGATGCGATTAAACCCATGCGGGCGAGTCAGTGCCGCCCAAAGCGGATAATATCTTGACATGGGGGAGGGGAACTCCCCAAACCCACATGACCGGGCAGTTTGGCGTGGTATGTTGCTTGGTTCTTGACAGGGGAGTGTTTTTAGTTAGCAGAGGTTCACTCCTAAGAGGTATCTTTCGAAGATGGTTGTTCGGACCCTCTCTTTCCTTCTGGTTTGTTGTGATTCTCGAGGACGAGAATCGTTTAAGAGGTATCTTATGTGATGACCTAGACCCCCCTTGGTCCCTTCCTTTGCCAAAATCCGGATCCTTAAGGGGTGCCGATCGGTGAGACCGATCGGTGAGACCGATCGGTGCGACCGATCGGCGGAACCGGCCGATGTCACCCGGCCTTGCCAAGTTGTTCCAGTAACGCACCTTTTTCTCAAATAGGGTTTTAAACCCTATTCTGCCTCGTTTAAAAAAACGTCTTAAAGACCCGAAACGTGCACAAAAGTTTCGACTCATGAGTCGGTTTAAACCACCCAGCACCTTTAATGATGAGTCAAGCTTCGTGGTCAACCCACGACTTCCACGTCTTACGCGGTTCAGCTTTTTTATCTCAACCGCCCCCGGCTCTTATAAATTGAGGGTTAGGCCGTGGTTTCTCCCTTCCTCGGTCGTGGCTCTTCTGGCGCATCGGGCGCGCCGCGTCGTTATCCGTGAAGTTCCGCCTCCCCCCTGACATAAGCGCTGGTCGTCTATCAGCAAGTAGGGAATTTCTCTCGTCTCTCACTTTTGTGTATCATGCGGGGTGGGCGTTATTTTGTTCCTATGGAATTGGTTGAACCGAACCTTAATGAAAATAATAAACGAAGTTCTAAAGAAAGGAGGGGAAGGGGTTGTGATCGTTGTTTATGCTTTATCTTGTGATCATCCTTTTTAGTTGTGCTGGTTTATGTTTTTCTGAAAATTGAGGCTGTTGGTGGTCGTTGTATGTGTACTGATGAATCCCCTCGTGATGTTTTAAATGGGTTGCTGAAATTGTGAACTCCTGCTGTGAAATTGGTTAACCATGTATACCCGGATGAATAAGTTGGAAGCACCAGGATAAACCCTACTATGTTAACTCTAGGTTAGAACACACAGGTTTGAAATCACAGAGTGTGTTAAGTCTTTTAGAACTGAAATTACCCGGTGGTTGTGTGAATTTGGGGATGGGATTCCCTATTGGAATGGTTTCGGTGGTTGTGAGTTTGAGACCGGGTGGGTACTCGTTTATATCACAAATTGGGGAGAGATCCTCTATTGACAGAACCAGGTGTGAGTGTTTTGGTTGATCCATGCTTTTGACGCTTTCCTTGGTTATGCATATGGTAGTTGCCCAGTAGTGCTTAAAATTAATTGAACATTTTAACTGAACGTGAAACGAGAATGGGATGATGGGTTTGGTTGGAAAGAGTCGTGACTTGTGGCTCGGATATAGTGGTGTTATGTTCCGTAGGCCGGTTAGAAAAACCTAGACTTGGGTGAGTGCTTGTTACCTATATCTATACTTGTAGTTTTGTGTTTCTTATTCGCGCCCCAACCAAGTTGAGCACTTAGTGCCGAACACCCCCATTTCATGGGGGAGGGTGTTTTCCCCAACACTATTCTTAGTGGCTGTTTATTAGCTCCTTTTCTGCTCCCTTTCCTGGATAGCCCAAGTATCTTCGGGCAGGCTGTGATGGCCTGAAGTCCATTATTAGCCCAAGAACCTTCGGGCGGGGTGGTGTGGTGGTTGGCCAGGTGTGTGCGGCAGGTGGTTTCCCAAGTGTCTTCGGGATGAGGCCCAGGTGTCTTCAGGAGTGGTGGTGGTTGTTCTGGCCTAGGTGTTTGCAGGCATGGTTACATGTGACAGTTGTGGCCTAGGTGTGTGCGGGCAGGATTCAGCAGTGGGACTGCGTGCGGTTGAGGCCCAGGTGTGTGGGGGCGGGATTCAAGAGTGGGACTGCGTGCGGTTGAGGCCCAGGTCTGTGCGGGCGGGATTTCGGGAGTGGGACTACGTGTGGTTGTGGCGCAGGTGTGTGCGGGCGGGATTTCGGCAGTGGGACTGCGTGTGGTTGTGGCCCAGGTGTGTGCGGGCGGGTGTGGCAGTGGGACTGTGGTGAGAATGGCGGGATTGGTCCGATGCGTAGGATGTCTCAATAACCATTGGGAAAGAGGCGCGGGGTACCCAAACATCGATGTGCTCTTATTATATATATTACTTGACTTGCGTTATTTGGGGAGTGAGCATTTGTGAGGCCTGGGATGGATAGTTTTCCTTGTTAGGTGTTTGGTTTGCTCTTTTTCTCACGGGACTTTTGTACGTTCCCCCACTTGTGCACGAGAGTCTTGGTTTTCCCTACTTATTGTACTTGTATGCTCACCCTACGTATATAAAACGGCTTTCAGGTTTCCAGGAGGACTTCGGGGATCACGCAGGACCTTACTAGCTCGGACTTTTGGAGCAGTTGCAGTTGTTTTTTTTCTTTTTGGTACTTACCTTGTAGTCACCTTTTTTCACTTTGTGGCTTTTACTTTTGAAACATGCATGTGGGAATGGATTACTTTTGGCTTTACTTTTCTTTCTAGCTTGGTGTTGTTGGGTTTTCTTCTCCTTATCTCTCGATCCTATAAAATAAAAAGGGTAATGCCTTCCATTTGCGAGAATTTTATATACCCTTGGTGCTAGTCGCCACTCCGGGACCTATTAAAGGTGGGTTTCGGGGGTCATTATCTCTCCTTCAACTTAAAGAAGGAAGGGCCTAACAATCTGCTGACCCTTCCCTCCTTTTTGTGAAGACGGGTCGTGATAGAATGGTATCAGAGGCAGGGTTTGAGAGGTAGGATGGAGTCTGGAGTTAGGCACAGTAAGGATTGCATGGGATGGTAAGGCAACAGCGTTGGGTGACCTTGGTGCGTGAATTAGGCCAGGGAAGACTGGCTAGGACATGGGATTTTAGGGCCCCCCGTGATCCGATGCAAGGACTCTGGGCCTACCGAACGACCAAGTGAGACCAGACTGATTGCAGGGTAGAGACCCTAGGAATGGTACATGCATCATAAATGACTTGTGTTCTTATGTTTCTGGGGTATTTTGGTAATTAAGAATAAATTTAAAATTTTAAGAAGTTTTTCTTTTTAGTATGCACTACATGGGCTTAGGCATTCCTTGTTTACCTTGTAGCTATGGCACCTGGGAGGCGACCACGTGTGGTACAGGTGATCGAGGCCCCAGAGACTACTTTAGCCGATCAGCAGAGAGCTGATCGAGAGGAAGAGGGCGACCAGTGGCAAAAGACTCTTCGGGCCTTCCAGCGACAGGCCATCGAGAAGTATGAGGGTAGCACCTCCGATATGAAGACGGAAGGCTGGTTAGAGGAGCTAGTTATAGCATTCGGCCTGATTCGGGCCCCGACCGAGTACTGGGTTCCTCTGGCTGTTAGCCAGATGCGAGGAGCGGCACGTCAGTGGTGGATGCTTCACCTGGGGAATAGGAAAGAGTCTGAGGTTGCTTGGGCGGATTTCGAGAAGGAGTTCCGGGCGGAGTTCCTCTCCTCGACAATGAAGGCGGATAAGAGGCAGGAGCTACTCTCCCTCCAGCAGGGGAGCATGTCCGTGAGGGAACTTGGAATCAAGTTCAAGGACCTCCTACATTTTGCTCCGGACCTCGTTCCCGATGAGGAGTCTTGGGAAAGACGTTTGGAGAAGGCGCTCCGACCCTCCCTCCAGTATGCTGTTACCCCCTTTACCCTTCCGACATACTTAGAGGTCCAGAAGAAGGCCGAAGTGGTGGAAAGGATGCATGCTCTGGGCAGAGTGTCACGAGAAGGGCTCCAACTGGGACCATCGAAGGGGAAGTCCGTCAGCACCAGGCCTCCAGCATTGGGACCCTCCAGGTTCCGACCCACAGGGAGTAGACCAAAGCAGTTTCGGTTTCGATCCCCTGGCCCACGTTCTTTCCCTTCAGGCTCGGGACCATGGTGCTTCATCTTCGGGAGCCCTGGACATCTCCGGAGTCATTGCCCCAATCGGGTGTAGTACAGTAGTGGCAGTCATCCCCAGCATCCGCGGCAGCAGCAGTTTCCAGCCAGACCCTTCCGGCAGCAGCAGCAAGGACAGCGAGCTCCCGCTCCTCCGCAGGCAGACATAGGAGGAGGAGGCCGACCTCAGGGCGCTCCCTAGGGACCTCGACCAGGGCGTGGTCGGGGAGGTGGCCGACAGCCGAGGGGCAGGGGAGCTGGGCGTGGACAGTTACACGCCTCAGAGGCAACAGTTCCAACAGGGCCAGAGGTTGTTCGGGGTACGATCAATGTGTTTAGCACTCTTGATTATGCTTTGTTTGATACCGGAGCTTCGCACTCCTTTGTTGCAACCAGTCTAGCCCGTGCCTTGGGTCTAGATGCCGAGAGACTTCCAGTGCCCCTGGTGTTGAGCACACCAGTTGGAGGTCAGACCGACTTGCTGTTCGTTTGTTGGGGATGTAGACTAATGTTAGGGCCACATCAGTCGGTTAGGGATCTCCTTCTGCTACAGATTCAGCCGTACGATGTCATCCTAGGCATCGACTGGCTATTTTCTGTGTGCGCCATCATCGACTGTTTCCAATGAAGGGTGGTGTTCTTAGGTTTGGATGGCTAGCGTGTTACCTTCACCGGCGAGCGGAGCTGTCCGAAGGGAAATAGGAGGGAGGAACCTCTCCTCTCCTTGTTGACCGAGCTGACAGTGGAATCAATAGATGCTGAGATGGTGGAAGTGCCAGAGATCGTCTGCGAGTTTATGGACATCTTTCCTGAGGAGGTGACGACTCTACCCCCTCGACGCGATATCGAGTTCGGGATAGACCTACAACCCGACGCTCGTTCGATCTCGATGGCTCCTTATCGGATGGCACCTTCGGAGCTACGAGAGTTGCGGATACAGATTGACGATCTGATGAAGAGTGGCTATGTCCGTCCAAGTGCGTCACCATGGGGCGCTCCAGTCTTGTTCGCAAGGAAGGCGGATGGTGGCCTCAGGTTATGCATCGACTACAGGAGGCTGAATCAGGTAACGATCAAGAATCGCTACCCTCTTCCGAGGATAGATGATCTTTTTGACCAACTGAGGGGGGTAGGATGGTTCTCGAAGATTGACCTGCGGTCCGGATACCACCAGTTGAGGGTGAAGGATAGCGACGTCCCGAAGACGGCATTCAGGTGCAGTTATGGGCACTTCGAGTTAGTGGTCTTTCCCTTTCGTGTTACGAACGCCCCGGCCGTGTTCATGGGGCTTATGAACTCCATCTTTCGAGAGTACCTGGATCGGTTTGTGGTGGTATTCATCGACGATATCCTGATCTATTCATGGTCAGAAGAGGACCATGCAGAGCACCTGAGGACAGTTTTGGAAGTCCTCCGACAGCACCAGCTCTACGGGAAGTTGTCAAAGTGCATGTTCTGGACACGAGAAGTGCACTTCCTCGGGCACGTAGTGTCTGAGAAGGGGGTAGCAGTCGACCCATCAAAGGTTGAGGCAGTTGTTTCTTGGGCAGCACCCAAGAATGTGGCGGAAGTCCGGAGTTTCCTCGGACTGGCAGGTTACTACCGGAGATTCGTACCCAACTTCTCCCGAGTAGTAGCCCCTTTGACGGCTTTGACCAAGATAGACCAGGTTTTCGTGTGGAGCGAGCAATGCGAGTCGTCCTTCAGCTACCTAAAAGAAAAGCTGGTTAGTGCCCCAGTGTTGAGATTACCAGAAAGAGGGATGGCCTATGAGGTATTTTGTGATGCTTCAGGACAGGGCCTGGGATGCGTGTTGATGCAGCAACAAGGGGTGATCTCTTACGGGTCCAGGCAGCTATGCCCCCATGAGCGTAACTACGCCACCCATGACCTGGAGCTTGCAGCGGTCGTTTTTGCGCTAAAGTTATGGCGGCACTACCTCATCGGGGAATGCTTTGTGGTCTTCACAGATCACAAAAGCTTAAAGTATATCTTCTCCCAGTGGGACTTGAACTTGCGACAATGGATATGGTTGGAGTTCCTCCAGGACTACGACTTTGAAATCTCTTATACTGAGGGAAAGGGCAATGTGGTGGCCGATGCCTTGAGCAGGAGGACGCAGAAGGAAGCGGTCCGAGAGTCGGCAAATTCCTGGAAGGCAATGGAGGAGTTGGCTGCCTTACACCTGGATGCGAAGATGGATAGTGGCAGAGGCTGCCTATATCAGATGATAGTGCAGTCATCTCTGTTTCGACAAGTGGAGGAGTCTCAGTGGGGAGACCCCGAGTGCGATGTGATGCGTGATCGGGTTGACCAGGGCGATGCTCCAAGAGAATGGACAGAGGACAGTCAGCACCGGATGCTTTTCCAGAAAAGGTTGTTTGTTCCAAGAGTGATGCGTGGCAAGTTTCTCAGTGAGTTCCACAACTCACCCCTAGCGGTGCACCCAGGAGTTACCAAGATGTACCAGGGGCTGAAAAGGCAGTTCTGGTGGCCCGGAGTTAAGCGAGCGGTGGCAGAATTTGTGGCTAAATGCTTAGTATGTCATCAAGTGAATGCTGAACACCGGGTTCCAGGCGGCCTACTGCAGCCTTTAGCTGTTCCCGAGTAGAAGTGGGATGACATCTCAATGGATTTCGTCACGGGACTACCCAAGGTCCAAGGAGGGTGCGACGCCATCTGGGTGGTGGTGGACAGGTTGACGAAATCGGCTCACTTTCTGGCAATCAGGGAGTCAAGTACTGTGGATGCTTTGGCACGAAAGTACGTGAATGAGGTGGTGCGGTTGCATGGAGTTCGGAGGTCTATAGTCTCGGATAGGGATGCACGGTTTACCTTGCGAATCTAGAGAGGATTGCAGCATGCGTTTGGCACCCAGTTACGCCTTAGCACTGCTTTCCATCCCTAGACAGATGGACAAACAGAGCGCACCATCCAGACCTTGGAGGATATGCTACGGGCATGTGTTCTGGACTTAGGAGAGTCATGGGTGCGATACTTGCCTCTAGTAGAGTTTTCCTACAATAATAGCTACCACTCTACCATCGGTATGGCCCCGTTTGAGTCTTTGTATGGGAGGCCATGTCGTTCACCTGTGTGTTGGACCGAAGTAGGAGAGGCAAGCATCCTTGGCCCGGAGGTGGTGCAGAACACGACAGAGAAGATTCAGCTCATACGGGAAAGGATGAAGGCGGCCCAGGACCGACAGAAGTCGTATGCTGATACCTGGAGAATGCCCTTGGAGTTTGAGGTTGGGGACCATGTGTTCTTGAAGGTCTCCCCGCGGCGTGGGCAATGGAGGTTCGACAAGGGGGGTGAGCTTTCCCCCAGATACGTCGGACCCTTCAAAGTGTTGCGGCGGGTCGGCGAAGTGGCTTATCCGCTAGCGTTACCTCCGCCGCTGCTAAGGATACATGATGTCTTTCATGTATCCCAGCTCCATTGTTATCTGCATGATGATTCACACGTCCTTGATTGGGGTGAACTAGACATCGAGGACGACGTAACCGTTGTGGAAAAACCAGTGATGATCGAGGATCGCAAGGAGAAGGTGCTTCGTGGGCGATCCATTCCCTTGGTTCGTGTGTTGTGGAGACATGGCGGGCTCAAAGAGAGTACGTGGGAGAGGGAATCACAGATGTGTGCCCAATACCCCGGGTTGTTTTGAGCTTTGTTCCTTTTGTACCTGTTGTGGTAGAACTTTTGACTTTGGCTATGAAATGTACTAGTTTATTTCCTCTGTTGTGTGTGAAAAGCCCCGGCTAAAGGGAAGAGGGAACCCGACCCCTAATCAAGACGCATTAAGGTGGATGAGATTAAACCCGTGCGGGCGAGTCAGTGCCGCCCAAAGCGGATAATATCTTGATATGGGGGAGGGGAACTCCCCAAACCCACATGACCGGGCAGTTTGGTGTGGTATGTTGCTTGGTTCTTGACAGGGGAGTGTTTTTAGTTGGCAGGGGTTCACTCCTAAGAGGTATCTTTCGAAGATGGTTGTTCGGACCCTCTCTTTCCTTCTGGTTTGTTGTGATTCTCGAGGACGAGAATCGTTTAAGAGGTATCTGATGTGATGACCCAGACCCCCCTTGGTCCCTTCCTTTGCCAAAATCCGGATCTTTAAGGGGTGCCGATCGGTGGGACCGATCGGTGCGACCGATCGGTGGGACCGATCGGTGCGACCGATCGGCGGAACCGGCCGACGTCCCCCGGCCTTGCGAAGTTGTTCCAGTAACACTCCTTTTTCGCAAATAGGGTTCTAAACCCTATTCTTCCTCGTTTAAAAAAACATCTTAAAGACCCGAAACGCGCACAAAAGTTTCGACTCATGAGTCGGTTTAAACCACCCAGCACCTTTAATGATGAGTCAAGCCACGTGGTCAACCCACGACTTCCACGTCTTACGCGGTTCAGTGTTTTTATCTCAACCGCCCCCGGCTCTTATAAATTAAGGGTTAGGCCGTGGTTTCTCCCTTCCTCGGTCGTGGCTCTTCTGGTGCATCGGGCGCGCAGCGTCGTTATCCGTGAAGTTCCACCTCCCCCCTGACATAAGCGTTGGTCGTCTATCAGCAAGTAGGGAATTTCTCTCGTCTCTCACTTTTGGGTATCATGCGGGGTGGGCGTTATTTTTTTCCTATGGAATTGGTTGAACCGAACCTTAATGAAGATAATAAACGAAGTTCTAAAGAAAGAAGGGGAAGGGGTCGTGATCGTTGTTTATTCTTTATCTTGTGATCATCCTTTTTAGTTGTGCTGGTTTATGTTTTTCTGAAAATTGAGGCCGTTGGTGGTCGTTGTATGTGTACTGATGAATCCCCTCGTGATGTTTTAAATGGGTTGCTGAAATTGTGAAATCCTGCTGTGAAATTGGTTAACCACGTATACTCGGCTGAATAAGTTGGAAGCACCAGGATAAACCCTACTATGTTAACTCTAGGTTAGAACACACAGGTTTGAAATCACGGAGTGTGTTAAGTCTTTTAAAACTGAAATTACCTGGTGGTTGTGTGAATTTGGGGATGGGATTCCCTGTTGGTATGGTTTCGGTGGTTGTGAGTTTGAGACCGGGTGGGTACTCGTTTATATCACAAATTGGGGAGAGATCCTCTGTTGACAGAACCGGGTGTGACTGTTTTGGTTGATCCATGCTTTTGACGCTTTCCTTGGTTATGCATATGGTAGTTGCCCAGTAGTGCTTAAAATTAATTGAACATTTTAACTGAACGTGAAACAAGAATGGGATGATGGGTTTTATTGGAGAGAGTCGTGACTTGTGGCTCAGATATAGTGGTGTTATGTTCCGTAGACCGGTTAGAAAAACCTAGACTTGGGTGAGTGCTTGTTACCTATATCTATACTTGTAGTTTTGTGTTTCTTATTCGCGCCCCACCCAAGTTGAGCACTTAGTGCCGAACACCCCCATTTCATGGGGGAGGGTGTTTTTCCCAACACTATTCTTAGTGGCTGGTTATTAGCTCCTTTTCTGCTCCCTTTCCCGGATAGCCCAAGTATCTTCGGGCAGGCTGTGATGGCCTGAAGTCCATTATTAGCCCAAGAACCTTCGGGCGGGGTGGTGTGGTGGTTGGCCAGGTGTGTGCGGCAGGTGGTTTCCCAAGTGTCTTCGAGATGAGGCCCAGGTGTCTTCGGGCGTGGGGGTGGTTGTTCTGGCCTAGGTGTTTGGAGGCATAGTTACATGTGACAGTTGTGGCCCAGGTGTGTGCGGGCGGGATTCAGCAGTGGGACTGCGTGCGGTTGAGGCCCAGGTGTGTGAGGGCAGGATTCAGTAGTGGGACTGCGTGCGGTTGAGGCCCAGGTATGTGTGGGCGGGATTTTGGCAGTGGGACTGCGTGTGGTTGTGGCCCAGGTGTGTGCGGGCGGGTGTGGCAGTGGGACTGCGGTGAGAATGGCGGGATTGGTCCGATGCGTAGGATGTCTCAATAACTAGTGGGAAAGTGGCGCGGAGTACCCAAACATCGATGCGATCTTATTATATATATTACTTGACTTGCGTTATTTGGGGAGTGAGCCTTGGTGAGGCCTGGGATGGATAGTTTGCCTTGTTAGGTGTTTGGTTTGCTCTTTTTCTCACGGGACTTTAGTATGTTCCCCCACTTGTGCACGAGAGTCTTGGTTTTCCCTACTGAGTGTACTTGTATGCTCACCCTACATATATAAAATTGCTTTCAGGTTTCCAGGAGGACTTCGGGGATCACGCAGGACCTTGCTAGCTCGGACTTTTGGAGCAGTTGCAGTTGTTGTTTTTTTTCTTTTTGGTACTTACCTTGTAGTCACCTTTTTGCACTTTGTGGCTTTTACTTTTGAAACATGCATGTGGGAATGGTTTAATTTTGGCTTTACTTTTCTTTCTACCTTGGTGTTGTTGGGTTTTCTTCTCCTTATCTCTCGATCCTATAAAATAAAAAGGGTAATGCCTTCCATTTGCGAGAATTTTATATACCCTTGGTGCTAGTCGCCACTCCAGGACCTATTGAAGGCGGGTTTCGGGGGTTATTATCTCTCCTTCAACTTAAAGAAGGAAGGGCCTGACAATCTGCTGACCCTTCCCCCCTTTTGGTGAAGGCGGGTCATGACATGTATCCCTATGAAAAGTTCTTTTATGGTATCTATGTTATCGAGGAGGCCTATTGTGGTGTTGCCAACCCTTTAGAGGGGGCTGATAAGGCTATGAAATCATAATGATGGAATTGTGCTCGATTATATGGCAGATGGAAAGGTTTTTCTCCTAGGGAATGTGACCTTGAAAAAACCATTCGGGATTAGGTGATACTAGAATGGATTCGTAAAATTGGATAGGAGTTCAGGTGATGACTCCCTTGTTCTAAAGAGGATTGATGTGTGTTTTCATACTTATTTCCTTGTGACATTCGATGTATTGGTTCCCCTTGATAGAATGATGTGGCTTGGGATGTGTGTAACCTTCGTTAAGTGATAAGGTATGGGTTAGGTGTTTATAATGTGACCTATATTATGTGATAATGGATAGGTCAAATGTAAATAATGATGGCATGATTATGTCAATAAGGCATAGATATTGTTCATTTTTAGGATAATGATGATTACAAAAACATATATTCAGAGTGTGGATATAATGTAGGTTTGGTTAATAGTATGTGGTGGATTGGTTAGGAATGTTTTAAAATGGGATTATTATTTAGTATTAGTATATTTTTTTCATCATATGTACCTTTATACAGCTACTTTAGTTCTGTTAAACTCTCATTAGTGGTTTTCTAATAGGTGTATACTCACACCCTACGTGGTCATCTCAGTGCATGGGAAAACGTTATGGTTGGGTATCAAGGTAAGAGAACGGTCCCCATAATGGACTATTTAGTAGATTCTGGTGAAATGAGTTGGGGTATTTTCAGAAAATTATATGGTATATTTTCATTGATTTCTCGTTTATAATTATTTTTTCCTTTTTCCATTTTTTATATATTTTTTACTACACATTGGGATCTTATTTACTAGATATACAAGATATTTTATTCAATTTTGATATTACATGTGATGATCTTATTAACACTTATTCTATGATATTTTTTTATTACAATTATTACTATTATTTCAAATGTTGTGTTACATTGATTTTTATATGATACTAAGAGAAATGAATCCACAATGTGCCACTCAACCTATCACCACTATTTGGTAGACTCTTTTGTATGGGAAGTTGTGAATGAGGTAATGTTCTATATCATCTCGTACATATTAATTTGGGATATTATGTCACACATTGGTATTAATGAACCTCTCTTTTCATGACTTATTAATTGGAGCTCTATAGAATAGAGTAATGATATATAGGACTCTAATAGGGGAGATAACCTTATGCCTATCAAGAATTTGTATGGTGGACCTCTAATTTACTAGGGAAGTGGGATTGATTTTATTGGATTTTCTATTATAGTTTCATGTTATTATTGGTGTTTTTTGTTATGGTTTATGGTATTTTTTCTTTACGAAATTTGAAAAATTTGGTGAGTTCGTCAATCATGTAGGTGCATTTATATTTAAATTTCATGTATATGGTTTCTTCTATTAGATATAGAATTAAATTAATTATATTCTAGAAATAACATATTATGGTTTTCTAATTATATTATAGGTGAAATAAAAAAACATTTTGTTGTGTGTGTTTATTATGTTTCTTATTATAATATGAAAAAAACATGAATGTACCAAAGACATAAGTTTATGACAGGGGTGAGTACTAGGGGATAAGCCTAGTAGTTTTGGTCACCCTTTTTAGAGGTGTTCCTCTTTGTTGTAGTGTGCATTTTTGTCTATTTATTAATTAATTATTAAAATAACATGTGGATGGTTAATGAGTATGATTGAATTTGTTTTCTATATATTATGGGGAATCAATGTAGATATATGGTGAATTTTTCTATGTTAAGTGATTAATTTGTAGAATTAAAAAATGTAAATCCATTTAGAATTATTGAAGAAGTCTGGTGATCATTCTTAGAGAATTGTTTTGGGTTCATGGAATTATGTTGGTTGTTAGGATTGATAAATTCTCCTTGTTAAGTGTGATTATTGAAGATTTGTTCTTATAGACCTAAAACAAGTTAATTTAATAGGAAATACACATTGTTTATCGCATTTGAATAGGATCTTGGTATACTGATTATCAATAATCATTAGTTTTATGAAATGAAAAGTTTTAGATGAATCATATTTAGATCATCTAATATTAAATATAATCATTTGAATTATTTATTTGAGATGATAACAATTATTACCATGCAATATTAACATTATTTTATGTGAATTATTAATTTCTTAATACCATATAAATATTAATTTCCAGGAATAAATGTGATTATTGATTGAATAGAAATTAAATAAAAAAGAAATGTGATAATAAGGACACATTTCATAAAACAAGTGAGGTCCATGGAAATATTATTTTTCATGAATATTTATTTATGGAATAACATTGTTAAGTATATGAAACATATTCATATATTTTTTCATGTTGAGCAATATTGTTTCAGGATTTTCAGTTCATACTAATTATATTATTGGACGTTTTACTATGTTTTTATTTGGTGGGATTCTATCAAAAAATTGGGCCAAGCCGCAGCCAACCAAAGTCCCCCACAATAATACATATGGGACACAGGTTAAACTGGTGGGAGAGGTTAAACCAAGACATCTATGATCAGTAGGTTGGTGAATGTTTTTTAATATACCCCATAGGAAGCATTAATAGTGTGCACATGGAATACAATGGGTGAATATGGGAGGCCGTGTGGGTGAGTGGGTGAATATTATTGCAGGTCTTGAACCCCGCTATCATCTTGAAGCACTGATCGAATGAAATCATTTGTTAAGGAGTGATGAGCCTCTACTGAATTTATTTTTGGGAACCTAATATTTTGGGTACTGTTCCTCTATTAAAAAGTAAATGATATAATTCACACCACACAATGATATTAATCTAATATGTTTAAGAAATATATTATCATATTTAACCTCTATAATTCTTAAGGCCAACTTAATGATACTATTTCAATTCTAAATGCGTAATTAGATGATTTTCCTTCTCTATTAATCAATGAAACTCAAAAAACATGTAGAAAAATTCATCCCAATATCATTTGTGCAATTTTTGTCTTTCATGGATATGATCTTCTAATGTTTATGATACCACCAAATATGATATGGAGTTATAGGAGGATGATAATTCACCATTATTAATGGATAAAAGGACTATGAAAATATTATTTCATTCATTAGAGACTCTCACTAAGATAAGAATATTATCTAGAATGATGTGATTCCCTAATTTTAATCGTCTCATAATAAAAAAATTAACATTTAATGAAATATTTTAAATGTTGGTTTCTTTTAGGTTTTTAATGTCAGTATTGAAAAAATGTGAAAAATGAAGTTGACTTTGTGGTAGAAAACTAAATAAATTTAGGGATTCCACTACAAATACTTATAAATCATGCTATAAAATGCTATTGTCATTCAATATATTGAGAGATCATAGTTTACTAAGAAACAGAGCATGATCACTATATTATTTTAGGGAGGGGTAAAAGGTACCATGAATTTATCTATTGTCACGAAGAATAATTCAAATTGTGGTATTCATACATATAGAAGAAGAAGATCCCATGGACCATCGACTGGATTTTTTCAAACTCATAGAGCTTCATGAAGAACTGGTTCTGTGAAGCCCTTCATGATTAGGATAATTGTATTGAGATATAGTGAATCTGTGTATATAACATCATTCTGTTTTAGAATAGAGAGTGGAATAATATAACAAATGTGTTTGTGAACATAACATACTTGAAAAAACGATTTTCATCACTATACACTTTTTAATGAAGAATATATCATGCATACAAACTTGTGTATAGAGAAGGATAAAATGAAGGTTACATGATCAGTTCATGAGAACAATTTATATTTGTAATGTCCTGACCTTGGTGCCACACACCGGTGCACCAATCTAGTCAATCACATGACCTCAAGTGCACCTCCCTATACACCAATGTCTTTTGAATTACATTGAGTTTCTAATATCTATCAGGGGGAGATAATACTCTCTTTTAAAAAGAATCACAATAATGTAAATAAAAATACAATAACCAAAATATATAACTTATAAATGAACCAAAAGAGTGTCACATTACGACCAAAACATGAATAAAATATTAAAAAACTAAACTAAAGATATTCAAAGCTAAATATATATTAAGTATAAAATTAAAAAAACCAAAAGAAAGATGCACTAACAATCCCATTTGGGTCTTGACACCATTTCAAGTTCCCTCATCCATGATCCATCCCAACACACCCATCTAACAGAGGCATCTTTTCCTTGTCCAATCTTGTAAACATGATTTCTATTTGGATACCAAACAGTAAGACCCAATATAATGTGATTAAAATTCATTAGGCTACCATCAATGGTGTCTAAATTAATATCCAGTCAATAAATGGGTATTCAGATGTATAAATAATTAAGTGCAATGAATTAGTAATGTACTATCACGTTTTCAATTATTCTACACTTAACCACAAAACCTCATGGGTTCCAGAGGACACTCGAACTCTCAATACATTCTTCAACTCATACGGGTGTCTAAACCAAATCACAACACCATGGTCAACATTTATCCTTTCATTTCAAATCTTATCACATCCCATTGTAACCACTTTCTAATTGCAACTCACGAACATTGAACATCATGTCAAACACCCCATGGGTGTTTGGAGCCTCTATTCTTATCCCACATCACAATATCACAAGGGTATTAGGAGCCTCAGTCTATATCCCACAGATAAATATCACATGGGTATTTAGAGCCTCAACCCTTATCCCACTCTGGCTATTTCATACGTGTATTTAGAGCATCGGTCCTTATCACATACACATTTATCATAAATTGATATTTAGAGTATCAGTCCATGTCCCCCACATATTTATCACATATATCACATCAGTCAATGTTAATCAAAATTAACCCTCTTATGAAATTTTACAATATGATATAACATTTCAATATTCATAAAAATCATGGTTTAATTCTCTAATCACATGGAATAAAATAAACAATTCACTATTAAACAATTTTTTAATATTAATTATTATAATCCCTTAACCCATTAATGGTTGATCAAACTGTCTCATTATTTCCATTTTCAATTAATTTATAATCAAATTAACTAAAAAAATATACTATGTTAATTTACCATTAATTATATAATCACAATATCCCATTAATTGGTTCTCTAGTTAATTAGTCCAATTCCGCAATCCAAAAATCACAATAATTAATTCACCAATTAATTCATCCAATTACACATTACCAATATTCCATTAATTAATTAAACCATTAATTAATCCAATTATAAATTTACAATATACCATTAATTAATTAACCAAATAATTAATCCAATTCCACATTCCAAAAATCCGGTTAATTAATTCTCTAATTAATTAATCCAATTCCGTAATCCCAGTTCCATCTAATCCATAATTATATAAATTAATTATTCAATAAATTTACTCAATTAAATATTCAATTATAAATTTTTCCAAATTAAATTACAAAACAGATAAATGCAATTGTAATTAATGATGATGGGAATTGAATATAGAGCACATACATAAAAATTAAAGATGAACTCTCACCAATGGAAATTCTTAATTGAATAAGAACAATCAAGACCATGACAAAGAATGAGATCTAGATCTAAATACTAGATTTAAAATTAAATGGATTATATCTATAATAATCTATTTCTATATCCATCACACAAAAAAGAAACATATCATTAAACGATGAGAGAAATACGGGAGAGAGGGGGAAACCAATCGGAATTTTAATCTTTTACCATACGAGCTTCCTATCTTCAATATAGTCTTTGAATCATCGTTAATGACATTTTTAAGGCCCTGTATTCCATCCAAGAGCCTCCAAATTTGATATAATTTTTTTAGGGTTGAGGTAGGATCAATTTTGGTTGAATTAGAGGAGTTCAAATATTTTTAGATTAATTTTTGGGGGATTTAATATCTGCATGCATTGTTTCTAGTACAGGGCGATCAGTTTTCCCTAATCGTTTTTCCAAACCATCTGCCTCACACAAGGGTGTCACATGGCTACTACTAAGAGGTAACATTTTTTGAAAGTTGTTCCCTAATTATGTGAATATCCTCTGTTTATGTTCTCATGGTTTTCTAGGTTGGGATTACATTTTTCTCCAATCTTCTTCCAATAATGAGCTTCCCATATTCCTTCCAAAATTCTATGACTTCACAATAAAAAAACTCTAGGTAAAATCCAAAAACAACGACTTAAGAAAAATAAAAAAAAATCATGTAAATGAGTTTGAGACGTCTTTATAAATGTTTAGGATCTTATACTATCCCCATCTTATAATAGCTCATCCTCGATAAGTAATCCCAAGAATCTCTAGGATTACGAGTTAAGAATATCGTCCACTGAACCCACATATCAACTCCTCTATCTAATGATTTCTCTTGAACATGGTAATGTTGTAAAAAAATGATCAAATGGCATTATATTTCCTCAAAACACATTATCACTATAATAATAAACATGTATTAGACACTCCTCAAAGGATGAATCTATCTAAAGATCTACATCATCCATATAGATCTCCTGATAAGGGTTATAGTGATACCATATAAGTTGTGGCACATGAAAAACATCGTGAATAACACTATACCTTTTTGGAAGAGACAATTGGTATGATGCCAGCCCGATTCTCTCCACAAACTCAAATGGTCCATCAAACTTGGGAACTACCATTATCTATTATTAAATCCTATGCTAACCCAATCTATGTAACACTCAATGGAAAATAGATTCACACTCTGTAAACTCTAGGGTTCATCAATGTCAATCCTAATAAAACATTTTTATAATCTAATCCCTAACCATAAACTTTTGAATTAGTTGAACCTACTCCAACATCTCTTAAATGATACTTAACCCCAAGAGCTCAAACTCACTTGCCTCCATCAATTATAGTGGTGACCATCATGGTATAACAGAAAGAACTTAATAAGGTTACATCTATATATTATCCTGGTAAATATTGTTATAGGAGAAATCATCGAGTAGTATGTGATTCTCCCAAGACCCATCGAAGTAAAGAACCCATGCTTGCAGTATATCCTCAAGAACCTATACAGTATTCTCTGAAGGCCCGTCTTTCTGTGGGAGAAATATCATGATCAGTAAAAACAATATACCAAGAGAATTTTATAAGACCTTCAAGAAGTGTGACTTAAACCATGATAAATGGTCTGAAACACAACTATGTGGAACCCCTTGCAGATGGTCTCTCTCCCAAATATACATATTTTTCAATTATTCCACTGAGAATGTATCTAGTATATAAAAGAAATGTGTTGATTTTTTATTCAGTTGATAAACACTCAAATTGCGTCCTTCTTCCAAATCATACTTGGGAAACCCACCACAATGTCTATAGTAACATTTTCACATTCACATATAAGAATTTGAAATGGATTTATTAACCCTCCAGTTCATTGATCCTCATGCTTCACTTATTGATAGGTGTATCATAATTTCACGAACACTTCAATATCCTTTTTCATTCCCAACCAACATTACATTCATCATAGAGCATGGTATGTTTTGTTCAAACTGAGATTCACCTCCCACTTCAAGGAATGAAATTCACGCATCAACTTCTCCCATATTATCATAATCACAATAACCAAATTTTTCATATGCATGATTTCATCCGCATTTATGGTCCAATTTTAAGGTGAAACCCCACCTTCAAGGATTTCCCACATGGAAAAACATTCCAAACCCACATAGTTAATATCTCAAATATGTCTCAAATGAATATAATTTATTGAAAATGAAATGAGAGTTATCTAATCTTGACACTCTTGAACAAAAACCTAAATATCATCATTTAAAGTCATAATTTTCAACTCATCACTGGACTCATGAACAACATGTGTCTTTGTTTTATTGCTTAAATTATCAGTAATAATATTGGCCATCCCAATAATATATGATAGATAAAAATTGAATAACTGTATATACTCAACACACATTCACCGATGGGGATTTAAATATCTCTATGAAATGATATAATTTAAGAACATCTAATTTGTATAAATAGTAAACTATTATCTCAATAGATAATACCTCTTCCACTTCAAAGAATAACCTGCTACTACTAGCTCGAGGTTTTTCAAAGGGTATTTTTGTTCTTGTGGCACCAACTATAGAAACCCATATTCCCCAACTCAATCATCCTACTTCATCATTTTTCCAAGACTAATCACTTTTGTTTTAAAATAACATTATATACTCATATCCTTGCTCAAGTAGAATTAATATTGGTGTTGATTTCATGTATTTCATCAACTCCTATAATGAATTGTCATGTTCCTTTGATCATTACAAATTTATTCTCTTCATGTTGAGGCATGAAAGTGGTGCTTTTAATCACGAAATGTATTGGATGAACCTCCTATAATAACCCTTTCTGCCAGGAAAATAATCGAAATCGACGTTTTCTTTGGGTTTCTCCCATGATCTAAAGTCCAAAAATATTCTTTGGGTCTGCTGAAAAACCTTCCAATGAGATTATGTGACCTAGGAAGTGTACCTGATCAATCAAAACCCATACATAGATTTCATGGTGTATATATAATTCTCTCTCAGTGTACTCAATATGGTTTCAATTTTTTGGGAATGATCATTATGTGTCCTATAGTACATCATTATTTAATATACAAACACTACACCAATCTGATCTAGTTATGGATGGAATTTTTTTTTCATCAAGTCCTTAAAGACCAATGATGTGTTCATCAACCCAAAAAAATTTACGATGAAATAATTAAGTCCATACATGATTCTAATAGTAGTACTCAGTCTATCATATGGTAAAAATCTCAATTGATGATACCCATATCTCATGATGATCATGGATAAAACATAAGCTTCCCTAGATTGGTAAGAAATATCATTGATACATGGATGTGGATACCAATTCCTTACTATCATTCAGTTTCATATTAGGCAATCAATACATAATTATATAGTCTTTTAAACCTTATTCTATTCAAAAAAATGGTGAACCCTAATGAGACATACTCAAATATATAAAACCATCATCCATAAAATCTTCCAATTAATTATTTAGATATTGACACACTATTGGTTTCATTCTGTATAGTGGAATAAAAATTGACTCAACACCCGTCATGAGATAAATTATAAATTCAAAATCAATCTTAAGTGTAATCCCGGAAAATTCCTCAAGAAACACATCCTAAAATTGGTCCACTATGGGTGTAAACAATCATGATTAACACCTAAATTATCCAGAAATAGACTAGATTCTTGGGCGGTGAGCCCCCACAATTATAGATGAACTGGCCCTACACGGCTAACCTGTATATCCCCCTCTCTATGGTGAATATAATTTTCACCCTCAAGAGTTGAAAACATTACTCTCTTATGGTAACAATATATTTGGTATTCATATGAAACTAACCATTCCCTACCCATGATTAGGTCAAAGTCATACATATTGATAATGTAGAGATCCAAATGAAAATTATACTCACAATCCTTGAGATAACACCCCTTATACAGACATATTTCACATGACTGTACTACCAAATGTGTATCTATCATCATAATCCCTCCAATAAATACCACCTTTAGTTTTAACCCATTAAAGAGTTGTGCAGATAGAAAAGAATGTGAGGTATCAGTATCAAACAAGGCACTATCTAGTGTAGAAACTACACGAATAGTACCTTAAAATAATGATGGTCCAACCTCACTATCTACCAGTGTAGGTTGAATGATGTGAAATTTTCCTGCCGTTCATCCATGTGATGTAGTTAGAGTCCCTTAAGCTACACCAATCGGCTGATATAGGCATTGTTTCATAAAGGAACCTTGTTCACCTGATCTACCACCATGACTTATACAATTCTATCTTCTTGAATAATATGGTGTAGAGGATCCCTTTCCCACACTCTATTTCATCTTAGATGCTCTATTATTTCACATATATTGTGGGTTACTACAAAACTATTGTGTATGTCATATCCTACCGTAAGCTGGGCACTCTCCAGGTGGTGGAAAAAATGCCTATGAATGTGACTCATCCTACCATGCAAGTTTCAAAGTACTTGAGTAACACCCTTTTCTAACCAATCCTTCCATGTGGTCACACTTCTTTCCAATGATCCAGTTGACATTCTCATAATGTATCTTCCTACCCTTGGAAGATATACGTCCCGATCATCCAGTATAAACTAGATGTTCTCCACGGGAATATTCATTCATTTACCCCATAGATAAGAGAGCCTAATATACCACCTCATAAAACTTCATTAATCAAAATATGCTAACCTGGGATTTAATATCACATTTAAGTCTATCCTAGAAATTATTTTCCGTAGTTGTCTCATCCACTACCATCAACGGATCAAATCAATACATGTCACTAAAGAAACTAGCATATTCTATCATAGGATGTCTCCCTTAAGTTAACCAGTTAATCTCTACATCCCTATACTATCTCAGAGACTTAGTAGAAATGTGTTCTTAGAACTTCTGTAAAAACTCATTTCATACCATAACCCGGGAATTCCTGATCTATTCCTAAATATCCAGCAAGTGATTCACTAGTCCTACTAATATATAAGAAACCAACCTGACCTTATTCTCAATAAGAGTCTCTAAATGGTCATTTAATGATTTTCTACACTATGTAATAAACTCAACTTCCTCGAGTCCACCCTCTCTAGGGATAGTTGGAGGGTGATGAAACTGAAACTCCCTTTCGTATCAAACAAGATTTAAAAATCCATAGTTTGTATATCTCCATAAACAACATGAATAAAGAAAATTTCTCTTAGAATTTCTCTCTCAATCCTTCACCTGAAAGTATTGATCTTTCATGTTTCACTACTAGAGGATCTTTTCCAGTCATGTCCTCATATCATGAAATTAGAAAACATCTTCATTGAGGAATATCTATACAATAACAAACACACATATGAGGACATATAACTCAACATTAACATAGTTATGGGGATTCACATAAATCCTTAATGAGTTATCACCCAAACCCCACCACATGTTCAAAACTGAGGCATTACCACTACCCTTAACCATCCACCAACTAGGTCATTGTTATAAATGGTAATAAAATATTAATTATTCATGTTTCCCATTAGAAAATAATTTATTTAAATATTTTACCATTTTAAATATTTTAAATCATATTAGGAACCTTTTTCCTTTCAAATACATAAGGAATGAAAAATATTTCAATCTCAAAAACTAACC
This sequence comes from Viscum album, assembly GCA_963277665.1. Lineage (NCBI taxonomy): Eukaryota > Viridiplantae > Streptophyta > Magnoliopsida > Santalales > Viscaceae > Viscum > Viscum album. The sequence continues at coordinate 1,501,652,404 of OY728123.1, forward strand.
CACCAATTGAATTCTTGTGTGTGACAAAAATGTTGCAAGTCCCAACATAATCCGGAGTTCCTAGAATGATACATGAATACTCAACACTCATTTCATAATGGGACACAAGTTAGGTATCATAAAATATCAACAACAATATTCACATTACAAAACTAGTACATCACTCGAGGTGAAATAACATCTGAATATAACAATACGCAATAAGAATCCCAACCAATAATAACAATAATCCCACCCTGGGTTCTTGGATTTTAACCTCATACATGGGTTAGAAACACACATGTATGGGTTCTCAACCGAGTCCCACCTCATTAAATTATTCTTTATACCTTTCCAAAATATTAAATAAAATAACAACGAATAGAAAACTCCTTTGATGCCACTTTTTAATCTCCCAACCTTGTTGTCACACACTAGTGCCTTGATCCAGTCAGTCACATGACCATAGTCAAGGCTCCCTGTATACCAGAGTCAATCTACTAGTAGAGGATAATATTGATCATGGGGAGAATATACCCTCTTTATCAATATAGAACAACATTTAAAATGAAAAAACATTGTCTGAAATATATATCCAAAACACAAACAAACCAATATCACATGATGAATAAAATATGAATTCAATATAAAAAAAATAGAATATATGTTAGGGTAAATACATATCATGTTTCAAATGAAAAATCATAATTTATACACATTACCACTCCCAAGAGGGTCACAAGACCATGTATGGTCCCTCATCCATGATCCATCCCAACTCATCTATATAACATAGGCCTCATGCCCTCATCCATTCCTACAAAAATGAAGTCTTTTTAGGTACCGATCATAAATCCTGAACAGGGTGTGTGTATAAATAAATAGTTCACCACAAACGGAATCTAAAACAATATAAAATCAATAATAGTTTATTTCGTTCCATAAAGAATAAACTATAATGTTTAAGTTAAAAGATATATCATTTGGAATTATAGTTTATTTGATCCCATAATCCCTTAAGATCTGAAGGACTCCATAACCAGAAATACCAACTTCGGCACATTCCATAGTCTGATCCATTACAAAATACCATAGTCTTACCTTATCATTTCCTTTAAAATCACATCACTACCCATTTGATCCATAGTCCAATTCCAACTCTTGGGTGTAAAACGTGGTTTCTAACACCCCTTGGGTGTTTGTAACCAATGTAATTTTCCCACAACATAATATCACATGGGTATTTGGATCCTAATCATTATTCCCCAATGTAATATCACACGGGTATTTGGAGCCTCAATACATGTCCCACACTTTCTATCTCATATAGGTACTTGAATCCTCATTCCCTATCTCACACACATTTATTATAAATTGGTTTTCGTAACCTCACCTCTTATCTCACAAACATTTATCAAATATATCACATGAATCAAGGTAAATCAATATTAAAACTCTTTTCACATTTCACATCTTGATATATCACTTTAAATTTACAAAAATTCATGGTCCAACACTCTAATCACATGGAATAAAATGAAAAATTCACTATTAAACCATTTTTCAATGTTCAATATTATATCCCATTAGCCAATTAATAGTCAAACTGACTATCTCATAATTTACATAGTCAATTAATTCCTAATCACATTAATTGACCAAATACACCATCCCAATTTCCCATTAATTCCACTATAACTATATCTCATTGATAAATTCACCAATTAATTAATAAAATTTCATTATCTCAATATCCCATTAATTAATTCCCCAATTAATTAATCCAATTCCACATTCCAAATATCCCATAAATTAATTCACCAATTAATTAGTCCAATTCTGCAATACCAATGTGCCATTAATTAATTCACTAACTAATTGATCCAATTGTGCAATCCCAATGTCCTATTACTTAATTCACCTATTAATTAATCCAAATATTCCATCCTTCTTATAATTACATAAATTAATTAATTAAATAATTTATTCAATTCAATATTGTAACTACCCGAATTCGGAGCCACTCAATTGGTGCCCCGTACCCGGTTCGCCACATGACCTCAAGCGCATTTCCCGAAACGCCAGAGGCTGTCGACTAGGTGTGAGGGCCTTGGTGAGTCATAGGGGAAACTATGACCTCATTTGGTACGGTATACAAAGGAAAGGAAATAACAGTCAATAGTGGAAGTAGTCAACATCATTAAATAGCTGAATCTAACAGTGCAAAAAATTAATATATTGTCATGATGATAATGATGCACTAGGTATAAGTATCTATGGAAAGAATCAAAACACAACAATATGCTGAAATTCAACTGAGAAGCAAGGTATGAAAAGTAACAGCAACTCCATTAGCATCACAAGACTACGCTCGGTCTTATGCTCTCCAGCTCCAACCAGCAATCATGTACCTGAAGTAGAGGGGCCACAATCCCTATCCACACCTGCAACCATATAACATGTTTTGTCTGAAAGCCGGACCCAACAGGGTGTGACACTAATCTCAGTAGGCCACCACCACAATATTTGTGCCCTACTATCAGTGATAAACATAGAAAAAGTAAAGAAAATAAATGCTGTCGAGAAACAGGCGTATACTAAAGTCAACAATCATAAAAATCTCCATTCACATTTATTTATTAACTCAATTTAATCATTTAGTTACCAATCAAGGAATATAGGAAATAGAATTATAATCTAAAATCATAGCAAGTAACACAACATGTATCTCAGAAAACTACATACACAATAAGCAGTACAAAACCATAGCTTGTTCTTTAGCTTGGTGGACTCGTCACAACCAACCAAACAATATTCACACAGACTTTATGGGTTGCTCATACTAGCAGAACTCTCTAGTCAAATAATCATACAAAGGTACAGACACTCCGGGAAGCTCTGGCCGTAAATTCCCCTATGGTCTTGCAATGATAGATAAACACTCTCTAAGGAATCACTTACATCTAATTCACCATGTAGTCTCGACACATAACTAAGGAAACCAAGAAGGAGCACAAATTCTAATTTTGATAGGTACTGCGAACGATACTAATTAATAACTGACTCTCTAGGGAATCCCTTAATCATTAATTCCCTATTCAGTCTACTGCACCAGGTTCACAGAGCCCTGAGAAGTCAAGTCGTGCGTGAACGAATATTATTATCCCTAAGTAAGTTCAAAAAATACTTGGCTAATAGCTAAAATGAATCAAATTCATACAAGAAGTGAGAAATACATGTAAACAATTATATCAAGGTGGGAAATCAATGCAACAAGGTCTTCCTTATAGGAAACCTAAGACAAACGGCGATAAACAGCCTTAACAAGGGAAACATTCATGGGGTGATCCTCAAACATGCTAACAAGCAATCATTATTTATCTAATAGTCTCAAGCACAAAATCAATCTAAGACAGATAATTAAGTAGGATCAAAACCCTAACCCGAGATACCTGATACATGGGTATCTGACACTTTTTCACAAAACCCAAAGACATTCAACATAAGTCACCAAACTACCAACCTCGATCCTAGGAGATCGATATACTTGAACCTCAGCCCGTGAATCGTCCAAGAATGGAGTAGATCTGTAAAAAAGTCTAAAATGTTCAACCTAAGATAACTATCATAAGAGAAGAAATCCAGAAACGTGGCCAAAGAGGATCCAATAACTCACTGATGTGATTCTATTGCAACCAACGACGTTATATTCAGATAACCGGTGACAGATCTGTGGCTCGGAGAAGATATGTGGTTGTACCCTCGCTCTCGGTTGAAGAAGCTAGAGAAGAAGGTGTTTTCGGGGTTATGACTTGACCCCGGTCCATTTAACGAAAAAAACAAAGTACACGGCATATACTTTTGGAGTACACGGCATGTACTAAGCCTTTCTGTACTGCGAATTAAGCAGGCTCCACATCACCCCTACATATCCATGTCTATGGCTATGACACGGCTAGCACACTGCCTTGAGCGGCATCAAAGTACACGGCGTGTACTTATAAAGTACATGGAGTGTACATAGAAAATTTATAGATTCTCATCTTTTTCCCAAAAGCAACCAGAAAAGGAAAAACATACCTAAAAAGAAGGTATGGGTTCCTACAAACTTCCCCCCTTAAAAAAATTCATCCCTGAATTTCCCTAACAAGGTGGTGAAGAAGAGTCCTCGAACAACTCTAGCCATTGTGATCGCATATCGGACTCCCCCTCCCAAGTATCATCCTATACATGGTCGTGCTGCCATAGCACTCGTACCGGAGGAACAAACCAGCCACAGAGTACCTTTGCACTAAGATCAAAAATTCTGATGGGATGCTCTTCGAATGATGCATCCTCCTCCAGCTCAACCGCCTCGGGTTGAAAAAAATTTGACAAGTCTGATAAATAGCATCAAAGCTGAGAAGCATGGAAGATTTCGTGCATAGCCTGGTACCTCTTAGGTAATTGCAACCTATAAGAAACTTGCCCGACTCTCTCAAGAATCTCGAATGGCCCGACATATCTAGGTGAAAGCTTACCATGTTTCCTGATCCTCTTGTGTCCCAGCCTCGGGGTAACACGTTGGAAAACCTGATCTTCGACCATGAACTCCAAAGGTCATCTCCTCTGATTAGCATAAGATTTCTGCCAAGATTTTGGAGTATCCACCCTTCTCCGAATCAACTCCACCTGTTCTGTGGTCTCCTGAACAAGATGAGGTCCCAGCATAGCTGCCTCTCCTGCCTCCAGCCAAAACAAGGGTGATCGGCATGGCCTACCGTACAGAGCCTCGTATGGTTCCATTTTAATAGTTGCATGAATACTATTATTGTAGGAAAACTCCTCTAGAGGTATATGTCTCTCCCAAGAACTTCCAAAATCAAGGAAGCATGCTCGTAACATGTCCTCAAGCACCTGAATTGTGTTCTCTGACTGGCCGTCTGTCTAGGGATGGTATGTTATACTCAAAAGTACCCCTGTACCCAAAGCCCTCTTTATCCCTTACTAGAAATGTGATATGAAGCAGGAATCCCTATCTAAAATGATAGTACTCAGAACCCCATGGAAGCGTACAATCTCACGGATGTACAACCATCCAAGCTCATCAACACTGAAGCTCTCATTAATCAGTAGGAAGTGAGAAACCATCGTGAGCCTATCAATGACAACCAATACTGTGTCATTCCCTCGAGTTGATCATGGTAACCCTATCATGAAGTCCATCGTGACATCATTCCACTTCAACTCGGGAATGGGTAGCTGCTGTAAAAGCCCTGCTAGCCCCTGGTGCTCCGCCTTCACCTACTGACAGGTGGAACACCTCATGACAAAACCAGCAACATCCCTCTTCATACCTGGCCACAAATACTGGCGGCGTATATCACGATACATCTTGGTGACGCCAGGATGAACTGCCCCAAATGTGGACTGAAAGTCTCAAATCAGCTCCTCACTTATATCAACCGGCACCCATACGCGTCCCTAGAAACGCAATATCCCATCCTCACGTATGGTCCATCCGGGAAGAGGGTCATCTCCTAACATGCATTCCCATATGACTAGGCCTTCATAATCTGATAGCTATTTCATTAGAACTCGGTCAAGAAGGGTAGAGATAATGGCTACAGAAGAAATAATGGTCTGATCCTGACTGTCGTTTACCTCCAAATGCATTTCAGAGAACAGATCCATAAGCTGCCACTCGCTGCTGGCCTCCTGCACTCCATGTATCTGTGTCCTCTTACTCAGTGTGTCTGCCACAGCGTTGCCTTTCCTATGTCTATAAGAAAGCTCAAAATCGAAATACTATAGGTACTCAACCCACCTCCACTATTTCAGATTCATGTCACGCTGCTTGATTATTTAATTGAGGCTCTTATGGTCAATATATACAACAAAATTCTTTCCCAGATGATAATGTATCCAACAACGCAAAGCATGAACAACTATAGCCAACTCCAGGTAGTGCGTAGGATAGTTCCTCTCATGTGGCCTCAACTACAGAGATCCATATGCAATGACACGATCCTTCTACATATGCACTACTCCAAGACCGATGCCAGATGCATCACATAAAACTGTATAACTCTTTCCTAGCTCCAGAAAAACTAGAATCGGTGCTGAAGTCAATCTTCTCTTCAGATCCTGAAAGGCTGAATCATAGGCTTCTAACCAAACATACTTCACTCCCTTCTTATTCAATCCCTTAAACGGCGCTTCTTAGCTTGATAAGTACTGTAAAAACCTCCAGTAGTAACCATGAATCCCTAAGAAACTTCGTACCTCGAAGACATTCTTCGGCTTCTCCCAGGTAACTACTGATCTCACCTTCTCTGGGTCTACTGATACTCTAGTCTCCAAGATAACATGACCCAGGAAGTGATTCTCGTCCATCCAAAAGTGTCACTATGAGAGCTTACCATATAATTGATGCTCCCTCAGTGTACTCAAAATGATCTCAAGATGGGCAGAATGGTCGTGTCGAGTGTGAGCGTACACCAAGATATCGTCCACGAAAACCACCATGAAAGAATCCAATTAAAGATGAAAAACTATGTTCATCAGTGCCATGAAAACTAAAGTCATGTTCGTGAGACTGAATGGCATAACCAAATACTCATACAGACCATACCTGCTCCGAAAGGCTGTAAGAGGTATATCAGGTGGCCTGACATGAAACTGATGATAGCCGGATCTCAAGTCAATCTTCAATAACACTCTGGATCTATGAAGCTGATCAAAGTGATCATCTATCTGTGGGAATGGATATAGTTTCTTGATCATCAACTGGTTTAACTTCTGATAATCCACACAAATCCTAAGGGTGTCATCTTCCTTCTTCGCAAACAGGATATGCGAACCCCATGGAGAACTACTGGGTCAGATGAAACCCTTTTCCTTCAACTCCTCCATATTCTTCTTGAGCTCCTGCAACACAGGTATAGCAATCCTATAAGGAGGAATGGACACCAGTGCCACTTCTGTAACAAGCTCAATAGGGAAGTCTACCACATGCTCCGGAGGCAAACCAGAAAAGTCCTCTAGAAAGAAATCCCTGAAACGATCCACCACTAGAGGAAAGTCTATCTGTGAAGTCTCCTAGTCATACAGATATAAGCTAGAAATTTAGGCTGTAACACTGCCCAAACCATGATGCTCTGGTCCAGCTCTACTCACCTGGACATCCCATTCGCCCTTGTGAAGAAAATATTTTCCCTCTAGTGATGTAAAGCTCACCCTACGGCGATAGAAATCGACGACTGCCCCAAAGGGGACGATCTAGTCCATTACGAGAATGAAATCATAACCTATCATTTCCAAAACATAGCGACTCCTCAAAAAATGACATCCACCAACCTCAAGGGGAAGTCTAAGCACTGACGTGCGCTAGAAGTTCTATTTCCCAAGGGAGTGTCTAGCGTGATCATATCCTCAGAAGTATAATCAGTAATTCTAAGGCTTTACACAATGTACATAGAAGTAAATTTATGAGAAGCTCGTGTTTCTAAAAGTGCAGAGAATAAAACTGAGGATACTAAAATCATACCTCGATCATTAGAAGGTCCATGATCCTACTCCTGATGAATCTGCACTATGGAAAAGGTCTGGCCTGCACCGTGGCCCTGTGTAGTAGCTTGAGATCGTTGAGCTGGCCCTCCCTGAGCCTGACCACTGCATCAACGACCTATAACCTAGACTGAATTACTTGAAGAACTCCATCCCCAAATATGCTGCAGAACTGGTTATCCTACTCCAGTACAAGGAGTCGAAACTAATCCTCCTTCACTAGCTGTTGGAAGGAGAACCTTCCAGAAACACTGCAGATGACCCATCTTGCCGCAAGATCGGCACTCCACTGGGTCTCACGGGAACTGAGTCTTATTATGCCTGCTTCTTCGACACTGATAGCACACTACTTGTTTTCCAGATGGAATATCCCATCTTCCCAAAAGAATACCTCACTTCCTCGAGTCCCCTCATATGGACTCACGATGGAACTTCCTGCTGTCTATCTGAAACGAATCAGCCCTGGGTACTGAACCGCCCAGGTCCACAGCTTCAGTCTCCCTCAGATTTCTCTCCATGATAAGCACCAAGTTGATTGTCACGAACCAGCCCGGGTCGACCCTGAACCGGTCACCCGAGCCGGTCCGCGGCAAGTCCCGAGGGGCGTTCCCGATCCCCCCGGGATGGCAACTAGTGCCGGGCACTAAAAATCGATCGTTGGGAACGATTTCAGCCCAATCAAAAGTAAATAGAACAAAACGAATAAACACTAACAACGGAAAAGAAATAAAGCAACATGACCACGTACCTCCGTGTGACCTCTCAGGTCACCATCCAACTAGAGAGCAACCTCGCTCCAACACTGAGCGACTCAAAATAGAAGACCTGAGAAAGTGAAGACCTGCAACTGAAATGATAATATAGGCGTGAACATTAAAAATGCCCAGTAAGTAAGCCAAAGTAAACCACTGAATCCAAATTTTTCCTTTCCCAAGTAATCCGTTGACACAGGTTTGGAAAATACAATTATAAAAAATAGATTTTTCACATTTAAAAATAAACAAAATGTTTTCCCCATTTTAAAACACAACGCACACTATAAATCACTTCCAAAACCATTTCCTGTTTTTATTAACAAAACCAAATACAGATAATACTACGACTGTGCTAACAAGAAACAGGTAAACAGTACAGGCTGAAGGCAAACCAGTGAAACAGAAAGTAACCAAGTAATGCAAGATGATAGTAGTGCAAAAGGACACAAGTGACACTATAAGCTGTAAAGAATAACTGAAAGTAAACAAACAAGGTGAACAAGTAACCATGGGTGATCCTAAACATACCTAGAAAACCCCTGGACGTACTCGGGTTCAGACTACCTGCCGGCGTGGTACTCCATAGTCAATAACCAACTGGCCTCCCTAATATCCAACCAATGACACATCCCTCCTGGCCTGTCCAAAACTACAGGGGGTACTAACCCGTCTAATCAGGGTTAGCAAGAAACCGTCACTCGATAATCTACAAGACGCCCAGGAACCCATGGTGGTTTTAGCAACACTGTGTAAGTGGGAGGCCCACGCACGCGTGACTCATCTCACCGCACTTCCCAACCCCTTACACGGACATCGCTACACGACAACCCTCGAAGGGAAGTCCCCCTATAGAGATTCCCTCACAAGTACACCTATATATATATATATATGTACAATCACTTCACAATTAATAAAGTGCCAACCGGGCCTTCACGTCATTTGATTATCAAAACTATTTTATAAAATACCTGGAGTTGTCAAGCGAGCACTTGGTTTTACAAAAACAAACAGCTTTACACGAATATTTCACAGTATCCTTTTAAATAACTCTAGACACTGTTTTTGTATTAAGTAAAGGGCCAAACGGGCATATCTTTATAGATTTCTTTTTAAACAAGTTCGATGTGTCTCAAAAGAGGCGAAAACATTTTGAAACCAAGAACCATTTAGAAAAGTCGAGATTTCGAGAAAATAAAAATAAATAAAAATAAATGGTAACAATTTCAAACACCATCTTCATTTGAGGGCACATCCATGTGTGCACCTGGTGCACCCATGGACGTGTCAACATCCAATGGTGCATCAAACCTGCAAAGGGGCATGACAACACTTCCAAATGATACTAAATTTCATAAAACTAACCAGCACAGGATAATAAGATCCAAGAATGATTCTTTCTTTACAAAAAAGAAAACACCGCTCAAGACAACTAATGATAACATAAGAGAACATAAGCATTTAGTTCCACGTTAGCTAGCAACGCCTAAACAGGTGCACTATATAAACAATAAAAAGTGCAGAATAATATCTAGTGCACAACTACCTTGGCATAAAATATATTTGCTTCAAACTTAACTTTCGAATAAAAACTATAGATTTTTAAAACACCAAAATAAGCCGTGCAAGGATATCATAACCACGCGAATCATGGAATAAAATTTATTTAAAACAATTCAAGCATCAGCAGAGTACCTCGGAAAGGAAACAGTTGAATTTGCCTACCTCAAACATAGAGCGGACGCGACGGAAACCCAGCAGAAAGTAGAACGAATCCCTGCGGATTAACTGCGTACGCTGAACAGTGGAAAAAGTACATGTCACTCAACCCGCGACAGAAAAAGGATTAATATAAATTAAATATAAACACCAAGATGCCACGAAGGAAAAATAAATGAATAAATGAATTAATTAATTAATCAATCAATCAATTAATAAACAAATAGGCAATTAAATAAATGTATAGATAAATAATACATACAAAAATAATCAAAAGAATAAATAAATAACAATAATAATTTAGCACAATAATAATATAATAGGAATAACAATATTAATATAATAGTAATAATAATAATAATAGCATACCCAATAAATTAATGAGAACCATAATAATATTAATAATAATTATAATATCATAATAATAACATAATATAATAATAATTAAAACAATAATAAATATATTCATAATAATAATAATAATAATAATATAGTATTAATAATAATAACATAATAATAATTATAATAATGATATAATAAGATTAATAATATTATTAAAATAAAAATAACAATAATAATAATAGTATAATAATAATAATATAGTAATAATAATACATAATAATAATTATAATATTGATATAATAATATTAATAATAATATTAACATAATAATAACAATAATCATAATAATAGTATAATAACAATAATTGTAACATAATAATAGTAATTATAATAAAATGAAACATAAAAAAAGTAATAAAAAAAAAGAAGCTCACATGCAGGGGTGAGGGAGAAGGCCGGGTCGCCGGAGTGGGTTGCGCGGGGGAGCCGGGATGGCGACGGGGGAGCGGGACGGCCGGGAGGAGCAGAGGGGAGTACCGGAGGTCGGGCGCGCAGAGGAGGCCGGGACGGGGGGCTGGACGGCGGCATAAGGAGGAGGCAAGAGGGGAAGCCGGCTGGTGAGGAAGGAGGCCGCACGGCGGCGGCGGTGAGGGGAGGCCAGAAACAGGGAGGTGCAGGGAGCAGCGGGGGTGAGTGAGATTGGGCGTGGTAAAGGGAAGCGGGGGCACCGGAGGGTGTGCGCGCTGGATAGGGGCGAGTCGGGAGGTCACGCAGGGCGAGGCCGGAGGAGGAAAACCGGCGGGAACAGGTCCGGGACGGAAGGAGCAGGCGGCCGGAGGTCGGGAGAGCCGGACGGCGAGAGAGCGGGGTGTCGGTGACGGGGTGCGGGTTTCGGACGTCGCGGCGGAGGGGCAGGGATGCGCTGGGGCTGGGCGAGTCGGGACGGCGAGCAGGGAAGAGGAGCGGCCGGGGCGGCGGCTGGGTGCGGCTGAGAGGAAGGAGGAGGCGCGGCATGCGACCGGAGAGGCGCGGCGGGGAGCGTCGGACGAAGCCGGAGCAGGGCTGCTGTGGGGAAGCCGGGAGGCCGCTGGATGGGAGGTCGGTGCGGCGGAGCGGGAGGCCGGGTGCCGGGATGGCGCGGGCTGCTGCGCAAAGGTGGGAAAGGGTCGCGGGGAGAGAGGAGAAAAGGGGAACGGGGTGGCGGCTGTAGGGTTAGGGTAGGGTTTGTTTAGGTTTATATATATATATATATTATAAAATAATAATAATAATAATTGTGATAATAATAATAATAACACTATAATAATAATAATAAAACATATAATATTAATAATAATAAAACTTAGATAACAATAATAAAACTTATAATAATAATAAATAATAAATTAGTTAATTCAAATAATAATTATTTTGATCAAATATTTAAAATAATAATTATAAAACAATTTAAAGATGTTACACATATATATATATTTATACATATATAGATCTATATATATATATATACAAACATTATTATACATATATATATATATAAACATATATAAACATATATACAATAATAATAACACAAATAAAAAGGGTATTAATAATATAATACCAACATAAAAATTATAATATTTAAAACACCGGGTGAACACACTGTCACCCGGGCTGAACGCACGGTCACCGCTAACAATGCGGTGACGGCGCACCGGTGCGAAACCGCCAATGCAATTAATCTCCGAAAAATTTAAATCGGGACCAAGAAAGGAGAACAATTACGGACATCCGCGGTCAGGGTGTGACAATTCTCCCCACCACAGACACTTTCTGTCCCCAGAAAGTCACCAGGCCAAAAGTCGATCAAGATTTAAGTCCATGCCCCAACGGAACTAAAGGTACCAGGGAGAACTGAGAATCTCGGGGATGACCTTACTCAGCACAGGTCACACCCGACCGATTCAAGAGAAAACTGGGGTCCGAGATTGAGGGGAGAACACGAAGGGGTTCTCCCCACCACAAGAACTTAACTAGTGCAGAAATGTTGACCATCTAAATAGAAAACCCAAGGAAAGGGGGGGGGTCGACGCGGGAACTCCCAACTGGTTTAAACCAACTCTCATAGCACGAGTGAAAAACAACACCTTCGTCGAAACCTTGAACCCTCGACTAGAGTCAACAACTTCAACACCAGGGAAAACCCATAGAAAAAAAAACATTTAACCAACATCAAATTGCAGACATGATCCACCGAAGTCCACAAAACATAACCACATCGACAACATAACTAAGACGAGGTCAACCCACACAATAGTCAAACACACTTTTAGGAAGGACACCCGATTTAGAATATTACATTCACACGACAAGTCCGCTTAGATTTATCATCGAACAAATCCATCGTCTCTTTATAGAAAAACAATGCATTGACAACGCTGTTGAAACTTTAATAGAAGGAAATAAAACATGAAAAGGTTTTTAATTGCTCCACCGTCAACACGGAAGACAGAGCTTGGACCAAGGCTTCACAACCCTGGGAACTTCTGACTATGCGCGAGCTTCACCCCGAGACTTGTGGCTGGGGCTCTGATGGTTGGAGCATCTTCTGCCTCACAGTCAGGTACTGACTTTATCCCATCACGACGTCCTCTTTAAGTGACGCTTCTGGCAAAACTTCTCCAGATGACCCAGACAACCGCATCGACGACACGTCTTCGGAGGGTTGCGGCAAGACGGCTTTAAATGCCCGAAACGACCACACTGAAAGCATACCATCGAACGATCTGATGAACTGGAAGCTGGGACCAAAGGGGATAACTCATTAGGAACAGGTATCTCTGGCGTATTTTCCACACCAGAGGAGGAACTCTTGCGAACAACAACAGGGGACGCTGAAGTATTAACCACCCGCACACCAGAAACTAACTCAGCCAAGAAAGCTTCCTCCACCAAGTTCTCGAAACAAAGGTCTTTAGAAGGGAGGACTCGCTCCTTGATCTCTGGACAAAGACCCCCAGTGAAGAGAGAGACCTTCATGAGCTCATGTGACGCTACATCTGGAGAAAAGGAAATCATTTCCTTGAAATGGTCAGCATATGCCTTCACCGTCTGTTGGCCTTGTTGAATATGCACGAGCTCTCTCTTCTTCTCCAGCTTCACTTCCTTAGGTACAAACCATTGGATGAATATAATTCTAAAGACATCCCACGTCATTTCAACTTGCGTTGATGATGGGGTAACCATCTTCCACTGGTCCAGAGATGGATCCTCGAACAACTTCATAATTGCACGAACCTTAACATTATCGGGAGTTCCCAACATTCTAAAAACATGCTCCACTTCCTCGAGCCATTTCACTGCCTCTAACGGACCCTGATCACCATGGAGAATAGGCAAAGTCTGAGGAGGACCAAAAACTGGGCATGACTTATCCGAATCCTTAGAGACCTTTCTGGGCGGCATTTCCTGAGCGACATATAAAATACAAGGCCAAAACCAACATCAAATCGAAGCAACATCAATAAAAGCCCCTTCATCAAAAACAGTCAGCACAAGGACCAATCAAATACAACACAACCCAAAATAAAATCTCCTCTTAAAAAAATTCCATTTTCATTTTTGATTTCAAAACCACCCTTTTTCAAGATCACTTTCCAAAACCAATCCACTTTCAAACCAAAAACTTTCCAAAACCGTTTCCCCTTTAAAACCAATTTAGAAAACAAAGTCAAGCGTTAAATTTCAAATACACACCCAGGTACTCCCATGACCCGTTACACATGTCTTTATCCACTTTCCATTAATACTCGCACCAACACGCATTTTGAATGCATTCTCACACATGTGCAAACGTTCATGAAGAGGAACCGAGGATTCACCCCAAATCATTCTTAACCAATTCCAAGCAAACAACAGATTTTCAAATCAAGAGATTTCAGTTTTAAAACCCATTTTATACATTTAAAGTCCTTTAAAAGAAACCAGTCCAATTTTCAAAAACCCTTTTTCATTTCCAACTACGCACTCACACAGACCAAAACGAAAACAACATCCAAATTTGCATTAATCACTGAAATGAGGGACTAGTAGTCACACTCAACCTGGCGACATGGTAGTGGGCCATGTCCCAAGTCATCGTCGACCACTAGGAGGAATTCAAACCACGTACTCAGACTCCACATGGGTCACTACTCCATGTGAAATCGTGATGTAACGTCGGCTTGCCTCCATTATCATCTCTCAATCCAAGACAAACCAGAAAAGACAAGGACACAATTCCCGAACTACCCCTGGTAACTCGAAGATCAGTGCGAGCAAGAGTTCGCGACGCTCTTCCCGCACTTACCCCTCGAGTTCTGACAGTCCTAATCTCCTTCTATCGAACAACCCAAATAACAAGAACCACCTCTGATACCATTTTTCACGAACCAGCCCGGGTCGACCCTGAACCGGTCACCCGAGCCGGTCCGCGGAAAGTCCCGAGGGGCGTTCCCGATCCCCCCGGGATGGCAACTAGTTCCGGGCACTAAAAATCGATTGTTGGGAACGATTTCAGCCCAAACATAAGTAAATAGAACAGAACGAATAAACACTAACAACGGAAAAGAAATAAAAGAAACATGACCACGTACCTCTGTGTGACCTCTCAGGTCACCATCCAACTAGAGAGCAACCTCGCTCCACACTGAGCGACTCAAAATAGAAGACCTGAGCAAGGGAAGACCTGCAACTGAAATGATAATATAGGCGTGAGCATTAAAAATGCCCAGTAGGTAAGCCAAAGTAAACCACTGAATCCAAATGTTTCCTTTCCCAAGAAATCCGTTGACACAGGTTTGGAAAATACAATTATAAAAAATAGATTTTTCACATTTAAAAATAAACAAAATGTTTTCCCCATTTGAAAACACAACGCACACTATAAATCACTTCCAAAACCATTTCCTGTTTTTATTAACAAAACCAAATACAGATAATACTATGAGTGTGCTAACAAGAAACAGGTAAACAGTACAGGCTGAAGGCAAACCAGTGAAACAGAAAGTAACCAAGTAATGCAAGATGATAGTAGTGCAAAAGGACACAAGTGACACTATAAGCTGTAAAGAATAACTGAAAGTAAACAAACAAGGTGAACAAGTAACCATGGGTGATCCTAAACATCCCTAGAAAACCCCTGGACGTACTCTGGTTCAGACTACCTGCCGGCGTGGTACTCCATAGTCAATAACCAACTGGCCGCCCTAATAGCCAACCAATAACACATCCCTCCTGGCCTGTCCAAAACTCCAGGGGGTACTAACCCGTATAATCAGGGTTAGCAAGCAACCGTCACTCAATAATCTACAAGACGCCCAGGAACCCATGGTGGTTTTAGCAACACTGTGTAAGTGGGAGGCCCACGCACGCGTGACTCATCTCACCGCACTTGCCAACCCCTTACACGGACATCGCTACACGACAACCCTCAAAGGGAAGTCCCCTTGTAGAGATGCCCTCACAAGTACGCCTATATATATATATATGTACAATCACTTCACAATTAATAAAGTCCCAACCGGGCCTTCACGTCATTTGATTATCAAAACTATTTTATAAAATACCTGGAGTTGTCAAGCGAGCACTTTGTTTTACAAAAACAAACAGCTTTACACGAATATTTCACAGTATCATTTTAAATAACTCTAGACACTGTTTTTGTATTAAGTAAAGGGCCAAACGGGCATATCTTCATAGATTTCTTTTTAAACAAGTTCGATGTGTCTCAAAAGAGGCGAAAACATTTTGAAACCAAGAACCATTTAGAAAAGTCGAGATTTCGAGAAAATTAAAATAAATAAAAATAAATGGTAACAATTTCAAACACCATCTTCATTTGAGGGCACATCCATGTGTGCACCTGGTGCATCCATGGATGTGTCAACATCCAATTGTGCGTCAAACCTGCAAAGGGGCATGACAACAATTCCAAATGATACTAAATTTCATAAAACTAACCAGCACGGGATAATAAGATCCAATAATGATTCTTTCTTTACAAAAAAGAAAACACCACTCAAGAAAACCAATGATAACATAAGAGAACATAAGCATTTAGTTCCACGTTAGCTGGCAACGCCTAAACAGGTGCACTATATAAACAATAAAAAGTGCAGAACAATATCTAGTGCACAACTACCTTGGCATAAAATATATTTGCTTCAAACTTAACTTTCGAATAAAAACTATAGATTTTTAAAACACCAAAATAAGCCGTGCAAGGATATCATAACCATGCGAATCATGGAATAAAATTTATTTAAAACAATTCAAGCATCAGCAGAGTACCTTGGAAAGGAAACAGTTGAATTCACCTACCTCAAACATAGAGCGGACGTGACGGAAACCCAGCAGAAAGTAGAACGAATCCCTGCGGACTAACTGCGTACGCTGAACAGTGGAAAAAGTACACGTCACTCAACCCGCGACAGAAAAAGTATTAATATAAATTAAATATAAACACCAAGATGACACGAAGGAAAAATAAATGAAATAATTTAATTAATTAATTAATTAATCAATCAATTAATAAACAAATAGTCAATTAAATAAATGTATAGATAAATAATAAATACAAAAATAATCAAAAGAATAAATAAATAACAATAATAATTTAGCACAATAATAATATAATAGGAATAACAATATTAATATAATAGTAATAATAATAATAATAGCATACCCAGTAAATTAATGAGAACCATAATAATATAAATAATAATTATAATATCATAATAATAACATAATTTAATAATAATTAAAACAATAATAAATATATTCATAATAATAATAATAATAATAATATAGTATTAATAATAATAACATAATAATAATTATAATAATGATATAATAAGATTAATAATATTATTAAAATAAAAATAACAATAATAATAATAGTATAATAATAATAATATAGTAATAATAATACATAATAATAATTATAATATTGATATAATATTATTATTAATAATATTAACATAATAATAATAATAATCATAATAATAGTATAATAATAATAATGGTAACATAATAATAGTAATTATTATAAAACGAAACATAAAAAAAGTAATAAAAATAAAAAAAAAAGAAAGAAGCTCACATGCAGGGGTGCGGGAGGAGGCCGGGTCGCCGGAGTGGGTTGCGCGGGGGATCCGGGACGGCGACGGGGGAGCGGGACGGCCGGGAGCAGCAGAGGGGTGTACCGGAGGTCGGGCGCGCAGAGGAGGCCGGGACGGGGGGCTGGACGGCGGCACAAGGAGGAGGCAAGAGGGGAAGCCGGCTGGTGAGGAAGGAGGCTGCACGGCAGCGGCGGTGAGGGGAGGCCGGAAACAGGGAGGTGCAGGGAGCAGCGGGGTTGAGGGAGACTGGGCGCGGCAAAGGGAAGCGGGGGCACCGGAGGGTGTGTGCGCTGGATAGGGGCGAGTCGGGAGGTCGCACAGGGCGAGGCCGGAGGAGGAAAACCGGCGGGAACAGGTTCGGGACGGAAGGAGCAGGCGGCCGGAGGTCGGGAGAGCCGGACGGCGAGAGGGCGGGGTGTCAGTGACGGGGTGCGGGTTTCGGACTTCGCGGCGGAGGGGCAGGGGTGCGATAGGGCTGGGCGAGTCGGGACGGCGAGCAGGGAAGAGGAACGGCCGGGGCGGCGGCTGGGTGCGGCTGAGAGGAAGGAGGAGGCGCGGTGCGCGACCGGAGAGGCGCGGCGTGGAGCGTCGGACGAGGCCAGAGCAGGGCTGCTGTGGGGAAGCCGGGAGGCCGCTGGATGGGAGGTCGGTGCGGCGGAGCGGGAGGCCGGGTGCCGGGATGGCGCGGTCTGCTGCGCAGAGGTGGGCAAGGGTCGCGGGGAGAGAGGAGAAAAGGGGAACGGGGGTGGCGGCTGTAGGGTTAGGGTAGGGTTTGTTTAGGTTTATATATATATATATATATGATAAAATAATAATAATAATAATTGTGATAATAATAATAATAACACTATAATAATAATAATAAAACTTATAATATTAATAATAATAAAACTTATATAACAATAATAAAACTTATAATAATAATAAATAATAAATTAGTTAATTCAAATAATAATTATTTTGATCAAATATTTAAAATAATAATTATAAAACAATTTAAAGATGTTACACATATATATATATTTATACATATATAGATCTATATATATATATATACAAACATTATTATACATGTATATATATATAAACATATATAAACTTATATACAATAATAATAACACAAATAAAAAGGGTATTAATAATAGAATACCAACATAAAAATTATAATATTTAAAACACCGGGTGAACACACTGTCACCCGGGCTGAACGCACGGTCACCGCTAACAATGCGGTGACCGCGCACCGGCGCGAAACCGCCAATGCAATTAATCTCTGAAAAATTTAAATTGGGACCAAGAAAGGAGAACAATTACGGACATCCGCGGTCAGGGTGTGACATTGACTATCAGAGTAATATATGTCAACTAAAAGACATTCACCTGTGATCTGATGTCTGGTCTAAGGCCTTCCTCAAACTTCCTCGCTAAAAAAAGATCGTCATTCCCCAGAATGGAATTGAAACGTCGTAACTCTGTGAAGCGATAGGAATACTCCATAACTGTGAGAGTACCCTACTATGGGTTCATGAAACATTTGGCTCTGTCAGCCCTCAGTTTCATCGGGTAGAATTAGTCCTACAACATACCCTGAAGCTTGTCGCAAGCAATAGCCTTTTGGTGCCCTATCTACAAAACCACATCCCACCATCTCTTGGTGGAGTCTCACAACATATAAGTTGTGAGCTTCACTATCCTCTCCAGAGGCGTTTCCAGATGCTCGAAGATGGACAACATTGCTTCTAGCCATGACTTTGCAGCCTGTGGTCCTCCATTCCCCGTGAACATGGGAGGATGCTACTGGTGAAAAACTCATGTCAGCTCTACCATAGATGGGGAAGGATGCTAAGCTCCCTGGAAGGTCTGCATGAATCTCATGAAACCTTCTCTAAACTGAGTGCCGGCACCAGTTTCAGGAATCAATGTAGGTTCCATGTCCGAAATGATAGGTAGAACTACTGGTAGTCCATGATCTTCCATATCAGGTGTACGGTCACTACCTGGTTCCTGACGTGCAACGGGAGGATGTCTCGGTGCCATGACTCGGCAAGTTCAAAAGTACACCTTAGATCACAATACTAGAAACTGAAAACTAGGTTCATAAGAAGAGAACAGGGGAAGGAAGCATTCAAAAGAAAAAAAACAAGACTACACAGCGTGTATAAAGACTACACGACTTGTTCCCTTAAGTCATTTTCATGGGTGTGTACTTTTTGCTAACTGGTCATGTAAAACACCCAATACACAGTGGATTGTCCCAACACACGGCGTGCAATTGAATTATCTTCCCTACCCGAGTCCTTCTACACAGTTAAACCACATGGATCTCCTAAGACAAAACTACATGTCATGTTCTTGGAACACACGGCGTGTACTCAATAAGAGCCATCTGGCCAGTGTTGTTAGTGGCACGGCCTATGTGCCCAGGTCAAACTACAAGGCATGTTCCCTTAAGGACACGACATGTACTAATAAGTCCTAACAGACCATGTTGGTTAGCCACATGGCTGGATACACAATTGACACCACACAATGTGTTTCAGAAGCACACGGTGTGTCAGATAAGGATAACACCGACCACTGTTGTTCCTGACATGGTCGGGCACCTATGTCAAATGACACGGTGTGTAAAATTCATACATGGTGTGTATGTGAAAAGACAACATGAATCGTGTTTTTCATGACACGGTCGGCATACCTATTGCATACTACACAGTATTCTAAACTAGTACACGGCGTGTTCCTACAAGAACTTTCATAACCCTGTATCATTGCCGACCGAGTCAGCGACACAACTAAAAACTACACGGTGTGTATTCATAAAGTACACGGCGTGTATTCTGGGTTTTTTCGGACAGTGGCCTCTGAACTACACTGAATCCTAGAAAACATAGAAAAACTAGCATTAAGGTTCCAAAATCCGATCCATGGGGGCTCATACTCCCCACGAATCAAAGCATGGCATCATAATAATGCATATATCAAGTAACAAGTATAACAAACTCAAGAGCCACCAAATTTCGATCCTAGAGGGCCCAAAACACCTATAAGACCAAAGTTTGGCATCCATGATAAGGAATATCTAAACAAACGATACCCTATCAATATAGATGGTATTCTATCAAAGCAGCTGTCACAACTGCATGCATAGTCTATCACAATTTAGATCACAACAGCATGCAAATTCTAATGCAACTTAGATGGCATGGAAAAATGAATGACATGTGATTTTTATAAAAATTTCCTATATGATGCATGAGATGGAATACCCTCATCTCATCGGGTTGCAACAAAATAGAACCAAAATCATATAAACAATAACAGCACAAAGCATGTGCACCACCCAACGGTGAAATCAATTTAACTGTAACAATTAAAATACTCGAAAATTGAAATATTCGAGGTAACATGGCTTTTTCCATGTATACGGGATCTAGAACACCTGGGCACAGCTATTTACCATTTACCTATTACATCATATCCATGTCTAATGTCACTTAACAGTATGTCAATAGAATATAAAAGAATAAGAACGTGCTTCTAATACCACTTTGTAACGACCTGAATTCAAAGCCACTCAACTGGTGCCCCGTACCCGGTTTGCCACATGACCTCAAGCACATGTACCCAAATGCCAGAGGCTACCTACTAGCATCAAGGGCCTTGGTGAGTCATTGGGGAAACAATTTCCTCATTTGGTAAGGTATACAAGGGAAAGGAAATACCAGTCAATAGCGGAAGAAGTCAAAAACATACGATAACTAAAACTAACAGCGGAATAAATGAATATATTTTAATGATGATAATGATGCAGTAGGTACAAGTATCTAAGGAAAGCAGTAAAACACAACAACATGTTGAAATATAGCTGAGAAACAAGGTATGAAAATTAACAGTAACTCCAGCAGCATCGCAAGCTTATGCTCGGTCCAATACTCTCCAACTCCAACATGAAATCATGTACCTGAAGTAGAGGGGACACAGTCCCTATCCACACCTGCAACAATATAACCTATATTAGCTGAAAGTAGGACCCAAACAGGGTGTGAGACTAATCCCAGTAGGGAAACCACCACATGATCTATTCCCTACTGTCTGTGAACAATATAGAAAAGGTAAATGAAATAAATGATGCAGAGAAACAAGAGTATACTAAAGTCAACAATCCTTCAAATCTCCATTCAAATTTATTTATTAACTCAATTTAATAATTTATTTATCAATAAAATAATCTTGAAAACAACTCTATAATCCCAAATCATAACAAGTAACACAACATGTATCCTATCAGATTACATAAACAACAAGAAGTGCAAAACCGAAGCTTGTTCTTTGGCTTAGTGGACTCATCACAACCAAACGAAAAATATTCACACTGACTCTCTGGGTGGCGCATACTGGAAGACCCCTCTAGTCAAATAATCAAACAATGGCATGTACCCTCTGGGAATCTCTCAACGTCAATTTGCCTACGGTCTTCCAACAATAGCTAAAGACTGTCTGAGGAAGCACTTATGTCTAATTCCCCCTGTAGTCTCGACACGTAACTAAGGACACCCTGAGGAAGCACAAAGTCCAATTTCTGTACATCCTTCAAATGATACTAATTAATAACTAACTCTCTAGGGAGCCTTTAATCGTCAATTCCCTCTTTAGTCTACCGCACCAGGTTCACACAACCCTGAGAAGTCAAGTCATGTGTAAACGACTATCACCATCACTAAGTAAGTTCAAAAAAACTTGGATAATAGCTACAATGCATCAAAAGCATACAAACATTGGGAAATACATGCAAACAATTATATCAAGGTGGGAAATCAATGCAACAAGGTCTTCCTCATAGGCAGCCTAAGCCAAACGGTGATAAACAGCCAAAACAAGGGAAACACCCATGGGGTGATCCTCCAACATGCTAACAAGCAATCATTATTTATCTAGTAGTCTCAAGAAGACATGAAACCTAAGACAGATAATAAAGTAGGATCAAAACCCTAACCTGAGATACCTGATACATGGGTATCCGAAACGTTTTCACAAAAACTCAAAGACATTCAATGTAAGGCCACAAACCACCAACCTCGATCCTAGGAGTTCGATATACTTGAACCTAGGCCCATGAATCTACCAAGAATGAAGTAGATCTTCCAAAACGTGAAAAACATTCAACATAAGATAAATCTCATAAGAGAAGGAATCATGAAACATCTCCACAGAAGAACCAAGAACCCACCACTGGGATTCTATTGCATCTGACGACGTTTGATTCGGATAACCAGTGACGGATCGGTGGCTCAGAGAAGATCTGTGGCCATACCATATCTCTCGGTCGATGTAGCTGGAGAAGAATGTGTTTTTGGGGTTAAGATGTGACCCCAGTCCATTTAACAAAAAATGTACACAATGTGTACTTCTGGAGTACACGGCGTGTACTAAGCCATTCCATACTCCAAATTAAACAGCCTTCACATCACCCCTAAATGCTCGTGTGTGTGGCCATGACACAGACAGCAAACGGCCTTGAGAGGCGTCAATGTACACAACATGTACTTATAATGTAGATGGCGTGTACTTAGAAAAATTCCAGATTCTCCTTTTTTTCCCAAAAATGACCAGAAAAGGAAAAACATAACAGAAAAGATGGTCTGGGTTCTTATAAATATTCAATTTTTAAACAAACCAATTTAAATTTCAAAGCACATACACACAATTGGAATTTAATATTATGGTAATTGATTCTAGACCTCCAAGATCAACATTTATGATGAACTATAATAGATAAAAATCCCTAAATGAAGAAGAAAACTCAAGATCACGAATGAGATATAGATCTAAATCCTAGATCAAAAATAAAATAGATTCGATCTATAAAAAACTATATCTAGAACCATCATCAATATAGGGAAACATCCATTTAAAGGATCATATAACGATGAAAAAGTGTGAGGAAACCAGTCGAGATTATAATCTTTTAACAGGAGAGGTGAATATCTTCAATATGGTCTTTGAATCATCAGGAACAGAATTTGAAATGCTTCAGAATCTATCAATGAGCCCAAAAAATTGATATAAATAATTTATGGTTGACCTAGGGTTGATTTAGTTTGAATTATTGACTTGTGGGTATATTTAATTTAATTTTTAGGGGAATTAATTTTTGTCTTCACATTTTTTTATATGGGTTGGGCATTGCTTTCTATAACTATTCACTCTAATAATGGTTCTCATATAGGGGTGTCACATAGATACTACAAAGAGAGTTCCTGGTTTGGAAAGCCATGTACTAGCTGTGTGAACCCCCATCGGCCTAGGTTCACATGGTGTGTTGTGTTTTGGTGCATAGATTTCTCAAAATGGGCGCCAACTATTCACTGCCCCTCTTCTATCCCAAACTATCCAATTTTACCCACAAACTCTCAATGTTAAATCCCAAACAATATATACACAAAAAAGGAAAATATTACCTCTAAATGATCTTAATACATCTTCAGAAAAAATAGGGATATTACAATATCTGAATATAGAATCAATGGGAAAGAATAAATTGAACACGAATAATAGCACATAAAATAATTACAATAATAAATTGTTTTTCTCTATGTTTATTTAATCTGGGAATCCAAGGAAAAGATTGCATAATGTGTATATGAACTAATAAAGTTGATAGTTAAAGAGGATATTGGAATGATATTATTAATTTCATTTATTGAATAAAATAACATTTATAAAAAATATCATATCATGTACACATTAATTGAAGTTGGGAATTTAATTTATAGAAGGTGTATCTACCCGAGAATTTGAATATTTTGGTATAATATTGTGTGGAATAATCTACATTCAACAAGTACTGGTCATAATGACAATGTGTTGATATTGTAGGACCAAAAAACATGAAATAACTTTTATATTAATTTGGGTTTTGATGATATTATTATTGAGGAAGATTATCGTATTCTATTTGACGTAGTGAAATCCTTGAACAGACTATGTGATCTTATTCATAATTTTATTTAATATCATAGAAGAACTGGTTGTTGTAGTATAAAAAATATCCTTAAAGATCTAGTGGTATTGGTATAAATAATTTTATGCACTTATATGTATTGAAAATTTCCATAAAAACATTGTATACCAATACTCAACATTTATAATCACTATAAGGTTAGAGTGACAAGAAATTTTTTGAAACAATCATATTTTGATCACGAAAAGGTGAAGGTTCTCACATTGTGACAAAACCTGGTAAAAATAATTGTGTGTCGATTTTTCATTAATTATCTACATTATATTTGAATGTTAATGTTGATGGGTAAAAAAATGTCGATTTCAATTTACTAGGGAAGTGGATTTGGAGTAATAGAGGATAATTGAAACCTAATGAATAAAATCATTACAAGTGCGATACACTGATTCACCTCCACCCCTCTTAGATTATCTATGTTATCTTAATGTGGTAGAATAGCTCTGGTCTGCCACTAATTGGATCATGTTACTTTTTCCAAATTAATATTAAAATGTATATAATAATTTCATATTTAAATATTATTCTAAATTAACTTGGTTAGAAGTCTTTCCCTTCACTCTTGAAGAATAATTCATGGAGGTATCTTCCAAGACTATAACAAAGTTGAAGATAAGGGAAGAAAATATATTCTGTAAAATATAAAAAATTATAAGGATATCTGTTATACTATCAAAACTATTGAAGACATTTACTCTCAATTTGAATGATCAATGAAGAATGTTCATATTGAATTTCCTACATTATTACTATATTTCGTTGACGATATTCTTAATGAAAATGAAAATCATGAAAATTATGTTATTTAACATCGTGATTCAAATGGTAAGAAATTCAAAATGTGAAATGTTCCCGCATACCACATTTAAGAAAATGAATAATATAATACTAATTTCAATGTAAATATTATAATAATTAAATAACAATTCAAATGGAATATTAATATGAGAATCACAAGTAAACATGTTTTTGTGTGATGTAATCCACCCACATGAAAAAATTCAATATTTGCAAGAATATAAAAAGTTACTATCTAGAGGACAAAACCATCAAAGTCATGGAACCTGAAATATTTGTTGAAGAAAATATCATGTAGCATGAAGATTATCCATTCATTAAAAGAATCACATAAAGTAAAAATTATTGTTAGTGAATCCTAATTTTAATTTTAATTCAAAATAATCAAATATATTTAAAACTCTTTTAATGATTTTTTAGAAAACATGAAGATGGGATTACTAAAATTAAAATTTAATCGGAAGGAAGTAGGTCATCAGTTGAAAATGATGTGTTCTCCCTCATCATGAAATTTATTGACCATTATGAAAAAATAATTATTTTTTGGAGACATATGTTAGAACTTCCAAGCATATAGAGAATAAGAATTATTCCACCAAAACAAATAAAGATATTTAGTTACTAAAAATGGATAATATTATACAGATATTTATGAGACTCATGTCCCTAAAGAGACTCTTATTGGGGGAAATATGTGTTATGAATCATATCTTAATCAACCCTCTAAAATATCGGGAAAGAAGGTAAACCAAATAACTATTAATTTTTTCTACTAATGTAATCTCATCTGATAGTGTAGGGTTAAATTGAATATCAGTGAATGTGTGAGAAGATAAAAATTCTAATAAATACACCAAAACATCAATTGTGGATAATATAAATATTAATAAAATGAATCCCAATATGAGTCCCAAATAAATAAAAGTAAAATATATAAATTACATGATACTAATTCAATTATGATTGATACTATAATAAAAATGTTGATATTTTTTGGATGATGTCGGTGTTGTTGTATGTTTGGGAACAAGACTACAAGGTGTTGGTATTATATGAAAATGTATAAATACTATAAAAGGACAAAATTTAAGAGAAGTAGATATGAATAAATGAATAAACATGATAAAAACAGACGTATTCAATATATGTGAATGAATATGTATACTAAAAATATATATAAATGTATATAATATTTCTAATAATAATAAAGAATATTTATCCACAAATATGAGTTATTTAAATATCTGTCAGATAGGTACAACCCATATGAAAATTTGAATCTAATACCAGAAATCAGAAAAAAAGGATTAAAAAGATAACTACCTACCTTGGGAGATATGTAGGGAAGGAAGATATTCAACAGATCAAAAGAACCAAATAAAACACTCCCATAATGAATGAAAATATATATTCCATGAATTTAATCTAAACCAATAAATGATACATCTAATGTGGAAAGACAATTACTACCACGTTCCATTGTAAACCGGAAAAAGAAAATAAAATCAAGGGAATCAATAAGAAATTATCAATAGAATCAATCGAGGAGAAAAACAATATTATAGAATTGATTAAAGACATTCCTAAATAATATTTTATATTTTTACCCAATTAAGGTAAATAAAAATCATTGAGGAATCCATGTGGAATCTCTAAATATTAATATTTTACGTTGGAGTTCAAAATTATTTTTCAAGATCAGGTTTATGATGTCTTAGAAATGAAAAATATAAATATGAAACACTAGTTATGGAAAAGGAAAAATGAAAAATAGGTCGCTCCACATGAAGAAGTTATTGAATTTAATGAGATCTTGTGACCAAATAAAAATTCTTGTTTCATAAAAAAATTGTGGAAGATGAAATCATATTGGAAATAATGTAATAACTTGTATGAATCCTCAAGTTTCTCAAAAAAGAGGGTAATGATAGAAAAACAGGCATTCAGATAATCTATTACACTACTAGAAGATGAAATGGTAAATAATCAACATAAGATGAAGGCGAATGAAAGAAAAGTGTCTTTGTTATTAAATAAATATCACAATATTAAATGAATAGAGGAGGAAAT
The DNA here is from genome assembly GCA_963277665.1 of Viscum album. NCBI lineage: Eukaryota > Viridiplantae > Streptophyta > Magnoliopsida > Santalales > Viscaceae > Viscum > Viscum album. Next base: position 1,501,679,768 of record OY728123.1, read on the forward strand.
AAGGAAGACTATAAAAATATTTTGAGCTATAAAGAGAAAATTCTATGTGTTCAAAGAAAAACTATTCATGGTTTCACTTAATATGAAGCTCATATGTGCTCCATATTATTCCCCCGTAACGTTTACATTATTTTTATACTTACATTTTAGGAAATTAGAGGTGAAACTATCTCAAAAGAGGAAAATTAAATTAAAAAAATTTGAAGACAACAAGTTATAATGATTATTCAAGATATTATAGAAACATGAATTATTTAAAAATGGTAGATCATCAAGATGAACATCTACAATATTATCTAATGAAACTATTCACAATGTAAAATGAAAGAATTTAAACATTTTATGGGGAAACCATAAAATATATTCTTTCAATTATTGTTCAATGAATATATATAAGTTCGGTTCACCTCTACATTAGCTGACAAAAATAAATTTACTCAAATTAAAAATCATTCCCTTGTCTTGATCATATCAAATTTGTGTTTAAAGGGTGAGTTCTTGTTGATGTGTAATCTCATAGAAAGGGTCATATTATCTTTTCGCCTAAAACATATGATACATTTTTTATGTAAGTTCACGGTATATATTTCTTAAAAGAAAATTTGGTTGTACTTTTCAATGATATAAAATATGGAAATTGTATCATATTCTCAATCAGTTGGACCAAATTAACATCTTGATGAAATCATTCATGTTTTCTACACAGGTGTTTTCACATGTAGACTAAGAGATATCTAGATGAAGGATCGTTCTATGGAAACATTTTATATCATCCTACTCATTAAAAGGTGAATTTCATTTATTCTTTTCATTTATTTTCAATAAGGGGGAGAAGATACATTGGATTTATTTAATGAAATGGTATTGATAGTAAATCCATAGGGGGATTGAAAAGGATTTGTGGATGGGTTATGAGTATATTTTAAATTTTTATAATAGATAAAATTAAATTAAATTCATTTTATAATGATGTTATCAATGACTACAGATTAATCATGGAAAAATAATGATGGAAATAAATTGAGAATTATTGAATAAGTATAGTTACAGTTCTTAGAGAATTGTTATGTATTCATTAAATGACATTCGATTTATGGCTTGAGTAATTCTCTCTACTAATTATAATGATTAAATAGTTTTTTTATAATTCAAAATATATTTTTTTGTATTATTATAATTTTCATTATTTACAGCATTTGAATAAGATCATCCGATGATTATTACGAATCTATGTTAATTTGATGGAATGAAAAGTTAGAGATAGATTATATTATTATGATAATAGATCAATTTTCATCATTTGAATTGACGATTTTAGAAGTTAACAAAGACAACCATGAAAAAGGAACCTTATATTATGGGGTGCTTCAGTTGATGGAGATAGTAAAAATTTTAATTTACAAGAAGAAAATTGATGATTTATTGAAGCAGTCATAAATGAAAAATACACATTCTATAAAAGAAACATTGAAAAAAAAATTGAATATCATGAAAACATCCATCTTTATAAATATTTATTTATGGAAAAATATTATGAAGTTTATGAAAACTATTCTTATATTTTTGAATGAAGAATTATGTTGAAGGTGGAATTTGATTTGGTGGTAATTCTATAATTGGTAATTTTACATTGTATTTATTTGGTGGGATTCTATCAAAAAAATAGTTCGTCCCATTTCCAATCAAATACCCCATCAACAACACATTTTGGAACTGTGGGTCAACTATGTTGGACAAGATTGACTTGGCGAGTCGAAGGTTGTAGGTGTGTGAAAAGGCATGCATATTACCAATCAAGAGTCCATCTAGTGGGTGCATAGTATGTGATATGTCTCCATTGACTACACAATGGTGTTTAGTGGCACACGGGGTATAGTGGGTATATTGTTTTGTAGGTTTCAAACCATTATGTTAACTCAAAATGATGGTGGAACATAATTATTTATTTAGGATCACACACCCCTTTCAAACGTCATTGTGGGACAAGGGATGTGTAGGGAACTATTCCTCTGTTAAAATGATATTGAAAAAAAACCAAGCACATAATGAGATTAAAATATTCAATTCAATAAATATTTCACCATCTTCATCCTTTATTGTTCCAATGGCCTCCCCGATGCTATTGGTTTGATTCCACAAGCTTCAACTAATATAAATTCATCATATGTGATCCATACTAGCTTGGAAAACAAATAAATATAGAAAACATGATATCATGCTTGAAATCTTCATCATCCATGAATATACTCATTCATAGTTATAATACTATCGAGGATGATATAGAGTTTTAGGAGTCCAACAATGCATCTATAATTTATGGATACATGGATCATGTGAATCTTATCAAATGAAAAATAGTTTACCACTATGTGGAGAATATTGATTATTTCATTCCCAAACATTGTATTCCAATTATAGGAGTTTCTTATCCCAATAAATATATAATGATACTAAAATCTGTGAATAAACCATAGGTTTATCATGAAAATGATTTGGTTCTCACAGCGTGACAAATCCTTGAAAATATATTTACGTGATGTTTTTTATTTTATTATCTTCCTTACATGTGTATGTGATTTCTTATAGTGCACAAGAACTCTTTCCTCTATATCTGTGTAGCAGTTTGAGGGTATTTTATGATAATTGAAAATGAAATATGTTTTTCTATAAAATTAGGATACACTGATTCACCCCCCCGCCCCCCACCTCTATCACTTAGTGTCTATGCTTGATTCATTCAGGCTTTATAAATTAATATAATATTTAACATGATGGGCGTGGGCTGACACAAACAAGGCTTGAGTCCCTCTACCTTGAATTTTCTTGTGCATTATTCATAAACAGATTTTTCAAGATAGTTTCAAGGCACAAAAGAGGTCATCACAGTGAAGAGGTCCTTCCTCGGAGGCCGGAGGTGCATGCTATGCGAAGAACTGACCACCAGACTATGTACGGTGGTCTGCTGAAGTTCTTACCAGCACGCCAGCGGCAGAAAAATGCAGTATAATTGGCCATGAGACATACGGGGGGAGGACAAGGCCGCTGGAGGCTGATAAAGATGGAACACCTCGAAGGCATGCTAGGTGGTGGAGACTCTAGCCACTGTGGCCACAACACTAGAGACATGCGACACCAGGTTTTCGCTGCGTTGATGGGACAACACATGAACTAGGTCCACGAGTGACATGGAGAGAGCGGCCCACGTCCAGGCCACTCAGTTGCACTATAGGCATGTGGTCTGACAACCACATATTGGAGGAACTGTTCAGTCACATACCGGATAGGCTGGATGGAAACAGACGTGGTTGTGTCACGTCCGGATGGACAGAACCGGCCCGATACGCTGTCTGGGCCCGGTGAGTAGGGATCAGGCCGCTTAGGCGGCCCGGATGGAGGAAATTGTCTTTCTAGGAAGGTTGAGTCATGAGGAAGGATGAGGGTCAGACCTGCATTACATTCATATGAACACGTAGCACAGTAGGCTAGACCCTCGGCCAAATGGGTTAGGACTAGGCCTAGTGGGACCCCAGGTCAGAAATTGACCACCCTCTAGTGTGGGCCAGGACAAATAATTCTGGGTCACTAGGTGACCCGGTGGAATATAACCATGGCCATCATAGGTCGAGAAGACAACACAGGTCATGCGTGACCCTAGGTTGGGACCGGTCGAGTCGGTCTGACCGAGTCGGACCGGGCCTAGACATAACTAGTCCCTTTTTACTAAAACACTCGTATCTTGCAAACCAGTCATCTGATTGACAATCATTTTTCAGTGTTAAGACCCTATATGTGAGGAAATACCTTATAGATACTCTAAGTGAGTTTTGGAAGAGGTTGGAATATGTCGGGTTTGGATAAGACACAAATCTAATTGGGGCCTTTTTACAAAAATTCCCATATCTTATAGACTGTGCATCCATTCGATGTGTCGTCTATTAAATTGGGACCCATACAACAAGACAACCCTTTGGGTTACACTATGTGGTACATCATATAGGTTGAGGTATTAATAATGTTTTAATGAGAAGAACCTTCGTGAATCAAGCGTTCTAAGTGCGGGAATCAAGTGGCTGGTTGTAACGTGGAGCATAAGGGCATCCCTTCATGAATCAGTATAAGAGTGACCCTTCAAAGATCTGAATAAGAGTTCCCTTTCATGAATCAGAATAAGAGATACCCTTCATGGATCAACATGATAGAAACCCTTCATGGATCAGCAATAGAGTGACATGTCATGGATCAACGACAGAGTGACCTATCATAGATCAACATCAAAGCGACCCTTCCTAGATCTACAACAGATCTACCCATCGTGGATCAGCAACAGAGCCTCTCAATAGAATATGTTGATCTAGATTTATGAAAAATTATCTTTAGTTATATAATTATGTTATACCTGGTGTGAGCTGTGTATTTTTATTTTGTCTTTACTTTGATATCTGTCTTTGTGGTATTTCCTTTCGGGGTTTTGGTGAGAACCTAGTTGGTATCGGGGTCCCTAATGAGTATTGTTAAACTCACCCCTACACTAGCTTTTCCCACACTTGTTGTTTCTTGTACATATAAAGGAGAACATTGACTTGGACATTTAGGATCTAGGGCTAGACGGTGCTTGGAGGTGGATCGATAGACGTGGTGTAATGTAGTGACATCTAACAATGAGTTGTACCTACCCTTTAGGTATGATCATTGGTGGATGTCCTCCGGAGCATGTAGTTATTTTTTTATACTTTACTTTTAGTTGGGCTGGTATTATGGCCCGTTTAATTTTATTTTACACCTTTTACTCGCAGTGGTGGTACTTTGTGACGATTTTACTACTTTTTTCATTCTTTTGAGGTTTACAATGTGTTTTATGCCTTGAATATTTGTGTACAAGTTTAAAGGTAATGGATTCAACTTTTGGAATATTCTTTTCTAGTGCTAGTACCTAGCCCTTGGCCTATATAAGGTGGGATTGGTGTAGTCACAGCACGAGCCCCGAGGGATAGGGTGATACAATGTTATATCAAAGAAAGTTGGTTCTATTAGAAGAACTATGTGCTGGTTTTTTCGATCGAAAAAATAGTTAAGTGTTTTGTGTTTGGATTTCAGTATGGGGGGTTCAGTGTTGGTGTGGAAGAAAATGTATCCAATAACTAGGACCCTGAATTATGTTTTCTGACTCAGTACACAAAAACAATGGTTGCATGTGTAGTGGAACTTTTTTCTCTTGACATCACTTCATACATCTTCCGATATATAACTTAGTGAATGCAACACGTATATTTCCCTATAGGATGCCTCCATGAAGATAGCCATCCAGGAATCCAGTGATGGATCCTGATGATTCTCCAATGAGCGATGAGGCGTCGGTGTAGGGAACACTTACCACGATAACACCTTTAGGTTATGCACCAGTAGAACCACAACCAATAGGGAAGCAGTGGATACAATCCCTACCAACGGATAATGAATCCAGACTCAGCACACTATTCAATTTAGAGAGATAGATTCCTCTCTGGTTTTGATGTGAGACAGATCCTCACGAAGATGAGGATTGGTTGTAGGACGTTTTGTGGGTTTTTTGCATAGTAGAGACACCTACCGACCAGATGGTGGTTCAAGATGCTATCCTACTTTGTGGAATGACAGGGAGATAGTAGGGCATGATGATCGAGATACAAGAGGAGGAGAACCTAGCATGGATTAGTTTTGAGAGCCTCTTCAGGGTTGAGTTTGTACCAATGACACTATGCTCAGTCCGTATTCAAAAGCTACTGCTCCTACAGTAGGGCATCCTGACTATGGCCTGATACTCGGTGAGGTTTACCATCCTCTCCAAAAAATCCACAGACACAGTATGTGACTCTTTCTTTAGGTCTCAGTTCATTGATAAGGGAATACGATTGGAGATTAGGGCGTTGTTGATTTCTCTCAGCATCTAGACATAGGATGGAGTCCCCAAGCGAGATCTACTGGTAGAGAGCTTCCTAACCAAGAAGGAACCACCAGTGAGAGGCACCACAAGATGACTTGTGGCCAATTCATCTTCATTAGGTTATATGCAGACAACGCAAAGGCCCAAAAAGCCAAAAAATCTGGGGGAAGATCCAAAGAAGCAGGGTCAGAGGTGTAGAGCTCACGTGATAGTGGAGGACAACATAGGGCAATACTTCGTTACTCTTGCGGTGGGTATTGACATATGAATCGTGACTGCCTAACCCACTGAATAAACGATCAGAAGGAAGTATAAGGACCTCCAAGGTAGGGGCAAAGGTTCGAGTGAGGAGGTACATAGGGAAAAAGACGTGGAAGACTCTGAGTGTTGTAGGCTGAGTGGCAGGCGGTGGATGATGGTTCGAGGTAGTACCTTTACCACCCCTGGTGGTCCACCATGGGCTATGTGAGCTAGAAGACATGTGTAATCTAAGCTTCAGAAATTGGAGGCCTATAACCAAAAATCTCTAGAGATGATTAGAACTAATATTTTTGTCTTCTCCACATCAACTTTAGTTCTTATAGACACATGTTTCAGTAACTCTTTCCTTCCCACTGACCTCATTCGAGGCTCGTAGATTCCATTAGATCCATTGGATTTATCCTTATGATTAGAGAAACCTCTGGGAGGGGATTCGATTATTACAAAATAGTTTTGGTTTTTTTATCTTACACTAGAAGTTGAGAGCTTCATCTAGGATCTCCCAGTAGTAGTATTGAGGCTTTATGATGTCATATTTGGTATGTATTGACTATCGACAGTCCATGATCAGGTCATTAGTTTCAGGTGTAATGTGAGGTGTATTCGTGAGGGTGGTACATGGTTTTCATTCACCTGTGAGAATGTATACATTGCAGAACATGATATACCTTCTCAATGGACACTATAGCCGATCACTCACTAGTTGGCTACCCTAATCCTTGGTGCGGTGGATTAGAGGAGTACTAGATTTCATGTAGTGGTGGACGAGTATGATGATATCTTTCGAGAAGATGTCCGAAGACTACCTATTCATAGAGAGTTATACTTCTTCATTGAATTCTTCCCAGGGATGGCACAAATATCTACACCAATATATTGGACGGATCCCACAATGCTTTGGGACCTAAGAGTATAGTTGGAGGACTTGTTGAGGAAGGGGTTTGTATGACCTAGTGTTTTTCTATGGTCAGTACTAGTATTTTTTCCAAGATGGAAAATGGGATCATGATATTATGCATGGAATTCCGGCACCTAAACTAGGTGATCATGAAGGAAAACGTTCCACTGCTTAGGATTGATGACCTATTTGATCTGGTGAACGGAGTGAGGTGGTTCTCAAAGATTGACCGCAAATCAGGATATCATCAGCTTTGAGTACGGGATGTGGACGTATCGAAGAAAAACATTAGATTCTGTAATGACCACTATGTGTTTTCTGTGATTCCTTTGCACATGACCAATGCCCAATTGCGGTTCATGGAACTCATGAATAGGATCATCCAGCCATACCTAGATTGTCTCATGGTAATATTCATTGATGACCTGTTGGTGTACTTAGTGTCAGATGAGGAGCATGTTACACACCTTCGGATAGTTAAGGATACACATTGAGAGAGTTGGATGTATAGTATTCCATCAAAGTTCTAGTTCTTGATTCTAGATGTCCACTTTAGGGGACACGTCATCTCAGAGTCTGGAGTTGCGGTGGATCCAGGGAAGATAGAGGTAGTACTTTCTTGGGATCCACCCATGAGCATGACTAAGGTGCTGAGTTTTCTGGGGTTGGATGGATATTATTGGAGGATCATACTCGACTTTTCCAAAATAGAATCACCCTTTTCAAAAATGAAAAGGAAGTGATATGCCTTTGTATGAAAGATGATGTGCCAGCAGAGTTTTAAAGATCTGGGGCAGAGACGGATTAGTGCCCCCATCATGATACTACCAAAATGGGGTATTGGGTATGTAGTCTTCTACTATGCATCAGAGATTGGAATGGGTTGTTTATTGATGCTGGAGTTAGCAGCGATTTCCTACAACTCAATATAGTTGAGGCAACATGAGAATAACTACATGACCAAGGATCTAAAGTAAGCAGCAGTGGTCTTTTCCTTGATAATGTTGGGGCAATACAAGATGGGTGAGTTTTTTATAATCTACTCTGACCACAAGAGTGTCATTTATATATTCTCATAGAAGGACCTGAACATTAGATAGTAGTGATGGATGGAGTACCTATAGGACTATGACATTGAGATAGTATATACTCCTGGGAAGGAGATGGTGGTGGTTGACGCAATCAATAGGAGGTTGGGTTTGCATCTACAAAGTGAGATGATGGAGAAGCTAGTCATGATGTAGTTATCCATTCTGTATGATGATGGTGCATCTTACCTCCAGTCTATGACTATCACTCCCTCGCTCCTTTAGATATTTAGGGAGATAAAGCTTGTGGATGTTGACTATGAGGCCTAACGTGCTCAGATATTCTCAGGACAAGCTCCTGATAGATTTTCATTAGGTGGGGAGTACATCATCCTTTTGAGAGAACGCACCATGGAAACTCTAACTTTATGAGAGTATGTATTGATGGAGTTCGATACATCCCATTTTGCAGTGCATCCTGGTGTGGAGAAGATGTATCCAGACCTCCGATGTTATTACTAGTGGCCAGGGATGAAGAAAGTGGTGGAAGATTTTGTCTCAGGATACATCACTTGTCATCAATTGAAGGATGAGAATCACGTCCTCGTAGGCTTGACACATCCACTTGAGTTACCAGAGTGGAATTGGGGTAGTATATCTATCAAATTTGTGTTGGTTTTACCATGAACTTCTTGGGGCCATGACCTTATCTGGGTGATTTTTGACTGAGTCACCAAGTCAGCTCACTTCCTACACATCCGGGAGTAGGGACCTGTGTGTGTGTGGGGGAGGGGCTTGGTAAGGCTCTATGTCTAGGAGATAGTGTGATTTAGCTGGGTGACTTCGATTATTGTCTCAAATTGTGACACTAGTTTTACATCCAGGTCGTGTAAGGGGTTTTTGGAGGTGGTCGAGACCCAACTACACTTGAGCACAACTTTTCACCCCCAAACAGATGGTCAGACAGAGAGAACCATACAAACCTTGGAGGGAATTCTTCAAAATTGTTTCCTAGATTTTGGCCTTAATTTAGAGGACCTCTTACCACTTGTAGAGTTTGAGTACTACAATAGCTATCACTCCACCATTGGCATGACACAATTTGGGGCCATGTACAACTGTCCATGCAAATAACCTCTATGCTGGATAGACCCAGGGGAGTCAACACTCATGGTTCCAGAGATGGCATGGGCTACCACGGAGAAGGTGCAGATCATGTTGGAGCGGATGAGGACTACAAATATCAAAATGAAGTATTTTTCTGATATGAGATGGAGACCCATGGATTTTGAGAAGGGAGACTGTGTTTTCCTTCGGGTCTCACCCTGACGAGGATTGTAGTGATTTTTCCAAGGTGGGAAGTTATCTCTGAGGTTCGTTGAACCATTCCATATTCTCATGAGAGTTGGTGAGGTGGTATACCACCTATCTCTTCCCCCACAGATGCACTCGGTGGACAATGTGTTTCACCCATCATAGCTAAGGAGTTACATGCTTGATTTATCAAACGTCATCGACTGGGGAGAGGGGGACATTGACGATTTGATGACATTTGCAGAGTTCCCAGTAGAAATAGTGGATAGGAAGGAGCAGGTCCTTTATGGATGGTCATTTCATCTGGTGCGTGTTCGGTGGTAGCAATGGAACCTCCATGAGAGAACATGGGAGAAGGAGACTCATGTTCGTGCTCAGTACACCCCTTTGTTTGATTACCCATATTTGTCTTTCAAGGACGTAAAGACATATGGTATGTTGAAGGTAATGTCCTTGAATTTATGTGTAATTTTGGTATTTAATTATATGAAATTATTTAGATACCAAACTCTAAGAAGAAAAGTTATTCGGATCTTCAGGGTGGCCAGAATGTAATTTTGAACTTCTTTTAAAGTACCTTTAGTAATAGTGTGAATGGGTTTTTATAAATTTTGAACTAGTTCTTAGATCCAAAATTTTAGTGAACTAATAAACTTGGAATTCCAGGATTCGCTTATAAAGAACTTAACATTGACCGAAAAGGGTCGGACATAAAAGTAAATTTTTGGAATTTTTAGAAAATAATAAAATAACATAGAAAAAAATATTTTATTTTAGTTTGCATTGTTAAGCAGTGGATGGCTACGTTGTGGTGCAACGATGAGGTGACGAATAGGCTCATTAAATGAGGATAATTAATGGATCATTATAGTGTAGTATAATGATGCAATGACACAGCGTAATAGAGTCACTATAACATGTTACCTTTTTAAAGAAGGTAACATGTTGGAGAGTGGGAATTAAACCGTGGGTAATTTTCTGATGAACCTCCAGTGAGTTTCCTCTCTCATTAAGAATCAAGATTGACTATGTAATGTCATCAAATTCGACACACCCCGAATGAATATGCTGGTTAGAAATGCATGGTGTCGACCTCTTGAACCCTCAAGGATGGAAAGATACGAAAACAAATGTCAAATGGGGTAGGGGATTATGATTTCTTTGTGATTTTTTTTCTTCCCTATTCTTCATTCTAAAACATCGAACACAGATCAAACCACAAAATGTTGATCCTCAGATCATGTGTTCTTATGGGAGGGTTGTTAAATTTAGGGACTTGAATGGCGTGGTAGATTCATGTGTAGAAATCACAAATCTCCCCTTTTATTAAACACCTCTAACACAGAGGTTTTAGGCCAACATGAACTAGGATATATTCCCTCCAACATTAATGTTGTTTTGAGTTATTTGAAAATGGATTTTTCAGGCTTGAGGCTATGCACATATATGGTCATCGTAGTGAAGTGGGACTTCCTCAAAAGCAATAGGTGAAAGCAGTGCAATGAATGGACTAATGGAGCATGTATGGTGGTCCACCGAATATCCGGTCAGCCTACTGATGACGATGACATGCGAAGGTGCTGGCTTCCGACTGGATGGAAGGCCAGCAATGCTATCGACCATGTCAGTGGCTGATGGAGACGGTACGCGCCATCTGTGTTTCAAGCGGCGAAGACTGTGGCCACTATGGTCGCGGTGTTGGAGTTTCATGGCACCCCACTGGGTGACAAACTAGCCCCTTGACACCCCCGAACACCCACTTGAGAGACCTGGACACCCGAGACACCCACTTGACACACCCGAATAACCCCTTTATGCAATCTGACCACCCACCTCACTTTTTTTACTATTCAACCCTAACTCATTATGTTTCTATCTCAATGTTCATGGAGGTTTTTCCATTTATCCAGTTGTTATATAAATACATCCCTTGGTGATTATTAGTCGGTTCCATGTGGTATGTAATCGTTCTTGATCGTTCTTGATGTTTCCCATAGATCTACATCATTGTCTCTCTTAGTTTCTTATATCTACACCCATTATGGGTAGATATATGGTTTTTGATTCCATATATGATAAGATTTGTCTTATTTTATGTTTGGGGAAGAGATCTATGTTGGGTTTGTGGATATTCAACCCGGTTTTGTGACGTTTTTCATGAAGATTATTATTTTCACCAAAACCTTTGATGTATGTGGATTCACTCTCAAATCCTCTTGCTATAAAGGATTTGAATAGGTTTAAATTGATTTTATTTATTGAAATTTATTATGAAATTGTGTTGAAATTTTGATATAAATCCTCTTTAGTGATGAATTATGGTATTTTTTAAATTTTGGAATTGTGGAAATTTTTTATGTAAAGTCTGTTGGTTTCGTAGTTTTAAAAATGATCATTTAAAAATATGAATTTTTTAATTTTTTAAATGGCCTACATGAAAGATTATTTCAATAAAATGTGTTTTTTATTGAAATTGTTATAGAATGTTGGGATTGGAATTGTTTTTGGGAATACATGGTTTGTGTGTTCCCATTGCATTTATGAGGCATGGTTGAAATTTGACCATGCCCTCATTGCCAAAGGTGTAACAGAATAAGGGATAGAATTACCTTCTGATGACATGGTAGATCGACAAGAGACCTCTCATGATTATTGAATTGTCATAATGATGCATGCATGGTTGTATATGTGGAATTAATTGGTTATGAAGAGTAGAACATGTGAAATTATTTTAAAACTTTTTTTGGTTATTTTCATTGAAAATGGATTTTTTTTAGAAAACGGGTTGATATAGAATTATTTTATATTTACTTATAAATAGTTTTAGATAATTTTTAATATAAATTTTTTATATAATTATTTTAAACATTTCTATCCTAGTGGAGTGAGAAGTAAATTCATTGGGAAAAACCTAATGACTTTTAGCACTCACCCAAGTTCTAAAACATTGGTTATTTTATGGATGTCATCTACCAGGATATGGGAAAAGGTAAAGAATCCCACATCTTTAGCTATAAACCATAATAATTGGTCTACTTGGTGGAGTTGGAGCATGGAGGTAGTGGATAATGGAGTCTTGTGTTTGTATTGGAGTTTTATTAGGTTTTCTTTCGCGGCTTACATTGATAGTGTGGTATTTTATTTTTACCTATTGAGTATGAATTGATAAATGAAATACTGAGTTTCATTTCATTGTCATCATGCATCATATAGTGGTATGTTTAGTAATGAATTTTTTGTTAAATGTTTAATTATTATAGGGTAAATCATCCAACAATATATTGAATCCCTTAGGCATTTATATCTAGAATTTGTCATCTTGATGATGTACCTTCAGTCCTAGTAACATCTCTCCTCCCTCTAAATCCAATGAGGAAGTGGGATGTTGCAGAACTCCTCTTAAAGAACCTCTAGTAAATGAAGGATTTTGGTATTCATCTTGTGAAGAGTGATTCAAAAATGTGGTAGAGAATTATCATATAAGTAAATATATCTTATTATATAGATGAATTTTAATTTTATGTGTTTCAACCAAAATGTATTAGGGGGGTCATTTTTATGTTAGAAGTGGGGGTATTTTTTTAATTACTCATTTATTAATATAAAATGGTGTCATATTTGGGGGAATTTTATTGAATGATTATAATTAGTAAAGATAATATTTTTTTAGGTTGATAATTATCTCAAACAAACATTCAGAGATAACATTTCATGATACTTTATGACTTTATCACTAAATATAACCCTTTTACCTCATTTTGGACTTTACCCAAATGAGTAATATTTACCTTAGTAAATTTTTTATCTTTTAAAATGAAATTATCATTTTTAAAAACTTTGGACATCATGATTATAAATATAAAAACAATTTATTTTTATTAAATTAATTTACATGATGAAAATCAATAATTTAATATTGAATAATTCAAAAAAAACATTTTTTTAGAAATATTTGTTTTTAACAATAAGAATAAATATTAGTTTATTCATCTCCAAATAATGATTAATATATGATTGTTACATTTGTTATATATATATATAAACAATTTATTACATTAAAATAATTATTTAATGGTGATCCAATTGATTTATTAAAATGAAATGAAAGTACATTGAGGAAAAATTTTATATAAAAATGGGTCTTTTAACATTAAATGGTTTTATCATTAATATAAAATAATTAATAATCAATGAAATAATTTTTATTAATTAATTTATATATATATAATCCATTTCATTAAATTTCATACTTAATATAGATGAAATTGCACTTTAAATTATGTCATATAATATATAGTGAAAACAATATTTTTAAATAAATCTTTTTTGTTTATCCATGACTAATTAATTATTGTTACTTATAGTTATTAAATTACTTATCTAATGTCTAAATTTATTTTAATGATAAATATAAAACATTTATTAATATATTTTATATATACAATTGAAAAAAAATATTAAACTTAATCAAAATAAATTATTCACACACAAAAATTCATCAGAATCAGTGGTATTTTCACAAGTGAATCGGTACCCTGCAATTCTTTTCAAATGTAGTTTTTTTATAAAGAATAATTTATATATATTGAAAATTTACATTTTTTATCTAAATTACATTTATGTATTTTAAATTCATATGAGTAATTCTAAAATTGTTAAATGTTTACTGGTATTATACTCAACAACTATATTCCATTTGTAATAGTCAAATAACTACTATAATAACCAATTAATTTATATAAATTCATTCCATTCTTTATTAAGCACACTTTTTTTCTTCAATTTTCATTTATGATTTAAAAAAATCTACTTTCAGAATATTTTCCCATCAAGAGTTTATTTCTACTAATGGTGATTTTAAAGGGTAAAGTTGATCCTAGGGATTTACTAGTTGTAAAAACATTATTATATTATATGTATTCCCCGTTTTAATGTAATTCATACATAAGGGATGTAGTCATTTACTGAATTTTTTAGTCCATGATATATAACACATAATTTTATATTCTTTTGTTATAATCATCCATTTGGAGTGAAAAATTTTGTGTTTGTTTGAATCATTTCTTATATGATTTATTTACTAATTTTTTTTATTTATTATAAATATTATAAAAACTAACACAGGTAAATGAAATACATAAATAAATATAGGAAGTTAAAAAATAAATTTAACTAATGTGTATGACCTTACTAAAGGATGATATGGTCTATATTTTAACTTTCTACTACCCCTTTATGGTTTTTGGGGAAACCTAATGGGTTATTATATACTCACCCATATGTGGAAATTTCACACACCTGTAATATCATATAAATATAATAGGAAATTATGGGGTGACATCGGTAGAGCGTAGTGATTATTGGGTGAATTGACCGCGTTTGGTGGTTGGGCTTAGAGATCTAGTGTTGGATTCATTCATTTCTACTCTTTTCCAATTGTTTTTGGGTAGGGGATTCATTTATATTGTTGTTGAATGTTTCCTTCTTTAGGATTTGGTATTTACTATGGTATATTAATGCATCACCCTTATTTTATTGTATTCATGGTTTTACACTAGATGTTATAATCTTTTTATTATATTTAGTAGTACTTTTATGGAGATTTTTTGGTGCATGCATACAGGTACATTTGGAAAATGCCTCCCATTTTAATAATACTTCTCAGTTATTTTTGCCTAACCATATCCTATTGGAGGTGGTCCTAGGAATATCAAATGCGGCCTTCTTCTAAATATCCAGGATCTAGTCGATCTGGTCCTGAAAATTTATATCCCTTGGGCTATACTTCATTGAGATTAAACAAATCTTTTTAGAGGCACTCTATTAAACAAATAATCTATAATTCCTTGACCCAGGTTACCTAGAGTGGGTTCATTATTACATAGCATTGGCATGATCACAATAGATCAACTCTCGAAATACCAATTAGTTTAGTAGACTTGGAAGTACTAGATACAAATATATGTTTTAAATTACATTATGAAATGAAAAAAAACATTGTGCCCCCTTTGATCAAACTCACAATATTTAGAATATCCCCACAAGTAAATCATAATATACTTCTTCACATCCTAGGAAAAATAAAACATATAAAGGGTTGAGCTGCGATGCATAGTAAGGATAAAAATATAGGAGAAACTTTCCTAAATAAGCATAGATATTTAAGGCAATGTATAAGACTAAAATACAATCCTTTTAAACATAAACATCAGCGTAATATGGAAAATATAAATCAAATAATTCCATTTACATATTCACATGGATATTATACGAGTCGAATAATCACATTTAATATCAATATCTATTTTCCTAATGATGGAATGCATAATGTCGGACATCATAACCACATAGTCAAGGCCTCATGAAAAGACAACAAATATGAATTTGTCAAGGATTTGTGCCAAGAAAATATTTTTCCTCATTAAACCTATAGATGCATCAAGAAGCTATAGTGAACTCCACCCATCACTTACTAATTCTAATTCATTCCTCATATGAAAAGGTTGAAACATAATATAAACATTCTTATTAAAACTAGCTTATGGAATGTCAATATTTTAACCACAAACCATGAAGGGTGTAAAAATAAAACATCTACAGTAAAAAAACTCATTCAATAAAATATTGAATATTATATTATAATAAATCAACCTTAATCAAGAATAATTAAGGATATTGACATATATGAAAATAATCAATAAAACAATTTGAGAGAAATATCCCCATTATCTTGAAAACATTAAAAAGTCCCACTATTTATCAAGACTCTATTAAAAATAGATTTTTGAATCAATTATTCCCATAAAACATTGAAACTTTTAAAAGAAATTTGAATTATAAAACATTAATGTCCATATAAATAAACCATTAAAACCATTTTTAAAACATAGACATTAAGGAGAAAGGTTTAGAAGCATAAATATTTAAATCATTTAAACTGATATTTTTGTTAGAGTTCCTAACCAAATGAAAGATGCTAGAATAAAAATAATTGAGGTAATAAAAACATTATAATATCATGAGAATAAATTAATTCATGATATAATATTTCAATGTATAGTATATTAACCATAAAAAAGTGAATTGGTTTATAACAAGAAAGAAGACTCAATGGCATGTAAATTGAGATGAAATCCCTTATAAAGACTGTATCTTTAAATTAAAGATAAATAAATGACATAATTATGTGGGAAAAATATAAATACACTCAATATGATTTGATATTCAGTGTAAACCAGCCATAGTAAATTCACACATATTCTTTTAAAAACAAAACCAATGACTTGGATGTTTAACTCAATGAATGGAAATTGAGTTAAGATTACTCTTATCAATTTTATATTAATGATTTGAGAATTTATCCATAGAGTAATTATGTGTATCAAAAGTATATCCACACAAAGTGGAGTGTAAATTAATACATAAATAAATAAATAGTGATATCACACATAATCATGGAGTAAAATAATCAATTAAGTTTGCATAAAGCCCGGTGAGTAGAAATTGATATTTCAAATTCCCTTACCGATTTTGTAACATACAAATAATTAACCCCATGAAATAAGGGTCATAAAATGAAGATTTAAATATTCATAAATTAGATTATATTATACAAAAAATAAAATCATGGGGCAGTACATACAACACACAAAAGGGAATAGTGGTAATATTGGATGAATCTCACAATAATAAGAAGTGAGATGAAAAACCATTACCACGATGTAATCAATCGAGACATATGAAAACAAATGTCAATAACCACCAAATGAATAACAGAATACCATTAATATAAAGATAATCATGATAATATATATCAAATGGTAGTACACAATACACCACATGCAATAAATAAGTGGTGTACAATGGAAATCTCACAGAATTAAAAGTGAGATAAGAAACCCCTACCTTGTGTCTGACATGACTCGTATGATCCATATTTTTCATGGATAATTAAATTTTATTAATTTCTACTTCCTTAATAAAATTTTTCAAGATTAGTATTCCTTTTATATCACTTATTACCATCCTATAAAAATTTGTTAAATATTTTAGTTCATATCATACATTTTGTTGATGTTCGTAACTTTTGTCTAAAAATGAACTTGTTATAATTAAAAATTTTCCATCTGGTCAAAATTCCATTATCTCCATAATGATATTCATGATTTAGATACCATATTTATCATATTTATCCAATTTATATGTATTTATAATATTCCTTATCATTTTATGTTAATAAATAAAACGCACCATTCATAGAGACGGTAAGCCAAACGAACGCATGAATGCTACTTTCATTTCTATTTTATATTTAATGGAATGAAAACATAATAATACATAGGTAAATATTAATTCTATTATAATATTTAGGTTATGTAATTTAACTAACTCCATCCTTTATATGTTCCACGTATGGCATGAACGAGTCATGCCACTTTGAGGGGGCGGTAGTCCGCCCTTCCTCAAATGAAATTGTCGTATTTACCCATTATTGAAACCATAAAGGTATAATATAAATGAAAAATACAGAAGTATAGAGACAATATAAATATAATATATATCACATCTAAATACAGAACTATCTTAATGGCCACCATAAGAGGTTATAGGATAATATTGAACAATCATCATTTTAGTGAGGCAGTAGTTCTTTGCCCACAGAAACAGTACATTATTTACCCATTAGAAGGAGGTGTGTGTAAATTTAGTTTGAATCCATCTCATATAAAAAACCAAGTATATTTATGATGAGTTTTTATAAAATAAAGTAATAAAATATTTTAGGGGGTTGGAGAAGTAAAATCAATTAAAATAACTTAGAGAAGATTTTACCGTGAAATTGTGTAACTCCATTTGGTTTAAACAAAAAGGATTTATTGAAGTTATTTATGCCTATGGTAAGGCTTATAGGTGGAATTTAGGGATCTTGAGAGCTTATTTGGGAAGATTTTGGATGATCCAAGGGGCTTCAAAGGTTTTACTAATGGGTTATAGGTGAGAGCTTTTTATAAGGGGGAGGAGGGGCTCTTTAAGAATGTTTGAAAATATTATATTATTGTATAATGATTTTAAGTTTCTAATGATCCAAGACTCATTAAATTCTATGATAAGATTACTTTTATTCAAAATAAAATCATACAATATGAATTGAATAGGTTTTGGATATTGTTTTAATCTTTATTATCATATTTATTTAAATCATTCATTAATGAGGTAAACACTGCATCATTATTGTGTCATATAAAATTTTATTTATTTTTTGTCTAAAAATTTTAAAAAAAATACCATGATTTAGGAAATATTTTTAAATAATAAATTAATATTTATAGTGGAAGAGATAACTTATATAACCCCATGTAAGAATTTATTTACTAAAAGATATATGTCTATGTCATTTTTGTCATTTAAATTAATTAATATAAAGTTTCATTATCCATGGGGTCCCAAAATCGACCCAAGGATGACCATGGTCGGAAATGTATCAACCAATAGGATTACAACACATGTTAGGGTAATTTAATATTATTATTATATTATTTTTTCCTTGAATTACCCAATTTACCTTTAACCGCGGTAAATAAAAGTCAATTGTTACTATTCACCAAATATTATTTTCATATTATTACACCACATTTTACTTACTAACAACAAAAACGTATGTTGGATTTTCAAAATTTAATTCACAGATGCGGTAAAATTTCATTTAAATGAAAAAGTCGGTTTTTTAACTACTACATTGTTTTTTCACTATTCATCAAAAATTGAAGTATTTCAGAAAAATAAAAACAATTATGGCCTATATTTGATATTATGAATTCAAAAATGATGTCTATTTTACATAATTAAAAACATAGATATCACATCAATTAATTTAAAATTAATTCCCATTGTGAAAACAAAAAACGTGGTTTTAAAAAAAGAATAACTATCAAAATATTGACACTTGTTTATGTCCAATTTCAAAGTGAAATTACATAGAATAACCAATATTGTATTAAATGGTAAAAATATAATCTAATTAAACTTTAAAACCAGTTAAAATAATAATCTAACCATATAAATAAATTATCTTAAAAGGCAGTTTTCGAATTAAAATACAGTATTTTTCACTATTCATAAAAAATGCATTTT
Source organism: Viscum album (assembly GCA_963277665.1). NCBI lineage: Eukaryota > Viridiplantae > Streptophyta > Magnoliopsida > Santalales > Viscaceae > Viscum > Viscum album. The sequence continues at coordinate 1,501,699,320 of OY728123.1, forward strand.
ATCAGAAAAATACCAAAAATATAACCAAAATAAATTTTGATGTCCAGGTTCTAAAAATTATTATATTTTGTCAAATATAACATATAAAAGATTCACATATTGGATTTAGAAATTTTTCTCCTATAAAATGCAGAAAAACATCATTTTTTAAAAAATACATCTTTTACCTAATAAATTGAATTTTTCATTATATTATGTATAAGAAACACAAAATATGAATGTCAAAATTATATGGTATATATATATAATTAAAAATTTGGTTATTACTATTCATAACTGCTTTGTAAACGGCTAGTTTGATATGTCAGGGTGCGCTTGAACTCAGTGTTGCATACATCGCACGCTATTGTATTATTCAAAGAGAAGCGTACCGTAGAAGCTTGGGGTGTTAAATTCTTCCCTCCTTTTGGAAATTGTGTCCTTCAAATTATAAAATTTTTATTGGGAACTTCATTGAAAGTCCAACATCATAAAAAGAGCCAATAAAACTGTCACATTAAAATAATGAAAGATAATTACAAAGGTCAACTGAGATAACCCATACTTGGATTCCATGTAGGAAACCATGGAGATGGAAGATAAACTAAGTGTAAATTACTGATGGAGAGTGATAGAAAACATTATCAGGATAAAGTTAACAATAATAAAACCACAAAATTGTGATCGGTTAAACGGTCATTAGTTTCCTATTAGGTAAAGTAACCGAACAACGTTTTTTGTTTTATGTTAAATTTCATAAAGTTAAGGAATTTATTAATGATATTGTCTAATAACATAAATAAATATACTTATTTTTTATATAGAGATTCATACTTTAATAAATTTCTACCACTAACTCATATTTTTTTCAAACGATGAGTATTCATATTGACTAGGTCACACCCGAAGTGCTAGAATCAACTTCTAGAGAATCACATAATCCAAAATAGATGATATATATATTTCCATTGGAATTATAGATTATTGAAAACCAAATGGTTTTTACAAGATTATATGATCCCCAAAATGATAATCCTTTATAAAAAGAAATACAAATCTTAATTTCCAAAATTTAACAAACAATACCCAAAGTTCAATAAAAACCATTCAATAAACAATTTTCCTTAAAATCCTTCAATATAATCCAAACTAATATTTAAACCCAAAACTAAGAATAATTTATCACATAGTCTTTAAAAGTAAATCATAACATTTAACTTAAAATGACATAAACTACTCCTAAATTCTCATACATGAGTGTAATTAACCAAGTTACAGATTCTCTATGATTGGTTAATCATTTCCATTAAAAACCAGAATCACTATAAAAAATAGATTCTTGAAAAATAAAAAAAAGACACCATTACCCCTAAAATTAAATTCTATATTATTCTATTTTCCTTAAGAATATAGTGTTCCCAACAGAGCATAGGACTTCAAAAATAACATTTATTATTTAATTACCAAATCATTTTCCTATACTACGGATATCCATTTGATAAAACAAACTATCCCAAATCAACTTATCTTTTATCAATAAAATAATTTATCAAAAAATAATTAGTTACACTAACTAGGGACTTCACATAGTCTAGTGGTAGGTGATAAATCCCAATCGCACTTTAGTTGTGGGTTCGATGCCCAAAGCTTTTTCTGACGTGACGGGTTGTCACACGATCTGCGTGTTTTACTTTTTCAAAAAAAATATTTTATAACATTCCCAAAATTAGATAAATTCCTCAAAATAACCATAACATAATTTAACCAAAAAATTTATCTCAAACCTCGCATTTTCATCCCAAAAATAAAAAACCTATAATTGCCTCAAATTCAAGGATCATATAAACCCAAATAGTTATTTATAACTATATCCACAAAAGGAAAGATAATTCTTCCTCAAATAGAACTTTCACAAATCAAACAGCATGGTTACACATATAAGAGAGTAGTCTTCCAATGTAATCCCATAAAAAATATCCTTAAAACCTTTAAACATTTCACCATCCATTTATTTTCACATAATTTCTTCCATGACCAAGAGGTTATCATATAGAATAGGTCATTGAATCGGGTATTTCCGAGGTCCCTTACATTTAGACAAACGACTTTAATTGGAATCTTAAGATAATTTTAATTTTCTTCAATAGTACTCTTCATTTTTCCTCAGCATTTCGTAAATTTTAGTCCTTTCTCACACATAAAGCATTTATTTTTCTTATGAGACACATTCCCGGGTTTCTCCATCCACATTTCTGGAATTATATAAATTGAGCTTTCTTTTGTCCATAGTTTCCACTATTGGAGCTCTTATCATTCTCCGCTTATCTCTTCTTTTTTGAGTTTGGTAGTTTGTTAATGTGCATAATCTTGATCATATTTTTGGAATCCTAATTCGGTATGAACATAATATTTTTTATGTCCATCAACATTTAATTTAGTTTCTCATATCTATCATCGTGCCCACCTTGTACATCATGTTCAATGTAACTATGACTTACTTGGAATCCATCCATTGACTAATACAATATAGCATAGTGTGAGTCATAAAATCATTTAGAAAATATCATGAAACATTATTTTCAATTTAAAAAATAATAGGATTAAACAAGGTTATTTATTATAATTTTTTATTAAAATCCTCTTAATTGGTTTGTAAAGAAAATGTGAATTATCCTAAGCATATCCCTAGGGAGTGTCAAAACTAAGAGTGTAGTAAGGCCCGTTGTCACAAACTTGGATACCCTGAGTCAAGCCCAAAACACCTTGTCAATGTTTTCACTCGTAGGTATATCTGTGCCAGATCCCCCTCTACATTCTCTTATCCAATTGGGATGTATTACTTGGAAAACCCACATAATATTTAAATAAACAAATTTTTTGGATGTTCTTCTATACTAATCCTCAATATCTATATTAGGGTAGTGTATTCTAATAAGATTTTTTTTTAAATCTAGCTTCCATTGTTTGTGCTAAACTTCCTATGATACCAACTATAACACCACGACATTAGTTACCAAGAGTGGGTGATTTATTACATAAAATTGGCTTGATAATAATAAATCATGTCTTGAAAGACTGATTTTTTTAGTAGCCTTTGAAGTACTAGATACATACATAAGTTTTACATTACATTAGGAAATGAAAAACAACAACATTGTTCCCCCTTTAAACACACTCATAATCCTTATCATATCCCTACAGTTCAATAATAATATACTTCTTCACATCTTGGAAAAAATAAAACATAGAATGGGATGATCTGAGATGCTCAGTAAGGATAACAATATGGTGGAAACATTCATAATTAAGCATCAACATTTAAGGAAATGTATAAGACTAAAACACGATCATTTTATACTTAAACATCAACGTAATATAGAAAATATAAATCAAATAATGTCATTTACATATTCACTTGGATATTCTACTAGTTGAATAATCACAAGAAAATTCCATAGCTAATTCCATAATGGTGGAATTATTAATGTCAGACATCATAACCACATAGTCAAATCCTTGTGCTTACATTCAAATAAGATTTTATCAAGGCCCTATTCCAAGACACTAGTTTGTCTAATGATACCTACCGATGCATAAATGAGCTATAGTGGGCACCACCCATCACATACTATGTCAAATGCATTCCTCATATGAAAATGATGATATATAATCTAAACATTCGTATTAAAACTATCATACTAAATGTCAATATTTCAACCACAAACCATGAATGGTATAAAAATAGCACATCCACAGTAAAACACAACTCATTCAATTAAATATGAAATATTGTATTATAATAAATGAACCTCAACCACGAATAATGATGGATATTGAAATTGATGAAAATAATCAATAAAACTATTTGGGAGAAATAACCCCTTTATCTTGAAAACATATAAATGTCCCACTATTATTCAAGAAGATGTTAAAAATAGATTTCTGAATAAAAGTTTCCAATACCACTTTGAAACTTTTCAATGTTTTTTTAATTTTAAAAAATTCATATCCATATAAATAAATCCTTAAAACCATTTTTAATACATGTTCATTAATGAGAAAAGTTTAGAAGAAAAATTATTTAAAATATTTAAAATTATATTTTAGTTAGAGTTCATAATTAAATGAGAGACGCTTGAATACAAATAAATGAGGTAATAAAAACATTATAATATCATGAGAATAAAGGAATTCATGATATAATATGTTAAAGTAAAATATATACACCATTAAAAAGTGAATTGGCACATGACAACAAAGAAGGTTCAATGGAATGTAAATTGAGATAAAATCCCTTATAAATACTGAATCATTAGATTAAGTATAAATAAATGAAATAATTATGTGTAAAAAATATATATAAATTCAATATGATTGGATATTAATTGTAAATCAATCAGAGTACATACACGCATACTCTTGTAAAAACAAAACCAATGACTTGGATGTTTGACTCAATGAATGGAAATTGAGTTAATATTACCCTTATCAATTTCATATCAATGACTTGAGAATTTTTCAAAGGAGTGATTATGTGTATCAAAAGTATATCTACACCAAGGGGAGTGTAAATTACAACATAAATAAATAAATAGTGATTTTACACATAATCTTGGAGTAAAATAATCAATTGTGTTTTTGTAAAACCCAATGAGTCGAAATTAATATTTTAAATTCTCTTACAAATTTGGTAACATGCGAAAAATACACCCCATGAAAGAAGGATCATAATATGAAGACGTAAATACCCATAAATTAAAGTATATTACAAAAATAATACAATCATGGGGTAGTACATAAACCACACAAAAGGAAATATTTGTAATATATGATGAATCTCTTGGGAATAGGAAGTGAGATGAAAAGCCTTTACCACGTTGTAATCAATCGAGCCGTATGACCAAAAGTTAATAACCACCAAATAAATCATATAATACCATTAATATAAAGGGAATCACAATAATATATATCTAATGGAAAGACATAATACACCACATGCAATAAATAAGTTGCGAACAATGGATATCTCATGGAATTTAAAGTGAGATAAGAAGACCCATACTTCATGTCTGACATGACTTTTATGTTTTGTGTTATTCCTGAATAATAAACATCAGTTAATTTATACTTAATTATTAACTTTTTTCAAGTTTATTATTCCTTTTATATCACTTATTACGTTGCTATAACAATTACTTAATTGTTTGAGTTCATATTGAACATTTTTTCGATGTTTGGAACTTTTTTCAAAAAATGAATTTATTATAATAAAAAATTGCCCATGTGGTTAAAATTCCATTATCTATAAAATGATATTCATGGTTTTGATATAATATATATCACAAAAGTATAGTGTATATTTGTTACACCCCATGATTCCATGGTACATTTTCCATGGAATAATGCAATAGCTTGCATTGTATGCAACTTCGAGATTCTAACACACCGTGACTAATCAAACTAGTCGTTATGAATTGTAATAACATTTTTTTGAAATTTTATAAATTTTATTTTTCAAAATGGACTTCATTTTTAAATTTGTAATATCTAAATTATCTTAGGGAAATTTTTTTGTATTATTCTGAAAACATTCAATTTTCGATGAATAGTAAAAAACAATGCGTTATTGGTTAAAACCAAATTTTTTATTTAAATAATTTTTTATTTCATTTAAATTTATTTTAGGTAAAAATATATTCATAATACCTATGAATTTTCTATGTAATTGATTGGAATCATTTTATAATATGTTTAGATATATAAAAATTTTATTGAACTTTTTACCGTCTTTTACCCACCCCCTATTAGCATTTGCAAATCTGCATAAAACCTATTTTTACCGCATATTTGAGTCGAATTTCAAAAATCTGAGAGATATGGTCTAAATCATTGATTAAAATTTGGTTCAATAAGATGAAATTAATTTTTGGTGAATAGTAACATTTTTACTTTGATTTACCACAGTTACAAGTAAATTAGGTAATTAAGGGTAAAAATGATATTATAATTACCCTAAAACATGTCATAATTCTATTGGATAACTTTAATTCGACAAAATAAAACCTTAGGAATAAAATATTAACCCCTTTGGTCAACATGGATTAGATTAGGACATTTATTATTTTTTTAATTAAAGAAGAGTTAAAAGAGTTAAATTCAAAGTTTAATAACTGAACCATTTTTAATATATGGTTATAAATAATATAAATTAGACTATAAATATTCATTAGAAAGAAAAAAAGTTTTCCTAAATTATTTTATTTTATTTATAATTTTTAGACATTATGTAATGTAATGTATTTATGACACAATGATGATGCAGTAATTAACTTATTAATGAATGATTAAAATAATTGATATTATAAATATTCAAATAAATGTAATTTGAGAATTTTAATGAATTAATCTAATTTTATATGTTAATATGACATGTTAGGGTTGATTAAATAATTTTTATTCGAATTAATCACGCTGTTATGATTTTCAAAAAAACAAAATACTAAATAGTGTCAAAATAGACACTAATTGAGATTTTAAAACAAATACTATATAATTAATTCATATAATAATTACAAAAATCTAGGGTTCAGCCAAAAGACTTATATATGGTTATATATATTAATAATGAACCACATGGGGTTCTATTGTCTTGGTATAGTATGTTTATAAACTATATAATATAAAAATACAAAGAGACATGGTAAATGTCAAACTATTTAACTAAGAGTTAAATCTAAACGATAAGGTTAATATGGTGACCTAAACCTATCTAAAAACTATTTTTTGAATGGATTTAGACCAATAATTACCTTATACTAGAATTAATTTATTTGGGAACCATTTTTAAACGAAAATTATTTTATTATAAAATAATATTTCATGATTTTCCTAAAGTGACCCTCACCTCTCTTATAAAAGGGTACATTCCCTTCTCTTAATTTCACTCCTCCAAAGCCATTTGGCTCAGCCATACCCGGCTCAAATATCCTCCCAAATTTCCTACCTTCATTATATGGTCCTTTGTTTGGTCATAAAGGCAACATAAGGATCCCTTTTTATCGAATCAAAAGGAAGAGCCCGAAGAAGAGGTAAATATTTCATCATCTCTTTCAAGTTCTTTTCTTTTTCCACTTTATCTTTCTTTGTTGTTTCCATTATAAAATAATAAATCCAGTATCATTTATATACTGTAATGTTATTATAAATATGGTATAACCATATTCATTATTCCATCCATCCTATAAATGAAAATGTCACCATACGTCTGTACGTACAGCTTACCGTCTCCACGTCGTGGTTTAGTTTGTTATTCAAACACTTCATTATTTTGGATGGGTATAATAATGAATATAACTAATGTAAATAATAAATATAACATATTAATGATTCTATTTATATAATATACCATCCAATTACATACTATTTCACCATAAATATGATGATATTGTCGCTCGTGCATACGTACGGATTACCGTCTCCATGAACGCGATGAGATTAATTCCCCATCTTAATCATTCAGGAATAATTTTCATTTTATGATTAAAAATTATTTTTATGAACATAATATAATTATATATATGAATCATATATATTATATCTATAACAAACATTTCTTACATAACCAACCATATAAAGGAAAACGAATTAGTTAACACCCGAAACGATGATACTACAAAAATATTATTAACAAAGAAATATTTTGGGAATATATCTGATATCATATTTATGTATATTTGTCTTATATAAATTAATAAAAATTTTATTATTCAGGAGGTTAACATACCATCGACTAATGAAAAGTACAAGGTAAGGGTTAATTTCACAATCTCTTTATTATCTGAGGTTGTTTTATGTAAGTATCTAATGGGACCTCTTTATCATCCACATCTGTGTTTTTTTTAAAATGTATTTCAAAACATTTTTACTATTTATAAGACAATGGGTTAATTTAATTTATACACTTATTTGACCTTATATGTTTTGAAAGGAATCTTTTTTTCATTTTCCAAACAAGTAACTTTATGACCTTTTCAACAAAATGAAGGTAAATATTTTTTTTTACTTATACGGCGGGTGTAGCTATTTTCTATCATTATAACATCATATAATATTCCCTTACAAGATTATACAAATATTTTAGAAATAAATGTTTTCTTTTATAATTACATGACTTCTAAATGATTTTAAAATAGAAAGAGATATTTCTCTCAAAAAAAAATTATTTCATCTCTGTCAACATTCTTTGATAGATTTTAAACTGGTTTGAAGTTGATTTATTTATGATATAAATCTTCCATATTGTATTGAAGGTTTTGTGATATATTTGGTTTTGGATGTGTTATTTTATTACCATTCATAGTTTATGGATAAAGTATTGACATTTTGTATGCGATTTTTAATACAAATGTTTATGTTATATTTAAGTCAATTCATATGAGGAATGCATTGGACTTAGTAAGTGACGGGTCGAGCCTGCTATAGCTCCTCGATGCATCGGTAGGTCTCATGAGACAAAATAGTGACTTAGAACATGGCCTTGAAAAAATCTTCTTTGTTTTCTTGGGAAAAGGCCTTGACCATGTGGTTCGGAAGACTAGCTTTATGAATTCTATCAATATGAATGTGGCTATTGATATTGCATTGATTATTTGACTAGTAGAATATCCATGTGAATAATGAAATGGAATTATTTGATTTTATCTTTCCCATATTATGTTAAAGTTTTAGTTTAACAGGCATTTGTTTTAGTCTAATACATTTCCTTAAATTTTTATGGTTATTTATGAAAGTTTCCACTATATTGTTATCCATACTGAGCACCTGAGCTCTCCCATTTCAATGTTTTATTTTTACTAGGATATGATGAAGTATTTTATGGTTGGCCTGCTGGTATAGGCTAAGGATATAAGTGTGTTCAAAAGGGGACAAAATTTTGTTGATGTTTTTATTTCATGATGTAATGTAAAACTTATGAATGTATCTACGGTATCCAAGGATACTAAATTGATCGGTCTTTCAGGACAGGATTCCTTGTATCATGCCAATGTTATGTAATAATGCACCAACTTTGGGTAACGGTGGTTGGGGCATTATAGTTGGTATCAGATAATGTTTAGTACAATCCTTGGAAAACAAGATTTAGAAAAAATCTGATTAGAAAACACTACCCTAAGATAAAAATTGAGGATTATTATAGAAGAACATCCTAGAATTTTGGTATTGTAGAGATTTTTTGAGTTTCCCAAGAAATACATCCCTATCTTCATATGTGCAGGTAGAGGAATCATTGTCTCAGATGTAACTAGGGGTAAAACCCAAAAATACCGCTTTGATCTAGACTCGAACGGGAACAGGTGCACGAAAATGGGCCTTGCTGCACTCTTGGTTACGACACTCTCAGGGGATATGCTTCGGATAATTCTAGTTTTCTTTACAAACCAGAATGAATGGTTTATGAGTATATACATACTCAAAGAAGTCATTTTTATGATTATGGATTATATCTATAAACTATTCAATTTATGTTAACTATTTTACATGTTTGGAATTATGTATTGCGATTTATAAACTAATCTAGTGTATTCCATTGTTTATAAATGGAACCTAGTGGAAGGAATGTAACCGGTATCAACCCATGTAATCCATGAAGGGATTTTCCTCCTACTCAAGATAATTATAGTGGATTTGGTGATCCAACTGGTGTAGATCAGCTTACCACAATACTAGGACAACTCACAAAGGTTATGAATAATAACCTTACCCGTATGGAGCACCCTGATCCACAACATGGAGGATCAGTGTTATATTGATTCATTAGGAAAAAACACTAACATTCAATGGGACTACAAATCCATTTGTAGTTGAGTAATTTATAAGTTCCATAGAGAAAATATTTAATGCTTTGGGGAGTATCAAAAGTGTAAAAGTTGTCACGGTACTTAATCGCCACACGGGAGATGCAGATCTATGATGATCATTAATACAAAACACAAAGAAATATAAAAAAGTATCAAACATGGAATATGTGATGTTAAAATAAATTTTCTTACAAAAATACTTCCCTCATGACCATAAACTGAATATGGAAAGACAATTTCAGAGTCTGAGGAAAAAGGATAATCAGAAGTTCGCAAAGTATGAGGCGAACTTTACAAGTTTAGAAAGGCAGGAAACATATTATATACTTTACCCAAGAATTAATATTGTTAAATTATTTTATGGGTTAAAATAATTTCTCCATAGAGCATTAGTCTCACAATCCTTCTCATTGTATGAAGATATTGTCTCATGCATTATCAAGATAGAAAAGGGATTTTGTAAGTCATACGACTTTAAAGAAAAACAAGAGAAAAGGTCATTTGTTGAACACTCGGGAAATGGAAATAAGGGGAAGAATGGAAAGGTTTATTTTCCATCCTATGGTAAATGTTGGAAGAAACACCTTGATACTTTCCTGAAAGGGAATGAGAGTCTGTTACAAGTGTGGTGAAAAAGGACACCAATCTATTTATTTGTTGGGGAAGAAAAAGTATATCAATGTTGAATTGTATAATTGTAGAGAAAAGGGGCATTATGAAAATGAATTTCCTAAGTGACAAAGGAACATACCTCAGAAAAGGACAAGGGAGCAATGAAAGGCTTATGTGATCAATACTGCTGAGGTTGAAGCTCTGGAAGATGTGGTGGTAGTTAATTTAATTGTTACCTCAAGTTTACCCAATGCATTATTTTATTCTAGATCATCGCAATGGTTTATATCTTCCCAATAGCTCAACTAAATTAAATTATTGGGGAGGATGAGAATGAAATATGTATGGGTGAGGAAAAGAATGTTCCAATAGAGGATGTACCTATTGTGCAAGAACATGCTGATGTGTTTCTAGAGGATTTACCTAGACATCTTCCAGAATGAGAAATTGAGTTTCCCATTGAATTAATTATTGGTCCAAGGCCCATATCTAATACCATTTATAGAATGGAAAATTTGTTATTAGTGGCACTAAAGAAACAACTATATGAATTGATTAATAAGGGATTTATTTGTCCTAGTATTTCTCTATGGGGAGCCCCTATTATTTTTGTTAAGAAGAAATACATATCTTTGAGGTTGTGCATTGACTACATGGATATCAATGCTATAATAATAAAGAACAAATATACCCTACCTCGTATTGATGATTTATTTGAACAACTTCATTGAGCTCAATATTTTTCAAAGATTGAAATTCGATCCGGATATAATCAGTTATATGCGAATAAGGAAGACATTCTAAAAACAGTATTTCGATCCAGGTATAGGCATTACAAATTTACACTAATGCCTTTTGGATTGACTATTTCACCTGTTGTCTTCATGGATCTAATTAATCTCATTTTCAAGGAATATCTTGATGACTTTGTAGTGGTATTTATTAGTGATATCTTGGTATACTCCAAAAGAAATGAAGATCTTAAAAATCACTTGTGCATTATTCTAATGACTCTTAGAAGGAATGAATTATACGGGAAATTTAGAAAGTGTAAATTCTGGCTTCAGGATATTTATTTTCATGGCCATATTATCTATAAGGATAGAATATATGTTTATCCTTCAAAGACCAAGGCAATCCAAGAATGGAATGCACTGATGAGTGTAACTAAGGTACGCTGTTTTATTGGTTTACTAGGTTATTATTGACATTTCATCAAGGATTTTTCCAGGTTGGACCACCCATTAACCAATCTCACACGTAAAGTGGTTAAATATTTCTGGAAAAAATAGTGTGAGGAATGTTTTGAAGAACTGATGAGAATATTAGTCGATGCTTTTATCTTCACTCTACCATTAGGGAACGGTGGGTTTGTTATTTATAATGATTCTCAAATAAAGGACATGGTTGTGTCATTATGAAAAATGATAGATTTATTTCCTATGCATCACAACAGATACAAATTCATTAGAAAACTATCCCACTCATGATCTTGACATAGCAGCTATAATCTTTGCTCTGATGATATGGAGACACTATCTCTATGGTAAAAAATGTGAGATTTTTACTGATCACAAGAGTTTGAAGTATATTTTCTCACAAAAATAACTCAACATGAGGCAAAGGAGATAGCTTGAACTACTTAAGGATTATGATTTCACTATACACTACCACCAGGGGAAGGCAAATAAGGTGGCTAATGCTTTGAGTAGAAAGGACCATAGATTTTTTAACAAGATGAGAGTTGAAAGGGATCCTATATTCCTAGATCTAGTAAGGATGGATATGGGAATAACCATGGGAGGTGAAACATAAATACTTCCTTAAATGGTTTCCAAAACATATTTATTATAAAAGATAAAAAATTCACAGACTAATGATGAAGAGTTTCAAAAGAAGATTAAATCTGTAAATAATGGGAGATTCAGTGACTTTGTATATGAAGATTGAATTTTGATATTTGGGAAGAGACAATTTGTTCCCAATATACCTGATCTAAAAATGGAATTTTTTGATGATTCTCATAGCTCCAATTTCCCTATACACCCAGGGAGCACCAAGATGTATATAGATTTGATGGAACATTTTCTGTGGGTCTACATGAAGAGGGAGATTGCTGACTTTGTGTCAAGATGTATGGTTTTTCAACAAGTGAAAGCTCTAAGGCCACAACCTGTAGGATTCATGCAACCTCTTCTCATACCGTAGTGGTAATGGGATGATATTATAATGGACATTGTCATGGGGATACCAAAGAATCCTAGAAGGAATGATGTATCATGGGTCATTATTGATAATCTTACCAAGTCATCACATTTTCTTGCTATAAGATAAGTTTTACCACTTGAACGTATGGAAAGACTATATATTAATAAAGTTTTAATACTTCCTGGAGTACCCATATCGATCGTTTCTAATTGTGATCCCCATTCGAAATAAAGATTCTAGAAAAGTCTTCAGAAGGCCCAAGATACTGAAAGTTGTTTGAGCACTTCCTACCACCCTCAAACCAATGGACAATCAGAACGGATTATTCAAACCATAGAAGACATGCTGATATCTTTCTCACCTGACATTCAAGGTATGTGGGATCAATATTTACCTATTTTAGAATTTTCCTATAATAATATCTTCTATTCAAGTATTCATATGGCACCATATGAAGTGTTATATGGAATGAGATGTCGAACACCGACTTGTTGGGATGATTTTTGTGACAGAAAACTTATAGGCCCAGAACTTGTTGTGAAAAAAGTGGAAAACATTGAACATTATCCAAACCCACATCAAAGCATCCCAAAGTAGGAAAAAGAGCTTTACTAATAACCGAAGGAAGGATTTGTAATTTCAAGTAGGAAACCATGTTTTCAAGAAGGTATCTCCATGGAAGGTTGTTATACATTTCAGTATGAAGGGTATTTTGATTCCTTGGTAGATCAGACCTTTCGAAATTTTAGATCAAATTAGAGTTGTAGCTTATCGTTTGGAAATGCCACCAAGTCTCTTCAACGTTCATGATGTGTTCCACATGTCACTATTGATAAAATACATGCATGGCCCAACGCATGTACCTACCTATGGAGAATTAGAATGGGAACCTGATCTGTCTTATTCTAAAGATCCTTTCATAATTCTTGATACTAGAGAACAAGTGTTGAGAAACATGACAACTCATCTAGGGAATATTCAATGAAGAAATCATAAGATGGAAGTGGAAATGTGGGAACCTGAGGAACTAATGATGAAGAACCACCCGAATAATTTTATGCATAATATTTACAAAATTTCAGGGATGGAATTATTTTAAATTGGGGAGAATGTAACACCCCAATCTTCTATGATATGTTTCCCATTGAATAATGCAATATTTTTCATTGTACGCAACTTTGAGATTCAAACACACCACATCCAATCAAACTAGCCATTATGAATATTAATACCCACTTTTTGAAATTTTATAATTTTTCTTATTCAGAATGTAATTCATTTTTTATTTTGAAATATTGAAATCAGCTTAGGGTGAATTTTTTAAATTTTCTTGAAAACATTTAATTTTTGATGAATAGTGAAAGACACTGCGTTATTGGTTAAAACCAAATTTTTTATTTAAATAATTATTGATTTTATTTAAATTTATTTGAGGTCAAAATAGATACATAATACTTATATAATTTCAATGTAATTCATTACAGTCATTTTATAATATGTTTAGATATTTAAAAATTTTATTGAACTTTTTACCGTCTTGTTCCCACCTACTATGAGCATTTGAAAATTTGCATAAAACCAAATTTTACCACTTCATAGAGTTGAATTTAAAAATTATGAGAGACACGGTTAACATCAGTAAGTAAAATTTAGTTCAATAAGAAGAAAATAATTTTTGGTGAATAATAACTTTTTTACATTTATTTACCACATTTAAAAGTAAATATGGTAATTAAGGGTAAAAATGATATTATAATTACTCTAAAACATGTCATAATTCTATTGGATAAGTGTAATTCTACCAAAAAAAAATTAGGAATAAAATTTTATCCCCTTGGTTCAACATGGATTAGATTAGGACATTTATTATCATTTTATTTAAAGAAGAGTTAAAAGAGTTAAATTCAATGTTTAATAACTAAACCATTTTTAATATAGGGTTATACATAAGATATATTCAACTATAAATATTAATTATAAATATATAATGATTTCATACATAATGATATTTTATTTATAATTTTTAGACATTAAATAATTTTATTTATTTATGACATATTGATGATGCGGTAATTACCTTATTAGTGAAATATTGAAATAATTGATATTATAAATATCCAAATAAATTTAATTTGATAAATTTTATGAATTAAACTAATTATATTGGTTAATATTACATGTTAGTGTTGATTAAATAATTTATTTTCGAAGTAATCATGTTGTTATGATTTTTAGAAAAACCAAATACTAAATAGTGTAAAAATTGACATAATTGAGTTTTTAAAACAATTACTATTTTATTAATTGATATAATATTACTAAATATATAATTCATGGAAAAAGGATTTAGATAAGGTTATATATATTAATAATGAACCACATGGGGTTCTCTTGGATGGTTATAGTAATTCTATTACCCATATAATATAAAAATACAAAGAGACATGGTAAATGTCAAACTATTTAACTAAGAGTTAAATATAAATGATAAGGTAAATATGGTGACTAAAACTATCTAAAACCTTTTTTTTGAGAAGTTTTCGACCCATACCCACATTATCCTTGAAATAATTTATTTTTAATCCTTTATAAACTAAAAATTATTTTATTATAAAATAATATTTCATGGTTTTCTTAAAGTGACGGTCACCCCTCTTATAAAAGGGTACTTACCCTTCTATTAATTTGACACCTCCAAAGCCATTTTTTTCTACCAACCCCTTTCCAAATATCCTCCCGACATTACTAAATTCATCTTATAGGCATTCCTTTTGTCAGAAATCCAATTTAAGGAGCCCTTTGGATCAAACCAAAAGGAAGAACCCAAAGATAAGCTAAATATTTCATCACCTCTTTCAAGTTCAATTCATCTTCAAATTCCTCTATAATTGTTATTTCTATTCTTAAATAATATCTATAGTATCTTCAATATTATATGATGTTATTATAAATATGGTACAACTATATTCGTTATTCTATCCATCCTATAAATGCCAAAGTCACCATACGAGCGTACGTACGACTTATCGTCTCCACGTTATGGTGTAGTTTGTTATTCAAACACTTCATTATTTCGAATGGGTATAATATTAATATAAATGATATAAATAATAAATATACCATATTAATTATTCTGTATATATGATATACCATCCATGTACATTCTATTTCACCATCAATATAATGATATTGTCACGTGCGTACGTTCAGATTACCGTCTCCACAAACAAGATGAGATTCATTCCCCATCTTAATCATTCAAGGAAAATTTTCATTTTATGATTAAATTTTTTTTATGAACATAATATCATTATTTATATAATGAAATACATCCTATCCATAAAAAACATGGCTTATGTAACCAACCATATATAAGAAAATTAATTTGTTAACACCTGAAACGATGGTACTACAAAAATATTATTAATAATGCAATATTAGGGGATCATATATGATATCATAAAGATGTATGTGGTTCTTGTATAATTTAATAACAATTTCATAACTATTATAAAGGACATTAACATACCATATAATAAGTAAAAGTACAAGGTAAGGGTTAATTTCACAATCTCTTTATTATATGAGGTTGTTTTTACGTAAGTATCTACTGGGACCTCTTTATCATCCACATCCTTGATTCTTAAAAATGTATTTCAAAACATTTTTAATATTTAAGATACAATGGTTTAATGCCTTTTATACCCTCCTTTTACCTTATATTTTTGGAAAGGAATCTTTCTGTCCTTTTCCAAACTAGGTACTTTATGACATTTTCAACAAAATTAAGGTAATAATGTTTTTACCTTTTACGGTGGTTGAGACTATTTTATGCTTTTATAACATCGTCGAATATTCCCTTACAAGATTATAAGAATATTTTCAAAATAATTTTTTTCTTTTATAATTACATGACATCTAAATGATTTTAAAAAAGATAGTGATATTTCTCTCAAAAATATTTGATTTCATCTATGTCAAAATACTTTGATGGGTTTTAAACCTATTTGAAGTTGTTTTATTTATTGTACAAATCATCCATATTTTATTGAAGGTTTTGTGATATATTTGAATGTGGATTTGTTATTTTTATACCATTCATGGTTTATGGATAATGTATTGACGTGTCATATTCTAGTTTTCATACGAATTTTTATGTTATGTTTAAACCTTTTCATAAAAGGAATTCATTATACTTAGTAAGTGATAGGTGGAGCCCGCTATAGCTTCTTGATGCATTGGTAGGTCTTTTGAGACAAACTAGTTCCTTGGAACAAGGAATTGAAAAAATCTTATTTGTAGTCTTGGGAGAAGGTCTTGACTATGTGGTGATAAAGTCTAGCATTATGCATTCCATCATTATGAAAGTGGCTATTGATATTTCATGTGATTATTCAATGAGTAGAATACCCATGTGAATAATTAAATGGAATTATTTAATTTTATATTTTACATATTATGCTTATGTTTAAGTTTAAAAGGCTTTTTTAGTCTTATACATTGCCTTAAATGTCTGTGTTTATTTATGAAAGTTTCCACTGTATTTTTATCCTTACTGAGCATCTGAGATCACCCCTTCCTATGTTTTATTTTTCCCATTATGTGAAGATGTATTTTATGGTTTAATTATAGGCATAGGATAAGCATTTAAGTTTGTTCAAAGGGGACAAAATTTTGTTGATGTTTTTATTTCATGATGTAATGTAAAACTTATCAATGTATCTAGTACATCCATGGAAACTAAATTGATAGGTATTTCGGGACATGATTCCTTGAATCAAGCCAATGTTATGTAATAATGCACTGACTCATGGTAACAGGGTTTGGGGCATTACAATATGTATTTATAATATTCCTTATCATTTGAAGTTAAGAAATGAAATGCACCATTCATAGAGACGATAAGTTGTACGTAAGCATGAATGCTACATTCATTTCAATTTTATTATTAATGGGATGAAAACATAATAATAAATAGGTATATTATAATTCCATTATAATATCTATGTTATTTAATTTAATTATCTTCATATTTTATATGTCCCATTTTTGACATGAATGAGTCATATCACTTTGAGGAGGCGGCAGTCCGCACTTCCTCAAATTAAATTATCGTATTTACCAATTATAGAAACCATAAAGGTAAGATATAAATTCAAAATACAGAGGTATATAGATAATATAAATATAATATATATCACATGTAAATAATTTTACATCTTAATGGCCACCATAAGTGGTGGTAGAAGAATATTGAACAATCATCGTTTCGTGGGGCAGTAGTACACTGTCCAAAGAAACACTATGTTCTTCACCCATTAGAGGGAGGTGTGTGTAAGTGTAGTTCTAATTCATCTAATGTAAAAAACCTAGTATATTTATTATACTTTTTTTTATAAAATAAACTAATAAAAGAGTATAGGGGGTTGGAGGACTAAAATAAAAGAAAATAACTTAAGAGAAGATGTTGCCTTAAAATCGATTGACACCCATTCATATGAACCAAAAGGATTTCTTGAAGTGCCTTCGGTATAAGGTAATGCTTCTAGATGGAATAAAGTGATCATGAGAGCTTATTGGGGAAGAGGTTGGACCAGATAAGGGGATTTAGTTGTTTGAGTAATGGGTTAGTGGTTAGGGATATTTATACGGGGGGTGGGCTCTTTAGAAATGTTTGAAAATATTATATTATTATATAATTATTTTCACTTTCTAAAGGTCCAAAACTTATTAAATTAAGAGCTAATATGAATCTTGTTCTAAATAAAAACATACAACAATAATTGGACAGGTTTTGGATATTTTTTTAATATTTATTATCTTATTTATATAAATCATTCATTAATGAGGTTAAGACTACATCATTATTGTGTCATATATAAAATTATTTATTTTATGTCTAAAAATTATAAAAAAATCCATGATGTAGTAAATATTTTTATCATTCAAATAAGTATTTATAGTCAAAATGATAACTTATATAACCCTATATAAGAATTTATTTACTAACAGATATATGTTTATCTCATTTTTGTCATTACATTAAAATAATTAATATAAAGTGTCATTATCACTCTTAAGTGGCCCCATGGGGTCCCAAAATCGACCCAAGGATGCCAATGGATGGAAATTTATCATCAAATAGAATTAAGAAACATGTTAGGGTAATTTAAAATTATTATAATCTAATTTTTTCCTTAAATTACTCTATTTACCTTTAAATATGGTAAATAAATGTCAAAAGTTACTATTCTGCAAAACTTATTTTCATCTAATTGAACCACAATTTTTTTATTAATAACAACCATGTCTATTGGATTTTCAAAATTAAATTCATAGAAGTGGTAAAATTTCATTTAAATGGAAATGTTGGGTTTTTAACTACTACTTAGTGTTTCCATTATTCATCAAAAATTGATGTTTTTTAGAAAAATCCTAAAATTTCAACCAATGCTATATTTGATATTCAGAATTAAAAAATGATTTCTATTTTACAAAAAATAAAAACATAGAAGTCACATCAATTAATTAAAAATTAATTCTCATTGTCAAAACAAAATGCGTTTTTCAAAAAATAATAACTATCAAAATATTGACACTTGTCTATGTTCAAACTCAAAGTGAAATTACATAAAATGAACAACAATAGATTAAATGGAAAAAATATAATCTAATTACACTTTAAAATCAATTAAAAAGATAATCTAACCGTATAAATAAATTATATTAAAAGGACATATTGAATTAAAATACAGTATTTTTCACTATTCATAAAAAATGAATTTTATCACAAAAATACCAAAAATTTACCCAAAGTAATTTTTGATGTCTCGGTTCTAAATAATAATTCTATTTTTTCAAATATAACATATAAATTTGACAAATATTTGATTTAGAAAGGGTTCTCCATTAAAAAGAGGAAAATCTGCATTTTAAAAAAAAATACTTCATTTATCTGAAAATAAAATTTGTCCTTATATTATGTTTAAGAAATACCAAAGATGAATGTTAAAATTATATGGGATATATATAAAATTCAAAATGTGGTTATTAATATTCATAAAATCTTTCTAAATGGATAGTTTGATAGGTCATGGTGTGCTTGAACTCAGTGTTGCGTACATCACACACTACTTTATTATTCAAAGAGAAGTGTGTCTTGAAAGTTTGGGGTGTTAAATAATCCCAAAAAAATATTTCAAGGATTTCCTAAACAAAACCTATGAAAATAGAAATGTAAACCATTTTAAAAATCTATCTTAAACCTTTTAATTCACTGCATCATTTTTATTAAACTTTGAATGGGTTTGAAGAAGATAATAAGGTTTCATCTAAAGGACATCATCCCCTTATAAATTCTTGGTATTGTCCTATATCACTCAATATGTGATCAAAACTACACTCCAATACAAGATGTTTTATCACCTCCTAATAGAAATCATATTTTTTAAAGAGATATATAGGGCTTGGAGAGATTCATCCAAGTGTAAATGAATTATCACACCAATACACTCCAATCACATGGCAGTGAGTTCTTTATAAGATCCACATGGATTCTCCTTGAGAATTCATGAATTAACTAATAAATGAAAATTCATGAGATAATTATTATTTACTATAATGGAATCACATGAAAAAGTTAATATCCCTTGTGTTACAAATATTTTAATGGTCTTTAATGAGAACATAATATTGGAAGAATCAAAATAATGTTCACTCCTATCATTCAGTATCTCATATCTATCATAGGATAAAATTGTATCATAGTGTATGATTATACATTGCCATATATATATATATGACATCTACCAATCATACAATATGATTCTATGATGTAGTGATATGAAATCATATCTCATGTCTTATGATATCATAATATAATGTTATATGACATGCCTTAACATAGAGTTTTGAATCTACAAGTACTGTGGATATCATTTATTATGATATACATATATAATACATTATTATATAAGATAATATATATCATATAAATATTAGGATTTATGGAATATATACTTCTATCTTACACTTCTACTAGGTCCTAAAAGATTATGTTCAATTCCACCTTCTATGATTACATATATAATAAATTATGAAATAAAATTGAAATATCTTATGGATATCTTCAAAAACTCTATTGGATATATATCATTAATATCATTGTGTATCACATGATATGAAAGAACTTGGGAATACCCATCAAAATATATTTATGATTGAAACTAAAACACATTTAGAGAAGTTATCTGATTTAAACGCAATCCCTATTTAGTCAAATACTAGGTGTAACCCCATGTACCTTCCTCGTATTGAAACCCAATATGAATATATGGGTCTAAAAATTTAAAAAAATAGTGGCCTATAGTATATAATAAATGATAAAAAACTAAAAATGGATAATTCACGATCTCGATCAGTCTCAAGTATTTGTATACTTGTATCCACTGGTCATATCACATGCTTGGACAAGCTCTCAAACATTCCCTTTTTTAAGTCATCGAGTATTCAGACACAAAGTGTGTCAATCCCATATATCCAACACATACATTCTAAATTATCTGATTATATACTGACCATTTTAATGAAAATATAGATTTTCATTCATCTTTATAAATGATCACATTACATGTCGCTCATCCAAATAGATAAGCATGACATATATATTCTCAATGAGTGGATGATCACTCGTCGGTCTATATCAATCGAGACCTATATGTAATAATCATCATACCAGTGAAAAAATACCATCATGAATGATATCTAAAAATGTTTATGACTAGAAACTTACCCAAAAACCCCCCTGATTAGTTAAGACTCGAGTATTTCATAAGAATGGTAACTCTGTATAAAGGTAATCATGTTCGATATCTTTCCATCTTCCGGTAATAGGGACCTAATATGATCCATGCACACCTAGTATACCAAATATATTGTATAGAACTCCATGTAGTATACATAGCGAGTTATCTTGCCCAAAAAAACAGTTGTTTGGGCCTCAGGAAAATATTATGTATCCCTGTACAAGAATCATGCTCACATTAACCTTTACATTTCATCATAACCTATAATACATCATGATTGAAATTGGTTATGGATAATATAAATTCATATGTTGAGATAACAATAATCATTACACTTTAGGAAATATATATATATATATATATATATATATATATACGAATCCAACATTAAATAATGATAACATAGTTATTTACCTTTAAATGATACATTCATATTTTTAAAAAATTAACAGTACTTAATAAAACGTAACATAAGTTCATATATATATACATATATCTTATCATATATTATAGACAACCATGTCATCCTTTTGCATGTTCAAATTTCTAATTTTTTGTTAACTCATTACATATATGTTTAATTCCTATCAAATATTTATCTGGATACTTGATAAAACACCCCACTAAACTCTTTGGTTTTTTACATCTATGAAGAAATCACGATTGAGTAATGGTGAGATTTATGAATCATATTCTTAATGTTTATGTCTATTAAAATACTTTAAATCCAAATCTTCTTAATATAAAATTGAACTACATCAACTTCTATTATCTACATTAGATTTTTATATGCTTAACATCAACATCCATTAAACCATTCCTATAAAACATTTCCCTTGAAATTTTTTTGTTATATAATATAACTATTTCCATTTATATCTATAATCATATCCTAAACACCATTCGAATAAACTGAGAATAATATTTTTAAATTAACTCCCTTTTATATTTTTCTATACCACCATACCCAATATATATTTTAATATAAAAAATGATATTCACCTTGTAATTTTAATTTCATAATATTTTTTGAAATAGTGTGTAAAACCCCAAGAGTTCATAGTATGTTATCTCTTTAAAGTAATTTAATATCTTATATTGCACTCAACACCGACTTGGCTTGCGTTATATGCAACATTGAGTTTCTGTGAAACAACACATTAGTATTAAAAATATTTAAATGATGTATTTATTTATCAATTAAATATTGTAATATTAATAGTAACCTGTAAATTTTGAATGTTACTTTTAATTTTTTCACATAAATAAACCTTTTTATAATGAAATGTAAATGTTTTTTTAAAATAGATATATATTTAGAAAAGCAGTTTTCATAGAAGAACTACTTTTATGTCGTTTTGGGAACAATACTAAAATTAGTTTTAGAGACTCCTAAAATTAGAATTTGATAAAACTAGACATTATTTTTGAATATGGAATATCATAATTATCTTACGGTGAATTATAGGTATTTTTCTGAAAACATTCAATTTTGGATGAATAGTAAAAAATACCACAAAGTACATACAAACCGCATTTTTTTTAGATAAATATTTTAAATTAAAAATTTACCTTAATTTTAAAATACATACATAATAAATATATTATTCCAATTTATGTCATTTTTTTCATTTTATAAAAAAATTATATTTATAAAATTTTATTGAACTTGTTAACGTCTTTTACCCACCTTCTTAGCACATTTTCAAATTTTCATAAAATGTAATTTTACTGTTTCTATGAATTGAAATTAAAAAATCCTAGAAACAATGTTGACATTAGTAAGTAAAATTTGGTTCAATGGGATGAAAATAATTCTTTCTAAATAGTAACTTTTGAATTTTAGTTACCACAATTATAAGTAAATAAGGTAATTAAATGTAAAAATAATATTATAAAAATTTGAAATTACCCAAAAACTAGTCCTAATTCTACTGGATATGTTTTTTTAGACCAAAATAAACTTTAGGAACATAATATGATAGATTTTTATTCACTTGGGTTAGAATATGACATTTATTATATATTATTTGAAGAAATGTTAAATGTTTTAAATTAAATTTTTATTAACTATACAATTTTTAAAATAGAGTTATACATAAGATAAATTCAACTATAAATATTCATTAGATATAAAAATTGATTTCCTACGTCATGGTATTTTATTTATAATTTTTATACTTATATAATCAAATTTATTTATGACACAATGATGATGCAGTAATTACCTTTTTAATGAATGATTAAAATAATTGATATTATAATATATTAAGATAAATATAAATTTAAAATTTTGATTCCATCCACTAATTTTTCTAGGTGAATATGATATTTTAGGATGGATCCAATGTTTATATTTCTATGTAATCAAGTTATTATGGCCTTAAAAAAATTCTAAATAATGTCAAAATTCACAAAAATGAGTTTTTAAAACAAATATTATTGTATTAAATTATATAATATGCCTAAAAATCTAATTTTTCGGAAAATGGACCTAAATAATGTTATATGTGTCATTAATGAACAACATGGGGTTCTATTATCATTTTATCATATGTTTATTAACCATATAGTGTTATAATACAAGAAGACATGGTAAGAGTTAAACTAGTTAACTAAGAGTAAAACATATAAGATAAGGTTAATATGGTGACATAAAATTTTATAAAACCTATTGGTAGAGAGGATTTCGACCCATACCCATATTACCCTCAAACTAAATTCATTTGGGGCCATTAGAAACCAAAAACTATTTTATAATAAAATAATATTTCAAGCTCTTCCTAATGTGCCCCTCACCTCTCTTATAAAAACGTACTTCCCATTCTCTCAAATTACAACCTTTAAATCCATTTTTCTTGGACAAACCCTACTCTAATATCCTCCCAAAAACCCTAACTTATACATTGGGGACATACTTTGATCATAAATAAAACCTAAGGATACCTTTTCTTCAAATCAAATGGTAGAACCCGAAGAAGAGGTAATTACATTATCACCTATTTTGTAAATAAAGTCAAATGAATTAAAAATACACCTTTCACTATTTTGGAAAACCCTGAAATATTGAAGGAGTTTCTTCATGGAGAAAATTTCAAAAAATAATGGGATAAATATATTTTTTCAAATGAATTAAAAATACTCATTGCAATATTTTGTAAATAAAGTCAAATTCAATATAAAATGAACGTTGTGAAAAATGTTAAAAATGTATTCCTGTCAATAATTTTTAAATAATGTAAAATACATTATAAAATAAAATTTTTAAATCATATAATTTGAGATAATGACATTTTTAAAACAAAATAAATAATGTGAACATTAAGGATAAATATTCTAAGTCAAATATTTGAGATAAGGTTGGCGCCACTTACAGTAAACCGTTCAGTTGAATCTTGTGCCACTGAAATGAAAAATAGTAAGAAGACATATAAATACCATTAATTAATATATGAGAATAAATTATATGGGTATATATATATATATAATTTCCCTTATCGGAAAAATAGACATAGATAATATTAATATAAAATTGATGTTACTATAAAAACCCCTAAAACTTTGGTAACTCTAAAATAAAAAGCCCCTAAATGATAGTCCTTGAAATGAAACATTAAATAACATTAATTAAGATTTAATTTTTTTAATAATATTTCAATAAATAATTATGTACTATATATAAATGAAAACAGGTTCATAATACAAAACATGTTTCAAAGAAGGAAAATTGAGATGAAAAAACATAGAAACATTGTAGTGTATATTATAAGAATAATTTGAAAAGGTTATTATGAGAAATGAATTTAAATTCATGTTTCTAATGCTTTCACTAAGGAATGAATCTATCTATTCTAGAGGATGATGCACTGATAGTTTCCCCACATTCCATCTTTCCAATGGTGGGTGGCATCCGTCGCTTTTTCAGGGATGTCTACTCATTAATCGAAACTTGATGATGGGATGTATGTTCCTCCTTTTATGGATTACTCCTCAGAACTCATCTCTTGGTCTGGGTCTACCTTAATGATTTGAATCGTTGTTGGTAAATCTCGTTCTTAGTTCCATATCTTTGTGGACGTTCGTTAATTACACTACGTCCATGAGGACATTCTATGGGGTCTTAACATGGTAGCAACCTTCTGTCGGAGTAGATGACAACCTCAGGCATGTCAAGGAATCTATAGATGCATGGACATTGGGGAAACTATATTCTTCCACATAAAAGGGCATCTCAAGGGAGCAGAACCCAATGCATCAAACATTTTTCATGGGGTATCTTATACCGAAGGCATGCCTCTGAGGTTTTCCTCAACTTCCCTTGTCTAACAGAGGGTATGTCGTGAGTTTAACATCTTACGGATACAATTACACCAAATCCATGTCTTCCAAGGTTTTCCTTTAATATATCATGTTTGAAAAGTTGTAGGCCACATTTTTAATGTCCTATGGAGACAGATCAGACTAATCAAAACACTGACGAGGGAAGATTATATGGGTCCAACCTAAGGAGGGAACATTGATGTTGGGGATAACTTGTGGTTAGTTACCTGATTACTACTAAGAGTAGCTAGAAAGTGGGTGACATGATCCCACCATGATGTGGCGGCCTAGGAATGAATCAAGATGGAAACAGATAGTTGATATTAGATGGAGAATGAGATGGAACTGAAGTGAGGACGATGGTGATGTTGGGATTGATCATCGAAGAGACTTCCTATGTATCCCGGTGGTAGGGAATCAATGTCCACGTAGTTAGATGGGGCGATGGGACAACTGAGGAGGTGTCCAATGAAGATAAATACATTTATGGGTCCCATATGGTGTATAACCTCTAGGATAGGGCATGAAGTCAGGGTGTTCATAGTGGACAGTTGCCCAAAGGCATGTTGGAGCTTACATGTGTTTAGCATCCCGGTTCGGTCTGATGCCATGGAGGCGGACTAGATATGTGGGACCTAGAAAAGGGGTCTAAAATGCCTTATCATTGATTGGGAACTACAATGGAATTCTGCTAGATGGGGATCATAATGGGTTACTTCTAGATTGGGTGAACAAAGACTTACCACTAACTGGGGTTCTAATGGCTCCAGTCGGTTTGGGATTAGAACGGATTACCATCGATTGGGAAACACAACGGCTTACCACCAATTGGGGAACACAACGGTTTATCATCTATTGGGTTTTGAACTCAAGGAGGCTTCTTATGTACCTTGACTATGGGACAAGGATCAAAGCCAACATAGTTCAAGATGGGTACAGTTTAACATCTTGTGGGCCAAAAGGTGTTGTACAGTTAAACATCGTACAGGGCAGGGGTGGTTTGTCGTGAAAAGGTCGAGATAGATAGGAGTTGGGCATGATCCTCATGGAGGAATCCTACACAACCTAACATAGAAAGGATCAAAGTCCCCGTAGTTTGGAAGTGGTGTTGGTGAACATACGTGAATGGGTCGGGACCAATTGGTGTGGGGCTTGAACCTCAGGGAGGCTTTGAACATACCATTCCTTAGCAAGGATCAAATTCACATAGTTTGGAAGTAAAAATGTCATGAACAATAGGTGTTGCGATAGAACCTCCGAGAGGCATCCTGCATACCCTTCCTTGGAAAATATCAATGTCCCTATAGTTTGGAAGAGGATGATGTCATGGTCGGTGCTTACTCTAAGCCCACATGAGTCATGCTCGGTGTGAGAAACAAGAGGAAGAAAAGACATGAAAATCACATCCCAAAAGATACATCTATGGGTATTAGAGTGGGGATTACATGTGGTGTGCATCCCAAAGAGGAAACATGATTCTAATGCATGGTTGACAGTCCAGGGAGATTGATATTGGGACTTACTCCAGGATGGAGGCCCGGGTGGCGACAAAGCCCAATGAGAGATGGATGGGATAATGAAGGTCTCGGTGCCCGTCTCTCCTCTAGACATTGGCACTGAAGAAGATAGAAGAATAAGATATGCTACCTTCGGCACGAAAGGCTATGGGCTTACACCAAGGTGGTTTCCCTTCACCACAGCCAGGTGCTGCTCTAGCAAAGATCTCATTCCATGTAAAGAATATCTGACTCTCGTGGAGATGAGCGGGCGTAGAGAATGTCTGATAAGGGGAACCCTGCCTATATTTCATTTGGTAAATACACATTTTAACATCATTTGTTAAGGAGGACGGTGCTTGGCAGTTTAACATCTTTCATCTCAGACGAGGCTGGTTCACTCTACACCCCTATGACTTACATAACAGGCACACTTTAACCCTTTGTTATTGGAAGGTACCATAAGTTTCATAGTGGGGGGGGTGTCTTGGAGTGATCCATTTGGATCCCACATTGGAGTGGCTACAATATGAATAAATATCAGTTAGTGTGGCTATGCGATGAATCATGAGGCTAAGAAACACAAAGTCAAGCACCACCCAAGAAACCTTGAAATCACTTCATACAAACAAGGAGGGCCGTACGAGATAAGGGTGTACAACATAGGTATGTTTCTCATAAGAGGGACTCAAACATGGTGCCTTAGGGTAAGTATGGAACCTAGAGAGCATAGGAAGGGCTGCAGACAATATTAGAGGTTGCACCGAGATCGAATGGTCACGCGCAAACCCAAAGGATGTGCGCAAAATAGGCCCGATGGAGGGGGAAACATGTGCATAAGATGAATCATTTTATTCAAAAGGATTTAGGGAAAAATTAAAAGGATGATAATCAATCTCAAGAGGTCCCACCTGAAAGAGGACCATTGGGGGACCTATCATGCAATATATAATACCTTGAGGCTATAGTGTTTTTTGAGCGGTCGGGAAGTTGTGTCTTCCATGTTGTAGATCGGTGCTTCGTATTCTATAGCAGTCATGAAGGGTCAGGGGTTCATTTCATTTTATAGCTGAAACCCATGGAGGTGTCACATAAGAGGAGCTGCGTGCAAGGGGATGGTTGAGGTCGCATTAGGTGTGGAAGGGTTTGTGCACTTTCGTGTATGTTGAGCGCATGCTCTCTCTTTGTACTTGTGCCTTAACTAATTTTTCAAGTCTACTATTTCAAAAGGGTACCTTTGACATCGCATTGGGTGAAAAAGGGTTGTGCACTTGAGGACTTTTTTCACGCATCCCCGAATGTTGTGCACCATTTCCTTTGGTGGCTTCGGGTGGGTCGCTGCGGAAGCCTGCCTTTGACGTTGTATTAGGCCGCAAGTGTTTGTGTACTGGAGGAAATCTTTCACGCATCCCATAATTATTGCGCACAACTGCATCTTAGGTCGCAAAATCTTCAACTCACCCTCCAAATTCATTTCTTGTTCTTTATCATCGCAATCATGGACCAATTAAAAATTTGGCGTAAAAAAATTCCCCCTTCCGATTCTGAGCTGAAGGGGGACCCGAAAGTTGGATTATAAGGGTCACGCCGAAAAGTAGGTAAGCGTACATACAGTGCCCGCAAAAATGGAATTTGGGAGCGCAAACTTCTTTCGCGCACACAGGAGATGCATTCCGCGTCTATAAATACAATGACCCCCAAGTCCCTTCATTGTCTTTTTTTTCGTATGATATGCGCTTATCTCTCATATGAAAAAATGTTCCAAATCCATGCACTAGTTTCCATGGCCCGTCCTGTGCTTTGCGAGCATTCTGATCACTTGCGTGTAGCCTCCCTTTATTTCACACCACTCATTTCCAATGGAATTCAAGTGCACAGCCAACTGTTTTGCGCACCGGTTCTCATTTTTTTACACAAATTCTTTAGGTTTTCCGAAATCCTTACAAAAATGACCACCCAACAGACTGATGTCGAAAAGGAGTCCACTGCAACTGCAAGGAGGGCTCAGATGAAAATAAACCCCCAAATTATTCATGCGAGGAGGATTTTGTCTGATAATCAGATTCTTTTTTGAATGCTTATGAATGTTAAAAAAGATTATGTCCTGAGAGATAGCCTTCCATTATAGAACTTTGGTATTCTAGAGGAGGATTTGATGCCTGGATTCGAAACAGATACACCATAGTCATGGGTGACATGCGAGGACAGCCTTCTGAAATTAAATATCACGAACAACGGCCATCGTACTAGTGAAATGTTGAACACAACCATATATTTCCTAAATCTAAAGACTATGACTATTTTAGGGATTGATATAGTTCCTGAGGAATCTCCCGCTCTTTACTCGAGCACTTTCAGAAGTAGTATTACTAATGTGAAGAATAGTTGGCATGAATGGGACTTTGGGTTTGAGGGAAACCTCACAAGTGAATGGGCCTGGGCGTACTGGGTACGCTAAACATACATGGAGTTCGGGACAAAGTTATTGTCTATCGGTCTCTTTGAAGATGTTTAGATATCCCAATTTCACTTCTACCAGTAGCAGGACCTGGTTACGGAGTTATTAATTCACTGGTCTCCTCACATCAACACCTTGCACCTCCATCATAGGGTTGTTGTTATTAGTTTGTGGGACATCCATTGTATTAGGGTAAACCCCTTAGAGGGGTATCAGTATGATGATATTCTCCCAACAGAGAATGTCTTGGGGGATAGGATGTGAACCCCAATCCTAACATGGAATCTAATGGTAATGGCCAAGGAGAAGTTGAAGAAAAAATATGTTTTAAAAGACATATCTTATTTGGGACGATTCAGTATTATTCTAATTAAATACAATGCCAGGAAGATTCCAGGACAAGAGAAGAAATTCCCAAACACATCTGAAGGGGGAAATGTGTGGTCGTATTGGATAGTTCTATAGGCATGAGAGCACCAATCATGGGGCATAGGGACAAATGAATGTCCGGACCCGAATGTACGATATGTCGGGTTCCTTGGTGAATTCCTAAGTGGGTGGTTATTTTTAGTTAGGGACCCATGGATGGGGGTATGCTTAGGGACACTAGTGATGGTCGAGATCATGGTGGTGAAGAACAAGGTTTTCACTGGGGTGCCAATGTTGGAAAATTTGTACAACATTATTTGGCGTATTTTGAGGGAAAGTACACCTATAAGTATATGCAGATTATTTTAAATTCATCATGACTGGTTCATAGACCAATTTGGTGGATATGACTTTCCGAGATCCATTCACCATCCAAGAGATGGTATGTGTCCATCCCTCTGGAACATTACCAGAATCCACCCATTAATTCTTAGAGAGGAAGGGATCATGCTCAAGATCGAAATCCATACCCATTTCAACATTCACCCATTCCAGACCCCAGCTAGTCAGATGGTAGATGACAGGAGAGGACCATTGGAATAGAGGAAATACATATAAAGCATTAGGGGTGGCATGCTGGTAGCCCAGATCAATGGAAAAATATTTTCCAAAATGTATGTGCCGACAAGGTTTTTCAGGCATTTCGGGTGCATGTAGTGAATACCAAATAAATTACATACAGAGGTTCGGGAAGAGAGACATCCTTGCATACTACCCCAACTATGGATTATGTTCATGAATGCAGTCCTATGTGAGGTCATCATGCCCCCCCCCCCAACGATTTTAGTTCAAGCATTTCAACAGAGTATACCAAACACTGGACAAAAATGTATCCCGGGGAGATTCCTCGGAAACGCTTCTGGAAAATCAAGGTGGCCAATGCGGATCCCAAAGAGAGTGGAGGTAGACAAAGTGTTGCGGGAGTATTAAGTAAATGAATGGGATAGGTTTCTATCATGGAACATGTTTTCCCTTCATTGGCAGGAGCATCGCATGCCGAGAACATGCCTCTGCCTTCCAAGGAGGGGTGGTCCTACGTGCGACCTCGTTGGAAAACTAGGGAACTTCCTAGGATGTAGCACAGGCACCTACTTAAGAAACATTCAAAGCTATCTTCTGGTCTCTCTATCTTGTCTAGAGGATGCTATGGAAATATTTTTCCACTGAATAGCTATGGTGAAGGCTGGTGCATACCGGGCTCGGCCTACCAATAATAGGGCCCATCAAGGTGGTGGATAGAGAAAATTTCCATTGCTGGCCTTCATACCTGATAGCCATGGATATGTACACAATCCAGTGGGAGTGATATAAAGAGTCTCACCTATTGGTGAATGTGATGGTTATCTAGGAACATGACCCAAGATAGTTTCCATCTGATGATGATGATAGATAGGAAGAAGAAGATGGAGGTGAAGGGGGTGAAGAAGAAGAAGAAGAAGTAGATGAAGAAGATGAAGAGGAGAAAGTGGTTGAAGGTCTTAGTGGTGAAGGAAATTTAGGAATATAATATTTCTAGTGAAGCCCTCGTGAGAGTGGCATGGTTGTAGGATTTGACACAAACCTAGCCAAGCAGCTCGAGGTGATTTTATCCCTTGTCTCTACTAGCCTTTCCCATCTCACGATCTTATATTATCAACCAAATTTCATCCTATTTAGGAACATTTGGTCGATTGAACCACAAAATCCTACCCCGTAGGGGGTGAATAGGTGCCCATGGAGGAATGAGGACCTCCTTAGGAACCTTTCCTCGAAACCATGCAAGGTGAGGATCAGCTATGGTTGGAGTAGGCAGAGATGATACAGAAGAAAGGGCTGAAATGGTGGCCTCTGAGTTCCCAATCATTCAAACCATTTACGAAGGACCGATGCCAGTGATTGAGCATACATGTGTTGAGGGATCTTTTGTAGGGGAAGCTCCTACCATGACATAGGCACTGGATTCTACCACGCTTGGCTCTTATATGCCTTTATTCTTGTCGGCTGTCAACTTTTATATGGAAGCTCAGCTGACCAAAATCTCGATTCCCATTGTAGTAATTACATGGTTAGAGGCTCAACAAGACATTTACTCGGGATCATCTACTGGAGTTATGCCGGTGATTACACTAGCTCTTTCAGAGCCAACCATTCAATCTTACCCCTCCATAATGCTCACAGAGCCAGAGGCTACAGTCATGGGCAATAATGCTGCCGATGTGGAGTTCCAGGCTGGTGTGGGTGAAGTTTCTAAAGAAGAAAGAATTACAGAAGGGGAGCCTACCGTTGAACTATTTGATGCCTTTCGAGAGTATAAACACACGGACTATAAGAAGAAGGATAACTCTGACCCAAATGTGGATGAGAAGATCTGCATGATGGGGCATAAGGAGTTGAAGTGCATCAATAATTTTCTCATCCAGTCACAAGAAGAATGGATATGTGGGATGGACTCACGTCGTACCTGTATACGCTTTCTCTGTACAAGGGGGTGGATGCTCACTATCTTCATATAATGATCCACTATTACATGGGTGAGAAAATATGGGAGAATAGTTGAAGCTCCGACATTACCCAGTTCCAAAAAAGGTCATTGAATACCCATTTATTCTTAGAGCTGAGCATGATGTCTGATGCCTTGAAGAGAATTCCAACAAAAGGAAGGTATTCATCACAATCTTCTCTGGCCTCATTGAACAGTTGAGGGCCCAGTTGGTTGATGCCTAGGAGTATGTAGTATAGGTGGGTTTCCCAATGATTCAGCTCCAGGCCGAACAAGAACAAGCACAGACTAGGGCCAATGAGTAATGCTCAGCAACCATGGAAGAAGAGAAGGATCTCAAGGATTGAGAATAAATTCTAGAGGCCATACGCTAGAAGGTGAAAAAACTGGAGTAGTCCAACAAAGACGTTGATCCATAAGGGCCCTATTTTGGCCGAACTCAAAAACCTATCTCATTATTGTTTCTTCTAATTCTAAAATTCCGGCATGGGCGGACTACTGCTTTTTTATTTTAATGCATCTCGACAACAATAATGAAATAATTATCAATCCATAACTAAGCTCATGTGGGTCGTACCCGATGTAAGAAACAAGGTTTGGACACATTGTTACTTCATTTTAATGTGGAACCACCAACCAAAATTCTGATATATGGGGTATAATTGACCCATCTGGGCATCTGAGAAGAAAGGGGGAGGCCTGGCCAGAGAATGATGCTCTTAGAACAGTCGAATTATCACTTCCCCAGTGTGCTCTAGTGAACGAGCAGGGTAATTCTAGGGGTGTTAGGATCAATCAAAACATAGGGGAGTGGAAAGTGTAAATTATGATACCCAAAATTATGAATTTTTTGGCGGTTCCATGAAAATAAAGGATATTTATTTACCATGTTCTAAACAAAGTAACACTATTTCATAAGCCTGAAATGGGGATAACAAAGGAGGGGTGACCTCTGACCATGTTCGAAACACAGGGCCAGACTAAAAAATGTTATACATTTGTCTTCTGGAACGTTATCCCGGTATAGTAGGAGATCCATAGGCAGAGCATCATAACTTTTATGGGGATATTTTAGGCATTACAGAGGATTAGGTTCTAAATAAAGGGCACACAGAGAGTGGAGAGTGGAGTGATGAGTTGTTCAAATGGGATCCAAAACTTTTGAAATTATGCCACCATAGTGGAAACACATTAGGTGGGTGCATCAGTATGATCAAGGATTATACCAAATTCTATAAATAATTCTTTGGTGAGAATCTGGAGGACATCATATGGGTACAGATGATAAATGGAATAGTTTAAAATATTATAACCAGGACGTTGCACATAGTTTTAAGGTCATACTACCTAGACCTAGGTTGGGGCCGAGGGGCCAGAAAGACCAATGACCCTGGGGTTGGGCCTGAGGTGAATGTCTTCGACGTCTCTATGAGTCCCATGTGGATGTGAATCAAGCCAAACATAGTTCCTAAAGCGTGATGTGGTCAGCGACCAATGCTGGTAGAGGGAACCCTCTCTAGTGAGGAAACCGGTGCACCCTATAATTATTAAAGGGAATCCTGAACTTTTTTAGGGTATATATATAGTTACATGGTTATCTATAATGGGAACGTTCTGCACGGTACATATCCGGACGTGAATGGGACCCCCAAGAGTCACTCTTCACACAACATGTTTCTGAAAGAGTTTAGGCTAGGGGCTGAAAAAGAGGGGCTGGTTGGATTTAAGATTCCAAGGGATGGACCCGAAGATGGAATAAAGAGGAATTCCTACGTATTTCATGAGGACTAGTATCAAGCCACACATTTTTCTTGTAATGTTTTCTTTACGCCTTGTAGAAAGGATTTAGAGAGATCTTAGTTTAAGGTCTTATAACTCAGACCAGAGATCTTAGTTTAAGGTCTTAGAGCTAGGACCATAGATGTTAAGGAATGAGGGAGACACGTGGTGAGGTAATTATATGAACCAACAAGAAATAAAACCTAGAGTCAATATCACAATGTGTTCCTTGGGGAGGTTATAAGTCAGGGGAATAGAAATGAATGTTTGGATGGGCCCAAGGCAATGTGTGTGGGTGTTTCTATGTACCCCATGAGAATGGGAATCAATCCATACATAGTTCTTTATATGGCATGGAAATGTACCATTTCTAGGGATGATTAGGTTGTGCAGGTCAGGTCCACGCACCAACAGAAGTGGCATTTGATAGATATTGTTTGTCATTTTTGATATATGTGTGTTTTTTTGTGAATCGATAAACTAATGACAGATAATCCTGGTGTTTCTATAGAAATAAAACCATATGTAGGCATTGGAAAATGGTATGGTGGATGAAAAACACCCAATATGATGTCCCCTTGAGTGAAAATATCACAAAGTTGTGCCCTTTTTCGCTGTACGTCCAGGATGATAATATCATATTTTAGGGTTGTACGATAGGACAAAGCTTGTATTTTTACATCATGCAATAAGGACGCAACAATTTAAATTCATGTTGGACTTGGCGACATAGTTTAACATCATATGGCTGGGAAAAATATAGAAAAAATGTGTTTTTAGAGGAGAACATTTATGGTGTGATAAATCATGGATGAGGGGCTCGAAAAGGACATAAGAATATGGGGTTGGAATAATGGATGAAATGTCTAGGTGTACCTACCTATCCCATGAATATGGAAATCAAGCCATACGTAATTCTGAGGGTACAGTTTAATTTCTTACAGGATGAGAGGTAGGAGAGACTAGCTCCTAGAAGGGGAGTACGTGGTGCGACTATTGCATACCCAATGTGAATGAGGACATAATCCCACACACACCATACCACACAATCATATAAGTGTCTGGGCCTAAAAGGGTGAACAAGAGATAAAATTAGTGGAAATTGAGCTGGACTCGAAGACGAGATGTATAGGCATTCCTATGTATCCCATGAGCATGGTAATCAAGCTATACGTAGTTCTAAGGGTTACGGTTCATACTTCTTATGGAGAGGACATAACAGAATATATTATTTTAAGGTCTTAGCGCTTAAACAATGGAGAAGAGAAACTCTTCCAAGTGATTATAGACCTTGATCTGATCCCTCATCCCATATCAGTCAAGCATGGTGGGAGAAACAAGGGCGGAAGAGGTCTTTCCAATAGATGGAATTCGCGTAAAGGGGAAATCATTGCGTAAAACCAAATGACGCCTTACCGTAGCTTTGTCCTCTTAATGTGAAAATGCACACTGGGGGATTTTTTCAAGAGTGTTGTAATTACACTTCGATGTGACGAGGTGGAAAATGATGTGAATCATCAATCTTACATTTCGGACTTGATGGGGATGGCATGACGATGGAGGATAACTGTTGAACATGTTCGAAACATAGTATCCCTATCATGTTACATAAAATGGGAACACAAAATGAGGGGAAATCGCAAACCATATTCACAATAAAGGACATGTATTGATTTTTCATTTGAAACCCTTGAGGATGTTGGCCTGAAATTGTAGAAGATACATTTTCCCAAGCATCCATGTCATTTGGGGGTCCTTTCGGATGTTGAAGATGATAAAATCCCAAATGAAGGGAACTCGAAGACTGAAAAATGGGCGAGAGGACGTCTAGGTAGAATCTGACACTATAATTCCTAATGTAGAGTATTTCTGGGCTCATTGATGAATCACTGAAGAGGGTTGAGGGGCCCAACTTAAGAGAATCTAACTCGAAAATATAAGTGAAGGACATGGGAGTAAAGGGAACTCAGGGTGAAGATGTACGTGGAGTGGATGTTACAAACCCGGCGTGAGTGGGGACACAAGCTTGTACCACAATGCGTACCCCTC
This sequence comes from Viscum album, assembly GCA_963277665.1. NCBI lineage: Eukaryota > Viridiplantae > Streptophyta > Magnoliopsida > Santalales > Viscaceae > Viscum > Viscum album. Next base: position 1,501,735,790 of record OY728123.1, read on the forward strand.
TCCTGGAAGAACTCAGGACAGTGGGCTAGGAAGATGAGGATTTTTCTCCAAGCTGGGGCTGGTCCCACAGACTAAATTTTCGGGTGGTCCAACATATCACGTGTGGTATGGAATCAATCAATATGTAGTTCTGGAAAATGTTATGCAGTTTTACGTCATACAAAAAGGATGCACATAAGAGAAAGGTATATCAATGAGGGATCTGTATGGAATGGTGAGTATCTAGACATAAACGATGACATAACCCATAGTGTATCATACAATCCTAAGTGGTAACAGAGGCCAGGGGCCGAAAAGATCGAGGGACCTAGGGCTAGGAAGTCCCGGCTAGCTGATAGTTTAACATCTTGCATTGAGGAAGATGATGGATGATGACCTCCAAGAAGGGGGAACACATGGTGTAGTTGTGATAAACCTTCCATGACATAAGGACATAATCCCACACAACACCATGCATTTGGGAAGGTATCCGTACCAAGGGACTGGACCAAAGTGGGTGATCTTGAAGCTTGGGGTTAGGCCTATTGAAAATCTTTCTGGGCGTTCCTATGTATCATATGAGGATGGGAACAAATCCATTCATAGTTATTAAAAGGATATATAGTTTAACGTTGTGCGGTAATGATAATGGAGAACTGAAGAACGGTATGGGCTCATGGGGTGGTCATCGTAAACCTTGAACTAATGGATCCAATGAAGTTTAAGCTACACCGCGCGAGATCCTTTGAGAGAACTACACCTAGGGGGTAGTCAAAGAGAATAGTTGGGGATGGACTCCAAGATGAGGCGTCTGAGCATTCCTACGTATCCCATGAGGATGGGAATCATGCCATGCGTAGTTCATGATATTCAATTTAACGTCTTGTGGGACGATAGTGGTTGGGAGATATTTGTTTAAGGTATTAGAGCCCAGACCATTTAGCAATTTATCATTAGGTGAGATGGTAATGAAATTTAATGTCATGTAGATTATGGTCATATAGGACCCAATACAATTTAATGTCCTATGGGATAACATATAGTTTAATCATGTGTGGTACATAATAGTTTAAGGTCATGTAGGACCATTTGTAGTTTAACGTCGTGTGGCATGACATACAGTTTAAGGTCTTGTAGGATCGTAGTTCTCAGATAAAGTATTACTTGTGGAATTTGACATTAGTGGAAGGAGTCTCACGCTAACCATCCATGGTCACCAAAGAGTATGCACAATTGGGGTAAACCTTGTGAATGACGTATGTTCCTTCCCATTTGGGTGGTTTTTGTCCAAGTATCATTGGTCTTCTCATGACCAACACCAGATCCCCTTGAATGAAAGATTGGAGGTGAACTTTCTTGTTGAAATATCAAGCTATATTTTTTCTGATGCCTTTCTAGATTGTACAGGGAACATATCCTATTCTTATCAAGTTATTCCAATTCATCCAAATGTATTTCTACTACATTATCTGGTTCTTGCTAATCATAGACAGTTCTGTGTAATGGAGGAAATTGTATCTCAATGGGCAGGACGACCCCTGTTCTGTACACCAGGCAGTATGGGGTCACCTGTGTGGAATTACGAGTCATCGTCCGATAATCCTAGAGGGCATTGGGGAGATTTATTGACCAAATCTTCTTGTTTTGACAAACTATTATCTACATAATGTTTGAGAGGGTTTTATTGAATGACTCGATTTTCCCATTTCCATGCATGTGATACTGAGAGGTATGGTTAGAATGAATATTATACTTATCATAAACATTATTCAACTCGGCTACCCTGAAGTTGGTTCTATTATCGATAAGAATGGTGTGAGGGACTCCAAATTGGTAGATGATGCTGGAGCTCACAAATTCAATTATAGAACGGGCCTTGACCTCCTTGAGCGGAACCGCTTCTATCGACTTGGAAACGAAGTCCATAATGGTCATAATGGACCCGCCCTAGAAAGATTTCACCGGTGGATATGGCCCCACGACATTGAGTCCCCTGACCACAAAGTTCCAAGAGTACTTGGTGGAGTGGAGAGGCTTCGACGGCCTATGGAAAATATTTTCATGAATTCGGAATGCATGGAACCTCTTGGAAAACTCTATGCAGTCACAGAAAATGGAGGGCTAAAAATACCCCAGTCTCTGGATCTAGTGAGATAACATCAGCCTGGTCTGATGAGACCCACTGGAATCGGCATGAACCTCCAACATGACTTGAGAAATATCATCTTTTTGAATGAAACGGATGAGAACCCCATAAAACTCGTGTTGGTAGATGATACAGTCAAGACCAAGACCACTCTGAAGGGTAAACTACAGTGTGCGGCATCAAATTCACTCACGCTCGGCTCCATCTACCGGGAGATTACTATTTTATAGGTACTCGATAAAGGATGTTCTCTAGTCGAGCGTCACATCAATAAATACATTCAGGGGACTTGGAGGCCATGATGTAGAGGCGTCGATGGTAAGGTGGATTACCTACAGACCATCATTGTCATCTGGAGTGACATGATAGATGAATCTTCGGTGTGCCACGTGGATAATCAAATCATCAGGTTCATCCTCTGGAAGTGATGTAGCTAGGATTTCCAAGGCGTCAGCTCAACCATTATGGGATCGAGGGACATGATTAAGTTTTGGCTAAGAAGGGAACTGTGCCATCAATTAGAGGGTGTGTTACAACGGTGGTACAAGCACTAGATTTCCGACGACATATTCTCCATTGAACAGCTTGAGGAATAGTTTAGAGTCCCCTTTCACATGCATGTGGGGAACATCAATCTCTAGGGCCAGCTCAAGTTCAGTGAGGAGAGCCTAGTACTTCGCCCCATTGTTGGCGCATCCTTATGATAGAAGGAATGAATACCACAAAACAACTGATGCTTTGGTAATGAAAACAATACACATGCCTACTCTGTTGAGCCTAGGGTCATTGAACCTTCTTTCGGTAGAGATACGGGGAGCACCATAAATGTTCATTTTCCACCGTGGGATGGCATGGCCCATTGATAGGATGGCCACATTTAGAAAATCAAGGTCCAAAGACTGGTTTTCAGGAGTTGAGTGGCTTGCGAGAAAATCTTCCAATTATTTTCCCTTAATATCCTTCTGAGGTATGAACCTGAGGTTGAACTTCTAGAGGATCTCTACCAAATGAGAATGATGGTCTGTCAAAATTGGATAGTTCAGGATGTACTTCAGCGGATCCACCTGGGACACCAGCTATACCTCTTGGTGATGTGAGTAGTGTCACAATTTCTATACTTTGAATTCCAGCTCAAGGTTGTTCTTCTCGATAGGGGAGTATCTGGTATCCGTATCTTGGATCATGAAACTAAGATAGTAGATACCATTCTCTATTCCCTTATTGTACTTTCAGGTGATAAGGGTGCTGAGAGACCATTCCAAGGTGGTCACATAAAGTGCCAATGACTTTTTAGATATAGGTGGCATTAAGACAAGAGGCTGGATAAGATATTTCTGGATTTCTTCGATAGAAGTCTGACAATCTACAACTCACTGATAAATAGTGAATTTCTTCATGAGTTTAGGAAAGCCATTATACTTATCCGAAAAAATTTCAATGAATTGGAATATGTAGGAAAACTGGAAAAGCCCTCAAATATTTCTCTGGGAGACATCTAGCTGATGGACTTGATCTTCTCTGGGTCAATTTCGATGTCACTATCTTTAACAACAAACTCGAAAAACTTTCCTGAGGAGACCCCGAAGGCACACCTCAATGGGTTCATCTTTAGGTGCCGAGAATGGAGTAAGCCAAACAGTTTATCAAGGTCTATGAGATAGTCATGACGTTGGCGATATTTGACCACCAAATCGTCCACATAGTATTCCAGAAGTGTCCCAAGGATCAGGTTAAATATGAGATGCATAACCCACATATAGGTGGCACCTGCATTTCGTAGACCGATGGGCATGACTTGATAACATAAAGTACCTTGAGGTTCCCTAAAGGTTTTATACTCCTCATCCTTAGGAGCCATTAAAATCAGGTAATACCCCGAGTACCCATCCATGAAAGAGAGGGCCTGGAACATAGGTTGAGCTTCAATCAACAATTTCATCACAGGGAGGGTAAAATAACCCTTTGGACAGTGACGGATGAGATCTCAAAAGTCAATAAAGACACTGATCTTTCTGTTCTTCATCATTACAGGAATAATATTGGCTAACCATTTGGGGAACTTGACCTATTTAATGAAATTGAATATGATGATATTTTCAACTTTGGCCTCAAACATGGAATTGTGAGAAGGGTGAATCTTTTTGGGAGGCTACTTAAACCCGCTGTGGTTTGCTATGAGACTGAGGTGGTGGATGGATACATGGGGATCTAGCCCTAGAATATCATTATAGCTCCAAGAAAATACATCACAGTGTTGTTTGAGGAAGTTCACATACTACTATTCCTCTTCAACATGAATAGAGTCACTGATCAATGTGGGTTTTGGATCTGTCTTGCTATCAAGGTTCACCTTCACCAGTTCATCAACCGTGGTAGAGACTCCCTCTTCATAGGCAGGAGGTTCATCCTCTAATTCCTCTTCTTCACTTATGGATGAGGGGTTCTTGATGGGAGGAGACTCCTACGAGTTGAAAAATCCCAATGGGAGACTAGTAATAGCTTGAGCAGTGGTAGTCACTGCGTTGAGGGACTCTTGTGCTACCAAAACCATGGCAACGAATGTTTTTGATTCAATCAAATCTGGTCTTCAACCCAAGGGGCCACACATTATGATATCGAAGAAATAGTGTTGTTTCATCTCTATCCAATTTATGCCAACTATGAGAAATAAAAAAGTATGGTGCATTGTTGTTTCCATGGGGCGGACATACTGATACCTCATGGGGGTAGGGGCTCTGGGATCACCCAAGCCTGATTTGTGTTGGAAGATGAGGTGATCTTTTGATGTCACAAAGAATTGGGAATTTTGTTCACCCATGTTCCATAAAAAACAAAGAATTTCCCCATATCTGAGGATGTGGCCTCAAATCGATGGATCAGGAAAATGTAGGCATTTTCCAGATCTATCCATGGGTCGGTCGTGTCATCGTGTGTTCGACCCCATTACCCAGAATCTATTTTTCCTTGATCTTGTAATATTTGACATCTAGATATATTGCTTCATAAGAGGAAAAAAGGGATGCACTACCTTGAATTATTCCCACTCAACCATTAAGGGGGTACATAAGGCACTAGTGATATGATGAAGGGACCACCGCTTGTAGGTGGATCCATGACCTACCCATAAATGCATTGTAGGCACTGTCTTGGGATACAACCATGAAGTCGGTGAGGGATACAAGACCATTGAATTGGGTCTTCATGTGGATCTTTCTGACTAGGGACAGTTATTTCCTATCATGACCTTGAATTTTTAGGTTAGAGGGACTCATATCATCCTCAGACAACCCTAGTTTTTCGGGTTGCAGAGGTGGGATTATGTTCATCTCAGGGCCTATGTCGACAAGAAAGTGACAAACCACCACACCATTAAAATGGATGGTGATGTACAGTGGGTGGATGTTCCCCTATATGGTAGAGCCTTCATCTTCTCTAGTGAAAAAGCTAATGTCATGTCATTTATCCTGCTCGACTGCCTCATCATGGAAGGCTTCTGCAGATTCTACCTCCATTATAAACTGGAGGGGGGCTTCTTAAAACCTCATTGATGGCTTCACACATATCCTCTAACAAGATAAGAGCCACAAGGTTAGAGAGACTTGATGTAATTCTACCAAGATGCTTGAGGATATCATACTTCTATGCCAGGTGTGAGATTCATCTTACAGTAGGTCTCCCTATTACAGCTGGTATGGAGGGCCCTTCTCGGTTGACTGGTGGCTGACTGGTGCTGGGAATGTCCCGATGCTAAATAGTCGAAGCCTGTGCAGTGACTACTAGGTGAGGGTCAGATGAATGAGACTTTTCTGTAACGGGGCGTGGCTGATCAAGGCATGGTCGGGGCAACTTTGCCTGAACGAGTAGCACAAACGGAGGAAAAGGCGGATTTGATGACACCAGATGAGAAGGTTACACGTGCATAGCTCTGTCCTGGGCCTACTTCCTAGTTCTTGTAGCATGAATAGCTTGGCTGGAAGTACTAACTGAGAAACTCTGATGACCCATATAGCCACTACTCATTCGATGCTGGCAACAATTACCATTGTTGGGAGGGTCCGTCTGGCCCTCCTTGTTTCCATAGATCATGTAGGTGTTTACCATCTCTATGATGTTAATAGAGGACTTCCCATGACTTTCACTTGAAGAATCATAGACCACTGGATGGATTCTTGGGGGAACCTCCATCTCTTGGGGGCATGATGTTTCAGGGAGTATGGGATGGAAACGACTTTGGCAGGGGACTTTGTTTTCCCTTACTCCACTGATTCATTCTCTTTTGAGAAGTGGACGGCTAAGACAATGATGCATATGTAGTGGTTATGTTCGATTCATCAGGTTCTAAAGGATCAGGTCGATTCAGGTGTGCATAGATAATACCATGGGCACATGCGATGGCCTTATGTGCCATTTAGTCGTCATACTTTTGGGACACGTAGTTGGAAACCCAGTTCCACTCACCTTTGTTGACACTGCCACCATTGGGCTTCACGAATACAAATTCCACTTATGCCAGAGCTGGGCCCAACTAGACTACGTTGTTGTCAACCTGGTCATGAAGAAAGTCTTTAAACACATAGAATTATTTGAGGGTGTGTCCTAGGATTTAGTGATTGTGGAATTAATTAGGGTGATCAGTGAGATATGCCTCTTCTGGCCTCCTGCATTTCGGAAAACGTACCTTTCCTTATTCCAAGGAACATCGGAAATAACAAGGGAACTGGGCCACTTTGAATGAGTAGGTCCAGTTTCTCTTGTCCAGGATGGGGGCTCTGGGAGCATGGCCCTAGAGGGGGATTGGAGGATCCTATTGAAGAAGCATGACCTGGTTATCACACCTAGGTGGTGGAAGTTCCTTAACCAGGGGAGCCTTCTGATTTTGAGGCAGATTCTTCTGGGCCGGAGGCTGCACCTATGTTGGTGATCCTCTACAAAGCTATAGAGGCGGCTCCACCGATAATAATTCTAGTTACCTGGGGGACATTAATTGATAATTTTAGCGGGTTCGGCCCTAGCTTCCCTTCTCGTGAGAAATACAGGAGTAAAGAGACGTGTCTTCTTAGCCTGCTGTAAATCTATCTCTAGGCACTAGGTCTTATCAAAGAAATCCTAAAATCCCCTAGGGTAATTTGGGGTAATTAGATAAGGGAATAGTTCGGTCTTGACACCCCCACACACATTTTCAGCAGTTGTTCCTGATTCAACTTCATGTCTAAAGCGTAAGTGAGTCCCTCCCATTGGGAAACAAAGTCTGCGACATGTCTTTCGGGCCTCTGTTTGCATTTGAAGAGGTCCGCGATACACATATTTTGAGTGGTGGAACTAAAATATTAAATAAATTTTCTACAAAGATCTTCCTAGGTGGCTATTGACCAAATGGGTATCTGATTGTACTAGTAAAATTCTCGTCCTTCCAATGTATGTATAAAGCATCAGAGTTTGGTATTCTCTTCCTGGGCCGGAGTTCCCAGCGTGGGTCTACACACTGAGATAAAGTGGGCCAGATGTGGCAGTGGGTCACCCATCCCATTAAGGGGATAAAAGGAGGGATTTCTGAAACCCGGAGGTGTTTCCATATCATCCACCCATACCGGATACAACTTACTATTAGGTGATATTGCCACCTTCCGAGTCTCTAATGCCTCAAGGCGGGAAATGGGTGCCTCCATCATATTATCTGGATGGGGTTTCCTCTCTTGATGAGGATCCCTAACCACCAGTGCATTGGTAGGGTATTCAATATGATAAGTAGGTGTGGTGGCTCATGAAGTGGCAGGTTGGATGACCTGCAGAGTGACTAGGGGAACCTGTTCTTGATCTCGAGGATTTTCACGCTGCTCAGGAGGATTATGTGACACATTAAACGCCATCTTACCATATGTTACAACCTATACCATGTCTTCTTGGGAATAATGGTTAGGGTTACCTAGAGGCAATTAGCCAGGGGGAAGTTCTTCCTGCCCCTACTACACCAGTTGAGGATCACCGTAGTCTGGTCGTTGCTCCACAACACATTCTCCAAGGAGGCCATCGTCCATTTTCTTGTTCTTGGTGAGCAGTTGATGTAACACAACTTTTTTGGGATCATACCACATCTTCTACACTGTTCCAGATGGGTCAGAGGGTCTGGAGGCTCCGAGGTGTTCTTTACCTTTATTGGGATTATGGATGAGGAAAAATGCCTCAGTCAGCACGAGAAGACCCATTAGGTTTCTCTCTTGGTGAGTAACCCTTTCCAACATATCCAATATTTGTGGCACTCCCCCAGGGGTTAAGTCCCCATCAAGGATCTCTAGCTCGTTCTCCCCCTCCAATAGATCATCCATGTTAACAATGACTCATTCAAGATGAATATCCTCAATGTCGCCTAAAAATTAAGGCTACCGCTTGATAGAACTGAAATGGAATTCCCCATACTACCCCCAACCATGAACCTGGTCATAGGGGGAAGCCTCCTTGATTATCCAGACGATCTGTATAATTATATAAACACATAGTTGTTGGAGGGTCCTATGGTGTCTTGGTGACTGAGGGTGTTGGGCCATGGGGAGTGCGGCCAGATCGACCAAATGGAATTGATGACAAATCTATTCAAAGTGTGCTTGGATATTTTGGTAGGCCACTCATCGATGATGAAGATGAAAGTGAGTTTCACATATGGTCTCGTGATAGCATCGAACCTTAACCTAGGTGAGTTATTCTGGTGCACTGAAATTTGGGGCTGCAATTGGCCAAAACATCTCGAGGAAATGGTCTGCTGAAAGAATGTCCCAAAAGCTCCTCACCTCAGACTCAGGGCATGGCCGTTCCATTTCTGCACTCGTCTACTAGAGGTGGATGGGGAACCAATAGTGGTACTGAAGCACACCGCTGGGACTATAGGCTGGCTGGGGGATAATATGGAAAAAAGGATGATTAGCCACCACATCTCGTGCTAACCTCCAATGAGTACAGTGACTTGGCCACCACATCATGATAAGACAGGCTAGTGACCACTGTTTCTGGCATAGGTTCTATGACTACTGATGGTATACCATTCTATTGCTTGTCTTCCTTAGGTATCCAAAATAACTCACTGTGATATATGGTTGTGGTAGAGAGTTCCCTTTAGATGATATGAAGATCATACAGTCAGGCCCTAGGGAGACAACAAATCTTTATCCTCCATGATGTATCTAGGGAGGGAGGTAGGGATATGGTGGACCTCACATTATTGAAGTACGAGGCTGATATGCCACGTCCCTACCAAATCCCTTGACACAGAGGATCGAGGTGAGGGTTCCTTTTCCGAATTATATTCCGCCTCAGAATCTGAGAAGCAGACAAGTTTAATCTCGGTCTGAATCTTCCCCGCATTCTTTTTATGGAGGCTCCGACCCGCCCTCCTTTTCTAGGATGTCTCTCTAGGATAGTGTATATTTTTGGCGTGAGTAGGACCTTAGGCCAAACTAGTGCTCGGATGGGAAGGAATTCCTCCTTAATGGGTCCGGGTGTGTGGAGCACCAGGATTGATGTCAAAGGGACCACGGGGAGGACCTCCATGTCAATTGGCTGACACACGAAGAGAATCTTAGAAGGAAGTGTTATAGAGGGTAGGACCTATACTGGAGATGGTAGAAGCATGGGTAGGGCCTCCATTGTTATTTCCCCAGATAGTATCACTGCGAGGAGGGTTCTTGTTCTGGTGTAGCCAAACATGGTTGGGACCTCCGTGATGGGTGCTGATGACGTGAGGATGACCTTCACTTTTCTAATTTCTGGGGTGAGGAGGAAATTCGTCAGCTAGTATAAAAACATTAGTAAGATCCCCACACAATATATTGATAGTATGTGAAACATCTACATGTCGGTGGCCTATGGCAGGAGGAACAACTCCATACCCAATGTCATGAGTACGGAATGGATTCCGTGCAGCATGTCACTATTTTGGGGGGGAACCTCATTCATATTGAAGGTGGCATGGGGCGGACCACCACGCCAAGCTTGGAAGTGGGGAGGACCTGAATTTTCAATGATGGTGCTATGGGGAGAACCTTCGTATTAGGTGTCGTTTCCTTGGGTTGGCCCATAGCAGAAACTACCTGCACCAAAAACTAGGAGAGTGGACACAAATTGCTCGTGGGGTGGTTGGGGCATCGATCCGAGTCGGGCGTCTACATGCCCCCGCTCTAAATAGACAAGAAACCGATGGTATATTTCTGTGGTGGTAAAATCCACAATATTCATTGATGTTTTCTCCCCTTAGTGGGCATCCTCCACGGCCTGTGCGTGATGTTGGCGTTGGGTCAATTGGAATGGGTCTGGCGGTGCAGGTTCATATCATACCTATTCCTCATCCCATGGGGTATGGTGGAGGCACTAGGACGACCTAGTGGGGGCCCTCCATAGGATCCCCTAGAGTGGGAACCTCGCCAGGTTGGCCCGAACATCCCTTACCTTATTGGTGTGTGGGAGGGAGTCATCGATGCGTTCCTGGGATAGGCTTCCGAAATGGTTGTGCATCGGAGTGGGTTGCTGTAGCTACCTGAACAGCCCTTGGGAGCAGCGGTAGTAATGAGGCATAGATGCCTCTAGGTCTTGATGGTCCATTTCCTTGGTGGGATGATCCCCTCCTCCTCGCATCGTTGGGTGAGGTCATTTATCACCCATGGCTGAACGAACTCAGACAGTGAGATTGGGCGTGGGCGCCCAACAGCTTGGACATAGAGGCTGACATAGGGGAATGAGACTATGCGGGATTGCCACAATGACGTTTCCCCTGCCCCTACGTCGGAAGGCGGGAATTTATTGGCTTCATGATAAGTTATATTGGGTCATAGAATGCATGAAGATTAAACCATTAGTGCTGAAAAAAGGAAATTGACGACCAGTGCCCCAGCACCATTCCATTTTCCATGGATGGTAAGAAGGATCCACACTGACAATGTCACAGACTGAGATGTAAAGTGTTCAACTGCCTTAACTTCTGGTTAGTTTCACACCAATCCCACAATTGTCTTGGTGGGTCCTGATACCGGATAACTGGATTCAGTGACACACTAGTCCACTAATGTCTCGAACGCTACAAATATTCACATTGAGGAGAACAAATTCATGTCGGGTTCACCGTTTCTATTTCTAACGCTTTCTTCGGAGTATTAATCCATCTGTTCTAGAGAAGGACATGCAGATTGTTTCCCAACATTCTCGATTTCCTAAGGCAGGTGGAAATTGTCACTTGTTTTGGGACATCAACTCCTTGATCAAAACGGGACGATGGGATATCAGTTCCTCCTTTTGTGGATTCCTACTCAGAACTCGTCACCTGGTCTAGGTATCCCATAATGATTTGAGTCATAGTTCGTAAATCTTGTTCTCAGTTCCATATCTTTGTGGACACTGGTTAATTCCACTAAATACATTAGGACATTCCATGGGGTCTTGACATGGTAGAAACCTTCAGTCAGAGTAGATGAAAACATAAGTAATGTCTAGGAATCTCTGGATACATGGACATTGGAGAATAGATATTCGTCTTTATAAGAGGTAATCTCACGGGCTCAAAACATGAGGCATCCAATATCAGTCGTAGGGTATCTTATGTCGGAGGCAAGTCTCTGAGGATTTCCCCAGCTTCCATTATTTGACACAGGGTATGGTGTGAGTTTAATGTCTTGCGAAGTGATTTATGCCAAAAGCATGATGTCCGAGGATTTCCACAGGCATATCATGTTTAACAAGAGGTAGGCCAAAAGTTTAGTTTCTTGTGGAGATGGATCCAACTGATCAAAACCCTGATTGGGTGTATTAGATGGGTGCAACCTCAAGAGGGAACATTGATGTTGTGGCTAACATGGGGTTAGTTACCTGATTACTTCTAGGAGAAATGAAAAAGTGGGTGACATGATCTCACCAGGATGTGGCATCCTATGTAAGAATAAAGATATATATGGATGGTTGAGAATGTATAGAGAATGAGATGGAACCAACATGAGGATGACAATTATGTTGGGATTGATCCTCCAAGAGACCTCTTATGTATCCCGGTGGATGGGAATCAAAGTTTGTGTAGTTCGATGGGGTGATGGGACACCAGAGGAGGCGGCCTGTGAGGATGGATGCATGGATGGGTCCCAGAGGGAGTAGAACCTCCAGGTTGGGGAAAGAAATCGAGGTTTGTGTTGAGGAAATTGACTTGATGGAATGCTAGAGATTACACGTGGTTAACATCTCGGTTTGTTCTAACGCCACGGAGGCAGACTGGAGATGTGGGTCCCAGAAATGGAGACTATAATAGCTTATCATCGATTGGGAACTAAATTTTCATACAATTGGATGGGGATCACAATGGATTACCACTGGATACGGCTGATAACAGCTTACCGATGACTGGGGTTCCAACGGCTCACCACCAGTGGGGGATCACAATGGCTTACTATCAATTGGGAAACACAATGGCTTACCACTGACTGGGGAACACAACGTCAAACCATCGATTAGGGTTGGATCTTAGGGAGTCTTCCTAATTACCTTGTCTAGGAGACAAGGATCAAATCTCACGTAGTTAATCATGGGTACTATTAAACATCTTGTGGGACAAAAAGGTGTTGTATAGTTTAACATCTTCCAGGACGGGGGTGGAACGACGTGAAGTGGTCCGGACCGATGAGTGTTGGGCTTGAACCTCAGAGATCCTTCCTACATTACATTCCATAGAAAGGATCAATGTCCCTATAGTTCAGAAGAGGTGTTGGTGAACTGACCTGAATGGGTCAGGACCAAAAGGTGTTGGGCTTGAACCTCAGGGAGGCTTCCAACATACCATTCCTTGGCAAGGATCGAAGTCCCCATAGTTCAGAAAGAAAAATGTAGGGACCAATACGTGTTGGGTTTGAACATCAGGGAGTCTTCCTATGTACCCTTCCTTTTCAATGATCAAAGTTGCCTTAGTTCAAAAGAGGAGGATGTCATGGCTAGTGCTTACTCTAAGACCATGTGAGTCATTATCGGTTTGAGAAACAAGATGTAGCAATGACCAGATGATCACGATGAGATAGGTGCATCCGTGGGAAGTGGAGTGGGGATTAAATGTAGTCAGCTGCCCAAAGAGGAAGTAGGGGGTTTATGAATGGTTAAAAGCCTAGGGTGATGGATATTGGGACGTTTTCCAGGATGTAGGCTCGGGTGGCGACAATGCCCAATGAGAGAGGGATAGGATAACAAAGGTACCAGTGCCCATCTCTCCTCTAGTATTTGACACCAAAGAATAGAGGAGGAGCAGAGATACTACCTCCTAAATGAAAGGCTAAAGAACTACACCAAGGTGGTATCCCTTCCCCACCGATAGGAGCCGCTCCAGTAAAGAGGATCTGATTCCTTGTAAAGAAAATCTCACTCTCATGGAGATGAGCAGGTGTAGAGAATGTATGAGACAGGGCACCCCGCGTAAAGTGCACAGGGTGAATTCATAGTTTAATGTCATGTGATGAAGATGATGGTTCTTGTAAGAATAACATCATTCTTCTCGGATGAGGCACATTCACTATACACCACTAGGACTTACATTACCGGGACACTTTATCCCTTGGTGAAGGGAAGGCACCAGCAATTCCATATTTAGGGGATGTCATGTGGTGGCCCATTAGAGGGCCCTTTTTAGCATGGATATGCGAATAATCAATAGTTTTTAGCGTTCCTATGTAAAGCAGCATGAGAATATCCAACGCAACATGAAGGACCACCCAAGGGACCTTGAAATCACTTTGTACGACCCCTAAGGCTCGTACAGGAGAAGGGTGTATAACATAGATACGTTGCACATAAGAGGGGCTCATACATGGTGAATTAGGGTAAGGATAGCACATCGAGCACAGAAGGAGGGTCATCCGCAAGATCAGAGTTTGCACGCAAGATGGAATGGTCAGGCGCAAACCTGAAGGATGTGCGAAAAATAGGCCCGATGCAATGGGGAACTTGTGCGCAATAGGGATATTTTTGCCCGAAAAGGACTTAGGGTAAAATGAAATGGATGAGGAACAATCCCAAGAGGGCCCACCCAAAGGAGGACCCTTGGGGGACCTGTCGTGCAAGATCCAATACAATGAGGCCATAGTGTTTTTCGCATGGTCACAGAAGATGGGTCTTTTGCGTAGTAGAGCATCACTTCGTATTTTGTTACAATCCTGAAGGGTCAGGGGATCATTTCAATTTATAGCTGAAACCCCTAGAGGTGGTTCACAAGAGGATATATGTGCAAGGGGGTGGTTTACATCGAATTGGGCAAGAAAGGGTTTGTGCGGCACTAGGTAACATCCACGCATGCTCTCCCCTTATGATAGTTCCTTAACTGCTTTTTCAAGTGCGTTGTTGTGTAAGGGTTGCTTTTACATTGGTTTGGGTGCATAAAGGGTTGTGTGATGGAGGAAGTTTTGTGCACCTCCTTAGATTGTAGAGTTCTAGTGCCTTTGGCGGCTTCTGGTGGGTCGTTGCGGAAGCCTGCATTTGACGTCGCATTGGGCATGCAAGGGTTTGCACACCAGAGGTACTCTTGGGAACATCCATAATTCTTGCACACAACTTCCACTTGAGTCGTGAAATATTCTACTCACCTTCCAATGGACTTTATTGTTCATTATCATCCCTATCCTGGCCCAATCATAAATTCAGCATCAACAAATCCATAAAATAAGTAGTAATTAAAATATAATACTTTAATATAGTATATTAAACCCATATTTAAATTAAATATTCAAATAAGAGTGTTCATAAATAAATTAAAAGAGATGAAGTCAACAAAATAAAATACAATATCATATTTTATAATGTTATAATGAATAAAAAATAATATTATGGTAAATAAATTAAAATCACCAAGAACAAAAAATGGACTAAAATATATTAAAATTTTATTGTATAATGTTCCCAACATAGAAGAATGATATTTAAGAAGAAATATTATAACACAATGAAGGAGTGTTGACTTGATAAAAACCCTTAAGTGTTTTATAATGCCTGAATCAAAAGAAATTGAATGAACTAATATGAAGTGGCTTTGTAAATTCAATTAAATTTTAATATTATGATATAAAAATCATGTGACAGTACATAAACCATAAAAATTCAAAATTTTGTTAATATAGAATGTATCTCAATGGGAGAAAGCTGAGATGAGAACCCCTTACTGTAGACGTCCACTTGGTCAGAAATATTATAAAACCATATATAATAAATTTATTTTTATTATTCCTAATACTAATAACCAAATTAATATTTTTTTAACTTAATACCATCAATTTATAATTCATTACTACCAACATATTAATTTTATATTGTTATAATTAATATCAAATAGTGAATTGTTCTATTCCATCTACACGTGCTTCAGTTTTGTGGTTCTAGTAATTACTCATTGATATTGATTTCATCAACTCTACAATGTAAATGAGGATTTAATATATATTTTTGATATTGATTTTGATTCCCAGAGTCAGTTTATGGAACAAATGGTGACTGTTCAGTTAGAACGCTTAAGAATTTTTATTTTTCGGTGATTATTGAATTAAATAAATTTTAATTAATTGTTGGTTAAATAATATTACTCATATATAGGTATCATTATTCATTCATGATGTAAATGTTTTAAAATGTTTCATCAACATTGTCATATTGACCCAAATAAAAATGTTTCATAATGACTGAATGAGTAAGAACATGTTTTTGTACAGTAATAACATCACTTTTAATGAAGACTAATGATTTAAAAATACATATTATTAATGTCTTAAGTCATGTTTAATATTTTTAATATGAATATAATAAAGAATAATTGTTGAGTAGTGGATAACACTTAAATTAAAGACTTCAGTCTCCCCTTAAATAACCTCTTATAAATGAAGGATTTGGGGATTCTTTTTGTGAATAGTGATTCTCAAACATAGTAGAAAATTATTATAGAAGTAAATATGACATAGTATTGTAAGGGGTTTTAATTTTACATGTTATTTTGAAAGGTTGTTGGAGTTCTACTTTTATAAATTATATGTGGCATTATTTTTGTAAATACTCATTTTAACTTAAAAGGAATTTCATATTCTAGGAAATTTTTTCCAAAGTTGAAAATTAGTAAAAATAAGATATTTAGATCTATAACACCCTCTTAAAAATATTTTGAGAAAATTTTTTATAATATTTTATAATGTTATCACAAAATTTAACCCTTTTACATCATTTTAATCATTACATTGATGACTCACTTTTTCCTTAGTAAATTTTTAATGAATAAAATGAAATTAACCATATTAATTAATTTGTAAATTTTGATTCTAATTAATAAATAATAATTGGATTAAATTTCTAAAAACAATAGAAATTAATATTATTATTTTGAATAATTCATAAAAATGTTTTTTTATAAAATATTATTTTTAATTATAATAATGATTTTTATTTTTACACCTTTCTAAAAAATATTTTTTATGTGATTGTCACATTTTTTGAATATATACATATATACAAAACATATTTCATTAAAATAATTCTTTATTGTTGATAATTTTGACTTATTGAATTGAAAATTCATTTCATTGAGAAAACAAAGCATTGAAAATGGGTCTCTCTAAATTAAGTGATGTTATCATTATAATTAAAGGATTATTAATTAATTAAATAATGTTTATTCATATATTTATTAATATATATAATCAATTTCATTAAATCCAATTCTTCAAATACAAGAAATTTTTCTTTTAAATTAAGTATACAATATATAGTAAAAATAATATTTTTAAATAAAACATCCTTATTTAGACATGAATAATTAAATTAGTATACAACATAGTTATTTATATTTTTTTGTATTTTTAATTTATTTTTTTAACAAATATATATATTTTATTGCCATCATTCTTTAAAAGTCCTAAATTTAACAAAAATATATAATTAATAAAAATAATTTCGTTAGAATCTGTGGTATTTTCCAATGTGATTTGGAACACATATATTCTATTAAAAATAATTTATTTTATTTCAAATAATTTATTTATAATTACAATGTATATTTTTTTATTTTCAAATTAAATTTATATATATTAACTATAAAATAGTAATTCCATATGAGTAACATGTTTATGGGTATCGTACTCAACAACTATATTAATTTTATAATGGTCAAATAATGGCTAAAATACACCAATTTAATTATATAAATTCATCCCATTCTTCCCAATTTCAATTTATTACTTATTTAATTTATATTTTTTCTTTAAATAAATTATCATTTCATCGTGTTTTTTTATCTTCATAGGCTTATTGCTACTAATGGTGATTCTCAAGGGGAAAGTTGATACATGGGATTTCGTTTTTGAAAAAATTTTATTATATTATATTTATATCCCTTTTTTTATTTATTCACATTTAAGGGTGGTAATTATCCGTGGTAGATTATAATCCTTCATATATAATACATCATTTCATGCAGTTTTGTTGTAATCTTCTATTATGAGTGAATAAATTGGGGTTAATTGGATTCATTTCAAATATTATTTATTTTATATTTATGTTCTGATGAAATAAAGATAATAAAAATAGTGACATAATGAAATAAGATACATACTTAAATCTAGTATGTTACAAACTAAATGTATCTTTTATATATTTTTTTCTTTACCAATACATATCCAAAACTATTTAAGATATTAATTAAAAAATGACTCTAAATTTTAGACAGTTATAATATTTTATTTGTAAACTTTGAACATCATGTTGAAATATACTCCCACAAGTCTATTATATAATATATTTTTTTATAGTATGATTCTAGGCTACACAAACTCTTTTATGTTAGAAAATAACTCTAATCTAATTTTGGTAGGAATAGTTAACAAATAAACTATTCTATCAATGTCTTGTATATTATTCTATGTGTTTTTAGAATTATTACATGAGATTAGATTGTTAATAAATATTTTCCATATATGGGTGGTGGAGAAATCTACCCTCATATTTCAAAAAACATTTGGATAAACACAGAATTATTGAAAAATCATTTTTTATCCCTTTCTTCTTTTAAAATATGTAATATATTCTAATAAATCAGAAACTATTTAAATTGAATTCATTTTATCATATTATTTTAAAAAACTCCTTGTTAATAAACACCTTCACTTAACATATAAAATAAATGAGATAAAAATAAATATATTTAATATAGAATCATATGATATTGATAAATTCCTTTATATTCAAATATTTTATATAACAACACGCTAATTTATCACTCAAATGAAAGAAAAAAAATATTTCAATTATTCCTTTGATTTTGATCTCATTTATACTAACAGTACTTTTGAATTATATATTTAGTATCACATGACCTACAATGTGGGAGAACTAATTTCAATAAAACTATTACCTAACATAAACATTCCAAGGTGCATTGAAAACTCTTCTAATTTTCACAATAAAGATTATCTTATGTAGTCATTTTTTTCATCATAACTAATTTAACCCTTAGGTTTTAATTACCTTGATAAGTTACTTGATGAAATTTTATTTTAATATCCATTTGACATTAATTTTACCAGTTTTAATATTTACCAACTTTTACTATGTACGTAGAAAAACATAGAAATCAAATGCATGGTTTATATATTCACTACACTTTTAGGAAAACAAATAATCTTTTCCTGAAATTATTAATTCTTTCAGAACATTTCAATCTTTTAAAATATGTGGAATCCCTTAACACAAACTATCCTAATAAGAATGATTTATCATTCTAATCAATTTTCATTATCATTGATATTGAGTATCGTTGATATTCCCAATCATATTGAGTATCCAAGACTAAACATAATTAGTCTATTTTTGAATGTAAATCCTTATATACCACATGCAATTAATTCTAAAGTAATTATAAGATTCTATGTTTATTTTCTAAACAATTTCCACACTTGGTTACATATGACAGGTTAGCTCTAACATATATTGTAACCTCCTAAGGTTTAATGAAATATATTCCTTAAAATTAATTTAAATTCATATATATATATTATGCTGCACACAATAAATTGATTATAGTATGTTATGCGCAACACCATGTTTTTATTTCATTACTCATAACATCATTTCTCTTAGATAACTTCTGTTACACACAGGGCTGAGTCTAACCAGACAAAAATATACTAATAATATTATTATTTAATATGATAGTTATCACCTAGACATTGGAATGAAAGGAATGAAAAAGACTAAATAAATTATTATAATATGGTTTAAAAATGTTTAAAGTTATAATTATTTTATTACCAATTAATTACAAATGAAAATAAAACTAATTAAATTTAAATGAAATGTTTTTATCAAAAAATTATTTTTATATGCTGAAAGGAATTTTAGAGTAATAATTAAATTATTTACTATTATTTAATTATATTAATTGAATATGTATATTATATATTCAGACAAATATTTTCAAATTTATCTCATGAATTTTAATGGAATTAGATAGTAATAAATCCAATTTTACGCATACAAAGTTGTATTTTTTCTAAAGGTAGTTTTTCCACCTTTTTATCGTGTAATAGTTTTAAAACTAAATTTTGATACTATTAAAAATTTTATTTGATAAAATAAACTTCATTTTTACAATATTAATGTGAAAATTTTCTTAAGGTGAATTTTTGATATTTATCGAAGGAGTTTCTTTTTTTGTTGAATAGTGAAATTGCTAAATATTAATTGAAAACTGCCTTGTCGTCTAAATATTTTATAATGTTACTGTAACTTCCTAGTTGCAGAAGCCAACTAGAGGTGCCCCGTACCCGGTTGGTCAAATGGGATCAAGCACATTTCCTCAAATGCCAAAGGCAACCGACTAGCAGTGAGGGCCTTGGGTGTGATAGTGGGGAAACTATGCCCTCATTGGCAGAGTACACAGTGGAAGAAAAAAAAACATACAATAGCAGAAACTGTAACCCTCCATACAAGAGTAAACGATAAACATTAGAAGAATAACAGTAAAAAACTGGAGCAAAAAAACATATATATAAAATGATGCATGATACATATGTCTAGGAAAGCATCCAAACAAGTAAAAATGCTGAATACAATTCTAAACCAAAGTGAAAAAGAAAACAGGTAAACTCCTCAGCATTGCAAGCCATAGCTTGGTCCCATGCTCTGCAGCTCCATAGAATGTGCAGTACCTGAAGTACAATGGTGCTTTCCTTTATCTATATCTGCAATAATATAGTCTGGTTGGGCCCAAAAGCATGGCCGAAACTAGGTGTGAGACAAGGTCCCAGTAGGAAACCCCCCAAAGATCTGTGCCTAATAGTCAGTGAACATATGGCAGGTGAATTACAGTAAGCAGTAAACTGGATAATATAAAGCAATAACAATCCATAATTTCAAGAATATAGTTTACAAACATGAAAAAACCACTCATGAAAGTAGAACAAAAAGGTAACCCTTGGGTAGTTCTCATAGACTAACAACTATGTTTTAAACTACAAGTACTAGCAACCCTCTGGGAGGCACAAACAGTCTCACCCCTCTGGTTCAGCTGATGAATAGAATCTCTGAGGAATCACTCACCGTCAATTCCCACTATAGTCTCTTATCATACTAAAGGCTCTCTGATGAAGCACTCAATGCCTCATCCCCCCCGTGGCCCGCATCGAGGAACTACAGACCCTCTGAGGGAGCACTCATTGGAAATTCCCCCTTTGGTCCCACATCGAATTAATAAGACACTCTCGAGAAGTCCTTACGTCCATTCTTCCTATGGTCCACTACACTATGTTCTCACATACCTGGGTAAAACAAACATGCATATCGCACGTATCACCCTAAGTAAACCTCAAAAACTACTTGGCTATCATTCTAAGGTACAACAGCATAACAGTACAATAGTTCCACTATCCTAAAACTAGGCATACTAAATGAAAAAATGCCTAACAGGAATGACCTGCATGAAAAAAAAAATCCAGATCATAGTAAAAATTACCCTATTTAAAAGCATTAACCTCTACTCAAGAAATCATGCAAAGTAGGAAAACAACAAGGGATAAAATAGGAAACACACAATACCCCATTCAAGGGAATTGGTGGAATTTCACAAAATATTCAAATACATCCTACAAAAAGGCACAAACCACCTACCTCGATTGTAGGAGATCGATATAATTGAACCATGATGATTGATTCTCTATAGAACGTCGAAGATCTGAGAAAACGTCCAAAACGCTCAACCCACGAAAACTTGAGAAAGAGGGGGAATTGGAAAACAAAGATCGAGGAGAAAGAATGGATTACCGCTACGGTTCCAAAACAATCGAATGTGGTCAATTTGTAGAACGGACGGTGGTTTGGGGGCTCGGAGAAGTTCTGTGGTTGTACGAGATCTCTCAGATGAAGAACCTGATGAAGAAGCAAGCTCTGTTTGTCAGGTGCGACCCCGGTCCATTTAATGAAAACAATAAAATACACGGTGTGTACTTTTTGAGTACACAGAGTGTACTCATCTTTTCTGTACTCCTCTTTAAGTATCCTCCTCATCACCCATACACACCATGTGTGTGGCTCGGACACGGCCAACACACAGCCTCGAGCGGCAAGGGAGTACACGGCGTGTACTCATAAAGTACATGGCGTGTATTTTGAACATTTCCAAAATTTCCCTTTTTTCCCAAAAACGACCAGAAAAGAAAAAGACATTTCTGAAATGAAGATCCTGGTTCTCAAAAACTTCTCCTCTTAAATAAATTCATCCCCAAATTTCCCTAAAGAGGCATAGAAGAAGAAACCCTGAACAACTCTGGCCACTACGATCATACATTGGCCTCCCTCTCCCAGGGTTCGTCCTGTACTCGCCCATGCTAACATAGCACTCGTACTAGAGGAACATACCGCCCATGGAGAACCTTCGTACTGCGATTAAAAATCCAGATAGGATTCTCCTCAAACGATGAAGCCACATAGAGCTCAACCTCCTCGAGCTAAAATACATGAGACAGGTCTGAAAAGTAACGTCGGAGTTGAGAGACGTGAAAGACGTCATGCATGGCCTGGTACCTCTGAGGTAACTGAAAACGACAGGCTACCAGCCCAACTCTCTCTAATACCTCAAATGGACCGATAAACTGTGGTGAAAGCTTACCCTGTCTTCGAATACCCTTTTGTACCAACCTCGGTGCGGCATGCAGGAAAACCCGATCCCCGACCTCGAACTCCAGAGGTCGTCTCTGCATATCAGCATAAGACTTATGTCGAGACTGTTCTATAGCCACCCTCTTCCGAATCAACTCTATCTGCTCTGAGGTCTCCTGAAAAAGATTAGGTCCCAGTAAAGATGCCTTTTTTGCCTCCATCCAACATAAAGCTGATCGGAATGGCCTACCTTAGAAAGCCCCTTACGGTGCCATCTGAATAGTCACCTAAAAACTGTTTTTGTAGGAAAAATCCAAAAGGGGTATATGCTTCTCCCACAATCCGTCAAAGTCTAGAATTAAATCTCGGAGCATATCCTCAAACACCTGGATCGTATGCTCAAACTGGCCATCTATTTGGGGATGATATGCTATACCAAAAAGTACATGTGTAACCAAATCCCTCTGAAGCCCCTGCCAGAACCGAGAAGTAAAGCGTGCATCCATGTCTGAAATAATGGAGTGTGGAACTCCATGCAGACGTACAATTTATCGGATGTATATTCATCCAATATCATCTACACTAAATGTATCCTTGATCGGTAAGAAGTGAGAAACCATCGTAAGCCTGTCGATGACAACCCAAACAACATAGTTCCCTTGTGGCGACCTCAACAATCAGGTCATGAAGTCCATCGCCGCATCGTGCCACTCTCACTCCGGAATGGGTAACTTCTGTAAAAGGTCTGCTAGTAATTGATGCTCCACCTTTACCTGCTGACAAGTAGAACACCTCAAGATGAAACCAGCAACATCTCTCTTCCTACCTGGCCACCAGTACTGGCGATGAAAATCCCAATACATCTTGGTGACGCCAGGATGAACTGTCCAATCTGAGGAATGAAAATCCCTAATCAGCTCCTCGCGTATGTCTTCTGGCACCCATAAGCGGCCTAGTAATTACAAGATCTCATCCTCACCCACTGTCAATCTAGGAAGAGGGTCCTCTCCTGACACACTCTCTCACAAGACTAAGACTTCTGAGTCTGATATATCCCTCATCTCCACTCGATCAAGAAGGTTAGAGGTAACAACTACAAAAGATAAGAAAGTATGCCCCTGTTTTTCATGCACCTCCAAATTCATCTCAGATAATAGATCCATAAGCTTCCACTCACTGCTGGCCTCCTGAACTGCTTGAATCCGAGTTCTGCTGCTCAACGCATCTGCCACTGCTTTTCCATTTCCTGGTGTATAGGAAAACTCAAAATCAAAAGACTGAAGATACTTAACCCACCTATACTATCTCAGATTCAGATTACACTGAGTGAATATTTACTTGAGACTCTTGTTGTAGGTGAAAACCAGAAAGTTCTCTCCTAGAAGGTAATGTCTCCAACAGTGAAAGGCATGAACAACAGGTACCAACTCCAGATCGTGCGCCGGGTAGTTCCTCTCATGTGGCCTAAACTGCTGAGACCCATACGCAACGACTCTATCTCCCGGCATAATCATAGCGCCCAGCCCATTACCTAAAGCATCACAATAAACAATATACATCTTTCCTGGCTCTGGAAAGGCATGTATCGGTGCTAATGTCAACCTTCCCTTCATCTCTTTAAAGGCTGACTCACAAGAATCTAACCATAAGAACATAGCCCCCTTCTTGGTCAGAGCTGTCAATGGTGCTTCTAGGCGTGAAAAGTCCTAAATGAAGCGTCTATAGTATCCATCCATCCCTAGGAAACTTCGTACCTCAAAAACATTCTTCGGATGCTCCCAGGAAACTATAGCTCTCAGTATCTCTGGGTCCACAGATACTCCTACCTATGAGATTATGTGACCCATGAAGTGAATCTGATCCATCCAAAAGTGGAACTTCGAGTGTTTAGAATAATTCTGATTCTCTCTCAGTGTACTCAGAATGATCTCAAGTTGGGTATCATTGTCGTT
Source organism: Viscum album (assembly GCA_963277665.1). NCBI lineage: Eukaryota > Viridiplantae > Streptophyta > Magnoliopsida > Santalales > Viscaceae > Viscum > Viscum album. The sequence goes on from OY728123.1 coordinate 1,501,759,991, forward strand.
CCGAGTGTGGGAGTACACCAAGATATCATCCAAGGTGGTCACGATGAAGGAATCCAAGTAAGGATGGAATACTCGGTTCATCAGTGCCATGAAAACTGCTGGTGCATTCGTGAGACCGAACGACATAATCATTTACTCATAGAGACCATACCTTCTCTTGAAGGCTGTCAGAGGTATGTATGATAGTCTAATGTGAAATTGATGATAACCGAACCTCAAATTGATCTTTGAGAACACTCGGGATCCTCGAAGATGATCGACATGATCATCAATCCTCAATAAGGGATATCGGTTCTTGACCGTAAACTGGTTCAGCTTCAGATAATACACACAGAGCCTAGGGGTACCATCTGTCTTCTTCGCAAACAGGACTGGCGAACCCCAAGGAGAAGTACTGGGTCGGATGAAACCCTTTTCCTGCAACTCCTCTAACTGCTTCTTGAGGTCCTGCAACTCAGATGTAACCATCCTATACGGAGGAATAGACACCGGTGCCGCTCCTGGAACGAGATCAATAGATAAGTCTATCTCACACTCCAGAGGAAAACCTGAGAAATCCTCTAGAAAGACATCTCTGAAATGATCCACCACTAGAGGAAAGTCCAGCAGTGAAGTTCCCTGATCATCCAGATAAAGACTAGAAATTTGGGCCATAACCCTTCCTAGCCCATGATGCTCGAGTCCTGCTAGACTCTCCTGAACATCAAATTCGCCTCTATGAAGAAACGATTCACCCTCTAGTGAAATGAAGCTCACCCTGTGGTGATAAAAGTCGATGACTATCTGGAAGGGAACCAACCAGTCCATCACGAGAATGACATCATAGCCTATCATCTCTAGGACATAGGGATCCCATAATAAACGATACCATGAAACCTCAAGGGGGAACTCTCTGCACTATCATACACTGGATGTCCTTGTCCCAAAAGGTGTGTCCAGTGTCAACAAGTTGGAAAAAGAAACGATACAGAGCCCAAGGCTCTCCACAACAGCAAAATAGATAAACCTATGCATAGCACTAGTATTGAAAAGAGCTGAAGATAAAACTAAGGCTACTAAGATCATACCTAGAACTGTAGAAGGTTCGGGATCCTGCTCCTGATAGGTATGCTCCACCGCAAAAGTCTAGCCTGCCCCACGGTCCTGTGACCCTTCCTGACCACTCTAAGATGATCCTCCCTACAGACACTGAAAAAATAGTGAATGACCGCTACGACCTCGACCTCCACCTTGGCCAGAACGGCCGGAAGAACTCCAGTTCCTCTACTGGTGAGAAACTGGTGGTGCTGCTCCTGAACGAGGATTCATGGAAGAACCCCCATCACGAGAAACTGGTGGGAAAACCTTGAAGAAACGCTAAAGGTGGCCCATCTTGCTGCAATATCGACACTCCACTGGGTCTCTCTGGAACAATGGCCTCGTGTTTCCTACCCTTACACACTGGTAGCATACTACCTGGCTACCTGAAGATGTATCTTTCATCCTCAGATCACCACGCGTAGACTCCCTATGGTGCTTAATGATGTCAACTGGAGGAATACAAGCTCTGGAAGCATAACCACCATGCCTCGCAGCTCTGGAGTCTCTCAGATTGTGCTCCTCAATCAATGTCTAGTTGACGATTGAAGTGATGAAATTCAACTGAAAGATATTCACCTGCGAACGGATCTCCCGCCTGATACCATCCTCAAAATTCCTCACTAAGAACATTTAATCTCCACAATGGAGGGGTGTGAAATGATGTAGCTCAGTGAAACGATAGGAATAATCCATAACATAAATATTACCCTGCTCTAGAATCATCAACTCCCGGGCTCGATCGACCATCATGGTCTCCAGGTAGAAGTAGTTATAAAACACGTTCTCGAACTCCACCCAAGCCATAACCTACTCATGACCCGCCTGTGAGATCCCATCCCACCACCTCTTGGAAAAGTCTCATAGCATATAGGTAGCGAGCTTGACCTGCCTCTCTGGAGGCGTTTACCGATGCTCAAAGATTGTCAGCATGTCTTCCAGCCATGACTCTGCATCATGTGGTCCTCCTTCCCCCCAAGAAAGTAGGAGGATGCTGCTACTGGAAAACCCACGTCAAGTCTTCCATAGTCGTGGAAGGATTCCGTGCTCTCTAAAAGGTCTAAATCATCCTCATAAATCCTTACCTAAACTGCAAATCAGTGCTTGCAACTGGTATGTTAGCCAGTGCCAAGGCTAGCACGACTGGAGGATCGGTAGGAAGTCCCTGTTCAGCCATATCTGGCGTCTGATCACAATCCTGAAACTGGCGTACAAACGGAGGACATCTCAGAGGCATAGCTCTGAAAATCAAAAGCATACCGTAGATCAGGAATATCAAGGATAGAGAACAAAGTATTAAAAATTGGAAACAGGAGAAGTAAACACTCATGTTTTAAAAAACATGACTACACAACATGTATAAACTCTACACAGTGTGTACTTAACTCTATTCCCCTGCCCGAGTCTCCATGCATGGCTAACCCACACGGTCTTATTAAACTGAGACTACACGGCCTGTTCCCTGTGGACACGGAATGTATTAGACAAGGTTTCAATGACCCGTGTTGTTATTTACACGGCTTGTAACATGGTTGAGACTACACGTCATGTTCCGAACAAGCACAGCGTGTACTTGATGATTTTTTCCAACCCATTTTATAGGAGACATAGCCGGGTACACGAATGACCCTTACCCGGCATGTTCCGAACAAACACGACATGTATAAGAGGAGATAACACCATCCTGTGTTGTTCGTGACACGGCTGGGTACCTAGAACAATGCTACACGACGTGTTCATACAAAACAAGGCATGTATTACACGAGATTCCATGACCCGTGTTGTTCATGACACGGCCGGGTACCTAGAACAATGCTACATGACATGTTCATACAAAACACGACGTGTATAACACGAGCTTCCCTCACCCGAGTTGTTAGTGACACGGCCAGGTAAACGGATCACTACTACAGGGTGTGTACCTACTGTACACAGCGTGCCCCTGGAGATTTTTCACAACCCGTGTTTATACTCATACTGTTAGTGACACAGTTTAAAAACAACACAACGTGTATATATAAAGTACACGCCGTGTATTCAAGGTTTTTCCTGGTTGCAGATCTGAAACTGCACCAAAGACAAGATAACACTGAAAAACAAGCATGAAGGTGCAAAATTCCGATCCGTGAGGGCCCATACTCCTATAGAATCAAAGCATGACATCTCCTACATATCATAAATAAGGGAAACAAGTCAATGATCCCCCAAGTTCTGATTCATGAGGGCCCATAACACCTCAAGAAACAAAATTTGGAATTCATTTAAGCAATGTACAATACAAACAAACTCTCTCTCAAACTGTAGGGATTCTATCAATGTATCCATCACAATAGAATGCATAATCTACAAAATTTCTATCACAACAACATGAAATTGCTAATTCACCCTAGATTCCATGGCAAGAATGCATGGAATGTGATTTCTAACAAGTTCTTATATGATGCATGAGATGGCATACCCTCATCTCATCAGGTTGCGACAGAAATAGAACCACAATATCAACAAAAATAACAACACAAAGCATGTGAATCACTCTAGGTGAAAATAGATCAACTGTAACATAGAAATACATGAAAACTGTAATAAGTGAGGTAGATTGGATTTTCCTTGTTCACGGGTTAGCTAATCCCACGCACAGCTTAATACCAAGTACCGAATCCATCCTATCCCTGGATAAATGCTCCAAACAGTAAATCCAGAGAAAATAATCCCTCTGATAAAACTTTGTAACTTCCCGGTTCTGGGAGCCACCCAGAGGTGCCCCGTACCTGGTTGGTCACATGACCTCAAGCGCATTTCCTCAAACGCCATAGGATTTCAACTAGCAGCGAGGGCCTTGGGTGTGATAGTGGGGAAACTATGCTCTCATTGGCAGAGTACATAGCGGAACAAATACAAATAGACAATAACAGAAACGGTAACCATCCATACAAGAGTAAATGATAAACAGTGGAAGACTAATAGTAAACAACTGGAGCACACACACATATATATATAATGATTCATGATACATATGTCTAGGAAAGAATCCAAACAAGTCACAATGATGAATACAACAGTAAACCAAAGTGCAATATAAAACAGGTAAACTCCTCATCATTGTAAGCCAATTCTTGGTCCCATGCTCTCCATCTCCACAGCAAGTCAAGTACCTGAAGTACAACGACGCTTTCCCTTATCTATATCTGCAACAATATAGAATTTTGGGACCAAAAGAATGGCCCAAAGAGGGTGTGAGACAAGTTCCCAGTAGGAAACCACCCAAAGAACTGTGCCTAACGGTCAGGGAACATATGGTAGGTGAAGTACAGTAAGCAGTAAACAGGATAATACATAGCAGTAACAATCAAAATTTCTAGAATATAGTTTACAAACAAGAAACAGCCACTCAAACAAGTAGAAAAAAGGTATCCTCTTGGTATTTATCATAGCCAAACCCCTATGGTTCAACCTACAAGTACAAGAAACCCTTTGGGAGGCCCAAACAGTCTCACCCCTCTGGTTTAGTTGAAGAATAGACTCTCTAAGGAAGCACTCACCATCAATTACCCCTATAGTCTTGTATCGTAATAAAGGCTCTCTGAAGAAGCACTCAATGTCTCATTCCCCCTGTCGCCCGCATCGAGGAACTACAGACTCTCTGAGGAAGCAGTCATCTTCAATTCCCCCTTTGTTCTCGCATCGAATTAAAAAGACATTCTAGAGAAGCCCTTACGTCCATTCTTCATATGGTCCACTACACTAGGTTCTCACAGCCCTGTGTAAAACAAACATGCATAGCTCGTGTATCTCCCCATGTAAACCTCAAGAACTACTTGGCCATCATTCTAAGGTACAACAGCATAACAGTACAATAGTTCCACTATCCTATAACTAGGCATGGCAACTGGAAAAATGCCTAATAGGAAAAACATGCATGGAAAAACATCCAGAGCACAGAAAACATTACCCTATTCACAAGCATTGACCTTTACTCATGAAATAAAGCAAATAAGGAAAACAATAAGGGAAAAAATAGGAAACACAAAATACCTCATTCAAGGTAATTGGTGTATTTACACTAAATATTCAAAGACTTCCTACAGAAAGGCACAAACCACCTACCTCAATCCTAGGAGATCGATATACTTGTACCAAGATGATTGATTCTCCTTAGAACGTTGAAGATCTGAGAAAACATCCAAATCGGTCAACCCACGAAAACTTGAGAAAGAGGAGGAATTGGAAAACAAAGCTCTAGGAGAAGGAAGGGCTTACCGCTGTGGTTCCAACTCAATCGACGGAGGTCGATTCGGAGAACAGACCGATGCTTGGGGGATCGGAGAATTTCTAGGGTCGTATGGGTTCTCTCGGATGAAGAACCTAAAGAATAAGCGAGTTCTATCCGTCAGGCACGACCCCGGTCCGTTTAATGAAAAAAATGAAAATACACGGCGTCTACTTCATGAGTACACGACACATACTCATCTTTTCTGTACTCCTCTTTAAGTGGCCTCCACATCACCCCTACACAACGTGTGTGTGGCCTGGACAGGGCCATCACACGGCCTTGAGAGGAAAGGGAGTACACGGTGTGTACTCATAAAGTACACGACATGAATTTTAAAAATTTCCAAAATTTCCTTTTTTTCTAAAAAACGACCAGAAAAGAAAACACATACCTGAAACAGATTCGGGTTCTTATAGTTACATTATATTTTAAATTAGTTTTCCTGTACAAATAGATTAATTATAAATCTAAAAAAATTATTTATAAATTTTATTCTTTGTTATATTAAATTTTTATATATAAATATAGTAAACATTTAAACATTTTCACTTTAAAAACACACTTTCTCATTCCATCAATGTGATTAATTTTAAATTTTTTATTTTGAAAAGTATGTTGTTTGAATTTAGATAAATTGATTCTATTTTTTGAATCATAATATTAAATATTTATTATGTGTTTATATTAAATTTTTATCATAATGATTAGTGAAAACAATTAAAATTTATTACAATGATTAAGGTAAACACATATTTATATAATGATTAAACCTAGAATATAGGGTGTAAAAATAATTGTACACTTATCCACCACCCATTTATTTTCCATATGTTAAACTTACCACTTCATGGGTCAAATTTTGGGAGTAATGGTAGATGTTTTATAAGTAAAAACATGGGTTACCCAATCATTTTATTCCAAATACTAATTGTGTCATTACCCCCAATTATAAAAGGTGACTACCTCTCATAATATCTTTAAATGATCAATACATTTTTATCAGACAAACCCTTCAAAAATAAATTCTAATATTACATAATTTCTTCATATAATCCATGATTTGGTCATAAATCCAACAAAGAATTTCCATTACAAAAAACAAAATAGAGATATCTGAAGAGGAAGTAACAATCTCTGATGAGCATTTCTATTTTATTTATTTCTCCACCCACCATAAATTTTTCATATTCCATGAATATATAATAACCTAATTATCCTAAATATATTTATACTTTGTTATGATGAGGTAATTACAGACACCCAAAAACACTTCCAAAAATGGGTTATAAATTCATCATTCGTGTGTATGGTGGACTACTGCCTCATGAAATGATTTAATTCTATTTATTTCATTATAATTATTCTAGATATGTTTTAAAAATGAAACCTTTTATGGTAGTCATGCTACCAAATTCTTTTTTGGCCTATCAACCGAATATGGCCTTAATATCTATCTTAAATTAATTGATAATTAATTATATATTTTTTTTATAAGTTAAATAATTGTGATAATAAATATTTAATAATTTATCTAGAAATTAAATAATTAAAATAATTTTATTATTTATAAAGATAAAGATGAACCAATGATTAATTAGACTTAAGTTAAGGGTTTTTTGTGTCAATTTTATTTCTATGAATATATGTCATATTAAAAACTTAGTTCGGTTTTATGGTGTATATAATTCCCATGAATGTATTTCATGATTATTATAATGAATTTTATGGGGATTTATATATCCATTTGATATCTCTCTTCCATGGAGTGTAGAGTATCAATGTTACCAAAGTTGTAATTGTTTTTGTTTCAGTTTTTCATTTTTTAAGATGTTTTTTCTATTATGCACATATCTTCTTTTATGATGTGTATATACCGATCCATTAAAATGTTATATTATTAATAAAAATATTTTAATTATATTATTATTTTCATTTAATTATTTTATTATATGTGGATTGTGATTCAATATTACCAAACTGGTAAGAGTTTCATGTTATAATATCATTGTTTATCGGAATTGATTGGGATTTAGTCTCTCGTGTAGAAATATTATGATCTTCCTATAAATAATTCCAAAAAAATTTCTTATCCTATGTTTATTTAATTGGAATACAAGTTTCCCTAAATTTTCCTCCCTTATTGTAATCACGTGACTAAATGAATGTTTTTATGAAAAATTATCATTTTGATCGAAAAACTTTTTTCTTCTGAAATCAGGTTTTCTAAAAAAGTTTTCAAAAATGATTTTAAATTTTTTTTCAAAAAACTAAAGAATATTATTATCAATAAATGTTTTAAATTATTTTTAAAACTTCTTGTATATGTTTCAAATGTATTTTTTTAATTAAAGGTTTTTCAAAATGTTTTATGTTTAAAAAAGTGATTTTTAAAATGAAAATGATGTTTTCATAAAAAATCAGTTCTCTTATAATTTAATATGAATTCATAAATATCCAAAACACTTTTTGTTAATTATAATCCACTTTTTTTATTTAGTATTAATACTAATCATTTTTTTCCCTGTATGGATTATGTTTGTTTTCGATAGATTTTTGTGGTTACCATTTTATTTGTATAGTTTAATCACATCATGAAGATATTATCATGGAAGAAATTTATTTTCATGATCTAACCATGTTTTGAAGATATTTTTAGGAAACCTATTTATTTTCCATGGGATAATCATGTTTTGAAGTAATAATGGTTATTTAAATTAGTTATTCTGAAATGAATTATCTTTGTAATTTATTAATTATTTCAGTCATGGAAATTATAAATGATTGGTGCACCCTGAGAGTGTTGTGTAATCATGTCACATCATAACATTCAATGGACTAGATAACACTGGTTAATCCTTTTATAAGTTCAAATGGGGAGGCCTAGATATCACTGTTTTTCCCATTATAACATAAATGTGGGGACTTCCCAGATAGCATTACAATTCATTGGGTAATAATTATTTCAACTTGATAATTATATTGGATGTTTCTGATATAGTTATTCAAATTGTTAGTATTTTATAGAGGGTTTTTAACGTTTTAATAAGATGATTTTCTAAGATTTTAATGTGTTTTATCTATTCTTTATATGGTTTATGATGTTTCATCTGATCAAGATTGATATCACATGTCTCGTGATTATTTATCCTGATGACTCTTGTCTTTTACATGATTTAATATTTGATGATCCATGTATTGATCTATATTATTTATTTTAGTATTTTCTCATTCACTCTGATTAGGTCGTTATACCCTAAGGCACTTAATTTTCTCATTATTGGGATTAAATTTATAATGATTATGTTTACCATTAATAGGCGTTTGAGCTCTCCCGTCATTTTTTTTTCACTAGGTTAAAAATAAATAAGTTAAATGAATTATATCTACAAGGAATGTCATATGCATGATGATTATGTCTTATAGTGAAAAAGAAAAGGTGGGTTATGTTAGAGAAACTCTCATTTAAAGTTGGGTTAATTTTTTATGTAGGATTTGTCATAATTTTATAAAACAAGAATCCTAAAATGTCATTTATGATTTAAGTGATCCAATTAATCCTTTTAATGATGTATGGGTTGGATGGGAAAAAATGGTCACCCTGATCAGATCATGTTCTGAAATGTATTGTATATGAGTTCATCACTAAATCCAGGAGTGCAAGTTTTTCGATTTTGTAGTTGGTATTAATGTTTGGTTTATATAACATTGGATATTAAGATGTTAACATGTGATTTTATCTTAAGAGTAATTGATACCATCATAGTTTAATAATATTTTGGTTTATCATGTGTTCAGTGTCTTAAACACTTCATTTTAGGGGTTTAAGTAGTAAAAATATTGAGGTCATTTATCAAAATTTTGGAGATTATTTTGGTAAAAATATTTATAACCTCTAGGGTCAACATGAATTATTATTTTGGTAGGAATTAGTTTTCATTTTTTAAAAAGGATAACATGTATGTTTGGTGACAACCCGTCACATCAGGAAATGTGGGGGGGGGGGTCGACCCAATACCGAATGACGAAAAGGGTTTTATTCCTACCACTAGCCTACATGATGTTCAGGACTGTGTGAAAATTTTATAGTTAATTATAATGTTATTTCCTAAATTTGTTGGAAATAATGGTTTATTTATCCTGGATGATTATGGGAACAAATCATTATAATCATTGGGATTTAATCTTAGTCGGGAATTGTTTGTTAACTTTTATAGATATATATATGTTTAATTTTTTTTAACTTTTTATATTACTATTTAATTTTGAAGAATAATTTATATTATGATGTTTATCTTAACATGTTATAAGAACCATTTTCTGGGTTAATGTCTAAATAAAAGTGGAATATCCTTTTATCCCCATTATAGTTATGTGGTCATTGAAATTTTATTTTTTGGCTTCATTCAAGTGAAAAATCTTCTTGAAAACTCATCATATAGAGAAAACAATGCATTTATGTTGGAAACTAGTTAAAGGATGAACTTTTACTTCTCATGTAAGTATATTTCATTATATTTTCAGCCTAGATGTTGAAATAATCCATCAATATTAGAAATAGGATCTTAAAATAGAGTGGTTATATTTTTCAATGATATTAATGACCTTTTTCATACCTACTTTTCTGGTGGTTTTATTTTTATAAACACCATCTTGAACTGGTTCTCTAAAACACTCTATTAGTCCATTGGATTTATTTTTCCATTGAAAATAAATCTTTTAATTTTCCACCAATGCTCTTCTTCTATGTAATCCTAGTTTCGCCTAACTTTAGGTGACCATTAGGTTTCCCAGTTTCCATTTTTAATCTTTTTTATTTATTTATTTAATTGTAAGATGTGTATTTCAATAAAATATTTTTGAAAAAAATTCATCCTTTGATAACCAAGATTAATTTTGAGGGATAAATTCAAGTTAATGATGGTAGGATGTTACATTCTTATATTTTATGAAATTTATTCTTTCAAATTATTTTAAATTCATTTATGTCATAAGATAAATGAAATGAAACTTTTATATTGTGTTCTATGAAACCCAAAGTTTCACATAGCTATTAGAATGGATGGAATTATTATGATTAACTAAATTTTGAGAATATCGTTTAAAAAATTTAATATATTTTATTCATTTATTACTAATTAATAATAAATTAAAATAAAATATAATTGAATATAAAGGAAATTTTTTTAGAAAAACACTATTTTTATGCACCAAAAGATATATTTTCATAATAAAAAATCATTAATATTTTTGGAATATGTAAATGAAATATATATATATATACATGTTATATTTATTAATATAGTTTTATATTTATCCAGTATTTTTATAGGGAAATGATAAGAAGGAAAACTAATTTTACATAGAAAAACCATAATTTTTCTAAAGGTAGTTTTATCGCCTTTTAATGGAGAAATTGTATTAAACTAGAATTTTGACATTATTATATATTTTATTTGGAAAAATAAATTTCATATTTAAAATTATAATGATATGATTGGAATATGGTGAATTTTTTTTATTTTTCTATTAATTTTTATTTTTTTATGAATAATGAAAATTACTTAATATTTATTAAAAACTGACTTTTTATCTAAATAATTTGTGGCATTAAGAAATATTGTAAATTAGTTTTAATGTAAAATTAGATAAATGGTACATATATTAATCCAATTTATATCATTTTATTATTTTTTATATTAAATAAAAATGTAAAAACATATTAAACTTTTGAACATTTTCGTGTTAAAAATTCACTTTCTCGTTCTATCTATGAGATTAATTTAAAATTAATATTCTTAAATTATTCTGCTCTAATTTAGAAAAATATATTCTGTATTTTCGATCATAATAATTTATAATTTCTAAAAGGTTTAGTGTAATTTTTTACCAAAATGATTAGTGATAATAGTTAAAATTTATTATAGTGATTAAGGAAAAAACAAGTTTACTTAATGACTAAACATATATTATAGGGTGTATAAGATGACAGAACACCTTTATAAAACCCATTTTATGACCATATATAGTCCTTATCAATTAATTTATATAGTGTTTTACATTTTTACCCCTTCCTAGGTAAAATTAGGGGTTAACCTCACGTTCTTTTCAAAATACTAAGTGTGATCTCTCCCCCGCTTATAAAAGGACACAACCACCCCTCCTCTCTTCACACCGATCACTCCATTGGTTTTATCCTAAAAAGGCCCAACTAACTTTTAATAATCTATATTCTCTTCCTAGAATTCATAATTTGGTTTTAAATCCAACCATGGATGTCCTTTTATGAAAACCAAAATGTGATACCTAAAAACGAGTTAATGTTCTCCAATGATAGTTTCTGTTTTATTTCATTACACACCCCCTTAAAATATTCGTATACATTTATTATGTAATAACATAATAATACTAAATATAATGATTTTTTATGTTAATGGTATGGCCTACAACCACACAAACTTCAATCAAATGGTTTACCAAATCATTATTTGTTTGTATGGCGGACTATCACCTCAGGAATCGATGTCATCTGTTTTATCATTACAACCACTCATGGTTAGGAATAGTAATGAAAATAATATTTATATATTATATTTATTATATTTTTTAACATTATTATACCCTTAGATAAAATATTTTAAATAAACCCTTTTTACATTCCATACTGTAAGGAATATGATAATGTCGTACATGTGTACATCGGATTGTCGCCTCACGAAGCGATGTGATGTTTTTTTCACTAACATGGTAAATGGAAGGTAATAAAGGTCACTATAATGAATATATATTATATAAATTAAATCATTATGATATCCATGACATAATTATTGTAACATCCTAACTTGAATAACCGGGTCAAATCCGTAATGCCACGTGACCTCATGTGCTCCTCCTCGTACGCAAGGGGCTACCGACTTATAGTGAGGATTTGAATCCATTAGTGGGGATTCTATACCATAATAATTACTTCGTAAAATCAATAATAAAAAATAAATCACAAAATAAATAATGAGATAAATCATATGGAAATTAAATATGTCAAACTTGACAAGTAAATAAAAGCATCTCCCAAAAGATGACAGTTTGTCCATGATAAATAAAGGACATAAGTAAACAAATAATAAAATGAAAGTCCTTCTATGGTCTATCCTATCCCAAAACTACCTATACGATACTTATCTGAATATTCAAACACAAGGCCCTTTCCCTTCACTATATCCTTCATGAAATTTACAAGCACATTGAAATTCCTGAGTAGGGTTTGAGTACAAGTCTCAGTAGGACACCACCAATGTATACATAACCTAATGTGACCAAGAATAAAATTTTATGCAATAATAATGATAAATGTGTGATATTCATAAACATATAATAAAATATAATTATTCATGAGCTAGGAAAGCTATGAAAAACTTCTAACTATACCTGCTTTAACTCCACGCCAAAAAACATTAGAACAATCAAGAGAATCCCTCCGCATCAGAGTCATCCTCAAGATGGTCGATATTTGTATATGATCTTGGCCTCCAATTTTAACCACAATAGGCCATAATTCTCTGGAACTATCTATTGTTTGGCCAAATAGATCATCATACCCAAATATTTCCAGGTAATTCTGATCACTCAACATCACAATTCCACATTCTCATCACATATGACTCTGATCACTCATGATCATCGTGACCCCATGTCAGGACACACTAGTAAAACATGCCTCGTATTCCCTCATTGTATTGTCATCATGTCACATGCAGTTTCAGAATAAGATCCCCCAATATGGATATTGATCCATGTTGGGTCCACCAGTCTCTTTGGTACCATGCACAAGTAATAACAACACAAAATATACAATACATATCTCAAGGAAAAAGTGGAATCATATTAAGGAAACATATCAAGGAATGTATATCAAGGAAATATAATGAATCATACTTTATATATGTGGTTATTACTTCAGAATTGAAGCTTACTTATTACAACATATTACAAAACCATGATAGGACTATATAGTTATAGTGTCTTTAGAAACTGGGAAACATAAACAACTATTTCATAAATCATCTACATTGTCTCATGTTTATTTCGTCATATCTAGAGTCCCTTTTGGTATATCCTACTTAATACCCTTATTATAGACCTATGAAAAATAAATATACAAAAGGGTGAGCTCAAATACTCATTAAGGGTAAAAAGAGAAATATCAATCATATCATATTCATAAGAACATAACATTTTGAAAATATTGACCTGCAAAAGAGATCAAAATATCATAACATGGGATAAATCATAGTAGTGAAATGTAATCCCAATAATCATAACATTAAACATGAAACATTGTGGCATACACACATAATCTTAGAAAATCATTTCATATTAGTCAAGGCTCATTGCCAGGACCATCGTAGCGGACAAAGTCCATTAGTGAACCGAGTTCAAGCCTCGTTCCAGTCCTGTATCACTAAACCAGATTAACTTGTCGTTCCTGCCATGTATATCTCATGAGATGTAAATCTTTACCCAATTCATTGGATAGAGATATAGTTCCCACCCATCTCATTATGCAACCATTATTATGTGTGCCACAAAATCATAAATAATACATCATAGAATAACCAATTTAATAAAAATGGTATTCTAAAACATCGTGACATCATAAAACAATTCATATAAGATAAATGACTTCATAAAAATAATTACATCACAACCTAATCAAATAAATGTAACAATAGGGATAGAAACAAGAACCTATATTTTCCTAGATGTAAAATACTTTTGATAAAACACTTAAACTCCATTCTTGAGGAAAATATCCTTTCTATTTTCAAAAAAAACATTTTTCCATTATTAACATGTCATACAATTTCTAAAAGAAGTTAATTTAAAAAAACTTGAAAACTTTTAAAGGAAGCTTCATTGAAATAATGTTCTATGAAACCATAAAAATCCATTCATGCCGTATAAGTCAAAACACATTCTTCCCGTACATTGGACAGAAAAGTCAAAAATTACCTCGTACTAAAAACGATAAAGGATTACATTCATATCTTTTACTAAAAAACCACCAATGGGTAAAATTGGATTTAAACAATTATAGGAGGATATAAATAATATTACATATTGAGGAAACATGTATGTGGATGATAAATATTCCCCAGTAAATTCTAAAGTATAAACAATCTCGGATATAAATGAGATTGCGAGATTTTCACTTAACATAGGTCCAATGTGCTTTGTACATGTCCAAAACTCCTGTATAATGATTTAAATAATGTCATTTACTTATTCCAGAATCATAATAATTGTTATTATATCATATATGTTCATATTATTAGCTTCTTATTAGTAATATTTCATTGTTACTTGTTATTCAGGTGTTCATTGCTTTATATTCTTAAGCATGTCTTGTCGAATAAATTCGTATTCCTCTTATTTGTTTATAGATACCTTATTTACAGAATGGTATTAATTTAATATATATCATATTTATTCATTCAATTAATTTATATAATCATTATTCAATGAATATCATGTAGAACGAGTCGCATCACATCGTGGAGACGGTTGGCCGTACGTACGCACGAGCGATGATATCATTCCCATAACTATTGAATGGTATTGGAGTGTAAGATTTAATGTCTCAAAATTAGTATCATGTTATAATAAGCATATATAGTTATTATTTACACTATTATACCCATCCAACTAAGGTGGTGGTGGAAAACAGATTACACCACGGCGTGGAGACGGTGTTCCGTACGTTCGCACGCGCGGTGATTTCATTTTCCGTAGGATGGATAGAAGGTGAAATAGGGTTGTTTTATATTTATTATAACATATCAGTATATTACTGATACTTATGTTATTAGTTAATAATGAAACAACTAAAAAAGAGGAAGTAGAAGAAGAAATAAATTTGAAAGAATTGGTAACGGATATTACCTCTTCTTCGACACGCCTCTTTGAAACCTCCTCTTAGGGCGCTAAAATTGGTCTTTTGAGAAGACCAGGACTTCTATAATGTTTCTAGGGAAGTTGATAATGGAAATTGGAAGGGGTTGGCTGAGCTTGAAGGCTCTAAATTTTATAAATAGGAGAGGGAGGAGGTACCCTTTTATAAGGTTGGAGAGGGGCACCCTTGGAAAAACTTAAAATATTTTTTTATAATAAAGTCATATTCGGTTTTTAATAGCTCAAAATTGATTTATTTCGAAGCTAAGGTGGGTATGGGTCGACATAATCTCAAAAAATAGGCTTTAGTCAAGCTTAGGTTACTATTTTAACCTTAACATTTAGATTTAACTCTAAGATTAATAAGTTAACTTTTACTGTGTCTTCTTGTTTTCTTACACTATATGCTTACTAAACATACTATAACAAGCCAAACGAACCCCAAGTGGTTCATTATTAATATATATAACTTTATCTAAGTTATTTTTCCAATCCTTAGATTATTAAGAATAAAATAACAACTAATAATATAATATTTGTTTTAAAAACTATTTTATGTCAATTTTGACACTATTTGGTAATTGATTTTTGTGAAAATCAAAACACATGATTAGTTTGAAAAAAAGTTAATTAGATCAATACTAACAGTCATATTAACCTATAAAATAAGTGTGATTCATAAAAAGTCTCAAATTATATTTATTTGGGTATTTATAACATCAATTATGTTAATATTAAATTAATAAGCTAATTACTACATCATCATTGTGTCAAAAATAAATTAAAATATTTAATTTCTAAAAATTATAAATAAAATTCTATTATGTAGGAAATATTTTTAGTTTTATAATGAATATTTATAGTAGAATTTATCTTATATATAACCCTATATTAAAAATGTTTTTATTTATTAAACTTTGATTTTAACTCTTTTAACTATTCTTTAAATAAAATAATAATAAGAGTCCTAATATAATCCAAGTGGACCTAAATGGTCATATTTTATTCCTAATATTATTTTTGGTCTAATTAATCTTATACAATAGAATTATTACATGTGTTAGGGTAATAATAATATCATTTTTACCCTTAATTACCCTATTTACTTATAACTGTGTTAAATAAAAGTAAAAAGTTAATATTCACCAAAAATTATTTTTATCTTATTGAACCACATTTTACTCCTTGATATTAACCGTGTCTCTCGGATTTTCAAAATTCTTCTCATGGAAGCGGTAAAATTAAGTTTTATGTACATTTGCAAATTCTCCTAGGAGGTGGGTAAAAGACGTCGAAAAGTTCAATAAAATTTTTATATATCTAAAATTATTATAAAATGACTCCAATTAATTACATTGAACTTATATAGGTATTGTTGGTCAGAGTGGACACTCAAGAGGGGGGGTAAATTGAGTTCCAAAAAAAATTTCTGTTAAAATATTTTCTATTAAAATCCCCTAAATTATAAAACAAGTTAAACTGTAGTGAATTTGTAAAACTATAAATGTTCAATTATATTCTAAAAATAATGATTAGTTCTCAGTTAATCTAATTAGAATATTAAATTAGCTTTTGAAACTAACATAATGATTTAAAATAGATACAAACAGTTGCTAGATTAACTATCAAAGTAAATTTAAAACAGATTTCTATTTCAAAGTAATAGGCAGTGGAATATAAATTATATACTTTATATTTTGAACTTAAACTAAAAATGCACAACAGATATAACCAAGAGGTTCAGTCTCAAGCCGAGACTTAGTCCTCTCAAATTTATATATATAATTGATCCACACCCTGGATCGGGGTTAACAATAGTACAAGACTGTCCTGACCACGCAGGGACCTCTACCACTATTCTTCTTGGGAAACAAAAATAAAGACCAGGCCACACAAGGACCTCTTCCACAATTTTCGTGGGTAAACAAGATTAAGGATTTTTGGTGTAAGGATTTTGATATCCTGCAGTTTAGCACAGGAGACAGTGTGTGTGTAAAATGAACAGGATACACACACTGCTCGGAAGTAAATAATAAATCACGTAGAGATAGTATATGGAAGTTTAAAATTCTCTAGTGATTGGCAGTGAAACTCTAGACTTGTTGGATTTAGCAGAAATGCTTCTGAGTCCATCTCTGGTTTTTTTGTTGAAAAACAGAGTGTTTTGGTTCAGCTTTTTTTTCTCCAAGAGAGAAGATGTTCTCTTGACTCCAGAGTACTTCGTGTGTTCTTCAGTAATGTAGGATTTAATGTATGGAACTTCTTTGAGGATCGTGTAATTTTTTCTTCATAGTTTTTCTTAGGATTGTTCTTTGGTTCAGTATAGAGCTCACGTGTATTGTAGTATGTGTGTTGAGACATGTCAAGCGCGAGCCTCTTATCTACTGCAGCTCAATATTCTTTATATTCCATGGGCTCCGGTAATAGGAATGAATTCCTTTCCATAGGTATGATGTACGGTTTTCTGACAAACCAACAACTATCATTAAATAACATTAATTGCATTAAAAACATAAAATATGACTGTTAGTATTATTTAAATAATATTGAAAAAAAAGATAAGAAACGGTGTCACAATGATTATGTAAACGGTGTCTCCAAGAACCGGTATATCCTTCACGGTATGTGCTTCACGGTGTGTCCATGTCATGGTGTCTAGATCATGGTGTCTAAGTCACAATGTCTTACTAGAAGGATAAATTTTTAATAACATTTCTGTCTTCTTGATGAGGTCATTAGGAACCTCTTCATCCTCCAACCTACGATATAGGAGATGTAAGTTGTCACATTATGGGGGTATTCTCTCAAAATTGTTGAAGACGTCACTCAACATTTTCTACTTTCAAACCAACAATCATCAATAACTGGACGAGTGGTTGGGATTGGTGAGCTGGAGGGCCAGTCGAACGACCTCCAAGGTCAGGATGGTACCATTCTTATGATAATCCCCGAACAGTGTGTTATAGAACTAGTATTGAACATAATGGATTATTGACCACTACCATTTCTTGAACGAATGCCCATTGTGAATAGTATATAGGGAATATTTACATGGAATCTATAAGAATTCCATTGAATCAAAAGGGATTTCTGAGATAAATTGTCTAAATATATGAAAAACACAAACAAAAACTATGTATCAAAGAAGAATCTTACTTGAATCAACACTTGAAAGAATGATTTTCTTGTTTGACCCTCTTTCATTTTGGGAGTGAATGTGTCATGAAATATTGGTGACATTATCATCTTGGTTAAAGATTCTAGTATGGTTAACCATTTTTTGTTTCTAAAAAATGTGTCTCTGAGATGGTTGATTTTTGGGGGTCAATTTTATCTAATTATTCACATCAGGTTCACTATTTTCGATTGGTTTTCAAAGGGTTTTTTATAGAAATAGAAACACATAGTGGTTATATATCCATAGGGACCCTAATTCCAAAGGTAGCAACTTGTTGGGGAATTTATACAATGATGATTTGGAGCACACATTGGTCGAGAGGATGGGAGGTTGGGATCATCACACCCTTTTCGGGGGGATTTTTTTCCTACTTTGGGACTCTATTATAGATTTAAGACATGTTCGTGGATCATTAATTCATTGAAAAGTATACTATGGATCACCCGTGAATTAAAATTAAATTATTATCCTGTATAGAGTTTTGAATAATCTGTACGTATCTATGGTTCTTCCTCAATAGATATATATATGTATATAAGGATCTTCATTGGTGGTATCCTTTTATGTACTAATTAGAGATTTTGTGGTCATTATTATGATGATGATGGTTTTCTATCCACATAGTTGGAAACTATAATGTTTATTATTATCCTAGGAGACAATAGTTGTTTTGATATTGGAATTGAACCCATGTGATGGGTTTTATATGTGTCCTCACGAATTTAATTAGATCTCACATAGTTTGGTGCCTCTTAATTGGGAACATCATGAATTTTAAGATCTTTTGGTAAGGGATAAACCATGTAGTTTAATGTCATAAAGTTTGGAAATCTAGGTGAATGGTTCCTAGTAAATTTTTTGTGTGGCACTTATAATAAAATAAACTAGGGAACTTGGAAGTGATATAAACATTTAGGTTGAATTAGGCCCTATTGGGAATGTGTCCTATAGGGAATGGGGTGGATTTAGAGTGTTGTGTTTGAACCTTTGGGAGGATTCCTACGTATTGTGTTAGGATTGGAATCAAAGACCACATAGTTAGGTTATAAGGATATATCCTTATGGAGTCCCTCAAACTTGTCTTACAGGGGATTATGGATCTTTGAGAGGGTTATGTTAGGGATTTCTCCAGATAAGGATTCATTAATGAATGATTTTGGGGGACATGATAAATGACTCAACTTGTGGATTTTTATGGATTTGTTTTGGGGCATACATCTATGGAGGATTCCAGAGTATGAATATGGTGATTTCATTGGGTCTTATTCATGAAAATGATAACCTAATGTTGGATTTTGGATATTATTCCTAATAAGGAATCCCTAGTTATTTTTTGGGGCTAACAATTGGAATGATAGCCAAGAATTAGTTTGGTTTAGGGAATATTCTTGGGGATGAAGCCCTAGGATGAGTATGATTGGGTATTAATCTTGAGGATCATACCCATTAATGAGGTTTTGTGTCTTATACCAATTAGGAGGCCCAATGATGAGTATGATTGAGTCTTAATCCTAAGTAGGATTCCTATAGATGAGGTGTTTGGGATTATACTAAGTACGAGCCCTTTTTATGAGTATTAGTGGTGCTAACTCCTCAATAGGATTCTCTTAGATGAGGTGTTTGGGATTATACCAAGTATAAGGCCCATTAATGAGTATGATTGGGTCTTACTATTGATGATTATTCACATGGATGAGTTTGATTGGATATTACTATTAAAGAGGATGGTCATTGATGAGTTTAATTGGAGATTACTCCTAAGGAGGATGCCTATGTATGTGTGTGATATGGGATTACTCATGAATAGAATTACGATTAGTTTTTATGTTTTGGTATTACATTGAATATGATTCCAATGGGTGAGTGTTATTGTGTATTACTCGTGAAGTACATTCCCATTCATGAGTATGATTGGGTCTTACTCGTGAAGATGATGACCATTTGGGTTTTTTATAATTTTTATATCATGACCATAATTAGCATCAAATCCCACATAAGTAATGATTAGTGTATGAAACAAAAGGAAATGGAAGGTCTTGGAAACCGCACAATATTCTTTTCCATGAGTTTAAATACATTATCTTGAGGATCAATGCCTATGGGGGCACTATGAAGAAAGGAGAGATGAATATTTTAAATAATGTTCTCTACAAAAACATTCATATTATGGTGTGTGCATCATGATCATGGCTATCCATAATCCCAAAAAATATATGATGATTCATGATTTAATTTGAGAAATAAGAGGATGTGGAATACCTTACAAACCACGGAATCCTCCTCTGCAGGTGGAAGAGTCTGATGGTCTTAGAGAAGGAGGAGGCACTCTAGTGCCCATCCCCTCTCTGATATTCATATCTGAGATAGTCTAGTGTGACTACCCATTTAGACATAGACCTTGGGGTGAATGAGATAAAAATTGAAACCTCCCATAAAAAATTGTATGGGATTTCTCCCTAAGGGAATCCCTAAAATTAGTTCCATTGAAATGGATGAGGATCTGATCCCATGATGAATAGATAATAAATCTCAATCCTTAGCATCCCCACCAAGAACTAGAGGCATTGTGTCTTAGAGATGTTAATGGTAGGACATGGTCTTATCCTTAGTATCCAATACTGAGAGTTCCTTGAAAACACCCCTAGGTTCCGAGTCATCATGACCATGGGAATGTAAACCCACATGCAGCCCATGGACCCTAACCATCCGTTATAAAAAGTGTAGGTAACCTCATAACATAGTAATTAAAATCCATAAGGGAGACATGATATATTTCCCTTATTCATAGTATTTAAAATCAAATTTCATCAGTGGAGGTTTTAATGTTTTCCCTTTTGGGAGAGGGATCCAAAGGAAGAGTATTCCTTCTATTTGTGTCCTGGAAGAGGACTCAAAGGGGGGCTCACATAGGTCTTGTCTTAGAGGAAAGATATGCCTAATGTAGGGCCTCAGAGGAACTGGGAGTGCATCGTACATGGGTTATAGTCTAAAGCAAGTAGAGTATTCCAGGGGAAATGGACCACCAAGTTAGAAAAACATGGGAGAGACTTCTTCCTAGGAACTATGGGTCCCCTCATGTGTCCCTAGATAGGTCTCGTGTAGGTCATTTGTAGGAAATAGGGGCCACACGCAAGTGGGTCTTCACATAGGGGGGGAAGGGTTTTCATGAAGGCGTCTTCTATTTCAGAACCTGATGGTACATTGATCTCACATATCCCATTTAATTCTCTCTTCTATTTGATTTTGGATAACTAATTGTGTAATTTTTGGCGGGATGGGAAAAGTGGTTGTGTGACCAAATCTTGGGGACATATTCTGATTTTAATATTGTACAAATGAGGTTCCATAAGGTTCTATTTATTGGAATATAAGGGATCCTGGTTGAAGGAAGTTTAACACATAGGTACTGTACAAAGTTTCTCAGTGCATGTGATCCATGTTGCGGTTGACATCTATTCTAGGCCACATAGTGGGCTGTTCCAAACTTCTGATATATAGGTGTGCATGTACTGGATGAATTGTGTAATTTATATATATTATCCTTAGGGTTTTTTTGTAATTGAACGTGATTAAGGTACAATTTATAATATTTTCACTCTAATTTACAAAATGGAATGTCAACACAAATCTTCCTGTTATTCTTGGATACTGTATTTCCTTTTTTTCCATTATATTATTCTGGTCTTTTTTTATTATTAGTTGTGTCCTGTTGTTATTGTTTATGTATTTCTACTATTGTATTTCTCTGATAAAGAGTATATTTTTTCCCGATGATTGATATTAGTCCCTCGCAACAGGTCAGTAGCCTATAGTATATATGGAGGTGGTCCTAAGGCCTTGTGGCCAATCAGATTGGTGCACCGATGTGTGTCGCCTTGGTTGGGACATAACACATAATTTGATGGTGGTGTTCATAGGAGACTTCATCAAGGAGCGGTTGACACACTAAGTAGTCCACGAACATATCATTGAACCATCACTGATCATTCATATAGGATACCTGGGGACTTTCAAACTCAACAAAATCATTCAATATATAATTTCAAGATATTTAGTTATTTATAATCCTAAAAACATTAAAAATTTGTCAAACTAAATACCTCAATTTAATCTATCATTGTTCTAGGAAATTTATGGCAGATTCGATAATTTCACCCCATTATTGCATTTCAATTGAAAATGATAAAAATGATGTCAAAACCGAATGTATTTGAAACACCCCAACAGTTATAAATGTAGTGCGTCATTTTTCTATGGATTATGAACAGTAAATCTAAATAATTACTAAATTAATAAAATTAATTATTTAATGTAAATATTATATAACGTAATAAAACTTGTGACCAAAACAAATGCCTCATTCTCATAAATGTTATGTCCTTCCTTGGGTAAACCCCATGTTATAGACAAAATGTTGGTCTCGTGCCAATTATTGATGCACTATTTTAGAGATATTAATTATTGATTATTTGAAAATTAGAATAGAAAATTATTTAAATATAAAATATTTATTATAATGTGAGATGATTCTAAACACCAGACACACAACAAATTTATATCCTACCTAGGGAAAAAACTTATTTCCAAACCTAAAGTTGGTCTCTAATTTCTCATATAATTAACCAATTAATATATATTAAATTAATTTTTAATAAAATAACAAAATTATATATATTAACTAAATTATCCTTGTGTGTGATCTGACCAAAGATATGATGATCACAAATGTTACACCCCACCTATGGTAAGGCCTATATCTTGGACCTAATGGTGATCTTATATTTTTCATATGATGAACCATTCAAGAGATATTAAATTATTTTTAATAAATAATCAGTATGTAATATAATCTATTAAATATTTTTATTTCATATACATCGAGGCTCTATATTCCTTGGAATCTCATGTTATTTCATCTCTTAACATCAAAAATCAACCACAGAATATTTCAATATGTTAAGTGATATTTTAGATAAATTGAAATCCTTTAATGCATTTATTGAGTGGTTTTTATTAAAAATTACAATTTTCATATGAAAATACTTATAATTTATTAAAAATAATGGTCTTATAATTTTAAAAAATTCCGGATATTATAATTCTCCCACTCTATCAATTTATCATCCATGAAAAGTACCTTTTTTGGTCTTTCTTCAACTAATAATGTCACTAAGCTTGAATATCAGATTCATGCTCCCATGTATCCTCTTGTATCCATCCATGCTACCACAAAATGTAGACTAGTGATACCATATTTCCTTATAACATCATATCACATTGATTTTTTTATCCAAAGCAGATGCTCCTTATATGATGCATCAGTATCCAACCTAACATCCTCATAATAAACAAGATTCATTGGGTTGGTTATGTACCTATGAAGATATGACACATGGAACACATAGTTTACACTCTGGTAGCGAGAAGGGAGGTCTAGATGATACTCAAATTCCATTATCCACCTATTTATCACACTGGGTCAAACAGATGGTGGTGCAATATTTTTCTATTTCCTCATACATCCCTTCCCCAACCTAGGAGCCACTATCAATAAAAAATTATCTCTAATAGTAAACTAAAAGGATCTCCTCATGTAGTGGGAATAAGATATTTTTCTGCTTTGAGTGGTGATCAACCTATTTACAATTAGATTCACTTTCTTGGAGGCCTCTAGAAAAAATAAGGTCCCACAATCCTTGGCTCACCTACCACATGACAATAAGTAGTAATCAAAATGGAAGGTGCGCGGCACGACGTTGACACTAGTGTCACGGCTCGAGGTGAATGGCGGTGAATGTGGATTTGTGTTTGAAATTTGAAATGCGGTTCGGTTTTGGGTGTAGTGAAGTGTTTTTTGGATGTGATGAAATGATGTATGGGTACTGACAACCCCTTAAACTGGCCATATGAAAATGAAAAAAAAAATGACTTGCAGCATAAGGTTCCATATAAATCTGAGCCTCATTACAATTATAAAATGATAACTCATCTAAGGGCTAGGTGATCATTCCATGATCCATAAATGTTTAACACAGTAGCTAGAAGAATGTCCTCTAATATGTGTATAGTCTACTCTAAATGTATATTGGTCTGAGGATGGTATACCATGATAAATATTAGCTATGTCCCTAGGGATTTCTAGAATCCTTAACAAAATCATGACTTTAAACGTACGTCTATATATGAAACAATGATCATGTGAACTCTACGAAGGTGTATGATCTTTTGGATATAGAGATTCTATGTATCCTCTACTATGGAAGTAACTCATCAGTCTCAAACTAATGGAAAAACTAATTTACTACTGTTTCTTGTAATCACTCATCAATGTATCAAGGAAATGTAATTTTGGGAAACATAACTCTAATAGTATGAAAATTATAGAAATAGCTAGTATATATAAGGAAATTCCCAGTATTAAACAAGGAATGAGATCAAAAAATGTGTTCAAGATTATACCTTATATAGTAAAGAGTTCTGTGTCACCATCTATTGGGTTTTGACCTACTATATAGACACAGTCTTCATTATCTTCATGACCCTCTCCACAACTCACCTGAGTCCATATCATCTGGGCTACATGAGGAGGGTCCCATATTGTCCTATTATTCGGTGCTTGAGTATTTCTTCAACCCCAATGGGGATCTAACATGATTCCTTCAATAATAAGTGATTCATATGTCTCTTCATTCTATATCATTGGAAATTTCAATAAGGTTTTGGGCATGAAGTGAGATAATTCCCAAAATTGTTACACTGAAAACCTACCTCTTCTACAGGAGGTATTGGTGGGAATCTACTCAACTCAAATTATATACCACTAAAATAATTTGAGTCATACTCCTAAATCCTTCTAGTATAATGTGAAATTCAGTTACTGGGGAAAAGTTTAGTCATTGGCCCACTATGGACTGAAAGTAAGCATGTCATCTTGTCCTCCTCTATTCCCTTCTTAAAGGTTTGGGCCTTACGAAACACCTTACAAAACATCATCATGTCAAATCACCTATCTAGACATTTAATATCTCTTCATAAACCCATATCGAACCAGAGTACATTTTATGAATAATTCCAAATTAATAATATAGAAAAGTGAATAAACTCCTTAAATTTAGCAGAGTATGTAGAAACTATCAGGGAACCCTGTCGTAACTCCCTGAAATATTGGGCATGCTCCCACTCCATCATTTTAGGAAAGTATTGTTTGAAAAAAAACTCTTTCAAGGTCATCCGTGTTAAAATTATCACCACCAATGCGATTAATGGAAGTCCATCATCTCCAAGTGTGTCCTTGTAAAATAAAGGTTTCCATAATCACCCTCCTTTTATCGGGGGTCTAGACTCGCTCAAAAATTCTCACAATATAGTAAATATAGTCCTATGAATAATGTGGGTTTCTAGTACCCTATAATGTTGGAAGATTCTAAAGCAAGAAATCCCAAGAATTGTTGGTCATGGTCTTTTAAATGACTCCACATTGACTGATAACAATCTAAAAGTGTCTCGGATAAATGGGCACTATAACTTTGATTATCTATTCCATTTCAAGATCATGATGGCGAGAATCCTCCTATTCCATTGATGGTGGAACTAGGATATCCTAGGCCGCCTCCATTGGTCTTCCTTTCAAATAACTCCATGGTCAAATATTTGTTTAATGAAAGAAATTATGAATATAACATGTCCTAACCAGCTTATGGGATCACCCTCGGTTTTCTTTGCGGTCGACCATCATTCCAAGCTATACCCCTCCTAGTACTAACCCACGTTTCTATCCATGTACATTAATCATAGTCATGATATATATATATACAAAAAAACATGCCTGGTTCAAATAATTAATTCCAATAATGATATATCGCAACATCATGGTAATAGATATAGAACCTATAGAGTAACTATCCCAAATAGATAGACAAAATCAAGGAATTTAAGCAAATAACTACTTTGCAATATAATAAAAGAATCAATACGGTAGGTGAAATTCTATCCCTTTTCATGATGCATGAACATATGGAAAATATCATCTCTTAGAATCATCTGCATCACCCAAGGATATTTTACTCAATAGTAACATAAAAATATAAATTTCCAACTTTATGGAAACTTGAAGATCCACTATACAGTTTTTCCTAGATACTAGCATAGTTCCCCAGCACATGTTCCAACTATTCTGTCTCCTTTCTATACTATCTCATCCCATGGAAAAGAGAAAAAAATTAGTGAATCCTACCTGTGATACCATTTGGTAAATCCGGACCAGAACCATTGATTCCATGTTGTAATGACAGATGACCTCATATGCAGCTCCCTGTATGTAAGAGGATACTGACTAAAAATGATGGTTTCTATCCATTTGTGGGGTGATTATACTCTCATTATCATGTCATAGTATCAATAATCAACAATAAACAATTAAATAAATAACCAATGTAATCATTAATAAAGTTAAGGATGGATGACATGAAATGAAAATAAATGAAGCTCCAAAAATTTGAAAGTATATCTTCGTAAAAAGTATATTAGTGAAATAATTATAGACTTAAATTCTAGACATTGTCTATCCTAGACCACCACTAGCTCCTTACTCCACAGGTCAGTCATCCACCACAGGGCCCTTACCCTTCAACAGATCCTTCATGAAATATAAAAGGGCACCAAAATTCCTATGTAGGGTGTGGATAAAAGACTCAGTAGGACACCCCCAATGTGTCCTCAACTTCATGTGGACAACTATAAATTTTTATTACATAATAATGGTAAATTATTAATAAAAAATAACATACAATCCCAAACCAAACTATCGTGACATCACCAAGCTGCTACAAACCCCAGGTCATAATTTCTTTGGATCCATGTGGGAAAACATTATAATATTCATAGGAATGTCTCAATATTAGAGGTAAGTTCAACCAGATCGATATTCATACAGGTCCTATGCCTCCATGTCAGACCACACTGGGCCATAATGCCCCTACACTATCTTAGGTCAGGTAACATAGACCAATATGACCTAATGTTTCCATGTAGGTCTGATCACTCATGACCATCATGCCCCACAATCATCATTATGGATCTGATCACTCATAATCTTCATGACACCAAGTCAGGTCACACTAGGCCATCATGCCTTGTCATCTATCTCAGTCTCTTCATCGTGTCACATGACGAATTTAAACACATAGCCCCTCAAGAAATACCTAGAAACAATGGTTCTACCTATCTCATAGTTTCCATGAAAAATAAAGAACATCACATTATATAGAAATAATACCTCAAGGAAAAAGTGGAATAATATCAAGGAAACATTTCAAGGTACACATCATGATAAAATATAGATTTATCGTAAATAAAAAATTTGAATCAGGAATCAACGTGGAATTTTTCTATCTCACCAATAATCATAAAACAAGTTCATATGGTGTCACCAGTTACACATAAACCCTGAAGAAATCTCAATTCAACCGTGGATATAAAAAATGCCAAAAAAAATGATCATATAATTTAAAATTGTATAGCAAGATCCCAAGAAGGTTAGAACTTCCTACCCAAAAATTCATCGATCTCAAAGGCAAGGATAAACTAGTCAAACACTCATCGTTGCAGCCTTATAATCGAAACATAAACCCTAGAGGATTTCCTATGGTCCCTAATATAAAGGGGGTGTGCACATTATACTAGATAAATGAGGGGTTGATGAACCCTATGATCTATGAACATATTTTCATACCTTTACTGATCATGTATAGAGGTGATTCAGGGTCATTTGGACATGACATAATCTCCAATACCAAAACCCAGTTGATTCTGGTATTTGTCACCCTAAAGCATGTAAATGGTAAACAAATGAAATACCCCAATTTAATATAACTTTTCACCTTTGATGGCGGAGAAATTAATTTCACTCTATTAACACATTTAAATTGAAATGGGTCAAAATGGTGTCAAAACTGATGGTTTTGAAACACCCCAAATGATAAAAATGGTGTACGGTGTTTTTTTAGGGATGATGAATTGTAAAGTGTGTTAATTATTAAATTAATAAAAGTAATTATTTAGTATATATATTTTATTACTAAAATTACTAGAAACCTAAACAAATTCCCAATTTTCATAAAATCTATGCCACGCCTTGGGTAAACCCCTCATTCTAGACCTAATGGTGGTCTCATAATTCTCAAATGATGTACTGTTTAAAAGATGTTAATTTTTTATTATTTAAAAGGAAAAACGATAAATTAATTCATTATAAAAGGGTACAATAACATATTAAATTCCCAAAAACTCAATTCACATAAAAGTTATACCCATCATAGGGGAACCCCCACATTTAGGACCAGGTAGTGGCCTTAAATTACTTATATAATTAACCATTTTAGATATATTAATTTTGTTCTAAAAAAATAATAAAATTAAAATATTAAATAAGTTATCCTCGTGTGAAATCTGAAAAAAATTACAATGTTAAAAAAATTATACCTCGCCTAGGGTATACACCATGTCTTAGACCAAATTGTGGTCTTGAATTTCTCATTTGATGCACCGTTTGGGATATATGAAATTATTTTGAATAAATCATGCTCATGTAATATAATATATTAAATATTTTTATTCCATCTACACCAATACTTTACCGGACTCAGAATCTTGTACTAACTTATTTACTAACATCAAAAATATTCCATATAATATTTCATGTTTCTAACTGGGCTTTTTCCATTATAAAAATCTCGTAAAATATTTCTTATGTGATTTTGTTGAGAAATTATATGTTCACATAAAAATACTTATAATGTATTATCAAATGGGGGTTTTAGTGTCTCAAAAGTTTTTTGATATTAAAATTATATTTCTTTAAATATAATATAAAATTTCCTTTCTTACTTGTTCATACACTATAAAAGTGATAACATCATTCGAGAACAAGTGGACTACCACCTCCTTGAAGCAATGTGATTCCTTTTATATAACAACAATGATATACATATATATGTATATATAATTAAATATAATGGTATTTATGATAAAATAATAATTCTATAATGTTAAATTTGTTTACCTTTTTTCTATAATTGTCATCTAAAAATGGAAACGTTACTCATGTATATATATGACCTAACAACTCTATGATTATAACATTTGTTCATTTATATGACCTTATACAATGATTTGTTTTATAAGTATAATTTATGTTTAAATATAATAATTATTCCATTATTATTATTATTTATATTTTTAAATAATGACCCCTTTGACCATAATGGACCGACCAACGTCTTTTTTGACACATAAACTGAATATGGTCATACCATGAGACATTAAATTAATTGATTAAGTAATTATCTATAACATTTTTATACATGAAATAAAATTAATAATAAACTTTTAAAATTATATAAATAAATTAAATAGTTAACATAAGTTTGTTATTGATGAAGATAAATAAAAGGCATAATGAATCAGAATCAAAGTAAAGGTTTTTCTCATCTCACTTTTATTTCAGTGAGATATTTTCCATATTCACATATTATTTTTTTGTGTAATGTATATATTTCCATTGAATGTATTTTATGATTCATATAATTAAATATACATGGATATAAATATACCTTTAATGATCTATATTTCATAGGATTATGGTTTCAAAGTTACCAAAGCAGTATGGTATTTTTTTCTCAACATGCCTTCTTTGAGATATTTGTTATGTCATACAACTATTATCTATTATGAAGTATATATACTGATAAATTTATTACTTATATCAAGAATATAATAGTTTTTAGGATATTATATGTTTTCATTTAATGTTTTACTTAATGGGGCTTATGATTTAATGTAACCAAAGTGGATAGAGAATCATTTTATAATTTTATCATTTATCGAGATTTTTTTTATTAAGCCTCCAATATTGAAATATATAGATCTACCTATAAATAATTATCATGACTTTTATTATACTTTATTTACATCATTAGAATACATTTTTCCCTTCATATTTCTCTCTTTTTGTACTAAATGGTTCAATAGACTCAATTTCTGAAAAATAATCTTTTCGATTGAAAACTCAATTTCTTCAAAACCCATGTTTTATGAAAAAGAATTCAAAAATGTTTTAAAAGTAATTTATCAAATTCAAAATGATATTTTAATCAATAAATTTTTTAAATAATTTTTAAAACATCCTTTGATTGTTTCCAATACTCTTTTAAAGGGAAATGATTTTCAAAATGTTTTAGGTTTTAAAAAGTGATTTTTAAAATGAGATGTGTATTTAAAATAAATTAAATATATTTAAATGTCATATCAATTCATCATATCCAAATACCATGGTTGTTACATGTCCTCGACTAGTGATATTTCATATTGATGATATCGATTTTCTTTGCACAGATGGACTATGTTTATTTTAAAGAGATTATTATGGAACCTATCTCTATTTCATGGGTTAATCATATCTCAATTATTTTATCAAGAAACTTGTATATTTTCCACCAGTTAACCACCTTTTTAAAACATTTTTATGGAAATAGTTTCTTTTAAACTTATTAATCATGTTCTGAAAGAAATAAATGTTGTTTCAATGAGTTTTGACAGAATGAATTATTTATGTTATTTATTTATTATTTGGTTGATTGAAATTATAAATAATTGGTGAAGCAATATATAATTGGGTATTACCATTATAGATTTACATTTGGTGGACCATATAGTATCAGTAAATCTTGTTACAGCTTAACTTGGGGTGTCTTATATAGCATCAGGTAATCCTGTAAGAGAATAAATGATGGGTGCGCCTAGATGACAATATAATACTCTAGGTAATTATTATGTTCCCTAGTGTCACATATGAGATTTTATTTTGAGGTATTATTTATTCTATTTTTTTTTCAAAATATAATTTGGTTTCTCCAGATTTTTTTTGAGGAAAATATAGTTTTTGGTCTCAACAGTAGGTAGTTCAAGGTTGGTACATGGTTAGGGAAAACTATATGCCAGCATATGGAAAATCATGTGCCCTTAAAGGTGGCTCTGTCCAAGATGCATGGATAGCCACCCAGGTGATCACCCTCCCCCAAGAAACTATGTGTCTGATTTCTTCTCGGATATAGTAGACTGCATGGTTGTCCATAGTTTAGAAAACTATGACGGATAACCATGTGACCTTTATAGGTCATTTAAAATCTCATGGCTGCACATTTTTCCTTTTCTTATTTAACCATAAATCATTCATAATCTGATACATATGGGATTTGAATCCCTATGTGTTTCCTCCATTCCTTATCGAACCCCTTTAACTCCAATTTTTGGGTGGTTTTGGCATGATACCTTCATGGAAACCTTAAGTATGTATCTTTTCTTGTAATTTATTCCATCAACTAGGTCTATTATTCCTCTCACTATGGGTTATTTTTTCAATAGGTTTATTGAACTAATAACTATTCAATATTGAGTTTCTAGGTGAAATAGTGATGTTTCTAGTTCGATATTTCTTCTTTAGGGTTCATTTGAGGTGAATTTGTGGTATCCACTATATTTGAGAAGTTTCCCCGATTAGGGTAAGTGGTTCTATGCTTTTACATTATTATAAAATTGTGATATGATTTCTCAATATCATAAATTTTTTCTATATACTTTGTTTATAGTGTGAAAGGTGTTTTCAAAATGATTTGAAATTATTATGTGATGGAAGGTAGTTTTCAAAAAAAAATTGATTGTGTTTGAAGTGGTCATATTTGTTATTCTCTATAAATTTTTTTAAATGATTGTGTGAAACGTGAGAAATATTTTTTAAAGAGGTTTTGAGGTACATATATGATAAATCTTTTTCTTCCAAGGGAAATGAGTCTTACACTATGTGATATTACTTGTTATGTTTCTTAAGTATTTATTATGAATTATGAAAGTAATGTCAAGCACATTTTAAAATGGATTTGGATTGAATATTTATTTCTATGGTAATTCACCTATATAAATGCTTATATTTCATAATGTGATATTCATTTGATATTTTCAAATGGGTTTAATAAATTATTCATGTGGTGAGAAATATGTTTCTAAATATATTTGGATGCCATTAAATTTAGAAGTGGTTTTGATTATTGAAAAGGGTGGTTTCCAAGAGATCTTTGATTATTGGATGTATGTAATTTTAAAATAAATGGATTTTCAAGTTTGTTATTGATTCTTTCCCTAAGTATGTAATAGTGATTATTTATGTGACATGTGATATGTAAATTGAGAAAAAAAATGTAATATGAGGTATCTATGTGGTAAAAGTAGAACTTTTACACTAATTGATTCATAAGGGTTATGTCCCGGATTATTCTAATAGGATTGATTCTATAAAAAATACTAAACATGTGATATGATTGGATACAATTTTACTTTGGGATGGGATCCCCTCTAGTGGATCATGCATGGGAATACAATTAGTTTTGGGTTCTGATATGTAGACCAGTATACCTTAGGATGCATTACCCTATAGTATCTCATGAATGTTGACATTGTTGGTATTGTATGGAGGATTTCGATTACCATTTTATGAGGTTCATAGGGTCCCACTAGTTTTAGTCACCCTTAAGGATTTACCCATAGTAATCTCTTGTGCCATGATGTTTTTCTGAAGTGTTTCTCACCAACATTATTCCATGAACCCTGTTTAAATTATGATTTCAATTTATTTTACGTTTGATAAATGTTTTCCTTAATTTGTTTTCATGAAAATGTAATTCTATAAAATATGTTTTTAGGAATGTTTAAAATTTTCAAATAAATATATGCATGTTGATTTATCTTTTAATGTAAAATAAGGGAATCCTTCTTTTGGGTGGTGTCGTACTGAGATTTTTCCCACACCCTACATACACATTTGGGTGCATGTAGAGTGTTTTTCTGTATGACCTAGGTAATGGCCAGATATATCATTTTGGTGATGGGGGATCTAGTTTCTAGTGTTCCACTTCATACTAGTTTTGGTGGAGGTGGATTTTTCGTGGTTCCCCTCTCGTCTCATAGGGGTTTTTGAGTTTTGGTTTAGTTATATTCCATTCCATTATGGTATTTCGAATTTTTTTAAATTTTTAAAATGTTGAATCTGAAAATTTTTGTATCCCTTTTTAGTCATGGTTATCATTTATGTGATGATATATTATTCTTGACAGTGGTTTATTATTATATACATGGGTGAAATCATTCCTACTAGGGTATTGTTGATACCCAGGTACAAGATTCTATCCCATGGGGATTTGGAACACACTTTGGTCCATTCCACATGTTAGGTGAGGTGTCAGTTTGGATGGAACCCTGACATTGTTTGTGACAAAAAGTCATCAGAGTAGTTTTCTCCTATTTGTGTGAGGTTATTTGGTAAGAGTATATATAGAATAGAGATAGGATGTTCAGGTCTTGAGGTTTAGGTTACAAGTAGGGTGTCAAGCCAACACACCTCATGACATGACTCAAGTCGCCATAAGATTTTTGGAAGGTTTGAATTCTCGTCCAGGTGAGACATACAAGTTGTACACTATATATAGATATTGGGATGATATGTATTTCTTTAGTATGGATTGTTGTTGAGTTTAATGTGTTATTGTTTTGATTTATGAAAATTATTTGGAATCACTTTGGTTTATAAAAAATTTTAAAGTGTTGAATTGATGGTTTTATTGATAGTTTTTCTATGTGGTCATTGATTTTTGTATCAAGACTCCTCCCCAGATGCTTCCTATGTATCCTCTGGAAGAGCCCTAAAAGAATTATACATCACCAATTGATCAAATACTAGTAGAAGCCCTGTTTTAGTCTATACAATATTTGTGAAAGGTATTAGGATTTAGTCATGCTCATGTTAGAGAAGACAAACCAAGTATTGGAAAGAATAAATCTCAGGAGTTCCTCAAGAACAAGCCTCATTCCTTTATTAATACTCATGAGGTAGTTGGGGTGAATTGTGATTTGTTTATACTGAATGTTCCATGTTATTAGTAGTCGAACTTAATGGTGCAATATGGGGTTCTTGAGTAGATGGGTGGGAAGGATTTCAAGATTGTATTCTACAAGCAGTATTTCCCTGAGCCCTTAGACCCTCACCAGGTCCCAAGAGTTTTTGAATATTTACAAGGGATATTAGACTATTAAGGGGTATTCCAACCACATTTCAAAGATGGTTCGGTTCACAACTAAGGTGGTTTCTATTGAGTAGCTGAAGGCTCTAAAGTTTGATATGGGGCTATGACCAGAGATCTCATCCCAAGTCTTCTTGTTTAAGAGGAGGACTTATTCACAGGTGGTTGATCATGATTTTATGGTAGTGATTCATCATACGGTTATGTATGGTTTCTATGTATTAATTTCAATAATGTTTCAGGGCAGTGGCAGCTTATTTGACAATAAAAAGAAGTGGGATGAAAAAGAGAAGAGGGGAGGAGGTAGTTATAGTCATCTTTCTCAGAAATATTCATATTTGGATTCTAATGCTGGGTATGTTGTGATAAATCGGTTTGTGAAGCTAGGGAACATGTGATATGTGTGTTTAGATCTAGAAATACACTATCATTATGGGGAACTATGGGGAACTTGAAATGATTTTCCTATATGGAACACCCATATCATATTGGTGTAGGATTTTTAGCTTCCAATGGATGTGATCCTAGTCAGAGCCATCCATAATAGTGGGTTTTTGGTTTTGAGGTTGTTCCAGAGGTATGGATCCTCTTCTGGGATGATTTATTTTAAAGAAGAACTACATGTTAGTTCTCATTCTCAGGGTCAGGATGATACGAGGAATCTTCATGATGTGGATCAAGTGCGAGTAGAATTGGATATAGGACTTGTGACATTTTGATGTACCATTATTATTGCATCGTCATTAGTTGTTTTTATATTTGATTTTGGTGACTATATTTATTTTATTTCTTCACATATCTTTGATGCATTGATGTTTTCAACTATGATTATGTCTTAAATGATGAAATTATTAATGACACTCTCTAAGAATAAAGGTCAGGGATTCAGGTATCCATCTAGTGCAGTTACCATATCAGTGTCCAAGTAGGAAAGGGATTTCCATGTTTTAGAAATAGACCTCTTAGATGTGATTATCATTATATATTGGATGGTTCATTTTTAGGTTCACATCGATAGTTATTTAATGTGAGTGGGTTTTGTGGCACCAGATAGAAGTACCCTAGTTTTTTAAGTTGATTGAGATCCTCGATCAGGATTTATTGGACCACCACTTCTGAAATTGGCCATTATAAATTTTCATATCTCATCACTCATGTTGTATGACTATGAGAGAGGTCTGGAATCTGGATTACCTCATACAGTGGATGATTTTATAGAGGTATTTCTAGATTATTTTTCAATTTTATGAATAAACAGGTATGTGGAGTTCATAATTGATTTGGTTCTAGGGACAAATATGATATCTCATCCCTCCTATCATATGTCCCCATCAAGTGGAGGAAATTAAAGATATAGATGGTCGATAAGGAATCAAAATGTTTAATTCACCCAAGCATCTCACCTTGGGCCACCTCTGTATAGGTTATAAAAAACACTGAAAAATATCTCTAATAAATTATTGATTAACTAATGCTAAATGAGATGAAAATCAATAACAATTACTTATTTCCCAATATTTATTGAATTTAGGATTTTCTCAAAGAGGTATGGTGGTTCTCCAATATCGATTTTCATTTTGAGTATCACTTAGTGAGAATTAGAAAGGTAGATGTACCAAAAATAGCCTTTTGAAGAAGGTATCTCCATTTTGATTATCTGTTCATGTATTTAATATTGATGAATGATTCAATGATCATTATGGTTGTTATGAATATTTTTTCTATTAGTATATATACAAATTTTTTGGGGTATTCATGGATGAAATCCTGGTCTACTCATGGATTGAGGAGGAGCATGATTGAAATTTTAGGATTTTGTTAGGAACCCTTTGATATCATTACCTCTGTGAAAATTTTTCTATGTTCATCTTCTCGATTAGGGAGATGAAGCTAATTGGTCATGTGATTTGGGAATTAGGGGTTTCGGTGGTGCTTGAGATGATCATTATAGTGATGTCATTGTAACAGTTGAAGAATTTTTTTAAAATCTGATGATTTTTTGTCCTAAAAGGGTATTACATGAATTTTTTTCAGGATTTCTCCCAACATGGTTCATCCATGACCACGCTTCCTCGAAAAGGATTTATGTTTTAGTTGAACCTAAAATTTCAAGTGTAATTTGAGTATCCTAAGTGGTAGTTGAACACTACACCAATTATTATTATTTTTGAATATGGAAAGGTATATGTGGTTTACTATGATGATTCATTTATGGTTCGTGGGTTTTTTCGGAAGTAGGTTGGTAATGTTGTGTCATATGGTTCACCCCCACTTAGAACACATGAAAATAATTGACCAACACATGAAATAGAGTTAGTGTTTGGGATGAATGCCTTGAAGACATGGCATTGTTATCTTTTTTGGGATAATTCTTTTGGTTATTTTTTATCATAAGATCATAGTCTACATTTTCTATCATAGGGATCTAAATTTCAGGCAGCGTCATCGGTTTGAGTATGTTTAGGGGTTCAATTTGGATATCGTCTACACCCTAGGTAAAGGAAATGTGGTTGCATATTCCTTGTGTAGGATTGGGCCAATGAAAATGTTGAAAGTGCCATGTGAATAGTGGACATTTATGGGCCTTTTAATCTATTTACATATCAAGTCCATGGAACAAAGTGGAGGTGTGTTCTTGGACTATGATTAGTTAAAACATTTTATAATAGATTTTATTCAGCGAGTGTAGATGAGTGATGATTTGTGCTAACATTCTATATTGTTTCTTAATTGTAGGGAGGTTCCTTGTGAGTGTTCATTTTCATATGAGGGAGTTTTTCAATTCCAGGTTTGCTTTATTGTTTTCTAGTTGCTGGGATAGGTTATGATACTAGATATCCACCAATCCTAGTGGTCTTTTTATCTTGGTGCACCAAGATGTTCTATAATGTGCATCAGTAGTTCTATTGTCCACCTATGAGGTGAGATGTAGATGACTTTGTATCACAGTGTTATATATGTTAGTATGTTAAATCATAAAACAAAAGGACCTATAGTTTTATTCATCCACTAACAGTTCTTACCAGTATGTGGGATGATATCTCCATGGACTTTATTATTGGCCTACCTTGCACACCTCACATAGAAAATTCTATTTTGGTAGTGATTGATCATTGGACCAAGTCATCACATTTCATTCCAATCATTGATTCATCCAAGGTGGATTGTCTGGGTAAGTTTTATGTTTAGGAGATAGTGAGGCTTCATGGTGTGTCTTAGGAAATTATTTCAGATAGGTACCCACCCTTTACCTTGCAGTTTCGGGAAGGTCTTTATACAACAATTAGGTCGTAGGTGAAGTTGGGTATAAAATAACACCCTCAAACAGATGGTCAGACAATGTGGGAAAGTTCTATCTAGGAATACATGCTCTGGGATTTTGTGTTAAATTTTAGAGGCTCTTGGGATATTCATCTATGGTTGGTCAAGATTTCATATAATAATAGATATCAGTCCTCTATCGGAATGGATCCCTTTGAGGGACATTATGATCAACAATGTCGGTCCCCTTTGGATTGGGATGAGGTGGGTGAGACCTAGTTGTTGGGACCAATCCTTATGAAATAAACATCTAATAATTTCATGAGGATTAGGAAGATTTTATTAACATTATTGAGTCACCATATGTTGTATTCTGGTCGTAGGTGCTGATATTTGGTGTTTTTTGTGGGCGACCTTGTGTTATTGAATGTGACACCTTGCTTGGGTCACCATATTTTGTGTAAATAAGTGAATATAATGCCATATTATGTATAAAATTTTGGGATAATATATAGGGATGGTAAATTATCATACCAGTTTTCATTTCCCTCCTTATTGATGTTAATTCATGACATGTCGTATATATCTCACCTGTAAAAGTATAATCTTGTTATGTATCAACTGCTGAATTGGGAGGAGCTGATGCTAGAGCCTAATATGTTTGTGTTTGAATGACTAGTGTAAATTTAAGATTCTCAAGAAAAATATTTTCATGGAAATTATATACCATAGTCTTGATTTCATTTATAGAATTTTATTGATGAGAATGAAACCATGGAGCAAACGTTGTGGGTTATAGAGTATTATTCGTTCTTCTTCTCTGATAAATCTTGTGAATGAATTTTTGGGGAGTAAATTTTTCCTGGTTGGGATAATTTTCAAATCATTGATTTTATTTTGAGTCATTAATTTCTATATTTTTGTTTCTTGTAATTATCCCATGGTTTCCCTAGGAATTTTTGGAGAAAATTAAGTTTTTGTTCTCAGTAGAAGGTGGCGCGTGGTTAATATAAGGTTAAGGGAAACCATGCACTAGCCCTGGGAAAACCATTCACCCTACTCTATTCCCCATATAAAGTCTATGTTTCTTTGCACATGTGTGTGTTCCCTCCTCTCAGAATCCATGTAGTTGGATTCCTCTTGGATAGAAGAGACCACAAGGATTCCGTACGGTTTGGAAAACCGTGCGGGCTAACCCTATGACATGTCAAGGTCATTAAAAATGCAGAACTTATTCTTTTTCATCTTTATATTTTACACTGAATCATCCTTAATTTGATCCATATGGTATTTTCATCACTATGAGCTTTCTCTACTCATTGAACCCATTGAACTCCAATTTTGGGTGGTTTTCACAAAGGAACTTCAAGGAAGCATCAAGTAAGTCTTTCTTCTTGTGATTTCTTCTTTATACTAGGGTTATTCATCCTCCCTATGTGTTATTATTTACCAGTGGTTTAATTATACAAATAAGGATTCTATCTTTATTTTTTGAAGAAATATTGATGTTTGGGGTTTGATGTTGACATTATAATGTTCGTTTTAGGTGTGATAATGTTTTTCCACCAGATTCTGAATGTTTCCAATATTGTGGTAGGTGGTCACATTATTTTATATTATTAAATGATTCTAATATTAGTTACTAGTTTCAAAATTTTGTTTTATGGATTATATGTATGGGTATAAGTATGCTTGGAAAGAGATTTGATATTTTTATGTGTTGGAATGTGTTTTTCAAAGAGAAGTTGATTGTTTTTCAACTGTTCCTCTTTATTTTTCAATATAAATGTGTTTATTGGATTGTGTTAAAGGTTTGACATGTTTTTTTAATAGGTTTTGAGGTACATATGTGCTTAAAGTGGGTTCTCCAATGAAAATAAGTTTTTTTTCTTGTGATATTCCATGTTATATTTCTTAAATATGTGAAATGAATTGTGAATTTAATGTGAACCACATTTGAAAATGGATTTAGAGTGTGTATGGATTTGAATGGGTATTTTTCTATTAAAATGGTTGGATTTCAATCATTCTTTTCTTGAAATATTTCTAAGTTGTTTTTATAAATTTTCAACATGGTGAAAAAATGTGTTTCTAAATGTCATTGGTGTGCTTGTGAACTTGAAAGTAGTTTTTATTATAGAAAGTAGCGGTTTCTATGTGAGCATTGATTATTTGTTGAATGTTCTTGTGAAAGAAATGGATTTCTACATGTGTTTATGATTCTTTGAATGAGTATGTGAATGTGATCATTTATATGACATGTGAAAGGGAAATTGGGAACAAAGAGAATCCTAGGTATCTTGGTGGGAGAACTAGAACTAGTACGCTAGTGTATTTGGAAGGGCTATGGACCAAATTCTTCTAGAAGCATTGACTCTGAAACACTAACTAAACATGTGATATGATCAGACACCACTAGTCCATGGGATGTGATACCCTATAGTTTCCATTCATGATAAATTTATTGGTTTTGGCTTATGATGTAGAGACCACTAGACCTTGGTATTTGTCTCCATCTAGTGGCTCATACATGAGGACCTTGTTGGTTTTGGTTGGAGTATTTTTGTCCTTGAGGTATGAGGTTCATAGGGTCCCACTAGTTCTAGTTTTCCATAGGGATTTACTTATATTTATCTCTAGTGTCATGTTGATTTTATGATCTGGTTCTCATTGTTGGTATGTGGTGGACCTTGTGTAAAATGTTATTTCATGGTAAGTATATTTTGAGAAATTTTTTCTTTAATAGGTTTTTCATGAAAAAAAAATTACACTAAAATTATTTTAAATAAATGCTTCAAATATTCTTATGAAAATGTGCATGCAGATTTATCTTCTAATGTTATATCATTGAATCCTTATTTTGGATGGCACACCGAAATGGTTTTTTAAATTTATCGAATTATATTAGAAGTCAGTTCTATAGTTATTCCAATTATAATGGTTCTATAAAA
The DNA here is from genome assembly GCA_963277665.1 of Viscum album. Taxonomy (NCBI): domain Eukaryota; kingdom Viridiplantae; phylum Streptophyta; class Magnoliopsida; order Santalales; family Viscaceae; genus Viscum; species Viscum album. The sequence goes on from OY728123.1 coordinate 1,501,800,797, forward strand.
GTTCTATATGGATTATATGAAATGTTGTTCCAAGATAACAATATGTTTATTTAAGATTGTTATGTGTTCATGATATTTTATATGATCATGATTTATATCACATGGATCATGATTATTGATTCTGATAAATCTTTCATTTTCTATGTTTTCAAATTTTATGATTCTAGTATTGATGGGTATGAGTAATTTTATGATTCTCTCATTCAAACTGATTATGTATTTATACCACCATGAACTTCTTCTGATCACTTTTTTCAATCAATTACCAATTCTTATGTTTACCCTTACTGAGAGTTTGATCTCACCAGTATTATGTTTCAATTTCCCTAGGTTTTAAATAAATAGGATGAATAAATTATGTCTAGTATGGATTTTATATGGATGATGATAATGTATTAATGTGAAAAATAAAAGCTATTATATGTGAGAAAAATACTCATGTAGAGTGATGTGAATTTTTTATGTATGACCAGTTCCTAATAATCTAAAACTAAAAAACTAAAGGGTCCCCTTGGATGTAAGTAATCCCATTTTTCATTTGAATAGTGTAAGGTTTGATAGGGAAAAAATGGGTCACCCTTATTAGAATCAATGTTCAAAATGTAATGTTTTTGATTTAGTCACTAAATCCAGGATTTTAGATTTTTGGTTGTTATACATGTTATCTTCTTTTACATAAAATCTTTTCTTACATTTCTAGTCAAAATAGGTTCGTTCCTTAAGCCTCTCATTTCATGGATTATGTTAATGTTATATTTGATGATTACTATGTTATTAACCTATAATAGACTAATTTATCAGGTGAGTATCATGTTTTATAATAATTCAATAAGGAATTTTATTAAATGATATCCCACTAAATTAATTACCCCTTTTGATTCATATTGCATCTATTAGTAGTGAAAGATCCATATTTCACATGAAAATGAGTGTTATTTTTAATTAATATGACCATATAGCCATTTTGGTTGGTTATAATCTCAATCATATCCTATATGACTCTTAGATAGTTGAGTATATAACACTTTGGCCAATATATCATATTGTTAAACCCAAATCAATTCCTTTTCTATCGAAAATATTATGGTTTTCTATTTATATATTGTATAATGAAAAAACAAATAATAGTATAATAATAAATTACTAATGGAACTATTATTTGGTAGAGTCTAAAAGTTTTGATGATCTAGAGTCACACATTACCTATTTTCCTACCATAATAAAATCTAGTGGCACCCTTATTTGTCAGGATCTACTGAGTTAAATGATATAATTATTAATAAGTTCATGTTTATAAGTAATATGACACTTATTATTTGGAGGGGATTTAATATCACCATATTATACCATGTTATTCCCTTTACATATTCTTGATTTTAGTGATTTAGTTTTGAATCTAATTCCTTCCACCAAATCAATATGTTTAAACCATGTTGATTATTAACTCTTTATACAACTATATATTTTTTACTCACCACAAAAGTGAATCCAAATATATTTTTACTCATAAAAATTAATCTAATGATTAAGGTATATGAATATTCCATGAAAAAGAATATAATTATAAAAAATTGTTAAAAATTTCTTGATTATGCCCAGATCCATAGATAACTAGCCCCCACATTTCAAGAATTTTGTATAAGCCTCCAGGATAATAATAATCATACACAAAGTCCATCTACCCAAGGATAATGTATTAATAATAGAATCAAATTCATCTTATAATTAACCCATAAAAGGTTTAAAACGTATTGAAAACCCACATCCAAGATAATAACATCACTTATAAACTGACGTCATGGTAGTTTTAAAAAAATCCATTATCTAGCCTAGCATGTATCTCTATATATGTATGTATGATTATCTATAAGTAGTTTAATATTTAAAATAAATCATATCTCATATCGCACAGATATTTAAGTGATGTTATCTACCTTAAATAGATATTTTGTTTGGTAAAATGATCCACATATAGAACTGAACCAATAAGGACCTTAATACATTTTATTAAAATAAATATCGACCACTGTAATTTAGAAATTGAAAATATGAGTACAAATAGTTCTAACCACATTATGAAATAAAAGAATTATTTATTACTAATTCACCTAATGAAGATACATTGAAAAGAAAATATATTATATTATTAAAATTTATTTTTAGAAAATTATCTTTTTATTTAAAGTAATAATATGTTTTATTTTTTGTATAATTAATAATTTATAACTGATTCAATTTCGGGACTACTTAATATATCAGAACATTTATTTTCTATAAAAAGAGTTCTGTTCAACTGATGAATTTAGTTAAATGTTAAATTCATAAAATTTAGAATTTTTTTTACAAAAATGGGAATAATTTTTTGATTCAATATATAAAATATAATAATGAGATGTATTTTTCAGTTTTCTTAAAGTATTGATATGTTATTGAATAGTAAAAGTTTATGTTTTTGAAAATACCATGACATTTATGACATTATAATTATATAAGTATGAAATGGAAATTTATGAAACCCCTTATTATATAAAATATATTTATTTTATTAGTGAAATTTAAAATTTAAAAATATTTATTTGAAATTGAAATCCTATATTTGATATTTTAGATCTTAAGTAACATTTTACTCAAAGAAAATTACTAACATATACATTTATCGTATTAATATTAATTTTTATCACTTTTATCATGTGAATTTGGTTAAATGGATTTCAAATTTGGAATTAAATTTTACTAATTATGTGATAAGTTCAAATTTATTTTTAGGCGTAATGTATAAATTAAATAGGTTAAATTCAATTTACCCTAATTAAAATAAATATTTCATAAAAAGTTTTATCGTAAGTAGTAAAAGGAATAACATGTTAAAGAGATATTTCAAAATGATTGGATGAGGTTTTTTTACGGAAACCAAACTAAAATTCCATATTTCTCATTTTGGATCTTTTTTAAAAAGTGAAACATGTGATCTTTTTAAAATAGGAGGAGATATTTTCAAAATAAATATAATTCTCACCGCATAAAAAATGGTCTGTCACCACACCTTAATGAAAACATAATAAATTTGGATTAAACATAAATATGTAACCTTGAACCTTCCCTTAAAATCCCCATCCAATTAATCTTTCCTCTCGTCATAAGGTTTTAGCCTAAGCCTTTTATTTTCAAGGAATCCTCTAATGGAAAACTAATAGTTATAAACATGTGCAATATTTTTTTGCTTTCTATTTTAATTTTACAAAACTATTTTTATAATCCCCATATAATTAAATTATTTTCTGATATATGATAAATTTTATTATTATATGATAATATTAATCGACCACCTTTCTAATTTTTTCATTGAGAAAAGAGAAACCGATATTAGTGCGTATTTGAGGAGTACCACCTCCACAAAAATTCAAATGTTGTTTCCCTTAACACATAACGTGGCACATAATGATGGTGAATTTAATAGATTAATATCTATTTAAAAACAGTTTCTTAATTAATGAACCATATTACTCTTTAATTCTATTCTATGAGTAATGAAATCATCATCCACACGTACGTGCGAACTTCCGCCTCCATGGAATTAAGAATTTTTTTTTCATTATAATTTTAATGGTTGGTTTTAACTTATAATTGATGGATATATATGTGATATATATGAGTAATATATATAATTAAAATGATTCTTTATTGATAACTCAATATTTAATAGACATTACAATTTAATCCATCTATAACAGTAAATAACCATAAATTGGTTCATCACTAAATTTTCTTTTATGAAATGTGAAAAAAATCATTAATTTTGTTGAATTATAACATTATAAGTCCCCAAAAAACATATTTTACACTACTTTTACTATTTTATGAATGATAAAATTTAGGATAATAAAGAATATCAACATTTTCATCCTTGAACTAGTATTAAATGATCGATATTAGTAACACTTTATATTGAAATTAGATTATAACATCCCAATATACATGAAGGGGATTAATATAAAATAATAATATAAATGGAAACGTGTTTGAATAAGTTTCAGAAATTATTAATTAATATATGATTTTTTTACATGAGGTTAGAGAACATTCAATAAAGGAAGAATAAAGGTATGTTATTTTTGTTAACTCAAAATTATTTATTTGAATAATATAGTTCCTTATCCATCTTTTTTCACATATATACTCAATTTTATTCAATTTACCAAGGATTATTATATTCTATACTGTCTCTATCTTGGAAAGACAATTTTTAATTCAAATATAATTCCATGAATTAATTTATATTTCAAAAAATTATAATATGTTAAGAATAATTTCCAATCATCTTCAAATGATTAATTTTCTTCCATATAAATATTTATAGTTTGTGTGAGTGATTTGATTACTTATTTTGCAATAAATATATATTTTAATTCATTTTATATTAATAATTTATTTTCAAATACAATAAAATATATCTTTATTATCTTTTTTTATGATGTTGGTTTTATTTTTCAATGTTAATATTTTTTAAGAAAGGAATTAATTTTCATATACATATTTTTCACACTAATTTTATTAGATTAACCATTTTTTATATTTAAGGATCAAATATTTGAAACTCTTTATAATAATATTTTCAAATACTTTTATTTTTTTCCTAATATTTTTCCCGAATATATTATATGCTTCTAATTTTTATGAAAATAATTAGAATATTTTGTGAAAGAATTCAAATTTTCACACAGAGTTTCTAAAATATTTTTCTCTCATAAATAAATGTTTTAATAGACCAATACATTTTTCTATATTATAATTAATTTTTAGAAAGTCTAATTTTGTATCCTGTTATATTGGTATATATTGATTATAATATTATATTTTTGAATGTCCAATGAAACCCATTATTTTTTCAGTGGTTATTTATGGTATGATAATGAATTTTTTCATGAAACATATTTTTTTAGATGATGATGAGTGGGTCCTATATAACCATCCAATGGATTGTTCAAAGAATTATATCTTTTGAGATATAATAATTTATACAGGATTTTATTTATCCACATGACATTGGAATGATTGTGTTTGATTATATTTTTCATGAATTGACATGATTATGTTTATTACACATTATATTCATGATTGTGTTTTCTCAAAAAATTTAACATGATTATGGTTTTGCAACATTTCAAAAAAAAAATCATGGTATTACTTATATTAAAAATTTTCCCAATTCCTATGAAAATATTTTCCCTAAATATAGTTTTCATTCTTAATTTATGCTTCCATGTTTCTAATATTCTTATTTATACTCCTATGATATATTTTAACCATTATTATACCTTGATGACCTTTTTGTTATATTTTCATTGGAAATTATACTATTAAAATAATTAAATTTATCATTTTTTATCCAATGTTGATTTTAATCAGATATTTTTACTTATTCTTGTTTTCTCATATATTAATTCTATTTGATATTAATCTTTGATAATTTTCTCTTAATAAGTGTTTTACAAATCCCCTTTCTTATTTTTTTCATTCCCCGGGTAATGAAGATAAGTATTAAATGTTATTTTTCAGAAGTATGTATAGTGTTCTACATTTATGGATAAATGTTCTCAAGTATTTTAAAATTATTATTTTTATTTAGCTAATCGTTAAAGAAGATTAACCTTAAATTCTCATGGTTTTGTAGCTATTTCTATGATAAAGGATTAATGATGTAAAATAATTAATTGTATGTGTTTTCTTTGGTTAGGTCACTATTATTAGTATAATATTAGTGTCTAGTTGTTTTGGGGCATTAGTTTAGATAACATTATTGAACACCCTTAGGATAAGTTTGTCAGACAATTCTACGTATATGAGGCTATCCATAAATTTTTTCTAAACTAGAGATTATGTGGGTTTTCTAGAAATGTAAACACAATGTAGATACAACATGAGGATTTATGCCCTCTAATAGATACACATAGGGTTAGTAACCCCATATAGGTGTGATGGTTATAAACTAGATCATCACTAATTCATGAATACCTGGTCGAATTATACACCTAGTTTCACACTCTTGGGGGATGTGTTTTAGTAAATTCATAAATATCTTTACATAACATTATGATTTATTGGAACATGTTTAGGTTAAAAATATAATATTAAATTGACCATGGATAAGCTATATTTAATCCTAAGGATTCATAAGTTATGGTATGCATATAATTTAACTATTATTTATTCTATAATTATACGTTTTCCCTTAGTGTAATTATTAATTTAAGACCCTAAATTTTGTTTTATTAGATGTAATGGTTGGGTAAAATATTAATTAGATTATAAATGGATGTTAAGGAAAATGAAGTGATTATTCTAATTATTTTCACACTGTGATGGGTAATGGTGTATAAAACCTCTTAGAAATGATCACCCAACCGTCATAAGCTATGAATAATAATGAAAACTGCATTGAGATTCCAAATTCACTATGTAAGGGGAAACATTCTATTGAGTGTTTTATGTGAAAATGTCCAGCCTAATTTAGATGATCATCTAATAAACATGTTACTGAGAATTGGATCAATGAAATAGTAAAGGTATTTTCAATTTTCTAGTGCTCGGATCATGACATGTTCATATAGGGAGTATATCGTTTTGAGGGAGAGGCTTTCCAGTGGTGGAATATCACTAAGAATAAAATAAAAAATGATGAAGAAGACATTGTAAATTTTAGTATTTTAGGAAAATATTATTCATCATGAAATTTCTATAAACTCTTCACATGACGATAGAGTGACGATTTCATGAACATGATCAAAAAGATGATCAATCTGTCGGACTATATGAAGCTTGAATCATGATACTTGAGATGAAAACCTCTAGTTTTATGTATAATTATAAAAATAATATAAAAAATTTACTAATTGGATTAAAACCTGGTCTCTGATATTCATTAGACTTAAGAGACATTGGAAGGTATGAATAGGTTATTTTATATGTGATAAAATGGTAGATGGAAACTAAGGATTGTCATTATTCCATGGATAAGAAAATAAAGGTGGAGTATTAAGTAATATACAATGATAATCCACACAATCGAAAGAAATTATAACACCCAATATGGAAAAAATATTTATGGAAGAAACCAGATAATTACCTCAAGTGGTATAGTAAGTGGTTTTAGTATGATAAAGTAAGCCACAATGATCTGAAATTACCATGTAATGATAAGAGATTGGTTAACACAATAGAGGATAAAAAGACCCCAACTAATGTTATAATTACACTTTAATGATTAAATTTTAATGATTTTTGGAGTTACGTAATTAAATACCCTAAAACTAGGTATATTTAAGAGAATATACACAAGTAACTTCTTAAATCATGTGAGAAATAAAGAGTGTATTCCATTACATCTAACGAGGTGGAAAATGATAATGAAGTGGTAAAAGGTATACTCATTCTCCATTCAAGAACCATAAATTCCTTATTTCATTATGATTCACCACAATATTATATATCATGCAATTTTTCGAAGAGGGTTGATTCACCATCTCAATCATTGGATATTTCACTATTTGTTATAACCCTTGGTGTCCTAATAATTTCATATAAGATATAAAACTCCTCTGAAATCAATATTTGTGAGAATATTTCTCTTGAAAATAGAGTTTTTATACCCTTAGACTAATTTGAAATAATATTGGGCATGTATTTTCATTCCCAGCATAGAGCTCGTATAAATTGTCAAGGTAATGAGAACTCATTTCATAACCCAAACCATTTCTTTATTATATATCAATTAATGGAAGATAATGAACTACAATTTGAATATAATTTAAAAATATGGGTTATGATACCAATCTATAAAGTACTTCTAACTCATTTTATTTGGGAGGAAATCAATATTCATGGTGTGTCTATTTTATGTGAATACATTGATGTATTTTTGGATGACATTCAGGATCATTCCCCATATTGTGAGGTCGGTTTTCATTAAAACTCATACCTGGATCCACTAATATTTCAATGTGTCCATATCGAATGGATCCCACTAAATTATAGAAATTAAAGAAGTAGTTAAATGAGAATATAGATAAGGTTTTTATATGACTTGTTTCTTCCCTAGGGAAATAATCAGTTCTATTCATAAAAAATAATGATGGAACAATGTGTCTATATATTTATTATTTTCATCCTAAAAAAATAACAATAAAAATGTATCATCTAACCTATATTGATGATGTTTTCCATCAACTTATAGGGGTATATTTCTTCTTGAAGATTGACCATTGATCAAAATATTAATAGTGATGGTTCACAAGGGAGGTTCTTTACAAGGCTACTGTAAATACATGGTATGGACACTATTAATTTGAATTTATGCCACTTAGAATTATTATTTCTCCCATTATCTTCGTGCATATAATGAACAGTGATTTTAGAGACTACTTTGATCATTTTTTGGTTTTCTTTATAGATGAAATCAGCATATACTCAAGGAGAATGAAAGAGTAATAATAAAATTTTTGGATTGTGTTAAAGACCATAATAAATGATAAATTTTATTCAAAATTTTACATGTTTCAATTATGGTTGAAAAAATGTATCATTATTAGGTTCTGTAATTATTATCAGTAGCATATTAGATGATCTATCAGAGATCGGAGTTATCAAATAATCTTCTAGACTGACCACTGTAAGTAAGATCTATATTTTTCATAGGTTAATTGGATACTATAGACGTATTTTGAGAAATTTATTATAGTTGTAAAGTAAACTAACAATATAACATGGAAGAGGTGAATTTCCTCTAAATATTGGAATTTGAAGAAGGTTTAAACAAAATAAACAAGAGGTTGATGATAGTACATATACTTATATAACCATGCATTGGTAAAGGGTTTGTGATATAGAGTACATATTCAAATAAAGATATGGTATACATCCTTATACTTAATGATGAGATAATTTCTTATATGTCCTATAAATTAATGAGTTAAGAGAAAAATTTCCCGAGGCATGATTTGGAAATGGTGGCAACAATTTTTATATCATGGATTCGTAATAATTACATGTATGGATAAAATTTCAATATATATGCTAATAAAAAGATATTAGAATACATATTCATATATAAATAGTTAAATACACACCAAAATATATTCTTAGAGTCGATAAAATATTATGAATACTAAATACATTACGAACTTTGAATTAAAAACAAGGTGGTCAATGATTTAAGCAGTAAATATCATGTTATGGTATCCAAGATGAGGGTAGAAAAAAACACAATACTCATGGATTTTCATAGGATGAATCATGAGGTCATATGAGAAGGATACAAATCTGATATTCCACATTGAGTACTCAACCATCCATTTATTTAATGATCACGAAATCCAATAATGATAATGGAGATTTCTGGAAAAAAAATAGAAAATAATCTGGAGATTATCATTCATGATATAGAGTTACATGGTTTGAAACATAGATATGTGTCCCATCTAAACTAGAAATAAAGAGGAAACTTTTGGATTATAACTATACATCATCCTTATCTATTCATCCAAGGTGATAGAATAGGAATCATGATCAAAAAAAACTTTTTATTGGATAAAATGAAGGGAGATAGTGATATTAAAGAATATATGACTTGATTTTAGGTAGCACAGTATGTTAATATTGAGAAATAGAAGTCTAAATGGATGATTAAATCATTTCATATACCATGATGTATATTGGAAAACATCACCATGGATTCCATCATAGGACTCCATAGAATCATGACCCATTATGTATAACCAAATAAACTAGTACTCAAACCAATCCTGACATTGATCGAAGGTAAATCCTGATCACCATGGTCTAGGGACTAGATCCTAGGTATAAAAATCAAAAAATTGGGAAAATTTCACCATAATAATATCCCAATGAGAAACATGGATTGGGAAGAATACATAATCAGTCATTAAAAAAAACAATAATCTGGAGAAAGCTACACAAGTATAAAATTATAAGTTCAAAAACATTATGTCAACCTGAGCCATCACATAACTGTCAAACACATCATTACAATATCTACTTATAACAAGTGGGTGACATACTCTGTAGTTCACTACCAACTCACATGGTTCTAATAATTTGGAACATCCACCACCTCCAAGTACAGTTTTTCATTTTCCAGTTACTGGAATAAGAAAGAATAAAAATTCCGAAAATTAAAAATATCATGTGATAAAAAAATAGCCTATAAGGATATCACAAATAATTATATAAAAAATCCATATCAAATGAAAAAAACAGGCTTTATAGTAAATAAAACATGGCAAGGTAATCATTTCAAAATTAAATATAAAATATTATTCTCTATAATTTCAATAGATGTATAAATTATTTACAAAATCAACTTTTTCTAAAATAGTCATTAATAGTAACATATATCAAAACAATGATGAATAAATATTTTAAAATTAATTATCATGTATAAAATTATTTTCAATAATTCCACCCTATATAAGTTCCCTAGGGTTGGTTAAATCATGGCTAAAGCTTCCAATCCTTCTTAATGAAACATATCTCCAAGTATGAAAACATCCATAGATCTCAAAAATTTTGTGTAACACACAGCTAACCCAAGGAATATACCTCTTACCCTATTCCATTTTAGTTAGTTATTTCTTCATCAATCTATTTCTAGTATCGCATTTTGTTGATTTTATCAATTCATCTCCGTTCAATTGAGTATCCATTATTGAGTATTTAAGATACAATGATTGAGGTTGTTGGTTTTGAAAGGAAACACCCATAATTTGAAATCATTATTGTTTTATTATTTTGAAATTTATTTCTAATTGACTTCAAAATAATGACTTGAGATTATGGATAAATGTTTTCAAATGGAATGGTGTGTGTTGAACCTCTTAGAATATGTATTTTCAAAGAAAGTGTTTATTTTTAAAATATGTATTTAAAATGAATGATTAATTTTATAATGTTATCTTATAATGATTCTTGATAAATTTTATCATGAAAAATTTAACGAATTTGAAATGAAATGAATTGATCTGAAAGAAATTAGTTGAGATGAAAACTATTTTTTGATTTTTTTAAAATGTAATATAATGTTTTTAAACATAGATTTGGGCCCGATTGAAATGGTTAATTAAGGTAATTTGAGATTGATTGAAATTTATGATATAAAATTTTATTATTAGTCCCTTGAAGTAAATGGGAGCCTCAGTAGTTAGTTGGTTGGACTTGGGTATGAACACTTGGCATGAAATAGTTATACCTAGAAATGGATTAAAGATGAAAAAACTAAGTGAACCTGATGAGGGAAAGGGGTTCATTATTTATAATGGATCTCTACTCACCCTAGTTTGTAGATATATTTATGTGTTGAAACATAGAGCTGCAGTTCAATATGATTATGTGAAACCTTGAACATTTATCAAACCAGCCATAGGACTCTTAAACATGGTGTTCTGATAGAGATCTATTTATAAATTATAATGATTACGAAATGATTTATCCATGAACGTTTATTTATAAATGGCTATCCATGCATGATTTCATGTAAATGAACTTTTAAAAAAAATAAACTAGTTATTGAAATATTAGAAAAGTATTTATATATTTAATTTTGAAATGATTTCCATGCTAATTGTTTTTAAAATATTGCTTATTTGGATTATTTTATATGGATTTATTATTAAATTATTTCTGATATGCTATTGGGATTTTTTTCACACAACCTAATTTTCCTTTGGACTTTTGTATATATTCATTTTTTAGTTTTAGGGATTGGGAATGCAATACATGGAGGTAGTGTATGTTCATTATTGGAAGGACCCTATGAATTGGTGGGGAATGGTGGATTATATTACCAACTTATTACAATGAAATATTATGAGGATTTATTTGATTGTTATGTGATAATTCAAGTTGATGTATCATTTTTTGTGTTGTACTTGTTTACTTTTGGTACCTTATTCTGGATAGGTTTTTTGGAAAACCAACTTATTATGTATTATTCAATCAATTTTTGTCACCTTGAGTTATTCTTCTTCTAAAATAATTCCCTATTTATTTATGTTGATTCCTACTAACTAGCCTCCTTCCAATAGTGATAATCAATAACCTTCTGGTCATGTTAGGAGAGATTCAAGTATGTGTATATAAATTGATTAAAAATTACCTACAAGCCTTGTTAGGATTAGTTTGGGTATCAATTTTGTAATATATTCGGTTTGGTTTGTGAAAAATTTGTATCAAGGGGGTCAATTATCTTATTGATGTCAGCGTATAATTGAGGATGTTCTAGTACACATGATATAGGATTTTTGGTACATAAGTGGTATTTTATAAGTAATCTATTGTCTATATAGCATTGTAACAATCCTTATGTTACCATGTGTGGGTTAGAAAAGATTCTATTAGGTAAATTTATGGATCTGATTTTAGAATTTTTTCATGTATTGATCATTTATTTTTATCCCTATGTTGAATTATACTTCATATAGATAATGTTCATATGTCTCTTGACTGAGGTTACCTTGTTATATGTTGATCTTGTGTTATACCAATCCCCTAAGAATATGTTTAATTGGGCTATGGGAGGGAGGTGTTGGTGAAACCCAACAAGTTTACCCTCTAGTTCACAAAGGCAGCAATGCATATAGTCAATGATTTTGGATAACGAGCAACACATATTCCAATTCAGGAATCAAATGTGGTACCTCTATGTAATAATAGTAGACATCTTACCCATGAGTTATTAATCATAAGACACTATATTTCAGGGAACCAATGATCTTCAGGAGTCATAGGTATAGATAATACTTCTTAAAAAACATTAAAATTACATTATTTTTGTGTAATAATTTATACATTACCCTAGAAGATGACTAAAGACTATATTAGTTTAGTTCCATTGGAAACAAGGAAACATAAACCCTACTACAAGAGCGAGATTTATTATCTCCCACTAGGATATTCATTACTGGAACCCTTTATAGAAACATTTTATATAATACATATCTTCATAACCCAGATAAAGGAAACCTAAAATTGGGTGAGATCAGATGCTCATTAAGGGTAAACAGGGAAGATATATAAGCATAAACATGAACATAAGGGTATTATAAAATGATCATAACATTATAAGATCATACTATGTATATCAATGATCAAGAACATGAATCAGGGCATAAATATTGACAGTTTAATAGACATGAAACAAAGGGATATCAATATAATAATCCATGAAAGCATAATATTGGACGAAGATATGGAGCTATGGAAGAAAAATAATACTAATAATTTTATTTCCATAGTATTCAATGAATATCTACCAAGACCATATTAGTAGTATGGGTTCACTCCCCATTCCATCATAGTAGTCATGGTTCACTTCCATGACCATCTATGTAATCAAGTTTCATTCCCAAGATCAACTTATTAGATAAAGTCCTTCATTGAACCATGATGACTACCCATTCTAGCCATGTCTATCTCATGAGATATAAATATTTAGCTAATTCATTAGAGAGACATAGTGATATAGGTCTCATCCACATCATAATGAAATCATAAAATAGTGTGAAAAAAGAACATATACAATCATAACATAACCCATGAAATGAAATGGTAATCAAAAACATGTAATAATATCATAAACTATAAAAAAGAGATATTTTTAAAAATCATTTCATCAAATAAAAACTCTGGAAATGAAGTGGGTTTCATTGGCATATAACCCATGAAATAGAAATAGGTTTAATAAAAAGCATTCCATAAAAAAATACACCATTAAGAGAAATAATTTGAATGGAACCTTAGGAAAATTTACCCATAAATGAGTTAGTAACACCATTGGAGGTCATCATAAATGAATAATAATTTTGAGATATCTTTTAAAAAATCTCATGATTAAAATGTCCTTTCTTCATTGAAAAACACTTTTTAAACCATAGTACATTATTTAGAAACCTTTTCATATGAAAATATATTTGAAAACATAAAAATTAGTATTTGAATCCAAAATATATTTTTAAAATAATTTTTCCTTGAAAATAAATTTAAAATATCATTTAAAAAAATTGTTTCAGTTACTTTTTTGGAAACACAGTGTTTGAAATATAACATTTTTCCAAATGAAGAGAGAAATACGGTCATATTTCCTAAAAACATTTTTTAATTATCATAAATACCAAATATTAGAAAAAAATACTAATACATGAATATATCAGGAAAAATAAAAGGATATAAAAAACCATGAGTGTTCTTGATATATGGATCAGAATATTTCATCAATAGAAGCATAATCATAAACAATCAGGAAAATCTATGAGATTGTTACAAAAAACACATACCACGTCGGTAAAATTATGTAAAAATAAACTTGTAATAAAATGAAATTTTATAAATATTAAAATCTCACTAAAGTAAATATATTAAATATATAACAAGTTAAATTTATACATATACACCACATAAAGGAATACAGGTGAATAACAATATATGTGTTTCAATGAAGGAAAATTGAGACAAAACAACCTTACTGATTTGTTAAATTCTGAACCATAAAACCACATGAAATTGAGATAGTCAAATGGGTATATAAATACCAAATAATTGTGGATAATAATAATATAATACATTCATGGTAATTATACCCACCACATAAATGATATTCATGGGGAATGAGGCATAAGTCTCATTGAAATAAAAGTGAGACTAGAAATCCCCTTAATACTTGAGTAAATTTTGAATTTTTGGATCTATGAAAGAATAAAATCAATTGAATCATTTAATATAATAATATAAATTATATTTATGACATAAAATTTTATATGGTAGTATATACACCATAAAATAATAATTAGTGGTCAATATATCTTAAATCTCACAGAAATAAAAGTGAGATGATAAAACCCTTACCTTGTGTCTTGACTTTCTTCGTACTCATTAAAAAATCCTATAAAATTGATAAAAGATTATTATAAATAAAACAAGGAACCATATTAATTTATATAATACCATATATTATTTACTTATTAGTTTATATTACCTTTTTATTAATAATACATTTTTAAAGTTTTGTTTCAGGTAATAACCACGTTGTTTTTCTCTTGGGTTTAGATTTTTTATGTTTTTTGTCTTCATACTTATATCATGATATCTAGATTTTAAATAATAATAGAAATATACTACATATTAAATATATACTTATTTACATTAATTTATAAAATATATAATTATAAAATGAAATACACAATTCATGGAGATGGTAGGCCGTACGTACGCATGAATATTGTTTCAATTTTTTATCGAATATAAAGAAAGTATATAATGAAATTAAAGTATATATTTAATAATTACAATATAATTATGATTTCATATTTGTCATATAATTTCACTATATCCATCCTTAATACGTTTTATGTAATGTGTGATGAATCATGTCACATTGTGCAGGTTGTAGTCCATATGTCCACAAATGAACTTATCATATTTACAAAAAATAGAACGCTCGAAGTTGTGTGTTATATAATAATTAAATAAGAAAAATTAAATCATAAATATCATATATATCATATAAAAACATAAATTCAATCATTATTCCCAACCTTTAATGGAGGTAATGGAATAATGAGCAACATCAGTTCGAGGGGCGGGAATCCACTGTACACACAAACTATGACTAGGTATCCTATGTGATTGAAGTGTGTGGGAGTTCAGGTGAAAAAAAGAACATAAAAAAACAAAGTATATTTATGGTACTTATTTAATTATATAATCATTTAATGTGAGTAATTTATGGGGTTTGTAATGAATGTTAAACAAAATAGGTTGTGGAAGGAAGTTACCTCTTCTTTGGGTAAATCCTCTTTGTTTGCACCAAACGCATTCCCTGGTTGATTTTATGCACAAATAGAGGATTGTTGGATGAATATAGTTAATTTTTTAGGATATTTATTATTGTTTTGTCTGATCCAAATGGATTTAGAGGCGTGAATAAGTGAGGAGGATGAGTTCCTTATTATAATGGAGGGGGTGGCATTCTTGTAAATATAAAAAGGTAAACATTATTCTAAGGTCTAACTTACATCATGTGCCTCTAGTAATTTTAAATTTTTAATAAAATAGGTTCCTTGGTATAAATAATTACATAAAATTTATTTTGGTCATGTTTATCGACTATTATTTCTTTTAATAAAATAGTTTAACCATTAAGTAAACATGTTTTTTACTTAATCACTGTATTTAAGCTCAAACAGTTTCATTGATATTTTTGGTCAAGAACTAATTCTGAAATATTATACACAATAAAATATTCTTATTAATCATTCTGAATCCATTTTTCAAGATTATAATCATATTAGTTGAAAAACATAACATAAAATTAATCTCGCTGAAATGAAAATGGTTGTTTAGTAGAAAATGTTTAAAAGATTGAAATATTTTTATATGAAATTTTAATTTGAATTTGGTTTCAATGAACTGAATTAAACTAATTGATTTAAAATTTCTCTAATAATACTTTATTAACAAATAAAAATTTAATTTAAATAATAATTAAATTAGATGAAAAAATGGTTTTGAAATAAAATTCAGTTTTTTCACTATTCATCCAAAATGAAGTTTTTCATAAAAAAAAATCAAAAAATTACCATAATATAATTTTTACATTGTAATTTAAAAATGTTTATTTTATCATATTAATTTTCTAAAATTGTGTGAAATTATTTTTACTATTATTCACATAAGGATAGATAGAAGAAATTCAATTGAGAAAATAGTATTTTCAAACATATAATGACTTTAAAAAATATATATGTTGTGTTATGAAAATTCTTTATTTATATAAAACCACTATAAATAATATATTTAAATTTTTTATCTCTAATCATATTATTGTATTTAACAACTATTTTATAACTATCTCGTTTAAATAATTATTATAATAAATTGATGATTTAAAGAAACTCAGTGTTGTGTGTAACACAAGCTAAGATGATGTTTCATGTGGTAAAATATTAACATGGTGTATCATATAATGAAAAATTAAATTGGTGTGGGGTATAACACAAGGCATCAAATAAATTAATTTATTCAGATTAAAATGTTCTTAGCAACTTAGTGTGTTACATTCTACTCCCGTTAAAATGTATTTTTCCACCAACATTCATCATTTTGATTCAAAAAATGAGGATAATTTTTCCTCATCATATTTATATGTTCCCATGTAGATTTTTATAATTGGGAATTTCTCTAAAACAAAATTTACTATGTGAGTTCTCTTTTTACATAAAACATTCTCTATATGATCTATAATTTCAACAGGTTATTCCTCATAAGAAATATCATGCTCCAACAATATAACCTATAAGTTTAGTATGTGGTAATTTTTTGGTACATACATACTCAGTAGATACTCCTGCAATGCATCATAGATTTGAGGGTATTTGGGGGAAGATCCAAGTGATAGGCTGTCATCCCAATACGATCATGAATTTTAAAGGGACCAATATTCCTAGGGATTAGTTTCCCTTTATTAATGAATATCATAACCTTCTTCAAGGGAGATATTCATTGAAAACCCATCTATAAAACTTCAAATTATAGATCATTTTATTAATTATTAGTATAAATTTACTGTTGACTTTGAACTACACCAGTATGCTATGGAATGGTTCTAAATGTTTCATCCATTTCATCAGTAATCTCATGGTCAAATAGATTTCCTTCTCAAACATCATTCCAATACATTGAAGCTATGTATTTTATTCCATAGAGATATTTATAAGGATAAATAGGAAAGATATGGTTAAATATATTGATTTATCAAAACTCAACTAAAGGAAGGTGTTTATCTCAACCACCTTTGAAATATAGAGAACAATATCTCAACATATCCTCTATAGTTTGAACTGTTCTTTCAAATGGCCATTGGATTGAGAATGATAAGCATTCTGAGACTCAATTATGTATCATGTAAATTTTAAATAGATTTTTATAATATAGAGGTAAACCTTGAATTCAGTTCAGATACAATATAATGTGGTATTCCATGAAACATTTCAACTTTTTTAATTTATATCCTGGAAAACTGATCTTGAAAGAAGTCTTCTCTAATTGCAATTAAGTGTGATGAATTAACATTGTGATTAACTACCACCCATATATAATTAAATCCATTAGTGGTTTTTTAGAGTCCATTGTAAAAATCCATAGTTATTTTCTCCCATTTCCATTCATGTATGGTTAATGGATACAACATTCCCTAACAAAACGTTTCTTTAAACTTAAGCATACTAGAATACCAAGAAATAAGGTACAAAATCTGTGATATCTCTATTCACTCCATCCCACTAAAATTATTCTTTAAATTCCCTATATATCATCATAATTCCACAATGAAAAGAAAATAAACAACTATTATCTCCCTTTAATATTTCCTAATTCATGTCTGATATGGATAGAACACATACAAGGTTTTGAACCATCCTTCTTAATGAAGGTAAAACTCTGGAACCATTATAACCTTATTTTTTATCTCTATATCTTTATTATGTTCCTCTTTAAACATCACAAGTATAGAGGGTTGAATATTCAATTGTGAAAGATAAGATTTTTTTTCTTTTCATTCATATTTACATATCTATCCTTAAAAAATCAATAAATATTGGATCTTAAGTGATCCTTATCATGGATAATCTAACATGTTCCTTTCCCCTCAAAGCACTGTCCACCTTGTTCTCTTTCATCGGGTTGTAATGTATTGAGCATTCGTAATCTTTTATCAGCTCTAACTATATTCTCTAGAACATATTCAAATCATGTGTGAATATATCTTTCATACATTAATAATATGTATATATATCACAATTTTATCTATAAAGATAATGCCACAATATATTTAACAGAAAAAATATCATAGTTAACTCAAAATCATGAGATTAGAAATTTTTCTCGTGAATCTTCAATTTTCATGAGCTATAGGCTATAACCATGTTATTATTCATAATAACACATCCCAATACCTTATCTTATGCAATGCTAAATATTAAAAACACTTCTTCCACTATTGAGTAATGAATGTATAGGTGCGCCAAATACCCTTTAATTCACTACCTTGAAATTTTTCTCACATTCAAATGTCTAGAAGAACATATCACCATTCCAAGTTAACTTTTTCAGAGTATTATATAGTCATGATAAATTCTACACAATCCATCCATAATATCCTGCTAAAACAAGAAAACTACATATCTCAGTCATCATGGTTTTCCTATGACAACATTCAATAGACTTTATATTCTATGGATCTACTGTTATACCCTCTATTGAGATTAGATTACCCAACAATGAATCCTTTTTCACTAAATTTTACATGTTGTAAATTTTCTATACAATTTTTACCTTCCTTAGGGTCTTTAGTACAATTATCAAGAGGTCTTAAATATATTCCTTTATCTATGAAGAGATAAAAACATATTCTATAAAGACTATCACAAAATGATCAAGGTAATGTCTAAAGACTATATTCATTAAATCCATGATCTTAGAAAGTGAATTATTAAGAAGAAAATGCATCTCTATATATTCAGTGTCCATACCTTATAAAAAATATCGTCTTATGTATATGATCCTTCCTAGACCTTAACTAGTGATATCTCAAATGAATTTCAATCATGGAAATTTTTTGATCTCCTTTAAATTGATCAAACAATTCATCAATATGGGGAAGAGGATACTTGTTCTTGATTGTGATCTTGTCCAACTCCTAATAATGAATTTGGAGTCTCGTTGATCCAATTCCATTTAAAAAAAAGGTGCACCCAAAGGTGGCACACTTGGACAAATTAATCACATGTTAAGGTTTTCTTGGAGATTCTTCTTCAATTCTTGATACTCAATTGTGACCATTCTATAAGGAGTATTAAAGAAACAATTCGAACTAGGTATGATCTCTATCAAGAACTAAACCTCAAATTTTGGTGGAATACTAAGAAATTAAACTGAAAAGACAACCAAAAATTCCTAAACCATATCCACGTCATTGATATTGATGTTCTCACCAAATATTTTAGATAAAAAACCCTTATTAATAGGAATTAAGACATATATAATAGATGTAATCATCAAAATAATTTCATGCTTATCATCAAACTGATAGACGATTATAGGTTGGTTTGAAATATCAAATGTAACTTCCCCTATATAATAATTGATGTGGTCATTATGAAGAGAATTCCAAACCATGACTAATATGACATCAAACTCAAACAGATGAAGAATGATAAGATTTCCAGGAAGCACATTCCCATAAACATCAACGAGAGAGGAATCATATACTTTAGATAATCTCATTGTGCCATTAGGGTATTTCTCTACTAATTATCATCAAATTATTTGGGTGTAATATTAATACCATTATCAAATTCTTTGTATATGAAAGAGTTTTTGGATCCAAAATCAAATAAGATATTAACCATTCTAGAGTACATGGTAATTATTCCTTTCTCCAGTTTTTTTTCACCCTATACATCAAAAACAATGATCGTATAAAAAAATTTCATGTCCCTAAGGTTAATAGGTTTCTAGAGCCGATCATTATCATTATTATTCTAGTTTGGCCATTGGTTTTCATAATTTCTAATATCCTTACACTTTTATTATTGAAGCAGGGGAGGTAAATTGTATGCATATTTATCTTCATTCGTATTGTTAATAACTTCTTCCTGTCACTTCAACATTCAAATAACTGACGGAGTTACCTTCTAAACATGAAAAATGTATTAAAATCGTTAAGAAAATTTCCTCTATTCCTATTTCCACATATATATCAAAAAGGAAATATCATCTTCTTCTATTCATGGTCTTTAGTTTCTCCTTTTACCTGCATCTTCATTTTCTTATCAAAACAGTGATATTGATATATAACTCCAACATTCATTTCATCCTTTATTGTACAACACACAATCTCTTTGTAGCTAATAATGTCTTTTATTTACAATGCATTTTTTGAATTGGTTTTAAGCCACAGAATAACCCATCAAAATTAAATTTGTGTTGGATGATAATACCATAAGCATACCTCTAATGTCTTGTGAAATTAGCCACATAGGTACCAACAGATTATTCATCCCTTTTCATTAACTCAATAAACACTTTCTCCATCGTAGTATTAATAATAAAAGGAAATTTATTATTGGAAAATATGTTATTAAACTTTTCCCAATCAGTATATTCAGATTTTTATTCTTGCCTCATATTCTTAATTAAATCCCACCACTAGTCTACTTCACTTTCGAACTAATACAGATCCAGAATAATTTTCTCATGTTCTAAAATATGGATAATTGATAATATATTTTCAGTGGTACTGATCCATTGTTTAGAAACAAGTGGATTATAAGACTCATTGAAAGAAGGTGAAAATTTCCTAAAAAATGGATTAATAGAATGTTTTCCCTATTTTGTACAATTGGAGATCATGCATGGCTTATATCATGATGAAGATGGGTGAGCATAAAAATGATATTTTCCATCCAAACTCCCATATAATACGGATTCTCTAGTAATACATAATTGAATTTTCCATCACACTCAGAATTAACATCGTTTATTCATGTTCTATCTATTGACAAAAACAAAAAACAATTTAGTGAGAAACAATAATCATAGGGGGAACCACATAATCATGAAAAAAACTTATAGGATGTCTAAGTTATGACACATTCTTTAATATATGACTTCTTAGGTTTACCCTTGGTTATTCATGGTCGTCTTCCATATAAATCCATTATGTTAGTTCATAAAGAGTTCGTGAATTCTAAAATCATATCCCCCAAGAGTGTCTAACTATCTTTGCAATAGGAACCATTGTAATGGACCAATTACTGATGGAATCTATCTATATATTATTTTTTGGGGTTTAACCCCTATATACATCAATGTTAGAGACACATCCACTTGTCATATCCAAATAGGAAGGTATTAATTCGAAACCAATCACTCAGTCTATTATTATAATTTCATTACATGTTATAATACTTTTACTCACCATTAGACTTAACCTTAGAAATGTTATTATGGTTATCACTAAGGATTTTTCATCCTATATTCCAACATTTAACAAAAAAATTTCTAAAATACAAAATATAGTGCACCGCGCTTAACAAAAATTGAAATTAAATTATTTTTATGGAATATATAATACGTTCAAAAATATACTCATAAAGATTATATTATTTTAGTACCTTTGAAAACATGGAATCATAAACCCTAGTACACAAGTTAACTACATTATCTCCCACGTAGTTCTTCATGACTGTATCCCTTTAAAGAAACATCATATGTAATACATATCCTCACAACCGAGGGAAAGGAAATATAAAATGGTGTGATCTTATATGCTATTTAGCAGTAAAAATGGATATATATTAATTTATATATGTGTGTGTGTGTGTGTGTGAGACTGAGTGGGTCTGTGTGTGTGCCTAAAAATGGGATGAATAGTATGAAAATGTGAACATAACTTTATAACATCATACCCTGCATATCAAATATAATAAACATGAATCATGGAAAAAAGATTGGTAGTTCAGAAGATGTTATCTTTCGGTAATACGGATCAAAATCCATAAACTAATAACATAAGAATAATACATTAAAATTTGGCAGACACATAAATATATAAAATTATTTTCATTATAGTCTTGTAGTCACTACGAATTCCATATTAATAATATGGTTTCACTCCCCATATCACCTTGGTTGTCATGGTTCACTCCCATTACCGTCTTAAAAGTCAAGGTTCACTCCCAATACCATATTAGAAGACATAGTATTTTACTAAACTGATTTCAATCCCCATTATATCCATGTCTATCTCATAAGACATAAATCATTACCCAATTCATTATATAAGGGTTTATGTACCACCCATATAATTATGAAATCATGAATACTTGTTCCAAATGATCATAAAAATCATATCAAAACCCATAAAACATATTGGGTATCAAAAATATGTAATCAAATCATAACCTGTGAAAAATATATATGTTTCATAATAATTTAATCAAATCAGAACGTCTGAAAAGAAGTGGGAGTAAGGATATTACCTGTGAAAGAGAAATTGGTTTCATAAATATCATTCCATGAAAATATAAACCATTCATAGTATTAATTTGAAGGGATCCTTTTTATAATTTTTCTGAAAATATATGAATAACACCAATGGATGTCAACTGAAATGGAAAATAAGTCAGAAAGATCTTTTGAAACATATTCTTGAGGAAAATATCATTTCTTCTTTAAAAATTTATTTTTAAAAAATAAATACTTTTTCGAAAACGTTTTTCCCTGAAAATAGATTTTAAAACTTATAAATTATTCTTTGAAATCAGAAAAAAAATTTAAAATATGTTTTACATAAAAATGATCTTAAAATATCATTTTTAAAAAAATGTTTTTAATTATTTTTTGAACATGTGGTTTTTGAAATAAAATGGATTTCAAACCGAAGAGAGAAATACTGTAAGAATTTCGTAAAAGAATATTATTAATTATATCATGTACCAAAAAGTGTAATATGGTACTAATACTAGGAGATATCATTAATAACCAAAGGACACAAAAATCAATGAGTTTTCGTGGGAGATGGACCATAATATTTCATCAATATAAGTATAATTATAAACAATCTTGTTAATCATTGAGATTATTGAAATAAACTCATACCACTTCTGTAACATTGAATAAAAATACCCATGTAATAAAATTAATCTTGAAGTATCGTTAACAAGAAGTATATTAATGATATAAAATTTCACATCGCAGAATATAAACCTCATAAAAAATATATGTGAATAATAAAACATGTGTCTCCAGGTATGAAAATTGAGACAAAACTACCATACTGATTTGGTGAATTTTGATATGTAAATACCTATGAAATAGATACCATAAAATCGTTATATAAATACCCATAAATTTATTTATAATAATCATAGAATACATTCATGGTAATTATATACACCATAAAAATAAATGAGTGGTGAGTATGGCATAAGTCTCACAGAAATAAAAGTGAGACTTGATATCTTCTTACTACTTGAGTAACTTTTGAATCATGATATCCATGAAATAATAGTATAAATTGAAAATTTTAATATCCTAAAAGAAATTTTATTCATTATATAAAATTTAATAGGAAAATATATAAAACAAAAAACAATAATAAGTGGTGAATATATCATATATCTCACAAAAAGAAAAGTGAGAAGAGAAAACCCTTCCCTTCTGTTTTGACACTCTTAATACTTGTTCAAACCTTCTGTATAATAAATATAGGATTATTATAAATATATGACATAAATATATTCATTTATATAATACCCTATATTATTTAATAATTACATTATATTACCCATTTATTAACAATTCCATGTTAATGTTTCGTTTCGGGTAACAACCGCTTTGTTTTTTGAAAGTGTTATGATTTATTATTGATTTTGTCTTAATAATTATATCATGATATAAAAATGTGACTCATGATATAAGAATCATGTATAATTATTATATATTTATTTATAAAAATCTTTAAAATGTTTAAATATAAAATTAAATACATCATTCATGTAGACTGTAGGTTGTACATACACATAAACATTGTCTCCTTTATTTAATATTGAATGAAATAATGTAAATGAAATAAATATATATATATAATATCATATAAGTTTAATTATAATGTCATATATATCATATAATTTCACTAAACGCATTCTTAATACATTTCATGTAATATGTGAACGAATCACACAGCTTTGATTAGGCAGTAGTCTACACGACCACAAACGAAGTAATCTTGTTTACATAAAAATAAAATCATTAAGGTGTGTATTATAAAAACTTTCACATAGCATTAATAAATCATATACATCATATATATCATATAAAAACCTAAATTTCAACATTATTTCAAACTATGGTATGTTTTAATGGAAGAATGAGTGACATCGGTTGGGGAGGTGGTAGTCCTTTGTACGCACGAACAATGATTGTGTGTCCTATTTGATGGAAGTATATAGGGGTTTAGGTAAAAAACATAATATAAAAATATAATTATATTTAGGATGCCAATTTTATTATATAATAAATGACTAATTATAATTTCTGGGTTATATAATGTCAATAAAACAAATTATCTTCTCGAATGATGTTACCTATTCTTTGGGTAACCCTTTTTGGTTTGCACTAAAGGGGTTCCTTGATTGGATTTCTGACCAAATTGGGGCTTCTAAGATAAATAATTGTAATTTTGGAGTATATTTATGTAGTTTTATTTTTACAAAAAAGTACTTTATAGGTGTTAAGAAGTGTTGGATTGTGATACCCTTTTATTGTGCAGGAGGAGTGGTATTCTTGTAAATATAAAAAAGTAAACACTATTGAGAGGTTTCCCTTTCATCACATGCCTCCAATAATTGTAAATCTTCAATAATATAGGGTATATATTAGAAATATCCCCATAAAAAGTATTTTGGATGTGTTTTTATCTTATTTTTCCTTTTAATATTAAAGTTTAACCATTAAGTAAACAAGTTTTTCCCTCAATCAGTCTAATTAATTTTAATCACTTTCACTAATATTTTTGGTAAAAACCAAGTTGAACTTATTATAAATTATAAATTATGATTAATACAATTCTTTCATCAATTTTCTTTAAATTTTAATCACATATCTGGAATAAAGTAATTTAAAATTATTCATACAGACGTGTCACGACAACATGTTTTTTTAAATGAAGATACTTAAAATATTAAAATGTTTTTATATCCAATTTAAATGTGAAATTTGTTCCAAATACATAAATTGGATTAATTAATTTATAATTGATCTAATTACCCTTTAAATCAAAAGTAAAATATAATTTTATAATTTAAATAAATTAGACGAAAATTTATTTTTGAATTGGAATTCTAGTATGTTTCACTATTCATCCAAAAAATGAAGTGTTTCAAAAAGTACCAAATTTAACCCTAAGATAATTTTTCAAAATATGAGTTTATAAATTATTTCTTATTTTATAAAATTCTGTTTATAAATGTTAAAAAAACTAATTTTATCAATTTTCACTAAATGACATAAAAATAAGTTTATTTGAGAATATAGTATTTTCAATCATATAAATAATTTACCAAAAAAATATATGATTTATTATAAATATATTTTATTTATATAAAAACATTATAAATAATATTTATAAAGTATTTATTACTATCAATATTACTAATTTTAATGGTTCTGTTATAACTATCTCATTTTAATAATTATAATAATAAAATGTTGTTTTGTAAAACTCATTGTTGTGTATAGCACAATATAAGATGATGTTACATTTAGTGCATAATTAAATGGGTTTAACGTATAAGTAATGTTTAACTTGGAATAGATTTCAATTAATTATTTAAAATTAATTTATTTATTTGATAAAAAATGTTAATAAAAACATGGGGTGTTACAATAGTTTTTCTTTGGAATGATGGAGTGAATCGTTAATTTCTTAGAGACGTCGAAATACATAAACAATAAATATAATGTATTAAAACTTCAAGACTCTCATAGGATGTTTTGGGATGATATAGATAAGGAAAACGTATAAGTTGGAGTGTAAGTACATCATGACTCATTTAATTTAGAAAATATATCTATTTTTATGGTATTGGATAAGTCCAAGGAGTTCCTAAAACTTTATCGAAGTTGATCAAATCGTGACTCAGTATGAAAATAATTTTACTGAACATGCTCAGTTTTCACAGGAGGAGGTTTTTAATGAGAATATGAAGGCTTGGAAGTTTGGTATGGTTCATTGATCCAATATCTACTCTAATGAATTCATATTATGTCTTACCTTATATTATTAGGTTTTGGATAAAGGCTTGATAGATGAACATGAAATGCATTAGAAGTCATGGTTGATTAGAGTAACTCTTACCCCAAGTGGTAGTTTTAGTGATTCCATTACAAGAAAGAAAAATTGTAGTGTTACTTGAAGAGTAAATAGTTTTAGTAGACCATGATATGATACCTTCTGTGAGTCATCAATATTTTTAGCTAAATAACCATAAACATGTTTTCAATATGAAATGGTTGGGAACTCAAAGTGTTTTTATAAAAGAAACTATGAATTAATATCTCCTGTGACTACTCATGTCACTTGTAGATATTTTACATGTTTTTAAAACTTTAGGTAGAGTTAAATTTTCATAAGTTTAGATAAGATCTGCAAAAAATTCATATTCTTCAATAACAATGGGGTATCAGCCACATTAATCAAGAAAAAAACTTCTTCATGCATTAGAAAAGTAACTATTAGGGATTGATGTGGGATTTATGTTTGTGAGAGGTTACATTATTACCGATTCATAATTAGTTTATTATTTAATTTATATTAAAACATCTCATTGTTTCATATCTACCCACAAGGGATACTATTTGAATATTCTTACAAATCTTATGCATTATGTGAAGGAAATTTTAATTCCTCTCCTGACGAATAGAGAGTAGTGTATCTGATTCCCCTCTTGTAATTTATCTTTATCTAATATCAATATAATATATTAATTGTGTGTTCTTGATATTATTCTTATAGATGTAATTCAAGTAATGTACTGGTTGGTGACTAATAAATATCACTTTAAATATTGTCATTGGCAAGTTTATTTACTACCATTGCTTGGGATTCTCATGTTTTTAGGGAGAATAAAATTTGATTTATAGTTTAGATGGACCAGATCTTATAGAGATATGTAGGATGAGTTATGTGTATGATTTTGAACATTAGTATAAACCTTTGTGTTGTGATATTCCTCTAGTAGATGTTGATTTTTGTTATGTTTTCCCATTAGGATTTTCTAGGATACCGCATGAGAGGCAGGTAGAGTTCTCTATCAACCTAGTGATGAGTAAGTTGAAAGTATCCATTCCCTTTGACCATAAAACAATGAATAAACTAAAATAGTTACATAATTAGTTGAATTATTTAATTAAAAAAGGATTCATGCAACCCAGTTGGTTTCATTGGGTAGTACTTGTGATTTTCACAACGAAGGCCGATGAAAACCATACACTTGTGTGTCTATTATTGAATGCTCAATATATTTATAGTCAAGAACATGTATTTTATCCCTAATATGATGATTTTTTATTAGTGGAAAGTGGATAAGTGGTTCTCTAAAATTGATCTTCAATCTAGTTATCACCAACTACAGATTAAGGATTTTGGTGTCCCTAATGCTTATTTCAAGAGAATAAATGTCAATTTTGAGTACCTCATTATACTATTGGGTCCAACCAATAATCTCACTATATTTATATCATTGGTAATCCTAATTATCCATTAGTATCTTGATTCTTTAGTTCTTGTACTCATTAAGGGAATTTTGGTTTACACTAAATCTGAGGAGGGTCTTATTCTTCATTTCAGATTAGTTTTGGACATCTCGAGAAATCCCAAACATTATGAGATGTGGTCAATGTGAGAAATATTTAATTTTAAAGTGAAGTTTATGGGTGACATGGTACCATAATGGGGTGTATTAGTTGATACATAAAATTTAAGGGATGTTCTTTCATGGGAGGAATGATATATATATTTTAGATTTAGATTCTTATAGGTTTGGTAGTGTTTACCGCCTATTCATAACCCATTTTATAGATTTAGCTTATCTATTGACTAATATCACTTAGAATAATGTCAAGATCATTTAGAATGTCAAAGTTCAGACAACTTTCCCTGAGTTGTTGTTTCATTTATCATTATCTCTAGTTTTGACTCATCCAAAGGTAGGACAAGGATACATGTTCTTTTGTGGTGCTTAGCCTATGTGTTTTGACTTTCATCTCATACAAGGTTATCACATGGTGGATTTTAGTTCTCATCATCTTTGTCATCATGAGAAGAACTATCCCACAAATGATCTTGAACTCACATTTTTTTAATATCTTAATAGTTTGTATCACTACCTTTTCAGAGATTCGTTTTTCATTTACTCTAATCATAATTTCATAAGTTATATATTCTAACCAAAAAAATTGAATCATCATGATAGGTGATGACTAGAGTAGTTTATATCTTTGGATATTGAAATTTATTACACCACAAAGAATGGGAATGTTAATCTTTATTAATTTAATAGGAAACTACCAACCCAAAATGTGAAGGAATCATCAAAGGAGTGTAATATCAAAGATACTGTTTCTTGCTTACATTTGTGAGTCCAGAAAAAATGGATTGATGTTTTTAAACCAACCTTCAGTTCCTATTCTATCTTATTGATTATTTTCATGAGGAATAGTATCTTGATGATGAATTATGAGGCATTAAGGATTCCTTATATTATGGGGATACCATTAGAAAATGGTCTCTACCTTTAGAGTGTATCCTTTTTTAGGATTAGTTATTCCATTCCATAACCTATGAGAAAGGGTATGATGGAGGATTGGCATCATTCCTAGTTGGGGACTCATCCATGAATTATATATATGTTTTATGATATGGGGAATTGATTTTGGTGTCCATTTATGAAACATGGTAATGCTAATATTTTATTAAAATTATTATCCCCACCAAAACATCGGGATCAATGATTAGATTCCTCTAGTTTTTCATGAAACCCTTCATTTGATGACTTAGAAGTTTGATGAAATATCGATGGACTTAACTATTTCATTACCATGTATTCCTCATGAAAGTAATATTATTCGGGTGGTAGTATAATGTTATAAAAAATTTACTAACATGATTTCCATTCATGATACCACCAAAGATGAGGACTTGGGTTATCATTATATTCTAGAGATAATCGGATTTTATATTTTTATATATTCCATTATTTTTAATAGAAATACTTGGTTCAAAGATATTTTTTGGAGAGGCATCTAATAGGTGATGAGAACGTAGGTAAAGTCAAGTTTAGTGTATCATCCTCTTCTAGATGGTCATATGGAACGAGAATTACAGATTTTGGAAGACATGATTCATGCATGTGTCTATAACTTTTTGGGATCTTGGTATTTAAATTTGAAAATAGTCGAGTTTACTTATACTAATATCCAACATTTATCTATTAACATGGTACATTTTATGAAATTTTATAGCCGACCTTGAAAATATCTCTCTCTTGGTCAGATATTGGTGAAGCTTCCCTTATGGAAACTAGTTTGGTCCAAAGCATGATAAAGAAAATACAAATGATTCGATGGAGGATGGTGATGGTATAGAGATAGTTTAAATATTATGAATATCAATGATGATTTGGTTTTTAATTCCATGTTTGAGACATGGTATGTTTTAGAGTCGTTCCTCAGATTGGACACCAACAACTTCGGAAATAGGGGAAGTTGTTACTGAGATATGCGGTACCATTTGAGGATGGTAAGAATTTTGGGAATGTGGACTACAATTTTTATTTTATTACATTGATGGAATTGACCCATTATGTGTTTAATTTTTATCATCTCAAGAAGTATCTTTCATACTCGTTTTTTGTTTTGAATTTGTATAACCTTACTCTAGAACCTGATATGATTGTGACTGAGCATGAATTTTGGATCATTGATTCTCATATGAAGGTTCTCTAAGAAAATTACATCCCTTTGGTTCATTTTTTGAGGAATCATTGTTAGGATTCTCATGAAACATGGGAGTGGAGGTGGCAATGAGAGAGTAGTGGCCTCATCTCCTTATGAACTAGTCTTCTTGAAAAGTCTTTCTTTGGTGCATAAATATTTTATAGTGAGGATAATTTTAATATCCTGACACCCACATTTTGGTAAATCCATTCCTTTTTTGACCACCATTCATATATATATCTTCATTGGGACATTTTCAGCGAATTTATAAAACTTTTAAAGTTCTCTAGGCCTATAAATGGTTGGAATATAGTTAGAAAAAATCCAAATGGTCTTCCCATGAAATTGTTCTTCTTAAATTGGAATAATTTAAGAGTATCATGGTTAGGTCCTTGGTTGTCCCAAACTGTGTGAACATCCCTTAAAAGCATTTTCATTAGGATAGAGGGTTGTTATAGAGATCGATCCATGTTTTTTAAACCATACAACCATACCATGTGGCTCTTCTAATAGCCTAGAAAGGGGTTCATGGTTAGCACATTGTTTGAAAAAATATGAGGCTAAACCATGTGACACAGTTTTAATTAAGATTAATTTTCTTTATATACCAAAAAATCCTTAATTCAATCTCATTCTTATCACATTAGATTTGGATCTCAACCAAGGAGACTCCTCTTGAATAGGTTGGGGATTTTTTTCCTTTTGGTGATCGATCTCGATGGATCATTGAGTGTTGGATCAAGATTTTTAAATGTATGTGCTCATTTCCTATCATTATTAATTGATCATGAAGATCCTTTAATATTTATATAAAAGGGACCCTATATTATGGGTTTTGATTCCAGATCTATGTTCTAATTCATTATATAATTGTATTTTTAATAGATCTCTCCTGGAATTGGGGTTTTTTACCAGATCTTCATTGGTCTTTATTGATACCCGTAACTGTGTACCAAGAATTTTCCCATTGGATATTTTAGGATTTTGAAGACTACAAATTAATACCAATATATTTTTCACAAGGATAATTGATGCGGATTGTCTGAGGATTCTTATTATAAGGGCTAATATTTTTTCCCTTGTAATATACATTTTTCTTAGATAATTATTCTATGTATTTTATGGATTACCTTTAGCCAAAACATTGATCATCCATGTCTAGATAGCTAAGATAACATGAGAAAATATTATATGGGTGACACCTCAACGATGCATAGGGATCCAACTCGGTTGGCTAGAACTGGTGGTAGGGAATTCGCAAACAAGTGTACACGCAAGCAGACGAGACATGTCACGAGCCAACAGTGCAGTGGAGGCTAGTGCTGGCATGTGGTGGTGTTAGTGAGGGCCGGGATTAAATCCTCATACTCTCTTATGGAATTATAAGTAAATGATTTTTTTTATCAAGAACATAAAATAACAATCACTTTTTCAATGGGTATGTGGACTGAATTAACATTATTCCTCCACATTAAAATATACAGAAATAACATATGTCATCTAAACAAACCAATCTGAGCTTTTAGATTTTCACTAAATGATTATCTTCAACATTATCCCTTCATTGGATACACATGAAATCATGTAAAATATGATTTCTAGTGAACTAAAACTTTTTCATTGGATGCATTTTATACCGTCCATATCCAATAGTCTGGCTGAGACACTCGGTCATCTCGTTCCCATGCATATAACATCTTCTTGCATGCAGAAGATAGTTCAAAGAATAGAGGCATCATAAAAACTCTTCAAAATTAAACGATCACATATATACTTTAGCATCACATGTGTTTTATTATTTTTAGGGGATGAGTCATTTTCATGAGGTTCTTTGGATCATGTGATATTACATCATCGCATGAATAATGTTATCACAAAATCCATCATGTGATCAAGTGATGTTGATCATGTGAGCCACTAGATTCCATCATGATAAATATCATGGATTCTGAGATCAATTTTTGTCAAGATCATATGATATAAGTGGACATCAATGATATTGCATAAAAAATAGTGTACCTTCCCCCTCATGAGTACCTATAACCTTTTTAAGTTTTATTATTTTCATGCATGAATCCTTCAAGAAGATCCCTATAATATGACACCAGATAATGTGATTCCCCTAAAGAAATTAAACAAGGCCATCTTCGGTTTCCTTCGACCCAATCACATGAAGAATCATATAGATAAGTCCCTGATTTCCCTCCATGAATGAATTGTTCAGAAAATAAATCCTCTAGATGAAAAATATCATGCAATGAAATGAATCAACTATTTGGGTTTCTAGCGATTATAATATTTATAGATGATTAATGTGTCAATCCATTTGTACATCATTCGACTTTTCATAAAAAAGAATATAAATCCTAGTCATAGGATACTTCCATTATTTTTTCATACTCAGCTCTCCACCACCACCTTCCAATGAGCATGGCACCATTACCAGGAAATGTGTCACCGCCATCGATCACCTACACCTATATAAACCCCTTCTTCCAAAAAAAGTGGCACATACTAGATCACATAGGATATAGTGAACTTTTGAAAGTGTAACACCTTGAAATCACAGGGGATTTCAACCAGGTAAAATTATGGAATGAATTAAGCGATTATAAAACCTAAATATATTCTTGACATGATCTATATATTGATCACATGATGGACATTTTATGTTCCAACCAGATTATGTGAAATAGTTTCCATATATCAACTTTTTCATGTGAGGTCTCAACATATCATTTTTTTAAAACAAGGATTCATTTATACAAAAAATACTAAAAAATATTGAAACTTTATGAGAATAAATATAAAATTATATTCCCATGAATGCATCATATGCTTTTAATGACATATCCATATAATGTGAAGGCACCCAAAAATGACTTCCAAGTAACACGAGGTCCTCTAGACATATCATCTATGTCATGAAAAGTCATCTAGAAATACAATCCATGTCATGTGAAGTCCTCCAAGTATGTCGTCCATATCATGTATAATCCCTATAACATGTCAACCTTAATCACATGACACCCTTGGATGTGTTTTTCTCAATCACATGAAGACTCCCATGACATGTTTGTTGAATCATGTGATATCTATTAGACAATTCAGTGGGATCATGTGGCTTACACCTAATAAATGTACATAAATACTCATAAATATAACGTAGATAACAATTAAATGTCCAGAACACATCCTCAAAATTTCAAATTTGTCAAGAATAGACCCCCTATCATGTTAAGAATTTCAAGTAGACACTTTGAGACAGTGCCTAAGTACCCCAATATATATCATTTTTGTATGTCATTAAAATACACATCTTGGACATAAATTAACTATATGTGTTTTGATTCAAGTTATAATCAGGATATGTAGGATTCCCCAATAATGTTTAAACTTGTTATATAAAAACCAACTGCCTTCCTGAACAACTATAAAAACCAGATTTCTTACTTATGTGGCTACAAAATATAAGAATCTACCCATTGTTAAGAAATAATGGGAAGCATATGGAGAACCAAGAATAAATACAGACGGACTCATTAATAGAAAAAATGATTCAACACCTAATCATTTTATTATAGCAACCAATCTTGTAATTAGATTTTGAAGATATTCATGAATATATCAAAAATATATAAGAGAGTTCAATAATATTCCATAATTTTCCAAAATGTTGTGTTTATACAACCGTCCAATCCTCTCAACCAATATGATTTTGTAAGTAATATTCAGTCTAAAACCCCAAATTAATTCATACCTTTGGAAAGTTGGTATATACCTTGTTTTGGATGTGGCAGACATTGCATGTTTCTATACAGGATTATAATGCTAAAACAAATGTGAATGATTATGAAACAATCCTAACCCACCCCCCCCCCCTTCCCCTCCCCCCACACCACACACACACGAAATCATTACATAGATATCATATCTCTCTAAAGGAAATAAAAGTGGTGTACTTTATGAGAAATCAATTAATGATAGAATAACTGAATCATTAAAGGAATTAAGAGTCATGTATCCTAAACTCGTGGAACTACCCTTGTCTTTTTTTAAGGAAGAAGTCATTGTGAGTATTTTGTGGGTCATTGATTTATATATTTTATCCCTATCACCAATTTTTATGGAGATCATGAGTATGTGATTATTTTTGAAGAATTTTATTTCTAGGGTCCTTTATTGATTGATTTTATCCATTCATCTCCCCTAAATTAAGGAATTATTATTGAGTATTGATGAAACATTGATTTAGGTAGATGGTTCTTTATGTCAAGTCCTATAAACTGAAACTGTAATTTCTTTTTGAATTTGAAATGAAATTTTAATTTATTTTCGATGAATTCATTTATATTCATGATAATTTTTTAATGGATTGGTGTATATTGAACCAATTTGATTGTGGATTCTCAAATAAAGTGTTTATTTTGGGAAAATGGATTTAAAATCAATGAATGAATTTATAAAATTCATTTATGATGATAAATCAAAAATGGTGGCAAGACATATTTGAGGAAATTGATATTGTTTAATTATTTTGAAATTCATGAGTTTTGATAAAAAAAATTGATGATTTGTTTTTGAAATGAAATGGAATGTTTTGAAACATGAAATTTTGTATGATTTGAATGGTTGATTTAAATTTTTTGAGATTGATGAAAAATAATCATATCCCTCTGTATAGTTGATTCCATTGAATTATATGGGATCTTGGGTAGTTAGGTTACTGCCCTTGGATATGCATGCTAGGTATGTGTTCTCTCTACATATAAATGGATCAAAAAATTAAAATGAGATCTATAAAAGATGAGGTTAGGATTATTATTCTTTAATATGGGTCCTTATTCCCCATATTCTTGGGTTATAGGGATGTGTGCACACTTTGAGAAATATTTCATTGAGAATGTTTGGAAACTAGATCCTTGATCAAACAAACCCTAGGACTCTTAATCATGGTGCGATGAATTAAAAATATTTGTATATGACATTGATTATTAAATTAAATATTCATTCTTGTTTTGATATATAATCCTATTCTTAAATTATTTGAATTAAATCCAATTTTTACTTATATTATACCGTCCATTGAAATAATTTGCAAAGGCCATTTTATATAGAATTTTTAAATGATTACCATTACGTGTTTTATTTAATATAGTGATTTTTTTTGTTTTTTTGATATGTATTTATTTTGGTATGTGTGGTCAGATCCTAGAGGGTTATTATTTCTAACCCCGTAAATTTCCCCCAAGGCATTTATAGACTTTCTTATACAATGTTAAAAAAAAGAGAAGCACCACATAGAGGTAGTGGATGTTCTTGATTAGAATGATATAGGGATTTAGAGATAACTATTACAGTATGATACCATCTTGTTATAAGGAGATATTTTGATTATGTCATTTAAGGTTATGTGACGAGTTTGGTTGATTTTCAATTTTAGAACTTGTATTTTTCTACTTGTTGTACATTTCTCAGGATCAGTATTTTTGAATACAAAATGATTTTTTATTATTCCCAGGTATTTTTTCTCCATGAGTTATTATTATGGTCAAATTAGTCCCCCTTTTTTTACTCCTATGCACTAGTCTCTATCCCATGTTTAACACCCCTAGTTTTTATGGACCTTTTTCTGAATGAATTACATGTCATTATTGTCTTGTATTTAACTAAGTCTAACAGTCATTTCACACAAAACCAGATTGGTGTATGTTATACAACACCATATTTGTGTGTATTACAAGAAACATCAACTTTGAATAAGTTACATGAAACACTGACTTGCCGGATGTTACGTGTAACACCGACTTAGCATATCTTACACAAAACACCGAGTTTCTACAAAACATTTTTTTATAAATATTTAAATGGTAAAATTATAACCTAATCATTAAACTGAGTAATGTTAATTTTAATAAAAAAATTAAAATATATTTTTTAAATTTTATAAATAAATAAATCAAATTCATTATGAAATATGTAATTTTGGGAAAATTACATATTTGTTTAAAAATACAATTTTCTCAAATGAACTGCTTCTCATGTCCTTCATTTAAAAACAATAAAATTAATTTTAGATGAATTTATAAATTTAATTTGATAAAATAAACAAATTTCTTGAATTTATAATGTCAAAATTAGCTTAGATAGAATTATTGTGTTTTTTGGGAAACATCATTTTTGGATGAACAGTAAAGAATAACGGATTTTATTTCAAAACTACCTTATCACCTAGTTTTTAATTAATGATAAATTATATTTTAAACTGGATTCATTATTTAAATATATAATTTTTTATTAGTTAACCCAATTTTTCTCATTGGAATTAATTACACTTTTAAATTGAATAAAAAAACATATCAAACTTTTGAATGTTTTTACTATAAAAACCCGCATTGTCATCCCAACTGTAGGATTAAATTTAAATTAATTTCTTCCACTTCTCCTAATAGAATTTTGAAAAATATATTCCATATTTTAAACCATCATAATATATCATTTATAATAATTTCAACATATATGTTTTAAAAAAATATTAGTCGATGTAATTAAAATTAATTACAGTGATTACGGTAAGATTACACTTAATAAGGGACTTAATAAAAACCTTAAAGACCAAAAAACCAATAAACATATCCAAGAACCATTTTATGGATGTATTTTACTTCCATTAACCTTACATTATTTTTTTTTTGTTTATTATGACTATCTTTGTGTAAAAACATGTGTATACCTAACTTGTTATCAAAAATTCCAAGCGTGTATTTTCCCTCCCCTATAAATGGCTGGTACATACACCACTTCATCACACCTATAAAACCACTTAGGTTCAGATAATATTGACCCAATACACTCTTATAAATACTGAACTTCGTCATTTAATCCTTCCTTTGGGAATAAACATTTCATAGGAATATCTTTGGTGGAAACCAAAAGGATTTTCCCGATTAAGAGGTAACACCCTCACTCAAACTCCTTTCTTTTATTTTCTATCTCCACCACTAGAACTCTATTTATTACATTATTATAAAAAAAATATTAATTATACTAAATATACTTATATGTTTTAATTCTGAGGAATCTACCTAAACTTACACACTCTACTACCTAGTGGGTAACGAATATATTCTTTACGAGTAAGGTGAACTACCACCTCACAAATCGATGACTGTTTATTTTTCAATTATCAACTCTCATGGTATAAATTATGATGGAAAATATGTTTATATTTGTTATATAATATATTTTTTATTTATTTAATATTTTTTAATCCTTTTACAACACATTTATTTATACTCTACATTTATTTTAAATATGATAATTTCATTTGAGGAAGTGTGGACTACCGCCCACTCAAAGCGATGTGATTCGTCCACACACTACATGGAGTATATCAAGGATTATTTTTGAGAAATTATATGATATATATAAAATAATAACTCTACTTTAGTTATTATATATACATACACATATATTTCATTTTCATTCTTTCTTTCAATACTACAATAATAATGGAAAAAGTGTTCATGCGTACGTACAACTTACCTTCTCCATAAACGGTGTATTAAATTACATACATCTGTATTATATAAATTATTGTAATACATATACATTGAATATAAGGGATATTTCTATCCTGGATTACATTATTTAAATCTTGATAAAAATATTAGGACCAAATATATAACAAATTAAGACACATGCGAAAAAAAATAAGATATTACCTAAAGTGAAACCTTAACATATAATTATTAACAAGTGGGTAATATAAATTTATAATAAAACCATATAATGTATTATATATAATAATATGTTTTTTTTATAGATTTATAATAAACTTATATTTATTATATAGTAGGTTTTTATGAGTACAATTAGAGTCAAGACGTATGGTATGTGAAAGTTCATCTCACTTTTTATTTATGTGAGATACATGCTTTAAACACCTCTATTTTCAATTTGTGTGGTGTATATACTTCCCATGAATGTATTAAATGATTATTATTATTAAATTTACAATAATTTACTTATCAATTCTATTATATTTCATTCAAGGGTTAATGTTTCAAAATATACCAAATTAGTAAGAAAGTTTTGTCTCAATTTTCCATCATTGGGACACCTTTTTTTTAATGAAACTTCATTTTTTTCAGGGAAATATACAGCCCTTTTACAATATTTATTGTTTTTATACCTATTTTAATGATATTTATTCTTCATTTTACGTAATTAATTTAAATTTAGAGTATAATCTCATGTTACCATGTGATAAAAGTTTATTGAAACAACCTCATTGCTTTTCAAGATTTTTTATGGTTTTCCTTTCTTTGATGAAATTATATAATCCAAATCTCAGTAATTATCATGAGTTTACTTATCATATATTTATTAAATATATCTCCATGTATTAGTACCATTATTCCACTGTTTGTTACTTGAGATAATAAAGAATTACTTTTTAAGAAAAATTTTACTATATCTCTCTCTTCTGTCGAAATCCGGTTGTATTTAAAAACTATGTATTAAAAAATGTTATATAATTTTTTTAAAAAGATTCATTAATATAGTTTTCAATGAAAAAGGATTTTAGAAATGGTTTATTTTTTTCAATGATTGTATTATATTTTTTCATTGCTAATTTGAAATAAAAAGGTTTTTGAAAATTTATTATGTTTTAAAAATAATATTTCAATGTATAAATGATATTTTAATCCAAAAAATTAAAAGATATTTAGAAAATATTTTCAATATATGATATAAACTTTTGTTGTTACTCATGCCTTTATAGATAAATTATTCTGTTTTTCGATTCATATTTTTTCTCTGAATGGATTATGATTTAATAGAATGATGTTTCTTAAACCTATATGTTTTCCCCTTGTTATGACATGATTACATGATTATAAAACCAATTTCATTTAATTGGTTATGATATGATTATTATTGATCTTTTAGAACATATTTGTATGATTTAAATATGATAAGGGTGGAAACTATATCTCGCTCTAATGAATTGGGTGAAGATTTATATCTCATGACATAGAGATTGCCCGAATGAGAAATGAACTCAGTTAAGTATTATAGGACTAAAATAAGGATTGAAATCGGTTCATTAATACAAGTTTGGAACATGGAGTGAACATGGTTTAATAAAGATCTTCTTCCACTAAGCTGGCCCCGGCTGCAATACCTTGACTACTATAGAAATCATTTAATATGTTACGTTTCTACCAAAATTAAATATTTTATTCCTATGTTATACTTTCATGTATTGTGTTCATTATTTTCATATGATTAATATCTTATGAACTACCATGATTTATTCCATGATACATGTTTATGATTTTTTATATGCAGGTTATGATCTTCTATTTTCATGATCATGTTATCATACCCTTAAAAACATGATTATTCTTACAAATCTCCATTTCTTTACCTTACTAAGAATCTCAACTCGCCTCATTTTAGGTCTCATTCCCCTTTGTTAGTAAGAAATGTATTGTGTTTTATGTTTCTAAGAAGGGTTCAATACAATAATAACCTAGTAATAGATGATGTATCTCATTTATGAACTACTGTTTATGTCTCTATGTTTTCAAAGGCACTAGATTTGTGTGGTATTTGGGTGTGTGTATATATAATTTATTAAGTATTCTAAAACATTTATGTAATTTTAATTTAAGAAAAGCAATGGCAGTTATATTTGGTATCAGAGAAAAGTTTTAGTTATACTATGGATGTTAGGATTAAAATCTTCAGTGAGAACCCTAAGGACATGTATAAGGATAAGTTTAAGAATAAAGAAAAGTATAAGAAATAGGCTTGGAATTTTGTAAAGGATAGAGTGTGATTTACTATAAATACATCCTTGTATGTATACATCAAGTCGATGTTGCTAAAGAAAAAATGTACCTAGGGATAAAAAATCTGACATGATGTTTTGCGCCTGACTCGGGGTAATCTAGTAGATGACAATGAACCTTACTGTATGCCTGGATTGACTCTCTAGGGGATATTTTATAAGAATAAATAAATTATTCACAAGCCTTCATGAAGGATATAAAGAGAATTTGGAAATTAATAACATAGGATAAACCTAAGGTGTCATATATTTAGGAAGGTGTAAAAATTTAGAGATCCTATATGTGAATTTACCTAATTATTTGGTTCCTCAATATGATAATTGTTTCTTACTCTATGATTTTGGTTTTAGTCAATGCCTCGAACCCGAAGGAATCGCATTAATGGTGATTGAAATGAAAAATACAAGGATTTTCTTCTTGAAGAACCAAATTCTAAGGGAGTTGGAATGAAAAATTCCATTCATATTTTACAAAACATTCCAAATATATGAATCATGGTGGACTTTCAAATGAAAAAATGTGGGGAAACATTTTTTTTCAGTCTTTCATGAAGAAACATCCACCTTATTTTATAGGGTCTTTAGATCCACTTATTTTTGAACAATGGATCAATACTACTAAATTGATATTCTTTGTTCTCCAATTTTTAGAGCATAATAAATTCATTTTGGATGTTTGTAATATAAAAGGAGAAGTAGACCATTATTGGTATCTAATTAGGAATATTTGGAAGAAATATGATTTTTAATCCATGGATTGGGATGATTTAAAAAACTTATTTTTAAATAAGTACTTTCTTAAAATTCATTTTACTTAGATAGAGATGGAGTTACTTGAGTTAAAGAAAAATGATGATAAATCTATTAGTACCAATGAGGATAATGTTTTGAGACTGGTGAGTTATATTTCATGTATTATCATCCTACTTGAAAGTAAAGTTGATATGTTCTTTAGTGGCTTAATGGAAAGTCATGGAAGGGAATTGTCTATAAGAGACATTAGTAGAAATTAACAGATTGTTTGTTTTACAATAAATTTTGAAATAGAGGCTGGGGTCACATATTAATGTCATGGTTTTGACATGAAAATAATGATGGAGGTCAAAGGAAACTCTAAAACCATGGAGAAAATACTACGTGTCTTCCTTTATTCTTAAAATTTGGAAAAGATCATGGTGGAATTTTTCATAAGGGTTATAATAATTATTTCAAATTTTTAAGGGAATTATATTTGGAATATGATTGCTAAAGTGCTGGGTAGAAGTTAGAAAATATCGTGAATAGAGAAAAAATGACATGGAATGAACCTCCCCCACATAAGTGCTACATGTGTAATTAGAATTTTAATAATGCTAATTAGTTCCCAAACCCAGGGGATAGTGATGATTATCTATGTCAGCGACCTCTTAACATGAGGTACAAGGGGTAATCTCATGAAATTGTTATTTTTGATGTGGGGTTCGATAACGACATATGTAAAGGTACACTTACCATCCACTATGGAACTTATAATATCATATGGGATTCTAGATCTATCCACTATTTCATATCCAAACAATTTTCTAATGGTGTTATGATTCCACCGAAATGACTAGATGTGGAATTAGTAGTTAAAACCCCTATTGTTTTGATTATTTCATCCCAAGACTATGATTCCTCCTCGGTTAAAGTCTGCATGAATTCGCTCCCTAAAAATATTTTCATTCTTTCTTTGGTTGAATTTGATGTCATCTTAGTCATGCATTGTCTTTCTCTGCATAACTCCCACAACAATCATCAAGGAAGGGAAGTTACATTTTTTATTTCAAACAATCCTTTGATAATCCTTCAATATAATGATAAACATGAACTTCACATAGATTCTACATCCAATGTATGTGTATTCACTCCAATATAAAAGGGTTTTCTTATCTCTGATGGTTTGGGATAAAATATGCATTGATGATATGCCAATTGTATGAGAATTTTTGGATTTCTTTCCAGAATAGTTTCTTAGACTTCTACCAAAACATGAAGTATAGTTCCCAATAAAACTCATACCTAGTCAAACTCTATTTTTAAATACTTTTAATAGAAGGGCCTAATTTAGTTGTTGGAATTATATAATAAACTCTATGAAAACCTTGATAATGTATTCATTTGGCCAAGTGTGTTACCTTGGGGTGGACTCATTCTTTTTGTTAAAAAGAATTATAGATCAATATGACTCTTTATTGATTATAAAGATTTGAACAAGATCATAATCATGAACATGTATCGTCTTCCTCCTATTGATGAGTGTTTTTATCAATTGAGTAAAGAACAATACTTTTCCAATATTGAACTTTTTTTGGATATCATCAATCGAGGGTAAAGA
This sequence comes from Viscum album, assembly GCA_963277665.1. Taxonomy (NCBI): domain Eukaryota; kingdom Viridiplantae; phylum Streptophyta; class Magnoliopsida; order Santalales; family Viscaceae; genus Viscum; species Viscum album. The sequence goes on from OY728123.1 coordinate 1,501,843,636, forward strand.
AGGTGGATATAATGAAAACGGAATTCCATACAAGGTATGGACACAATGAATATATTGTGATGCCTTTTGGTATTACTAATTCCACCACTATATTCAATGATTTAATGAATAGAGTCTTTAGAGATTACCTTTATTGTTTTGAGGTTGTACATATAGATGATATTCTAATTTATTAAAAGTAAAAGTAATATCATTAATATCTCTAGATAATTGTACTAAAGACCCTATGTAAGGATAAAATATATGAAATATTTAAAAATTGTGAATGTTTACTTCAAAATTATTCCTTTTTGGGTCACATAATCTCAAGAGATGGAATAATAGTATATCCATCAAAGACAAAGTTTGTTAAATGATGGCCGAGACTAACCGTGGTGAGTGAGATCTATAATATTCTTGGTTTTAATGAATATTATCAAATATTTGTAGAGAATTTACCAAAACAATCTAATTCTTCGACCATGTTAACTCGAAAGGGTGATAAGTTCCTTTGGATAGATAAATGTGAGGAAAATTTCATGGAATTGAAGAAAAGGATATTCAGTTCACCTGTACATATATTATCCTGCAGTAGAGAAGGGTTTGTAATATATATTTATGCTTACAAGATTGTATTTTGATGTCTATAATACATAACAAAATGGTTATAAATCATGCCTTATAGTATTTGATGATTCATGTGAAAATTTACCCAACTTGTGATTTGGAGTTTAGAGTGCTATTTTTTTCATTAATTATATGGAGGCATTATCATTATGGAGAAAAGTGTTCAATATATATTGATCCTAAAAGTTTGAAATCTATGTTCACATAGGAGTAGTTGAATATGTGGATGATAAAATTGTTAGAGTTGATGAAGGATTATGACTGCCCAATACATTACCACCCTCGAAAAGAGAACTAGTTTTTAGATGCATTGAGTCAGAAGGATAGTGCCAGATTATCCCTGATGAGGATCACAAAATATACAATATTTATGAATTTTCAAATGATAGATCTATAAATCCTGATGGAATGGGAAAATAATACCTTCTCAAATGAATGTTCAACCCTCTATCCAACTAAAAATTAAGGAGGTGAAAAAGGAATATATAGAGATACAATTTAATATAAAAAATGTTCCTATGTGTAACCATGATTAGAATGAAATGATAAGGTTTTGGGAACCATGTATCTTTTCCTTCTATACCATAATTAAAGAAGGATTTATTAAAGGAAGCTCATAGTTATTTATTCCTTATTTATCCTGAAAGTATGAGGATTTATAGGGAATTGAAATAATAATTCAGGTGACATGGACTGAAGAGAGATATCATAGAGTCTATATCTTGTTACATGGTATGCCGACAAGTTAGGGATAAAAGAAAAAAAATCAAAGGGGATGTTGCATCTATTACCCATTCTATAATGTAAATAGGAAGAAATAACTTTGTATTTTGTCATTGGACTACCCAAAAAACTCTAAAGGGTATAAATATATATGGGTGGTAGTTGATCACCTCACTAGGTAAATAAACTACATCATGATCTGAGAAGACTTCTCTATGGATCATCTATCTATGATATATGTTAAAGAAGTTTTAGGATTGCCTGGAGTACCATGTTCTATTATATCAGATCATGATCTGAGGATTCCCTCTATGTTTTGGAGAAGTCTTCATCAAGAATGTGATCCATAAATGAGTTTCATCACTACATACCTTCCATAAATAAATGTTCAATCTAAAAGAAAATTTCAAACCCTAGAGGATATGTTGACATAATGTTCTCTAGATTTTAAATGTGGTTGGGATCAACACCTTCCTCTAGTTGAGTTTTCTTATAACAAATTATTTCACTCAAGCATTTGGATGGAATCTTATGAGGCCCTCCAATAAAAAAATGTAGAACTCCCACATGTCAGGATAATGTTGGAGAACAAAATCTACTGGTACGTGAGATCACTATTGAAATGGTAGAAATGTTTAGAACCATTCCGCATCATAACAAGATTGATCAAAGTCAGTAAAAAAGTTATGTTGTTGACTGATGTCATGATCTAGAATTTGAGGTTAGTGAAAATGTGTTTCTACGAATCTCTCCCTAATATAAGGTCATGAGATTCAGAAAGAAATGGAATATAATCCCAAGGTATATTTGACCATTTTAAATTCTTGATTTTATCTTTATAGAATCCCATCACTAGGAAAATCCTCTAATTATCTATCAAATACATGACGTGTCCCATGTATGTCTCATGAGGAAGTACATACATAAACCTTCACATGTATTGAACTCATAGGTCAAACCACTAGAGTAGTATCTTTCTTAAGAGGAACAAACAATTGAATTTCTGAATCATGGAGAGAAATTTCTATGAAACAAGACCACTCACCTTGTCAACAATTTGTGGAGAAATCACTAGTTAGAAAAAGTTACAAGGGAAATTGATGATATGATGAAGCATAAGTATCCTATTTTTTACCTGGGTGACAAATATTGAGAGAAAATTCATTTTAATATGGGTATAATGTAACAACCTATATTTTTAAGGGCCTCTTTTCAACAGAATTAATTTTACCTGTTCTCTTGCACCATACTAAGTCACACATTCCATCATATGACACCATCTTAGCGTATGTTACATTGAACTAGCTTGGAAAATGTTACACAAAACAATTAAAAGGAATAATTTGAAAACAACACATATAGGGAATATATTACATACAACAACAACTTGACATAATTTATACACAATCCTAAGTTTCTATGAAACATTTTTTTGTTATAATTTTTTAAATGAGACAATTATAACCTATCTGTTAAACTTAGTAATATGAATAGTAATAAAAAATTATAATTTTTATAATTATATTATATAAATAAAACATATTTATAATGAAATTTATAATTTTTAGTAATGTATATATATGTTTACTACTATTAAGATTAAATTTTTATTTCCAAAACAACGTTTGAGGAAATTTGGGAAGCCATACACGATCAAGGCCGAAAGATTTAGGCACAACAAGAAATCACAGATTCATTAATAGTGAGACTAAAAAGATTAAAATTTCTTAATCGATATATCCCCCAATGAAGGGCGTGGGCCTTTTTATCCAGGGCATCTTTGACAAGGTCTTCAAAAAAATTACAAGCGTGTCCCATGTTTGGATGTACTCCTCCGCATTTATTTTTATTTTTTTTGAATCCATATGCTAAAGGAAGGTATTATTTTTAGATCTAGTCCCTTTGATCTTTTCTGAAATAACCTAGAAGGTCTCACTATATTTTTTTTCTTCTCCTTATCTGAGACCATGAGTTTAATGGTCCCTTACTGCATTTCAACATTTGAATAGATTTTGAGCTCTAGCGATTCCTTCCCATGTGTCTCTTCCACCATTCCAAATTCATCCCCATGATGTTGTATTTTAGGATCCCTACTCTTGATTTTTTTTTTCTTTTTTGATGAGCCTTACTATTCTTATTTCCCAACCTGCACCATAGTTGCAATAACCATCACCTTGGCCCTAATGGCAGACCTTATCTCCATCGGCTTCGACAACTTTGAATAATACTTCAAACTACTTTTAATGTTCTTCTATGAAAAAAACATTTAAATTTAGATGAATTTAGAATCATAATGTGATAAAATAATCTTCATTTTTGAATTTGGAATGTTGAAATTATCTTAGGGAAAAAATTCCGTTTTTTGAGAAACTTCAGTTTTGGATAAATATTGAAAAATATTGGATTTTAATTCAACCCTACCTTTTCATATAGACTATTTATAAAGATAATTTATATTTTAAAATGGTTTAAAATTTCATTTAGATAATAGTTTTATCAATAAACCCAATTTGGGTAATTTAAATCAATTTAACCTTGAAATTGAATATAGAAACATTGCAAACTCTCGAACATTTATTTTAAAACCCCACATTTTCGACATGACAGTGGAATTATGATTAAATTAATTTCTTCCACTTTTGTGACTGGAATTTGGAAAAATGGATTCCATATTTTTAATAATAATAATTTATAATTTCTATTAAGGTCAACTATGTTTTTGACTGAAATAAAAGTGAAAGTAATTAAAATTAATTACAACAATTATTGTAAGATTTACCTTAATAAAGGACTAAACATTAAACTTAATGGAAAAACTGACATGTACACTTGTCCAAGATCCATTATATATCCATATTTAGTACATAAACCTTCAATTATTGAGTTTTCTGATTCATTAAGTCCTTTTTACATAAAAACGTGGGTACTCTTAACTTGTTTTCAAAAATGCCAAGTGAGTCCTTTCTCTCCCATATAAATAGACACCACCTCTCCCACTTCCTCACACCACTAAACCCACATAAGATCATAAAATATCTACCCATTTCACTCTTCAATTACCCTTCCTTCACCATTTAATCCTCGATTTGGTTATAAATCCTTCCAATGAATCTTTCTGGTGGATACCAAAAGGATTTACCTGATAAAGATGTAACTCCCTCCCTCAGACTCCTTTATTTTATTTTCTTTCTCCAACACCTCAAATATCATCATTTATTTATTAAAAAAAATTCAATTATAATAAATATAATTATTTTATTTTATTCTAATGGTTTGAACTACACTTACCCAAACTTCCATGTAAGGGGTAACGAACATTAAATTTACGTGTTTGGCGAATTATCGCCTCACTAAATGATGTGACTCATTCACACACTACATGGAATGTATTAAAGATAAATTTCGATAAATTATATTATATATAATAAATAATAATTCTAAAAAAATTTAATATATATATATATATATATATATATTTCATTTTAGTTCATTCTTTCAATACGACAATAAAAACAGAAACAACGTTAATTTGTACGCACAACTTACAGTCTCAAAGAACATTTTATCCCACTTCGTACTTCTATATTCAATATATTACTATAATCAACATATAATGAATATAAATGATATTTATATCATGGTGTTAATTTTGGGAAACATGATATAAATATAATGACCAAATTTTTAACAAAATAAGACACAAGCTAAAAACAAAGAGGATATTACCCGAAGTGGATTTTTAACATAGAATTTGTAACAAGAGGGTAATATATTATCACAATCAAAAAAATATAAGGTATTAGATATAAAAATATGGTTCTATTATCGATTTATAAGGAATAAATGTTTATTATAAATGATGTTTTTACGAGTAAGAAGAGAATCAATACACAAGGTAAAGTAAATTTCATCTCAATTTTTATTTTCATGTGGTACATGCCTTAAACACATCTCTTTCCTTTTTTGGTGGTGTATATACTGAAAATTATTGTATTCTAGGATTATTATTATTAAATTTATTTGTATTTACATATCAATTATATTATATATCTCCCATGGCATTAATGTTTCAAATTTTACCAAATCAGTATGATAGTTTTGTCTCAATTTTCTATCTCTGAGCACATGTTTAGTTTTACACCTACATTTTTTCGAGGTCTATATACATGTATTTGACATGTTATATAATAAATCAATGTTTTTTTATGCTATTTAAATCTTCATGTAATTTCCTTTTCATACATAGATATTATGATCCCAAGTTATAATGTGGTAAAAGTTTATTGAAATAATCTCATTGCTTTTCAATATTGTTTATGTTTATACCCCCTTTGAGGAAATATTATGATAATTGTCTCAAAAATGCTCATTCGTTTCATTATCCAATATTTATTAATGATATATCCATGTATTATTATCTTTTTTTCACTCTTTTCTACTTAAGACAATATATAAATTTTTTTCAATAAAAATATATATGTATCACTCTCTATAGTCGGAAAGCTATTTTATTTTGAAAACTATGATTTTAAAAATTCTTTCTAAACTGTTTTTTGATAATCATGAAGATAATTTTCAAGAAAAATTATTTTAAAAATGTTTTATGATTTTTCATTGTTTCATTAGAAGTTATAAAATATATTTTCAATTAGAATGGTTTTTGAAAATATTTTATTTTCAAAAAATAATTTTTCAATCGAGAAAGGATATTTTCCCCAAGAACTATTTTAAAAATATCTTTAAACATTATTTCCCTTCTAAGATAACATTTTTTTTATGTTACTCATTACTTTATAGGGAATTTATTCAATGTTTCCATTCATATTATTTCTCAAAATGGATTGAGTTTTAATTGAATGATATTTATGAAACTCATTTCGCTTTTGTGGTTTATGTGCCTTTGAAATCTACTTCTATTCACGTGTTAGGATTTTTATGAAATGATTATGAGAATTTTCTCTTTTTTCCATAGGTTATGATATGATTAAATTTTTATAAAACCCATTTCATTTCCGGTGTCATGATTTTATTTTTTTTGATCTTGTGTCACATGATTAATTGATTTCAAGATGATACGGGTGGTAAATATATCTACTTGAAATGCATTAGTTAAAGATTTATATCTCATGAGATATATATGGATGGAATGAGAAATGAACACAGTTTAGTAATATAGGGCAAGAAGGAGAAGTGAACTCAGTTCAGTAATATAGGGCTGGAACAAGGAGTGAATTTGGTTCAACAAAAAACTTTTTCAACTAAGATGGCCTCAACAACAATGCCCTGACTACTATGGAAATAATTATATATGCCCATGTTTCTACCACAATTCCACGTTTTATTCTTATTTTATTATTTCATGGATTATTTTATTTATTAAATTATGATTAATATCTTATAAACTAGTAAGATTAATTCAAATATTTTTTCTAATGATATTTTATATGTAGTGTATGATATTCTATTTTCATTATCATGTTCTTATAACCTTATGATCAATATTATACTTATGTATATCCCTTGTTTACCCTTATTGATCATCTATGGTCCCCATTTTTATGTTTTCTTCCCCCATGTTATGAAGACATGTATTATATTAATGTGTATAAGAAGGGTTATAATCAAGAATATCCTAGGGGATATGATGTAGCTCATTATGTACCAGCGTTTATGTTTCCATGATTCAAAAGGCACTACACAAATATGGTCTTTGGGCATCTGTTTGTATAATGTTTAAAGTATTTTGAAAAAGATATGTAATTTTAATCTATAAAAAATAAAGTATATTATAAATGTATATTTCTAATTCCCTTTAGTCTTTTTTGGATTGTTTCAAGTACCGTTATAGTGGGCATTCTATGTTGGATATTTTCACATTTGTTATCTGGGATGTAGTCAATCATCCTACTATGTTATCACAAATAAAAATTCTATAAATGAATACTTATCTCTTGAACATCATTCCAATTTATACATAATATGAGTGTTAAGGATTCATGTAATACAAATATCAATTATATTAGATCCAAAAATATGGTTTACCTTAAGATTTTATAGAAGTAGTCAGCAAGCATTGGAGAGAGATGTGAGATATAGCACTACCTATCTCCCTTAAATTGATGGATAGAAAAATTGGAACATTAAAACACTGGATGACATTATGAGATCTTGATTAATGTAATTCCAAGGATATTAGGATGAAAACATACCCCTTTTAGGGTTCTAATATAATGGTATTTTCCATTATAGCATTTAGATTCTCTACATGAGGGTCTTTATTGGAAGAGTTTTGGAATCCAATATATTGAGATGATGTTGGATAGATGAAGTTCACAAGTCCTAACCTTTCCTAGGAAATGATGGAGAATGTTTGAACCATTCAACATAATATGGAATTAGTATGAATAATATATTATATTTTTGAAGAAAATGACTAATGAGATATAGATTTTCAATTTGGTGATGATGGGTTTCTCAAGATATCTCCATAGAATGGGATTATGATATTTGGGAAGAAAGTAATGTTTAGCCCAATTTGAGTCAGTCCTATAGAGAACCTTTTTTGAGTTAGATTTTTAGCTTATCACTTTTTAATCCATCTTGATATCTCCCAAGTTCATGATATGTTCCATATATTGTATTTAATAAAATATATATTTTATACTTCACATATACTTATCTAGGATGTTGTACCATCATAGAATTATATCACCAATGAGGAACTACTAGTGGAGATACTAAATCTAAGATAAAAAGTGTTGCGAAGGAAGGCCACCCATCTAGTCAATGTTCTTTAGAGGAATCTGAATTTTAATGAAGCTGTGTGGGATCTTGAATAAGTAATCATCCAAAATAACAATAAAATTTTCCAATCCAAGTAATAAAATTGTGAGGATGAAATTCGTTTTAAGTTGGGTAGAATGTAAAAACCATAGATTTTAGTGAAATTTACATCATGAAAAAATGCTTCTGATCTAAAGATTTATCAACATGCAATGGAAACCCAAAAGGAAAATGATATATTTTATTAAAATAAATATGAAAAAATATAATTTATTTATTTAATAAGTAGGTATAAACAGTTATATCCAAATTATAAAATAGAGGTCAATTTTGATATTGATTTACCTAGTAAATCAATGGAGATAAAAATATATTATGCCTAATTTTTTTTTAAAATTATATTTTTTTCATGTGATAAGTATATATATTTTGGGTAGGAATAATTTTTTAGCAACAATTTAATTAGAAGAATTTAAAATATTTCATAAACTTTTTTCTGAAAAAAAGAGTTTCTTCAATATATTATGTTTTTATTTAAAAAATAAATTCATAAATTTTAGAAATTAAATTATAAAAAATTAACTTCACTTTTGGAATAGACATAAAAATATAATCTTATGATTAGTTTTCAGTGATTTTCTAAAAATAATGATTCTAGGGTGAATAGTGCAAGATACTATTTTTACAAAAACCTAGGAGTTTATGAAATTGTTAGTAAATAAATATGAATTATGTATTTAGAAAATCAATTTTTTAAACCAAATATTTATTTAATAAGTGAATTTATAAATATAAAAATATTTAATTGACTTTACAAACCTATATTTGATATTATGTAACTAAAGTTACATTTTTCTCAAAAAACTTTTTTATTACCCAATACATTTATTATTTTAAAATTAATTTTCGTCTCTATTAAATGTGAAATTAATAAAATTTATTTCAGATTTATAATTATATGTCAAAATTTATTTAATATTGACCATTTAACTTTTAGTCATAAAGGATATATCACCTAAGAAAAAAACCTAGTTTCCATGGTTAAAATTAATGTATTAAAAATCATTAACCAAAGGGGTCAATGGGCTAACATGTTAAAATATTTTATTTAAATGGGTGGTCATGTTTTGGTTTGACCAAAATATATCTAGACTTAGTTATGTATTAATAAAAATCTTTTGGAATATGAAAAACATGATCTTTTCTTATAATAAGAGGTTATATTTACAAATATATCATTCTAACCACTTATAAAAGAGGCCTCTCACCACCCCATAACGATCACTCAAAAAAATTATTATTTAAACTCTAACCTTCCTTAATAGCATAAAATCCTATTTAAATACTTTATCTAATATGCATTGGATTATATCCTAATATCTCTATTTCTAAGGAATCATCCATGGAAAACACTCATTTCCCAACATTAGTAATCTTCTTTTTCCATAACATTTTTCCATTTCGATTTTACTTTTATGAACATAATTTTCTCATCCCTATATAATTAAATAATTAGTAGTTATATAATTAATGTGATTATTATATGGTAAAAACCCTTAACCACATTTCTTATATTCCCATAAATAAATAGAAAATGGTATTCATCCACATGTGTGGACTACTACCACAATGAAGGGAAATTTGTTTCCCATACTATTATACATGGATGGTATTAAGGGAGAATTTAATATATAGGTATGTTAATTATAATATATTTTCTGTTAAATAATAATAAAAAATATTACTCCTTTATTTCGTTGTATTAAAATTAATCAGCATCCATGTGCACGTGTGAACTACCACCTTCATGGAATGATGGATTTTTTTTCACTACAGCCATCAGGGATGGTTTTAAATTATAATTTGTGAATATATAGGATCTATAGTTGTGATATATGTCATGAATTTTTTTATTAAAAGATAACTCAATAATTAATTAACATTATAAGTTATTCCAGTTATATTTAAAAATAACCTGAAAATATTTTATCACCAAAACATGATCTGTGAATGATGAGATTTTTTAGAATAAAAAATATGGACACCACTATCACAAAAATGGTATGAAACAATCGATATTAATAATAACCAATATTTTAAAAAATTATAACAAAATAACACACATGAATGGAATTAATATAAATAAATATTATTGAAGTAAATGTATAAGAATAAGGTTCTAAAATAAGTGATTAAGATAGGTTATATTTTTTGTACATGATTGTAGAACACTTTCATCAAATGTGGGGTAAAGGTAAGGGATTTTTGTAACTCAAACTTATTTATTTAAGATATAGGGTTACTTATCTATCATTTTACATCTAAGGTATTCATGTTCATCTATTTATTAATGAATATGATATTCTCTATTATATATCTCCTTAATAAATGAGTTTTAATTTTTATATATTTCCCTAAATGAATTTCTATTTCATAAAATTATAATAGGTTTAGAATAATTTCATATCTTCTTGAAATGATTATCATTCCTATAAATCTATATTTATCCTTTATACTGATGTATTTATTCATTATTTAAAAATAATAATATGTTTTAATTAATGATATATTCATGCTTTTTCATTTCATTTTTTTAAAAAAAGTGAACATTATTGTCACTCTTTATTGAGAGGATTTTATTTTGAAGACCAATAAAGACAAAGAATGAAATTATATTTCATATAATTATTTTCCACTCTAATTTTGTTATTTGAATTTTTTATATTGTTTTATCAAATATTTAAAACACTACATAATAGGGTTTTTGATGTCTTCTATTTACAAGATAATTTTTTTTAAAGTAACCAATATATTTAATTTTTAATGAAATTTGTTTCAAACATTTTTTGAAGTCTTTTGAATTTTCACCTACATTTATTATAATATATTTATCTTATAAAGTAATGTTTTATCACACTCTATATTTTATCATGAATAATTACTTTTAAAAAATTAAACATTTATTGTCCTATGGTCACTTAAATTTTGTATTATTAGTTTTTATCCTAGAAAATCTCACGAAACCCATTCTTTTTACATAGGTTATTTATTATATGATGATGAATGATTTAATGTGGCACAAATATGTATTCATGATGATGGTTGGGGTACTATATATCCCTAAAATACATTGGTTATGTTATTATATCCCATGAGATATTACAATGTGAACATGATTGGGTTTATTCATAAAATCATAGCATGTTTGTGTTTGATCACATTGTTAAAGAGTGGACATGATTGGGTTTGTTCACATATTAGGGTCATGATTGTGTTTACTCATAGATTTTACCTATCATTATGGTTGTTCCACATTTTAATGTATTTTTTCATGTTATTCCTTATTTCCATTATTTTCAAAATGTATATGACAATCCATCTGTTAATGATATTTCATATTCTTGAATTATGCTTCCATCATTCCAAAATATTGAATTTGTATCTCTTCCATGTTTTTACTATATTAGTATAATGATAACCTTTTTTAATCCTGTATTCCTATGTTAATATTATCTTACATAATTTAAGATAATCATTTGTGATCATATTTTATTTTTAATTAGATATTTTTCCTTATTCATTTGTTGACATGTTCATGATCTAGAAGATATGACTCATTGATGAGTTTCCCTTACTGGGTATTTGAGCTCACTGATTTATTATGTTTTCTATTCCCTAGGTTATAAATATGATAATTACATGTGAAATTTTTTTATGTAATTATTTAGTTTCATTCCCATGGATAAATGTTCTTATGTATTGTAAAATAAGTCATTTATTTAACTAATTACCTAAGACATTTAACCTTCAGTGTTCACAATTGTGAAATAACTCTTAAGATAAATGATTATGGATGTTAAATAATGATGTATTCTTGTTTCCTATATTGGGTCCATATATGCACATTCTTTATATAAAAAATCAATAACTATGAGTAAATCATGAAATAACTATTAAATAAATAGAAACTTCTAATATTTCGACATAAGATATTCATTAATGACTAACACATAACAGAAGGTTTACTATAATATCTTATAACATAGATAATAATTAATCACATACCATATTGTAGAATTTAAAATCATTATATATATTCAATAATATGGAATATATATATTATTTATTATATAGAATTTACTTTAAAATTTTTATATTTTATGAATTATAAATATTTTATCATTCAATTTATATTATGAAAACAGTTAACATATTTCAAAAATCACCTACCTAAAATTATTTTAACAATGATCAAATATAACTTAAAAACTATTTTGATGTTTTTTAAACAATATCCCAAATAAGGTACATAATTTAAACATTTCAAAGAAACTGTTATGAACAATTTATATTATGAAAATATATATGCATTATATTTAAGCCTTATTTTTTGAAAAAAAATAATAACTCTTTATATAATACCCTTATTACTTGTAAGAAAAACAATTTACTCATAAATAACTCCATAAAATTTTGTGAAAGTTATTTTTTTAATATTAATTATTAATTATATTTCATATTTATTAATAAATGTTTCATAAATATTAATTAATTAATTATAAACAATTTAAATTTATTTTATTTGTAAACTAATTATAAATTAAAAAATATCCCATAATTAAATTTTATTATTATTTATAATAAATTTATAATTTATTTAATTCAAATTTATTGAATTTTAAGAAAAATAAATTTTTCATCATCCATCATATTTTTCAATTTTTCTATAATCATAGAATATAATATAAATCTTAAATTCTAATCCATACTACATCCTAGGAGATGATATATTGGTCATGAAATGAATAAATATTAATATTTTACCATCGATAACCTAAAAAAATATTAAATTAAATAATATCTTACCCTTGACATTTGTGTCATCACGTATGCCATTATATGGTATTTTATGATGGACATTAATATAAAATTATTATTTCTGTTATCTAATTTTTTAAAAACACATGCCCTAGTCATATATTATTATATCTTGATATCATATGCTGTGGTTAGTATGAATCCATTGATTTTTTATTGAATCGTGGATTATAATATCACACTATCACCTGTTACGGTTCTATATTTCAATAGAACAGAGTATATCACATTTTATTTCATGATTTCAATAGGGAATCTGATATACAAAATGTTTATTTCCCATATCATTTCAAGAGTATAAATCCATGGATTTCTCTAACACCACAACTTGTTCTCTTTCATGGACTAAACAATTGGGGGCCACCTTACTAGTGGAAAGTAAATCCACAACTACCGCAAGCCTGGATCCATATGTCAGGGGTTGGAGACAAGTGCCTACAGGCATAACTATGATAGGAGGCCTATTTCTATTTTACTTGTACGCATGAACCCAATTTCCTTAGTAAAAAGATTCATAAGAATAAATATTAAATATAGTAGCATCTAGAGTACCAACCATGCATGTAACAACATCTAGGTAATACAATGGTATGAAAGTGTAAAATGAAAATTAAAGTGGAAAAAAACACACCCAACCAAAAGAAGTTCCCAATATAAAAATAACTAGAAAATTAAAAGTTGACTGATCTCATATCTAGATATCCAAGTCCCTACAACCATACATGTTCTAATGCACCAATGTATCCCTATAATCTTTTGAAATCACCAATGACCTTTCCATCTTCTTTATATGACATGAAATGTGTAGGAAAATCCAATGAAGGGGCATGTATATACATACCTAGTAGGACACCCCAAAACTATTGGAGAGATATGAGGGACACAAAAGATGTTGATAGATCAACCCTTAGAAAGAAACAAAATCCAACAACAAGGATATATATATATGTTCTCATAAATGAAACCCAGACAAGAGATAAATGGAATATTTATCTCATAGCTCAGCCCGTGGAAAGATTCATCCAGTAGTTCCAAAGGTGTCCATCATTGATGCCCATCTTCTCATGTGTCTGTCTAATGAGTTACTGTGTGATGGCTTTCCACTCCACTATTCCACAAAATCATTGTTTATGAATCTATGTATAGATAACCAATGGAATGGTATGACAAAAGGGTTCTACTCTAATGATGGATAGAGGACCCCCACCCCCCAGACTATTAGGGGGTCCACTCTATGGATATAGGACTCATCCCATGTCCCAACAGAAGGATTCCATTTTATAGATAGATGACCCATTCCATGACCCAACAGGAGGGTCCCACTATGTAGATAGAGGACTCATGACCTGACACAGTAGGAGATTTTTACACTATTGATAGAGTACCCATGCCTCAATATAGAAGTATGGTTCCACTCTCTTGATAGAGGACCCATTCCTTATCCTATCTGGAGGGTTCCACTCTATGAATAGAGAACCCATTCCATATCTTAGAAGTTGGGTTCCACTCTATAAATAGATGAACTCTTCCCTCTCCTAGGAGGAGGGTTCCACTCTATGAATAGAGAACCAATGTCATGTCCTAGTGGGAGGATTCCACTATGTGGAAAGTGGACTCCTACCCTAACAGAGAAGGAGGGTTCCACTCTAGGGATAGAGGACTCATTCCTTATCTAATATGTTGTCTTCTACTCTATGGATAGAGGAGCCATGACTTGTCATAGAAGGAGGCTACCACTATGATTATGCTTTTCAATCCCTTCTGTCATTGAGCATTTCCTAAACAAGCATCATACTCATAACATATTTCATTGTATTTGAAAAGACACTAAAACGGTTGCCAAAATGTTCAATGTAGAAAATCACTCAAGATAGCATAGTCGCATACCACAATATGAGTTCAAAAAAAGGATATACAAGGGGATAAGATTCCTAAAAATTTGGTACATGGTGAGTAAATGGTCTACATTATGTATGGAACGCTGAAATTTTCTAGTTGTGTTCTTTTTAGAATATATATTTATAGTAATTTTTCCCCACTACGTGTGTAAGGGGACTACATAGTGTTTCATGGACACCTGGGGCCGAGCCATGTTCTTCTGGTTGTGCCTACGTACACTGGCCATGTGCCAGGACACGACATGTTCCAGGCTGTTTCCATGTCCATTTACTCCTAGATTAAACACTAGACCACCAACACCATGCCACATAGCGTGTGGGGATTCCATTTAATGTGTGACACTTAAATTATCAGGAAACCCTAGCCTCCACAACTGGGTCACTACATAGCATGTGTTCATTAGACTAAATTCCATTTAGTCATGTATTACATTGATCTCCAGATCTACAATGCAGCTTTCCAATTTCAAGATTCCACTAAATGTCACATTATTTAACCACCCTTAATCAGTGTAAAGTGTCTTGGTCTATGATTTTATACCCACATTGTCTGGTACTTATGCCTCGATCCATTCATACGAATCCATATTCATCCCATGTGGCTCATGGAACCTTCAGATACATCATCACAACTCCAATACATAGTGGAATCACTCACATCTTCAAAAATACCCCAATCCTTCATCATATCATCAAACCATCTATCACAAAAAAAACAACCATGAATATTTGGGGTTTGATCACTCTTGGCGCCACTCGAAAATGTCCAACTATGGCCCCATAGGCCTACGACAACGAAAAAGAAGAAAAATTGGGAAAATAAAAAAAATTAACAATCATTTCCAATAATTATTCACCAATTAATATAAATTTGGGATATCCAGGGTGAGAAACATGGAACAATAGAGATAAATTAAATAAATAATTTAAATCCAATACACATGATCATTGTATAAATTTATTTAAATACAGGTCAATAAATAATTTTTTGGTCATGATAAATATTTTAATAATAAGGGACTAATCCAAAAATGATGATTCCTACCAAAACATTTGATAAATCCTAAGAAAATAATGTGTTCACTAATGATAGGGATGATCTATTATATATGATGCACCTCGATTCTCCTGGATCCAAAAGTTTTTCATCATTCTATATAAATCATCCAACAAAGAATAGTGGGATCCACATCTCAATGATCCAAAGGTTATGAAGATAAGCCTATATATTCTCCATAAATTAATATTGATAGAAGAAACCAATTTAAGTCATTTAATGAATTAATTAATTAATTCCCCAAATATACCCGTTAATGGTTACTTTATTCGAACATCTCATGCTGACCATCTTTAGGATTCACCTAGGGAAACATCCACACTCCAGATTCAACCAGAGTCTCATAATTCCATTTAGAGACTCCACTTAGGATATATCCCATTTTTATGAAAAAATTGTGCGCATGTAATATTTTTATAAATTAATTATGGTTACACTGGGGCTCAGAATCATTCGTCATTCAGCACCTAGCTTCAAAACTATTCCTTGATATATTACAAAGTCATTCAAGGAAAAATTAGTGTGCCTAAATTATTCCCTCTTCATTATTTTTTTCATAAAAATTAAAATCCTAATAAAAAAGATAGAGACACTAAGCTAGAATATGGCTCTCTCTCTCTCTCTCTCTTATGATCTCTAATGTGTGCCCCCATATTTCCACAAAATAAAAACCAAGGGAATGTTCCATCCATGAAATATCCTCTCTTATTTATCCTTGACCTCCAACGGTTGATCCATGAATGTGGATTCATCCTCAATGTCTAGATCACCCCATTAAAATAATGGGCATAGGATCATGTACATATTTCCTCTACTGTGAATCATTGAATACGTCACGAACCTAATCCAATTGGGGAAATAATGCAAGGTAGTAACCAAATTTCCCAACAATTTTCGAAATCCCAAATGAACTAATGAACCTTAGAAATATATTTCTTCCCTTTAATAATTTTCACAGTCCTCATCCTGGGGTGAATCCTACCAAAAAAAATTGTATCCATTATTTAACTCCAAGGGAATATAACATCGATATTTATAAGATTTATTTCTACTCTAATCTGACCTCATCTGTCCATGGATCAATTAGACCTTCCCCATCATCATTTGCACCATCTCCAACCCCACAAGATATTCTTCCCTGATCTCAGTCCGGAATAATGATGACTTGTAGGGTCTCCCAAACATGGCCTCAAAGGTCATCGTGATGATAGTAGAGTGATATATATTTTTATAAAAAAAAATCCACCATGGGTAAGTTATCCACCCAGGTTGAGCCAAAGTATAACACAGAATATTTCATCATATCCTCCATCACATGGATAGTGCACTTGGTCTACCCTTCCATATGGGGGTGAGAGGATATGGTTATACTCATTGGGGTCAAAAATTCCTCCTACATTCCTCAGTGCAACTATAATGTCAAACATGCATCAATGTTATGGATAATCAATGAGGTTAACCCCTTATGGTGAATGATCTACTGCACATAAAACTACTTCAAACTCTGTAATTAACTCTACCCTTAGTAGCACGTAATTTCACCAACATCATAAGTTGGTAAACTATTACCCATATAGAATCATGTAAATTCATTTTCCATGTAATATATGTCACTTAGTACATGGATATGTCATCGCATTTCTACTTTGCAATCTCTAGATGCTACGACAGCCCTGTCGGAACATGGTGCTAATCCGTCACCATTTGAGATATGAGGAACTGAGAGAGAAACTCATATATGCTTCGGCTCATGATATCCCACCATAACTTCCACTTATGTTCTCAATACATCTTACCTACATTGGGATGTATAGAAAATGTAGAATCACCAAACTCCCTCATCACCTCCTCCTGCATTGTGACTGGGGCCATCATCCATCCCTAGAAAAAGATGATGTGATTCCCTATCCCATAAAGTACATGTGATGAATCTCTTGAGGATATCTAGTCACACATGACCTTAAAATTGATCTATCATAACTATGACCCCCCCCCCCCCCACACACACACACTGAAGAATGGGAGGGTTCAAATCCATCGAATGATGAAAATTATCACCCTCTTCCACAACTAGGGTCAGCTTAAAGCGAGCCAACAACTCAAGAAGCCTCCCTGAATAGTCAAGGAAGAGACTTCCTACTAAGGAATTATTCCACCATGTTTCTATTCCTAGAATTATAGACTATCTCAAATAGATAGTCCTGTAAGAACTCAAACCAGTTCTTCTATCTTATGTTAGGTATCTCTACATGAATACATACCTAAGACTTTCATGGTCAGAGTAAATAATTAATAAATCTCATAGAATATTGTGCATCTATATCCTCATATCAAATAATACATTTTCAAACATTAGGTTGTGATTCATGTAGTTTTTTTGTGGGGGGGAATCAACAGCCTTGACCCATATGTGATAACTTCATTCCTCTGCATCAACACATAGGTTATCCTAGATCCAGAGGCTTTGCAATATACTATTTCATCCACTCCCTCCTTCGGTAGCCTTGAAATAAGAGCACTCAACAACCTCAGCCTCAACTCCTCAGAGGATCTTTGGAAGCACTAAACCTAGGGAGGATAACCTTTCCATGTTAGGGAAATCAAAGGGGATACAATCCTAGATATTTTTTCCAAATGACACCTATAGAACCATTCCAAGACAAGATATTTCTACACCTCTTCCATGTTCTTGGGTGGATCTTAAGGAAGCACTACATTAATATTCCTCAACCTCACAGCTAATCTATGCTCACAGATGAAATTCAATAGAATTTGAACTTTATGGATCTAGAACTGGAACTTTGGGAGCATACAATAAAGCTAATTATCCCAAAGAAAATCTAAGACCATCAACATATGATCAGTGTGCTCTTCTATGATGAAAAATAGATGAGTGTGTATTAAATTAATAAAACAAAAAATAATTCCACGTATGGATGTATTATCATATTCATACAATACCTCAACATGGTGGGGGTACAATTCACACCAAAATCGATCACCATAAACTCATCGTGTCTTTAGTGACATTGGATTGATAGAATCAGAATATCAGCCTAGAAATATCTCAACTGGAGGTATCCAGTCCTAAGATCTATCTTCTGGAACTAAATTTTTCCTCGAAAATAATCAAAGAGGCCATAAATCCTTGGATATTGCTACAATTTCTTTTTCATTCATTTTTTAGGTGATGATATTCAATAAATACCTGTAAGCTCTCATCTTTCTTTTTCATGAATAAAATTTTAGCTACCCAAGGGGAAACACTATGTGTGATGAAACCAATTTCTTGAAGGTCCTCCAACAATAATCACAGCTTCCTAATCATGGTAGGGTCAGTTTGGTATTCCACATATGATTTTAGATTGTTCATGGGGTGATATTTTGTGAAACACTCTATCTACAACCATGGAGGTAGTCTCAAAATGTCCTCTGGAAATACATCCATATAATTATTCATGACTTAAATAATCCAAATACTCAAAAATCATAATACACCAAGGGATAAATTCTATAACTAATGGGTGATGGTTTGTATCTACCTATTCAAAAAAACGAACTATCTATTTCACAATATCTCTTTCACCCAAAAAAGATATCCTCATCCATTATATCTGAAGGCATCTGACTCGTCTATAGGAACAAAAAATCTAGGAACTAACCATGGAGATCCAGTTCATACCCAAAATAAAATCATATTTCCTAATTTTTATGATGAAGAGGTCACATGATAATTTCTCTCCACAAAGTAGTTTCTCACATTTATAAAAGATAAAAGATATCTAAGATGCATACCCCATAAGAACTTCGAATAAAAGTTTTTGGTCTAAAGTCTGAACTGGGAGATCCAACTCACACACCAGAAGTAAATAGATAAATAATTCAATCACACCTATGTATTATATTACTAACAAAATATTATAATGAACATATGTTGTACCTCTAAACATATCATGAGCAATCGATTCATATGCCAATATAACTTGTATCTTCCCAGGGTCTTTACTGCCAACTCCCTAAGCCTTATATGGGTCATGTGGTAGTTAACAGATCTCAAATAATCATCCACCACCCACATATCCTCCTCCTAGAGCTCACCCTTCTCTTTTTCCATCATTTCCTCCCTAGGGGGAACCCTTCCCTCTCCTTGGAGATCCATGATCATGGCACCGCTGCATCCTGGGCAATCCATCCATTATCTACCTTCCCCACTCAACATGTCAGCTCAAGAAATCTCATTCTATGTGACCTTACCCATCACATGTATAACATTTCCCCTCTTCGGGGTTCCCTGGTCCTCTGTGGGGTCCCAAATTCCATACATCCATGTGCCCCAGTCTGATCGTGATAATATCTATTATGCTAAGATCCTATCTAAAGATGCCTACTACCTGCTATAGATGACTTATCCTTATGATGCCCCCTACTAGGTCTATCTATATAGAATCCATAAAATAGAAATATGTCACTCCCCATTTCCAACTCTGACACTCCATAATATGTTGGAAAGAATTGGGGTAAAATAACAGAATGTATATCTTTGCAATGACCCTGCTCATTCATCCGCAGCCGGATGTAGTTGTCCCAAATCATGTCGAGGTATTACCATGTACGGTCAGTGAACCTCATGGATTACTAAAAAAATGGCCATGCCTCCCAATCATAGATCTAGAGGATCCTAAATCCAAAATGAGAATAACCATGGGGGTAATGATCCTCACAAAACAATAACTAGAAGTTATACCATGAGAGTGTCAACTCATCATACAACTACATGACTAAGGTCCCACAACCCCTAGATACTCCATGGAAAATGATGGTAACCAATATAACCATCTAATATTTTGGGGTTTTTATAATCTTGAGAACTCATATCACCGACATTATCCAATCATCTGTTGCATGGGGATCTATCTCACAACAGAACCACAATGATATCTGGTTCTAGAACTCATGGACTACGCTAAGCATACATACATAATCATCCAAATTTTCTAGAGCAATCTACTTCTCAACAAGATGTGGGGATACTCCATGTCCTCCAGGAGGAAAGATCATGTGTCATGGACTTTGATTTAATGCCTCATCCCTCATCAAGTCTTTGTCACGATCCTCAATCATTAACCTATATGTCTATCTTTTTGGAGGAAACCTAAAAATTTAATCAATATATACCACTATCAGATGAGAATATATATATGGGTAGTTGAATCAAGAAGGATTTTCAAAAGACTCCATCCAATATGACCCATTCCCCCAAATTTCCCTTAAAATGTATTAGTTTGATAAGTTGATATGCATGTAGTTAATGTCCTGGTGAATGGATTCATCAACCGCCACACCAAAATTGGGTTCCCTAGTCTAAAAGCCCTACTTTATATACTATGACACTATTTCTATAAGTTCACAACCAAACCTCACAAGGGTTCATTACTCCGAAAATCTCTAGAATTTTGAACCACCATTATTACCAATCTATCACAACCCAACTCACTAGGGAAGACATGGTCGTCAGAAGGTCGAGCTATAACTACCTCAAGACTACCTATATACTCTATGGGCGGGAAACCAGTACAAAAAGTCATAAAAAGTATTGGAGGATATGTCCTAATTTACATGTATGCACACACCCAACCATCTCCATGTATAAATTCATATGAATAAATATAAAATTAAAAACAATCTAGAGTAAGAACCATGCATGTAATAATATATAGATAAAATAAGATAAAACGTGTAATAAGATGAGTCTATGTGGAAAATACAAACCCAATCAAAAATATATCCCATCCTGACAATAAATGAAAATGTAAATTATGGTAGATCCCAATTCTATATATCCAAGAACATACCACCATATGTAGTATAATACACCAGGGTATTCAAATTCCTCTTTGAAATATCTGATCACCTATCTGTCATCATCATAAGACACAACTTGTATGGGAAAAGATCAGGCATGGGAGAGTATATACATACCATGTAAGACTCCCCAAGAACTGGTGGGGGACTAATGAGAGACACAATTGTTGGATACAAATGAACTCATACCGAGAAATGAAATACAACAACAAGGATATATATGTGTGTGCTCAAAAAATAAACCCAGATGAGAAATAAAGGGGATCTCCATCTAACAGCCTAGCCTAGGAATAATTTATTACTATTTTTCCAAAGGGCTACATTATTGACATCTAGTAGCTTGCATGTTTTTCAAGAGAGTAACCATGGGAATCCACACCTCACCACCACGACACATAATCAATGTGTATTAATCTCTAGATAAAGGAACCATGCCTTGGTATAACAGGAGGGTTCTACTCTAAAGTTGGATACGGGACCCTCTCCCTAGACCATTGGGGGGCATCCACTCCCTTTCCATATCACAACAGAAGGGTCCCACTTAGTGGATTGATAACCCATTCCATTACATATATGTAGGGTTTTAATATATAGATAGAGGACCCATTCCCTGATACATCAGAAGGGTTACACTCTATGGATAGAGGACCCATTCCTTGAAAAATAAAGAGGGTTGGAATCTATGAATAGAGGAACCATGATTTAACATAGTAGGATGGTTAAACTTTGTAGATTGAGAACTCATTCCCTATCATATGAGGAGGGTTACACTATATGAATTAAGGAACCATGACTAGTCCTATCATAAGGGTTCCACTCTTTGAATATATGACTTGTGCCCTCTCATAGAAGGAGGTTTCCACTCTATGGATAGAGGACCCATGTCGAGAAATAATAGGTGGTTTCTACTTTATGGATAGACAACCACTTCCCTATTTTAGAAGTAGGGTTTTTCTATATGGATATAGGACCCATTTCCTATCCTAGGATGAGGGTTCCACTATTATCATCATGCATGATCACAACTTTTTTCAAGTATCCCCTAAAGAAGAGTCACACTCAGAACATTCACATCACATATCAAAAGCTACTATATATTCCAATATTGTGTTCTACATGAAAAAACACTTAGGATAGACTACTCATGGTCCAAAATCCAAGTCAAAAATAGAAAAAAAATTAAAATATTCCCTAAAAGGAAACATAGAACATGTAAGGGATCTACACTGCATGTGGCCCCTCTCTTTTGGTAGGTCGTTTCCTCATTGATACATGGATCACTGTCCATATAGCCTCCCAAACCTTGTCTGGGGACTACATGGCATGTCTCAGCCACTAGGGTCTGGTCTGTGTGCATCTGTTCATGCCCTTTTTCCTTTTACATGTGATAGTACATGACATTTATCTAGCCATGTCTGTTTCTATGTACTTTTTCTATACACGTTAGTTAGCCAACACTGGGTCACATGGCATGTGGGGGTATCACATGACATGTGATACTTATCTCACACAAAAACCCATGTTTCCATAGCTGGGATACTACACAGAGTGAGTTCATCAGACTACATGTCATATAGTTGGTATTTTCACATATTCTCTAGATGTGTTACCCAACATCCAAATATACAACTTCTTCCACAAATCATGTCATTCTACAACCCATAATTAGTAGAAACCTTTTTTGATTGATAATTATATCCAAAAAGTAAAGGGATATCATGTCTGAAGGACCCTATGTCACACTGATAGGGGGGTGAATCAGGGTGTCAACTTTTTCTCCTCTTTATTTGATCTTGTTCCCATGTTTGTAGGAACTTGTTTAAGCTTTTATGATGGATATGTGTAGTAATTGAAACATTCACATAAGGACACCACAAAACATTTTACTTGGTTCACCACTAAGGGCTAGTCCAAGGAGCATACTCCAAAAAGTTGTCGGTCGTACCTAAATCCACTAATCTTCACTGGCTGTGGATTACAAATGTTCAGGCACAATCAATCGGTCTGAGGCACAATACCTTTACAATGGTTCAAGGATATCTCACTGCTTCCCTCAGATCACTTCTGTTGACTCCCCGCGGCTCACTATCTTGGATAGAGTCCCAACTCAGTTTATAGACTTGAAGGTCTCTTCAACAGATAGACATGAATTTTTAGTCTCCTATTTAGCATGAGACTATGCTTTCATCAAGGTTCAGAGTTGATTCTATTTTTAGTTCAATCCTTCTTCTTTAGTGAAAATGACTGAATGCACTAGATCCTCTTGTCTTTGATTTCCGGAATCACAACCACTTATGTGATTGCTCAATAAATGAATCTCACCTTACTGGGCATCGTTAGAATCATTTCTCCATGTATGCATGAGATCATGCATGTATCATTTATATTTCCTCTTCACTTCTCATGCACATACTTGATTTTATTTAAGTGAATTTTACGTGTGCATGTGCATGCGTGTCATCATGCACCCTTCTCTTCTTATTTTTTTGTGAAACCTCAAAAGGGTGTATGTCTTGGTGCACAAAAAAAAGACTTCTCCCCATGTCTTCATCTTTTCTTCACTTGTGCACACACTGCTTTTAGTGCATGTACTTTTTCACATAACCATGAAAAAAGGGCCCCTTAAAAATTATGCACATGCATTCATGAATGCATTCCCTCATCCTTATCTTCACATCAAAATAAGACCCCTATAAAATAGTGTATATTCAGGGCTCAACCTGAGGGTATTCTTTTTCGTGTGAACAGAGGGCTTCACGGATCTCTTGGCACTCAAAGTGATTTTCTTCACAGAACCAAGAGGGTTCATGAGCCTTCTTGTCAAAGTGCACTACAAGGGTGCGTAGAACCATTTTGTGTGCTTGTGATACAACCTTCGTGAAGCACAACGATGGTTTGGGTAAACCTGTCGCACGCCTGCGGTTCTCTATTACACAGAAGTTGCAGATCTCTTCCTTCACGCAACCACGATGTCTTGCAGGAGCCGATTCTTCGTGAAGAAAATAGATGACACGTAGCACCTGTCGAAAGCTTGCGGGATCTCTTCATTTCATAGAAGAATGCTCCTGGTGCTCTTCCTGTCCTTCATGAAGTAGGGTTCCCGGAGTTGCTCTATTTTTGAAACAGGAGCACTTGAATGTGTGTCAGGCCGTTTCTCTTCTCCTCGGGCTCTTCATTTTATAGGCAAGGGTATAGATCTATTCCGTGTTCAAATCCCGTGTGAAAATCCCTGAGGATCAGGGCTTTGAATGCATGTGATCCTCTCTTTGAATATCTGAGATCTTTGGTTCTTGGAACCATTCAAATCCGTGTCACAGATATGTCGTGATCCACGGGTATTTCCTATTCATCATGAACTCTTATCTTCTACATGGATTCAATATCATGTGTATGAATCTCGCTCGAATCCTCGTTTAAGATTCAAACTCAAATCCACATGGCCTCAGAAACTCCGTTTGCCTCGTCAATCTTCGAAACTTCGGTTTGGCACATGCATGCAAGTGAAACTGTATGCTATGTATTCGATTTCTCCATGAAATCTCAATGAGCTCGAAATGATCTTGAATGGTGGATAGAGGTATGAGATCAACATTGGTCAGAGCCCCCATATCACGGATGGCGCTCAAAGGTGGCTGGAGGTTGAAGATGACCCTCGGTCGAGGATCGGATGGCTCCCGTCCTACGGAGGCAGCTTAGATGCGGTGGAGGGCCGAGATAATAACACAGGACGCGGGATGAGGTGTGCGGTCGAGAACTATCTCGAGATCAGATGAGCGGCCAGGATTTCCTTCGTGTTTATCAAAACGCATCCCACATCGAAATGTGCCGTATTTTTCTCCCATTTTATCAATAAGCTCCTCCCAAAAGTTTCTCAGAATTCTCCTCTCCATCCTCCAGTGTCTCCCCGCACCGGTTCTCTTCAGGCGTGCTTTGGCGCCAACCTGTGCCTCCTGCGAGCGCACTCTTAGCGCCTACTATGCATCCTACGCACGGGGTTGATCACAGTGCACGTACTTCGGGCTTATACATGGCCTTGCTTCTCACAGGCTAGCTGCGCTAGCCTCCTCAAGGCATGGTTGACCTGGTGTTCTGCATATGCTAAGGGTTGAGGTCACTGATTGGCCAGTGGGTTGGAATATTTTGTTTATATGCCAAAACAAAATCCATTTAAGTACCTGGCCATATTTTCATAGCCTCCTTAGAATTAAAAACCCCTCATGCCTCTCCTTCATGCCATTTTTCCTTTTGGACTATTAATTTCAAAGAACACCTCATCATCTTCTTTCTCCATTAGTTTCGGTTTTGGAGAGATCCTTGTTCATTGAAACTCTTTGACAACAAATACAACTCATTCAGAAGATTGGGTCCAACAATCTCCCCCTTTGTTTTTGTTGTCAATACTCAAAGTTCATTCTCAAATTAATGTGTCAATGTAAAATATGTGAATATTTTCCCCCCTTTATCTTTCACCTTCACTTCACTTTCTCTCCCCCTTATTGACAAGAAATAAAAATTTCATGGAGAAGAGTGTATCAATCCATACTTGATAAATGTGTCATCTATCATTTCCCTATAAGTCTACTTGAGTTGTGCTCAGTGTAGAAAACAAGAGGATTTGATTTGGACGACAGAGTTGTCTATGAGAACTCATATACTTGTCATCAATGGTTTTCAACTTTTATTCCTAGGATAGATGGTGTGAAAATAAGACATCCTGAAACTCCTTTTCCAATGATCCTAAGACAATCTTCATAGTATAGGAATTTTATACCAACTGGTGTTGATGCTGATTGAGATAGTGAATCTGGAAGCTTTTTCATGTGTCTTCCTATCAAGGGAACACTTTTCAGGTTCTCCCCCTAAGAACATGCTTCACCTTCAATCCCTTGCATTAGAAACAACAATGAAAAACAAGTCTAGGGAATAAGGTGGATCCTCCTTGCTTCATTAATGTGATCATCAAGGTTGAGATGTTTTTCTCAACCAAGTTGTTCCATCTGATTTGGTCTTCATGCTTACACATCTGGGATTTTCTCTTGGTTTTTGTTGTGACAGCATGGATCTCTTCACATTATCATCTTCTTTCTGTGGAGAATCTTTCTTCTTACCATCCTTTATTGATGATGCAACATTACTTCTCCTTAGGAACACTTCTTGCTCTGGTAATAGGGTTTGAAATCCTTTTCCAATGTGACCAAGCTTCTTTCATCTCTCACACATAGCATTTTCAATAAATGAGTTGCCTTCAACATGTGGAATATTCTTTTTTCCCCTTGTACTAGCCTTGGCTTGAGTTTCTTCAGTCTTTCTAATTCATTCCATATCTTCAGGCCAGATGACTTGAATATCATGAGGAATAGAGTTATCAATTTTGGGCCTTCTGTATGGCTTCTTCTAAGAGGCATCCCTTTTGGATGATCCACCCTTGGCATTAGAATCCAAGGCATCCTTATACTTCATTCTTTGAATCTTCATGGAAGAATTTGAATTCAAAAACATTTCCTGATTTCTTCTCAATGAATCTTCTTATTTCTTAGCTGGCTTGTGTGGTCTTCTATTCTTATCAGCTCTGGATATCTGTTGACATAGGCATACACATTTCTTGTGACCACTCCCATTGCATACATCATTAATGTTGTCAAGCATTCCAAATTTTTTTGCAGTAAAAAAAATATTCTGGATTTGTGGATGTTGTTTCTTCTTCTCTGGATTTCCCCCCTTGATATGGGCTTTCTATGTGTATTTTCATTCAAGGTATTTTACCAACAATCCAGTGCACCATGCCCAAATCTATTACAACACTATCATTGACCAACAAACCATGATTTTTTTCTCTCTTCTTTATAAGATTGTTGAGTCTCCTTCATGATATGTTGTACTTTATTGGGGACTGAAATTTCATCTTCTTCTTCCTCATATCCCCTTTCCTCATCCATACTTGTTTGGGATTTTTTATCCACCCTGCACTTTTTTTTAAAAAAATTTTATAAACAGTAGTACAATTTTTTTTGGATGGTACCTTCAATTTCGCAGATACATGTGATTGGTCAATGAGTTATGTCTTGATCTTTTTATCACATGTTGGATTTATTTTGACATTAGAAACCTCAAATGAGCATTGAGTATCAACATCTATTGTTTTCTTATTCTGTGATGTCTCGATATCTATCTTCTCAAGATAGGTCAACTGTGCTTCCAATTCCAGAGATTTCATATTGAGGATGACATTATGGTCTTCAATCAAATTCATCATTTCTTCACAAGCCTTCTTCACTCTTTCAGCCACATATTCATGCATCATTAATTTTTTTTGTAATAATGAGTCAAGATCTTTGAATTTCTTGGAAGTTTCTTCAAAATATGAACTCTTGACATTATTTCTCTTCTTAAACTCACTTTCAAGTGCATGGATCTTTTCTTTCAGAGTTTTGTTGACTTCAACTTTTTCTTCAAGGGAACTAAGTTGTTTGGAGAGCTTCATACATTCCAGAATTTTTCATTCCAATCCCTTTTCCATATTATTATCTTCCCTTTCCAATCGAGTGGTCTCATCTTGTATAGATTGAAATAGGCTACAAATAATAGCAACCCTTTCTTAAAGAATATCATGCAGATATGTTTTGAATTTTTCCTGAAATCATGAAATAGGGGTGCCATTCTATCCTCTAGAAGAGTCCTCTTCTTTAGATATGAGGGATTTCTTCACCTAATTCTTATATTTCTTTTTTATATTTTTTAAAGTGTTGGTGGATATAGATTTCTACTCTGAATCTTCATCAATACTTCTCTTCATTGTTGACTTTACGAAATAAACTCATATCCTATTCTGAATAGAATTACTGAAGAATATTCACCAAATGGTAACCTAGCTCTGATACTAATTGAAGGAACCTAGGTCACCCTGAGAGGGGGGTGACTCAGGGTGTCAACTTTTCCTCCTCTTTATTGGATCTTGTTTCCACATTGGTAGGAAATTTTTTATGTCTGTATGATGGATATGTGTAGTAATTGAAACATTCACAGAAGGACACCACAACACTTTTTACATGGTTCACCACTAAGGGCTATTCCAAGGAGCATACACCGACAACTTGTTAGTCGTACCTAAATCCACTAATCTTCACTGAATGGGGATTACAAATGTTCGGGCACAGTTACTTGGTCCTAGGCACACTGACTTTACAATGGTTCGGGGATAGCTCACTGCTTCCCTCGGATCACTTCCGTTTACTCCCCCTGGCCCACTACCTTGGATAGAGTCCCAACTCAGTTTATAGACTTGAAGGTTTCTTCAATAGATAGACATGAAGTTCTTTGTCTCTTCTTCATCATGAGACGTTTCTTGCATCAGGGTTCAGAGTTGATTCTCTTTTCAGTTCAATCCTTCTTCTTTAGTGCAAATGACTTAATGCACTAGATCCTCTAATCTGTGTTTGCCTGAATCACAACCAATTATGTGATTGCTCAATAAATGAAGATCAGCTTAATTGGCATCGTCAGAATCAGTTCTCCATGTATGCATGAGATCATTAATGTATCATTTAGATTTCCTCTTCACTTCTCATGAACATACTTGATTTTATTTAAGTGCCTTTTATGTGTGCATGTGAATGTGTGTCATCATGCACCCTTATCTTCTTCTTATTTTGTGAAACCCCACAAGGTTATATGTCTTGGTGCACACACACAAGACTTATCCCCTTGTCTTCCTCTTTTATTCACTTGTGCAGACACACTACCTTTAATGAATGTAATTTTTTACATAACCATGAAAAAAGGGCCCCTTCAAAATTATACACATGCATTCATGCATGCATGCCCTCATCTTTAGATTCTATTCAAAATAAGACCCCTGTAAAACAGTGTATATTCAGGGCTCAACCCAAGGGTATTTTTTTTCGTGTGAGTAGAGGGCTTCACGGATCTCTTGGCACTCAAAGTGCATTTCTTCAGAGAACCACAAGGGTTCTTGGTACTTTTTGTCATAGTGCACTACAAGGGTGTGTAACACCGGTTTGTGTGCCTGTGATACAACCTTCACGAAGCACAACAATGGTTTGGGTAAACCTGTCACAAGCTTGCAGTTCTCCATTACACAAGAGGTGCAGATCTCTTCCTTCGTGAATCCATGGTGGCTTGCGAGAGCCGATTCTTCGTGATGAAAATCGAGGGAAAGTAGCAGCTGTTGAAATCTAGTGAGATCTCTTCATTGCGGAGAAAAAGGATCACGGTGCTCTACCTATCCTTTATGAAGCAGGGTCACCAGAGTTTCTCTGTTTTTGAAACAGGAGCACTTGAATGCGTGTTAGGTTGTTTCTCTTCTCCTCGGGCTCTTCCTTTTATAGTCATGGGTAGAGATCAATTCCTCGTTCAAATCCCATGTGAAAAGCCGTGAGGATAGAGGATTTGAAATCCTGAGATCTTTTTTTTGAATATCTGATATCTTTGGTTCTGTGAACCATTCAAATCCATGTCATAGATATTCTGTGATCCATGGGTATTTCCTATTCATCATGGACTCCTATCTTTGTGCATGGAGTCAAGATCATGTGCATGAATCTCACACGGATCCTCGTTTAAGATTCATAATCGAATCTGTGTGGCCTTGGCAACTCTGTTTTCCTCAGCAATCATCAAAACATCGGTTTGGCACATGCATGAAAGTGAAAATGCATGTTATGTATTTTGTTTCTCCATGTGATCACAATGAGCTCAAAATGATTTTGAATGGTGGTCGGAGGTATGAGATCGACATTGGTCGGAGCTCCTGTATCGCGGATGGCGCTCGGAGGTGGCTGGAGGTTGGAGACGGCCCACGGTCGAGGATCGGACGGCTCCCATGCTACGCGACGCAGATTAGATGCGATGGAGGGCCGAGATAATAACATAGGACGCGTGATGAGGCATGCGATCAAGATCTCTCGCGTGATCAGATGAGAGGCCAGGATTTCCTCCACGTTTTTAAAAACGCGTCCCACGTCGAAATACGCCGCAGTTTTCTCTCGATTAATCAATAATCTCGTCCAGAAAGTAGCTCACAATTCTCCTCTCTCTCCTTCGGTGCCACCTCACACCAGTTCTCTACGGGCGTGCTTCTACGCCCACATGTGCCTCCTACAGGCGTGCTCTTAGCACCTGCTATGCATTCTACACAAGGGGTTGATCATCATGCATGCACTGCGGGCTTATACAAGGCCCTATTTCTCATGGGCTAGCTGTGTTGGCCTCCTCATGGCACGTTTGACCTAGTGTCCCGCCTATACAAATGGTTGATCATCATGCATGCACTGCGGGCTTATACAAGGCCCTATTTCTCACGGGCTAGCTGTGTTGTTGGCCTCCTCATGGCACATTTGACCTAGTGTCCCGCCTATAGAAAGGGTTGAGGTCTCCGGTTGGCCAGTGGGTTCGCATATATATATTTTTTATAAGACAAAACATAATCCGTTTAAGTACATGGCCATATGTTCATAGACTCCATAGAATCATAAACCGGTTATACCTCTTCTTCATGCCATTTTTCCTCTTAGACTATTAATTCCAAAGAACACCTCATCATCTTCTTTCTCTATTAGTTTCGGTTTAGAAGAGCTCCTTCTTCATTGACACTCTTTGACAACAAATACAACTCATTTCAACAAGGTCATTATCCATTCGCATCAATCCATATGTGTCGCATGTCACTCGTGGCACCTCCTACTACCTCACTATATCTTTGATCCTCATGGAATCGACTGAATCCTAAAAATATATAAATCTATCCTTATATCATCAAACAGACCATCACATATAAATTTTCTATGAATCAAGGGGTTAGATCACATACGAATCAACCCATAAATGTCAAATTGTGGCCTCATATGCCAATGGTGAATAAAAACATGATCAACTGGGGAAAACACACAAAAAAGGTAAAATAATAAATGGCCAAGAATTCATGTAAAATGATTTCAAATTGGCGATTCTGAGGTGAGAATCATGGAACAATGGGGATAATTTAAATAATCAATCCAAATACAATTCACTATATCACGTGAATGGATTATTTAAATAAATATCAAGAAATAAAGTTCTAATCGTGCTCAATATTTTAATAATACGTGAATAATACACAAAATTAGGAGTCCTACCTTGATATTTGATCAATATTCAGTGAAGAACATGTTCTCCAACAGTAGAAAAATGATTTTTCATTTTCTTTCCTCGATTCATCTATATCTGAAATCAGATCGTCATTTGATCTCAATATGCCAAAAAGATAGGTGTAAAACTCCTATAAACACTCCTAGGATAATTATTATAACCCCATAGATTTAATAATATATCATATTTTTAGAGGAATAAAGTTTAGGTCATTTAATTAATAAAATTACTAAAATTACCCACGAATGACTCCTTTATCTGAACATCTGTTGTTGAACAACATTATGATGCATGAATGGTAAATATTGTATTCAACTATGGCCTCAGATATCCATTTTGAGACTCCACCAATGAGATATCCCATTATTTCTGAAAAACTATGCTTGTTTAACATAAAATATATTGAATATTTTTATAAAATTAATTCTGGGAACACTGGGGCTCGAAATCACACATCAACTCCATGCATTGATCTGAAAATATTCTATGATACATTTCAAAGTCTTAAAAAGAAAAAAAGGTCACTACATTATTCCCTCCTTCAATATTTTCATCCTTGAAAGGAAGAAAAAAAATGGGGATATTGTTCATGCATCTAGCTCTCCCACTCCCAGGAGCTCTCATGCATGCACCAATGTTGAAAAAACAAATGAATAAAGGCAATGGTATGTCCATAAAAGATATTCTCTTGGTGATCCTAGATCACTAATTGTTACTCCATGAAGGTGTCTCTATCCTCGATGTCCAACTCTCCCCAATCAATAATGAGTGTGGGATCATGCATGTGTCTCCTTAGATGTGACACATGAAAGATGGCTTGAACACACTCCAATTTTGGGGGTAAGGAGAGGTGGTAAAAAATATCTCAGACCCTCTACCTGATCTCGAACAGCCTGATTAACCACAGGGATAACATTTCCCCCTATCCAAATTTTTTCAATCCTCATCTTGGGGAAACTCACAATAAAGATTAGTCTCCATTCACAAACTCTAAGGGAATATAACTTCGATATTCAAAATATTTCTTCCTACTCTGGTCTTCCTTCATTGGATCATGAATCAATTGGACCTTCTCTATCATCGTATGCACCATCTCTATCCTAAAAACAGATACATTACTGATCTCAGTCAAGAATAAGGGTGACCTATAGGGTCTTCCTTTTAGAACCTAAAAGGATTCATGCTAATAATATAGTGATAGTTATTATCACAACCAAATTCAACCAATTGTAAGTGATCCTCCTAGCTCCAACTGATGTATAACAAACAAACCCTCAACACATCCTCTTATTCTTGGATAGTGTGATTGGTCTTCACATCCCTCTAGGGGTGAAAGGTTGTACTCATCCTCAACTAGGTGTTGAATTCCTCTTATAGGCCTCTTTAGAACCGTGATAAGTACTGCACATCATGATCAGACAAAAAATTCAAGGTAACCCCATGAAGTTGGATGGTGTCCCACTTGTAGAACTTCCCAAAACAATCCACCAAACCCTATTTCCCCATAGAAAGGATGTGTGACAAAATCATAATTTGTTAAACTATTACCTACATGGAATAAAATACTCTTGATGTTTGTGAAATCCCTGTCATGAATCCTAGGGATATTCCACCCCATTTCCACTTTGGTATCTCAAGAGACCTTAAAAACCTATTGGAACATGGTGATTTTCCTTCACCTGTGGACATAAGAGTAACTAAGAGACAAACTTGACCATGCTCTGCCTCAAGAAAACCCATAAAAACTCCCACTAAATATCTTGTTAGGTATTTTCTAAAAAAGGAGATATAAAAAGTATTTGTGTTGAAAACCCTCTTCACCTCCTCTCACATCCTAAATAGGACCATTGCCCTTCCTGAGAATAGGATGTCAAAATTTCCTCCCTAAGAAAATACAAATAGTGAATATGTCGAGGTTATCTAGTCACATAAGACATCATAGTAAATTGTTTCAAACTAAAACCACCTCATATGATAAAGAATAATAGTTTTCCACACTATCAAATGAATAAAAGTTTCTCCCTTATCCAAAACTAGGGACAGTGACAAGTAATCCATCTTCTTAGACCCATCCTCTAATAGGAGAGAATGGGACTTATAGATAAGGTAATCAGCCACCACATTTCCCTTCCTAGAAGTATATAATAACTCAAGGGCATATTAATATAGGATCTATAACCAGTATCTCTACCTCAGGTTTAGGTATCTCAGTGTGAATACATACCTGAGACTCTAATCATCTGAGTAAACAAAAAATCACTAACTCAGAAGATAGTTCCTCTACATCCTCATAGAGAATAATACTGCTACCAGCTCTAGGTCATTAGTTGTGTAGTTTTTATCATGGGAACTCAGCTTCCTCAACCCATAAGAGATCATTGATTACCTATTAATCAATATGAATTTGAACCCAACTCTAGAGTCATTAAAATATACTATGTACTACATGCCTTCCTCCGGTAGTCTCTAAAAAGGAGCACTCGTGAATCTCAGAATCAAATCCTCAAAGGATATCTATAACTACTCAATACCGGTAAAAAGATTCCATTTTCTAGTTATGGTAGTAAACAGTGATACAATCTTGGATAATTCTTCCTCAATCCTCCTAAATTACTCTTCCAGGCCAAGAAAACTCTACCCCTCGAACATGTTCTTAGGTGGCTCCCAAGAAACCATTACATCAATATTCCCTGGTTTAATAGCTAATCCATGATCAAATATTACATGACCTAGAAAGTGAAAATAATGGATGCATGACTATAACTTCATGATATTACCATAAATATAGTGCTCCTAAATCAAGTCTTGGACCATCCTGAAGAATATTGGATGCTCCTCCTCTGATTTAGAATAGATGATTATGGCATCAATGAAGACAACAGAAAATCGGTCCAAGTATGGGTGGATGATCTGGTTTATCAAATATATAAAAACAATGGAGTCATTTGTTACACCAAAAGGCATCACAAAAAACTCACAGAGATTGTATACATAACTGAATGCTAGATTCATAATATCAAGCTCATGAACTCTCAACTGGTGTTAGCTAGACCTGAGATTGGTCTTCTAGAACTATCTCAAACCATAAAACTTATCAAAGAGGTCATCAATGCGTGGAAAGGGTTACTTTTTTCTTTATCATGGTTTAGTCCATGTGATTGAAATCAACACAAATTCATGAGATCAAGTATTTTATTTTTATTTACATATTAGTATCTTCCTAGGGGATAAATTGGCTATAATGAGACACTTATCTCAAATGTTCTCCAACTATAAATGCCACTCCTGAAACACATTAGGGTCATTATGATATTCCATATAATATATAAGAGTGAAATTGTTGTGAAATTAGATGCAAAACCCTATCTCCCACCATAGAGGTTGTTCCAGAACATCCTCATGGAAGATGTCCATATAATCCAACATGATTGACAGAATCGAGATTCCTGAAGAGCCTATTTTTCTAAGAGATAATATAACCATCAGTTGGGTAATGGGTTTCATATTCCTACTCCAAATACCCACTTGCTCTGTCATGAGATCTATCTCACCCATAACGGAGACCCTCATCACATCTCTCTGAAGGTAGCTGACTCTTCTATAGTGACATTGAATCTCACCTAGAAACATAAAAAATTGTTCACGCCCAATATGACATCATATGATCTCATCATGATGAAAAATAGGTCCATAATAATACCTTCCAAAAAATAGATAGCCTTAACTTTCAGCATAGAAGATATAACAAATAACCATTCCTTGTAGGAACCTCAAGGAAAGATGTTGTTCTAAAGTCTCATCCAGGAGCTCCAAATCTCACACAATGAGTCAAGAGATTAAGTAATGAATTGAAAACATGTCTACTAGTAAATAATCAAGAGTATAATAAACACAAATCATGCCTATAATAATATTTTGATTTTCTAGGTCATTATCCTTTAGAGCCTACAGCTCCCCACAACCCCAACCACCAGCTCCCTATGTCTGACATGGGCCATCTGGTGGTGGTGGTGAAAGGAATTCATAACATCCTCCACCCCCCACAACTCCTCTTAGATCACCAAATTATTCTATTCCAACTCTACCTCCCTGGTAGAAACCCTACACTCACTTAAGAGATCCATTATCACAATGCTACCTCTACTGCGAAAGTCCATCAATTATTTTCATGTCCACCTCTATATGTTATGTTGGAAAATTCATGCCATGTGTTCTCACTCATCACATGTATAACATCAAGTCTCTCTAAGATTACATGGTCCTTTTTGTGGTTCCTACTAAATATGACCTTGTTTCTAAGTCTAGTCATTATAATATCTCATGCGCAGGGATTCATTGAACTGGATCATACTATTTAATATGGAAAAACCACCCCTATGATACCCACTGTCTGTTCCAGATGCATGGAATTCCATAGACTAGAAGATCTCTATCAAAAAATTTCACTCTAACACTCTAGAATATGTTGGAATACATTTGGGTACCACACTGGCATGGATATCAATGTGAAGACCCTTCTCAAACTTCTGCGTCTAGAAGTAACCATTCCAATTCATTTTCGAGGGAGTCCCACATAAGGTCGGTGAAACTAAAAACATATAAAGAAACTAACATCCCTCCGTACTATAGATTGAGAATTTATTGAGTCCTGAATGAGCACAATAATGATGGGTAATACTACGCAAAAAATATTTCTTTTATGTTGGGATATGAGAGTGGTGACTCATCATTAATCTACATGGCTAAGCTCCACCAGTGCTCAGTTACTCCAGAAAAAGGATGGATTCCAACACATCCATCAAGTCTGTTGGAGTCTACACAAGCCTAAAAACTATGAACACCGACTCTTCCAATTCTTTGATGCCTAGGGATCTAGCTAACCAATAAACCACAGTGGCCTCTGGAGCTAGAACACATGGAGTGTGCTAAGCCTTATCACATCTTCAGCCTTCTCTACTAGTATAACCTATTGCTCAATAGTTTGAAGTGTTTTCACCTACCTTCATAGAGGAAAGATCACATGTCATGGTCCCCGAACTGAGGCCTTTTCACTCCTCGGATTATCATCATGCTCAAAAATTAGTAAGTTGGCTGGATCTCTTCGCGAAGGATCCAAAAACTCTAGTTGAGATGTATGATGGTCATAGGATCGTATATATATATATATATATATATATATATATATATATCTATGTGTGTGTGTGAAGATAAATGAATTAGTAAAATCAAAACACTCAATCCTATATGTTGAATGTACAAAATTTTCCTCCAATCAATGTCATGATATGTTGAGTTGAAATATAGGTGGTCAATGTCATTGTGAATGGATACATTATTTACCTCACCAGTATTTGGTTCCTGGGCCTGAAATATATATTTAAGATACTTCGACCCAATTTCCCTATGTTGCCAAAAAAATCACAAGGGTACATTACTCCAAAAATCATCCCAAGGTTAAACCAACTTATATGCCAATTTTTGATGACCTGACCCATCGAGGCCAGCCTGGCTAGATGAATGACAAGAAAAAACTACCCCAAGCCCACCACCATAGTCTAGGTGATAGAAAACAACACGTAATGACATAAATAGTATGGGAGGCTGTTTTTAAATGTACCCGTTAGCACACATCCAATCATCTCTATATAGAAATGAAGAGAAATAAATAAATAAGACATTCACATCTAGAGTAGTAATAATGAATGTGACAACCTCTAGAGAATACAATTACTTGGTACCATAATATGAAAAGTAATGGAAAAAATAAAAACCCAACTAGAAATATGTATCAACATAAAAATAACTAAAAAAGTAAATTCTAAGAGATCCTAACTTCAGATCTCTAAGACCCGACCATTATACACAGTCTAATTCTCTATGGTGTCTCTATGTTCCCTTTAAATATCGACTGACCTATATTTCATCTGTATAAGTCATGACACATGTGGGAAAACCCAATTTGGAGGTGGCTATATACATACAATGTATAATTCCTTGAAAATAGGTTGGGCAGAAATGAGATATAGGATATAAGTATACATCTCAACACATAATAAGAAATAAAATCCAACAACAAGTATATATAAGTTTTCATAAAATAAAACCAATAAAAGGGAAGCGGGATCTTCATCTCACAAAAAATACAAAAAAAGGGTCTTCCAATAGTTATAAATGGGTCCATCATTGATTACAATCATCTCTTGTGTATGCACATAGAGTAACCGTGTGATGAAACACCTCAAAACTAGGTCACATAGTTGAGGTTTCCCAATATCTATATATAGGACACATTACCTTGTGCGATGGAGGCGTTCTACTATGAAGACGGATAGAAGTCCCACACCCTAGATAGTCAGTGGGGTTCCATTATATATATATGGTACCCATTCCCTATATCATTAGGAGGGTTCCACTGTCTGGATAGAGGACTCATTCCATAACACAACAGGATAGTTTCACTCTATGGATAGAGGAACCATGCCCTGACATAGTAGTGGGGTTCTACTTTGTGGATAAAGGACTTATTCCCTAACAGAGAAAGAGGTTTTTAATTTATGGATAGAGGAACCATTCCCAAACATAGAATTAAATTTACCCTCTATGGATAGAGGACGCATTCCCTCTCTTAGTTGTAGGGTTCAACTATAGGAATAAAGGACACATTCCATATTCTAGTAGGAGGGTTAAACTATGTGAATAGAGGACCTTTTCCATGTCCTAGTAGTAGGATTCTACTCTACAAATAGATGAACCATGCTCAATCCTAGAAGGAGGGTTACACATTTTGGATAGAGGAACCTTTACATGACATAGAAGGAGGGTTTCATTCTATGGAGAGAGGACCAATTTTATATCCAAGTAAGAGGGTTCTACTCTATGGATAGAGGGCCCTTGCCCTATCCTAGCATGAGGGTTACACCCTGATGATCATGTTTGATCGCTGCCATTTTCGAGTATCACATAAAGAAACCTCACACTCAGAACATCTCTTATCATTTCTCAAAATCCACTATAAAGGCCACCTACATATTCTGTGTGAAAAAATACTTAAGAAAGGCTACTCACTGGACAAAATCTGAGTCCAAATGAAGGATATTCAAGAGGTGTAAGATTACTCAAATGGAATTGCATGACATGTAAGGGCTCTATATGGTGTGTGGCCCCACTCCTTTTTCTGGGCATGTCCTCACCAGTACACAGATTACTATCTATATATCCCCACATGTCATATTAGGGGAATACATGGAATGTCTCAAACACCCAGGGCTGAGTCATGTCCTTATTTCCATACGAATATACATTGTCCATGTTCCAATATATGGCTTTTTTCCTTTCCATTTCTATGTCTACGTAATCCCAAAGTAAACACAAGGCCTCTCGCACTAGGTGACATGACATTTTTGAGTCCCACTTGGCATGTGATACTTAACTCATTGGGAAACCCTAGTCACTGTAACTAGGTCACTACATTGAATGTGTTAATCAAACTATATTCCTATTAGTTGGGGTTTTCAAAGAATCTCTAGATCTATTATGAGGCCTTCCAATCTGACACATTTTAAAAAATTAATGTTGGTTGAACACTCGTAATTTTTTTAATCCTTTTACTACTAATGATTTTGGTTTTTTAATGGTTTGAAATCGGGTCTCGACCCACTCACATGATTATGTACATGCCTCTAATCACTCCAGAATCCTCATACTACCACGCAGAATCTCTGATCTATGGTGAAATCACCTACATCCCCCAAAACACCTTAATCCATCTTCATATCATCATACTTACATTTCACAAGAATAATCTTCAAATTTGGATGATTCGATCGCACTCAATCCTACCAGGAAATGTCAAACTACGACCCTGTAGTCCAAAAGCAAAGATCATGAAAAATTTTGGGAGAAAATCACATAAATAATGCTGAAAATTCATCTGCCAAGATTTATTGTATAACATATATAAATTGCGGATATATAAGGTTAAAAACTTGGAAAAATTGGTAGAAATTTAATAAACAATTCAAATATAACACGTGGGATATTTTGAAGAATTAAATTAAAATCAACTCATGAAATAAGATTTTGACCATGCTCAATAATTTAATCATAAGGTAAAAATACAAAAAGGATGAGTCATGCCTTGGTATTTGATCTATTATTTGTATATAACACATTTTTCAGTACTGGGGAATATACATTGCATTAATTTTGTCTCGATTCACATTGATCTAGAAGCTCATCACTATCCAATCTCAATCCACCAATGAAGAACTGTGTTGTCCTCCTCTAAATGATATTAGGGTTGTGAGGATATCCTTAGAGATTCACCATAATAGTGTATTTGTAGAGGAACCCAGTTTAGGTTATTTAATGAGTTAATTAAATGATTTAATTAATTTATTCAATAAATATTCCCACCAATGATGGCTTTTCTGGAATGTTTGCCACTCACCATCGTTTGGTTACACCTATGGAAAATCTCCCTCTCCATATTCAACTGTGGTCTCAAATTTCTATTATGAGACTCTATTTATGATCCATTTCATTTTTAATAAAAATGATGTTGCCATTATATGAGATATAATTAATATTTTTAAAAAATAAATTCTGGGTACATTGGGGTACGGAATTGCATATCTTTTCAGTTCCTTACTATGAAATATTCATTGATATATTTTAAGTCTTTTCTAGGAAAAAGGTGGTCTCTAATATTACATAGGGATAAAATAAATCCTATTATAGGTATTAGAAATAATTAGTAATCCCAATCCAATATTAACATTGTAATGAACCAACTAGGGTCATTTATCCATTAGATTCCCATGTTTGGCCACCACATACCTGAGGAGTGTTCCCAATCACCCCGAGTTGATGAAAGTCATCAAGGGTATCATATATAAACATTGGGGATATTTTTACCCTAGTCGAACTAAATAAAAACATCCAAATAAGTCATAATAATAAAATTACAAGATTCATTCTTAGAGATATCCCATCTAAATAAACAACCAATCTTTGTAACAAAACTACAATAGAAGTTTAATTAAAAAGGATTGAAGAATCTGATAAAAATATAAATCCAACCAATTAGATGAAACCTAATGTCTGATCCCCAACTCTGTGTGACTCTCCAGACACCACCACCATCCATACAATAACTTCTCCCCATGAAATACAGAACCAAATCCAACCATAAATCCAAGACATTGTAGAACCTGTATATAAAATGAATACAACATACCCACAAATGTGAGTATGTAGTCTGTGACCCAAATCCAATAGTATTCCATCATGATTTTGATTCATTCATTTTATAAGATAAAACAGTGCCACTTGTTTAGAAATAATATAAAAAATAGGTTTTCATTTTCCTTTACATAATATAGGAGTAAAAAATAATGGAACGTGCACCTTCTCAAATAAGCACTTTTATAAAATAATCCATGGACAGGTTTAAAAAACCATGCCATAAGAAAGTGAAGCCCATTTATCCTTAAAAATACCACACATTTGAAAAAAACCCACATATGGTTTAAATAATTTAAAATAAATTCCAACCAAGAATTCCACTCTAAAACCCATTGCTCCCTAATTCATTTAGAATCCTTTCAAGATCCAATACAAAGGGAAATAATGAAATAAAGGAAACAATAATGAAACACAACAATGGTAGGTTATAAGTAAATCCAATAAATTAATGGAATAAAACTAATCAATAATAGGACTAGAATAAAATTGTATCAACACATCAAAAAATTCTAATGAATATATAGACACCAAACATGCCAATATATATAAAAGGGAATAAAATATGATACATAGTATTAGGAAACACTATGGGAACTAACGAGGTATCGCAAGATGCATATTGGTGGACCTTATACTGATAGCGTAATGGTAAAATATCAGTCAATAAAATCTCTCTAATAAGTATCCTTAATTAAAACCCTCAATCCATTAATACACATAGCTTGTGGGACTAGTTAGTGCTAAAGATCAGATAGCTTATCGTACCACGATTCACTGCTTTATTACACCCTTACACCACTGTTTTATACTGGTTTTGTAATGAATATTTCAAATATAATAATAAATAGAAATTACAGTTTAATTTAATGAATTAATGTTTATTACTATTTAATAGGAAAATTTTACTTGTTTAAGTGTTTACATTGTAGGAGCAGGTGATTCGGAGGGCCCACGATGGAAATCAGGCAAAACGGGCCAAACTGCGCAAGGGCCCAAGCATTTATGTGGACAGAAATATATACTTTGGATACTTAGTGCATTATATTGGGATAAAAATTGTTGTATGAATTTAAAAATGTGTGGGATACATTTATCTAGAAGACCATGGAGCCCAATTTCTCCATTTAAAGGCCCATAATAGGCCCACAATGTGAAACAATTCTGGTCGAGCCAGATTAGACGACCCTTCTTTATTTGGCCCAAAACTCGGGCATCGGAGATCCAATTGGGATTATTCCACCTCACATGGACAGATAACTTGATGGTCCACCTATAAAAATAATTTCAAGGCATTGTCACACGTTTATTCAGTCAAACTGCCGGATAAATATGGTGTAAAACTTCTGCCCTGAATAGTGACCTAGTCTCTTAGGCACTTGACTTCTTTTGTGGAAAGTGTGATTTGTATGTCCATAAAAACACCTATCACCCCCATTCTCTCATGTTTCACGACCATGGGTGAAGTTGAGTCGAATTGGAGAGCTTCTTTCACCCATTTCATATCTCTTATCCCTCATGTACTTCTACGTTTCATAGTGATCATCTTGGGGGGTGTCCATTGTTGTTATCCCGAGTTCCACATTTGTAATCTTCATAAGGTAATTTAATTTCTAGGTTTTTTTATATTGTTCTTAATTTTTACCTTATGAATTTTTGTTTATTCGGGTATGGTCAAATACAAATCAATGGAACAATAATCCCGGTGCTTCCATGCATAACTCGGATCTTGTGATGTTTTGAGTGTGTTTGCCTCTTTTCTCACCTCTTCTCTTTCGTGAGTTTGATTTTGGATTGACTTGTTTGATGATATCCAAAAGATATAACCAATTAATATGCATGTTTTTTTATTTAGATCAATTTTGATAAATACACAAATCTATACATCTCATCACGTTGTTGATGTGATTCCTTGATTGAGTTTGGTTCTTACATCGACATAGTTTTATTGATTATGAGTGGTCGCAGATAATCAATATCCTTGATCGATCAAATCATAGGTGGTAACCTAGTATGAACTCACATACTACATGTTTCAATGGTTATAAAATCAAGTAATAAATGATCCTTCCCATTCCCTTGAGAGCGATGATGGATTGAGCATCAAGGGACACTTACCCAGGTTGATCACGATT
This sequence comes from Viscum album, assembly GCA_963277665.1. Classification (NCBI taxonomy): domain Eukaryota; kingdom Viridiplantae; phylum Streptophyta; class Magnoliopsida; order Santalales; family Viscaceae; genus Viscum; species Viscum album. Next base: position 1,501,886,964 of record OY728123.1, read on the forward strand.
TCTCCAACCAGTTTCTCTTACTTACTATTATAGTTTCAATTGATATTTTAAAATAATATAACCCCCAACCACTTAATTTAATTTCAATTTTTTTATTATAATCATAACCTTCTTTTGAAATTAGTGATCTAAGGCTCTATCAAGAGATGACCTAGGGTTCCTGCTATACTGCAGAAATTCTAGTAAAACTTAATCTCTAATTTGACGCGCTCGACAACGCGATCAAATTTTTGCGCCACTGCAGGGGATCCAAGATCATTTATTTCATTTTATTTATATATTTCACTTATTAATCAGTACTCTATTCAATATCCCCCACCCATGTTTTTGTTTTATTTTTTGTTTGTTTCTTTTGGGTTTTCTTTCACTCTATCTCTCTCTTCTTCTTATTTTTTCTCTATCTCTCTAATATGTAGTATAAAAGTCTATTTTATATACTCCTTTCATTTCTTATGTTTTTTTTAATTTTATTCACCTTCCATAAAACAAAAAAAGAAATAAAAAAACAAAAAAACAATCAATCAAATTGGACATTGTTATTGCATGACCAGATCTGGAAAAGAAACACAACTCGAATTTGACCCTAAAATTGAAACGTCACTCCACTCAAAAACCAGTTTATATAGAGTAGGACTATCATGTAACATTGAGGAAACCCATTTGGAACCTCAAGTGGTCTTAATCCAATCAAAAATTGAACCAAATCAAACCACAGGGATCAAGGTTACAAATAACTGAGCATTAAAAGAACGTACCACCCCAGATGTGGAGTACCAACCTGTGTAAATCCAATATCCTGTGGAAGCGGACAATTTTGAGCTAAGATCATGCCTCATACACCTCCTTCAAAAATTCCATGGTCTTCCTAGTGAGGACCCTCACAAACATCTTAAGGAGTTTCACAATGTCTGCTCCACCATGAAACCCCAAAATGTGTCTGAGGAACTCATTATGTTTAGGGCCTTCCCTTTCTCCCTGGATGGTGTAGCCAAAGACTAGATATACTATCTGCCTACCACAATTGGGGGATGTAATGACCTTAAATGACTCATTCTATAGATTTTTTTTCCCTGCCTCCCGAACTACATTAATTAGGAAAGAAATTTGTGGCATTAGGCAGTTACATGGAATTCCCCTACATGAATACTGGGAGAGATTCAAAAGACTTTGTTCAAGTTTCCCCCTCCACCAGATTAGTGAAAAACATTTAAATCAATACTTCTATGAGGGACTTATCCCCATGGATCATGGAATGATTGATCCTGCAGCTGGTGGTGCCCTAGTTGACAAAACTCCTTTTGCCTCTCGTGACATAATAGCCAACGTGGCTCAAAATGCACACCAATTTGGTACTCGAGATATTGCACCAACCCGAGCAGTTCATGAGGTAAGTCATTAATCCCTATAACAAAATGTAGATAATAAACATTATTAGATGCATACCATTCTAAGGAAATTATCTCAAGCACAAGGTAACTCAAATGCTCATCTCGTTCCATTACATTCTGGTATTTGTTCTGATAATACTCATTTTTCGGACCAGTGCCCAAAACTTCAGGATTCATCTGAGTCTTGTGCTATAGTGTTCTGTGGGTGTCCATTCCAACAAGCACCACCATTCAAGAAAGAACCATTCAGGCCAAATCCAAACCTCGGGTGGCAAGCACAACCACAATACCAATAAGGAGGAAACTCAAGATACCCCAAGTAGAACTGGTATCAACAAGGCTAAGGTATGAAACCTTCTTATCCTTCTACATGTCAAAACAATCCTCCTCCTCCCAAGTCTAAACCAATCCTTGAGGATATGGTGATGAAAATGAAAACCCAGAACCTCCAGTTGCAACAAACCAAAAAATCAGCTATTCAAGACCTGTGAACTCATGTGGGAAAATTGGAAAACACCATCAATGAGCTTAAGATGCAATGTTCTGGACAACTTCCATCCCAACCCATTTCCAATCCGAAGGAAAAAGGTAATTTATGTGTAGTTACACTTCGTAGTGTTAAATAATTTTCTCCTTCTACTGATTCTGCACAGTAGGTATGTCCCCCTCATGAAAACTCTCTTTCCCAACCATCAAAAATTTCATGTCAAGAAAAACACCAAAAATTATAATCAAATTGTCATTTATGTTTCAAATGAACAATCCATTACTCTTCATTTCCATCAAAGACTCTCTAAATCTAAGAAGAATATTGATAATGAGATTGATAATGAAATAATAGATACATTTAAAAAGGTTCAAGTTAACATTCTTTATTTGGATGCAGTTAAAAAAATCCATCGATATGCCAAATTTCATAAAGAGCTTTGCACCCATAGAACGAGGTTGAAGGGGAATGAGAGGGTCAACCTAGGAAGGAATGTATCATCCTTGATTCAACTAGCAATGCCAACCAAATTCAAGGATCCAGGGACATTCAAGATACCTTGTAACATAGGGGAGACCTTCTATTCTGATGTTATGCTAGATTTAGGTTCTTCTATTAATGTAATGCCTCACTCCATGTATACTTCTTTGTAGGTTTTAGAGCTTCAACCAATAGTCATTGTCGTGAAACTTTCCAATCGAAGCACAACACACCCATCATGAGTGGTCGAGGATATCCTCCTAAAAGTTAAGAATCTCATATTCCCTACAAACTTTTACATTATTGAGATGGAAGATACCTGAACCCAAGGACATTACCCTATCATACTTGGGAGGCCATTCCTCAAAACAGAAAAGATGGTCATAAACATTCACAATGGTATGTTATCCATGGATTTTGGTGGAGAAAATGTAAGTTTTAACATCCTTGAGATGATGAAACATTCCATTGAATATCACTCCACTCTTTCTATCTATTTGATGGAAGTCCTCTCTAACAACAAACACACACAAAATTCTATCCTCGACCCATCCTCTGATTTGTTTTCCTCTTATTCACCCATGGATGATTTGATTTTCGGTTCTTATTTTGAATGTTTTGTGGGTTCATAAAAATGTAAATTTTGTGCATTAATTGATGAGTGTTTTTATTATGAGATACCCATGACTATTTATGATTCTGCAAATATCATTTCCATAGATTATCTTTCCTTTGAGAATAAACATGAGTAGATAGATAATTTCATGGACCTCACTCCCCCTAAATCCACTACCTCAATCCAAAAACCCCCGGTGTTGGAATTAAAACCACTTCCATCAAATTTAAAATATGCCTTTCTTGAGGGTATTGACCAATTGCCCGTCATTATTATAAATAACCTATCTCAACAGTAGGAATCAAAACAGATTGGTCTTTTGAGAGAGTGTAAAAAGGAAATTGGATGGAAAATGGCTGGTATTCCAGGGATTTTCCCATCTATTTGTATGCACCATATACTTTTGGATGATGAGGCTAAGCCCGTAAGGTTGGCTCGACACCGGTTGAATCCCACTCTCCTTGAAGTGGTAAAATTGGAAGTTAGTAAATTACTTACTACTGGGATCATTTATCCTTTATCTGATAGTAAATGGGTTAGTCCAGTTCAAATTCTGCCTAAAAAACTGGAATAATAGTTGTGTCAAATGAAAGGAATGAATTGGTTCCAATGTGTGTGCACAACAGTGTGGGAGTCTGTATTGACTATCGTCGATTGAATCAAGCCACCCGGAAGGACCACTTTACTTTAACTTTCATTGACCAAATGTTAGAACGACTGGCAATTAATTCACATTATTGTTTCCTTGATGGATATTAGAGTTATTTCCATATCCATATAGCCCCTATAGATCAAGAAAAGACCACATTTATTTGTCCATTCAACACATTTTCATACAGAAGAATTCCATTTTTCTTATGTAATGCTCCTGGTACTTTTAGGCGATGTATGTTGAGTATTTTTTTATGAGTACCATGATAGTGGTATGGAAGTATTTATGGATGATTTCACGGTTTATGGTTCTTCTTTTGATGATTGTTTGGAAAACCTAGGTTATGTCTTCTATCGATGCATTGAAAAATATCTTGTTTTAAATTATGAAAAATGTTATTTCATGGTTGAGCGGGGGATAGTTTATGGGCATATCATTTCAAATAAGGGAATTAAATTTGATAAATCTAAAATTTGATTAATTTCATCCCTTCCATTTCCAAAATTTATTCATGAGGTGTGATCTTTCTTGGGTCATGTTGTTTTTTACCGTCGATTCATTAAAGACAATAGTAAGATCACACTTCTCTTATCTCAGTTATTACAAAAGGATTCTAAATTTTCTTTTTGATAAAAATTGTGAGGATTCTTTCAATTCACTAAAAATGAGTCCCACATCACCTCCCATCATCCAACCACCAAGGTGGGATCTGCCCTTCGAACTTATGTGTGATGCCTTTAACTTTGTAGTTGGGGACAGTTTTATCACAAAGTGTTGAGAAGTCCCCTCATGTCATTGTTTATGCCTCACGTAACCTTGACCCTGCCCAGGAAAACTACACCACCACTGAAAAATAACGTCTTTCTATTGTGTTTTCCTTGGAAAAGTTCTATTCCTATCTCATTTGTTCAAAAATCATTGTCTTTTCTGATCATGTTTCCCTTCGGTTTCTCCTTAAGAAACCTGAAGCTAAGCCCCACCTCATTCGGTGGATGCTCTTCCTCTAGGAGTTTGACCACGAGATTAGAGATAAGGGAGGAGTGGAAAATGTGGTAGTTGACCACATTATTAGTATTTCCCCACCACTGGACCATCATGTTGACTCACCTCTCCCCATTGTAGAATTCTTCCCTCATGAGAACCTTTGTGATGTTGTGGACCTTACCCCCTGGTATGCGGACATTGGGAATTTTCTAGAAACATCTAGGGTCCCCACTAATTTTAGCACTTCACAGTCCTAGAGACTTAAACGTGATTCTATATGGTACATTTGGGATGACCCATATTTGTGGAGGATCTGTAGTGACCAGGTTTTTTGTAGGTGTGTCCCTGACCATGACTTCACCTCAGTTTTGAGCTTCTGCCACACATTGGCTTGTGGGGGCCACTTTGGCTCTCAGCGTACTGCTCGAAAGGTCCTTGACTCAGGATTATATTGGAAAACATTGTATAGATATTCTCATTGGTTTTGTAAATCATGTACTCGATGTCAATTCACAGGGAATATATCCAAGAGGAATGAAATTCCCCAACAAACCATGTTTTTCTGTGAAATTTTTGATGCATGGGGCATTGACTTCATAGGTAATTTTCCAAATTCATTTGGATTTGTGTACATCTTAATATCTATTGACTATATTTCTAAATGGGTGGAAGAAAATTCTATTAGGACCGATGACTCTCGAGTTGTTGTTGATTTTGTGAGGTCCCAAATTTTCAGTAGGTTTGGTCTACTAAGATTCATCATTAGTGATCAGGTTTCACATTTTTTCAACCGTAACATGAAAAACATTCTTTGTAAGTATGGGGTTGTTTATAAAGAATCCACTGCATATCATCCCCAAACTAACGGAAAAGGGGAAATTTCAAATTGGGAAGTTAAGAGAATCTTGGAGAAAACCGTACAACCCAATAGGAAAGATTGGAGTTTGCACTTGGATGATGCACTTTGGGCATACCGTACTAATTTTAAAACCCCGATCAGAATGCCACCATTTAGGATTCTGTTTGGAAAGGCTTTTCACCTCCCAGTGGAGGTAGAACACCATGCATATTGGGTTGTTAAGCAATGTAATATGAATCTCTCATATGTAGGTGATCATAGAAAGTTGCAGATTCAGGAGTTGGAAGAAATTTGGCGTGATGCATATGAGAACTCTCGAATCTACAAAGAGAAGACAAAGGAAATAAATGATGGGATGATTCATCAGAGGAATTTTCATATTGGTGAGAAGGTACTCATGTATAATTCCAGGCTAATGCTCCACCCAGGTAAGCTTCGCTCCCGATGGCTCGGTCCTTATATTGTTACTAATGTTTACCCTATTGGTGCTATACAGGTTTTGCATGAGAAGTGTGGAAAGAGGTTTATTGTAAATGGCCAGAGGCTCAAACACCATTATAAGGATTTTCCCCATCATCCTGTGGAGGATATCCTACTGATGGATGCCACATATGACACCACTTAGTAGGTTGTCCCTTCTCCTTACCTTTATTTACTTGTCTATTTATTTAAATACATGCATTGAGGACAATTTAATTTTTAGGTGTGGGGAGGGGGACATGTCATAGTTAGGACTAAAGAAACCCCAAAAATATATATAATATAAAAATAAAAAAACAAGAAATATATATAATTGAAAAACAAAAAAACCCAAAAAAACAGAAAATAAATGAATTTTCATTTCATTTTCATTTTTTTGTGTCTTTATATAAACATTGTTCTTAAAATAATATCCAAATATTTTTTTTCATTTTTGACTCAATTGATGTGAAAAATTCCATTATTTTTGGAAAAATGTTTTTCAAATGAATGTTGATGTGAAATCTTTTTCAATAATTTTTATTTTCAAATAATTCTTAGGTGTTTAATGGATTTTTGAAACCCATGCCTCATTAACACTAACCAATATTTCAATCCCTTACCCAAGAGATATTCTAAGCCCTTTATTGCATTTTATTCATTTTAATTACTTTATTGAGAGTATCGGGTCATGTAGAGAAACTATACCTTTCTTTAATTTTGTTTAAATACATATGATTATAGTGTGCTACCTTCATGATAGAGGTCGTCGTGCATTGAAAAGTCATTTGTACAATTAACCTCTATTTTGGCCACCTTGACATTTTACCCTTCTTAATCCTTAGAGACCATGAAATGCCTATTAGGTAGCCACATTACAAGCTAATTTATCCCTACCTACCCATATCTTGTGTACATTCTTGTCTTAATTTTAGCAAGTGTGGGGTAGAGGGTGTTTCCATGGGAATTTTTGGGAATGATCATTTTTATGGGTTGATAGAAAGGGTGCCTACATTTTACATGGGCAGTGGGTCCACATGCCATATTAAATCATTGTATTACACATGCTTACCTCTTTATCTCAAATGAAAATTTAAAAAAAAAACAAAAAAACAATAGTTCTGTATATAGAAAAAAAATAGAACAAAAGAAACAAATGGAGATAAGAGTAAGATTATTCATTATTATTCACTGATCGGCTATGACCCACACAAACAGACAATGGGGATAATGAGTTGGAAGTGATTCTTTTTTTAGGGGATGAATGTGTACATTCATTATGAACAATTGCTGAATTTTGACATGTTTTGTACATAATAGATTAAACACTCCTCTTCTGCCTCAGATTTTTTTTATACATTAAATCCTACCAACCCTTGAACCTCAGAACAACCAGTTAGAAGTCCTCTTGAGTAGCACACAAATTGTTTCTGGTAGAGAACATGGAATCTTGTCAAGAATATGGTAAGATCTCATGAACTCTAGAAAAAGAGAATTACTCCATTTTCATATGAACCTTGATTGAAGAGGAAAATTTTATATGTGAGTTATGTTGTGACATGTTGCATGGGTGAACAAATGAAGTTGACCAAATTCGAATGTGAGAAAAGAATAATGATGGGGAAAATGATTTCATAAACGAGACATGATGAATTCCATTTCATACAAATCTGGGATATTTTCCCACCTTTGATTTTGGAATGATATTTGATTTGGATATATTACTTTTCCCAGGAGTTCAAATGTTTAGGTGAGGTGGTGTGATCGTACCATGATTCACTTTTTTATTTCACCCTTACATCACTATTTTAAACTTGTTTTGTAATGAATATTCCAAATATAATAATAAATTTCACTTACTATTTGATTTAATGAATTAATTTTTATTACTATTTAAAAGGTAAATTTACTTGTTTAAGTGTTTACATTGTAGGAGGAGGTGATTCGGAGGGCCCACGATGGAAATCAAACAAAATGGGCCAAACTGCGCAAGGGCCCATGCATTTATGTGGATAGAAATATATACTTTGGATACTACTTGCATTAAATTGGGATAAAAATTGGTTTATTAATGTAAACTTGTGTGGGATACATTTCTCTAGAAGACTATGGAGACCAATTCAACCATTTGAAGGCCCATAATAGGCCCTCAATGTGAAACAATTCTGGGTGAGCCAGATTAGATGACCCTTCTATATTTGGGCCATAACTCAGGCCTCAGAGATCCAATTGGGATGCTTCCACCTCCCATAGACATATAACATGAAGGCCCACCTCTCCATAGAATTTAGAGTTATTTTTCCTTTGATTTGTATTTTCATGTGTTTTGTTCAGTCATTTTCATGTGAGTCGAATTGCAGAGCTTCTTTCACCAATTTTAGTTCTCTTCTCCCTCATGTACTTCTAAGTTTCTTTGTGATAAAGTTTGGGGTGTCCATTGTTGTAATCCTGAGCTCCACATTTGTAATCTTCGTAAGGTAATTTAATTTCCAGGGTTGTTTTATATTGTTCTTAATTATTAGCTTCTTAATTTGTGTTTATTCTGGTATGATCAAATACAAATCAAAGGAAAAATAATCCTCGTGCTTCCATGCATAACCCGGATCTTGTGATGATTTGAGTGTGTTTTCCTCTTTTCTAACCACTTCTCTTTCATGAGATTTCTTTTGGATAGACTTTTTTTATGATATCAAGAAGTTATAACCCATGAATATTCATGTTTTTTTATTGAGATCAATTTTTATAAAGACCCAAATCTGGACATCTCATCATGTTGTTGATGTGATGCCTTGATTGAGTTCGGTTCTTACATCGACATAGTTTTATTGATTATGAGCGGCCGTCGATAATCAATATCATTGATCAATCAAATCCTAGGTCATAAACTAGTAAGAAATCACATAATACTGGTTTTAGTGGGTATAAAATAAAGGGATAAATGATCCTTCCCATTCCGTTGAGAGAGATGGCGGATTGAGCATCAAAGGACACTTACCCAGTTTGATCACAATTTCTCCAACCAGTTTCTCTCACTTAGTAGTATAGTTTCAATTTCTATTTTAAAATCATAGAACCCCTACCTCTTAATTTAATTTAAATTTTGTTATCATAATCAGAACCCTCTTTTGAAACCATTGATCTAACGCTCCGTCGAGAGACGACCTAGGGTTCCTGCTATACTACAGAAATTTTAGTAAAACATAACCTCAAATTTGACGTTCTCGACAACGCGATAAATAGCCTAAAAATTCCCCACTACATCCGACATAGAATCCATGGTCTTCTCATGGAATAATAATGATGGTGGGCTATGACGAATAACATAATCATGTGACAATAACAATCCCCTAAGGCTGACACAACAATGACATCCTTCTCACCTCCCATGCTATACTTAAAATGATATCCGACACATGAATCACCACATGAATCACATCACAAAGCATCCATCATGTAGAAAAGCATAAAAATAAAAATAAACAAAGGGGTCTCAACAAGGACACAATCAAAATCACATCAAACATTCCATCATACATTTACTTATATCATATAAATTTATAAATACCTCGTTAAAATAACTAGGAATTTAAACAAAACTCTAAAAAAGTATAAAGACTTCTATGATCAACCAAATTAGTCAAGAAAAACTCCATTTTCACTTTATTAAACCAAACCACCCACTTAAAAAATAGAAACCCTTCAATCATGAAAATGGATCCCACTGTGAAAACTACATTTGGACTATTGTTCAAATAATAAGTCCATTTCACAAATGCAACCATCGTTGGAATTTTATCAAACCTAAAGAATGCATAAAACACAAAATTCAAACCATAATTCCATTATTCCCATGAAAATCACTTTTTTATTCAAAGGAAAGACCCAATTAGGATTGTAAAACCTTTAGAGAATCTATACTAGCTAACATATGAAAAATTAATTAAATAAAACGAAATTTAAAGAATAATTAAATCATGGATATCTTAAATAAAATAAAAAAGATTGGAAGCACTTCCTCTTGCGGTAGAATCTTGTCACCATCAAAAAAATCCACCAGAAAGGGACTCCAAGGATAGTTCAGATCCCATAAAAACCAAAATACCCATTTATAACAAAACCTAACCATAAAAATCATCCAATAATGTCCATTAAGGTTATACTAACATTCGAAAATTGAGAGGAAACAAAAATAATAGAGAATATGTACCTATACCACTTTATTTTGTTGAAGAACCACCAAGGAAACACTCTAAATCACCTTGGCGAATATTTATGAATCTTATAGAATCCATTTTAAGTGTTTGGTTTGGATAGTTTGAGTGGGGGAGGCTTGGAGTGAATGTTTTAATTAAAAATTATATGAAAAGACAAAAATACCCCAAATCGGGTAGGTCACATAGTTGGCTCACATAGTTTACCAAATAATTTGAAAACCGCTAATATATCATTATCTCAAACACCTACACCACAAATATTTTGTTGTGCAGTTTCCTTAATATTTTGTAGTCCTTGAATCCACCAATACCTCACATGAACAAGGTACATTGTTCCCCTAGGGAGCCTTCAGAGATTTGAAATCATTCACTATAACTGCCCTCCCATAAAATCCTTACAAATTCCAAACATCGACTAGGAACACCCCTAAAACTAGGGTAAACACCGCCACATGATATATCCAAGAATAAAACTCTACAAGGTGTCAAAAACTCCCCACCATGCGACTTCCTGCCCCCATAAATTCATGATTCAAGAAAAAAGATAAATAAAACCCACAACACACCCTACACAAAGAAAGGTGATTTGGACTATGAAGCACTAAATCGGTCCATTAGATGAAACTCTAGGAAATGAAGATTTCTCGCAACTGAACAAATAAATCCACAAGGCTACCAATATTCTCAATGAAAAACACAACCATTCTTACCGATACAGGAGCTAAAATGAAGTGGAGACAAGGAATGAGTCTCCCCGCAGTTTATAAATCTCCAAAATGCTTTTCCAAGGAAAACACATCAAGAAGACCTCCATTATGTGGAAACATATCCAAAAGGATCCAAAGAACATTTAGATAATATATCCCACTTTCTCAATGGATAACCAACCATAAACAACTCATCACCCACTTGGTGAATCCATAAACAAGATTAACACTCACAACCACATAGGATAAATTTCATGGCATTCCACAACAACATGTTGCATGGTAACATGATCTTTTTACCCATACTCTAGGGGTAAACTAGGTCCAAAATATGTATCAACATTGTATGAATAACCTCCAAAAAATATAACCATCAAGTGCTCAATGTCTGAAATGTAACATTTCTCATAATTACTGATATACTGACCCGAAATTTATATACTCACACATAAATAAAAAACTATCCTTAAAATTATACACAACATAAGAAAACATTAGAGGCTTTAAAATAAGACAAATGAACATAAATTCATGCATTAAATATAAAAACCTATGGCATCACACATACCGAAAGACACACAAAACATAATAATTCAAAATAAAAAACACACCCAATCATTTAAAAAATATCATAATGGTATTAAATAAACAAATACATTAAAATAAACCTTCTCTGGGTCAAATACTTTAGAAAAAAAAACATATAACTATTTTTGAGAAAAACACATAACTAACCAGAAGTAATTTTCTCCCTCAGTCTCATGGAATGAAATCATATGGGGAAAATCATTGCCACAAAATATGAATCACAACATGCCTTTTGGGAACCTATAGTAGTTGAGGCTAATTCTATCCTGGAAGGTATGATGTTGGCTTTGGAATGTGGATGGGTTTATATCAGCATTGTGTTTGACTACCTCACCCTGATCGATGCCATTAACCACAACAATGGCAGAATCCAGTCATTTGGCCTCATCATCAAGAGAATTCCCTCTCTCCGCCAATTATTTTCATTCTACACCTTCTTCTTTACCAAAAGACAAGGAAACAATGCAGCCCATCAGCTAGCGGCATCTGGCCATTTCAATGCCAACCAACTCTAGCTAGGTAATTTCCCTTCGTGGATTTGCATATGTACGTCTGCTGATCTTCTTCATTAATGATATATGTCTTTTCTCAAAAAAAATTCTAAGTTGTATTAAAACACATTTCTTTTCCAAAACTAAATTTTAAATATTTTCCACAGTCTAATTTGAAATTTAATTATAATTCAAAACTCCCATTCCATTTAGTAAAACACAAAGAGTGACACTTTTATTGGTTTATGTAGCAATTAACCATAATTTGAAAACCAATATCATTATATAATTTTTAGATCACATCTTGAAAATTAATTTTCTAAAAATCAATGAATGGAAACTTTCCAACCGAAATAATTTTCCTTTAAACCCCCAATGGTCTTTCTATAACACTTAAAAATTTCACAACACGACTCAATGGAGTTAGAAACATTTTAGAGCATCACGCTTTTTTTGAGATGATTTTCTAACAATTTCCAATGAACATGGATACTTAAATTACCACTTGAATCACCCATGAAAATCCTTTGGAAGTTGAACACCACACTTTTCATTTAATTTCATGACCTAGATGAGCACAACCCCCATTTAATGTTCTGCATAAAATTTTAAACCTACCTTTAAAATTAAACACTAATTTTCATTCCATGCCTCAATTGAAATTCTAAGTGAAAATCATATTTCAAGAGTAAAAAATAAATTCACCTTTAACACATTTCTAAACCCAAACATTCCAATATGAAAGGGGTAAACCTTTACAATATGTAATTTTAAAACTATCAATCACTCAAGGAATGAAATATATAATAGAGGACGTTAAAATCCTAGGGAAAACCACTAAAATATGACCCATATGAACAAATATCTATATCTTATGTCAGGAAGTTTTGAGGAGGCCAAAGAAAAAAAAATAAGACATGAACCCAACCACCCATGCTTCTTAAACAAATAGAGTGATACCATAATAATGGGAATAAAAAAATAACTGTTTGAAAATGTCTTTTGAAAACAAATTTCGAACCACTCTGAATATTTAATTTGAAAGATCAACCCACTACTAAGACTCAATGGTCTTAAAAGTCACTCAATCAAAGGGTCAACCCTCTTATTTTTCTAAATACATAACACAACATTTCAAAAAAAAAATATCACACTCCTTTCTTAAAAAAATTCAAAACTCAACATTTAAATAAAATATATTAAGTAAAACACTTTCATAAAAAAGTTCATAAAACACGCACATAAAGAATTAAAGTGTTTCAAAAAATTCCACTTTTTGAACCCATGTACTGTTCAACTCAAAAAAATTTCCTTAGCCCAATTTGATAAAAACACATATAGTTTTCCAACTACCATTAAATGGTCTTCAAAAAATAGAAATTTCCTTTTTATTTTTAAAAGAAAATTTGAACTCTCAAAACAAAGTCGATAAGGTAAATAATCAAGGACACCATGACACATGTCATAAAAACCCACATTTACCTCACCACTGTTTATAAAAAAACCTGTTAAAACTCTTATAAAGGATACTACACCAATGGAATAGTCCCATGAAGTAATTTTTTAAAAAACTAGAGGAAAAATAGATATTTCATAGGGGAAACAAAATTGTGCATGGTTTTCCCACATGGGATGGTAAACCATGTCCCAAACATGCAATATAAAATGTCAGGGTTTTAAAACCATGTTTCATAGGCACTTCATGGTTTTCCAAACTGTGAACAATTACCATGAAATCCTAGTCCATTGACCATATTCACCTATGAAACTCAAACTATCCCCAAAAATAATGGGTACACTCTACTAGAATCAAATAATCTTCACAAAATATCAAGAATCCATCAAAACATCCAAATATTAACTCAAGAACCAAACTCAAGCTTGATTCACCCATGGAAACATAATATTAAGTTAAATAAATAGTTATCTTGTCTCTTTCCAACACACTCTACCTAAGCCCCAATAAAAATCTTATTATCTATACTACCAAGATAAACCCCAAATTAAAAAAAATATTATCTCTAGAACCTAATACCCTTTCCAAGAAACCTAGATCCCATGGTACAATTTTTTAATGAACTATCCTAGGAAAACCATCCATCATATTCCCATGCTGGACTAAAACTTACCCGAGGATCATCCTCAATCCCCCCAGGATGATGATAAGAATCAAGGGTATCATACATAACCATTTTGCACGGTTTCACCCACAAGTAACCAAATAAAAACATCAAAATAAGGAATAAGAATTAAAAGACAAGATACATTCCAATATACACCTCATATAAAATAGTAACGAATTAGAGCTACAGTACTACAATGAAACCTAAAAAAAATATAGAATAAATAAGATGATACAAATCTCATGAAAATAGGTTCCATAAAACTGAAGGTTTGATCAATAACTATGTATGACTCTCCCGTCACATCCATAAACTGTACAAAACCAACTTCCCAAGGAAAAAAGAACTATATCAAACCTGAAATCCAAATCCTGGAGGATACAGTACAAGGCACAAAGACAACATATCCACTATTATGAGTATATATGCTATGAGCTGAAGCCAGTAGGATACCAGCATGATTCCAACTCATTTCTTTTATAAAATAAATCTATATCACTAGTTTGTATATTATTTGTAAAAATTGTTTTTCATTTTACAGTACATAACATTGGAGTAAATAAATAATATAATATGCACCATCTAATATCGGAAATTTTACATTACAATAGATAAAAATATTTTTCCAAAAAAAGACATTTAAAAGTGAAAATCCTTTCTCTTTAAAAATACCTCACTTTTGAAAAATAAACCCACACATTGTTTAAAACTTTTCAAATGCATGTCGACCATGAACGATACTCTTAAACCCATTTCTCCATATTTAATTTAAAATATATTAAACACCTAATATGTAAGGAAATAAGGAAACAATGTCAGCAATAATGAAACATAGCCATATAAGATTATAAGTAAAGATATTAAATGGATGGAATAAAACTAGCCAACAAGATCACTAAACCATAAGGGGGTCAACACACCAAACAATTCTATAAAAGAAATAAACATTACATATTACAATATATAAAAAAATGGAATAACATAGGATACATTTCATGAGTCCACACCATGAGGACTAACAGGAGAATAAAATATATATACAGGTGGACCTACTGCGGGTAGGTTAATTATCACACATCCATCAACTGAATCACTCTAAGTAGCCACCTTAGTGAAAAATCATCAAGACATGGATACATACAACTAGGGGATTATCTATTTATAAACCACAATTAGCCTAAAAATTACCCACCACATACCATATAAAAACCTTAGTCTCCCTATGTAATAATAATGAAGGTGGTCCATGAATAATAACATCATCACATGATAATAAAAATCCCCTTTGGATAACACGAAAATCACATCCTTACCACATCCAACACTACCCTTAAAATAATACCCAACATAAAATAAACACATTAATTACATAAAATAACATCCCTCACATGGATAAGAATCCACATCGAGGATAACAAATGGATATCGAGAAGAGAACAATCAACATGATATCACAATTTCTAATCAGGGCTTCACTTATACTATATACATTTGGAGAACCATATTTAAAAAATTGAAATAAAACAAAAATTTAATGATTATTAATAAAAACATCCATGAACAACTAAATATGTAAAGAAATACTCCATTTTCACTTTATAGACCCAAAAACATCCCTCTAAAAACAAGGAAATCCTTTAAATTCAAAAAATGTATTCCACTTTGAAAACCCCATTTGGCCTAAATACCATAGAACAAGTCACTTTTTTAATGAAACTTATATTTTTCATTTTATCAAACATAAAAATTGTATATAAAGCAAATTCATATTCCAATTCATTTTATTCAAAGAAATTCACTCACTTTTTCCAAAGAAAACAAATACATTTAATCCTTGAAAACCTTTATAATTTCCAATCAAGTAATCATATACACCAATATATTAAATCACAACACATTTGAAGCATCAAGAAATCATAGAACTCTAAAACAAAATTCAATGAATCAAAAACCCCTACCTCATTTGGTGTAATCATTTCTCATTCTAAAAAATCCATCGAAAAGTGACTCTACGGATTTCTCAGATCCCTTAAAAACCAAAACTCACAATTTTAACCAACCATAAAAATGAAAATCTTCCAATAATGGGAACGTTTGTTAGAGTAACCTTGATAAAAATAGATGAAAAAGATAAATAGATAATAAAAACTAATACCTATTGCTTCAGGTGAGGAAACACAGAGGAAAATCTCGAAATCACTTTAGAGAATATTGGAGAAGCACTTGGGGTGTTTTAGTTGGTTGGTTAGATTGTGGGAGGATTGGGGTGGAATCATAAAATAGATAGAAGAGAAAAATACAAATAATACTCTAACATGGAAAGGCTGCATTGTTGTCTCACAAATTTTACAAAACCATGAATAACATGAATCTGTCATCATCTCAAACTCTCATTCCGAAGATCTTCTCTCGTATGGTATCCTAAACCATATGTAGATCATGAATTTTCCACTTCTACACCTACATAAGGTCCATGGTTTCCCCTGGGGAACCTTTACAGTTTTCAAATTGTGAATTGTAACCATGAACACAAGGAAATCCCTCCAAAATTCCAAATTTTGATACATATGAACCCCAAAACCAAGGGGAAACACCACCACAGAATAGAACCAAAAAAATACATAGAGGGATGTCCGAACCATTCATAGATAAAAAAAATATGTGAAAATAAAATTAAATAACAATAAAAATTTTGTACCTTATGATATTATGAACAATAATTTATTTTCACATACCATTTAATGGGTTTGATGAACATCATAATGAGGTAGAAAAATAGAGTCCCAATTATAGAGGTATCCATGGTTTTCTCTTGAATCGATAAAAATTTGAGTGGTACTCCTCTTAAATCATTGGGGTTTTATAACCAAACCATGAAAAGGGGTAAGGTGAAATAGATTACTGGGTCTTAAAGAGCTGTATCCAAGTGTGAAAGAACAAAAACACTCATTCACTAGCACAGGGATCTTTATAAGACCCTCGAGGATGCTCCTTGAGCATTAAATATTTATCACATTAATTATAATGAATTTATTATTGTTTATACTAGAACATTGACCACATTCACATATTAGTCTTCTATTATAACTTTTATAATGGTCCTTAATGACTGGTTCATGTGGGATGAATCATACAAACATTAACTCTTTTCATTCAGTGGCCCATATCAGTTTTATAATAAAAACTGCATCATGCAATATGATTATACATAGAATAATCTATATGATATCATCCAATCATAGAACACGATTGGATAAGGTAGTGATGTCAAACAAAATTTTATATATTATGATATCAACATATCATATTATATGAAATTCCTTTTCATGGAATGTTTAATTACAATGAAATGTGTATATCGTATCTTATGAAATCCTTAGGTCATACACCATGATATTGGATATTATTTATATTAAATATACTAGTATTTAAGAAATATATCCTTCACATAGGATACCCCATGCAGTGATAGATGTGAATGGAGATTTAGGATCTTGATATAAATATGGAAATAAAATATTATTTTGATTAATTTTATAAATGTTTAATTATAGTGATAATATCACAAGTATACTACGACACTATTTTTTTAGTTGTATTTTAGGGAATTTATAATAAAACTTGTGTAATTTTAAGTGTATGAGATATACGATCTTATATATTGGGTAATAATTTAGTGATATGAGGCTTAGATAAATAGTATATATTAATAATATTGTGGTTATTATCATGGTTCTATAATTTTATAAAACCATGACATGGTTTTGTGACAAGACCAAGGTTTTTTTTTGCATTTATTTTATTATGAGATCACTTTCATAATTATGTAATCTTTTCATTTTGGGGATCTAATCATATTTCATTCTTATATAAGTCATTTTTATGAGATTTAATCTCTCTAACATCTATCTTTTTCTCCTTAGATTATCAAAGAAATATATTCTCTAATTATTAACACATATGATATCCATAAAATTAATTATGATCACATTTATAATATATTCTATTTCTAAATCATTTTGTAGAAAAGTGATGATTTGTTCATGTTTAATTCTTGTAATCCATTTAATTTATTCTATTTTAAAATAATTAAATAAACCTAGTGGTTTTTTTGTAATTAGATGTTATTTTTTTTATATTGTTTATTAAAAAACAGGTACATGAAATAATCTATTTTAATAGTGATTATTTAATATTTTTTAAATGGATGGTAAATTATCGTTAAGATTTTAGCAATGTGTGGGTACTAAATTTGTTCTATATTAAAATCAATTTAAGGATAATAATATTATATGAAAGCAATGTGGTTTTATTATGATTTATTTATTAAATTATAATATAAATGTATAGGAATGTTAAATATTTGGGAAATTAATTGACAATAATTAAGAGGTTGATTTTATCACTGTTAAAGTAGTTAATAATGACGTTTTACTGTGGAAATTTTAATTCTATTATCAAATGATTATGTGAAGTGTTATTTATTATGAATTTAATCCCTAATTATGTTTTTTTTGGTTTTTTAGTTTACAATTATTGGATTCCATAATAATAAAATTATTTTGTAAATTCATGTGAGTAAGAGAGGATATTTTTTAACAAAAAAGTTTATATTTTAAAAAAATATTATGGGATTTAGTTGTATAAATTAATGATGGGATGTTATAAAAAAAGTATGATTTATTAATTATGAGATAAATAATTAAAAATAAATATTAATAGAGGTTTAAAAATCTTAATTTAAAGGGGAAGTGTTTTTCTAAAATTTTGAGATAGAAATACAAGAAGATTTTTGGAGATTGAGTTAGTGCATGGGAAATTTAAATGTAATTGAGTACATTCTAATTAAAGAAAACTAAATGTATCATATGATTATCATACTCAAATTAAAATAGTATTAGTGCTGATATGATATAATTATTTTTATGATTTATTTTCATGATTATATCCAACATTAAAGGAATCCTTGGTTTTGGATTTGATGTGACATAAAATTACATGATCCATGTGTTTGGATAGCCTATTTGTTAGGCCTTGATATATCACTTTTTATTTTAATATTTCAGTAAAACTCTTTATGAAATGTGTTTGTAAAGTATATGTTATATTAAATGTGTTTGGTAGGGACTTTAATTGATAATTTTGTTTGAAAATTATATTATTTGATTGAAATTCAGAGTATACATTTTAATTAGCCAAAAAAGATATATGTGTTGCATGGGGACTTGGTCACCACCTAACTCATCTTGTTCTAAGTTGTTTATATCTTTTTAAAATCATTTTAATGTTTTAAATCACTCATATATTAACATTTTAAACTCTATATGATGTTTGTGTCATGGTGGTGTCTAAATAATTATTTCCCACACACGATATACACATTCTATGATTCTAGGGGCCCGTGCTCCCAGATCTGGTTCCATAAACACAGTCATTACATACTCACTTCGATACCAACTATTAAATAATATATATAACTATACTTAATTACACAATCAATAAAAATTAATTCATAACATTCATCATTGGGATATTTTAATGTTTACATCTTTAGAGAATTAGGAAGAAACATAAACCATTAAATATTACTTTTTTATATCAAAGGGAAACATTTCCCATTATATATGAATCTAGTTAATCTATAATAAGTCTACAATATGTCCCATAAATTCTTTCACATGTACTATTTTTCTCATTATTTCATGTGAACTAGTTTTCTTCATAACCTAGGGAAATTGAAACATAATAACAGGTGAGATCAAATGATCAGCAAGGGAAAAAGTACAACTGAATAAATCATGGAATAACTATGGAATAAATTTTATGGAATGAATATGTAAACAACATGAATCCATAATCATCTTGATAATAAGATAATCATATATCCCTGAAAATAATTGAAAATATGAGTATCAATATTACTGATCTCATACAGATGAAATGCATAATGTCGAACATAAAAAAACCAGTTGTTAAGAACATGTTCCTGTGAATTTACTTGTCCTTGAGACTGTTGTTAAGACATATTGCAGGATTAGGAAGTCATACACCAAATACAAAAATATTTTTTATCTCATGATACCTATTGAATTATTCAAGGGATGTATTATTTCATTCCCCACTCGACACCTGTTTATGTTTAATGAATTCACCATAAAATTTCTCAATACCTTTCGTACCATTCCTAGATAAATCTCTTACTCAGTAAAACATGGTTATCAATACCAGGAGAAACACAGAAATCAAATAAAAATTCAAACTAAATTATCTCTAAATAATCATCATGAATATTAATAATTTTTCATTAGTTAAATAAAATAGATAACATGGTCATAATCCATCTGAATTAATTGGGTGTATGGTTAAATAATACAAAGTCAACATTCCAATAATAATCAGTATAAGAATAATAATATATAAAATGCTAATAATTTTCCACATGTAAATAGTATAATATTTTTTATAGGTGAAAATAATAATATAATTTATGTATAATGTGATTTTCATTCTATATAGAGCAGTGGGTATATAGATAAGTCCGTTCCAAAGTTACATTATCATAATCTACCAGGAGAAAGAAAAATGATGGTTTCAAAAGAACATATCCCAAGATTTGAGAAATATTTATCAAATGGGTTATGTTATAGGAATTTATACCCCTAAAAATAAATGAATAAATACTACATAATAAAATAAAGTGGTAGAATGTACATAACTTATGTGAAATATGATTTAGTGGACAATCATAACTCAATGAATGAAAATTGAGTTACCAAAAACTCTTACTACTGAGAGAAAAAATTGAATCAATAGACACTTGAATAAAAGAAAAATATTTGGTTAGTAAATGTGATTAAATATAAATATTATTATAAAAATATATACATGTGTAGTGGATACACTATTCAAAGAAAACATGGTTCACAACATGTATTTTATCTCAATGAATCAGAACTGAGACCAAGAAATCATGTGTGGCATTAGTAACTCTTTAATAAAACCACCTTGAAAGAGTGTTCTTGTAATTGAACGTAAAATACCATGGTTAAAATTAAATTCTTGATATGATATCTCATATTGGAGGTATAGTTATTGTAAAAATGAATTTAGTTTCATAATACCAAACCTGTTTCAAAGTGAGGAATTTGAGATGAAAATACTTACTTGTTATCCTCAAGTAAAATAATTTCTATTAACCTATTATATCATAAAACATAGATATCTTAATAAAATAATTATGAAACATAAAAAATATGCAGCTTTATCTATAGTCTTTATAAATAGTCCTTATCTATAAGAATTCTTCCAATTTTCCACATTAGGTGTTTAAAATCATGATCCTTTTTCTAGTTTCATAATAGTAGTGCATGGGTTTATTATTATTTCAAATTTCATCATTACATGGCCATTAAGGTTACAAATATGGATGTTTTATAGATTTTTAAGATATTGTAAAATCCTCTCATGATCATTTTATTCTTTATCATGGAATATTAAATCCATAATATGTATGTTTTCCTGTATGTTGACAGCCAAAGGGTGTTTTCATAATTAATGATTTAAATATTGATATAACATATTAATAAAAAAAATAAATTTATATTTAAAATTTTATATCATATTAAACCATTAATTATATTCCCATGCTTATTCATGATACAAATTATATTATATTACAATTAGGTGGTTAAACCGACCCAAAAATGAACAAACCATGTCCTCAAAAAAAATTCATTTTAAAAGCTAGATTATGGGTTACCGGTACCCAAAACAAGGTTAAAAAATGAACAAACCATGATGTAATTAATTATTATGTTGTTTTGTTGTAATATCACTATATCATAAGAATAATTATATTATTTGGGTCTTCTTGGTGTGATATATTAGTATTTTAAGGATGTATAATATGAAATAATTGGTATGAAAATATTACAAAATTTGAATAAAATGTTATCTTCTTTGTACACATATATTAAATGATTAAATTAATGTTTATAATTTGATGATAATATCATTGATAGGTTTACTAAATTGTAATGTTTTCACAATAATGAATTAAAAAATAATATTTCAATGTTAATGAAATCCTTATATCGAGACATTTAAAGTATTAAAGGAAAAAACACTTGATGTTGTGGAGGTAGAAGTCCACACAATGCACAAACTATAATTCTATTTTTATTAATAGATGAGTATTTAGAGAAACAATGATATTACCCTTAATATTATAACATTATATTATATTAATGGTACTAATATAATTATATTAGTGTGTTTAGAATAAATTTGGGAGAATATAATTAACGAAAAATGTTAAGTAATTGATAATACTCATGTCGGGGACTTGAATTTTCTTTGGATATATCCATGGAAATGAAGGCCTTATGATAAATAATTGTGTTCAAAAGCTTCTAAAAGTAGGATAAGTTTATATTAGAATACATTTGATATATTTTAATGTATAAATTATAACTAATGGTTTTTTATGAAGTGGTGAATATATTAACCATCTATCTATGAATGAAATTGTAGTTTGGGAGAAACCCTTATATTTTCAGTATTGTAATGTTACTATTCAGGTGTAAAAGGAAACAAAATGGAAAAATACGAGATTAAAATTAATTTAGGTTGAAACTTACATCAACGGATCCTTTTTTAGACAAACAAGGATTTTCTATGGGTTATTTATTTAACTTTTCCTAACTTACCCAAATTTACTATTACCATGGTTGTTAATTTAAAACAACATTAATTAATTTTACTGATAAATATAATGATTGAAAATTTAAACAAATTTTATAATTATAATTTGAAATTTTAAAAAAAAAATATCCAAAAAAAAATTATTAAATTATTAAACTGTATTTTTAAAATAAATACACATAATTGCTTAAAAATAGTTTTTAGAGAGATAACATTTTGGAGCATTAAATTTATATAGAAGGTAAAATTATATTGGATAATAATTTTATTAATATAAATTAAATTATAAAAATGTATATTATGCTTCCAAGACAATCCAAAATCGTATCCCCCTTAAATAATACTTAATTCAAATAAATGACCGAATTTTTTTTATATTAATGTAAAATTATTATTAGTTATAAAAAGGTATAACATATGATTTATAATTTAAAATAATTTTTTAAAATGAATGCTATTATTACTAAAATATGAGTTTTATTTCTTAAATAGTTTTATAAATTTATAGTTCAATCTTTTATAATAGTAAATTCCAACGAATTACATTTTTCATGAAAAAAATATTTTTCAACTAAAAAAATGTACATTTCAGAAAAAAATCAATAATCGATATTAAATAAATTTTAATATGAGGATTTAAAATTGGTGCTCATTTTTATTAATTTAAAATTATTTTAAATGTAAATTCATTTTTTGAATAAAATCATAAAATATAATGAAAACCTATTTTATTGGAAAATGACATTTCAAAATTATAACAATTATTATTCTAATTTCATATCACTTACAAACTAGATTAGTGTTAAAAAAATCAATAATATAAAACAAAGTTCATCACAAACCATATAATTTTTAAAATATAAATTTTTATTGCATAAAAGGAAATTTTTTAGAAGAATACATTTTAAAATAATAAATGATCTTATAATCCATTTTAGTTAAGATAATTTAATTAAATTCACATTATATGTACCCTTTTTTCGATATACCTATAATTAATAAATAGATTACTCATATTTATTCCCATTAATTTAATTTCATGGATTTTAATGCTTAAAATAAATATATTTTTTAAAAAATATATCATGGTTTCATTTAAGATAAATTTTGTGGAGAAAGATATAGAACACATTAACTAATTGATATGTAATCATATATGAGAATTTTAGGGGGTTACACACACCACATGTATGTAAGATTTTATTTTTTATGATGCAAGGAATGGTGAGGGATATTTTTAAATTGGATTTAATGTCACGAGGAATCATATAGATTATTTTTCAAATAGCATCATAGTATTTCATAAGGGATATTTATTCTATTATTATTAGTTTGTTCTAATTATTAAATTTTTTAAATTTATACTTGGGGTTTTATTTGTTTATGTTTGGATTAATTCAATCATTAGGAATTTTTTGTATATATTTTAATTTTTTTAATAATGATGTTACTTTATTATGTTAGTTATTATTATTTGGATTTTTTAATTTATCACGTGATGATCCATTTTAGAGTAAATCACTCAAAAATAAAAACTCATAGGCACCTAGAATAGTTCAACAACCTTTGGGGATCACAGAGCGTACTTGAATTCATGTGACACTTTTTCACGGTAGAAGAGCCTTGATGAGGTGGGCTATTTTAGACACTCTTGGCTCTAGTCACGGATGTGGCTTCATCGTAGTGGTTCCATAGTAAGGGATTGGTGGCCTTGCAAAAGTCAAGATTCAATATGGACGTTTTGGTACAAATAAAACTCTTCTCTTTCCTTTTAGTCGATAAATCCTTTCCCAGTTCATTCTAGTTGGTGGTATTTAAAGATATTTTTAGATTTGATATTCATGCAGCTGATAGTGTTTCAAGTGTATCCAGCATAGGATATTTTCCTTCTGTTAAGTTATCAAAGGAATTTATTTTACTAGAGATAATTATGGTCCAAAAATGGTACCTATAGTGTTTCATTTTTTCCTAGAGTTTCGAATTGTTTAGTTAATATTTTTTAATTTATTTGACTTCTGGTGGGTTGGTTCTGACAATGTGAGGGTGAAAAAAGAAGTATGTTTTAGTATCACATAAGATATATTTTTTGATGGTGAGTTGATAGTAATGGATAATATGTGACTATGGGTGACAATTTTTTTGGATAATGAACTGGTTAAAAGATAGTTGGATTTTCTTTTGTGTTCCTTTGTGATAGTTAATATGATCCAATGATTTGTTGGTTCTATGTGGTGTTGATAGTTTTTAGTAAATAGTTTTCTCTAGTTAGGTTCCTTGATATGATCATATGATAGCGCTTTAGGTATGTCCTTATCATGATAAATTATAGTTTAGAACCTCATATCTCAAGTTTCAAATGACTATTTGGGTTCATGCAGGTCAAGGTGGATTTTTTGGGATTTTGTTATTTTTCACTTTTTTAATTTATTTTTTAAATTTGGTTCATTTGAAATTATAGTAGTGTTTTTAGCATAATTTTGGTAATTTTTAAGATTTTCACTCATCCTAAATGTTTTTTTTCAAAAATACAAAAAATATACTTAGTGAGATATATTTTAAAGACCCGTACTAGGTATTCTATGGGAACGATGTGGACAAAAACTATGCCAATCACGTCACCTATTCATCAGGAGTTGATTTCAAAATTTCAGGTCCAAGATTAATCATTAGGGAATAATTTATCCTCTTTAGTTGATATCTAATGTTTACTATGATGTATTTTTAAAAATCTACCATGAATAGTCCATATATTGGATGTTTACCAAAAAAAAGTCAAGATATAAACCATGGAGTACATGTTGAACCTATCTGATAATATAAATAAACACACTATATGTATGCATACAAATCCAATGAAGTAGTCAAAATATTTCATCATAAAACAAATCACCTAAAAAATAAAATTGGAATACTCAAACATTAAATAAAATAAAATTCGTAAAATTATAGGGACTTCTTCAATTATTATTCACCGCTGCCAAAACACATCTTGATGGATTCCTACACTTATACTCAAACACTATCAAAATCCATTGAATATCAAGATTATATTCTTTATTACTTGCCTATTCCTGAAATTACATTAGTGAAACATCATATTCATTAGGAAACATATATAGAGTGTGATATGTAGTGATATATAATAGCTTCATAAAATGTGTAAACTAACAAAAAAAAGGAACATAAATATTTTAATTTTTCACTAAAACAAATCAAGAATAAAGAAATAAACCACTCACCTCATGTAAACAAACACCCATACCTCCTAATCCACTATAGGATAATATTATAACTACTTTTATCCATGATTTGAATCCATTTCAATAAACCTACAAATTTTTTATACCTATATATAACCAACATAGTGTCTAAGGAATATTCCTATAAATAAGAAGAAAAAATATTCCATAAATAATTTAAAATATATCAATAACAATTGAAAATTGAGTTCAATTTATTTTGTAAATATGTGACCCCAAAAAGAATATCTCTGGTAGAGTCATATTTTATAAAAAAATTCAAAGACAACAATGATCTGATCCCAAATAAACAAATTGAGGGTACCTAATACCTACCCCAAAATAATAATATATATATATATATGATAGTTAGTTTTTGTATACATTCCCACTGATAGTTCCTATATCCAAGAAAAATATTTTTCATCTTCAATGAAAACATGTTCATCAACTTTTTATCACTCTAAAATAGTATATGTATAATAGATATAATAACAATCAATATAAATAATTATATCTGGCTTTAAGTACAATCAATCATAACCAATGGTTGCAACATCATTAATATTTTTTACAAAAATCACATAATTCATTCCCCATTTTCACTTCTATGAGGCCCATGTATAACAAAATGAAAAACCTATAACATGGAATGTATAATAAAAACCATATTTTCAATAAAAATAAACAAGAATATAGTTGAATATAGAACATGTCATGAAGAAATGGTATAATCAAATCAAAAACATAAATCTATTAATTTATTTAGAATTAAATGGTTTTAAATAGATAAGTTTTGAAATGTAAAATCGATTTCAATTTATGTAGAACAAAATTTCAAGACATTATTAATATTAACCTAGGGAGGGGTATAATGAATAGGGAAGGGGTCACCCTCTCTTTAATAGTCACCACAAAGTAACCTAAGGACCACCCTAGTACAAGAAACTAATGACTCATTGTATCTCATAAAATATAATCAGAGGTGATAATCTCACAACAAGTAAATAATGCCCACTTTTATAAATAAATTCATTAATCATTCCAAACATTAGTTTGATCATCAAAGTGAAAAATCCTTTAATCTTTTCTCGACCCATTTCCATAACCAATCCCATTTGGGAAAACCCAAATAAAAACCAACCTTTATTTTTAAATTTTTATAGGACCACACTAAATACTTATCATAATTTATATCCCTTAACAAGAAAACCACTTCAACAAGGGATGACATAAAACTAAGAACATACATCATAATCATACACTTCACTGAAGGATAACACACAATCCTTGATGTATTGTCAAATGTGACCCCATATAACTACCCAAACATTAATAAATATTTATAATTTAGGGTCTTACACCCTTTATGGGTTCCAATTACACTTATAGGAAACCCTCATACTTTGATAGAATAAAACTAAAACCCTAAAATAAAAAACCCATCATATATGTAAAATTTATTTAAATTAAAAAGGACATAATTAATACTTAAACATGTACCCCAAGCCCTATTGGATAAATCCAAAATCACACAAACCCACATTACTAAAATTGTTATCATAGCATGTATAAACGGGACTATAAAAAAAGTAAATTAATAAGGGGTCACCTACCATGTGCTTACAATAGAAAACCAACCCATAATCACAAGTTGAATCATCCTTAAATTCATAAATTTATATGAGAAGGTAAAACCAATATATTTAGGGATTTCAAATAAGTTGGTGAATATATATAGGGAAATAGTATTATATGAATATATTGGGATTAGAATCGCCTTTAATAATCCACTATAGTAGATAGAAAAAATATCATTCAAGATTTAGATAAGATGAAATATGAAGAAGATAGGTGGAAGGATATCACACTACCCATAGGAGTTATTGGGAGGAAATTAGAAGTTTTGGGACTGTGAAATATTTTCAGAATAATTTTTATATTAATAAATATTATAAAATATCATAAATGGACACCATTTACCTATTGGATGTCCACCAGATATTTGGTGCTCATTATATATCACCCTACATCCTTTTGAATATCTCACCAAACACCAAATACACTTTTATCATGTATCTGATACACTTCCATTGGTTATTTAGTGGTAATTTATATTTTTAGTATCAACATCACTTCTCCCACTAAGTTTAAAATATGGACGACTTCTCCCACTAGATACTCAGTAATATTCTATTTCGTTTTAGAAAAATACCATCATCACTTCTTATGCCAAAAATTCCTCTAAAACATTAAAAAATATTAAATTATACCTCACTTTATATCCAAATATCTAAAAAATAAAACCAAATGTCTAACAAAAACCTCTAAATTATATAAAACCTTCCTTAATTCCACACTCGATTTCCAAAATCTATATCTAAATCAAACTATGATAGTATAATATATGAATGAATAATTTGGTGTAATAAATCATTAAAAAATCCCCATCATATAATTCATAATCCCTAAGATATACCCTTGAGAGTTTATTAGGATGATCTAAATACTTCATTTAAGTACTACATCATTCCCTTAGGCTCTAAAAGATATAGTAATTCCACCTATAATCCTAATCTAGATGATACACTGATTTCTCTAAAACCTCTCAACCCAATAGAAAATATTAATCAGTCATAGTTAAATAATGAACATACTAAAAAAACATTCCATTCTGTTTTAATAAACAAATAAGAGCTAATAAAACATCACCCTACCTGTTTGTTTCAAATTCAATAATGGTATACACATTGAGATGCTAAAAAATTATGTCATTATATAATAGTGATACCCCAATATCCAAAATAACCCTTGAAACTTGATCTTTTATGTCAACTTATTATTATTCCCAAAGTGTTTGGTTTCATTTTTTATCGATATTTTGATATGTGTAAGGTGTCCAAGAGTGGTTACTCTTGAATGATTATTATTGATTAATGATTTTTCATTGGAAATTATTATTGATAACTACTCAATGTGTGTTTGTGTGTGTATTTATTTATTTATTTATTTATTTGTACTTATATTTAAAGGAATACATTAAAAGTATTAGTAGATAAATGAACTTTTTATACTACACATGATGGATATTGGAATGCCTCAAGCAAGAATTAGAAAGGCCTAATGTTTTTAAGAAGTTATGGAGAAGGCACTGGTGGGTTCTAAGGTAAATTAAAAAACTATATAAAGGTAAAATGTTATTTACATTACCTATGGAAAGGTAATATGATAGTTTAATCTGTTCTGTAATATTCAAATGTTCTATATATTACATGCATAAAGGAAACATGAGAGTTTCATAGGTTACATAAAGGTAAGTTATGAATTTCATGAGTTACGTGAAGTTTATCTTAACATATAATAGCCCATGTCAAATTGATCCAGGATCTATATATTAGAATGCATGGTATTACATGTTCCACATCAAGTTAATCCAAAATACTTGGCTGAATATGAATGTAATGGCTAGAAACCAGGCACTACATATACATAATCCAAGAAACAAGATGTTGCATGATGGTAATGAAAATTTTTATATTACCTATATAATGGTAATGATATTATAATATAAAGTTAAATCTAATATTTCAATGGATAATAATGTTTTATGATATATATGGAAAGGTAATGCTGGAGTGTTAAAGGGTAAATGTGGGTAAAAGGTTCACAAAAAGGTATAAATAGACCTATGTAAAGGTAATTATTATCCTGAGTAAACATAATAACCTATAGTAAAGGGAAATTTTGATCAAATACCAATATTCATGACTTATTATGAACTTCCCTACCATATTAGAAACATATATCCTTTCACAAGTTTGAGTGATATACCAGAATTTGGATTTAACTACTATTGTTACTGAGATTATGTGATTTGTGATCTATGATGAGTATTTACATTTGCTTAACCTATCATGAGTTTATATGAGTGAATGAGAGTTTTAATCCTTCTCATATGACAAACCCAACTTTTTGAAGTAGTGGTGGATTGTGTACTAGTTTGATGATGTAGATATAATGAGAAGTCACAACACATAAAATAGAAATGGAGAAGTCATGTGATATATTTACCTGTGTAAGAGAATAGGATAAGTCATGGGAGGTTTTAATTCATCCTTGATATAGGGTATTTATAAAAAATGATAAATGGAGGATATGAAATATTTTGATATCAATACAAGCATGTATATTTACATTCATGCTTAAAAATCGAGTGAATAATGGATAATGTAGTGTCTGGGTTGTTCTAAGCTCATACTTATTAAGTATCTCCTCACACATCTATAACTATTACTTTAAATATCATTCATGTCACATAATGATGCTATGAAAATATTGGAAAGTATGTGAAATATCAGTTCAACCTATTCAGAAATAATTTAAGTGTTTTAATGAGGAAGAAGTAAATTTATATATTTTATGGAACAATTAATACAAAGTTATAAGAGCTTTAAATATAATATAAAAACTGGATTTACATGATTTTATAGAATATTTTATTGAAAATAATATGTGGTTATATAAATACCACATGATAATAATTTTTTGATTAGTCGGGACATTTAAAGTAAGAACTACATGGTGATTTGATTATTGTAAAATAATAAGGAGATATCGCTGAGATTTATGGAAGTTAGATGTGAATTAATATCCAATACATAATTAGGATAATATAATCATGATATTATATGAATATATATTGATGTTGGAGAATAAATAACATATATTATAGTTCTCTATAATATAGTTTACTAATTTAAAGAGCAATAAGAATCTAATATAGAAAAGTATTTAATATATGGAATTGTCAAAGCTATGAATTCTCAGGACAAGAAGACCCATAACATCAAGGTATTTGAACATTCAGAACCACATGATCTTTCAAGATCTAGTGGAAATATTTAGAATAATAGTTTTAAGAACCTATTTAATATCTTGAAGAAGTACATGATCTCATATGATCTTGTAGGATTTTGTAGAAGGTTAATTATAGAGACTCAAACATTTCATACATAGATACCACATCTTAATAGATGAATATTCATTACACAACATAATGATCCAGTACATAATTATTTAGTTATATTATCTTTAGAAAAATGGATACATAAAGAACTATTTCATAAGAACATCCTCTCCCATTAAGTAATTCATAACTAGAACCCATATTAGACATATCATACATAATATCATTCATCGTAACCTATTGAAATGAACATAAGAAATGCCATTCTTTGATACTTAGTAAGGGTAAAAAATGGTTATATAAATGATCAATTAAACATAAAAAGATGATAAATGGTATGTGAATAGGATCGTAACATTTGATAACAATTCCAATCATATCATAGATCATAATCTTAAGACACATATTAACACTCAAAAATTAATAAGTCATGAATCATAAAGGAATCAAGGAACATGAGACATAATATCATGACATTAGAATATGACAAAATTTTGTGGAAAGAACATAAGCATATAAATCAGTTGTTTTTAGTCAATGTTTGTTTCCAAGACTCTCATTTTGGAATGGGTTTGCTCCCCAAACCATCATAGAAATCAAGGTTTACTCACAATACTATCATAGTGGATAAAGTCCCTTGCTGAAGAGGGTTCACTCCACATTCTAGTCTTTCTTATCTCATGAGATCTCCATAATTATGCAATGTATTTTAGGGATATATAATTTTGGGCCAACCTATAAAATAATGATAATAATAAAGATTTGTTCCATAGGATCACAAAAGTTTCCTCATATCATAACCTGTGGAAAATAAATGGGGTTAAGAAACGTTTCATCAATTCATTATAGCATAACCAAGGAAAAAAAATGTTTCATAATAATTTCACCAATTCATCATAGTGTAACCTATAAAAAAAGGTATAGGTTTCATAAACATCTTGTCATCCTAATAATAACATTTACATTGAAAGAATAAAGTTGTTATAATTAAATAATATATATGTATTAAAGGTTATAAAACATAAAAATTTGTTATCGTGGTTTTAAAATTATTTAAAAAGTTCACTTGAAATCATTTCTTTCAGGAAATTCCATTTTACTTTGAAATAATTTATTTGAAATATAAATATTTCATTTATATAAATGAAAGTAATTTATTTTAAAATAAACTTGGAAACTTGTAATGTATATTTAAATAATTGAGTTTTTATGATGGGGGAAATGTTTTTCATGATTTATATGTTAAAATAAATATTCCATTCACATTATCAGAAAAAAATCCGAAAAGTATAATTTTGGAAAGTGACTAAAAAAATATTTTTAAAAACTTTTTAAAAAGTAAAACATGGTAAAAAAATAATTTAAAAATCATATTTTAATATAAATACATTCTTGAAAAAAAATTATAAAACATTGATATGGAAGAAAAAAATCAACTGAAGAGATAAATAATGTTTTCCATCCATAAATTTTTTTTTTTCATATTATTATTTACAAAAATAGAGAAAACATAAAGTAAAATATGTAATAATAAAAAATAAGCAAATGATAATAAAAATCATGAGTTTCTTTTCTGATAGGACATACTATTTCATCATCAAAAACATAATCATAAACATTCCTGATAAATAATGAGATTGTATCATAAAACTCTAACCACTTTGGTAACATTCAAATAAAATGCCACATAGAAGAAAGAACCATATATGGATATTTAAATATCCATATTTTTCATAATAATTATAAAAAATATATTAATGGATTGAAAATAAACCACATAATATAAATTAGTGGGGAATATAGCATGTGTCTCACAGAAACAAAAGTGAGACAAAAATATGTTACCTCGGGTATGATTACGTTCATACATGTATAAGCCTCATATATAATAAGATATAATACTTATAAATATAATCCATAAACATAAATATATATATCTAACCAGATATTATTTATTTATAATTTTTTATCACCTATTTATTGATAATTCTTTGTTGAAATAAATATTTCAAGTTACAATTTCATCATTTTTCTTGTATGTTTTGGTTTGTTAGTTTGAGTATCAATAATTATATAATGGTTATATAATATAAAAAATATTAATCATGATATAAATATAATATATTTTAATTATATTTGTATTTATATTCATATATTAAAATTATATATAGAAAAATAAATTACACCATTCATGGAGACAGAAGGTCATTCATATGCATGAAAGTTGTTTTCCCTTTTCAATGGATGGAAGAAATATGATATATAAATAATAATTCAAAACTAATAAATTAATTTTATATCATATAAATCATATATATTAATAAAATTCATCGTTATTACAATCGATTTAAAAACAAATGGAAAATTGAAACACGTCGCTTCATAGAGGTGGTAGTCCACAAGTATGCATGAGTGACAATATTGTTTTCCAACAGATTGAAATGTAAAAATATTTGTGTAATATAATAATTAAATAATTATTATTGTGTCAAAAATATATTATATATACATTAAATCCATAATTTTATTCATCCATTAGAGTATGTGATACAAAAAATAATTACATTGGTTCGCGAGGTGGTATTTTGTTGAACACACAATTGATGGTTTTGGTTACCATTTGATGGAAGATAAGAAGGATATAAGTTATTAAATTAAAATAATACCATATAATTATATTGAATATTTTTTTGTTTCACTATAATTTAATAACATTTGGAAGAGATAAAATAAGAAATAAAACAAAAACACATGGCTAAGAACTAGACATCTTCTCTGCACAATCGCTTTAGGATTATACCTAAAGTATTCCTAGGATAGTTTAATGATAAAAAGGGAATATAGGTCAAGGGTAGGGATGTTAAAAAATTAATATCTTTTCTGACACAAAAGCCTCTTGAAGTGTGGATAGGAGAGGATAGGTGGTTTCCATTTGTAATTAGGGGAGGGGACCCACTTAGAAAACTCCGTAAAAGAATACAAAATTATAAAGACATTACCAACATAAATGAATAAAAATAGAAATATATTAAAATTTTGGTATAGAATCAGGATGAAATATTTCCATCCAATTGTATTTATATAATTTTAATTGGAAACTTTATGCTTATATTTTGGTTCACCCCCCCCCCCAATAAAATAGTTTTAACCTTAATAGTGATAATTATTTTTAAATATTACTAAAATTTATTATGGAATAAAATTAAGTGACCATATTTCCTAATATTATTTATTATAATTAAAAGTATTGAATACATTTTGTAAAATTCAATTCAGAGATTTTGTAGGATTTAATTTTAAATTAAACCCACATAAATGATGAAAATCATACATTCTGAAGAAAATGTTTTCTTATTTATAAATAGTTTTTAAGAAAACATCCGACATAAAATTGATTCCAATGAAATAAATCAAATTAGTAATAATGTAATTGAACTAATATTACATTGAAACCCATTTTAAATAAAAAAATATCTTTTTAAATACATTAAATGAAAATATTATTTTTAACAAAAATCAATATTTCAACTATTCCTCAAAAAACTGATCTTTTCAGATTTTTTTATAAAAAGTAACTATAATATAATTTTCATATGATGATTTAAAAAATGAAGTAAAAATTTTCAAATATAATTTATAAATGTTAAAAATTAAATTTTAAAATAATTTCACATAATGCAACGAAAAGGCTTTTTGGAAAAAAAATATAATTTTTATGAATAAAACATGATTTATTCTTATCCAAATCCAAGAAAAAAATAATAAATTGATAATAAATTTTTTTTTGAGGTAGTGCTTTGGTCAAAGACCAGAGCAAAAATTATTAATAAACAAAACAGGGTTACAAGAGGTGAAAAGATGGGATTTTTTTACAATCTCTATCAAAAAGGTAAAGTAAGTCAGAAGGAATATAGTCCATCCAAGTCATGCGCTGATGAACTCCTTTGTTGGAAAGAGCATCAGCAACAACATTCCCTTCCCGGTAGGCATGAGTAGCTATATAGTCAATCCCATGTAGCAAATTCAGACAATTCATCCAACGTGTGGTAAGAGTCCAAGCCAGATGGATGCTACCTTAAAATGATTTTAATTTTTAATATCAATTAAAGTTAATTGATAAACACTGAATTTATGTATAAAAAATTTAATCTTAATAATTTTTTATTTATATTCATACCTTCCAATTTAATAGCTATTTGTAACATAATACTATATTACAGTTCATTTAGACTTATGGTTGTTTGTATAAAAAAATTCAAAGAAATTAAATTTATTTGAAAAAATAAAATTTTTTAATAAAATAACATGGCGTTACATTATAACACCATTAAAATTTATTTATACCCAAAAATTATAACACATTAATATAAATAATTAAGGATACAGTTACCTGATCATATTCTTGTGTTTCAATGTTGCTTCCTCAATTTGGTTATTTCTCCATAAAACATTGACCAGGTGAGTGTTCTTATTTCATAGAATTTTTTCTATATGATCTAGAATCTCTGCCATTTCATACATATATAAAATATATTTCTATAGTGGTGTGACCTAGAATTTAAATTCATATTAATGATCACGAATGTACATCCTCAGGAGTGATGCATGAAACACAATGGGAACTTAAGAGAGGCTTGGGGGATTCACTAAGCGAAAAGTTTATATCACTACTCGATTAAAAATAATGAAAGGGAAAATATACCTAGGGCCTAAAATTCCATTCTTTCAAAATATCATAACCTTTTCCTTGGATAAATACATATAAAAATTATCACCAACTTTATATTATAAAATATTACAAATTATTGTGAACATAATTTTTGTATCAAATCTGATATACCCTGATGTGTTGGTGAAAAGTTATAAAATTCCCCACCATTTCCTTATTAAGAAAAGGTCCCAATAACATTAATTATTTAACTTCTTCTTAGAACAGTTGATTTCTATAGTTATTTCTATATATTCCTTTATAGGAATCCATCTAAATAATTTAATGAAAGCAATTATTGTATGAAAACTCAACTAGAAGAAGTTATTGATCCCAACCACCTATCAAGTCCATATAAAATGCTCTCAACATATCCTATAAGGTTTTTGTTTTTCTATTAGAAAAAACATATAACAACGGATGATATATAGTAATGAAACATAACTCTTTTTTCAGACTCTACTGATGACATCACCATAATGTATAGGTGATCCTTATATCCTGATAAAATATTATATAATGTGGTACTCCATTAAACATTAACAATTCCTTAATGTATATCCTGGATACCTGATACAAAAAAAAATATTACCTAATATCAATGAATTATACTTAATTTTCAAGGTAATCGAGTATAACTAAAATATAAATATGGCCTTTAGATGTTTTGGGGAGTCCGATGAAAAAATATATAGTGATATTTTGTAATTTCCATCCTGGTATGGGTAATAGTTCTAACATTACTTCGCAATTTTATCTCTTAGAATTAAAATTTTAACATACCAATCATTGAGATACATAATTCTCAATATATCTCTTCATGTTTTCCCAACAAAAAATAATCTTTCAAATCTCTAAACATCTTCATACTTTTATGTGGAATATAGAATGATTAACTATGAGCCTACTCTAATAACTACATCATCAAATATCCTATAAAAGAAACACATAGATATTTCATAAACCTTATCATTCTATCATAATAAATGTTAAAATAAAAAATATTTCTCGCCTTCTTCTGAAATTATCTATCTTTTTTCAATTCAACTTTAATTCTCACACAGATATATGGTTGAACTCCCATTTGAGATAAATAATATTTCTCCCATTCCTTAAATATTTCGAGATCCATCCATTTAAAATCAACAAATATTGGATATTTTGTGCTCCTAATCATAGATAATCAAGTATAATCCTTTTAAAAACATCATCTCCCACAATGTTTTCTTTCCTAGGGTGTTAATGTGCTGATTAGTCATAACATTTAATCAGTTACAACCATCCTCTATGTCACATATTCAACTCTTTATGTGTGAAATATAATTTTAACATTTATGATCAGTATATATATCACTCCATTCTACTAAAAGATAATTCCACCATATAATTAATTCAAAAATTACCGAATCTATCTCTAAAACATGAGTTGGGAAATCTTTCTCATCAAACTTCACTTTTCATGAGATATAAGCTATCATCATTAATTTTTCATGATAACATCTACCAATGTATTATTTAATTAATCACTATATATTATAAACCCCTCTATACTACTGGGGAATGTAATATTAATAATAATGAATTTCCTTCTCTTTGGATACATTAAATTTACCTCATATCCATCTTTTTGAAGGAACATAGATCCCTTCATAGTAAACTTCGATAGTGGATTAGAAAATCATGAGAAAGTTTCCAAAAATCATTGATAATATCTACCCAAATAGGAATAAAATTGATCTTAGTCTCCATGGTTGGTCTGGGATGACATTAAATAGCCTTCATCTTTTATTTATCCACATATATACCCTCTCTTTAGATTATACAACACAAAAAAGAATCATTTTTCACCAAAAATTCCCACATTGTAAATTTTTCATACTGCTTCTTCTTCCATAGAGTCCTCGTTATAATCCTTAGATGATATTCATATTCTTATTTTATCATTGGATATATAATAATTTCATCTATAAATACTACCAAAAACAAATCATAGTAATCTCTAAATACTTTTTTAATTATATCCATGAATATAATGACGAAATTTGTAAGACCAAATAACATCACTATATATTCATAGTGTCAATAACTTTTAGGATATATTTTCTTGGTTAAATCCTTCTTTTTGACCATCAACTAATGATATCTAGAGTGATGTTAAGTATTTTAAAAGTATTCAGATCCATATTTTTTATCAATAAAATAATCAATACATGGTACCTGATACTTATTCTTAATTGTGATCTTGTTCTGTTAATGATAATTAATGATTAGACAAATTGATCCATATTTAAAAAAAAACAAAAGGATCGCCCTATGGTGACACACTATTCCAAATAAATCCCTTTTCAATATTCTCCTTGATATTATTCTTCAATTCCAACAACCCACTTCATATCATTCTCTATGGACTCTTTAAAATAGGCATAACACTAGGTCTGAGTTTTGTTGAGAACTCAACTTCATGATATGGTAGAAGAATAAAAAATATTAAAAAAACAAAAAACATCCACAAAATATGAATATCATCAATATTTTTTTCATTCCTAACTATATAATATAAACACCCATTTTTAATAGAAATCACGACTCATATAATGAATAAGATTTCAATTGAAACCGCAGGTTTATCATCTCACCAATAGATGATCATAGGTTGGTTTTAAATATCAAACGTGAAATCCCTCCCTTGGTAATTGATGTGGTATTTATATAGATAAATCCAATACATTCCTTGGATGACATCAAATTCAACTAGAGGGAGAATAACAATATTCTCTAGAAGCACATTCCCATAAACTTTAACAGGAGAAATGATAGACTTTATATGATATCATTATACCATTCGAGTTTTCAATGTTAATAAAATATCTAATTATTATGTTTATAAATTAATATTACTCTATACATTTCCTAATATATATAAATTCAAATAACTGTACTCAAATAGGGTACTTCATTATTTGAGCATACATGTAACCACCTCAACTTTATCATTCTATCTTCTAGCCCTTATCAAAATCAAAATTGTTTTCATGAATCTCATGAATAATTGAGTTGAGAAATCAATCATTAAAAATAACTTATAGTATGTCTAAACTATGACACATTATTTTCAATATAGACCATTCATGGTGATCATTTATTCAAATCCTTCATACTGGTTCAAATTGAAAATTTGAGTTATCCAATAATTTCCCATGTGAGTGTCAAACTAGGTTCATAGTATGGGCATAATCATCATGAACCGGGATGATAGATGAGATATACTCAACAATATATTTTTAGGGATACCGTGGATTTAGATGTACCAAAACCATGTCCACTTATAGTATCTAGATACAGATATTTTTTAGGAAAACCACACTCATATTTTTACCATAAAATAATATTTTCTTCTATACATATGATTATCAAAAGTGTTCTCACTAAATTTTTTCGTATCCTAGATTCCAAAGGATAACTAGACCTCTATCTAGTACCATCTATAGAGACCCATATTTTTCATACATAGATATCATATCTTAATAAATGAATATTTATTACATAACTAAACAATCCATGCTATAATTTTTTAGGTATTTAATCTTTGGAAACATGTATAAATAAAAAATAAGTTCATAAGTGAATTAAATAATACTCCATTATGTTATTCATAACTAAAACCATTATTATACATATCATTGATAAAATCATTCTTCATAACTTTAAGAAAGTATTCATAAGAAAGGGTGATCTCAGATGCTCAGTATGGATAACAAAGGGTGATATCAATGATCACTTACACAAAACATGAGCTTAATGGTGTGATAATATGAGATTAAAAATTGAAAAACACACCCTCCATATCATAGATAATAATATTGGTACATGGTATAATTCTCAATAGTTCGTAAGAAATGAATCATTAATGAATCAAAGAACACGATCTATGAGAGCATAACATAGGCATAATACATATTTTTTGGAATACACATAATCCTATAAATTAATTGTCATAGTAGTCAAGGATAATTTCAAAAACTATTATATTGGAATGGGTTCACTCTCTATACCATCATTTCAGTCATGGTTCACTCTCAAGACTATCGTAGTTTACAAATTATCTTACTAAACTCAGTTCACTCCCAATTCTATCCCTTTTTATCTTTTGATATATCCATCTCCACCCAATGAATTGGAGGGCTATATAACTTCTGTCCCACCTGTCACATAATGAAAATAATATATATGTGTTCCAAAATATCATAAACAATTCATCATATCATAACCCATGGA
Source organism: Viscum album (assembly GCA_963277665.1). Classification (NCBI taxonomy): domain Eukaryota; kingdom Viridiplantae; phylum Streptophyta; class Magnoliopsida; order Santalales; family Viscaceae; genus Viscum; species Viscum album. The sequence continues at coordinate 1,501,926,903 of OY728123.1, forward strand.
AAATAAATGGGTTTTATAAACAATTAAACAATTCATTATATAGTAACCCATGAAATGAATCAAAGTTTCATAATCATTTCATCAATTAATTATAGTATAAACCATGTAAAAAATATTGAGTTTGAAAAATATCTTCTCATAAATTTTATTAACAATATACAAAAATAATAACAATGGTATAATTGAGTAATATCCATATTAAAGGATAGTAAACATACAAGGATTTCATCTTAGATATAAAATTATTTTCAAAGATCACATGGAATAATTTCATAAGGAAAATTCCCTTTTCACTTTAATATAACTAATTTAAAATCTAAAAATTTCCAAAATGTTAATAAATAAAGTTCATTAAAAATATCCTTTTGGTGATTTAAATGTATCTTTAATCATTTCATAGTCTTGGTGGTAAGAAATTTATTTCAATATTTATAGGTTAAAATAATGAATCATTTCACATTTATAGTAAAAATTTTAAAAATACCTTATTTAGAAAAATGATTAGATGATTTTTTAATTCGTTCTATAATAATTAAAATATAAGTAAAATGGAATATAAAAACATATATATGAATATTAAATAATTCTTTAAAACATTTATCTAAAACAAATATATATAAGAAAATTTATTTTCAATCCAAGAGTGAAATAAATCAATTTTGCCTTAAAAAAATTATTTCTATTTATTATTTACATAAAGAGAGAAAAATTAATGGAAAAATTTAATATCTATAAATAACAATAGAAGAATTTTTTTTATTTTTTTGAGAGATATATCATAACATTTCATCCTCTAAACCATAGTAAAAACAATCCTTGTAAACAATGAGATTGTAACATAAAACACATATAACTTTGGTTATTTTGAATAATAATCCCAATGAATGAAATAAAATTAAAAGGATTTGAAAATAACTATAATTTTGATATGTATAATCCTAAAATACATTCAACGGTAGTATATAAACCACCTAAAATAATTACGTAGTGAATGTGATATATATATTAGGGAAAAAAAGTGAGATGAAAATCCTTTACCTCAGGTCCAATTTCTATCATACATGTTCAAAAATCATACATAAAAAATTAAATAATATTTATAAATATATAATAAAAAATTAATCATATATACCATACCGTATATGATTTACTTATAATCTTTTATTAGCCAAATATTAACAATACTTTGTTAAAATCACTATTTTAGGTAATAACTACTTTTTTTCTTGTAGGTTTTGATTTGGTTATTTTAACCTTTTATTTTGATCAGAGTTCAGTCATATAAATAATTTTAATCCTAATATAAACATAGCATATATTCATTATATAATTATTTTTATTCTTCCATATAATTTATAGTCTAAAAAATGAATCGCATGGTACTAGGAGAGGGTAGATCGTATGTATGCAAGAACACTCTTTAAATTTTACAAAGGATGGAATGAAAGAAAAAATAATAATAATTAAAAATTAAATTTTAATTATTAAATAATATAAATAATATATAATCATAAAATCCAATTACAATCCATTTCATAAAATGAGAATTCAATCGCATCACTTCACGGAGGTTGTAGTCCATACGTATGCACGAGAGACGTTATAATTTTCCTATATATTGGAAAGAAAGAAGTTTTATGCGATAATATAAATATATATGTATAATTATTTCATAAATATAATATATATACATTAAATACATCATTATATCCATCCTTGAGATACAACGATGGAAAATGATTTCCATCGATTCACGAGGTGGTCGTTCTCCATACACACAAATGATGGTTTTGTTTCCCATTTGATGGAATAAGAGGTTGATATAGGATATAAAATTATTGTAATAATATATTAGTATATGTAATATACTATTATGATTATTTAATATCCATTTAATAAAATTTTATGTAGGTATATGAAGAAATAACATGAAAATGCATAGTTAAGAATAATACCCCTTCTTTTAAAAACCACTTTATGGTTATAAATAATTTCTTTTTATGATATATTTTTTGTTAAAAAAAGTTCTCTTGGTAGTTTATAAATATGTAAAGAAGGTATTTTGTTAATTAATTTCTGAACCAGAAGTCTCTTAAAATGTGTAGATGATAGGAGAGGATATGTCCTTTTATAAGTGGGGGAAGGGGACCCACTTGGAAATTTCCTAAAACAACATAAAAGGATAAATTCATTCCAAAAAAATGATTCAAAATCTTCATATATTAAAAGGAGATATAGGATAATTTTTAAATATTTATATAAAATATTATTTAAACTTGTTTATTTTTTAATCTTACACATATCCTTTTGTTTAACCACATGGTAAACCTGTTTTAACCTTAAACTTAGAAATATATTTTTACTATTTTTAATATTAATTAAGATAAAAAATTAAGTTTAATTTATTACATAATATTAATTACTCTAATTAAAAATATGCAATCCATTTTATCAAATTAAATCATTATCAATTTTATAATTTAAATTAATATTAAACCTGTAAGTTGGATGAAAATTATATTTTTCAAAGAAAAAGTTTTCATAATTACAGAATGTTTTTATATCAAAATTAAACATAAAATTGAATTCAATTACCTGAATTGGATTAATAATAATATATTTTAACTAATATTACTTTTAAAAAAATTAAAACAAAATGGAACATTGTAAATTCATTAAATGAAAATACATTTGTTAATAAAGATTAGTATTTTTTACCATTCATCAAATAATTAATACATTTATAATTTTATCAAAAATTCATGCTCAGATAATATTATAATAATTATTTTAGAAATTATTTAAATTTTTCAAATTTTATTTTCTAATATTTAAAAAATAATAATTTTAAAACAAGTGTGAAAAAAAAATCACTTATTTTTTTAAGAAAATACACTTTAAGCATAAAAATAGATTTATTTTTATCTGAAACCTAGATTAAATATTAAATTAATTATTATTTTATTGAATATATAATATATAAATTTCATTAAAATAATTCACCAATATTAACTAATTTAATTTATTAATATAAAAACATATTGAGTGCATAAAAAATTTTAAAAAATATTTCTATAACTTTCAAATTAATCTTATTTTAAAAATCATTTATTATAAACTGATAACAAGTTAATTTATGTGTAAACAATATAATTATAATAATTTAGTTAGTTGTAGTTATACCCACAAATATAATTTCTAGGTTAATACGGTATACAATATTACTTTTCAATTATACTCATTGGTGTGTGTCTCGCTAGATATCGAAGAGAATAAATTTATTTGAAAATAATATATTTCATAAAATATAAGGGTGTTTCCAATATTATTATATGATAAGGAGGTATTTTTATTATTTTACCAATTATAAAATATATATATTTTGGTTAGGGAGTTTGATCAGTCATTAGAGTCTTACAGATAGGGTATCTAATTAATTATTATTGTAGGATAGATGGTAGGGGTATATAACCAACTTTAGAAGAAGAGTCGGTGGATGGGGTGTATAACCAGGCACAAATAGAGGGTCTATTATTGAGGATTCAAACAAGATTTTATTGAATATGGATGATTATATGGTTTAACCAATCATGATATTTAAGACCTGTTAGATCACTCTAATTAACATTAAAAATATAATGGAGAATACATGTTTTGGTTTCCAACCAACATGGAAAGTAGTATCCCATTCAGTCGAAACATGTAAATACCTTATGATAGTTTTTATTATATTATTACACCACATGAGGTTAGGATATGATAAACAATTGATTGGATCAAGAACCCTAAAATGTTCAATAGGTTTAATTTAATAGAAAGTAATTTATAAAAGAGTATTCCATTAATTCACCCCCCCCACTCAATGGTACCTAACTGGTCCTTGGACTCAATAATTATTATCAGAGTCTTGGCTCTCTCTAGAGATCGAGGTTTTTCCCTGATTTTTTTAAATATCTCAATAAATTATAGGCTTATAGATGTGTTTTAGCATCCTCAAATGAAGATAAAGGAAGATACCCCTAAAGGTACAAATAAATATATTTCTACCAGGACTCTAGAAAAGATGAAAATAAAGGAAAAGAAATTGTAGAATATTCCTATATTAAATGAAGAAACACAAGTAACTGAAAATAAATAGAGTAGTATAAGTAGAAATAATTCTAATTATTGTGATTATTTTAACGAATAATGTTTAAGCTATGATGATGACAAATAACATAGTGATATTTATTCTAAGATTAACGATCATCTAGGGAAAGTTTAAAAATAATTGGTGGAAAATATTGTTAGAAATATCAATAGACATCAGAATGGTAAATTAAATCTAAAAGAATAAGTTTTAGAATAGAGTAATTCCATATGTCAGATGTTTTGAAAGTGAATTTAACTCATATACCTTTTAAAATAAAAAAGTATTGAAGATATCATTTTAATAAAAAAAATTATATGATTGAAGAATAATTTAAATCATATAATAAGGAGAAATATTTCTTTGAGATTGATTTTTAATAGTTCAATTAACTACAAAATTGTCATAATATCTCTGTGGATGTCAAAGAAACTCAATTAAAGGTAAAGAAAAAAAGAATAAAATAGATATAAATTTATTTAAATGAATTCATAATAGTTCATGAAGAACATATTAATAAGATATAAAGGGATTTGGAAGGCGTCTTAAGATTAGTTGAGGATGAGAAAAACCCTATAAATATGATGTTTCTTGATCTTAATGCAAGAATTATAAAACTTGAACACAGATAATAATGATCTTCTTAGGATAATAAGACAAAACATGTTTCCAAAAATATATAATTTTAGTGACATGGAATTAAAAAGCCAAAAATAATGAGCAATAATGTGATGATATCATTATCTAATCAAATGGAAATATCTTCTAAGAAAAATTTATCCCATTACCCAAAATTTATCTTATGTATTAATCTTATTTCACTTGATGGTATAGGTATAAAACAAAAATATGGATTATTATAGATAGTGAAAAATATTTAAAAAAATCAATCACATCATCAAGGGTGGATATTATAAAATGTATAAATAATTATTCCCTAATAATGTTTCAATGGGTTGATAATTACACTAAAAATGTCTAGTTTCACAACCTTTGAATACTAAAATTATTACATCCAAAACGAAAATAAAAAATTTCATAGGATGTTGTTAGGGTTATAGGATGTTTAGAAATAAGTAACTATAATATTGGAATAATAATTCAATTCAAGGAGATAACATTATTCCACAAGAAGGGGGAGGGCTATAGAGATAAAAATAACTTTTTGAGAAAAATTAAAATTTTGAATAAAGGGACTGTGTGTATACCTTAAGGATAAAACAAAATAGAATAATTTTTTGGGAATATATTATCTCAACAATAATCTATAAATATTATACATTTTGATGCTCAAAAATACCCTTATTTTTAAACTAATGATATTACAATAATTTAATTTTAGGAAAATAATATTCATTGTAATATTTGTTCTCGAAATATATTAAACTTATTAATCACTAAATAATATTCATTAAAGAGTTTTAAATATGTTTTATCATATTCTAGAAACACTATGATCAACCTTATATTGGTTGGGAGTTCGGTCTCACTAAGGGGGATGTGGCGGGTTCGTCTCTTGTTTTTTGATGATAACGATTTTCATGCTAGTCCCCCCCCCCCAACATAGGGGAGGTGCCTTCATCATCCTACAAGGGAGTGGTAGTTCCTTTATCCCCCTTTTCCAATCCCAAACTCCTTCCCTCATTCCTTCCATGTTCATTGTTCCTGAAGTTCCCCAATATGTACCATGGTTGCCCTAATATCCTGATCTCGCTCGTGGAGTTCAATGATGCTTCAGCTCTCTTCAATCATACTTTGATCACTCGATTCCTGAATATAAAGCCTTTGGTGGGTGATTTTCATATGTTTGTATTCGATTCATGGGATTTTCAATATCAGGTTACTATAGGGTTTCCCGATTTCAAGAATATTACAATACAGTTTGCTTCAAATGAGTATTTGATCAATTCTTGGGTTATTACTTCTGGTAGCTACAAGAGGTCCTAATTCGTCCTCTTCAAATGGAACAAAGACTTTCATTTGAAATTTTATTCCCCCTCAATACTAAATTGGGTAATATTTTCTAACCTCCCTTTATATTTTCAAAATCAAGTGATCTTTACAATTCTAGGGATCCTTATTGGTAGGTTCTTGTGTTTTGATAGTTTTACCATGTCTCTTTTCCATTCTGTTAATATTCAAACCTATGGGGAAGTCAATGCCTCAAGTAAAATGCCTTATTTTGTTAGGATAACAGTAGGAGAAGAGTATTTTTTATATATAAAGATATGTATGAATCCTGGGTTGATTAATATTCAGTTTTCATGAGAATTGGTCATTCAGTGGTGGTTTTTAGGCAGGGGTCTAGACATCCAGCTATATAGGTGGGTTTAGATTTAGTTGGAAACAACAAGGCCCATATGACCGATGGTGTTGCAGGTTCCTCAAGTCAGGGGTATGTGGATGTGAAGACCATGGAAAGGGTAGTCCAATGTGAAATTTATGGAAGCAATACCTTGCTTAGTGACATATGTAGTAGGTTGAGGAATGACCATGATGTTCTTCAGCATGTTGTGTTTGATTATTTGGAGCAAAGAAGTCTGGAGTTGGGGAATGAGTTTATTTTATTGGGGACTCAAATGGTGAATGTTTCAAATTTCATGACTACCTCGAGTGCATCATATGTAGAGGAGGTGAATCCAGGGAGAGGTATTAGTCTTGGTAGCCAGGAAGTGGCTAATAATGATCAAAGGGAGGTTATTCCTACTAGTTATAAATTATAGAGAAATGATCTTAATGGTGAAGACTTGAATAGGTTTTGTCCTGATAGGGAGGTGGAATTAATCGATTTGGTAATCATTTTGAATGATTTTCAGTTCATGATCTAGTTCAAAATATCAAGGGTGGCCTGGTCAGTCCCACCTTGGATGGGCAGAAGGATTGCATGAGCAAGTCCAATACAGGTGAATCAGAGGAGGGTTGGGGAGATAGGTCTCTAAGACCAAATAGAAATAGGATCCGAAAGGGAATTCTCAAATACATGAAAGATTACTCCTTTTTTCTACTTCCAATGGTGAAAATATCTGCAAAAAAGTTGAAATATAATACATCAAACAAAGTCTTGGAATTGTTTATGAGATCAGAAGAATAAGTGGTTGAAAAGGATCTAGAGATCAATGCTACTGAAGAGGAAGTTCCTTGAATAATGGAGAAGTTATTAAGAGTGACTTTCAATGGGGATCAATATAACTAGATTTACAAGAAGGGTATCATTCTATTTGGGGGATTTAATACTGGGAATATCATCCTTGAGGAGTATATCTATTACTAGTACTAGTTTTCCTTTTGGTTTAAAGATATTCTAATGGAAGAACCAGACACTTAGGTTACCAATATTTCATGGAAATTATTTCGGGAGATTAATTATGGTAGGTTAAACATTTTTTCAATGGATATGTCATCTATATTTGTGGTAAAATTTAGGGTTTCTCACTTTTTTCACAAAATTTTTCGATAATAAAAATTTAATTTTTAGTCAACCCTACATTGGTAAGCATAGTGTGTGGAATCAACCCTATGTTGGTAAGTGTATCATAAGGTGTAGGATTGAAATAACGATGTAGATGCTCAATATACAAGAGGGGGGGGTGAATTGTACACCTTAAAAATTTCCTTAAACAAGGAAATATCTATGTTTAACAGAGTTAAACTAAGAAAATTCACAACACCTCTAACACCAATTGAAATATTGGTACAAAGTATGAAGTTACAAACATCTAGCTCTATACACTTTCTTAAATATGAAAAGTGATTCCGAAAAACCAGTTCTAGAAATATGGATCCGAAAAATGAAACATAACCAAAGTTTACAATATGATATTCTACCTCGAAGCATATTGAATCTAACTGAAACAGAGTACACAAGTGTAAGGAAGTATAATATGGTTATACTTTCATAAACATACAAAATGCAGTGGAAAAAAATAAACTTGTAACAAAAAAAAGTATCAAGATATAAATTTTTTAACCCAAAGAGAAGGGTATCCAACAACCTTGGATAAAGTTCCCTTGATTTATACTTTCTAGAAAGTCTGTCTTACCCACACCCGGGTAAGCCCTCGATACAAAGATCAGAATCTCTGTCTTGTTATTCCCACAAGACCTCAACTTCAAGGTAGTTGGAACCTCTGTCTTCTTCAGCAAAGATGCCCTCAAACATCAAGGTAGTCGGAACATCGGTCTTCCTATCCCTGGAAGCCCTAAAATGTAATCACTAACATTTGGAGTCGCACGAAGCAATCTGAATGATCAGTTCAATAAGCACAATGCATGAAAATCTTCTCTCTATATAAATCACCTTGACAGCATGTGGTCTCTAGAGTGATCAACTTCTTATTGAGCTCTTTCAAATGAGATCATATTTATAGGCTCGGAAGCAACGGTCGGCTCCCTCCTCCAACTGTCATATTTTCCTTAAATTTCAGAGGTACCTGTATGCGTGTTACTCAACCAATGGTCAGTTAGAAATAGAATAGACGACATCGTTTTATAACAAAGCATGTGTAACATAAGGCATGCCATCGTTTTTTAATGAAACAGGTATAAGTATAAGCAAAACTAAAGTTCAGAATGTAAGCAAATAATAATTCGGAGTCTAATGAAAATGAAATTCGGAGTCTATAATAAAGAGATATTCGGATTCTGTTTTATAGGAATTCGGAACCTGAATTATTTAGAAATCTGGATTCTTAATTTCTAAGGAAATTCGGTTTCTGGTTTCACCAGAATTCAGGATATGAACTTACAGAGTTCGGAGTTGAACTTGTAGAAGTTCGGAGTCGAACTCATAGAAGTTCAGATTCGAACATTGTGAGATTTCATATCCAGAAATCGGAGTGGAAATTCATTGGAGTTCGTATACAGAATTCGGAGTGGAACTTCATTCGAGTTCGTATCCAGAATTCAGAATGGAACTTCATTAGATTTTGTATCCAAAATTCGGAGTGGAACTTCATTGGAGTTCGTATACAGAATTCGGAGTGGAACTTCATTGGAGTTCGTATCCAGAATTCGGAGTGGAACTTCATTAGAGTTCGTATCCAGAACTCAGAGTGGAACTTCATTGGAGTTTGTATCCAGAATTTGGAGTGGAACTTCATTCGAGTTCGTATCCAGAATTCGAAGTCGAACTTCATTAGATTTTGTATCCAGAATTCGGGTCCTAAAACCAAATGCTTCAAATCTAAGTATTATATGATTCTGAGGATTTAGGAATGAATCTGATTTTTATACTTATGAAAAATATTTATATGTATAAGGAAATATAGATTAAGTTAAATTTCCTTAAGGAAGGAAATTTTCCTTAGAGAAGTGAAATATATATTTGCTTAAGTATAATGTGTTTTTTAATTTCAAAACAAGAAGGAATAGGTAATTCATAAGGAAAACCTTATTGACTCAACAATCTCCCCCTTTTTGGAAAGCACAAACAACATTTTTAAAAAGAACATAATAACTTAGAAAACATTTCTTTAGACTTTGAAACTAAAACTTATCTCCCTTTGTTCATAGATGATGATGAATACAAATAACTCTCCCTTAGGCTTAGGAACTCTTAGGATTGTATTATGAATTTCCGGAGTGGAGTTTTCATTATCATTTGAAATGAAAAAACATCTTAATGGTAAAATCCCCCTTAGATAAGATCTCCCTTACTTAGAGATAGTTCGTGACTTTAGAAATTTTTCCTTCTCCATCTTTTAAGTAGTTATTTTTCCTTCTCCCCCTTTGTGATTTTCAAAAAGAATTTAAGGGAATAGAAAAAACAAATTTGGTACCTAAAATATTAGTAAAGATATGCAAGGAAAACAAGAAACCATAGTTCTATTATAATTGGATGAATTTTTACAGGGAAGATCAAATGCAACAAAAGACCAGATTGAGTCTATTTGTCTTCCTTTTCCATTGGGATCAGCTTTTTCAAGAGGGTTTTCAGATTCTTCAAATATTTCTGATCCTCCTCAACATGCTTCACCAAAGCTTTTATCTTTTCATCTTGAGCTTTCAAGACTTATTCCTGACCCTTCAAGGCCTCTCCCTGCATTTTAAATAACTCATCTTTCTTTGTAAGCTATTCATTGAGCTCAATCCAGAGATCACTATCCCTTTTAAATTTTTGAGAAAGAGAGTTAACCTTCCCATTTAAGTCCTTCACTTGTTGATTCCGGGAATTTTGTTCAAAGTTTATATTTTTCTTGAAAATTCATAATATTGGCATCCTTGGTGTCAAAATCATCTTTAACATAATTCTGAAAACGATCAAACTCACCGAAGTCATCATCAACTTTCTTTGACAAAAAAGTGATTTTGCTACATGATTTCCTGTGAACATCTTAATTGATATGGAAATTCCTATGATCAACCTCAATATTTACACACTTATCCATGACCATGGATAAAGATTCTGACTTCTGATTCAGACTTTGTTGCATCATATGGCATGTGGATTCTATGGTGGGAAAGATCATAATTGTGTCCACCAACTTTTTCAAAGACTCAAAAACAAAGTCATGACCCAGTCCTAATGACTCCGACTCCGATAACTTGCTAGAGGATTTTTCTTCTTCAATGTTCACCAGCTTTCTTCTAGAAGAACCACTAACCTCCTTTTTTCTTATAAAATATTTTTTTGGGGTGTCCATAATCACTTTCTTCCCCTTATCAATTTTCAGAACTGCCTCATCAGGAGTTTCTTCCTCACTTTCAGATACTTGAACAATCATATCTTCATCGGGTATCTCTTTCTCTACTCCTTCGTCAAGAAAATGCTTCTCATAGCTTCCTTCCTCAGATGATCCCTGATTTTTTTCATCTTCCTTGACATCATCTTTCTTACCTTCTTCCTCAACTCCCTTTTCCGGAGTGACTATCTTTGAGGATTTGGCCTTTTCTTGGTAATCCTAAACTTGTTTAATCAAGTCATCCAGATCCTCACTTCCTTCTTATACATCTTATTCTACTTCAATTCCTTCAACAACATCTTCCTCTACTTCTTCACCATCTTGTTTCTCTACTTCTTCTTCCCCAACCTCTTTCTCATTGGACTTTTCCGAAGTGAAATAATTTTTCCCATGGGTCTCTGGTAATGGTTGGACATTAAACGTTTCCGGAACGGGAATATTCTCTGAGGATGCCTTTGTGTCTCTCAACAGAGATTCAACAACTTCAGCTTTAGACATCTATTTCTTCATATTCTTATCTTTTTCTAACTTCTAAAGATATTTAGCCATCTTCTCCCTTAAGGAGTTTGCTTCAGCAGGGTCTAATCCGAACTGAGGGTCCCCTTCCTTCCTTTTATCGTTATTTTCCCTCCACATAGCAACCACATCATCTAGACATGCTTTCTGTTTTTTCATCTAGGGAGGTGTGGACTTGGTTTCCTTAGTATTGGGAGTCTTGTCTTCAGTAACCACTTCTTTAAATTTCCTCTTCTTAGAAACCTTCTTCACTGGCTCAACCTTCTCTACATTTTCCGGAGCGACTTGTGCCTCCTCTTCTAGAAGATCGCAGAACTCACTTGATTCTTTTGAAAAACCATATTTCATCTTCTTTAAGGTGTCATCACTTATCAGCATCACCTTAAAAATTCTCATCTTGGAGGTGCAAGAAACTTTGAACGAATCAAGACCACGAATAATAAGCTTGGAGATAAGAGCAGGATACATAATGATTTGAGACTTCAAAGTTCCATTTTTGATATTCTGAACTGTAATAAGAACGTGCCTCATCAAATTGATCTTCCATAGATTTACCAAAAAAATATAAGATATAGATACACTTTTCTTTTGGTTATCCTTATCTCCTCTTCTCGGAACGAAAAATCCTTGAACCCACAACTGGAGAATCCAATTGTTGGTGGAGAGATGAGAAATCTTTGTCGTTTTATCATATTTGTTCCCAAGGAATTTCACTGCCTTCAACTTTCTAAAACTTCCTTGAACCTTGGGTAGCTTATGTGAAGAAAATAATGCTTCACCATAATATGATAAGCCTACCAGGTTTGCAGCCTTAGTGTAAGAAAGATTGTAAGTCTTCCCATAAGACGTGAAATTTTTTTTGTCTCTGCCATCTTCTTTATAGAAGGAATCAAACTCAAAAAACTATACCAGAAAATCTGTATACACAACATCCTGACCCCCTGGTTTCGATACGCAGAAATATTCCCAACCATTGTGTTTGATATTCTTTAAAATTAGAGAATCATACTCACTAAAGAAATCTGGATGGACTAACCTCTCTCTATAGACTAACCATTTTGAGATTGGCTTCGTGGTAGACATATCTTGGGAAGTGGCTTCTACAGAAATTCGGAATGGAGGAGCTTTGAGAGATTTGGAATGACCTTTAAGAAAAGAGGCAGAGTTTCAGCACGTGAGAGCTTGAAATCGATGTGGCACACAAAAGGTGTTTCCCTTTATATAGGAGATGGAGGTGACCTTTCTCCTTCCAAAAGAAATCTAACGATTGAGAATTTCTCTGATATGATCTGACGGTTGAAATCATATCCGCAAAAAAATCTTGAATCCGATCTTTTGAGGTTTTAAAAACATTCAGATTCAAGAAAAAAACAAATTCGAAAAATTTTATAAGAAAAAGAAACTTCCAGCAACTAAAAATGACTATGCAAACATGAATAAGGAAGTCATAAGTTTCGGATTTTCAAGGATGTTTATTCGTAATAGGTGATATTCTTCTTGAAGAAAATTTGACTATGAAAAACTCATTATGATAAAATCACAACGAAAAACTCAATACAGGAAAAAAATACTAAAATTCCCATTACGAAAATTCTCATTACGAAAATTCTCATTACACAATTTCTCAGTATGAAAATTCTTAGAATGAAAACTACATTATGAAAATTTCCATTCCGAAAACTTTATTAAGAAAATTTCCAGAACAAAAATTTCCTTACAAAAATTCTGAGTACAAAAATTCTCAGTATGAAAATATCATTACGAAAATTCTGAGTACAAAAATTTCATTATGAAAAATATCAGTATGAAAATTTCATTACAAAAATTCTCAATACAAAAATTTCATTAAGAAAATTCTTAGTATGAAAATTTCATTACGAAAAGTCTATGTATGAAAATTTTCAGTACAAAAAATTTTGAAAGACTCTTTATGAAAATTTTTGAAAGATTCATTACGAAAATTTTTTGAAAGGCTAACAAACAAATGTACTCCCCCTGTGAAAAGGAGTTTATTACTGTAAGGAGAATGGTTCAACAAGAAGTTAATGAAGGAAGATTACCTCACAGATAACATTCTTAACTTCTGTTTAATGTATTCAAATCTATCGGAGGGTAATGATTTTGTGAAAATATCAGCAAGTTGATCTTGTGTTACGATAAACTAAAGAATAATATCTTCTTTTTGTGTGTGACCCCTAAGAAAATGATGCTTAATATCTATGTGCTTTGCATGGGAGTGATGTAAAGGGTTTTTACAAAGGTAAATGGAACTTTTGTTATCACACATAATTTTAGTCTTAGTAAAACTCAAGCCATAATCTGTGAGTGTGTGTTGTATCCACAACACATGAGCACAACAACTTCCAGCTGCTACATATTCAGCTTCAGTAGTGGAAAGTTCTACATAATGTTGCTTCTTGCATGTCCAATAAACTAATGAATCTCCTAAGAAATGACAAGTTCTGAATGTACTCTTTCTATCCATTCTACATCCACCAAAGTTAGCATATAAAAAACTATTTAATATAATTTCATTTCCAGAAGTATAAAATAACCCTAGATCCATGGTTCCCTTGAAGTAGCGAATTTTTTTTTTCAGTTCCTTTAAATGAGATTCCTTAGGATTAGATTGATATCTTGCACATAAGCATACTAAAATCATCAGGTCGGGTCGACTAGCTATCATGTAAAGTAGACTTGCTATCATACCTCTAAAATATGTTTGATCTATTGGTTTCCCAGCTTTATTAAGATCAAGTGTGTTTGAGGTACCAATAAGAGTAGTTATACTCGTACTGTTGTCATACCCATACTTTTTAAAAAGATATTTAATATACTTACACTAATAAAAAATTGGGCATTAGAGACGGCCATTGGTGGTCGCTATAGGCCTATAGAGACCGCCCAGCGACCGCCATTGGCGGTCGCTATAGGTGGCCGAAATTCTGGCCTTAAGCGACCGTCTGGAGGTCGCTATAGGCTGCCTGGCGGGCACCATTAGCGACCACCATTGGCTGTCGCTGTGGGCGGCCTACAACGACTGCCACTGGCGGTCGCTAATGCTGCCCGGCAGACAGCCTATAGCGACCCCCTCTAGCGATCACTACACTGGAAAAAAAAGTGCTAAAAAAATTCATACTGAAAGAAATAAATAAATATATATATATATATTTATTAAATAAAATATTTTAAATATATATATATATATAATATGATTTAAATATTTTAATATATATATATATATTAAAGAAATATATATATAATATTAAAAAAATATTTTTCATTTTTTTAATGAAATGTACGAATTGTGTTTTTTTTCTTCACGGTGAAAAATCAGTGATAAAACAAGGTAACAATCATAAAAAATGGAAAACAATTTCAAACATAATAAACATCAAGATCATCATAAACGATAAACGTGCTTCAACGATCCGAGCAGGACCATCTATTTCAATCTTCTGCTTCAATAAACCTACAATAAGACAAAAAAACAAAAAAACAAACAAACGTAAATTGAATATAATTATTCAGTTATTACATACATATAATAAAATTAAATCAAACATCAAATCATGGTGCTATAATAATTTAAAACCCCTAATTTAAGAAATGCTCTCATTTCAAGTCATTCGGAGCACGTTTGCTCCGAATTCGACCGTCTCACGCCGTTTTTGGTGTTTGATGACACCAGAAACGCATTTCCGGTCACCGTGGTCAAACGACTCCCCCGATTGACGTGCCGTCTGCTGGACCATTTCAAAAATCACACAACGGCTGATTTCGTATGGTTTCATGGAATTCTGAGGTCGTTCGGGTGGTTTTGACCCCCCAACGCGTCGTTTTAGCGCGCGCCGAGCTGCTGAAAAGGACACAATCGGTCGTACCATGTGCACCGCATGTTTGATGGGCCAGATGTCTCCTCCTACATGACAAGAATAATATTCCTAATGTTTCTGTGTGGTTTCAGGACATTCGGAGCACGTTTTTCCGAATTCGACCATCTCACGCCGTTTTTGGTGTTTTATGAAACCGGAAACGCGTTTCTGGTCACCGCGGTCAAACGAAACCTCCAATTGACGTGTCTTCTGCCCGAACATTTTAAAAATCACACAACGTCTGATGTAGTATGGTTTCAAGGCATTCTGAGGTCGTTCGGGTGGGTTTGACCCCCCAATGCGTCGTTTTAGCTCGCGCCGAGCTGCTGAAAACGACACATTCGGCCGTACCGCGCGCACCGCACGTCTGATGGGCACTCCGTCTCCTCCTACATGCCAGGAATAATATTCCTAATTTTTTCATGTGGTTTCAGGTCATTCGGAGCATGTTTGCTCCGAATTCAACCGTCTCACGCCATTTTTGGTGTTTTATGACCCCAGAAACGCATTTTCGGTCACCGTGGTCAAATGACACCTCCGATTGACGTGACATCTGCCCGACCATTTCAGAAATCCCACAACGGCTGATGTTGTACGGTTTCATAGCATTCTGAGGTCGTTAGGGTGGTTTTGACCCCCCAACGCGCCGTTTTAGCGCGCACCGAGCTGCTGAAAACGACACAATCGGCTGTACCGCGCTCACCGCACATCCGATGGGAGCGTCGTCTCCTTCTACATGGCAAGAATAATATTCCTAATGCTTTCATGTGGTTTCAGGTCATTCGGAGCAAGTTTTCTCTGAATCCGACCGTCTCACGCCGTTTTTTGGTGTATTATGACACCGGAAACGCGTTTCCGATCACCGCGGTCAAAGGAAACCTCGGATTGACGTTCCGTCTACCCGACCATTTCAAAAATCACACAACGGCTGATTTCGTACGGTTTCATGGCATTTCGAGGTCGTTCGGGTGGTTTTGACACCCCAACGCGTCGTTTTAGCGCGCACCGAGCTGCTGAAAACGACACAATCAGCCGTACTGCGTGCACCGCACGTCCGATGGGCACACCCTCTCCTCCTACACGTCACGAATAAAATTTATAATGTTTTAGTGTGGTTTCAGGTCATTAGGATCACATTTTCTCCGAATTCGACCGTCTCACGCCGTTTTTGGTGTTTTATGACACCGGAAACGCGTTTCTGGTCACCTCGGTCAAATGACACCTCCAATTGACATACCGTCTGCCCGACCATTTGAAAAATCACACAACAGCTGATGTCGTACGGTTTCATGGCATTACGAGGTCTTTCTGGTGGTTTTGACCCCACAACGCGCCGTTTTAGCACGCGCCGAGCTGCTGAAAACGCCACATTCAGCCGTACCGCACGCACCGCACGTCTGATGGGCGCGCCGTCTCCTCCTCCACATTACGAATAATATTCCTAATATTTTCGTGTGGTTTCAAGTAATTTGGAGTACGTTTTCTCCGAATTCGACCGTCTCACGCCGTTTTTGGTGTTTCATGACACCGAAAACGCGTTTCCGGTCACTGCGGTCAAACGACACCTCCGATTGACGTGACGTCTACCCGACCATTTCATAAATCACACAACGGATTATGTCATACGGTTTCATGGCATTCTGAGGTCGTTCGGGTGGTTTTGACCCCCCAACGCGCCGTTTTAGCGCGCGCCGAGCTGCTGAAAACGACACAATCGGCCTACCGCGTGCATCGCACGTCCGATGGGCGCGCTGTCTCCTCCTACACATCACGAATAATATTCCTAATGTTTTCGTGTGGTTTCAGGTCTTTCGGAGCATGTTAGCTCCGAATTCGACTGTCTCACGCCGTTTTTGGTGTTTTATGACACCAGAAATGCGTTTCCGATCACCGCGGTCAAAAGACACCTCCGATTGACATGTATTCTACCCTACCATTTCATAAATCACACAAAGGATGGTGTCGTACAGTTTCATGGAATTCTGAGGTCGTTCGGGTGGTTTTGACCCCCCAACGCGCCGTTTTAGCGCGCGCCGAGCTGGTAAAAACGACACAATCGGCCGTACCGCGCGCACCACACGTCCGATGGGCACGTGGTCTCCTCCTACACATCACTAATAATATTCCTAATGTTTTCGTGTTGTTTCAGGTCATTCTGAGCACGTTTTCTCTGAATTCGACCATCTCACTCCGTTTTTGGTGTTTTATGACACTGGAAACGTGTTTCCGGTCACCGCGGTCAAACGATACCTCCAATTGATGTGTCGTCTGCCCGAACATTTCACAAATCACAAAGAAGATGATTTCATATAGTTTCATGGAATTCTGAGGTCGTTCGGGTGGTTTTGACCTACCAACGCATCGTTTTAGCGGGCGCCGAGCTGTTGAAAACGACACAATCTGCCATACCATGCGAACCGCACATCCGATGGGCACGCCGTCTCCTCCTACACACCATGAATAATATTCCTAATATTTTCGTGTGGTTTCAGGTCATTCGGAGCACGTTTGCTCCGAATTCGACCGTCTCACGCCGTTTTTTGGTGTTTTATGACACCAGAAACGCATTTCCGGTCACCGCGGTCAAACGACACCTCTGATTGATGTGCCGTCTCCCCGACCATTTCAAAAATCACACAAAGTCTTATGTTATACGAGTTCAGGGAATTCCGAGGTCATTCGGGTGGTTTTGACCCCCCCCCCCCCCCAACGCGCCGTTTTAGCGCGCGCCGAGCTGCTGAAAACGAAACAATCGGTCGTACCGTGCGCACCGCACATCCGTTGGGTGCGCCGTCTCCTCCTACATGACACAAATAATATTACTAATGTTTTAGTGTGGTTTAAGTTCATTAGGAGCACATTTTCTCTGAATTCGATTGTCTCACGCCGTTTTTGGTGTTTTATGACACCAGAAACGCGTTTTCGGTCACTACGGTCAAACGACACCTCCAATTGACATTCTGTCTACCCGACCATTTTACAAATCACACAATGTCTAATTTCGTACGGTTTCATGGAATTTAGAGGTCATTTGGGTGGTTTTGACCCCCCAACGCGCCGTTTTAGCGCACGTCGAGCTGCTAAAAACGACACAATCGGCCGTACCGCGCGCATCACATGTCTGATGGGCACGCCGTCTCTTCCTAAACGTCACGAATAATATTTCTAAGGTTTTCGTGTGGTTTCAGGTCATTCGGAGCACGTTTTCTCCGAATTCGATCGTATCACGCCGTTTTTGGTGTTTTTTGACACCGGAAACGCGTTTTCGGTAACCACGGTCAAACAAAACCTCTGATTGACCTGTCTTCTGCCCGACCATTTCCCAAATCACACAACGGCTGATGTTGTACGTTTTCATGGCATTCCGAGGTCGTTCGGGTGGTTTTGACCCCCCAATGCGCCGTTTTAGCGCGCGCTGAGGTGCTGAAAACGACACAATCAGCCGTACTGTGCGCACCGTACGTCCGATGGGCACAACGTCTCCTCCTACACGCCACAAATAATATTCCTAATGTTTTCGTGTGGTTTCAGGTCATTCGGAGCACGTTTGCTCTGAATTTGACCGTCTCACGCCGTTTTTGGTGTTTTTTGACACCGGAAACGTGTTTCCGGTCACCGCGGTCAAACGACACCCCTGATTGATGTGCCGTCTGCTCGACCATTTCAAAAATCACACAACGGCTGATGGCGTATGGTTTCATGGAATTCCGAGGTCGTTCGGGTGGTTATGACCCCCCAACGCGCCGTTTTAGCGCGCGCCGAGCTGTTGAAAACGACACAATCGGCCGTACCGCGCGCACCGCACGTCCGATGGGCGCGTCGTATCCTCCTACACGCCACAAATAATATTACTAATGTTTTAGTGTGGTTTCAGGTTATTTGAAGCATGTTTGCTCCGAATTCGACCGTCTCACGTCGTTATTGGTGTTTTATGACACCAGAAATGGTTTTCCGGTCACCGCGGTCAAACGACGCCTCCGATTGACGTGAAGTCTACCCTACCATTTCACCAATCACACAATGGCTGATGTTGTACGGTTTCATGGAATTCCAAGGTCGTTCGGGTGGTTTTGACCCCCCAACGCGCCGTTTTAGCGCGCGCTAAGCTGCTGAAAATGACACAATCGGCCGTACCGCGCGCACCGCAAATCCGATGAGTGTGTCGTCTCCTCATAGATGGCACAAATAATATTCCTAATGTTTTCGTGTGGTTTCAGGTCATTCGGAGCACATTTTCTTTGAATTTGATCGTCTCACGCCGTTTTTGGTGTTTTATGACACCGGAAACCCATTTCTGGTTACCGCGGTCAAACGAAACCTCCCATTGATGTGATCTCTGCCTAAACATTTCAAAAATCATACAACGGCTGATGTCGTACGTTTTCATGGCATTTATAGGTCATTCGGGTGGTTTTGACCCCCCAACGCGTCGTTTTAGTGCGCGCTGAGCTGCTAAAAATGACACAATCGGGCGTGCCGCGCGCACCGCACGTCTGATGGGCGCGCCGTCTCCTCCTACATGTCATGAATAATATTCCTAATGTTTTCTTGTGGTTTTAGGTCATTCGGAGCATGTTTGCTCCGAATTTGACCGTCTCACGCCGTTTTTTGTGTTTTATGACACCAGAAACACGTTTCCGGTCACCGCGGTGAAACGACACCTCCGATTGACATGCTGTCTACCCAAACATTTCAAAAATCACACAACGGCTGATGTCGTACGGTTTCATGGAATTCTGAGGTCGTTCTGGTGGTTTTGACCCCCCAACGCGCCATTTTAGCGCGCGTCGAGCTGCTGAAAACGACACAATCGGTCGTACCGCACACACCGCAAGTCTGATAGGCGCGCCGTCTCCTCCTACACACAACGAATAATATTCTTAATTTTTTAGTGTGGTTTTAGGTCATTCGAAGCACATTTCCTTCGAATTTGACCGTCTCACGCCGTTTTTTGTGTTTTATGACACCAGAAACGCGTTTCCAGTCACTGCGGTCAAACGACACCTCCGATTGACGTGCCGTCTGCCCGACCATTTCACAAATTACACAACAGATGATGCCGTACGGTTTCATGGCATTTATAGGTCGTTCGATTGGTTTTGACCCCCCAACGTGTCGTTTTAGCTCGCGTCGAGCTGCTGAAAACGACACAATCAGCCGTACCGCGTACATCGCACTTCCGATGGGCGCGCCGTATCCTCTTACACGTCACGAATAATATTCCTAATGTTTTCGTGTGGTTTAAGTACATTCGGAGCACGTTTGCTCCGAATTCGATCGTCTCACGCCGTTTTTGGTGTTTTATAACACTGGAAATGCGTTTTCTGTCACCGAAGTCAAACGATACCTCTGATTGATGTGCTGTTTACCCGACCATTTCACAAATCACACAACGGCTGATTTCGTACGGTTTCATTGCATTCTGAGGTCGTTCAGGTGGTTCTGACCCCCCAACGCGTCGTTTTAGCGCGCACCGAGCTACTGAAAACGACATAATCGGTCGTACCGCGCGCACCGCACGTCCGATGGGTGTGTCATCTCCTCCTACATGCCACGAATTATATTCCTAATGTTTTTGTGTGGTTTTAGGTCATTCGGAGCACGTTTTCTCCGAATTCGACCGTCTCACGCCGTTTTTGGTGTTTTATGACACAAGAAATGCGTTTCTGGTCACCGCGGTCAAACGAAACCTTCGATTGACGTTCCGTCTGCTCGACCATTTCACAAATCACACAATGGATGATTTCGTATGGTTTCATGGAATTTATAGGTCATTCGGGTGGTTTTGACCCCCCAACGCGCCGTTTTAGCGCGCGTCGAGCTGCTGAAAACAACACAATTGGTCGTACCGCGTGCACCACACGTTCGATGGGTATGATGTCTCCTCCTACACATCCAGAATAATATTTCTAATGTTTTCGTGTGGTTTTAGGTCATTCGGAGCACGTTTTCTCCGAATTCGACCGTCTCACGCTGTTTTTGGTGTTTTTTGACACCGAAAACGCGTTTCTGGTCACTGCGGTCAAACAACAGCCCCGATTGACATTCCGTCTGCCCAACCATTTCAAAAATCACAAAACGGATGATTTCGTACGGTTTCATGGCATTCTGAGGTTTTTCGGGTGGTTTTGACCCCCCAACGCCCCGTTTTAGCGCGCGCCGAGCTGCTAAAAACGACACAATCGGCCGTACCGCATGTACCGCATGTCCTATGGGCGCGCCATCTCCTCCTAAATGACACGAATAATATTCCTAATGTTTTCGTGTGGTTTCAGGTCATTCGGAGCACGTTTTCTCTGAATTCAACCGTCTCACGCCATTTTTGGTGTTTTATGACACCGGAAACGTGTTTCCAGTCACCACGGTCGAACGACACCTCTGATTGATGTGCCGTCTACCCGAAAATTTCGAAAATCATAAAACGGATGATGTCATACGGTTTCATGGAATTCTGAGGTCGTTCATGTGGTTTTGACCCCCCAACGTGCCGTTTTAGCGCGCGCCGAGCTGCTGAAAACGACACAATCGGCCGGGGGGCCTGTCCGGGTTGCGGGAGGGCTATCTGGGGTGCGGGGAGGGCTGTCCGGAGTGGGGGGAAGGCTGTCCGGGGTGCGGGAGGGCTGTCCGGGGTGCAGGGAGGGCTGTCCGGAGTGCGGGGAAGGCTGTCCAGGGTGCAGGAGGGCGGTCCGGGGTGCGTGGAGGGCTGTCCGGAGTGCGAGGAGGGATGCCCGGGGTGCGGGGGGGGAGGGGGGCTATCCGGGGTGGGGGGCTTGTCTGGGGTGCGGGGAGGGATGTCTGGAGTGCGGGAGGGGGGGGGGGCTGTCCGGGGTGCGGGGAGGGCTGTCCGGAGTGCGGGGAGGCCTGTTCGGGGTAGGCCGGGGACTACAAATAGTGAACTCAGCTCATTCATCAAAAACAAGTTTAATGATTTATATTAGGAATCACGTGTTCTTTTCAAAAATATTATAGAACATTCAATTCTAAACATTGAATATTAAATGAACAAATAATATCCAAATCAATAATCAGTTTCATGGTTACTTCTCAATTCGTGCACACAAACATTGCATGAGGCCAAAACACACATGATACCCCCAAATCACATAAACAACTCACTAAAAAACCAACATAAATATCAATAACAACCCCACCATTAAAATCAGAAACACACCTCGTGAATATGATGCATCATGCGTGTTCATCACTAACCTCCATCCGGTGGGCCGGGGCCTACAACAAATAAACATTATGAATATTTTCCTAACAAAAATAATTTAAATTAAATAAATAAATACAGTATAAACCTGTGTCGTGTGATCCCCTGCACCATCACCTGGACGCACATATTCTCGCAGGGCTCTAACCTCAGTATCCAATTGCACATTTGCCTCCTCGGAAGCCTACAGCCGTGCCTCGAAATCTGACAACTGTTGTGTCATCTGAGCAACAGCAGGACCGACAACCGCAGTGTGTGACACTACAGAACGAGGAATCCCTATTCCATAGGTCAAATTATATTCATGCACATCCCGACCAATGATGCGATGAACGATCTCATCCCTTCGCATGGGATGTTGTTGCTAGTCCTCTGGAAGATGTTCTAATTCAGCTTCAAATTGAGCCTGTGAAATATTAAAATATATATACATATATTAATATACAGATTTTATGTAAGTATTCGTAATGAGTACAAGAACTTACTATCAATGTTGCAGCCTCTAGATCATTGTGATCACGAGTCCTCATCCACACTGTCATTTTATCAGTTGGTTCACCTTGCTCCCGCAACTATATATGAATAGAATATAAACACAAAACCGTATTAATTAAAAAAAATTAAAAAATGAATAATAAATACCTCATGTTGGATCTGAGACACGTGACGAGTCCTGAGCCTATGAGGTGGTCCCTGCAATGCTCGATTCTTAGAATGGCGTGTAGACACCTCCTACATTCAATTCATTCAAATATCAAACAAATCACACATTCTTGAAAATATATATACCAAAAAAATATAAAAACCACAACACCCTCAGTATAACAATATGCAACTAAATCACGCCACTGAGATAGGAGGACACCTCTTGGGACTTTTCCAGAATGTCTAGGGAACCCACATTTGGTACCTAGTGGTCCCTCTTGACTTTTTCTTTATAGTCTTTCCGCATCTTACGGAATTTTCTCATACGCACTGGCCGACACTCATTGTAAAATTCTTTCAAATTTTTCTATTATAGAAAAATCGCATATTTTATTGTTGATTATACATAGGGAATAAAGTAAAATGGTCTTCTTACCGGAACGTCCCTCTAAAGACGATATAATGTGTCCTGAGGGACAGAAGCCCAGTCACGCGTGGTCAATGTAAATCGATGTGGATCACGTATGATATGACCCAACTGAAGAATAAATTCAGCGTAATTCCATCCCACAACATGAAATACCTCATCAAATGAAACATCAAAAGTCGTGTTGGAATTCCATGATAATATTCGACGACCAGGTCCCCTCCTACGAGAGGAAGAAGCAGTCGAGTCTGATCTTGTTGAAAACAATTTTATATACAAATTGACAGATGTTATAAATATAAATATAAATATAAATATAAATATATATACGTGTTTATTAATTACATAAAAAATAAAGATAATGACATTCCAACATACCTCGACCCTGAGACGTAGATGCCTCAGATGGATGACGTGGATCTTCTGCCTCTTCCCCTGACATGCCTACAGTCATGGAAAACATTAGTAAGGGGACTATCCAAAGTGTCCAAATGATAAATTGGATTGTTTTAAAAAAAATCAAACTTGTACAGTTGTTAATCAAACAAAATGGGATTGAATAATTAATGGTGAATGAATTTTAAAAAATCAGAAAGCTCACAAAGGGGATGGGGGTTGGCGGGGTGCGGGGGGGGGGGGGGGGGGGGGTTGTTCGGGGTGTTGGGAGGGAGGGACGAGGGGGAGGAGGGCCGAGGGTGGAGGTAGGAGGCCGGAGGGGATGGAGGCCAAAGGCCAGATGGCGGTCGGAGGGCTGTCGGGCTGCCGGAGGAGGGTGGCGGGAGGCCCGAGGGTAGAGGGAGGCCGCAGGGCGGCCGCAGGGCGAAGGGCGGCCGGAGCCGGAGGGCGGAGGGCGGCTGGAGGTGGGCAGGGCCAGTGGAGGGCGGCCGGAGGGCAGCCGGAGGGTGGCCAGAGGGCGTAGGGTGGACGGAGGGTGGCCGACAGAGGGCGGGGCCAGCGGAGTGTGGGGCCGGTGGAGGGCGGCCGGCCGGAGGGCGGGGCGACGGAGGGCGGGGCGGCAGAGGGCGGGCCGGCGGAGGGCGGGGCGGCGGAGGGCGGGGCGGCGGAGGGCGGGGCGATAGAGAGGGCGGGGCAACGGGGAGGGAGCGCGGTGACGGGGAGGGGGGAAGGGTTTGGGGGGCTTCGCGATATGAGGGAGGGTTCGGGGGCGCGGAAGCCTTTTTTCTTTAGGGAAATGTAACAACCGCCAGTGGCGGTCTCTATAGCTAAAGGGGCTCAAAATCTCATATTTCTAGTAGTGTTATATTGGGATATGTAGATTCCTTCTGGTTTTTGAGAAATTTGAAAACCAATGAAAAATGTCAACTCACCCATTATACTCATTTCAAACTCAGATTTCATTAGATCCACAAAGGAATCAGTTAACGATTTCTGAGGTGAACCAAATATAATGACATCAACATAAATTTGAAAAATCAAAATATTTTTCTTATCTTTCTTTATAAAAACGGTTGGATCTACATTTCCCTTAACATAGTTATTTTCAATAAAAAATCCTATAAGTCTATCATACCAAGCTCGTGGGGCTTCTTTAAGGCCATACAAAGCTTTGGTAAGTCTAAAAACATGATTATGATGTTTTGTATCTTCAATGCCAGGAGTTTTTTCAACAAAAACTTTTTCTTGAACATAACCATTAAGGAATGCACATTTCACATCCATTTGAAAAAGTTTAAAATTGAATAATTCTGCAAAGGCAAGTAAAATACAAATAGATTCAAATCTAGATACTGGAGCATAGGTTTCTTCATAGTCTATTCCTTCTTGTTGATTATAGCCTTTAGTAACCAATCTAGCTTTATTTCTAACGATAAATCCATTTTCATCACACTAATTTCTGAAGACCCATTTTAATCCAATAACAGATTTTTCCTTAGGTCTTTCATCCAAGGTCCAGACTATATTCCTTTCGAATTCATTTAGTTCATCTTGCATGGCTTTAATCCAATCTTCGTCACCTAAAACTTAATCTGTTCCTTTTGGTTCTAATTGGGAAAGGAATGCTAGATGTTCTACTTTATTTCTTAAGGAACTTCTAGTCATTATAGGTTTATTCACATCACCAATGACACTATCACTAGGATGATTCATATGAAACACCTAACTTGGGTTTTGTAAAACCTTTTCATCAACATAGGGTAGAAATTCTTCGGGGTAAATGTTTCAGAGTTATTTTCTGGAATATTATCCTTATCAGAAGGATCTTCTAACAATGGTTGACAATCAGTTTTTTAAAACACATCCGAGGATGTAGGTTGGGATGGTTTAAAAACAAAAGGATCAGACTCATCAAGTTTTACATGTACTGTTTCCTCAACAGTACAAGTGTTTTTATTGAAAACTCTATAAGCCTTAGAAGTTGTGGAGTAACCTAAGAAAATTCATTCATTATATTTTGGTGAAAATTTTTGTAGATTAACTTTATTATTTATGATGAATACCTTCAACCGAAAACCTTGAAGTAATAAACTCTAGGATTTCTACCATTTCAAAACTCATAAAGAGTTTTACTAAGAAAATGTCTAATCAGCACTCGATTTATAGTATAACAACCAGTATTTATAGCTTTATCCCAAAATTTTCTAGCTATAGAATATTCACATATACTGGTTCTAGTTATCTCTTGAATAATTCTATTTCTTCTTTCAACTACATCATTTTGTTCAGGAGTTCTAGGTGCAGAAAAGTTGTGAGTAATACCTTTTCTAGTACAAAATGTTTCAAAATCAGAATTATGAAATTCTCCTCCATTATCACTATGAATAGTATTCAATGGAAGGTTTTTCTAATTTTTAACTTGGGCTCCAAAACTTTTGAAATAAAAAAAGCTTCATACTTCTTATCTAGAAAATAGACCTATGTAAATCTAGTGTCATCATCAACTAAGAAAAATACATTATACTTTCCCCCAATGCTTCCAGTTTGTGTTGGACCAAAAATATCCATGTGCACCAACTATAGTGCATCAGTTCTTGAGACTTCACTGATTTATTTAAAACATGATTTATGTTTCTTGACATATTGACAAGGGTCACAAACTTTTGAAGAATCAAATCTACTCTCAGGTAGATCCTTAACTAGTTTATTCTTAGAGAGTTTACATAAATTTCTAAGGTTACAGGGACCTAGTCTTCTATGCCATAACAAAGAATGATCTTCCATTTCACATAGGCAAGATATGTCTTAGCTTCTAGTGTCTTATAAGTACAAAGTGTAAACATTCTCTTGCCTATGGGCAGAAAGAATAAATTCTTCCTTGGAATTATTTACTAAGAACATATCATTCCTAAAATTCACAAGGTATCCTTCATCACATAATTGACTTATGCTGATGAGGTTGTGCTTAAGACCCTTAACAAACAAAACATTTGAAATCTAGGTTTTACAATGAATAACAATATTACCTATACCAACAATTTCTCCCTGAGCATTATCTCTGAAATTTACTTTTCCTCCTTTTGTCTTGATAATATTTTCAAAATAGCTTTTGTTACCTTTCATATGCCAGGAACATCCACTATCCATGTACCAAGTATTTTTGTTTGTACTTTCCCTATTTTCCTGAAAATGAGAAACAAGTTAGGTTTTTGGAATCCATACTTTCTTGGATCCGGAATTATTAGACAAAAATATTTTGGGTATCCACATTTGTTTAGAAAAATAAGCTTTACGAAACCCTAGAGATCAAACTCTATTAAAAGAACAGTTTTTCTTCCAATGCCCACCACTTTGACACTTAGTGTAAAAAGGGGCTCTAGAAGGAACAAAATAGTTGTTTTTGAAAAATGGGTTTTGCTGAGTATAACCTACTCCAGTAGTGTTTCCTTGAGGTTTAATTTGAGAATACATTTTTTCAAAATTTTCCTTCCCATAAGTAAATTTTGCAAGAAGCTTCTTAAGAGAAAATATTTCAGATTTCAGTCTAATGACTAAATTCCTATCCTCAGGAATCATTTCTTTAGAGTTATATTTTTCCTCAAAAATTTTCATCTCTAAAATAGAATTCTTAAGATCTTTAGAAAGTTCTTCCTTATCAGAATTTGATTTCTCAAGGTCTTTAGAAATTTTTTCTAAAAGCACTTCTTTATCTCTATGATTTGTATAAAGATATGAAATCTCTTTTGTATGAATTTCTTCCGTAGTATTTTCCTTCTCTAATTTCTTAGAAATTTTACAAGTTTTTTCTTCAAGTAACTTGGAAAATCTAGATAATTCTTCATATGATGGTTCTTCATTTTTTGAGGATGAAGTATCTTCATTAGAAGTACTATTTTCGGAATAGTAATTCTTATCAAGAGATAAATTTGTTAAAGCCTTGGCAGAGTGTACCTTAGCCATAAGACACATATGTGGAAAAGAATTATTAGCAATGAATCCCATATTCTTCTGATCTGATGAATCATATTTTGAGGATTCTCTTTCTGAAGAGTCTCCATAGCTAGCAAACCTAGTAGTATCAGCTTTCAAACTTTTCTTAGCTTTAGCTTTGTAGAACCTCTTCATGACCCTTTTAGAATTCTTCTCTTTTAGTTATTTCTTTTTAAGCAAGGGAAATTCCCATCTTATGTGTCCAGTTCTCTAGAATTCATAGCATCTGACCTCTAAATATTTTTTATCTTTCCTTTCCATCTTCTTATACTTGGATTGGAAATTTCTTTGACCAGCAATCTTGTTCATTCTTCGAGCAATATTATCATACTCGTTTTCTGAGACTTCACTCTCACTAGATTCAGATTAGATAGTAACCTTTTTAGACTTAGATCTAGTTACTCTCTCAAGAGTCTTACTTTTCATGTGATTTGATGGTGGAGTAAAAGGAACAGTACCATTCCTATTCTTCTTTTTGATGTTGTCAGCATCGCTCTTCATCCTTGTTTCATGTTGGAGAAGAGTTACAAACCGCTCATCTAATAGAAATTTGAGTGACCTTCCTGTTCTCATCAATTGATGTTCTCTTTGATTCCCACTCATTGGGAATTATATAAATAATCTTATCCACAAGATCTTCATCATCCAGAACATTCTCTCCCATAGATTTTAAGTTATTCATGATAGCCATAAATCTTTTTTGTACTTTGTTTATAGGTTCTCCATAAGGAAAATTGAAACCATGATACTCTACTCTCAACATAGCTCTTCGTTTCTCTATGAATTTGGATGTACCAAATTATGTAACTTCGATTTTCTTCCATATACAGTTAGCTGTTTGACAAAAAGAAATTTAGCTATATATGTTCCTAGTCATTTAACATAGTAGAGTATTGTGTACCTTATAGTTTAATTGATAATCATGCTTCTCTTGATTTGTGAAAGTACTAAATTCCTTGTCATGAATTTGATAACCTCCAGTAAGCATAACAAAATTTTCTAATCCAGTACTGATAACTAAAGTCTTCATTCGATCTCTCCAATACTCATAATCATTGCCATAAAAAATTGGTGGTCTTGTAGGATTTCAGTTGTCAATGGAATCAACATTGATTTCTGCCATCTTAAAAAAACATTCTACACAAAAACGTGTTAATAACAAAAGTTTGGATTCAAGGAACTAAGAAATAAAAATATAGAACAATGAAAAAATGAGCAAGAAAAACTTATATGTGAGTATAAGAATTTCAGAGACCTCCTCTGATACCAATTGTAGGATCGAAATAACGATGTATTTGCTCAATATACAAGAGGGGGGGTGAATTATACACTTTTAAAATTTCCTTAAATAAGGAAAGAACTAAGTTTAGCAGAGTTAAACTAAGAAAATTCACAACACCTCTAACACCAATTGAAGTATTGGGAAAAAGTATGAAGTTACAAACTTCTAGCTCTATACACTTGCTTAAATCTAGAAAGTGATTCCGAAAAACCGGTTCCGGAGATTTGGATCCGGAAAATGAAACTTAACCAAAGTTTAAAATATGTGATTATACCTTAAAGCATACATAATCTAAATGAAACAGAGTACACAAGTGTAAGGAATTATAAGATGGTTATACTTTCTTAAACATACTAAATTTCAGCAGAAAAAATAAACTTATAACAAAAACAAGTAACAAGATATTAATCTTTTAACCCAAAGATAATTGTATCAAACAACCTTGGATAAAGGTCCCTTGATTTATAATTTCAAAAAATTCTATCTTACCCACACCCGGGAAAGCCCTTGATATGAAGATAGGAATCTCTGTCTTTCTATTCCCGCAAGCCCTCAACTTCAAGGTAGTTGGAACCTATGTCTTCCTCAAAAAGGAAGCCCTCGAACTTCAAGGTAGTCGGCACCTCTGTCTACTTATCCCTGGAAGCACTAAAAATTAATCACCAACATTCGGAGTCGCACGAATCAATCTGAACAAGTAGTTCAGTACGAACAAGGCATGAAAATATTCTCTCTCTAGAAATCACCTTGACAGCGTGTGGTCTCTAGAGTGATCAAATTCTTATTGAGCTCTTTCAAATGAGCTCCTATTTATAGGCTCGGTAGCAATGGTTGGCTCCCTCCTCCAACGATCATATTTTCCCTAAATTTTGGAGGGACATGTACACGTGTTACTCAACCAATGATTAGTTAGAAACCGAATGGATGACATAGTTTTATAACAAAGCATGTGTAACTGAAAGCACGACATTGTTTTGTAATAAAACAAGTATAAGTATATGAAAAACTGATGTTCGGAATGTAAGAAAATTATAATTTGGAGTCTAACCAAAATGAAATTCGGAGTCTATAATAAAGAGATATTGGGATTCTATTTTATAGGAATTCGGAACCTGAATTCTGTAGAAATCTTGTGTATAAATTTCTAAGGAAATTCGGAGTCTGGTTTCACCAGAATTCAGAATCTAAAATTACAGATTTTGGAGTCAAACTTGTAGATGTTCGGTGTCAAACTAGTAAATGTTCGGAGTCGAACTCATAGAAGTTCGAAGTCGAACTTTTTGAGTGTTCGTATCCAGAAATCGGAGTTGAACTTCATTGGAGTTCGTATCCAGAATTCAGAGTGGAACATCATTCGAGTTCGTATCCAGGATTCAGAATGTAACTTCATTAGAGTTCGTATCCAAAATTCGGAGTGGAACTTCATTGGAGTTCATATCCAGAATTCGGAGTTGAACTTCATTGGAGTTCATATCCATAATTCAGAGTGGGACTTCATTAGAGTTCATATCCAAAATTCATATCCTAAAAGAGAATGCTTCATATCTAAGTATTATATGATTCCTAGGATTTACATATGAATCCAATTTTTATACATAAGAAAAATATAGATATGTATAAGGAAATCTAGGTTAGGGTAAACTTCCTTAAGGAAGGAAATTTTCCATAGTGAAGTGAAATATAGATTTTCTTATGTATAAGGTGTTTGTGATTTTCAAAACACAAAGGAATGGAAAAGTCATAAAGAAAACCTTATTGACTCAACATAAGAAATCAAGCCAATGTTATAAATATCATGTATGTATCATTAACCCAACATGGTTAGGAAATTATGGGTCATAAAACCTATATTAGTATGGAACCCAGCATTTGAAAAAGTGGAATTTTTTGTTCAATAACCCTACATTTAGAAGCAACCATGTGTTTGAAAAAAACAAACATATGGTATATGAAATCTAATTTTATGATCAACCCAATGTTTTCAATCCTATATTTGGTATTTTTTTCATAACATAAAGGAACCCTACGTCTGAATATTCAATGACAGAGATTTAAATCTGTGATATTATCTGATATTTATGCAACGATCTTAAAGGAAGTAAAGATCTGATGAATGTAACTTTATGACCAATTCAAAGGCTCATTATGACTGATTCAATCTCATTATGAATGATTCAAAGAATCATTCAATGATGTAAATAATTCATATATATAAGGGAAGATATTACTCATCTAAATGATTTATACTTGAATAAGTTCAATCAATGAGGA
The DNA here is from genome assembly GCA_963277665.1 of Viscum album. Taxonomy (NCBI): domain Eukaryota; kingdom Viridiplantae; phylum Streptophyta; class Magnoliopsida; order Santalales; family Viscaceae; genus Viscum; species Viscum album. The sequence continues at coordinate 1,501,958,330 of OY728123.1, forward strand.
GATTTTTTGGGATCTTCTAAATAAAAAGAAAAAGTTGTATGTTATATATATATGACCATAAAATTTTCATGTGATTCAATATATATTATATATGTGTAAAATTCATGAGATATACAACTTTAAATTTGTAAATATCATTTTATAAAACTAAAATAAAGAACAGACGACATTGTTATATTCTATTGGGGATACACTTTGATTATACATATTTCTACTTCTTACTATTGTAAATATTGTTGTTAGTTTGTTTTTATTCATATTAAAAATCATTTGAAACCAAAAACTATTTAGACCTATTGTTATTTAAATACCATAATCTTTAAATAATTAGATCTACATTCTATCAGTTTTTGTTGCAACTGTAATGTTCAACCTTTGTTATTCAACAAATAAAACTCTTCTGATTTATTGGAGTTTTGAGTTTTCGCACATAATCATGATTAATTTTCAGTATATTTCACTATTATGTGGATAACCAATTCCTTTTAAAATGACTAGAATGATCTTTTTATCATTTTTTTAAAGGTGTCAACTACCTCTACTTAGTATTGGATTTGAAAGTCAAGTGACAAGAGGGCATTGTCTAGTGAAAATCACTAAGATTGCAGAAGGAGCATTGGTGGAGTGGACTAAGGGATATTGGTTCCCTGAACCACTATAAAAATTGATGTCTTCTACTTTAATATTTTTATGCTACTCTTATTACTTATATAATAAAATAATGTATGCATGTATAAATTTCAAATATAGTTAAATGCCATAATCTTTGAAAATTATCATGATGACAAAATTTATCCCCCCCTTGTGTATATTTTTATTATTATAACCTACCAATTGGTATCAAAGGAGATATTTATAATAGATAAGATAAATCTATAGCACTCAAAAATAATAAGGTCTATACCAAGATGATTTTAATGGTTGATCCAAGAGAAACTGTGTCTATAGTCTATGCTCCATATTTTAATGGTGAAACAATAGATGATAGAATTCATGAAAGATCATCTACCTAAACAATATTAATTTCAAATTTGTTTCAAATACCATCACTCCTTATTAAATACATAATAATCCAAATACTTCATATTTTTCACAACAAGATAAATAAGATATTAACTCAAATGCAATGACTGCCATTATTTGTGGACATACACCTGATGAATTCAATCTAGCATTGTAATTCCCTACTAGCTACGAAATATAGAAGGAAATCGCAGTTTCATCTGAATAAATAAATAATATCATACAAATGAGGTATGATACTATAAAACTAATGTTTGGAAGCTTTAGAATGTATTATGGAGAGAGAATCACACAAATGAATGGAAAGTTAGCAGAAATTGTCAAAAAATATTATTGCCTTGGGAGATCCAATGTCACAATCATATCAAGCACTGAAAGTACTTAGAGTACTACCATCAAAATGGAATAGAATATATACAGATATTTTAAAATCATAAAACTTCAAGAATTTGAATATGAAGGAATTAATTACAACATTAATGATGTATGATGAATAAATATAGGATAAAGCTGAAGCTGAAGAGAATAAGATAGTGAAAATGGAAAATACATTACTTATAGTCACATCAAAGAAGAATGAAGAAAATTAAATATAAATATCAAAAGTAAAAAATATTAAGACTCCACAGATTCTGATATTAAACTGGCTTAGTTGGATGATAAATTTAGAAAATTATATAAGAATAAAATTGGCTTAATAAAATCTTTTAGAAAATATGAGAAAGGATCCAAAGAAGTCAGATGCTATAAATGTAAGCAGATGGGTCATATTAGACTAGATTTCCCCCAATTGAAGAAAGAAATGAGGAAAATGGAAACGAAGAGCCATGAGATATTTGATTATGAGAAATGAAAGTGAGTAATGAAAGATACTTGGAGTGTGTCCGAAGACTCTACCAGTACCTCCAATTCTAATTTAGGAAAATAGAACCAAATCAGAAAGAAAATATGTTCTTTATTGATAAGGAAGAATAATAGGAAGAAACCTATTACTCTTCTTCCTATGACTCTATTAGAAACTCAAATAGTAAATTGTTTACTTACTTTTCAATGATAGAATGGAAATATTATTATTTAATAAAGAAACACATATCAAATAAAAATATACATAATGTTGTTTTGAATAATAGATATTTAATGTTAAAACAACATCAACAACTAAAAGAATAATTTAACAAAAGTACATAAAACTATAATGACCATGAAATTAAAATGAATGAATTATAGGAAGAAGTATATATTTTAAAAAAATTTCAAGTATATTAACTAAATGGTAAAAACCACTAAATGACACTTTTGGAAAGAATGTTACTAAAAAAGAAAAATATATAATATGAATCAACGGAGAAAAGACAAAGTTATAAAAAAATTACTTTGTGCCTGGTTCTAAAAAACCCATCATTATTTTATTTTGGAATAAATAGACATTACATTAACAAATATTATTTAATAAATACTCAAATAAGTGTTATTAAAATAAATTTCATCTCCAAAAAATTTCTACATAAAGTAATATAAATTTTGAAAAAATAAGGCAGATCTAGATTCCTAGATCATTTATTTCTAACATAGATGGACCCCAGAAAATATGGGTACCAAAACATTCTTGTGTATAAATGTTTTTTTAGGTAAAATAACATTACAAATAATGTGGTATATATATATTAGTTTCCTTTAGAAACATCAGTTGAGACTCTATTTGTTTCCATACACTCATACAAATGGATGGTGGTCTAGTCACCTTTGGTAGGAATGTAAAAGGGAATATTATTGGATTCGAAACTATTAAATATCCAATGAAAATATAAATAAACAAAGTAATATTTGTACAAGGGATAATACATAACATAATAATTATTTAAAAACTTTGTGATGATGGATTTTATATTGATTTTGATAACAATTCCTGATTAGTTTTTAAAGATAAACTTATTAAATTTAGATCATCGAGAACAAAAAATGTTTATACGTAAGATATTGATTCCGTGTGTAAAGAGAATGTGAATTTCTTAACTACTAAGAAAAAAATATGGATCTGGCATAGGATACACTGAAATTTTAATATATTTTCTTTACATATATTATCTATGAAATTATTTTTTTCTGATTTTCCAAGCCTTTATGTTCAAAAATGATATACTTTATGATGCATGACCAATCATAATACAACATAACTCATATTTCAAATAAATTAAAAAAAATTCTACATCTAAACCATTAAAACATATCCATATGGATTTTTTGGACCATCTAGGGTAGCAATTTTGGCTAGAAAATAATTGGTTTATGTTTAGTTAATGATTTTTTAATATTTATATGGGTTTATTTTCTAAAACATAAAATTCATGTTTACACTATTTTGATAGCTATTTTAAAATTGTAAAAAATGAAATGGATCTTAAAATAACATCATTAAGAAGTGATCATGGTGGAGAATTTGAGAATCGAGAATTTAATTCTTTTTTCTCAGATTTAGGTATTAAACACACTTCTATACAATAGGAACACCTAAGAATGAAATTATTGAAAGATGAAACATAACTATTCAAGTAATGAAAAATAATATGTTGAATGAGTGAATTCATCCTACCTATGTTTTGGCATATGTTTTAAGTGAAACTTTATATATTATGAATAGGGTTTTAATATAACCAATTATTAAAAATAAAATATATGAAATTTGGAATAACTGAAAACCTAAAGTAATGTACTTTAATATATTTTCATGCATGGTGTATATGTTGAATACTAAAGAACACTGTGGTAAATTTAATTTGAAAGCTAATAAAGGAATATTTCTGGGATATAACACTACATAGAAATCTAATATAGTGTTTAATAGAAATTCATATATTGTTGAAGAATCATTTAATGTAATGTTTAATGAAACTGACCATTTGATTAATGAGTATGATAAAATTGATTAAATTACTAACTCTTTAGAAATCAAGATTCTTGAATCACCTAAAAATAATTTTGAAAATTAAATTTCTGAACTTAAGTCCAATTTAGAAGAACATGCCACTAAAGAACCTAATAACATCTTAACTAGAAAATATAAAACCTTGAAGGACCATCCTTGAGAAATAGTTATAGGAAATCTAGACATAGCAGTTAGAACTAGAAGAAATATAGGAAATATAGATTAATTTTCTACCTTTCTATCTTAATTAGAACCTAAATCTATAGAATAAGATTTACAAGATTATATTTGGATGTAACCTATTCAAGAAGAACTAAACCAATTTAGTTTAAATAACGTTTGGAATCAGTGGAAAAACCAACCAATTATCCAATAATATAAAACAGATGGGTCTTCATAAATAAACAGGATGACAAAGGGATAATTACTAGAAACAAATATTGACTATTAAGAAAAGATAAAACCAGGAAAAATGAATAGATTTTGATGAAACCATTGCACCTATTTCTATATTAGAGGAAATTATAACCTTACTAGATTATACATCACATGTGAATATTAAATTATATCATATGGATGTTAAATCTACCTTTTTAAGTGGAAATTTAATGGAGGATGTTTATGTTGAGAAACAACTAGGTTTTTAAAATACTCAAAAACAAAATTCTATTTTTAAACATACTAAATCTCTTTATGGACTTAAAAAGAAACCTAGATCTCGGTTTGAGAGAATAAACACTTTTTATTATAAAATAGATTTTCTGTGGGATGGAAAGATCCTACTATTTTTAGGAAAACAATTTTCTATAATATATTATTAGTGAAAATTTATATTGATGATGGGATCAACAAATAAAAATATTTTTAATGTTTTTTTAAATATAATGAAATAATAATTTTAAATGATTGTGATGGGAGAATTGAATTTCTATTTAGGATTCCATGTTTTTCAAAAAGATTATGGAAATTCTTGAAATCATAATAAATATATTATTTATTTATTAATAAATTTTGGACTAGAAAATAGTAAGACCTATACAACTCCCATGTGTACTGATATAAAACATGATTTGGATGAAGCTATAAAACCCGTTGACAACAAGTTATATAGAGGCGTGATTGGTAGTTTGTTATATCTTATAGCTGGTAGACCAAAGTTAATTTTTTCTTTATGTTTATGTGATAAATTTCAGTCAAACCCAAAATAATATCCTCTTAAATATATTAAAATAACGTTTAGATATTTAAAAGGAACTATTTTTTTAATATCTAATTTATCCAAAAACCATAAATTTTAATTTAATTCCATATTAGGATACTGAATTTGGAGGATGTAAATTAGATAAGAAAATCACTTCTAGGATCTGTCACTTTTTTTTGGGAAATCCTTAGTGTCGTGGTCAAGTATGAAACAAAATATAGATGATCTATCAACATTAGAGGAAGAATATGTATCTATTAGAAGTTGTTTTTCACATGTTTTTTGGATGAAACAATCCTTACTAGACTTTGGACATAAACTAAATAATATACCTATTTTAATGTACAATACTTGTAAAATTAATATTTCCAAAAATCCTGTAAGTCATTGTAGGACTAGGAATATTGATATAAGGCATAATTTTCTAATAGACCATGTTATTAAAAGGGATATATCAATATAATATGTGATTACTGAATATGAAATAGTAGATATTTTTACTAAACAGCTTCTCACTATAATTTTTTATTTTATTAAGGGGGAGTTTAGAATATTTAACTTTAAATAAGTGTGTATTAATTGGTTTTGTTAATTTATCTATTAATCAATTTTATTCATTAAATTAAATTCCATTTATTTTTTAAATAAAATATATTTATTTCTATTTTTTTAAATCCTTCCTTCTCAAAAATGAAAATTTTGTTATTTCCCTATTTAATCAGCATGAGAAACCAAAACACATCATTAAACTATCATAAAACACTTCCTCTCTCATTACAATTTGATTTTGAATATTTTTGAATAATAAAGCTTCTATATTCTTTCGAAACCCTAGAATTTTAAAAGCATCAGCCATTAGATACTCAAAAATGATGGAGAATACATGATGGTGAACCAAGTGATCAAAAAAATCAGCGTGTCCCCTTCAAAAAAAATTCAAGGAAAGATTGATGATTTTTTATGGTTGTATCAGATGAATTTTATTCTCTAAAAATATATTTCTTTTCAAGGTTTGGATTTTATATTTAATGAAGAAAATTTATAATTACTTATTGGGTTCTAAATGAAGAAGTTCGATAGAAGTATTAAGTTTACCTTTTGATAAATATAGGATATAATATTTTCAGGATTTGATGATAATGAGTTTTCAATATTCTCAGAAGGAATGGAATAGATCATAAAATTCCCCCTTGAAAGAGTATTTTACATTGATCATTGATAAATTGAAAATTAAGGACCATAAGAACAAAGATATCACGTCATTTCTTAATTGTTCATCCAATATCAAGAAAATGTATGTAAAGGATCTTGAGGCTAACCATATGTTACTAGTAAATTTTATTCGGAAAGACATAATTTCAATCATATAGAATTAGAAAATATTTTGTACCATGGAATGTATACTATAATTTTGTTTATCAGTGATATTAAGTTGAACTTCCCCATAACTATGTTGAAATATCTAAATCACTACTACAAATTAGGGGCAAGAATGTATTTCTATACCTATGGTCAGATTACTTTTCTTCTTCTGTAGAAGAAAAATATGGTTCACCAATTTTATGTTCATAAAAATAATCATTAAAGTAATGATTTATATTTCGGTACATTAATAAAATTAGGATTATTTTGGAGTATATTAAATTGAAAACTATTTCTAGTTAGTACAACTAACCACAAGGATTCCAGGCAATTTTATCAGGGAGAGTAAGTAAATATTGAATTTGTAGAGTCAGGTTTTTTGTGAAATAAAGAAATTAGAGAATCTAGAATATATTATTTTTCTCAAATAAATAAAATAAAACTCATTTATGATACTACAGATATGATGAAGAAAGATATGAAGAATTTTTCAATGAGGAACTTTTCAAAAGGCCAAAAATTATAAAAAGAGCCTCAGCATGAGAACCCAGAAGTAGAAACAACTAGACCTGGATATGAACATCAATAAATACCTTTAGAAGTAACTAATACTCATTATGAACAACAGGTAGAAAGTTAATTTCGATAAAATATTGTTTCCTCTCAACTAGATCAACTAAAAGAAACTACTCAGGAGTATGAGGAAGTTCAGACACCTTTAACAAAAATCATTATAAATTAGTTTGTCTCTATTATTGAACAATCCATAGAAATAGAATCTTCTCTATCTAGATATATAATATAATCCTTACTAGTGTTTCTTTTTTAAGTGAAAATAATTTGGTTAAGTCTTTATCTATTATGAAAGAAAATCCACGGTCGAAAAACCCAGTTGAAGGAACATCTAATTCTATAAAAAACCATATATTATATCATGGAATAAAGTTTAACAAGGTAAATGAGGATAACTCTAGTATTTTAAATGAATAGTAATATGTAGGAAAGTCTTTTCATGAATTGAAAAACTCATATTTTACAAGGTTTGAATTAAAGTCTATCCAGACTCAACTTCAAGAGATTAAAAAACATTCTATATCAAAAATAGATTTCTATTCATTCAAGAGATATATTTTGGATTGGTTTGGATAATTGAAAGAAGATTCAGTGTTAAAAATTATTTTAGGGATATTAAATGGTATTTCAGTATTAATTTTGAATCAATAAAAGGATGTATCAATCAATCCATAACATCAACCTTTACACCACCAACATCGCCATACATAATCAGAATATATCAAGCAATAACTTTAGTAATGGATGATATGGAGAAAATAAATCAGTCTCTGCAGTGTAACAACGCACCTTTTCACTTTTCATTGGATAATAAAAATGAACATACTGAGAAGTTGGCTTCAAGAGAACTTTCCATTAGACTGCTACTCAATCTGTTCAATGATAAACATTCTTAGTTTCTCGATATTGATGAAAATATCCATTAATTTCTAAATTTTAATTTGATATAAAGTTTGAAAGTGGTTCAATACATAATAATTTTTATAATATAGTTGTCATACAATCGTAAATAATGGTTAAAAGCACAATTAGTAGAGTTAAAATAAGTTTTTTAGGCTTCTTAGGTTTCTCATGAACTAGAAACATCTTCTAAACCAGATTTCTCTAATTCAACCAGGCCATATTTTTAATCCTTTTTATCAAGACAAAACCACTCTTATATTTATAAACTATTCTTTTCAGTAAAAATTATGTTTAATTTTGATATTTTCTATATAATTTCAATATTTCATTATTTTTTCATCTCAGTTTTGGGATCATATGTTTTATTTTTCTCTTTTTCATACTATAAAATTCATTCATAGTTATTTTTTACTTTGAATTTGTTTTAATCCATTTTCATATGATTTATTTTTTATTTCACAAAAAAAGGGGAGATAATTGGGTAAACGTAAAATTCTTGAATTAAGAGTATCTATTTTTATTTCATCAAAATAATATTATGAAAAATCAATTATCAAAACAAATAATGTATTTCTTTAAAAATATTATTTCATTAGTGTTTAAAAATTATATATTTTCTATAAATTATTGTATAGGTTTTTTTATCATCAAAAATGGGGATACTATTGGGTATGTATTATATCAACAATACTCTACAAATATTATTCATTTTGATGCTCAAAAATACCATTTTTTTTATTAATGAGATTAATTTATGTTTATTTTAGGAATATAATATTCATTACACTATTAATTCTAGAAATATATTTATGTTAATAATCAGTGAGGACTATTCATTAATGTATTGGGAATGTTTTTTAACATAATATAGAAAAACAATTCATAGCCCTATGTTTGTAATAATAGTGTAAGGAATCTACCCAATATTATTAAGTGTAGCATAAGGAATAAACCATGTGCTCAAAATAGTGTTTATGGACTATGAACCCTACACTTTCAAGAAAGTATGGTTCATCAACCATATGTTAGTATGGAATCCAAATTTTGAGAAAGTAGAAAGTATGATTCATGAACACTATATTCAGAAGAAACCCTACATTTGAAGAAACAAACATATGGTATATCCACTATACTTTTATGATCAACACTACATTGTCAATCCTATGTTTGGTATTTTTTATTCATGTAAAGGAACCCTAAATTTGACTATTCAATGATTGAGATTTTAATCCATGATTTTATATAATATTTACACAGTGGTCTAAACGGAAGTAAATATTTCATCTAATCTATTTTTGTATTGATTCAAATGATACTTATGATCGATTTAAAGGCTTGTATACAATAGAGTAAATAATTACTATTTCTATGTGAACATAAAACTCACCTGAATGATTTAAATTTGAATATCTATAGTCTATCAATCCATTTTCATCGATATTATCAATCAAAGTAAATTTTGTTTATTCTTGATATATGATCCGAAACTTGAATTGTGATACAATATAGATTATTTATGTTAGAAATTTTTGTTATAAAATTATATATATTTATGAATATATTTATACAAAACTACTACAAAGAAAAAATAAATCTATTATATTCTAAAGAGGCTACACATTGAGGATACATATTTCAACATCATACTATTGTAACTACTGTTGTTAGTTTTTTCATATTATTATAGAATATCATCTACAACCAAGATCTCTTTAGATATATTATTACTTTAATAAGTTAATCCTTAATGAAGAAGATATGTATTCTGTCAGTTTTTTGTTACTATGAATTTTAACCTATACCATTCAGCAAATGCAACTCTTTTTATTTATAAGAGTTTTGACTACTCTCATTTAGTCGTGTTTAAGTTTTATATTCTTGCATTAAGCTATGGATGAATATTTCCTTGTAAAAGAAAAATATGGTTCTTTTCTCATTGTTATAAAAGTTTAAATTCCTACACAGAGTTGTGAATTTGATGGTTTTGTGATAAGTGGACCTGTTTCTTCAAAAAGTCACTAAGCTCATGAATGAGAATTGGTGGAGTGGACTAGGGGATCTTTGTGAGTGGACCCACTATAAAAATTGTTCTATTTTATTTATATTTTATCCACTACTTATATTACTTACATAAGATAGTTTTATATATATTGATAAATTTAATAGAGAGTTATATTCCATAATTTTTAAAGATTATCTAAAACACACAATTAATCCCCCGCTGGTGTGTCTTTATATTATTCTGATCTAAAATAATTACCCAAAAAACTCACAAGAATTCAATGAATAAGATTCAAGTAATATTATTATCCAATATTAAAAGGAATATAATCATGAAATCAATGATAACATGAATGTTAATGGTTTTCATTTTTAAATTTACAAGATTATGGGACACACTTCCATTAATTGATTATCATGTTTACCTGGAAAACTAGATATGCTTAAAATATAATTTAAGGTACATGGGAATTTTATGCTCTAGTGGATATAGTATAAAAAGGTGTTTCCCACAATGAAAAATATGAGGATAAGAATAAAACCTGGTTGAGACTCAAGTAACAACCATGTGGCTCTCATTAAAAGAGTAAATAGGTCCCTCCATATTCCCTATTATTTTATGTGTTCTTTAGATAACATTTAGGGAACCAAAGGCCTGTTTTGAGGATATCACTTTGGGAAAATTGATGTATTTATTTTTTCATGGAGTTCGATTTTTAGAAATATAAAAATTTGAAAAGGAAGAGAATTTGTCCCTTTAGGGGGAGAAACGCATGATGAAATTTTTTTGTCTTCTCACTTCCTATAAATATATGATTTCATGATTGGTTTGAGAATGCTAAAGAGATATATTTTCAACCATGGTTTTATCCCATTTCTTATTTATAGAAATCATGTTAATGAAGGGGGATATATAGTTGATGTTAACTGTAACGCCCCGACCCCAGCTACCCAGAGCCGGTGCATTACTTCATAACATTGGCATGATCACAAAAGATCAAGTCTCGAAAGACCGATTAGTTTAGTAGCCTTGGAAACACTAGATACATTCCTAAATGTTACATTACATCACAAAGTGAAAAACTATAATAACATAGTCTCCATAGTCCACACTTCTATCCTCTTCGGACTATCCCTGCAGGTCATTCATAAAATACTTCTTCACATGGATATTCTACTGGTCGAATAATCACATGCAATATCAATAACCACTTTCATAATGATGGAATGCATAATGCCAGACTATCATAACCACGTAGCCAAGGCCTCGTGCCAAGACCACAAATAAGATTTTGTCAGGGCCTCGTGCCAAGACACTATTTTGTCTCATGAGACCTTCCGATGCATCGAGGAGCTATAGCGGGCTCCACCCGTCACTTATTAAGTCCAATGCATTCCTCATATGAATAGGTTTAAACATATCATAAACCATAACATAATCATATCACATAAAACATGCATAAAGGAAACATAAAATTTACACATTTCAATCGCAAGATATAAATACAACACATTGATATAATAAAAACGCTTTCAAAACCATTTTCAATAAAATAAAAGAAAGTTAAAACTTTGTATTTATTTTTCATTAAAAAATGATGGCTTGTAGAGGAAGCCGAAACTCAAATAATGGTCACGGCGGTGGAGAAGTCGTTGTCGCCGCATAAGTACGGAAAGAAAAAAATTCCCTTTTTGTCGTTTAGTAAAACGCTTCGTATAAAAAAGATTCCTTTTGAATAAACGAAAAAGTCAAATGGGTTTATATACCGTATAAAAGAAAGTTTTGTATAAAACCAAATATGCCTCAATGAAAGGGGATTGAGACGAAGTCCTTAAAAAGATCATTTTTTTAAATAAAGTACATCTATAATGTGTATTCACTATAAGTACACATACATAATGTACAAATACAATATAGGACATAATAATATCATGACATAATTTGAAAGTAGGAGATTAACCCAAAGAATGAAAATTGGGTTAAGAAATTCCCTTACCTTGCGTCTTGTCCTGACTCGACCGTTCTTTAACCTCCTGAATAATAAACTAGAGTTAATTTCTATTTACTTAAGAACCTTTTTCATGTTCATTATTCCTTTTATATCCCTTATTACCATGTTATGAATATTATTTAATTATTTAAGTTAATAACGGTCGTTTTGTCGATCTTTGGTACTTGAGTCAAAAATAAACTTCTTATAATTACAAGTTGTTCATGTGGTGAAATATCCATTATATCCAGAATTATATTCATGATGTAGATATCATATATATCATATATACAGTATATACATTCATTCATAATGTCACGTAACATTTAGAGGTAAGAAATGAAATGCACCGTTCATGGAGACGGTAAGCCGTACGTACGCATGAACGCTACTTTCATTTCTATTTCGTATTTAATAGAATGAAATCATAATGATATAAATTTATAATATAATTACAGTATAATATAGTGTATAATACCATTTAATCCATCCTTTATACATCCCACATATGGCATTAACGATTCAAATCACTTTGAGGGGGCGGTAGTCCGCACTTCCTAAAATGAAATTATCGCGTTTTACCCATAATGGAAATCATAAAGTATGCCATAAATGAGAAATACAGAAGCATAAGTAAAACATAAACATATTTTATATCATATATAAATATAGTGACATCTTAATGGCCACCTTTGAAGGTGTTATATGAGTGTTGAACAATCATCGTTTCGTGAGGCAGAAATTCGCCATCCACAGAAACCGTATGTTCTTTAACCATTAGATGTAGGTGTGTGTAAGTGTAGCTCGAATACTTATTATAAAAACATCCTCGTATATTGAGTATACTGGTGTTGTTACAAAAGAAATTAATAAAAAGAGTTTAGGGGGTTGGAGAAGAAAAATAAAACAAAACAACATTAGAGAAGACATTACCTCAAAATCGGGTAACTCTTTTTGATTTGAGCCAAAGGCTTCCTTGAGAAGATTTCTGCCAAAAGTGAGGCTTCTAGGAGTAAGAGGGGGATGTTGGGAGAGTATTTGGGCAGAGTTTGGCCGAGCCAAATGGCTTGAAGGTGTGAATAATGTGGGAGAGGTGGGGGCCTTTTATAAGTGGAGAGGAGGGGCTCTTTTGGAAAGATTGAAAAGTCACTTTATTATAAAATGAGTTTCGGATTTTAGAGGTCCCACACTTATATAAATCTAGGATAAGATGATAAGGGTTAGAAATATACTCATCCAATAGGTTTTTGACAAGTGTACGCTTTGGAATTTAAATTATCTTTCCATTTTATTTAAATCATTAAATAATGAGGTCATCACTGCATCATCATTATGTCATAAATAATTTTATTTATTTAATGTCTAAGAATTATAAAAAAATACTATGATGTAGGAAATCTTTTTAACTTTTTAATGAATATTTATAATCAAAATTTGGACTTGTGTAACCCCACTTAAAAACTGTTTTAGTAAAACAACTCATGTTTGTGTCAATTTAATTTTAACATTAAATAAATATATATTAATGTCATTTTCCAACTAAAGTGGCTCCATGGGGTACCCAAGTTGATACATGGGTTGTCTTGGTCGGCCATGACTCATCCAATAGGAGTAGGACAAGTGTCATGCTCATCTCATATTATTAAAATATTATTTGTACCTTAAACTACACTAATTACCTCTAATCGCGATTAAGAACTTAAAAGTTACTATTCACCAAAAATTTATTTTAATCTCATTGAACCACATTTTACTTCTTAATGACAACCATGTATGTCGGATTTTTGAAAATCAAATCACAGAAGTGGTAATATTTCATTTAAACGAAAAATCAGTTATTTAACTACCACTTAGTGGTTTCACTATTCATCAAAAATTGAAGTTTTTCAGAACAAAGCCAAAATTTCACCCTAAGCTATAATTGATATTCCGAATTAAAAAATGATGTCTATTTTACAAAATTCCAAACATATAAGTTGCATTAATTAATTTTATAATTAATTCCCGCTGTTACGACAAATAGCGTGTTTTTAAGAAACAATTTATATCAAAAGATTGGCAATTGTTTATGTCCGATTTCAATGTTAAATTAATTATAATGACCACCATTGGATAAAATGGTAAAAATATATTCTAATTATACCATAAAACCACTAAATAGTATAATTTATCACAATAAATTATTTTGATTAAAAAGTTGTTTTATGTATTTTTCACTATTCATAAAAAATTTGAAGTTCTCAGAAAAATACCAAAAATTCAACATAGGCTAATTTCGATATTCCGAATCCAAAAATGAAGTCCATTTTGAAATATAAAATTTCTATAATTTTAAAAAGTGGTTATTACTATTCATAACGGCTACTTTGATTAGTCGCGGTGTTTTAGAACTCGAAGTTGCGTACAATGCAAGCTATTGCATTATTGAATGAGAAGCGTATCGTGGAAGCTCGGGGTGTTACATTCTCCCCTCCTTCAATAAATTGCATCCTCACAATTTGAAATTTTTCTTGGAAAATAAAAGGTTGAAAATAGAAAATACCTTTGTGGAAAACCCACATCGGAAATAAGGTTAATAAAATTTAGTCTTAATAAGAGGGAAATGGAAATAAGAAAGTCACCACCAAATTATGATCTCGATAAGGAGAACATTGGTGGAAATTAGAGACATATAATTGGAGGAAAAACGTAAATATTTGTAGGGAGAGATTGAGGTCATCATTCACAATCAACTGTCAAATTGAGGGCCTCAAAGCCTTCAATCTATGTTGATTTAAAATATCATCAGTTCAACAAGACATAAGGTATTAGGATAACACATTTTTTTGATTTAATATCCCTTTACTAAAGTTTAAGAATTAATTTATTCATTAAATAAGAGATAGGTATATATATATTTATGCTTGACAATTAGAGTTTCAACCTTCAACTAATCTTTCACTCAAAAAGATAATAGAACTCAAAAATATTATACCTATCCTAATTGTATAAGGTTTAAAATTTTAACACATACCATTTATATTAGAAAAACTATTTTGTAAAAACCAGGGACTTCACGTAGTCCAGTGGTAGGCGATTAATCCCAATCACACTATGGTTGTGGGTTCGATTCCCACAGCTTTATCCGACGCGATGGGTTGTCACTCGGTCTGCGTGTTTTCCTTTTTATAAATATCCAAAAATAACCTTAACAATAGTATCCAATGTAAAATATAATCCATTCCAACCTTTATAGTTATCCAAAATACTTTTGTCCAACTCACAGTCCAGATTTTATGAGGAAGGTAAACATAATGAAGATCCTTTTTTTTCTGCGTAACAACATGTGAACACCTTCATCATGTATTCTTTTAAAACACTGCAACATACTGTATTACCATAAATCCTTATTGATTACATTCATGATCCCTTATTCCTTATAGAAAACTAGATATACTCCTTCTATCCAAAAATGTATACAAATCATTAATCAGTTTCAAGGATGTTAAGAATATCCAACATAATTTATCCGAATCTATCATGTCTTATTCCAAAATCACTATCTTGGTATCAGAACCATATTATGGTTTATCTTTCTCTCAACCATATATTTTCCAAAAATTTAACCTACTGTGGAGTCACTTTTCTTGGTTCCACACAATCTCAAGTCCTAGATGAAATAGTACTGCAGTACAATCCTTATATACTCCATAATTATTATAACAAGTACATCATTGATACAACACTAAAATTACAAAATTCTTTAATAACAAAATAAGAACTCTAATCATTCCTCCTCATCTGTGGTAGTATCATAACTTGATTATTATCCAATAACATCATTTGGGGCATACTCTGATGATTTGAACATTGGTTTGCGTAGTGTCCCCACTCCTTGCATATGAAGCATTTTACATTTGAAACCTTTTTCTTACCCTTGCAGTCACGCACTTGGTGTCATTTTTCTCCATACTTATAACAAACTCCCATTCCCTTCAGGAAAATTCCAAGGTGTTTCTTCCCACAGTTATCACATATTGGAAAATTCTTCTTTTCCCTCGTCCCTTTATCCATCATTCTATCTTCCATCCTTTTCTTCTCTTTCATTTCTTCAAATCCATAAGACTCAGAGAATTTTCTACTTATCTTATTAACACATGATACTATTTCTTCATATGTTGATAACAAATGGGAGAATATTTCCCTTCTAAATATTGGCTTAATACCATGAAATATATGATCCTTCTTACTCTTTGGATCATACGTATTGATGGAGTTCACATTCCTTCTACTGGGTGCCACTTCTATACAATGCCATAAACTAGATTAGTTTATGAATCAAAATACATAATTCCATACTTATAAAATACTTAACATAAATTGAACTATTTATGGATATAATCCATAATCATAAAAAGGTTTTCTTTGAGAAAGTATATAGTCATAACCGTTCATAGTGGTTTGTAAAGAAAACGAGAATTATCCTAAGCATATCCCCCAGGAGTGTCGTAACCAAGAGTGCAGCAAGGCCCGTTGTCGTGCAACAGTTCCCGTTCGAGTCTAGCTCAAAGCGGTGTTTTTAGGTTTTACCCCTAGGTAAATCTGTGCCAGAGCCGCCCCTACCTGCTCGTATCCAGACAGGGATGTATTGATCGGAAAACTCACAAAATCTCTATAATACCAAAATTCTAGGAAGTTCTTCTATACTAATCCTTAAATTCTATATTTGGGCTATGTGCTCTAATCAGAGTTTATCTAAATCTAGCTTCCAAGGTTAGTACTAAACTGCCTCTAATACCAACGGTAACGCCCCGAACCCAGCTACCCAGAGCCGGTGCATTACTTCGTAACATTGGCATGATCACAAAAGATCATGTCTCGAAAGACCGATTAGTTTAGTATCCTTGGAAACACTAGATACATTCATAAATGTTACATTACATCACAAAGTGAAAAATTATAATAACATAGTCTCCATAGTCCACACTTCTATCCTCTTCGGACTATCCCTGCAGGTCATTCATAAAATACTTCTTCACATGGATATTCTACTGGTCGAATAATCACATGCAATATCAATAACCACTTTCATAACGATGGAATGCATAATTCCAGACTATCATAACCACGTAGCCAAGGCCTCGTGCCAAGACCACAAATAAGATTTTGTCAAGGCCTCGTGCCAAGACACTATTTTGTCTCATGAGACCTACCGATGCATCGAGGAGCTATAGCGGGCTCCACCCGTCACTTATTAAGTCCAATGCATTCCACATATGAATAGGTTTAAACATATCATAAACCATAACATAATCGTATCACATAAAACATGCATAAAGGAAACATAACATTTCCACATTTCAATCACAAGATATAAATACAACACATTGATATAACAAAAATGCTTTCAAAAACATTTTCAATAAAATAAAAGAAAGTTAAAACTTTGTATTTATTTTTCATTAAAAAAAATGATGGCTTGTAGAGGAAGCCGAAACTCAAATAATGGTCACGGCGGCGGAGAAGTCATTGTCGCCGCATAAGTATGGAAAGAAAAACATTCCGTTTTGTCGTTTAGTAAAACGCTTCGTATAAAAATGATTCCTTTTGAATAAACGTAAAAGTCAAATGGGTTTATACACCGTATAAAAGAAAGTTTTGTATAAAACCAAATATGCCTCAATGAAAGGGGATTGAGACGAAGTCCTTAAAAAGATCATTTTTTTAAATAAAGTACATCTATAATGTGTATTCACTATAATTACACATACATAATGTACAAATACAATATAGGACATAATAATATCGTGACATAATTTGAAAGTAGGAGATTAACCCAAAGAATGAAAATTGGGTTAAGAAATTCCCTTACCTTGCGTCTTGTCCTGACTCGACCGTTCTTTAACCTCCTGAATAATAAACTAGAGTTAATTTATATTTACTTAAGATCCTTTTTCATGTTCATTATTCCTTTTATATCCCTTATTACCATGTTATGAACATTATTTAATTATTTAAGTTAATAATGGTCGTTTTGTCGATCTTTGGTACTTGAGTCAAAAATAAACTTCTTATAATTACAAGTTGTTCTTGTGGTGAAATATCCATTATATCCAGAATTATATTCATGATGTAGATATCATATATATCATATATACAGTATATACATTCATTCATAATGTCACATAACATTTAGAGGTAAGAAATGAAATGCACCGTTCATGGAGACGGTAAGCCGTACGTACGCATGAATGCTACTTTCATTTCTATTTCGTATTTAATGGAATGAAATCATAATGATATAAATTTATAATATAATTACAGTATAATATAGTGTATAATACCATTTAATCCATCCTTTATACATCCCACATATGGCATTAACGATTCAAATCACTTTGAGGGGGCGGTAGTCCGCACTTCCTAAAATGAAATTATCGCGTTTTACCCATAATGGAAATCATAAAGTATGCCATAAATGAGAAATACAGAAGCATAAGTAAAACATAAACATATTTTATATCATATATAAATATAGTGACATCTTAATGGCCACCTTTGAAGGTGTTATATGAGTGTTGAACAATCATCGTTTCGTGAGGCAGAAATTCGCCATCCACAGAAACCGTATGTTCTTTAACCATTAGATGTAGGTGTGTGTAAGTGTAGCTCTAATCCTTCTTATAAAAACATCCTAGTATATTGAGGATACTGGTGTTGTTATAAAAGAAATGAATAAAAAGAGTTTATCGGGTTGGAGAAGAAAAATAAAACAAAACAACATTAGAGGAGACATTACCTCAAAATCGGGTAACTCTTTTTGATTTGAGCCAAAGGCTTCCTTGAGAAGAGTTATTCCCAAATTGAGGCTTCTAGGAGTAAGAGGGGGAAGTTGGGAGAGTATTTGGGCAGAGTTTGGCCGAGACAAATGGCTTGACGGTGTGAATAAGGTGGGAGAGGTGGGGGCCTTTTATAAGTGGAGAGGAGGGGCTCTTTTGGAAAGATTGAAAAGTCACTTTATTATAAAATGAGTTTCGGATTTTAGAGGTCCCACACTTATATAATTCTAGGATAAGATGATAAGGGTTCGAAATCTACTCATCCAATATGTTTTTGACAAGTGTACGCTTTGGATTTTACATTATCTTTCCATTTTATTTAAATCGTTAAATAATGAGGTCATCACTGCATCATCATGATGTCATAAATAATTTAATTTATTTAATGTCTAAAAATTATAAAAAAAATACTATGATGTAGGAAATCCTTTTATATTTCTAATGAATATTTATAAACAAAATATGGACTTGTGTAACCCCAATTAAAAACTGTTTTAGTAAAACAACTCATGTTTGTGTCAATTTAATTTTAACATTAAATAAATATATATTAATGTCATTTTCCAACTAAAGTGGATCCATGGGGTCCCCAAGTTGACCCATGGGTTTTCTTGGTCGGCCATGACTCATAAAATAGGAGTAGGACAAGTGTCATGCTCATCTCATATTATTAAAATATTATTTGTACCTTAAACTACACTAATTACCTCTAATCGCGATTAAGAACTTAAAAGTTACTATTCACCAAAAATTTATTTTAATCTCATTGAACCACATTTTACTTCTTAATGAAAACCATGTATGTCAGATTTTTGAAAATCAAATCACAGAAGTGGTAATATTTCATTTAAACGAAAAATCAGTTATTTAACTACCACTTAGTGGTTTCACTATTCATCAAAAATTGAAGTTTTTCAGAACAAAGCCAAACTTTCACCCTAAGCTATAATTTATATTCCGAATTAAAAAATGATGTCTATTTTACAAAATTACAAACATATAAGTTTCATTAATTAATATAATAATTAATTCCCGCTATTACGACAAATAGCGTGTTTTTAAGAAACAATTTATATCAAAAGATTGGCAATTGTTTATGTCCGATTTCAATGTTAAATTAACTCTAATGACCACCATTGGATAAAATGGTAAAAATATATTCTGATTATACCTTAAAACCACTAAATTGTATAATTTATCACAACAAATTATTTTGATTAAAAAGTTGTTTTAATTATTTTTCACTATTCATAAAAAATTAGAAGTTCTCAGAAAAATACCAAAAATTCAACATAGGCTAATTTCGATATTCCGAATCCAAAAATGAAGTCCATTTTGAAATATAAAATTTCTATAATTTTAAAAAGTGCTTATTACTATTCATAACGGCTACTTTGATTAGTCACGGTGTTTTAGAACTCGAAGTTGCGTACAATGCAAGCTATTGCATTATTGAATGAGAAGCGTATCGTGGAAGCTCGAGGTGTTACATTAAACTTGGAAAATGGAGTGTTACATGTCTTTCACTTGAATATTGTGTTGTTTTTGTTAAAATTTTTATAGGGTTTTGATACTTTTGTCAATATATGTATGAACTCTAAATTAAATTGGGTTTTTTCATGGTATCACATATTTGAGTTATTATGGATAGATAGAAAACCTTGGTAATACACTTTATTTTCTACACCAGTTTAATCCACATTGACATAGAGTTTTCTAATTTAAATGTTTTTTGTTATGAAATCCATGTTTTACCATCCTTATCTCAAGATGTGTTAAAGTATTTAATTTTTATTTAAAATGGTATAATATGGGTTATTTTGGATTATTGTAAATATGAATATGATGTGGAAAATATCACATATGTTTTTTCCATATTATTGTCAATAAGGAGGAAATAATGAAACATTCATATTGACTTTGAGGATATCTGGATATATTTTCCACAATTACCAACATAAATATTGATGTTCCTAAATTGTTTGGATGAATATTTCATCAATATGTCAATATATGTTAGGTGTTGAGGAATAGTGATTCTTGGAGGATTATTATGGATTCATGGATTGGAATTGGATGTTATTCTTGATAAATCCTCCTAGTGTATATATATAATAATTAGTGTACCAGTCTTTAATGGAATACATCACAAGTATTGGTGAATGAAATAACCTTTTTTATTACATGTGATGGATATTTGAAGACCTTGAGCATGAGTAATGAAGTATAAATATATTTTAAAAGTGATTTAGATGGCCCCAATGTGTTATAAGGTAAAATGGATTCCTATTTAAAGATCAAATGTACTTTAAATTGCATTAATAAAGGTATCATACGATTTTCATAGGTTATATATAGGTAAATTATACTTTATATTCCCTACATAGATGTAAAATGAGAGTTTCAATAGTTACAAAATGGTAAAAGAAATCATGAGTTATGTAAAGGTAATTTAAACATAGTATTTCCTACATATATGTAAACTAGGTGATAAAAAAATGTAAGTGATGGAATACCTTCAATACATCATGGTGATCAAAGAAACTGGGTGTTATGTTAACGTAATTTCAAGAAACAAGGATCTTCCTATAAGTAAACCAACAAAATTTGGCACTATGTGAAGTTAATATGAAGATTGTATTACCTATGGAAAGGTAATGAGATAGCTATGGAATGATAAATCCAATAGTTCAAAATTTACTAAAGGATGATGAGATCTATATAAAGTTAATGTTATAGTGTGGAATGATACATAGGTGAAAAGTCATATGTAAATGTATTAATGGACATACATTAAGGTAAAAACAATTGTGAGTGAACCACCTAACCTAGCACGTGGAGAGTTTTAGATCAACCATGAGTTGGCATGACCTGCCATGAACTGACCTACCACATGAGAAGCATTCAGCCTACATCAAATTTGAGTGATTGACTGCAAGAATGATTAAACTACAATGAGTATAGATTTATTGTGAAATATGACCCATTGTGAGGCTTCACATTATCTTGACCTATCAATAGATGAGTTGAGTTGATTTATTTTGATTACTTTAATTCATGTCTTGTGATCCAACCAAGAATCTAAAGTAGAAGTGGATTTCATATTGTTTTGACGATGATAATATAATTAGAAGTTTATTCATTTAAAATATAATTTGAGAAGTCATATGATACATTTAAAAAATTAAGTTAAGTAGAGAAGAAACATGATTTGTTACTACATTCATGATATAGAGAATATGTATGATAAATGAGAAAAATAGGATATGTGAGATTGATATATAAATAATTTCATACATTTTCACTTTATTTCATTTAAATTGAGTGATTAAAGGATAACACAACATCTAGGTTTTGTTGAGATCATTGATGTTAATGATAATAAGTTATGTCTAGAAATATTTCATGAAATATCATTCATCTCAAATACTTATGTTGTGTAAATAATGGAAGTTTCGTGAGATATCCATGTGAACAAATATTAATGAATTTTAGTTATTTTAATGAGGTGGTGACTGATTTTAATATTAAATGGAATATTTAATAAAAATTATGATGAAGTTAAGATACAGAATAAAATGGAAACTTAAATTAGTTTATAGACTATATTATTTTAAGATAAATCATGATTATTCAACTAATTCTTGAGAATAATTTTTTTATTCTTTAGGTGATTCAAAAATAAAAAACCTAGATAAATGATGATAAAAAAAAGAATAAGGATATACTCACAATATTTTGGGATAATAATGTGAATTAGTTTCCATGAAATAATGAGAAGAATATTGGGATGATATTCTATGAATATATACTGATGGATAAGAAGAAGGAAAATGCAATAGATTGTTCAATAACCTTGTTAATGATTATATAATGCATTGGGAATCTGATGGAGTGAAGTATCAATGAGAGAGAAGGGTCAAATATATAAAATATTTAATGGAATGAGACACGATACAACCATATATTTAACAATTGATAAGAAAACATTTTAAAAGATATTGTGGAAGTTATAATAATTGCAGTTAGATTAAGATATTTAATATCTTGATTAATTGCATGAATTTATCTCTTAATGTGGACATGTGGAAGTGGGCCATTCATCAAATATAAGGAGTTATTTCTATCATATCATCAACTCAAAAGATAGATCTTGTGGCTTGGGTGTCTTACTAGTCACTAGAGGCAAGACTTCTAGGTTTCCAACTAATTTTTGAAGGACCACAGGTGGTTGGGGTATATAAACAACAATGTAATAAGAGCATTGGTTGGGATATATAACCAAACACAACTCTAGGATCATTTACTAGGAAGTCTAACTAGTTGTTTCAAAAGAATGTTTATTGGGGTAATAAACAATCACTACCGTATAGGCTCAGGGTACCACAATAATTAATAATATGATTACAATAGAGAATTCATTTGGGGGTGTCTAACCAACATAGAAAGGATTAATGATTTTAGCCAAATTTGGTAAATACCTTATGCTAATTTTAATTTTATTTTTACTCTACATGATTTGAGGTTGTGATAAATAATTGAGTGGATCATGAACCATAGTATGTTTAAGTGGTTAAATTAAATTGAAAATAATTAGTAATAGAGTTTTCCACTAATTCACCACCCCCCATTCTCAATGATACCTTACCGGTCCTTGGAATCTAAGCTAATACCAATCGATATCATCTGTTTGAGCCATAACATATCTCATTTAATGTTAAACATATGCATCACCTAACTATATACACTAAATTGTTAACCTCCAGCTTGAGAACTGATACCTTGGATAGTTCATCACTCAAATCGGTTTCCTTTATACCTTGTTCGTGTACACTCCCATTCCCCACCCTAAACTCCAAACCAACTAACTTCTTGAATTCTACACTATCATTTTATAAACATACTAATCCTTTAAGAATCATTGAAAACCACCCAAATCTTGGAATCATTTATGCAATGGTAATTCCTCTTATTACCCTATTGTTTCATATTCTTTTCCTTAAATAGTATTCAATGATTGAAAAGTAATATGATTCAAACTAAAATTCCCTGATTAAAACATTCTATTTCCATAATTACTTTACTCGCTATGTCAAAATTCCAAAATGGAATCTGGTAGGTGATAAAAAACCTTAACCACCATAATCTTAAATTAACTTAATACATCACCTATGAAAATCACTATAACATCAGGTGTGGTTCAGTATCTATGGATCCCAAGAAAGGATAGTCGTCAGTGGAACTTTAATTGAGTAAATTTCTATATTTAGAATTTTTAATAAGATTAGGAATTCAATGGTGTATTCTAAATGATTAATAGTATTTATTGATCATAGAATTTGGGTAGTATGGGATAAAAGTGAATTTTTGGGTGTTTAGTAATTATATAAAATCTATTTGGAGGTTTTATTTTCCACCAAGTACCCACCATAGTACAATTTGGTATCCATATGATTAAATAGTATGGATGACCCACAAGTTTGGACATTGGGTGGTGGGTGGAAATGCATTAGGCACTTAGAAATCCACCAGGAGGGTGGTGTGGGTATACTAAGTACACAACAGGATCAATTCATGTTTTTAACAAGGGGTAAATATTAAATTTTTGTAGTTATTAATTTAAACCCTTATCATGGTTCATATTCTCCCTGCCACTTGAAATTAAAGGAGAGCCTCCCCTTTACCTCTTACTACTCCTAGTATTCCACCAAGATGTGGGTGGATTCAAATTAGTTTCAAATTATATTTTTGGTAATAATACTTATCTTCTTTTTCCATTACCCTTCTTATTTTCCATTATTTGACTCCTATGATGTTCATCTAAGTATTTATAGTTTATTCCGTTGGTTCTTTCTGAAATTACTATTTCATTATAGATTTTTTATTTGGAAAATTCTAGAGGAGTCTTGGAAAGGAATAACGTGTGTGGTTGTGCATTGTTTCATTATAGGTAACTAAAAATATTGTTTATTTTTGTATTTATATTAAATTATGATTGAATTGATAAGTTTTAGGGTCAAAAAATTTGGTATTATAATCATTTAAGGTATAAATTCAAGTGAGGAGTGGATTAAACTCGGGTACACAACATTTTGGGCATCAAAGACCACCCAGTGCATTTTACCTCAATTATTCCTAAATTAGAAATTATAGATTAATTTAAAAATTAATTATAAATTTTTTGCAAGTAATTATAGGACCTATTGAATTATTTATCATCTTTAGAGGTAGAGATGATTAGTATAGTATAAGTCATATTTTTATTGGTAATGAATTTCTGGGTTAAATCTAATTAAATGGAGGTGCATAATTTTACCTTCCCTAAATATATTTGTATGAATTGTGTGAAATTAATGTCAGGGTAAGATATTGAATTTAACCTAAGTGAGAGAGGAGAATGATAAAGTTGATATGGTTTTCTAGGTAAAACCTTTTTAAATAATGGTGATTAGTATAAACATATTTCCATTAGATTTTAGTCACTCTGTAACTTCATATACATAGTGAGTTTGGGTTTTATGGTGTGATGCACCCCATGTGTGTCTTATTGGATTTGGTTCCCTAAAACATTCTATTTTTTTCTTTTGGATTACAAATATAAGAATATATATTCTTACCATATAATGATTTATCTTCTAGATAAAATTAATTTGATACTTTCCTTGGAATATTTGTGGCATCAAACGGTTATATGTAGTCCTTTGATATAATGAGAACTTGTAAATTTTTTGATAGTATTCTTAAATAAATAATTCTTATAGTCATGTTATATCTGTTAATATGATACAAATTATTTTCTACTACCAGTTGTTGGGGATCATAATAATTGATAATTCATCTAATGAACATTTTACTTTGTGGTCTCTCAGACGGTGAGTCATGAATAAAACCCACCAATAGGTATTACACATGTTTTATATTCCAGTATATATTCCAATTTTTTAAAACGTTTATTAGTGGTAATACTTGTGTTTTTTATAAGTTTTATTATGAGTCACATAATTTTATCTACAGACGAAAAATATGATGATGTATGCTCATTATGAGGTATAAAATATTTGTAAAACCCTATTTGTGTCATATAGATGAAGCAAAAAAAAAATATCAAGAAGAGTGTATGAATTTATTCCTTTACAAATCATATCCAATTTAAATGCCTCTTGATAAAAGAGAATTTTTATTCTTCTTTTTATATTGAATCTTTCTATGGAAAAATAATGAAAATAAATAGAATATAACACCATAGATTTTTATATTATTTCAAGGAATCAAAATAAAATACTCTATACCACTATAAAAAATGATCAATGAGAGCATAGTTATTTTACTAATCAATCCTATTTCAAAGGGTCCAAAATAGTTGAGTGTAAGAAACTACAACATGGCTAATCAAGGATATCAAATGGACCATCAGTTCCTTTTTTTAGTATCTATATAACTAAGAATATTAGTTGACACTTATACCCTGATTGAGTATAGTTATTTTTCACCTAATCCAAATATATGAGATATAGAAATGTTGAAACAGCGTCATCTCATAGATATAGAAACAACTACCAAATGTGAATGATCTTCATAAAATACAAATCAATAGCTAAAATAATCTTTATGGTTTGTAGGATTCCTTTTTCATTTGAACAGTGGTATTTGAAAATTCCAAATTACAACGGTATCCCATTTAAATAATATAATAAATAGAACATATTTTCTAATATCACACAAGATTTTCCTCTTCATCTACTATAAACAGATAAAGTATTCCAATATATATAATAAAAATGTCAAATAAAACATTATAACTCTTTTATAAGATAGGATTTTTTTAAATTCATATCACGAATTATTTTAACTTTCCAATCAATAGAAACATAAAATAAAAGTCTTGACATTGTATTGATCCTCTCACTTCAATAAATACATAATAATCAAGTTAAGGACTCCACAAAATAAGCACAACCATTGAACACATCATCCCTTCTATACATAATTACTTAAGTAGTATATTTAATATTGATTACTTCGCTAACATCACAAAATAATATTTGTGGTGAATACATCTCATACTAAAATATTTAAATCCATTCAAAAAACTGTTATATTTATTTTAATTAGTTCCCAAAATCTCCCAGTATAATCTTTAGAATAATTAAAATAGTTTAATTTTAATTTTAAACATACCGACTTCGTCTTCCAAGAATATGTTAAAATCACAATCTAATAAATAATCTTTCCTTTTATTCATAAACCCATTTACAATTAATTAAAAAAAATCACCATACTCAATGAGTAATTATAGAATAATCGTATAAAAATTCCAGTGGGTAAAAACCTTAAAATATTAAAAAAAATTATAACAAATTAAAACTAGTTGTTTCTTACGATATGATAATGTTTTAAAACCCATTTCATATTTTATGAATTTCATAACCAAATTTTATTCAAACTATGGATTGATTTTCAATAGTCGTGACCTCCCTTATACTCGAGATCGTATTCATTATAGTGTTTATATACCATAATGAAAATATATTTGGATACCATTCATCATTTATTTATATTCTCTCATATTCAGTTCACTGTGTGGCCTTTCTTAAATTCATCTGACATCTTCTTCTAATTCTATCATATAACTTGTGAGACATTTCTTAATAAGATCAGAATTTTGGGGTAGTTCTTATTACTGGAAGTGAGTTCCTATTTCGGAATTCTAGTATTTTCAAATATGTAGTGTTCCAAACATCCTTCATAAGTGTTTTTAGTAGAGCAGGTTCATATGAAGATCATTATTTTGAGTTCTAAAAACATGTTTTTCCTCTCCTATATTTTAAAAAATGACATATTCATATATTCAAGATCATTCGTTCTATAATTCAGGTTTTAAGTATGTTACTGTTCTTACTTGAGTTCCTATGTAATGTACTAGACCCCTTCAGGCCATTACCTTGTCGTTTTTAGGAATTAGCTTCCTAGATATGGGATTGAGGAGGAGTGAGGAGGAACTAGAATTAAATTTGTAACTACATGTGGTGATTTAAAACATGAATAACTAGTTCATGATGTGTATTGTTTCAAAAGGTGGTTTTATTTCTTTTTCAAGAGCATCAAAATAGACTAATTCATGACATGAATCATCGTTCATGTCATCAATGTTCATGGTGGGTTTTTATAGATTCTATAATTTAATTTTTAATGATATGAATATATATATTCGCAATGGGAAACCCCTATGGGTTTGTTGGATATAGAGACTAGCTTTCTGATATATGTAAACCATGTTCATTTCGTGTCATGAACTACAAATTCACACATTGAATAGGTATATTTCCATAACAATTATAAATCATATCCTCCTCCTTATTTCCCTCATTATCCCTTCAATCCTCTAAAAATTCAATATATTCCTCGCTGAATTCTAGAGCCCTAATATTCTATAAAATTTGGTGTTCATCCTATGATTCTAGATATTTGATACGAGTGATTTGGGGTTAATTTTCCAACACTTTCTCTTTGAGTTTCCCTTTTTTCTTCTAGTATCTCAAAATGACTATGTTTTTTAGAGATGTGGGTTTGTTGGGATGTGATTCTCATGATATATCCTTATGTTTCATATTTATTTCAATATCCTTTGTATGTTTTTTCCCTCAGAGTTCATCTTCTCATTCTTTGTAATTACACAACAAATCAAAAAAATTCTTTCATTATTGGGGATTCGAGTTCTCTCTCTTTAATGTCCATATGTAATAATATAATTATTTTACTTATTAATTTGAAAAATATGTATAATAATATGTACTAATGATATGAAAGGGAATAGAGTTATGTGCATGTGGTTAATAGTTTTCTTAATACTTCAAATGTTGTTTCATGCAATATGATCATTGTGGTATTTTTCAAGGATGTTATGTCTTAATTTGAGAATACCTGTTAAATGATTGAATGCATAAATTTTTTATTTTAGAAGACTAAATTAATAATAATACTTTTACATGACTTGTTTTTTGTGTCATGGTGGCCTTGGTTTTGAGTGGCTTGGTGGTTTGGTTGGGTATGGATTAGTGTCCTTAGTTTTGTGACTCTTGGGGGACTTGGTTGTATATGTCATGGTGGCCTTAGATTTTTTCAGTATTTCTATTTGGTGGTTTCTTGATAGTAGTTTGGTTAAAATGATATAATTTTTGAATATATAAATGTGGTTATTCCAAAGGAATTTATTGGTGTGAATTTAAACTAATATCTACATAAACAAAGCATAGTAAATTTTTATTTAAATAAAATTGTAGGAAATATAACTCATTTTGTGGACCTTTGTGTGATGTTTGAGGTTGGTTGTTCTGTATCAGTGGAATCACATGGTAGAGAGATATTAATAGTGACTTAATGGTTACTGTGGTGGTGCTTCTATTGTAAACCTATACGTGTGATATTTTTCACTAATACTATATACTTATAGTCATTTTTAACATTTCTATACACCCCCCCCCCCACAGTATCATTACCTGATCAACACCCATTGACACAATGGTGTGTTTTCCCTAACATCAAATTTGGGGAAAATATGGATGGAAGAACCCCCCCCCCCCCCCCACACACACACACACCATTTCCCACCCTTCCTTCTACAATAGATTTAGTTCATACTGGTGGTGTATGATGAGATGTGTGGTTTGGGTCATGTATATAGTGGAGGGAATGAGTTTTATATCTTATATGTTCATGATCCCCTACTACTTGAGTTTCCGGAATCTTGATATATGGTTGGTGTTGTGAGACATGATATGAGATTAGTTATATGAGATAAAACATACTGTTGGAGTTATTATTGGTTGACATAGAAGGTATGGGAGAAATGGATGTCCTCTCAATGGTAAAGAGTGAAAAATCAATCGTGAAGTTGTTACATAGTACCTTTGACTATATTCTTTTGATAATTATTTTATTATCCTTGAATGCATTATGTTCTTTTTGATCCTCAGTGAGGCTGTGGAACTATTAGACATGTGTATGAGCAAGTTAGTATTTTTTTTGTTCATAAAGGAATTAGTGTGCTCTTTTTAAAATTTCAAAAGAGATCATGGGTATGATTCATGATATAATTTCCCTATTATTATATAAACTATTTTCAAATTTCTTGGAGGGATTTTTTGATCAATATATAAAATAATAGTTTAGAGGTTGGATTATTGAGGTTATTTCCATAACATTTTACATTCTTTAGTTATAGTATTATCTTTTTTTATGATTTAATATTATTTATATTCATTCATGTTGGTTATTTCTCATATTTATTTTGGTTTATTTATTTTATTTCATGGTGAAATGGATGGAAATTTATATTATAATCCTAGAATATTGAAGGTAATTCCTCACAATTGTGTGTATTATACCATCAATGCCAGTCTTCAACCAAAGTCCTACTAAATTAGGGACTTTGGGGGTCAATAATTCACATCGCTGATAGCATGTGATGGGTACCAATGGATGAGGAATCGTAACATAGTGGGATCAATGGTTTTGGTTAAAATATTACATGGAGTTTTTAGTTAGGCATTGGTTAGGGTTTCATGGTTTGGTGAGGAAAAAGTGCCATCCAATCATAGAATGTGATGACTACAATTGATATTGTCCAGGGAACAAGATTTTAGGTTCCCTATGATCTAATTGTAAAAACCACATGGTATATAAATTTACTAGAAAAAGTGACTCTGATTGAAGTTTAGATACTAAAGAGAGACACATACATCATACTTAATTGAGTTTTCTTTTGAATGGGGTAGTTTTGGGAAAGAAAAAAATAATTAATTAAATCAATTAAATCAATACATTATTATCAAACATAGGTTTTTATCCATAATTTTCATAGTTTTTAGTTGTCCAGCACCCATGTGTGGTAATAATTAGGGAGATTCATCTAGCCGACTATGTTGATTGTCATAGGGTTGATCCCGATTAAAAGGATGGGAAGTGGTTGTGGATGTTGTGATCCTTTCAATGATAGGACCTGGTGATGTATGATATAAGTATATATAATCTAGATATGGATTATTAGATGGAGGAGTTGGATAAATCTTTCATCTTGATTTGATCCTAATCTGAGTACTGGGTTCCCATAATATTTAGACAAATGAGGGAAGAATTGTGTTTGTAGTGGATGCTGTATCTTGGAGAGTATAAGAAAAGTGATTTGTTGTTGGTATATTTATAGAATTAATTCATGTTATAGTAAATATAAAAAATATTAAAGGTAAATAAGAGGGAGGATCTTATATCTATCTATCAAGGGATAATGAGCATTCATGACGTGGGACTACATTTAAGGGACTTCTTTGATTTTCCCATAAATTCTATTCTAATGAGGACTCCCAAAAAAATTCTTTGGGGATGTGTTTCACCCCACCATTAATTTTTTAGTCTATATATTTACATTAAATACATGTTTATTTTTGTATAATATGAAATATGTGATGGGGGGGTTCAAGAGAGAGATACATAACCCCTGGTTAAGAGTCAGTATAGACCATAGAAGAGAAGGACATCAAATTCAGGTGGTTTTTGCTCAGTCAAGAGGAGTTGGAGTTAGCAGAGGGTGTCCCATGGATATCTCTCACCATCACAGACCCAGACTAGGGCATGGATATGGATTATATCATCAGTGAGGAAAACAATTCGACCAAGACCATATGCATGTTATAGAGGCGCCCATTCCAGAGGGGATAGAGGTTTTTCAAGGAATTATTAATTTACTATATAATCTGGTTTTATCTTTTTTGATTATATAGTTTCACACCACTTTATTTCACCCACATTGGTCTGGGATCTGGGATATAATATTGAGAGGATTTCTTCACCCCATGTTTTGTCCGAGCTAGTTGGGTTTCTAGATGGCCTCATTGATGTGTGTCAGGGGTGAAATCTAATGAAAGGGTAACATCAATTATTTATATTTTTTATAGATATGCCCATATGATATATTTCCCAAAATGGACTGATTGTATTCTAATAAAGTAGTGGTTGACTATTTCTTTAATAAATTTGAGTTTTCTAATTTATTAGGGAGACATGTGGTGTTCACCAGTTAGGGATGTTTCTAGATAGGAAAAATGTGAGTAAATTTTCTTCATTTCATTATGATTGATATTTCTATAGATCTAATGAGGGATCAGACATTGGAGATCCCTAGAGTTATATTATAGTTTTTATATTTTTTAGGGAGCTTGTGAAACTACCCCATAGATGATATATTGAGTTTGGAATAGATTTTCAATTGGTTTTTACACTAATTTCTATGTATTCTTATCAGATGGAACCCTTATTGTTTTTGTTGTTGATAATTCATATTGATGATATTATGTAGAAAGGATTTACTAGTCCTAGTGTGTTGTAATGGGTAACTCCAATTTTATTTTCTATGAAGGGGAATGATGGTCTGAGTTTTTTCATAGAATACTAGAATCTAAATAAGATTAAAATAAATAATTTTTACCTTATTCTAAGAATTGAAAACCATTTTTACTAGTTGGGAGGAGCTAGCTAGTTTTCTAAGATTGATATGCGATCTAGATATCATCATCTAGTGGTAAAAGAGGTGGTATCCCAAGTATTTCTGTCTAGTGCTTGTATGGGAAATATGAGTTTATAGTCATACATTTTGGTTCCATGAATATATTAGGTGTGTTTATAGAACTCATTAAACCTTTATTTCATTAGTTACTAGATCATTTTATAGTTGTGATCATTTAAAATCACCTCATATACTCAAGGTCATCAAAGGATCTAGTCAGGCACATAAGAATCCTTATTTGGACTATGTGACACAACCAGTTATATGGGAAATTATCCAAATGTATGTTTTAGATATAGGAGTTGGATTTCCTCGGACATGATGTGTCTAAACAGGGAGTTGTATTTTATTAAACAAAGGTTGATGTGGTTGTTTATTGGGAATCAAGCAAGAATTTGTTCTGGGTCCAAAACATTAATGGTGTCATGGGTTATTATTAAAGGTTTGTATCATATTTCCCTTGGTTAAAAGAATAGTTTAATTACATAATGAGAAAGGACCATTCATATATATGGATTTATCAGTTCCAGGAAGTGTTTCAATTCTTAAATGAGTAGATAGTTTTCACCCCAATTCATTGGTTACCTAAGGAGTGTGTGATGTTTTAGGGGTTATATGATGCATCCAACTTTTTTAGTATGTTTCTTATTACATTAGGAAGAAGTGATATCTGACCGTGTTGTCGTGACATGTCAAATTTATTATGATTTTAAGGTTGATTTATAGTCTAGGGTAGACCCTATGTCATCTCTCAAGGAGCGTTGGTGGGTTCAGAGTGTGCGTTTTTAATAAAAAGTGCTAAAAGAGGGGTGCCTTTAAAATAGTTTAAAGAAAATAAATTCATTTAAAGAGTTTAATAGTTGATAAAAAGTGGTGTTTTAGAATTACGAGATATAAGGGTTAATTGTGAGTTCACTACATACTTTTAAGTTCATCATTCTTGGAGATTAATTTATGGTTGGAGTATTTCTTTGGTTGAAATTAATTGGAATCCTGATTAATTCCCAAGCCATTATTTAATTGCTTAAAGAACCAAACCTTGAAATAACAATTGTATTGTCAAGTTATAGAACTTATGCATGTAATAGGATCTTCCAAAGACGATTTAAATCTCAAGAAAGTGGGTAAGAAAAGGATTCTTGTGTTACCCAATCAGAACAACACAAGTCACGCACTCAAAACCTCACACCGATCGGTTGGAAATTAAGAGCATCTCATCCGCACGCATCAAAAAAAGAATTCAAATAATAAAGTATGTAAGATACATGGAAATAAATGTTTTAACACCCAAATTAATCCAAATCAGTAGCTAATATATGCATTGGAACTCCCTTGACATGTGTGTATCTCCCTCATAATGAACTCCCACTGTTTAGCTCGACATCGGGTGGAGGAGGAAGCTTGGGTGGAA
The DNA here is from genome assembly GCA_963277665.1 of Viscum album. Taxonomy (NCBI): domain Eukaryota; kingdom Viridiplantae; phylum Streptophyta; class Magnoliopsida; order Santalales; family Viscaceae; genus Viscum; species Viscum album. Next base: position 1,501,992,094 of record OY728123.1, read on the forward strand.
CTCCTTCTTCATTGTTGATACCCCTATGAGGATAGGGGCCTACAGAACCTCCAAGATGATTAGGAGACACCTCTAATACTCCAAATTTTCATCACTTAACTCCTTGGCCGAACTTTCAAATGGGGAGCCCAAGGTGTCATTTTATAGTAAAATTAGAAGGTTGTTTTAGGCACACAGATGTCATCAATCCACTTGTACCACGCGTTTCGGCCTTCATACAGCCTTATATATCTTTGGAGAAAATAGAAAAGTTGTATCCCTACCTCTCTAATGTCTCCACAAGATGTGTGGTACCATTTGGACAACCACAGCTCAAAATGTTGATAAAATACAGAACAGATCATTTGACTTGGTTCATATTCACTGGATTGGATAGATTAGTTCGGATGGGCCCTATATAAGCCGAACCAGGATTGGGTTTCTAAATATGAAATGTATCCTATTAACGTTTGGACAGGTCTACAAAATTTCATCCCATTTGGATGTAGGTATTTTGTCTACTATGAAAAACAGTGGACAGATGTCCATGGATCCATGCAATTTTGGCCCATTTTTCTTCCACTTCATCAAGGGCCCTCCAAATCCCCTCCACCTACACTGAAATAAAAAAACAAGTAAAATTACCCATTATAATATTGATTAATATTAATTAAATTATTCAAACATAAAGTAAAATTTATTATTATATTTGTAATATTCATTACAAAACTAGTTTAAAACAGCGGTGTAAGGGTGGAATAAAATAGTGAATCGTGGTACGATCACACCCCACACCTAAACATTTGCACTCCAGGGAAAAGTCACATATCCCAATAAAATATTTCATATATAAATATTTACGACATCATGAAGACTTATCATTTGAGTAAATTTTAATTCACCAAAGTAATGTTATCAATGCATGAACCGCACCAAGGAGTTCTTCCCAATAAAAATGGAAAAACATGTCTCATAAATCATATCACAATAAAATTCAAAGAGGATTATGAAACCAACATGAGCAAGGAATTAAAAATTCAACCATTACACTGACTCTCCATGTGTGTGTGTGAAAATCATTCCATGCTATTATTTCTACTTTCAATCGAAGAAATATATGTTATTTTAACATTATTCAGCATTAAATGATTTTTCACCGAACCTGTCCTACATCCTTTGCAATCATATTTCAAGACCCACTCATTTAATCATTACAAGATGTCAAACCATAAGCTCCCGACCTAGATATCCCATTATATCACATTTCATCACTCCCCTCATTTTTTTGATGTTGCATTTTGAACAAATCTCACACTCATCTCTCAACCCTTGTTTGATCTCCTCACGAAACTAATTGAAATAGTTATAACAAGATAAAAGGTTGAGGAGGAGTGGTTTTTTACCTTCCCAAGAAACAACAATTTTTTTTGTTTTTTTTAGTGCGTACAACAGTCTGACATTAGGTACACACACATAGGTCAATCTGGTACAGTAATGAAATAGATCAGATATGGAACGAATGTATGGAAATATCATTTAATGCTGAAAAATATTAACCCAACATATATTTACCTTATATTAAGTAATAAATATTCACACTTTGTGGTTTGGTGCAAATATTTGTGGAGATATTAGTGACACAGGTTTCCCAAAACTACTCACACAAGGAGCATCAATCATCTAAAAGGATTCACATAGATACGACCATTTATATCATTGACATAAAACTAATTTACTAAAAAATCACTCCCTGATTTTAAATTCATACAAATATTCTTTTTAGCCTTTGTTATGGTATTTTTACTTTCCCCCCTTTATGGTTGCTAAATCATGGAACTTCGAAATTGTTGATGGGGAAAAATGAAAATATTATAAAGAAGGCCAAAAAGAGAAAACAAAAGGAGAAAATGATGAAAATTCCTAACTAACCTAGGAATGTATCCACCCCCCACACCTAGAGTATGCAGTTTCCTCACTGTAGTAAAAGAGAATGTGGGAAGTAAGGATAAGACTTGGTGGATGTCATTCATTGTTTGCTTCTTGAACTTGGATTTCCTCCATCAGGGACTCCAGAACGGCTTCATGAAAGTGCTTCAGCCGCTTACCAATGATAGTGAAGGTTTTCTTGGTATTTTCATTTTGAACCTGAACAACACAAAATGGAGAGACATTAGTAAAAATGTATGGTCCAAAACAGTGGGAACAAAACTTACCAGGATGAAATTTCAGCCTTGAATTGTAGAGGAGGACCTTCCTCCCAATTTGGAACGCTTGATGAAGGATAAGGTAGTCATGGGAAGCCTTGGTCCGCTCCTTATAAATCCTGGAGTTCTCATAAGAATCTCTATGCATTTCATCCAGCTCCTGTATCTGTATCTTTGTTTGAGAACCTACACCAGAAAGGATAGAATTGCATTTTTTAGTGGCCCAAAAGGCCTGGTGCTCAATCTCAACTGGAAGGTGACAACACTTTCCAAAAATAATCCTATAAGGTGAAATTCCAATGTGAGTTTTAAAAGCAGTACGGTAAGCCCATAATGAATCATCGAGTCTAAGACTCCAATCTTTCCTGTTGGGTTGGACCATTTTTTCATGAATTTGTTTTACCTCTCTATTTGACACCTCAGGTAGACCATTAGTCTATGGGTGATACGTAGTAGATACTCGATGACCGACCCCATACCGACGGAAAAGTGATTGAATTGTTCGGTTGCATAAATGAGAACCCTGGTCACTGATGATGAACCTAAGTAATCCAAACCTACAAAAGATCTGAGTTCTCAAAAATTATACAACTGTTTTTGAATCATCTTTCCTTATGGATCGTGCCTCTACCCATTTTGATACGTAATCAACAGCCAAAAGAATGTACAAGTTTCCAAAAGAATTGGGAAATTGCCCCATAAAGTCAATACCCGAAACATCGACGATGTCATGAAAGAGCAAGGGTTGTTATGGAATATCATTCCTTTTAGAGACATTACCCATTATTTGATAATGAGGACAAGATTTACAAAATTCATGGGCATCCCGAAAAAGTGTTGGCCAAAACAGACCAGGATCAAGAACTTTGCGAGCAGTCGATTGGGGACCAAAGTGGCCCCCACAAGCAAGAGTGTGGCAGAATCTAAGGACAGACTGAAACTCATTATCGGGAACACAACTCCTAAGGACATGATCGCTACATGTGCGCCAAATGTAGGGGTTATCCCAAATGTACCAATGAGATTCATGTTTTAGACGACTGGCTTGGTTTTTTTTAAATCAGTAGGAATGCAAGATGCTACCAAATAATTTACAATTTCAGCATACCAGGGAATAGAATCTTTCACATTGTACAATTGCTCATTAGGAAACATTCCATTAATGAATATACAGGGGGATGAGACAATGTCCGATGATAGGGGGATCATACTTATATGGTCTGCCACCACATTCTTTGCTCTTTTTTTATCTCTAATTTCTAGATTTAATTCCTGAAGGAGGAACATCCAACGAATGAGATGTGGTTTGGCATCTGGTTTCTTTAGGAGATACCGGAGGGCTGCATGGTCCGAGAACACAATGAATTTGGACCCTAAAAGGTATGACCAGAATTTATCCAAGAAACACACTATGGAAAGGAATTATTTTTCAGTTGTGGTGTAGTTTTATTGGGAAGAGTCCAGTGTACGTGAGGCATATGCTATGACATGTGGAGCTCGGTGAACCCTTTGTGACAAGACTTCCCCAACTGTATAGTTAGAGGCGTCACACATGAGCTCAAATGGTAAATCCCACTGAGGTCGTTGTATTACCGGGGGTGATGTGAGACTCCATTTTAACTTATTAAAAGCTTCTTCACATTCCTTATCAAAAACAAATTCCTTTTCTTTTTTGAGTAAGCATGAGTGGGGGAGTGAAATTTTACTAAAGTCACGAATGAAACGTCGGTAAAATCCAGCATGACCCTGGAAAGACCGCACATCACGTACATTTTTAGGGAATGGTAGGGAAGAAATGGCATCCAGTTTCGATTTATCTACTTGGATACCAGCCCTAGAAATGACATGTCCCAAAACTGTACCTTGTCGCACCATGAAATGGAATTTATCATAATTTAATACAAGATTCTTTTCAATACAGCGACGTAGGATAGAACCAAGACTACATAAACATTCATCAAAATAGGATCCATAAAAAGTAAAATCATCCATGAAAACTTCGATGCAATTCACCAAGTAATCCGATAAATACTAACCATACATCGCTGGAAAGTACCTGGAGCATTGCACAGGCCAAATGGCATCCTTCTTATAGGAAAATGTGCCAAAGGGGAAAGTGAAGGTTGTCTTTTCCAGATCCTCGGGGGAAATATGGATCTGAAAGTATCCATAATACCTATCAAGAAAATAGTAATGGGACTTCCCCGCTAGACTCTCTAGAATTTGGTCAATGAATGGAAAGGGGAAATGGTCCTTCCTAGTGTGTTGGTTTAGTCGGAAACAATCTATACAGACACGCCAACTATTCTGCACACGAGTTGGAACCAATTCATTGTTTTCATTTTTAATTACCGTTAGGCCAGTTTCTTTAGGAACTACTTGAACAGGACTGACCCATTGGCTTTCAGAGATGGGGTGAATGATTCGAGCAGCCAATAATTTTGTTACTTCCTTTTTAACTACTTCTAAGAGGTTTGGGTTCAGTGGACATTGTGCCAGCCTCACTGGTTTAGCCTCATCAGTTAATAAAATATGATGTGTACAAATTGATGGGATAATACCAAGAATGTCCTCAAGTGTCCATCCCAATGCCTGTTTATACTCCCTCAAAAGTTCAAGCAGTCACAATTCAAGCTCAGGAGGGAGTGAACTAGCAATGATGATGGTCAACTTGTTTCCATTATCAAGATATGAATATTTTAAATCTTGAGGTTGTTTCTTTAGTTCCAATTCAGGTGGATTTTGGATTGATGGGAGTGTGTGTGAAATTGAGAGGTTACTAATCTCATCTAACTTCTCAATGGTATCATCCTCAGATGAGGAATTAGTTTTTACAAGCGTATAAATATCATCGATGGTCATGTGATCCTCCGTGTTCAAGAAATTATCAATTAATAAACATGCATGAAACTTTTCTAGACCACTAAAGCAATCAACACATGATTCATTTCCATGAATTTCAATCAAAGAGGACAATTCAGAAAGGGGATCAGGGGAAACAAATGAATTTATTTTAGGGGAAGGGAGTACATTAATTGAATTTATCGAGAGAGAGGAATGTTCATCTGAGGGGTGCTTCATGGCATCAAAGATTTTGAAATGGACTATGTCACCACCAAATTCCATAGATAATGTACCATTATGAAAATTAATTATGGCTTTGGTGGTTTTCAAGAAAGTTCTCCCCAATATAATTGGGGTGTTCCCATTAATCCTATCATCTTCCATTTTTAGCACATAAAAATCAGTATGAAATATTAAATTTTGAACCCTCACAAGAACATCCTCTAACACACCAGAAGGGTGTTTCGTACTCTGATTTCCTAGATGGACAATTATTCCTATGGGATTTAGTTCATCAACCTGCAAAGAAGAGTAAATAGAGTGAGGAATCACATTAATAGAGGCACACAAATCAAGCATAGAATTAGAAAAAGAATACTCTCCTATGGTAAATGGAATTGAGAATGTTCCAGGATTATTGCACTTGGTGGGAAGCGATGGTTGTATCAATTCTAAGACATTCCTCCCCAAAATTACCTTCTCATCACCACGAGGTCTCCTTCGATGTGTACACATCTCTTTTAGAAACTTATCATAACGTGGAATTTTCTTCACAACATCAATCAATGGAATGTTAACCTGCACTTTTCTGAAAGTCTCCTTGATTTCTTTATCAAGTTCAGTTTTCTTTTGTTTCCATGGTTGGGTGGCTCTTTGGGGAAATGGAAGAGGAATTCTTGGGATTGGTAACTCATCAATAGACACACTCTTTCCTTTTTTAGGACTTCTCTCAAGACAATTTTCCACCTCATTTGAACCTTTTTAGTGGTTGGGATGATAGTTTCTTTAGGAGAGGATGACTCTAATGGAGGGGTCATTTGGCTTTTAAGTTGAGTTCCACTCCTAAGTGTAATGGCACTAACATTTCCCTTATCCCTAGGGTAGACAAGTGGTTGAGATGGTAGTTTACCAGACCCATGGCCTTGGATTTCACCTACTGAGTTAGATAGTTGGCCTAATTGGGTTTTATGGTCTTGTATGGCTTTCTGAGTGGTTTGTTGGAATTGGAGATTATTTGTAGCCATTTGTTTCATCATATCTTCTAGGCTAGGCTCAGTTTTTGGAGGGGGTTGTTGGAAAGGCCTTTGGGTGGTTAAGGATTTCTTGGTGGTGGAGGATGACTACTCTAAACTTGTTGGTTCAATGGTTGATGAGGCTGTTTTGAATACCCCCTTGCCTATAGGTCTGGTGGTCTTTCCACCCAGGGTTGGATGGATAGTGAGGTTCTTGCCTAATAGGTTGGTTATAGGGGCATCCTCGTAATATTGCCTCACAACTCTCAGAAGTTTCTCTCAATTGGGGGAATTGGTCAGAATAGTGGGTATCAGAAGAGAATATACCACAATTTATGGGAGGAGGAGATTGGAATTTCCCTTGGGAAAGAGAAAGTTTTCGTAGAAGGGTACTTATCTCTTCAAACTTTGTGTCCACCTTCTTCTCGAATTCAGTACTTTGCACCTCATTGACACCTCGAATGGGTACACTAGACCTTGAACAGAATTGTTGAGTGTTATGTTCCATGGTATCAATTAGGGTCCTTGCAGTGATTGGGGTTTTATCAACTAATGAACCACCTGCAACAACATTAATCATGTTACGATCTATTGAAATTAAACCTTCATAAAAATATTGTTTTAAAAGTTGATCTCTTATTTGGTTGTGTGGGAAACTTGAACATAATCATTTAAAGTGTTCCCAATATTCATGAAAGGATTCTCCTTGAGATTGTCTTATCCCACATATTTCTTTCTTTATTGTTGTAGTTCAAAAGGCTGGGATGTATTTTTCAAGAAAAAGTCGTTTCATGTCCGTCCAACCTCTAATAAGAGAATTAACATAATACAACCAATCTTTAGCCGTGTCTTCTAATGAAAATGTAAATTCCCTAAGTTTTACTTTTTCTTCATCCAAATTAGCAAGTTTTATTGTTGAACACATAGTATGAAATTCTATTAAATTCTTATGTGGATCTTCTCCAGGAATTCCATGAAATCTTGGTAATAAATGAATTAAACCATATTTTAGTTCAAAATTGTGTGTCGCACCTTGTAATTGAATTTAAGTGGGTCGGATATCAACATCAGGTGAGATTAGTTCTTTTAGTGTTCTATTATTTTCAGCCATTTTATACAAGTTATGTTCATTTTTAACTTTGGTTTCATAAGAGGAAGAAGGATCATGAAGAATTTTAAGATGTGATGTCTCCTCCTTCAAAGTGTTGTCTTGTGTGTCTCGGTTTCGTTGATGTAGGATGCTCTCCGGTTCGGGTTCGAAAGTTTGCAGGTCTCCAGGAGTATAACTCATCATACACAGAACCTACACAATAAATAAATTATAACAAAAAAATAAATGCAAAGGTATAAAATAAAACAAACAAATATTCACAAAAATTACAAAAAAATTATCAAAAACACGCAAAAAAACAAAAGCGCGCCCCGGAAACGGCGCCAAGATTTGACCATGTTGTCATGAAATGTCAAATTGATTATGATTTTAGGGTTGATTTATAGTCTTGGGTAGACCCTATGTCGTCTCTCAAGGAGCGTTGGTGGGTTCAGAGTGTGCGTTTTTAATAAGAAGCGCTGAAAGAGGGGTGGCTTTAAAATAGTTTAAAGAAAATGAATTGATTTAAAGTGTTTAATAATTGATAAAAAGAGGTGTTTTAGAATTATGATATAAAAGGTTTAATTGTGAGTTCAATAAACACTTTCAAGTTCATCATTCTTGGAGATTAATTTAAGGTTGGAGTAATTCTTTGGCTGAAATTAATTGGAATCCCGATTAATTCCCAAGCCATTATTTCATTGCTTAAAGAACCAAGCCTTGACATAACAATCGTATTTTCAAGGTCTAGAACTTATGCATGGAATAAGAGCTTTCAAAGAAGATTCAAATATCACGAAAGAGGGTACGAAAAGGATTCTTGTGTCACCCAATCAGAACAACACAAGTCATGCACTCAAAACCACACACCAATCGGTTAGAAATTAAAATCATCTCATCTGCACGCATCAAAACAAGCATTCAAATATGAAGGTATGTAAGATACATGGAAAGAAATGTTTTAACACCCAAATTAATCCAAACCAATATCTAATATATGCATTGGAACTCCCTTGACGTGTGTGTAGCTCCCTCACAATGAACGCCCACCGTTTAACTCGACATCGGGTGGAGGAGGAAGCTTGGGTGGAACTCCTTCTTCATTGTTGATCCGCCTGTGAGGATAGGGGCCTCTAGAACCTACAAGATGATTAGGAGACTCCTCTAAGACTCCAAATTGTCAGAACTTCACTCCTTGGCCGAACTTGAAAATGGGGATCCCAAGGTGTCATTTTATAGGAAAATTGGAAGGTGGTTTTAGGCACATAGATTTCATCAATCCACTTGTACCACGCGTTTCGGCCTTCGTACAGCCTTATCTCGCTTTGGAAAAAATAGAAAAGTGGTATCCCTACCTCTTTTATGTCTCCAAATAATGTTTGGTACCATTTGGACAACTACATCTCAATATATTGATAAAATACAGAACAACGCATTTGACTTGGTCCATATTCGGTGGCTTGGACAGATCAGTTTGGATGGGCCCCATAGAAGCCGAATCAGGATTCGGTTCCTCAATTAGAAATGTAGCCTATTAAATTTTTGACAGGCCCACAAAATTTCAGTCCATTTAGATGCACTTATTTCGTATACTATTCAAAAACGTGGACAGATGTCCATGGATCCATGCAATTTTGGCCCATTTTTCTTCCACTTCATCAAGGGCCCTCCAAATCACCTCTACCTACATTGAAATAATAAAAACAAGTAAAATTTCCCATTATATTGTTGACTAAAATTAATTAAATGATTCAAACATAAAGTGAAATGTATTATTATATTTGGAATATTCTTTACAAAACTTGTTTAAAATAGCGGTGTAAGGGTGTAATAAAATAGTGAATCGTGGTACGATCAATATCCTATGGGTTTCAGTAGTTTCACCCCATGTGTGTAAATATTCCACCCATGATCTAGAGTTTACTATAGTGGTGTTTCCCAGGAATCTATGGTGAAATTACCTCTTTTGGATATGTTGTGTGGAATCTATGAATCAAAAATCTGAAGGTATATTTTCTACCAGCATTAAATGAATCTAAAACAGTATTGGTGGATGATGTTTCTCTAGGACAATGATTATGGTATCTCTTAGACACTTGGAAAGGGAAACATTATAGAATATTCTCTATGTGTAAATAAACTGGGAGCTATTTAATAATCTGGGGACACCTAGAGGGTGATGGAGGTCTTTGAATATTTTTATCTTAGAGTATAGGAGGTTAATGACTAAGGATACATGATTCAGTTGAAGGTAGGGTCTACTTAGTTCCATCAGGTGGAGGAGTCATATTGGGAAGACTAAAAGGTGGAGTATATTTTTCACTAAATTGTTTATTGTGATTCCCTTGTGTGATGATCATATAATTTCCAACATCGGTTTATGTTTTAGGGAATTATTTTAATCCAAATGGTGATGCTTGATAAAGTCCTCTATGAGTTTCCAAGATTATCTCTAGTGATGAACCACTACATATTTAATATGTAATGTGGATTGAGGAGGTAGTTCAGGTGGCCAGTAATGAATCAGTCATGGGTGGAGTTCATGGTGTGATATCAAGTCAATCAGTAGTTAAAGGAAAAACATCGTGTTCCTTGTTTTTTTTTCATCCCTTGGATGTCCTTAGGTGTAAGTGGGATAATATATTGATGGAGTTTTTCATCTTTTTACCCTATGATCTGGGTAGATATGTTTGAGAGGACCCGTTTAGGATAAACCTAACACTGAGAGGGGGTGAATCAGTTTTGGGGGACTTTTTAAACCAATTCCAACTTTTATCCATGTACCTCTTAACCTGTTAGGATCTTGATTCTCTTATTATATTTTCCATATCGCATGTAATAATAGAAAGTATTAAAAATATGCACATGTTATTTTTACATGTTTTACCACTCAATAAGTGTAGCTACGTCCTTTCTATGCATGGGTATGACCAGTGCATGGATTCTCCACTATGATTTGATATGAAATTATAGTGGAGTGGCTAGGAAAAATTCCTCTAGACAGTGTGAGTCCCTACAATTCATAGGGGGGTGGGGAACATTCCTATTCCCTGGACTGGTGATGACCTATTCCAACTTGCAGCGTCTAGATAGTTTTTTATCCTGCCTATGGAGACAATCTTCTTCCTTCTTCAAAAGGCAGGTTCTTCTCTTGGTCTTCTTTAATGCTCTGCACTTGATTACTTGCAAAGCAGTATGCAAGCAATTATTCCTTCTTTCCTTCTCTTATTTTATAGTGCAAAACCCACTACACTAGAATTCTTCTTTCTTCTTCTTAGTGAAACAACCAACTTCACTAAAACTTCTAATCTCTTCTTGGCTAGAATCACATATACCAATGTAATTATTTAGGTAGTGAAGATCGCTTCACTTGGCATCATATGCATTAAACTTCCCTAAATAATTGTAGGCTTCAAGTGGGCATACTCTGTTCATATTATTAATCTTCTCTTATTTCTATGTAGAAAACCTGTAAGCTGCACACTCTTCTTCTTCATCTACTTCTTCAATGAAAAACTAACTACACTGAAACCTACTCTTCTTCACACATTCTCTTTCAGTGTAATACCATCTGCACTGAGATCTTCTTCTTCTTATTCTTGATAGAATCACTAGTTGTCTTTGTGATTGTAAAAAAAATGAAGTCTAGATCAACTTAGCATCATCACAGATGAACATAAGCTGGTAATAACTTCTAGAACAACTCACAACCTGTGAGCCAATCCTTACTTGCGTTCCACCCTGCTTGCGCGCCTCCCTGCTTGTGTACCATCAAATACGTGCAAGCCACTATTGTTCAAAACTCACAAATTGTGTTCTACTTCTACTTGCGTGCCATGCTGTTTGCGACGCACTCTGGTTTCATGCCACCTGCTTGTGATCCACCTTCTTGTGTGCCACTCTACTTGTGCGCCACTCAGATTGCGTGCCACCCTACTTGCACGCTACTACTTGTGCGCCGCTACTTGTGTGCCTTATAAGTAACCCTCAACTTGTAAGCCACTTCAGCTTGCACGCCATGTTTTACTACTTGCGCGATCAGAGCTCAAACTTTTATCTAATGTTTTGAGACATAAAAAATGACGATACAAGTCGTATATTTATAGGCATTTTTGTGACTTACGTGCCACATACACTTGCGCACTGCTCTAGCAGTTGTGCACCGCTCCAGAACTTGCGTGCTGCTCCAGCACTTGTGCGCCGCTCCCACACTTGTGCACCACTGCATCACTTGTGAAACATTCCCTCACTAGCGCGACACTTTCTTTCCTTTTTCATATTTTGATATGATTATGTTGACATATGACGTGCGCGTAACATACACTTGCACGCCACATATACTTGCGCGCCAAACTTGCGCGCCACTTTTGACTTGCGCACCACTTTATTTCCTTTTCCAAAAACACTTATTTTACTCTCCCTATCCTTAATAAGGCTTGCAACACAAGTTCTACAAACATATGATATTTATGAAATACAAATCAGAAAATCATCGTCATAGTTTTGTCCATTCTTTTAGGAATATGAATTCCAAAGAACTTCTTTCATCCTCACTTCAAATCCTCAATGACTTTATGAGTGTTAATTCCAAAGAACTCAAATCATCTCTCTTCATCCAAAATTGGAGGCTTGAAGCTTCTTCAAATACCTTCAATTATGAAGACAATGTATCACCTTTGATACATGAATTTAGAACTTTAAGAATAGTGCAATAATCATCTGATTTCAAGGAAATGTGTAATTCATGACCTTATTTGAATGCCAAGTCCTTCTACACTCTCTCTTCTTCTTCAGAAATTATTCTCTACTTCATTCAAATCATATGATTATTTTCTTCAAGTAAGCGCTTTCATGGTTCTCATGCAATCATAAAACATTGAATGATCTTCTTTAAATTCTTCATTCTTCTTCAATCATCCTTAGATGGATAATAATTCACCATTATTCATTGTTGTAAACAATGTGTCACCTTTGACACAAGTTCATTAAACTGAGTATCAGTTCATCAATCGTCTGAATTGATCTTCATATAGAATTTCCCATGTATGATATCCAATGCTTTGATTCGATAAAAATTCTCCAGGCAACCTCACTTCAGCCAATCTCCACTAACTTTTTAGTCCTTCTTCATCTCCTTCTACATTGTGACGAGTATTGACAAATGTTGACAATAAATAAAATATTCATACACAAAGTGGTCCCAAAATGTTGTTACCTAGGTGATAATGGCTGAATGATGGAGTAATCTCACTTTTTGGGGATCTGAGAATCGAGAATCATTGACACATAGGAAAGGCGATGCATGGATGATGTGGTGAGACTTCATGGATCATTGATGACCATCATTTACAAACAATACCCTCTATTTACATACCAAGTCCTGATGGGATTAAATCAATTCTTTAACACTCAGTTATTCCTTGTGATTGATTCCCACCCCCTTACTGATGTAGAGACCAATTAGACCATACACAAACTAGAGGATATGTTGTTGGTGTTTTTCTTATATTTCGGTGGATCCTTGGTATAAAACCTACTTTTGGTTGAGTATTCTGATTATATTATATATTATGAATCCTTCACTATGGACCTCTTTAAAGAGTTGAAATTGAGATTACACTGATCCCCATTGAGTTTGTTAGAGATTGGATACATAGATGTTCTTTTCCCTGACGTGGTATAGATAATGATGGAGAATGTTCATCTAGTTCATGAGAGCATTAATGTGGTGTACAACCTCCAAAAGTATTATACTAATTGGAGGAGGATGAGTTTGTATTTTTAAGTCATTTAACATGTTTTTATGAAGGTTTCACCTTGAAAAGGTTAGTATATTTTTGGATGGGGAAGAAAGATCTCAACTTGGTTTATAAGGACCTTTTAGGTGTTTGGGAGGATTGTTGAGGTGTCTTATTGGATAGTAATACCCCCATAGTTGGACATAGATAGTGATGTGTTCCAAGTATCCTAGTATTTCCAGTAGCCTCATGATGATTTCCACTTCATCAACTTGTGTAATTACATATCGAGGGAAACATGACATTTTTTAAACAACTATCATGATTCAAGACCATTAATATAATATTTTGTATAGGCATGTCATCAGCTTGGATCAAGTCCTATAGAGGCATGGTGGGTTTGAGGAGTGTACTTAGATATGGGAGTAGCAGATGTGTTCTTAGTATCTAGAGTGGTTTTATCCATGTTTTTTTGGATTCCTTAGTGTTACACTTTTTTTCCTATTTTTTGAGTTCATTCTATTATATTTTTAGAACCTATTGTTATTTTTCCATGGTTTCATCTTTGTTTGATCAATATATCTTGAAAGAGTGATTTGGTGGTTTCCAGTGGCTTTTTATACCTTTAATTTTCTATGTGTGTTTGATTCTTGAAGATGATACTAATTTGGAAGGTATCTTCTGGGATGGGATAGACCCTTTTGGGCCATTACATTGGGAATTTTTTATTTTGGGGGACATGGGATGGGTTTGAAGAAGGAGGAGTAGGAAATAAAATAAAATATACAACGCCAAGAAGAGGTTAACAAATTAAATCATAGGATAAAAATGTGTAATGTTTCGAAAGGTAATTTCAAATCAGGTTTTTTAGTTTGGGTGTAGTCTGATTAAAAAAAATGATTTCATGGTGGAATTTTTTGTTGTTTTATCATTGAATGTTTCATAGAAAGAAAGTCATGACTAGAAAATGGTCATATACCCGTGGTTTTTTAAAACACCATGGGTATTGGAAACCTTATACCAATGGTTTTGAAAACACCATGTGTATAGGTATATTATGGGAGCCTATAGCCTTGTTTTTGGAAAAACATAGGTATAGGCCCCCTATATCCATAGTTCTAGGAGAAATGTGCTAATAGGTTGTTTATCATGACCTATACCCATGTTTTATACAAAATCATCGGTATAGGGTTGATTTTAGAGACCTATACCCACAATATTTGTAAAACTATTGGTATAGGGTTGTTTTTCAAGGACCTATACCATATTTTGCCAAACCCTGGGTATAGACTTCTCGTGTTATGGAGGGGAAAATTTTCAAGGGACCCGAAACGTTTTTTGTGGGAACTCTTATTCCCACGGTTTTCCCTTTTATTCCCACAGTTTTCCCTAACGATGATTTTGGAATTGTTCTTGGAATAAACACATAGGTGTGGGATTTTTTGAGGCTGTTATATACTTATATTCTTTTAGGAAATTTCTACACACCCACCTAATTAAGATAACATGAATAAAACCTAGAGACATTGGGGTGTGTTTTCTAAAGCTCCAAGATCAGAGGATACTGTTGGATGACAACTAACTCTGTCCCACTCTCCCTCAAAAAATAGTTTTTGGAGATACTGGTGGTGGATGGTGATATATGTGGTGGGGGTCATATGTGGTATAATGTGGAAAAGAACATTATGATCCACATGTTCATGATAACCTACATCCTTGGTTTCTTGATGCTAGATATGTGGTTAGTTCCACAATACATGATTTGTGTTTAGTGTCATGAGGCATGACATATGGTTGGTGTAATTATTGGAGGATATACATGTTATGGGAGAAAATGATGTCTTCTCAATGTATGAGAGAAAAAAATCAATGGGATAGTTATTTCTAGTAAACTATGAATATGTTATTTTTATTATTTTATAATTATGATAGGATGTGTTATTTGGAGATATAGACTTCATGAGATAAAGGAACTAGTTAACATGTGTAGGCTCTGGTTAGTTTTTTCTGTTTATTCATCATGGAATTAGTATTCTCTTTCACCATTTTTAAGGGAGATGTTGGGTATTATCCTACTCAGTATAAAACTTATTCTCACCCTAAAAATGTATAAACAATTTTATGATTTCCAAGAGATATTTGTTGATTAATATTGAAAGTGATACCCTGGATCTTGGGTTTTTTGTTGTTGTTGCCATAATATTTTACATTCTTTTAGAATTTCTCTATCTTTGGATAAGTTTTTATCTACATTATATTTATTCATGTGGAATATTTCATGTATGGGATTTTGTTTTATTTAATTTATATAATGGTGTTTTTATTGGTGTTTTTATGTTATGATCCATGGGTATTGAGGGTAATTCCTCCCATTTGATTATTTTATACCATTAGATCTAGTCACCAACCCTTGTATTACTAGGGGTGGGACTCGGGGGGCCATGCCTTCACTTCACTGTCGTCCCAGGTTGGGGTCTATTAGAGGGGCTTCATGACACACAACATATTTTAATCTATATATAGTATCTTTCTTTACTGTTTTATGATTCTCCTAATGTGAATTCATTATTAAGTGTGTTATAATCTTCATGTTGTGCGAGTTACACCATGTTTTAAATCACCGTCATCCTTATAAACATTTCTTCCATACGACAATGTGAATCTATCATATTATTTGAATATAATATCTAGACTATATATATATATTCTTGTAAGAATTATTAATATAGAGTTTTATTCCATACATTTGATGTAGGAAATTATAAACTGCAAGACAATCTATTCATTGCCTTATTTATGTTTATAAAATATTCTCTAATGTAGTTTAATGTTTTCTTAATAGTTGATTAATAAACCATATTTCTCATAATATAATGGAAAAAAAGATATTTTAAGTATAAGTGATGAAATTCATGGTTTTTTGGTATGATGTTTTTTATATCTTGTTTTCATATAGGGTTAATTTATACTCAACCAAGAGTTAGTCTTGATATAGAGTTCCCTTTTCACGATGTAGTGTACATTTCCTTCCAAAATAGAGATCCCTTAGCTATTTCATAGAGTATAATGAATATTCAAAAATTTCAAGGGTTCTTATATAGTGTTTCTTCCCCCCACAAAGAGTACAATATCTGTAACACCTTGAGATTTTATGAGATATATTATTTTTAATTTCTTTGGTGTCTTCTATTATACACTACACCAAGGTTATCTTGTACTATACGCAACACCGTATTAGTTTGCAGTATATGCAACGCTATTCTTGGCTCGTGTTACACACAATTTCAAATTCATTTTGTTGAAATTATTTTACGCAACATTAAGTATAGATTTTGTTTAATGTATAAATGAAATTAGTTTTGATTATGTTAAAAACAACACCAAATGCAGCTTTCACTACACGTAGCCCTGACTTGGCTTGCATTACACGCAATCAAGACCTTCTTCGATAGCATGTGTAGTACGTAATACCAAGTTTCACTAAACGAGATATTGTTATAATATTATTATGAACTTGCCTTTATGAATATTAATACCCACTTTTTGAAATTTTATAAATTTTATCTTTCAAAATGGACTTCATTTTTGGATTCCAAATATCAAAATTAGCCTAGGGAGAATTTTGGATATTTTTCCAAAAACTTTCAATTTTTGATGAATAGTGAAAACACTAGGTTACTATTTAAAAACCGAATTTTTATTTATATAATTATTTATTTTATTTAAATTTATTTTAGGTCAAAATTGATACATAATACGTATATAAGTTCAATTTAATTAATTTGAGTCATTTTATATTAATTTTAGATATATAAAAATTTTATTGAACTTTTCACCGTCTTTTACCCACCTCCTAAGAGAATTTGAAAATTTACATAAAACATAATTTTACAGCTTATGTGAGTGGAATTTCGATAATCCAAGATACACGGTTAATATCAAGGAGTAAACTATGGTTCAATAAGATAAAAATAATTTTTTTGGGGAATAGTCGCTTTTTACTTTTATTTACCACGGTTAAAAGTAAATAGGGTAATTAAGGGTAAAAATGATATTATTATTACCCTAACACATGTCCTAATTCTATTGGATAAGTGTAATTCAACCAAAAACAAACTTAGGAATAAAATATTACCCTTTATGTCCACTTGGATTAGATTAGGACACTTATTATTATTTTATTTAAAGATGAGTTAAAATATTTAAAATCAAATTTTAATAACTAAAACATTTTTAATATAAGGTTATAAATAAGATAAATTAGACTATAAATGTTAATTATAAATCTAAAAAGATTTCCTACTAAATGGTAGTTTAATTATAATTTTTATACATTAAATAATTTAATTTATTTATGACACAATGATGATGAAGTAATTACCTTATTACTGAGATATTAACATAATTGATATTATAAATAACCAAATAAATGTAATATGAGACTTTTTATGCATTCCACTAATTTTCTAGGTTAATATGACCTGTTATTATTCATTAAATTAACTTTTTTTGAACTAATCTTGTTGTTATGATTTTCACAAAAAAAAATCAATTACCAAATAGTTTCAAAATTGACATAAAATAGTTTTTTAAAAATATTATATTATTAATTGTTATTATATTCTTAAAAATCTAAGGTTTGGCCAAATGACTTATATAAGGTTATATATATTAATAATTAACCACTTGGGGTTATTTGGGCTTATTATAGTAAGTTTATTAACCATATAGTGTAAGAAAACAAGAAGACATGGTAAAAGTTAAATTATTTAACTTAGAGTTAAATTTAAATGATAAGGTTAAAATAGTAACCTAAAATTTTCTAAAACATATTGGATGAGGGTATTTCGACCCATACCCACTTTATCTTCTAAATAAATCAATTTGGAGCTATTATAAACCGAATATGACTTTATTGTAAAATAATATTTTAAGTTTTTCCAAAGGTGCCCCTCTCCTCCCTTATAAAAAGGGTACCCCTTCCCTCTTCTCTTCACACCCTTTTGAGCCTTGAATCTAGGACAACCCCTATAATTTACTCTTCTCAAACTCTCTATTTATATAATAGAGGTTATGGTCTTCTTAAAAGACCATCTCTAGTGCCCTAAGAATAAGTTTAAAGGAGGTGTGTTGAGGAAGAGGTAATCTCTTCTACCGACTCTTTCAAGTTTCTTTCTTCTTCTACTTCCTCTTCTTTAGTTTTTTCATTATAATGTAATAACATTAGTATTATTTATATACTATTATAAATATGAAATAACCCTATTTTACCTACTATCCATCCTATGGAAAATGAAATCACCGCGTGTGTGTACGTACGAAATATCGTCTCTACGCCATGGTGTAATCAGTTTTTCCACCACCACCTTACTTGGATGGGTATAATGGTGTAAATAATAACAATATATTATTATTATAACATCATACAGATTCTAATATATTATATCATCCACTCCAATTCCATTCAATAAATATTGGAATGATATCATCGCTCGTGCGTACGTACGGATTACCGTCTCCACGACGCGATGAGATTCATTTTAAATGTTAACAATTCAAGAATGATTATAAAGTATATATAATAAGTAATCATGAAATATATGACATAATAATGATACTGTATTTATGTATATATATATGTATCTCATCTACTTAATTACAATCAATTCAATAACGAAATGAAAAACAGCGTTAATGCGTACGTATATCCTATCGTCTCCATGAACAGTGTATTTATTTCCATTTATCGATCTATTATATATATGTATATTATGAATATATTTTATATATAAATCATGTTTTATATTCTAGAATTAATTAATCATAATCTAAGTAATCGTATTAATAATTAAATGTCAAAACATGGATGATAAATGAAACGATTTTACCCAAAATGCTACTTTAACATGGAATTGATAAACGAACAGTTAATATAAAGTCGTAAGTGAATCATATATGATATAATAAATATTATTATGGTTCTGTTAAAAGTTAATAATAGGTTTAAAAACACTCTACAGGAGTCTCAGACACATATGAAAAAAATTGGACATAATGTAAGGGATAATTTTTACAATCTAATTCTTATCCGAGATTTTTTATTCGTAAGTATTTACCGGGGTTATGTTTATTATCCTTGTCCATATGTTCTAAAAATTTTTTCATAAAATGTTTAATTTTCTTCCATGTATGTTTTAAGTCATTTTTACCCTTTTTACTTTTACCACATCATATGGAAGGAATCTTTTTTTGTTTACTATATGAGGTACTTTTTGACTTTTCCGGCAAAAGTACGAGAATATTGTTTTTTTAACTTATACAGCATGAACATATTTTTACAGTTTCATAACGCCATACTTTCATGAATCTTAATCTACAATATTTAATTAATATTTTCAACAAAGTCCTTTTCTTTTAAAATTTCATGGAATTTTTTGAAAAGAAAATGATTCTGAAGAAGAAAGGTTATTTTCCTCAAGAATTCATTTCAAGTGTTTTATCAAAACCATTTTACATATAATATGGGATTATTTCATATGTGTATGTTTCATGTATAATTTATCTATGATTTACATGGTTTCACTTTTCTTATTATGAAATGATATCCATTTTTTTGTATGGATTATGTTATAATGGGATGATGTTTACGAAACCCATTTTATACTTTGGGTCATGATGAATGATTTATGTTCATGTTGTGGCACAAGTAAGAATGATTTCATTATGAGATGGGTGGGACCTATATCTCCCTAAAATGAATTGGGTAAGGATTTATATCTCCTGAGATAGACATGGATGGAATGACAAGTTAATCCAGTTCAGTGATACAGGATTGGAACGAGGAGTGAACTCGGTTCAGTAAGGGACTTTGTCCACTAAGATGGTCTTGGCAGAAATGCCTTTGCTACTATGGAAATCATATCATGTGATTAATGTTTTGACACAATTACAAGTTTTATTTCCTAGTTATTTTATCATGATTGATGTTCCATTATGTTCTATGCCTTACATACTGCCATGTTTTATGTCATTGCTCAATATTTTGATGTTTAAACATTATGTTCATGTTTTTATGTTAAAATGCATATGGTTTGTTTTATTTTCTCCCTGCATACCCTTACTGAGAATTTGAGCTCACCCTTTATATGTTTTAGTTTCTCCAGGATATAAATAAAGGGGTTAGGTAAGAAAAGAAAAGGGAAAGATCTTTATGGGAGATGTTGAAGATCTTTCAGCACGATTAGAAGATTGTGTTCCGAGTTTCCAAAGACACTAAACTATTACGGTCCTTTTTTGTTTGTTTTTGTTATGTATTAAGTATTCCATAAAATTAATGTAATGTCCATGTACATCAAGTTTGGGGTCTCTACAGTTGGTATCAGAGGAAAGGTTTAGTTAACCTTTGGAAACTAGGATGCAAAACCTTTAGTGAGATCCCTAGAGATATTTCTAAGCTATGTCTAGGGATGTCCCTAAGGTTAAGTATAAGTATATGTTGTAGTCCAAGAAGTACGGTAACGATCTTAGAATTAAACCTAAGATGTTAGATATTTAAGGTACTCCCCCTTTATTATTTTGTTTTCCCTAGCATGATTTTTGCCTCTCACACTATTCTTTTAGGGTTTTAGATGATGGCTGGAACCCGAAGAAACCGTGTTGATCAATATAATGGACAATGTAATGATTGTCCTCCTGAAAAATCCAATGTTATGGGAGATGGAGTGAAAAATCTTATTTCTATACTTACACAAGATATGAATCATTCTGGACTTCCAAATAAGTAGATAAGGGAACGATATTCTATTGAGTCTTTCATGAGGCAATGTCCACCTTCTTTCAATTGGTCTTCTGATCCACCTGTTGTTGAACAGTGGATCAGTACCATTGAAAAGATATTTTCCATACTTCGCTGTTCGGAACATGAAAAATTCATTCTGGATAATTACCGTTTATAAGGTGAAGCAGATCAATGGTGGACTCTAATTAAGAATACGAGGCCCCGAGATGAAATTTAATCCATGGAATGGGATGAGTTCAAGATCTTATTTTTCAATAAGTACTTCCCTCATATTCTTCGAACCAAGATGGAAAATGATTTCCTTGATCTTAAGAAAAAGGATTATGAATCTCTTGGTATATACGAAGCAAATTTTACAAGTCTTGCAAGGTATGCACCTGGATTTATCATCCAACCTGAGAGTAATGTTGATCGATTCCTCAGTTGGTTAAAACCAAGTCTTCGAAGGGAATTAGCTATAAGATACTTCAGTACCTATGAAGAAATTTTTTGTTGTTATATCAAGGTAGAAATGTAAGTTGGTGTTACATATCCATCTGATGTTTTTGACAAGAAACAAAAGATGGAGTTCAAAGAGAAATATCAGAACAATGGTGAAAAGAAGATTAATGTTTCTTTATGCTCAAAGTGTGGAAAGAAGCATGGTGGAGATTTCCTAAAAGGTACTATAAAATGTTTCAAGTGTGGAAAAGAAGGTCATTGATCAGCTGAGTTCCAAAGTAATGGGAAAAATGTTTCTAATTACGTGAGTAAAGAAAAGACTATAGAGAAAGCTCCACCAACACTTCAATGCTTCAAGTGTAAGGAAATGGGGAATTATTCTAATCAATACCCTAATCCAAGGGTTAATGATGATCAACGTGAGCATCCTCTTAAGTAAAAGGATAAAGGGAAGTGACATGTGATCACTATTTGTGATGTTGAGAATGAAAATGATGTTGTGTAATGATTAAGTGTTTTTGTAATGGGGTTTCAAAATATTATCATGGAATCTCATTTATGGCATCGTGGAATTTTGGAATATCTATGTATTAGTTTTCAATAATTATATGGTATCGGTAACCATGAATAGTGATTGAAATATTTTTGGAAAGAAGATGGTATGCACATAATGAAGGGATAAAGAGAAAATTAAATGAGCTCATGACTAATATCATGGTTTGAGTATATAGAAATTTTGGGATTTTAGTATGTGGAAAGAGTTAACTTTTGACAGCATTCATGTTTTCACTAAGGTTAAATGGGTATTCATTTTTCAAGAGAATACATTATTAAGGTATTCATATGTTTGAAATGTGACCAACAAGATATATTGTATGATATATAGGGGATAAATAATGGTATTCACCTGTTTGTTTGATGACATTTCTAGTAATCGTTTTCTTTATACTATAAGATTGGACAAAAGTATTTTAGAGATGCCTAAAGATTGGAATGGATTATGTTGGACATAAGTTATTATTGTTTAAGGATAGAACTTTTTTCGTAATTATGAATGGGATGTTATAATAATGTAGTTTTAGAAAAAGAACAACTTGCAGGACGAGTGGAAACCTGTCGCGTCGGACAAGGCTATCGGAATCGAACCCACAACCGAAGTGCGACAAGACTTTATCTCCTACCACTGGACTACAGGAAGTCCCTGGTTTGTAGAAACTAGTTTTATTATATTATGTAGTATGACATATGATGTATAAGTCCATTTTAGGAACCATATATGATTAATCTCACTATATATGGACTTATGTATTTTTGATAACTTTTTCTAACCTTTTGATTGAGACAGATGGAATGACTCATCATTCTATCAAATGATCTGCTAGCACTTCACGAATGACTAATTCAACTTCATTTATTTAAGAGATGAAGTGGAAATTTTCCACGGAATGACCAACGGTGAGATTGTACCAAAATCAAGAGAGTATTTCTTCTAATTTCAATTTCTTCAACTTTAGGGAAATAATATTGAAAACCAAAATTGTTCTCCTAGTGCCCTTATATCTGATGAATTAGATGTAGAAGATGATGGTTATATTTCTCTTCCATATCCATATTTTCACCTATGTTGTCCTATATAGAAACCCAATGATGAGTTACTTTGGGTGACTGTTATGATTCTAACTTGCCTTTATAAAATGAGGTTTTAGTATTCCTTTTTACGATGTGGGTTTCTATGAAAGAAACTTTCAAGTAGTAAACCATTTATAACCCTGATGAATTTCGAGGGAAAAATTCATTTTAAGGGGGTAGAATGTAACACCCCGAGATTTTATGAGATATATTATTTTTAATTACTTTTATGTCTTCTATTATACACCACACCAGGATTAGGTTTTACTATATGCAATACTGTATTAGCTTGTAGTATACGCAACACTATTCGTGGCTCGTGTTACACATAATTTCAAGTTCGTTTTGTGGAAATTATTTTACACAACATTAAGTATATATTTTGTTTAATTTATAAATGAAATAACTTTTGATTATTTTATACACAACACCAAACAGAGCTTTCACTATACGCAGCCCGGACTTGGATTTCATTACATGCAATCAAGACCTTCTTCAATAGCGTGTGTAGTACGCAATACCAAGTTTCACTAAATGAGGTATTATTATAATATTATTATGAACTAGCCATTATGAATAGTGATACCCACTTTTTATAATTTTATAATTTTTATCTTTAAAAATGGACTTCATTTTTTGATTCGGAATATCGAAATTAGCCTCGGTTGATTTTTTGGTATTTTTCAAAAAACATTCAATGTTTGATGAAGAGTGAAAACACTCGGTTACAATTTAAAAACCGACTTTTTATTTAAATAATTATTTATTTTATTTAATTTTATTTTAGGTCAAAATTGATACATAATACCTATATAAGTTCAATTTAATTCATTTGAGTCATTTTATAATAATTTTAGATATATAAATATTTTATTGAACTTTTCACGGTCTTTTACCCACCACCTAGGTGAATTTGAATATTTACATAAAACTTAATTTTACCACTTATGTGAGTGGAATTTAAATATTCCTAGAGACATGGTTAATATCAGGAAGTAAAATGTGGTTCAATAAGATAAAAATAATTTTTGGTGAATAGTCATTTTTAACTTTTATTTACCACGATTAAAAGTAAATAGGGTAATTAAGGGTAAAAATGATATTATTATTACCCTAACACATGTCCTAATTCTATTGGATAAGTGTAATTCGACCAAAAACAAACTTAGGAATAATATATTACTCTTTAGGTCCACTTGGATTAGATTAAGACACTTATTATTATTTTATTTAAAGAGGAGTTAAAATAGTTAAAATCAATGTTTAATAACTAAAACATTTTTAATAGAGTGTTATATATAAGATAAATTCAACTATAAATATTAATTAGAAATATAAAAATCATTCCTACATAATTGTATTTTATTTATAATTTTTAGACATTAAATAATTTAATTTATTAATGACACAATGATGATGCAGTAATTACCTTATTAATGAAATATTAACATAATTGATGATAAAAATACCCAAATAAATGTAATTTGAGACTTTTTATGAATTAAACTAATTTTATAGGTTAATATGACATGTTAGTATTGATTAAATTAACTTTTTTCGAACTAATCATGTTATGATTTTCACAAAAAAATCAATTACCAAATAGTGTCAAAATTGACATAAAATTGTTTATAAAACAAATATTATATTATTAATTGTTATTATATTCCTAAAAATATAAGGATCGGAAAAATGACTTGGATAAGGTCATATATATTAATAATGAACCAATTGGGGTTCGTTCGGCTTGTTATAGTAAGTTTATTAACCATATAGTGTATGAAAACAAGAAGACACGGTAAAAGTTAAATTATTTAACTTAGAGTTAAATCTAAATGATATGATTAAAATAGTAACCTAAACTTGTCTAAAACCTATTCGTTGAGGGGATTTTGACCCATACCCACTTTAGATTCGAAATAAATCAATTTTGAGCTATTATAAACCTAATATGACATTATTATAAAATAATATTTTATGTTTTTCCAAAGGTGTCCCTCTCCTCCCTTATAAAAAGGGAACCCCTTCCCTCTTCTCTTCACACCCTTTTGATCCTTGAAGCTCATCCAACCCCTGAAAATTCCTCTTATAAACCTATCTAGTTATATCATAGAGGTTATTTTCTTCTCAAAAGACCAACTCTAGTGCCCTATGAAGAAGTTTAAAAGAGGTGTGTCGAGGAAGAGGAAATCTCTTCTACCGACTCTTTCAAGTTTCTTTCTTATTCTACTTCCACTTATTCAGTTGATTCACTATAAATTAATAACATCAGTACTATTTATATACTATTATAAATACGAATCAACCCTATTTCTCCTTCTATCAATCCTTTGGAAAACGAAATCACAGTGCATGTGTACGTATGGATTACCGTCTCCACGCCGTGGTGTAATCAGTTTTTCCACCACCACCTAACTTGGATGGGTATAATGGTGTAAAGAATAAATATATATGATTATTATAAAATAATACTTATTCTACAAAATTATATCATCCACTCCAATTCCATTCAATAAATATGGGAACGATATCACCACTCGTGTGTACGTATGAATTACCGTCTCCATGACGCGATGAGATTCATTTTCCATGTTAACAATGAAAGAATGATTATAAAGTATATATATTAATTAATCATGAAATATCTGACATAATAATGCTAGTGTATTTATTTATATATATATATATTTATTTCATCTACTTAATTCCATTCAATTTAACAAGGAAACGAAAATAGCGTTCATGCGTACGTACGATCTACCGTCTCTATGAACGGTGTATTTATTTCCATTTATCGATCTATTATATATATGTATATTATGAATATATATTATATATAAATCATGTTTTATATTTTTGAATTATGTAATCATAATATAAGTAATCATATTAATAATTACAAGTCAAAACACGGATGATAAATGAAACGATTTTACCCAAAACACTACTTTAACATGGAATTAACAAATGAACAGATAATATAAAGTCGTAAGTGAATCATATATGATATCATAAATATTATTATGGTTTTGTTAAAAGTTAATAATATGTTTAAACCCACTATACAGGAGTCTCGGACACATACGGAGGAAATTTTACATAAGGTAATGGATAATTATTCCAATATCATTCTTATCCGAGATTGTTTATTCATAAGTATTTACTGGGGTTATGTTTATTATCCATGTCCATATGTTCACAAAATGTTTTCATAAAATTTTTAATTTCCTTCCATGTATTTTTAAATTAATTTTTACCCTTTAAAATTTTACCACATCATATGGAAGGAATCTTTCTTTTTTTACCATATGAGGTACTTTTTGACTTTTCCGGCAAAAGTATGAGAATAATGTTTTTTAACTTATACGGCATGAACATATTTTTACGGTTTCATAACGCCTTATTTTCATGAAGCTTAATCTACAAGATTTAATGAATATTTTTAACAAAATCCTTTTCTTTTAAAATTTCAAGTCATTTTGTGAAACGAAAATGATTTTAAAGAAGAAAGGATATTTTCCTCAATAATTCATTTCAAGTGTTTAATGAAAACCATTTTCCATATAAGATGGAATTATTTCATATGTGTATGTTTCAATTATAATTTTTCTATGATTTACATTGTTTCAATTTTCTTATGATGAAATGATATCCATTTTTTTGTATAGATTATGTTATGATGGGATGATGTTTATGAAACCCATTTTATACATTGGGTAATGATTAATGATTAATGTTCATGTTGTGGAACAAGTAAGAAATATTTCATTATGAGATGGGTGGTACCTATATCTCCCTCCAATGAATTTGGTAAAGACTTATATCTCATGAGATAAACATGGATGGAACGACAAGTTAATCCGGTTCAATGATATAGGACTGGAACGAGGAGTGAACTCAGTTCAGTAAGGGACTTTGTCCACTAAGATGGTCTTGGGAGCAATGCCTTGTCTACTATGGAAATCATATAATGTTCATAATGTTTTTCCACAATTACAAGTTTTATTTCCAAGTTATTTTATCTTGATTGATGTTCCATTATGATCTATGTCGTACGTACTGTCATGTTTTATGTCATTGTTCAAGATTTCGATGTTTAAACATTATTTTCATGTTTTTATGTTCAAATGTATATGGTTTGTTTTATTTTCTCAATGCTTACCCTTACTAAGAATTTTATCTCACCCTTTATATTTTTTCTTTTCCCCATGATATAAAGAAAGGTTTTAGGTAAGAAAACAAAAGGGGGAGATCTTTATGGGAGATGTTGAAGATCTTTCACCACGATTAGAAGATTATGTTCCGAGTTTCCAAAGACACTAAACTATTACAGTCCTTGTGTGTTTGTTTTTCTTATGTATTAAGTATTCCGTGAAAGTAATTTAATTTCCATGTACGTCAAGTTTGGGGTCTCTACATTATCTATAACATAGGGTTTAAACTCTAAACCAACACATTCACACCACACTTTAAGTCTATACCAACTTGATGTCATAAGGATTAAATAACTCTTATAGGATCTAGAAAAATATTCATCATCCAATACTATTTAGTTGTTTTTATATAAATTTATAACATTTCTAAATAATCATGAAATTATCCAATATGAAATTTTTTACATGAAACATCATAAAATCAGTATCCATCATATTTTAAAAATATAGAGTTACTAACCTATTGGAAAATGTTTTGTAAACTTTTTGAGATTCAAAATGACAATTTCAACCTTCCAAAAATTTTAATAAAATGGGGATAATCCTAATATATGTCTATATAAATAATAATTCTGAAATTTTGAGTATGTTATCTTTAGTTATAATAAAAAAATAGAAGCCACTATAATCAGACAACTATTCTATAACAGAAAACATACCATAGGTGTTGGAGCCAAAATTTGGGACGCACTATGAACATATAGAATGAATTAGGGGATTCCTCGTATAGCCAATGTGTAGAGCCACCAGGGCCCCACATCAACGCAAAGTGAATCCTTCACGAACTAGCCGTGGAGCGAGGGGGCAGGATTCTTTGAAAACCCCTTTGATGTTCGCAAACCCTCTGTGGAGCCATAAGGCGGGATGCTCCGCCAACCCCTTTGATGTTCATGAACCCACCATGGAGCCAGGAGGTGGGATACTCCGCAATCCCCTTTGACGTTCATGAGCCCATTGTAGATCCAGGAGGCGGGATCCTCCATGAACACCTTTGATGTTCTTGAACCCACTGTGGAGGGAACTTCAGCTTCGTACCGAGCTATCTCTTCTTTGTGATGCCACTTGCCTGTAAATACCAAGCTCCCCTAGAGCCCAAAGGATGGATCATCTGAACATTAACTTTCTTAGCTCTCAAATCTCAAAGAAATCTCTGCTATGTGTACCATGAGATCCACATGGTACATTTTCATCATGAAGTGCCTCCCCCTTTTAATGAATTCGGCCCCTCTTCAAGGAGGGATTC
Organism: Viscum album; assembly: GCA_963277665.1. Classification (NCBI taxonomy): domain Eukaryota; kingdom Viridiplantae; phylum Streptophyta; class Magnoliopsida; order Santalales; family Viscaceae; genus Viscum; species Viscum album. The sequence continues at coordinate 1,502,020,506 of OY728123.1, forward strand.
CCTTCACATAGCCCACGAGCCTTCGCGGATGAAGGGGATCCCGAAGGGAGCTCAGGTCTTCGTGAAGCAATTATTCTTCTCAATGCACCTTCCATGCACACGTGACCAACATGCTAAGGAAGGGTCACTATGCTTCAAGAAGGACATTGCTTCACAATGCTATGCACTACGAGTGCCTTTCTACATCACTAAGCATCTTCCATGTGCACCAATTCCCTACACCTAGGATAATCCACGTCACATTGAGAATCATACCCCGTCACGAAGCCCCTCCACTATATAGAGCACCAGTGCTTCACGAGTCTTCTACATATGAACTCCTTTGCTCCGCAACTCCTTATTCTGTGCGAACTTCTAGGTTTGCATGAAGTAACTTCAAAGTCCCTTGGGTGGTTCTTCCCATTGTGTTGCTTCGCCTCAAGATTCTTCGTGTAGGCATGCTAACGGCTATTGCTTCTTCTCATAGCCACGCCAACATGGACCCCTTAATGGATCACTCCATAACCCCCCCTCTCCACAACATTTCTGATGCCTCCTCTTCTCCAAGGGGCTTGTGGTATCAGTTATGCAATTCTTAGGGGTGTGGAGAGAACACGCATCATATGGGATGTAAGATGTTAAACTATCAAGAACCATTGTCCTCACCACATGATGTTAAAATGTGGCCTCACCCCCTGCATTATATATGGGGTTCCCCATCTCAGACATTCTCTATGCCCACTGGTCACCACAGGAGTGAGGTCATTCCTCACATGGAATGAGATCCTCTTTATCAGGGAAGCATCTGTCCATAGGGAAAGGGTAACAACCTTTGTGTAAGCCCCATGCTTTTCTTGCAGGAGGTAGCATCCCTGCTCCTCCTCTCTTTCTCGGTGCCAGATCCCTCTCCCACTGGGCTTTGTTGCCAACGATCCTCCACCCTGGATTAAGTCCCAGTCTCCATCACCCTGAGTTGCTAACTATGTGTAACCCCCCGCTTTCTCTTTGGGCTACAACCACCTGTAAGTCCTTTTTCCCCTTTGGGCCGCTAACTACATGTAACCCCCCATTACACTCCCATGGGCGCACCTTTCGTGACGTGATCATTAGGACTTTTCCCTCTAGTTTCTCAAACCAAACATGACTCATGTGGGAATAGAGTAAGCATCAACCATGACACCCTCTCTAGGAAGCCTAGAGTGTAAGCCCGAAACAATCCCACCTGAACTACGTGGTCTTTGGTCTTTGCCATGACAGGGTGCGTAGGAAGCCTCCCTGTGTTCCAAGACCACCATCCATTGGTTCTGACCCCCTTTACGTCATTTCCCAGTACTTATGAACTAAGTGGTCTTTGATCCTTTCCCAGGAAAGGTATGTTGGAAGCTTCCACGAGGTTTAAGCCCAATAACTATTGGTCCATACCTTTTTCATGTTAGTTCACCAAAACACATTATGAACTATGTGGACTTCGATCCTTGCCATATAAAGGCACATAGGAAGTCTCCCGGATGTTCAATCCCAATAACTATTGGACTCGATCATCTTCATGTCGGTTCACCAATGACGTCCCGAACTACGTGGACTTTGATCCTTGCCAAGGCAAGGTACGTAGTAAGCCTCCCCGAGGTTCAAGCCCAAAAATTATTTGACCCGACCAACTTCATGTTGGTTCACCAAAACCCATTATGAACAATATGTTCTTTGATCCTTGAAAAGTCAAGTTACATGGAAATCCTTCTTGAGGTTCAAGACCAACACCCATTAGTCCTGACCATCTTCACGTCGGTTCACCAACGCCATCCCAAAATACATAGACATTGATCCATGCCAAGGAAAGGTATGTAGGAAGCCTCCTTGAGTTTCAAGCCCAACAACTATTGTTCCTAAACATATTGATGTGATTTCACTATAAAACATTCTGATCTATGCGTTCTTTGATCCGTAATAAGGCAAGGTACATAGGGAGCCTCCCTGAGGTTCAAGCCCAAAAACCATTGGTTCTGACCCCCTTCACATCGGACCACCTTCGTCCCGAATGATGTTAAATTGAATTCCCTATTTTTATCTTGTATGAAATTAAACTATATCCACCATCCCGAAATACGTGAGATTTGATCCTTGTCTCCTAGACAAGGTACATAGGAAGCCTCCCTGAGGTTCAACCTCATCCAACAGTAAGCTGTTTTCAACCCCATCCAGCGGTAAGCCATTGTCAACCCCATCCAGCGGTAAGCCATTATGACCCCATCCAGTGGTAAGCCGTTGTGCCCCCATCCATTGGTAAGATGTTGTGATCCCATTCAGTGATAAGAGGTTGTCAACCCCATTCGGTGGTCAACCATTGGAGTACCCAATTGATGGTAAGTCACAATCAGATGAACTATGAGGACTTTAATTCCCTGCCACAGGGATATGTATGAGGTCTCTTTAAGGCTAAAGCACAACATCACCATCATCCTCGAGTCGAATCCATCTCATTCTCCACCCAATCCACCTAACCATCCATTATCCATATTGATTCTTACTCGGGTAAGCTATGTACCTGCACCATCGGCCCCAATCCGGCTGACCTGATGCCATTGTCGGGCGCAGGTCGAAGAGGATGCCTAACTAGGGGCATCAATGTTTGGAACTACTATGGCTCGTGCCACTCCTAGAATGTATCATCAGCCTCTTGTGCACACTGAGTAGGGGAACATATATACCATGTTTAGATCAAGGCCCAAACTACCCAATGGTCAGGCTGGGTCGACTCTCTCGGTTCCTAGCTCAGGGGGAGACTGTCACGGACTGACCCACGGCAGCGACACCTAGTACGGAGGTCCTCCCCATATTGACGCCATGGAGAAAACGGGTCTTCCCTATATCCAATATAGGCATGGAGGTCCACTATGTGCTACCTTCAATCTAGACGAGGGTCCTCCCCACGGTGGTGACACTCAGTACGGAAGCCTCTCTCGTGCTCATTACGTTGGGTATGGGGTCATTCCACCTACCACTGACCGAAGATATACAGATGTTATGCATACGGTCAATATATATTCTGTGGGCTTCCACATGTCCTTGTAGTAGTTGGAAACGGTCCTCCTCGCCTCAGCAAGTAGAGGAGTGAAGGTCAGCTTTGATTCACCAGCACCCAGCACGGAGGTCTTACCTGTGTTCAGTGTGACCAATATGAGGAACCTTCTCGCATTGACACTGCCAGGAGAAGAAATAATAGAGGTCATACCTATGCTCTTATCTGCTCCAGCAGAGGTCCTACCCACTCATGTCTTTCCCGCGAAGATTCCCTCTGCACAACAGCTGGTGGGTACGGTGGTCCTCCCCGGGTTCCCATTGATATATATCCTGGTGCCCCCCACACCCCAGCTCACTTAGGAAAAATTCGCCCCTACCCCAGCACCAGTACGACCGAAGGACCTCCTCATGCTGGAAATATACCATGTCCCAATGATCCATCTTAGGGTAGGAGGGTGTGTTGTCAACAACAAAAAAAGAATGCGGAGAAGATTCAGACCATGATTAAACCAGTATGCTTCTCAGATTCTGAGGCGGAGTATGACTTGGTGATGGAATCCTCTCCCAGATCCTCTGTGTCACGGTTTGGGGAAGGAATAAGGCACATTAGCCTCATAATTCCAGAATGTGAAGTCCATCAGATTATCACCTCCCTCCGCATGTATATTTAGGAGGATGATGGTTTGGAAACTCTATAGGTCAAGGTTGTGAAATCATCACCATAATTACAAGAAGCACTCTCTACCTCGACTAGAGATCACATAGGGCTATTTTAGGGAGCAATGGGGGATGAGTAGCAGCGTAACCCATCACCACCAACCATAGTCCCTACACCAAAAACTGTGGTAATCAGATCTTCTTATCGTGATGTGGTGGCCAAGTCACTCCACTCATTAGAGGATAGCCCATGATGCGGTGGATTGTCGGCTCGCTCGCCATATTCTCCACCGACCAGTATGCCATCTTAGTGGTCTGCATTAGTGGAACTACCGGATCCCCTTCCACCTCCAGTAGATGAGTGGTGAAATAAAGGGCTAGATCGCGAATCTTGACCAAGGAGCTTATGGGATATCCTCACAGCAAATCATTTACCTAAGATGTTCTAGCCAATTGCAGCGCAAAATTTCAGGGCGCCAGAAGCACTCACCCAGGAAGAGGTTGCATGATTTCTCCAGACCCTCTGGGAGACTCATTTTTGCCTTCATCATCGACAAGTTACCAACCCCAAGATTCAGGCACACTTCGAAGATATTGGCCAGCTATGTCGTTTGGTCAATTTATCTGCACTCCCCATGGCCTAGCGCCCAGAGTCACTAGGCCACTATATGACCCTCCAACAAAAATGCATCAAGAGATTTAAAGTGCTCTGCAGGATAATAAAGGAGGCTTCTCCACATGTTCAAATACTTGGTTGGGGGTAGTACACGACCCTCTAATTCAGTTCCAACCTGTGCCAGCCTGATTTTCCAAGCGACATAGTGGATATTCCTCCACACATAGTCACAGTTAACATGGCTGACCTATCAGTGGGAGAGAATGAGTTGGATCTTCTTGATGGGGACTTACCCCATGATGGATTTCCATATATATTGGTTCTATCATTAAGGGTTACTCGCCAGTAGAGAAATACACTAGGTCTACTCGTGCCAACCGAGACAGTAGTCCTCAGCTGAAATACCAACAAGGGAAAGGAATTCCTCAGATCCATCAAACACTTTGACCCATCTAGCTTACTGTAGAAGGTGGAAGAAGACCCCAAAAAATCTTATTTGTGTCAGAAAATCGCCAAACAGAAGAAGGGGTCAACGACCTCCTTGCAGAACACATTGTCAAGTGATGACCAGACTACGGTGATCTTCATCCTGGGCAGTAAGGGCAGACACAACATCCCCTTGGTGAACTTTCCCCAGGTGACCCTAACAATCCATCCCACGCAGACACGGTTGAGGCTAGAACTTATGGAAAGAGGGTGTGTTATGTGTCTCCAAACTCTACTGAATGGCATGACAATCCTTAGGACCCATCTCGGGTTCCCCGAGCTGCTCTACAAGTCATACCACCAGCCGCTCCACGACCCGTTGGACCTGTTTATCATGTTGAAGAACCCACCAAAGCATTAGTGGTCAGTGATCCCCATTAGGGTAGGAATCCCTGCTCAGATGATCCAATGGAATCACTCATCACCTGCCTTTAATCCTTAGAGACTCAATAGGCGCAATCCCATCTGATGGAAAGACATACCTGGTATGGGTAAATGATATGCCAACACCCATGGGTTTCAAGAATCCCTCCTTTTTCCCTTTTAACGGTATGGGGGACACCCCATAGAACCTGGAATACTTTATCTCAAGGTGTGGCCCCATTTTGGGAACTCTAGCATAGTAGGAATCTGCCAAACTCTGGTGTTTCATACAGGCATTGGAAGGACTGGAATTCTTCTGGTACATCCAACTTCTCATCAAGTAAGTGGCCAGCTGGGAAGAACACTGTAGGTAATTCATCTACCAATTCAGTTCCACCACTCAGAAGATGAGTATCGCAGACCTCTTCAAGTACAAGGAGAGGCCTAATTATCACATTTCCAACTTTGTCGCCCAGTGGAAAGGACTCACGTACACTCTTGACATGTCGCTGACTCAAGAGAAATTACAGACAATGTGCGTAGGGAATGTCAAGATGGAACCATTCCCCTCTCCAATCACCTAGAACTACCCTGGTGGTTTCGAGACTTCTTTAATAAGGCATAGCACCTAGAGGAAGCCTTACAGTAGGCTAAGAAGGCACATATGTTTCCTCCTGCAATCCCCGCAAGATATTTCTCCAGGGCCGAGCCCACTGTAGTAGCTCAAATAGAGTCCCCCAGGCAACTAGAGTTATTACCAGTGGAGCTGCCTCCACTGCCTCACAGAGGCCCTCCACTTCCGGCCCAGCCTCCGGCCCAGTAGTGCCCATCTCAGAATCGGTCGGTCCCCCCACGCAATGCGCCACCAGCGCCTAGGCAAGATAACCAAGCTCCACCTCCTCAATAGGATCCTCTAGCACCTCTTTAGGGTCAGGATCCACGTCCCCCATTCCTAGATAGGAGAAAACATACCTACGCATTCAGTGAGGCACAAGTCCCTTGTTATTTCTGAAGTTCCCTAGAGCAGGGGATTGTATGTTTTCCTGAGTACAGAAGTCCAGAATAGGCGAACCTCACCGATCTCCCTAATTATTTCCCCTACCACCGGATCCTAGGGAACACCAACAAAAAGTGCTATGTGTTCAATGACTGGCTTCTAGACTAGGTGGATAACAACATAGTCTAGTTGTGCCCACGTCCGGCACACGTGGCATCCATCTTCATGAGGCTAGACAACAACACCAATAGTGAAGTTGAGTGGCATCAGGTTTCTAACAGTGGGTCCCAGAAGTATGATGATTGGATGGATTTTAAAACAGTCTCCCATTCCCATGGTGGTATCTTTGAACACATGAATTGGCCATAGCCTTCAGAAGCCACATCAACTACTTTTTCATTGTAATCTCAGCCATCCTCCTCCCAGAAGAGAAAACACTGGCAGTGTAAGGGAAAGTAAAGTTCCCCACCAATTCCATAATCATCCCATTCTATCATCAACTTCATGACCCAGGAGATGGTGATCCCTCCAATAATCTATCCCGTAGTGGACGACTCTTCATGTGATGGTCAAGGGTACACCTCAGTTAATATCGTTGAAATTGTAAATGCCTACATGAATTCTAATGATGGGGAGAACCAGGAGGATCCATCCAATGTCCCCAACCATCTTCAGTGTCAACGGAGTCATGGTAATATGGGATGTCGGAGTGCCTCAGTCATTACTTTGAGCTAGGTTGTGCACGTGACCAAAACCAGGCACCAGGCCGAGCACAGAGCTCAGAATATGCAACCTTCTATTCTGGTGACATCAGGCCCACCTTCAGTGCGGCTCATGTTGATGGATCAGTAAGAGCCACCTCGACCGCACCGTGACCTGCCACGCCCGACTAAAGGCTGGTATGAGTCATCCGGATCTTTTACGGTATTCACCCAATAGGCTTTGACTATTGAGCATCATGATATTCCAATCACCAGTCAGTCGCAGGCCAAGCTGGCAGCCCCCCCCCCCCATACCTCATGTCATAGAGCGACATCCTATAAGAAGAAGTTTACACCTGATATGGATGTATAATGTTCTCGAACATCTATCTAGCATTCCGGAAAATCTATCCATTCTGAAGACCCTTCACCTATTGTTATATATGCATGAGGCCCTCGCTGATGCTTTAAGAAGCCCCCTCCAGTTTAATATGGAGGTAGCAGCCGAGGAAGCCTTTCATTATAAGGCAATATAGAATACTGAATGTCAGTCCATCATCAATAAGGCCTCTACGATGATGTATCTTACTCTTATTGCTCACTTCAGCAAGAGACTTCCTTCTGTTGACATCTTCGACAGGTTTTTAGCCGATAGGTGGAAGATGCAAGCACGCACGACTATAGGGATGTTGGATTACAAACATTTCTTGGTTCGTTTTTCATCGGAAGAAGACCAAATTTAAGCTTGGGAGAATGCTCCTCAAGAAATCTCAGGTTTTCATTTTTCCCTCATTTGGTGGTCCCTCAATTTTCATTTGATGTGAGATCCTCCTTCCACGGCTATTTGGATCTTACTCTCTGGTCTTCCCCTCCCGTTCCAGAACCTGGTGATCCTTTTCCTGATTGGTAACTTGTTTCCCCGTTTCCTCTACGTGGACTAGAGAACATGTGATGTCTGCCACCTGATTTCTCTCAAGATTTGTGTTGAATTCAACGTTTCCAAGGAACCGAATAACACTATATGTATTGAGATAGAAGGTGAACTGAGGTGGTATCAAAAAATTTTGTACAAATCATGGGTTCATTTTTGTGTGTCCAGAAATCATATTGGTCCTGAAGCCCTCAGTTGTAGGTAAGGAATGCTTGGCTTTTCGCAGGAAGATCTTCCTTCGAACAACTCAGCTAAAGGACACCCTCTGCAGGTTGGGGAGGAGGCTAGTAAGGTTCTTCTAGTTGCTGCCACTAGCCCTAAGACAGAGGATCCGGCTACTCCCCCTATCCGTAAGGAGGCTAGGGTCAGGATTTCAGAGCCTAAGGTTGCTGAGGTTGTTAAGCGATTGAGTAACAATTTGGGAATTGAATCAGCAACAAGGGAGGAGACCGAGGGGCCCATTCCAAGGCTCTCATCTCCCCTATCATATGCAGAGGTTGTGACTTCAAATGGAGGGAAGATTCCAGTCTCGACATTGCACAAGGGAGTTGATTTTTTTTTTGCAAATATGGGTTTGTTCATCCAAGTGCAATGGAATATGTTAACCTGGATATTCTCAAGGCTAATTCAAAAGCTCTGGTGGTGGTTGTGAACTCATCAGATGGTGGTAATTCTATAGATGGTCAGGAGGGGGAGGCTCCTATAATTGGATCAAGCATGCCACTAAGTCTTAAACAGGGTCACAATCTGAGGGAGCCTCTTGCCAGTATCAATTTGAACAACCTCTTTGAGGTACTGAGATCTGATAGAGGGGTTGAATGAAGCTCCATTGGTTCCTCCGATAAGGAGTCAGATGGAGAAGGACAAACCTTGGGTGACAATGTTATAGTAGGGATCAGAAAAGGTCCTCACAACCCAAGGAGGAAGAATGGAAGTAAAGAAAACAAGGACCTAGTGTGTTTCATTGTTTCTAATAAGTAGAAATAAAATGGTAGAAAAGACTACTCATATCTCCCAAGGCCAATAGAGACTGGGTCATCAAAAAAAGGTGGTAGATCCAAGGAACTGAAGGTCCAGACTGTTATAGGCGTGGAGACTCATCAAGTTGGAGACTCCCTATCTCTAGAGCATATCAAGGAGAAGTATATAGATAAGGATAGATTGAACATTTTGGTTAACCCTTCGGAGGATGCAGTTGAGATGTTGGATGTTCTTCTTGGGGAGACATGGGAAGTTATCATCCATTCTGAGGAAGAGATGTGGTAGAAATCAATTACATTCAATGACTCGAAAAAGGATTGTGATAAGATGTCTAAGAGGGAACTTCAGGTGGCCACTAGTAAGGTGAAAACAGAGTGGATTGATAAGCCAAACCGTATTCTGGAAAGAGGATTTAATGTAGGGAAGTTAAGCATGGAGGGGTTTATACAGAAGTGGGACAGGCTTTCTATCTAGTTCAAGGACCTTATCAAATATTACCCAGATTGTTTCGGATCGATTTCGAAATGCCCAACAGTTCCGTATCCGATGATGTGTGGACCTACTTTCCAAAGGTAGGCGTTCGCTGGGTGGTTTGACCAGTGACACTGAAGAACTCACATTGGTTGAGAGGATGGTAAGTGGAGATCATCGCACCTTTTGGGGGGAATTATTGCATGTTTCAGGACTCTATTATAGATTTAAGACGTATTCATATGTTCACGAATCTTTGGATTATACCCAAGCATAGTATCCATGGATTACTCCTGGTTGGCAATGGTCAGTTGGAAGCATGGGTTCTGAATTATTTATGCCCGAGGTTTACCATCCCTCGTTTGATTAATGATCCCGAGGAGTCTGGAATCACTGAGGCGGCACTAGGAGTGTCACGGTGAACCGATGTGAAGATATTCAGATCGACTGGGTGGTGGGCTTGAACCTTGTGGAGGATTCTTACGTATCCCCGTGGAAGGGAATCAAAGTCCTCGTAGTTCGCATAGGAGTGTCGGAGAACCGACGTGAATGTGGACCTGGGGGTCCAATGGTGATCGGGCATGAACCTCATTAAGGCTTCCTACGTATCCATGTGGTAAGGAATTAAAGTCCTCATAGTTCGCAGGGAGTGGGGCTTACGCTCTGAGGTAGCCCAGGGTAATGGATTGGGGCTTACATTCTGAGGAGGCCCATGGTGTGGATTGGGGCGTACACTTTGAGGAGGACCATAAAAGGAGGTCATGGTCGATGCCTACTCTAAGACCACACGATTCATGCTCAGTGTGAGAAACAAGAGGCAGCAGGGACCAGATGATCACGTCACGAAAGGTGCGTCCGTGGGAAGTGCGATGGTGCTTACGCATGGAGCAGCCCAAAAATTCAGGGCTTACTCCGAGATGGACGCCCATAATGTATTCCTCAAGCCTGGACCTGTGGGCATCCCAACTCACTACTGTATTGAGGCATATAGTTGAGGCCTACCCCTGTGCACAAGTGCACAAATGGGATAACACAAAGGGTGTTGGAATCAATCTGAACAAAGGGAGATGAAAAGTGTGAATCACATTCCTGATATTTGGAATGCAATGATGGTGGCATGGTGATGGAGGATAACTGCTGATCATGTTCTAAACACAGCATCAATATCATGTTAGCCTGAAATGGGGACAAACAAATGAGGGTCGACTGCTGACCGTGTTCAAAAAACAGGACCTGACACGAAGTGTTGTCCAAAGTCTTCTGAGGCGTTGGACCAGGACGGTAGGTGAGCCGATGCGGCATGAGGCCAGGCCATTAGGAGGTCCCTTCAGACATGAATGAGGATGAAGATATAAATGAATGACAAGCAATGAATGAGGTGGAGTGATGGAATGTTTGAATGGATTCCAACTCTCTTGAAATTACACCACTGTGATCATGGCATTAGGCATCTTATGCTACGAGCATAAGGGATCTCTCATTTGGAGCAAGAGGCATCCTATGTTTGAAACATAAAGATTACTACAATTTATGGTCATTTAGATAGGACTGAATACATCACAGTTTAATGTTGTGTTGCAGGGACTATTTCCATATAGTTTAACGTCATATGGATAGGACGAGGGCCGTGCAATTTAATTTCATGTGGTCAGAATGATGGACATACAATTTAACATCATGTGGTCAGGACGACTAGGTAGGAGACACCTAGCAATTGTTGGTGTGAGACTTACCCAAGGGCGGCCCTTTCGGGATGAACCTAGCAAAAGGAGCTAGGTAATAGGGTTATAGGATAGTCATGAGGAGTATCTCAACTCATGGAATGTATATGAAGGATGTTGGGGTGGTTCAAGAGTGCAGTGTGAAATACTGTTGACCCGGCCCGAAAAGTTCGCGGTGCGACACTCCATTTTTCGGGGGGGGGGGGGGGGGGGGGTCAGTGATAGTAGCGACGGGACCGGCCCGGAGGGCTGGGATTACAGCTCGATAGTGATCCCGAGCGGGGGTGCGGGGGCTGCGCCCCCGCGGTAGGGACCAGCGAGTGCATGGGGTTTCCCGCATTGGGCGGGCCGCGTAGGAGCTGGCCGCGAGGGAATGGTAGCTAAGGGCTGGCCGCATGTGGTTCACTATTTGGTTGTCCGCTAATGGTGTCCGCGGAGGAGCTGGTCATGAGGGATCAGGCAGCTAAGGAGTAGGCCGTGAAGGAGGCTATTCGCCACGAAGGGCCACGAAGGGTGTCTGTAAAGGGGTTGGTGTCCGTCCTACTTTGCTCCTGCGGAGGGGTTCCCGCCTCCATTTCACGAATGACACTGGTCCGCAGAGGGGGTTTCCATAGAGGGACTATCCGCGAAGGAAATGGCCACTATGGTCTAGCCACGGAGGAGCTTTTCGCATGTGGTTTGCGGACTGGTTTCTCCTCTATGCGGAAGAGTTCATCCGCAGACGATATGGGGTCCGTGGATGGTCGCTGGACTTTACCGTTGGGAGAAATTTCTCCAGTGTCTCCCCATGGGTTTTCACCCGCCCTTCCTCTCTGCATTTTTGGTGCCCCTGGGAGACTATTTATAGAGTAGCTAAGAGGCAGTATCGATGGGGCACACGACACTTTTTGTAGAAGCCCTTGAAAGAACCCCCAACCACAGACGACTCGGTCAACCAGGGAGTTTTGGAAACGAGATTCACAGGATTGCTCCGCGGTCGCATACCCCTCCACCTCTGTTCCACGAACAACGATCTTTGCGGCCATATACGGTTTCTACCTTCGTTTCGCGAGTGATGAGGTTCACGGCTGCATAGGCGCTCCGCCTCCATTTTGCGAACGACATCATCTGTGGGAGGGAGGTTCGCCAAACCGGCTGCTTACTGTTGCTGGGAGCCAGTACGCGGACCGGTTCGGTCCTTTTCCATGTCTTGGGGTAATTGGATTTCCCCCTTTTGGATTTTTTAGGACCCTAAAAATTCCCCCCCCCCATCAGAATGGGGTCTGATCGGAACGAAGATGAGGCTATTCCGATGTAGGGTGGTCCTTAAACATGGTGAGCGATTGGACAATGCTCTAATTTTTTCCTTAGCCAGGGGACTAAGCGAGCACAATTCGACAATTTCGAGGGTTTTCTAGAAAAAACCCCCACAAACTTTCTGTGTTTTCTTTTAATACCCTAATTTTTCCTGTGCCCATTTAGTGACGCCGGAAGATTAACTCATACTCCTACAAAATCCAGGATCAGGTGATCTGAGAGCCTCTTACTCCCATAAGGTATTGGGATGTCCACCACATGGAAACGACAATACGTCATACATTCTTGTTTTTTCGGGCTGCAATTAACTGGATCAAGTCAACGAGCCACTATTTCTTTGATATCATCAAGTGTGGCCCCTTGGGCCAATGGCCAGATGGTATTGGATCAACATCCTTCATCGTTATGGTTATGGTAGCATAGGGGTGCACCGAAGCAGTTTTCACTGCCTCTTAAGCTGGTTCCAGCCTCCAATCGTGATCTGCCAACTCAAAATAAGATCCACCCATTGAGGATACCCCCTATATAAGTTTAGAAGAGGATTTATTGGATGATCCCCCAGCCTTTGAATAGGGTGTCTCTTCTATGGTTGACGACATGGTATAGTTGAACCTTGGTAGCGAGGTAGACCGAAATCCCACATTGATCAGTGCTGTTATGCCCCTCGAGAAGAAACAATAGTACACAGACTTCCTTAAACAACACCGTGATGTATTCTCCTGGAGTTATTAAGAGATGACTGGACTAGATCCTTAGGTAGTCGTCCACCTCCTCAGTCTCTTGAAAACCCATCGCGGGTTCAATCAACCTCCCAGAAAGATACACCCTTCTCACGGTTCCATAGTTGAGGCAGAAGTTGAAAAGCTCATCAGAGCCAATTTTGATTAAGAGGTCCAGTACCCCAAGTGGATAGCCAACATTGTGCTAGTAAAGAGGAAAAACGGATATATCAGGGTCTTCATTGACTTCTATGATCTCAATCGTCACTGTCTGAAGTATGATTTTCCCCTTCCTATGATAGAATTGTTGATTGATTATAAAACTGGGTTACAAGACCTCTTCTTCATGGATGGGTACTCCAGGTATAACCAGATCTGAATGGATCCCGAGGATGAGGAGTCTACAGTATTCAGGGCACCCCAGGGTACTTTCTGTTACCAAGTCATGCCCTTCGGTATAAATAATGTGGGTGCCATCTATCAGTGGGATATGTATTGCATATTTAAGAGGATAATTGAAACATTGTTGGAATGTTACATGGAGTAATTGGTGTTCAAATATTTCCAGTTTCAGGACCATCTCAAGGACCATGAGAAAGTGTTCGGCTTCCTCCATTCCCATCACCTAAAGATAAACCCATTAAAGTGTGATTTTGGGGTCACCTCTGGAAATTTTTCATCTTCATTGTCAGATACAGGGGCATTGAGATCAACCCATAAAAAATCAAGGTCATCAGCTAGAATTATCCTCCAAGAAACATTCGGAAGCTTCGAGGCTTCCAAGGAAACTTAGCCTACTTACGCTAATTCATTATGAATTTGGCCGGAAAGTGTAAGCCTTTTCTCATCTCATGAAAAAAGGCACCATCTACGACTGGGATGAAGAGTGGAAAACTACTTTCAAGGAAATCAAGAAGTGTCTTCTCTAGCCTCCGATCTTAATTCCACCCATCTTCGGAAAGCAGCTGGTCTTTAATGTGACCGACCTGGAGAGATATCTTAGTGCCCTTCTCACCTAGAAGAATAATGAGGGAATAAAGAATATCCTCTACAACCTCAGCCGCATGCTCCTCAATACAGAGACCAGATACTCCCATATCAAGAAGAGATGTCTTACACTAGTATTCACAGTACAGAAGTTGCAACACAACTTGCCTCACCACAAGGTATAGTCGGTGTCCCGAGTATATCTCCAGAAGTAAATCCTAAACCACCCCATGTTGACAGGCTGACTAGCTCGGTGGGCGGTAATCCTCCAGAATTTTGATATCAGTTTTTTCCCTCAGAAGTCTATCAAAGGGAAAGCATTGGAAGAGTTCATTTCCGCCCATAAAGCTCTTGCAGACCAGTCCCTGGACCTCATTTTCCCCGATGAAGAGATTCTCTTAGTGGACCAAGACATTCCATGCTGGAAAAGGCACTTCTATGGTGCTTCCTGTAGCCCTACCGGTAGGAGGCTCAATGACCACAGACTCCACAGAGTAGGCCTGGGTGTCATTTTATAACACACTCCTGTCATAGTGCTTGGAAAAAAAATTATTTCCTAAGTTAAAATGTAGTGATGAGGTTGAACTAGGATGTCTCTTGAAGAAGAGTGCACAAAAAATAGTTTGTCACTTTAAAAAGAGGGTAAAAAGGGGTGTTTTTGAAAGGAAATTTGAAATTAAAATGATTGAAAACAGTGATATTAAAAAGGGTGATTAGGTGGGGGTCAGTTTCCTAATTTTAATTCTATCATTTTTCAATTTAATTCAAACCTCTTCTTCTTAGTTGATTAATGTGAGTTTCCAAAATCATTTTCTCTCACTTCCTTGGGGAAATTATGATGGTGTGAGAAAACCTTGCCAAGATCTCGGTTTGGTCAACTCTCCTTACACGTGAAAAATAGTTGTATTGAATGTCCTCAATTGACATCGACAATACCCGATCAGGTATTGTTTATCTGAAACAATCAAGAACATTTACTGCCCTTTTTACACATACTGACGATCTTGGAGTACTTCACCACTAATTCCTGGTCTATTCTATCATATATAAACAAGAAATTAGTAGAGGGAGGTAATGATTATTTTACCAAGGCAAAAATAAATAACAGAATTAAAATTCAAGAACAATCACACTTGAAACAAAATCCTCTATATGAAATTGAAAACAACTTTGAAAAAGAAAGAAATTTCATTCAATTACATCCAAGAACTCAAGCATTACAATATAGAAAACCAACCCTTCCCCATTCACTCAAAATGTTTACCCCACCATGGTAAGGGTAATCGAGATGAATGGGGAGGAAGAAAGAACTAAAAATCTATGTAAAAGAAAATAAATAAAAAATAAAGCTGAAAAGTTCTCCTCCTTGGTTTCCTAGAAGGAATGGGATGGAATGAGAGATTCTTTGAGAGGGAGGACCTCTCCTCCTTTTAAAGGCAGAATTTTTCCCCCAAATGTTGACGCGTTTTATCCCTATTAAATGACATCTTCATGCATTTCACAATTCTTGAATGTTGTTCATAATTATCTTGGGTGTTTCACCTCAAAATATCAGCGGATTTTGAGTTATGACCTTTTTACTCTCACATTTTATTTTGTCCAACTAGACACGCCAAATCGCTAACCTCCATATTAGGAAGCTTTAATGGCCCCTTAAACGGACAATTCACATGGTATTGCCTTCATAAATGATATTACCCAACCCTTTGCATGTCCATAAACTGAATTACACAAAAATTGGGCCCACCATGAATGAGTTATGGACCCCACAACAAAAATCGTCAAAATTGTTAACAGTTTTCTTGAGAGAAATTGTGAGCTTCTTTGGAGCTTCCATATGGTCGATTCAGCTTTTTGTCCAAAAAGATTAAATTCAGCCCGAGATGTGTAGAATCTAGAAAATAAATAATTTTGAATTTTTGATTATTTTAGAATGTGTTATGGCCAAACTACTGAAATAATTTAAAATATTTAAAAATATGAAATGGACCATTTTTATTGTTCATCTCAAAAAAACACCAATGTCATAAAAATGAAGTAATTCATCTTTGAGAAACACTTTGTTGGGTTTAAAAAAATTAAATTCAATAAAAATATAATTAAAAATATTTTTTCTATCAATTTCCCCACACTTAGAACTTGGACTCCTGGACAAGTAAAAATCAAATCAAATCAAATCCAAGACACAAAACAATGAGATCTACCAAATCCATACTAAGAAACAAAAAGATATCATGCCTCATCAAAAAAAATTATTTCAAGTTCGCTATTTTATATTATTTAATATATTTCCACTTTATTTCTTATCTCATGCACACAAAACACCTACCTTGAATGAATTTTCTCTCATCTCAAAAATGTAAATGCTCAACAAGTCTTTTCTCATCCAAACTCACACAAGAGTCACCATAGGCTTGATAAATTCCTACTTCTCCACCAGATGTGAGTCAAGTACATGTTTTTCTCAGGAGGACTTTTCGAGGTTGTTCTATGGATTCTGGTTTGTAGGATTTAGATGTTAAAAATTATGAGGTCGAAAAAGGAGGGCTTGGCTCTTTTTGAAGAAAAATTGCAAGATTCTAATTTTTACTCAAATATGGTCACCTTATCTTCCCATTTGTAGAAAATAGGCTCCATCATCATTCAATCAACTCAATATTTCAGCCACAAAATTTCAATCTTTTCAAAAATGATTTTTCTTGAAATCACCAGATAGGCACAACATTCTTTTTACATTGGAAGCTCCAGAAAGGCACAACTTCTCTTATCATGAAAGCTCCAGAAAAGGCACGTATTTTTAAAAAATGAAATATTCAGTAGAATCATCATCTCTTCAACATTTTATATTCCACCAAAAGTATCACCAAATGAGGTAGTACACCAAAAGACATCTTCCCCCACATTTATATTCAACAAGATCATGCAATTTCACTTCAAGAGTTGGTTGGATAGGGAAAATTGTCTTGTAATTGGATAACCTAACAGGTTATTCATGGCTACTAGGGGAAAAAATGATTAATTTATAAGGTAGGACATAACGAAAAATATTATTTTGAAAACGGGGCTTAAAACCAAATAAATTCCTCAATCATTTAAAACACATGTACCCCAAACCCTCAAGTTTTGAAAGGAATAAATCAAATTCTGATAAAAGAAAGCATGGTATGGTTCTCTCAAGAAATGAGGTGAATGAAAAGAATATGAAAAAAAGGGTTTATAAGACTCACAATAAAGTGATTTCAATGATATAGATAGTGAAATATGCCATGGTATTCAAAAATCAGTGTACTTTTCATGAAATTCCAAAAGATTTGAACTCAAAACAAAGTCATTTCAGCATTCTTTCAAGCTCAGTTTCATGGAATATATTGGTTTACTCATTGAAATGGGTTTCAAAAATGTTAATTATTATTATTTCAGCTCAAAATATTTGAAAACACACCAAAAATTGAAAAATAAACACACAAAAATATGAAGACACAATTTTTTTTTCAAAAACCAAACACAAAATGAAAATCCTAAAACACAAAGGTTCCCGCCCCCACACTTAAATGATGTAGTTTATTCAATTAATTCAAGTGTATTTAACATGTTATATAATTTTAAAATTAATCACAATAGCAAGAAAGTGTAAAGGAGAGGTACCACCTAACTTATTTCCAGTGCAATATTGAGTTAAGATCCTAAGTGTTGTACTCTGAAAACCTAAAAATAAAATAAAACATAAGATATTTATTGAAAGAAACAAAAGTAGAAATAGGATGATAATATAAGGATAAAACTTGGTTTAAACCCCCAAGTATTCCTTGGGTTTTGATATCCTCTAGAGGGGCAGTTCTAATCAGTTATCCCCAATCTGATGGTGGGTGAGGTTTCTTGTTCATGAACCAACAAAAAAATTTCATTCCATTATATACTTGTTCCTTTTTGTTGAGAACTCCATGGATATCACATACCAACTCCATCCAAATTGTAGTTAGATACAACATGCTTGTTGGGGTTTTAACAATTAATGATTCATCTAGTTTCATAGTTTCCACTTGAATAATTTCTTCTTCATTCACCAGTGCTTTCTCGAGATATATTGCATCAAGGGAATAATCAAAGGTAATTTCCGATTGTACGATAATTTGAACATAATTAAAGTATAAATAATCAATATAAAATTCACCCCCTTTAATTTGAGTATCATGCATCTCATTATCCTCAATAAAAGCCACTTTTTTATCCTCTTGAACTCTTTCTGATATGTGTTCAACAAGCTCAGGGGGATCCAGATGATCTTCATCAGATGCATCTTATTTTTCATCCTCAACCACCAAGGAAATATATGTGTTGAACGAAACTGAAATTTTAAAACAAGGGGAGGTGATACTCAATTTAGTTTAAAAAAAATGAAAATATAATGAGTTCATGAATAGAATATCTCCCTGAGTTTGTTCATCTTAAATCTCTTATTCAAAGGACAACACCTCTTGGAGTTGAGTAGTACCAGGTATAGGTAGGTAGTCAGTCACCAATATATCTTGGATCTCAATAAAAAATCAGATATGACTAATGGGGGGTCTTCTTGGACCTTGGAAAATTCACAAAATTCTGGAAAGTATTGGGAGAACTCAATTAGCTTTCGGGCCATCGCTTTAAAAACTTCTTTGTTCATGTCCTCCCTTAGTCCATCTATGAATTGTTTGAATATTTAACCCTCATTATTTGTTTTCCCAAATAACCTCACTTGTCTAATAATAGAAGAAACACCATCCTCCTCAGAAAAGGTTGAGTCAATAATTGGTTCATTTATCGGTGGGTAATTTTTCCATGAATTAAATAAATAATCATTTGAAAACAACATGGAAAAATATTTTTTTTGTTTTTTTAATTTGAAAAGAGTCAAATATTAATAATTAGTTAGTGGCACTACCTCCCCAGCAACAGCGCCAGGTTTGACACACGCCTGTAGTAGGGTGTGGTAAAACAATTATTTCCTATGTTAAAATGCAGTATTGTGGTTGACCTATGATGTCTCTCGAAGAGTATAGCACAAAAAATAGTTTTTCACTCTCAAACGAGGGTAAAAATGTGGTATTTTTAACAGAAATTTGAAATTAAAATGATTTAAAAACTATGATATTAAAATGGTTGATTAGGTCAGGGTCAGTTTTCTAATTTTAATGTTATCCTTGTTCAATTTAATTCAAAACTCTTCTTCTTAGTTGATTAAAGTGAGTTTCCACAATCATTTTCTCTCACTTCCTTGGTGAGATAAAACTTTACAATGATCTCGGTTTGGTCAAGTCTCCTTCCATGTGAAAAATAGGTGTATAGAATGTACTCAATTGACATGGGAAATACCCGATCAGGTATTGTTTATCCCAAACAATCAAGAACATTCACTACCATTTTTATACGTACTGACGATTGTGGAGTACTTCACCAATAATTCCAGGTCTATTCCATCGTATATAAACCAGCAATTAGTGAATGGAGATAATGATTATTTTACCAGGGAAAAATTTAATAGCGGAATTAAAATTTCAGAATGATCACACTTGATAATAAAATTCACTGTATGAAATTGAAAACAAATTTTAAGAAGAAAGGAATTTCATTCAATTACATCCAAAAACTCAAGCATTACAATGTAGAAAACCAACCCTTCTCGAGTCACTCAAAATGTTTACCCCACAATGGTAAGGGTAATAGAGATGAATGGGGAAGAATAATGAATTATAAAATGATGTAAAATAAAATAAATAAAAATGAAAGCTTAAAAGTTCTCCTCCTTGGTGTCCTAGATGGAATGGGATGGAATGTGAGATGCTTTGAGAGGGAGGACCTCTCCTCCTTTTATAGTCAGAATTTGTCCCCCGAATTTTGACGTGTTGTAGCCACATTAAATGACATATTCACGCGTTTCACCCTTCTTGAATGTTGTTCATAATTATCTTGGCCATTTCTCCTAAAAATATCAGAGGATTGGGACAAGTATTACGAGAGTTATAACCATTTTACTCTCATAATTTATTTTGTCCACTCAGAAACGCCAAATCTCTAACCTCCAGATTAGGAAGATTTAATGGACCCTTAAACATCCAATGAATGCGGAACTGCCTTCATAAAAGATATTCCCCAACCCCTTGTTCGTCCATCCATTAAATTAAAAAACAATTGGGCCCACCAAGAATGAGTTATGGACCCCATACCAAAACTCGGCATAACTGTTAACAGTTTCCTTGAGACAAATTGTGAGCTTCTTTTGAGCTTCCATATGGTCCATTCATCTTTTTTTCCAAAAATATTAAATGAATCCCAGAATGTGTATAATTTGGAAAAATAAATAATTTATCAATTTTGATTAGTGTAAAATATTTTATGGGAAAACTACAGAAATAATTTAAAATAGTTAAAAATCCGAAATAGTCCATTTTTACTGTTCAGCTCAAAATAACACTAATGTCATAAAAATGAATCAATTCATCATAGAGTAACACTTTTTTGGGTTTAAAAAAATTAAATTCAATTTAATTTTAATTGAAAATATTTTCTATATCATCCTCATTACCCCGGCACAATCCATTCTCTCGTATTCATTCCTTTTTTTCAAAGGGCTGCACCAACAACGAGACAGAGTATCAGGCTATCATTACTGTTCTTGAGCTAGCTCTCGAGATAGACGTTCTGCATTTTCATGTAAAATGGGACTCTGAGCTATTCATCAAGAAGATCAATGGTGACTACGTTGTCAGAAAGCCAGAGCTCGTACCATTGTCAGAACGCACTCTCCAGCTAATGGCCTAGTTCCCATCTCATCCTGAAGTTACTCATATCCCTCGATCTCAGAATGGTCGAGCTGACTCCCTGGCCAGCCTTGCTGAATCAATTGTGGAGCCCGAGTAGGATGATCTGATTATCCATGTGTCACAACGAAGAGTCATTTCTTCTATCACTCCAGGTCATGATGACAGCCTACAGGTAATCCACCTTATCGCCGACGCCTCCACATCTGGACCCCAGGTCCCCTGGATGTAGTGATTGAAGTGTCCCCTGACTGGAGAACCCCCTTTGTTGGTTATCTGTAAAATGGTAGTCTCCCTGTATATCGGGCTGAGGGAGAGAAAATTCAATGTTGTGCGTTATAGTTTATCCTCCAGGATGGACCTAGTCATGAACATATCCTCCACAAGCGCATGTTTGATGGGGTTCTCATTCGTTGCATTCAAGGAGTCGAGATTTCCCAAGTCATATAGGAGGTTCATGTCGGTTCCTACAGGGCTCATTAGACAGGGCCAAAACTCTCTCACTAGATCCTGAGATAGGGGTACTTTTGGCCGTCTATGATCTACGACTGCATCAAGTTCATCAAAAGGTTCCATGTGTGCCAAATTCATGCTAACTTCTTGAATCGGCCGCCAGAGCCTCTCCACTCGACCAAGTACTCTTGGGAATTCGTGTTATTGGGACTCAATATCATGGGACCATATCCACAAGTGACAGGTCACCAGTGAAAATTTATCCAGACTGCTATAGATTTCTTCTCCAAGTGAAGAGGTAGTTCCACTCAAAGAGTTCAAGGCTCATTCCATCATTGAATTTGTGAGCTCCGACATCATCTAACGATTTACTGTCCCTGATGCCATTCTCAATGATAATGTCACGAACTTCTGAGCAGCTGTGTTGAAAGAATTATACGCTAAGTAAAACATCTTTTCTAACCATACCTCCCACTATCATGCACATGAAAATTGAAAGATCGAGGCATTCAACAAGAACCTTTCTAAAATTCTGAAGAAAATGGTTGGTTTGAATAAGAGGAGTTGGTTGGACAAGATCCCAAATTCCCTCTGGGCTTAACGTACGACGAATAGTAATTCCACTCAGATAAACCCATATTCCATGTTGTACGGAACAGAGGCCATCCTACCCATAGAGATTCAATTTCCCTCACTGTGCACAGCTGTCTATGATCATCACACACCAAATAAAGTAGCTGAAATCTGTCTGGCTGAGTTGGAAGTGCTCGATGAGAATAGGATTCATGCCCTACACAATCTGAAAAGGTATCAGAACAAGATAGCTAGAGTCTCCAACAACAATGTTCATCTCCACTTTTTCCCAGGTGACTTGGTATTGGCCCTGATGGCACCAATGATACCTAGCAGGAAACCACCAAAGTTGGAGCCCAAATGGGAAATTCATTACATCATTCACAAGGTTTACTCCAATGGAAAATAATCAACGGTTACCATGGATGGTGAGCGTATAACTCCTCCCACCAATTCCAAGTTCCTTAAGAAATAATTTTCTTGAGTCTCCATGGTCCAACATAACCTTAAACACTACGGTCCTGCACGACCTCAAAGTGCTAGTCCCCCACAACCCTAAAGGGTATTAGGGTCTTCCATGACCTTAAACTGCCCAGTTCTACATGACATTAAACTATGTGTCGTCCTGCAATACGTTAAACCGCTTCATCAAGAATTATGTATGGCTTAATTCCCATACTCATGAGAAAAGTAGGAATGCTCAAACACTCCATCTTGAGTCCAGCCCCAGTTTCCTCTTTGACTATCCCCTCCTGGGCATAGTTCTTTTGGAGTATCCCACATGGCATCGTATAGGATTCTCTGACACCACTGAGTCTAGGTTACGATTATTGCACCATGTTCCCTCCTTCATTCTTCAAATCCTCCCACGTCCATACCGCATGACGTTAAACTAAATTTCCCTTTCAGAACTATATATGGCTTGATTTCCATCCCCATGGGATTCGTAGGACTACCCAGACATTTCATCTATAGGCCCATTCCCAAACATCGGGACCTCCCATTGGGATAAAGCACATGGTGTGGTGCAATATTTTTCCCTCATTCACATCGAGTTCATCATGATCGTACCATGAATCTTTCTCCCTTGAAGATATCTATCTCTTCGACTGTTTGGATTTATTTCAAATTGCACAGACACATTTACACTCCATACACCCCATCATTTGGGTTCCCATTATCTTACACATCCGAAGGGGCCCTCTAACGATAAAGATACTTAGCATAAGGGCTATCCTATCGTTTCGAGAAAACACCCTAAATGATTTTGGACAAAAAAATAGATACGAGTCTCGCATTGCAAATATGGTCAGTGGTCGACGATCATTCCTTTTTCCCATTTCAGGTTATACGATGTCTGTTCAATAGATATCTTTTTTCGTTATCACTACCCCCATATGTCCCAAACATGTTGTGTAGTGGTTCATTCTACCCCACAGTCTCTCCGAAACTCGGTATGCCTCAAGAAGAAGTGTAATTACATCTGTCGGACCCTTATGTGATGGGGATAGCCTAGTCCCACTCCTTGTTTCCCAAACCAAGCATTGCTCACATGGGCTTAGGAGCTATGGAGGAATTTCCTGCATGAGAGGTCATATGGCTAATGTTGGCCGAGACACCCAGCCTCTGGTCCATCGACCCCTTCAGCCCCCTATCCTGAGTTCTAATTTGGGATTGTGAGGTGTGGTATGGACTCACCTTCTTATTCATGACGGGATAGTTCACCACACTACACAGATCCCCTTGAGACATACCTCCCTTCATTTATCGTCTGTACTACGATCACCGGCACGGCCATGCTTCACGAGCCCCATCATTGGGGTTTCCATCACCTTCTATATCCAAAAGGTCCCCCAAATGGCATGGATGCTCGGCTCAAGGGGCCTCCTACCATTTTGGGATAACGTCCTTGAGGATTACGAGTGTAAAAAAGATACAAGTCTCTTGTTTCGAATATGGTCAATGCTCAATGCTCAATTGTTTTCCCCAAATTATGGTCACATAAGAGTGGGTACAGTGTTGTGAACCTGTTCAATAGTTTTCCTCTATCATCGTTGCGGCCTTGTGGCCTTCCATAGGCACGTTGATTCGCCCTCTTTTTCCCATGCATATGACATTAAAATATTAATTTATGGTCTAAGATATATTACCTTAAACTAAGATCTTTAACATCTTCACTGCAAGATGTTAAACTGGAAGATGGCTGTGATATTATATATGTGGTCCATCCTAAGGTCTCTCTGTCTTTTCGGGCCCATAGTCTGAGTTCCCACATAGGATTGTACGGTGTGGTATGGGATTATGTACTCAATCACTTAGGGCTACTTGTTGTGAAATACACATCCCTCGTTGGGGTATCTTTCCCTTATTTGTGTTGTTTCCCCAAGACATTAAACAACACAACACCTTTCTAGAACTACGAGTGGCTTTATTCCAATTCTCATGGGATACGTAGGACTGCCCGAACATATAGTCTTCGGGTCTAGCCCCATCTCTTTGAAACCACCCTATCATCTTCGCCCCTTGGCTCGCGTTCTTCCTAGAGAGGGGTATACGGTGTGGTATGGACTCATGACCTTATTCTCGTCGGGTTTATAACAACCAAACCATATACCTCTCTCTCTTGAGTGTCCTTCGCTCTGTTTCCCTACACTCATCTTTTCGACTTGTGTGCTCTTAACTCGGGTCCCTCGGCCCTCTTCAGTGATTCACCAATATGCCCAAGAGTACTCTAGTTTAGAGTCTAGAGTATCGGATTCTGCCAAGACATGCTTTCACCAATTTTCCAGGCTTCGTGTTCCCCATCATTTGGGATTCCATTATATTTCAAATTTGAAGGGAACCCCAAAAGGCATGGATACTCGACCCAAGGGTTATTCTACCATTACGGGATAACATCCTTGAGGGTTTCAGACAAAAAATTGATACAATTCCCACATTTTGAATATGGTCAGTAGTCGACTCTCATTTGTTTTTCTCATTTTAGGTCACACGATATGGATACTATGTTTCAAGCACTGTAAACAGTTATCCTCCATCGTCCCTCCAACCCCTTCAAGCCTTAAATTTTGGTTACATGATTCACATAATTTTCCACCCCATTGTGTCCAAGTGAAATTTCAACACTCCCAGTACTATCCCTCAACGTGAATTTGCAATTCAGGAGGACAAAGCTCTGGTAAGGCATCATTTGGGGTTCTGCAACGACTTCCCTTTGGCATGTATTCCTTGATTTGAAAAAACTTTTCTGTCCTTATTTCCCACACCAAGTTTGACTCACATGGTCTTAGGGATCAGATTGAGGTCCTCATTTACTTGGAAGGATTCTTCTTCTCCATGGTTTGAGCAGTAAGAACATAAACTAATATCTCTTTCAGAAATATATACCACTTGATTCACATTCCCATGGGATAGGTAGGAACACCCAGACATCTCCTCATTGGGTATAGCTCGAGTTCCATTAATTTATCTTTGGTGTTCTTCCTTTTAGGACCATGCTCTTATAGGATCGTGTGATGTGGAATGTTTGGGTGTATGCCTTCGTTCAAGTCGAGTTTACAATTACCGCTTCACATACTCCCCTTTCAAAGAGCTAGCCCCTCCTATCTCCTTCCCCATATTCTCTATCCTTCTCTGGTCCCCTTGTCCCAAGGATTCTTTTTGGAATTGTGTGTGGTGTGATGTGGACCTCATCCTCTTTCACATCAGGTATGCTTTATCACACTGTGCACATTCCCTTTTGAACCTCATATTTCATGTATATGTCTAAGCCATATGACTTTAAACTATGTTTCCTAGTACCAAATGTCTTTAAACTGTTGTGTATATACTGCATGATGTTAAAATGCTTGGATGGTCCAATCACATGAACCTAAACCATGACATTATTATCCTGGCCGCACGATGAAAAACTGCACTGCACCGTGGTGTCCTTATTCAAGGGGGAATAATGTTTGGTATCAGTCACACACCATACCATTTTTCAACACCTACACATGGCTTGATTTATGTGGCGATGCCTGGAATTTCTATCCTAGGTTCGTCTCTTAAAAAAACACATTTTCTCATCCTAAAAAACAAACAAGATCTATCAAATGTTGCTTATTTTGGTGAATGGTCTAGACCCGCACAACCTTATTATCCCAGGAACTAGTATCTTACCATGCCATCACTATAACTATATACGTCTTGATTATCAATCTCATGGGATACATAGGAATTCCTGTGCACTTTGCCTCAGACCCAGCCTAACATTCATTTTCGGTCCCTCGACCTAAAACCACTCCACGGAACACATGGTGATTTGAAATCCAGGTCCTCATTCACGACGGGTTTCATAATTACCTCACCATGTGTCTCTCACATTCCCTAACATATATGGTCCATGTTCTATGACCATAAACTAATATCACACAACATCCTTTCCATAAGATGTTAAATTGCACGCCATCTTCCAGAACTACGTACAGCTTGATTCCCATCCTCATGGGATATGTAGGAATTCCCAGACATATTTTCCTTGGGTCTAGCCCCATGAATCTGAAATCCTATCCTTTGTCTTTCGGCCCCTAGGCCCGAACCCTTTTGGGAACATGTGGTGTGGAGAGTAACTCATGGGTGCTCATTCACGTCATGTTTTTCAATAGTTTTACTATGTGCCCCCATGCCTTTTCCCAACATGGTCCAAGTTATTAGACCCTAAACTAAGATCTCCCTATGGTAACTGCACGTCATGTTTGGCCACTTCGCTACCCTTCCCACAATCCATTAAATCAATCCCCCCTTAATGGAACATCCTAAGAATATTATGTTGGAAGCATGAAACCTCGTGACCCTTGTCCTTGTAGGGGGACTCGACTCTTTCTATATGATACGTCTTGTGGTCATACTCAAGTGCCTTGTGGGAGTGCCTAAAGTGTGTAATTTCCATAGGGACATTCCCTCATTCTGTTTCTATGCTTTGTGATCTTGTTATTTGGATCCTCATCTTATTCCACGTCTGAAGGGAACCCCTTTATGGCCTGGACTCATGCCACATTGGCTTACCTACCGACTTGAGCCAATGTCCC
The DNA here is from genome assembly GCA_963277665.1 of Viscum album. NCBI lineage: Eukaryota > Viridiplantae > Streptophyta > Magnoliopsida > Santalales > Viscaceae > Viscum > Viscum album. Next base: position 1,502,047,318 of record OY728123.1, read on the forward strand.
TACGGACCCCAGACGGCATTGACAACAGGTCCCATGTTTCGAACATAGTTAGCGGTTGACCCTCATTTGTCCATTCCCATTCTAGGATAATTTGAAATGGATACTGTGTTTTGATCATGTTCAATAGTTATCCCCTATCATCACACCACCATCATTGTGGTCCAGATCTTGAATATCATGATTCACATATTCCCACTTCCTTATGTTCATGTGGAACTCCAACATACTCTCCTTACCCCTTTGTGCATCTAGGTTCATTATATAGGCAGTTCAACATAATTGGGACGTCATTCACCTAGTGTCCCATTGCCACTAACATGTGCCTTCCTATGCTAAGAAAGTTAAATCACTACTCATTGTTTCCCACATGGAGAACGACTCACATGAGCTTAGTAGTTATGATAGATTGTGTACTGGCGCAGTCTTTCCAAACATCCCTTTTGGTCCCACATGACATTAAATTGCACCATCAGAACTATGTGTGGCTTGATTCCGATACTCATGGATTACATAATAATTCCTACACACGTTGCCCCGGGCCCATCCTAACATTCAATTTCGGTCCCTTGACCTAAAAAACATCTTACAGGGATACGTGGTGTGGTGCGGACTTTTTATGTCCTTCTTCACGTTGGGTTTATAGCTAACGCACCACATTATCCCTTCCTGGGATCTTCTCCTTCAATCCACGTCCTATCATATAATGTTAAAATACATGAGTCAACATGTCCTCGATGCATGACATTAAACTACAACTCTACCCTGAAAAATTTTAGGATTCTCCATAATGACTATGGGATGCATTAGATCCCTCACCAGAAAAGATTTCCCTTATCTGCATCCGTCTCTGACCACACCATGCTTCAAGAACTACATTTGGTTTGATTCTCATCCTTATGGGATACGTAGTGACACCCAGTAATTCTGCCTTGGGCCTAGCCCTAGGGTCATTAACCCTCCTGGCCCCTCGGCCCTGATCACGGTCCAATCTCTATGACCTTAAACTAGGAGCCAAAAGTCCATATACCGTGACATTAAACTATTAACATTGGTCCAAGATGTATGACCTTTACACTATGTGCATCGTCCTCAATGTATGATGTAAACATTCATGTCATTCTAGGTCCATACAAGGGAGGTCATGTTCGGAAGTAGGTATGATCCCTGATCAGACCGATACACCCACCTAATGTGCCTTCACCATGGAGGCATAATTTCAAGAGTGCTGGACTCCATTCGAGAAACCCATCACACCACACTCCATGCTTTGTGTTCCCTTTATTCTAACCCTCATCCTCTTTCAGATCTAAATGAACCCCCTAGTAGTATGGATTCTTGGCCTATGGCTTGCATACTGTCCTAGGACAACATTATGAAATACTAATGGATGACATTTTGAGTCAAGCCTCATGTTTCAAACATGGTCAGCGGTCGCCCCTGATTTATTATCCCCATTTCAGGGTAACGCAATAAGAATACTGTGGTTCAAACATGGTCAACAGTTATTCTTCCTTATCATGTTGTCACTATAGTGTTCCGAATTTTGGGTATCTTGATTCACACCTTCCAAACCCGTATGTTCGGATTAATTCCAACACCCCTAGTGTTACCCCGATCAAGCACTAGAGCACATTGGGAAAGTGATGATTCGACTATTATGAGAGCTTTATCCTCCAGCTAGGCCTCTCCCCTTCTTATCGGAAATCTGTATTGGATGTTCAAACCACGAATGCTTGGAGTTTGGTTTTCACTCTTATGTTCGGGTGGAATGATGAGGTAGTCATCCCTTATTTCTCGCATCAGGCTTGACCCACGTGATCTTATGTACTTATTTCTAGATGTTGCATGAAAACAACGAAAATGCTACAAACCAAAAAATAACAGAACTCATGAATTCATCTGACGTAAATAGTCAAAGCCTAAAATTGTGTTCAAAAGTTGCATGCATCATGGTACCTAAGGATCAACCCCTCCCATGGATGGGTTGACCCCGTCAAAGGAACGTTACAACTTTTCCACCCTCTGGCTCGTGGTGTCCCGGATCTGTTGCCTCCTATTCACTTCCTGCTCCTCCTCAGCAGTAATGGGGTGCAGTTCATCAGCTGCAACCCATTCCCACTTCTCGTCGCTCCAGAAAATAGAAATATCTATAGAGGATTGTTTCATCTTCCATCCGGCATCTGCCATCTGGGCCTTCAGCAATGATATAATCACCAACTGCGCATTGAGGATGGTAGAGTGTTCATCTACCCAGACTTGCAGCATCTTAATCTCGTTTTTAGCCTCTTGAAGCTTCTTTATGTTTACCACTTTTATCCACTACGAACCCATGCCAAGGCCACATCCATAATCCCAAATCTTCTCTGCCATGAGATATCAGACGAGCATATGAGGACATTGGGAATCTACTCCCCCATCACACAGTTCGTGTAGTCATGAACGAATTCTCTTCATATGGTCTATTCATTATGCTTGAGGGGTGTCATCGATGAAGTTCTTGATCAATATACATGACTGGCGGAAGACAATCTTGTTATACTCTTCATTAGAGGTTGTTTCATCACGCTCAGTAGGGTTGGCAGGATCATTCGCCGAGAACTCCACCAAGAACTTGTCAATAGGGTTCACATCTAGTGTTTGATCAAGTATGGCGGGACCCATGTTGTCCGATCAATCTTCGTTGTTGGATCCCATTTCAATAATTTCAGGTCCAACCCTGCTAACGACCATACTAGTGATTGGAAACGTCACCGCTTGGTCAGTTTGGATATCCACCTCCATGACCACCGGCATCCCCCTAGGAAAAGTGCCACCATGTATACCAACCATCCTTTCCAAGGCATCACACGCCATTTGAAGAAATATGAATATAAGCGCACAGATGTTAGTTAGCCTGGTCAATGGGTGGAAGTCATGAGTTTTGTAAAGGATACTTACAGTGATCGAATGCTTGGTCTCGTTCCTAGGTTGTTATTGTCGGTTCCTCGAGGCCTGGCCCTTCATATATTGATGGAACATTTGAAAACTCTAGAGGAGCCACCTCAAATGTCTTGGCCCCTGGATGTGGTAATCGTCATAGCTGCAGGCGTGGATCCCAAAGGCCTCACATCTGCATTAACTGAGGGATGAGAATGGGTTATGTGAATGAGTCTCTCTTGCACAGTTTAAACAATGGTGATGGGTCAAAAGTATCCTGGAAGCCGATCTTAGGGGAGGGGATCAGGATTTTACCTCAAGGACCTCTTAAAATTCATCAAAATCGGATCCTTGATTGCCAACTTCTCCCTCTTCCAAAGGGCTCCTTCTTCTGACCTCCTCCCCTTGGAAGATTCTTCTGATTCATCCACAGCCGAAAATTGTGGGGGATCCATTCAATCCAACAACACCTTCACCTGATTTTTCATTAGTTTTGGAACACCCTGAGAGTGCACGAAGTCCTCCAACTCAGCCAGTTATTGCTCAGCCTCCGCCTGGGACACCGCAAAGCTATCCCTGATAAGGCCTATCCCCGGTAAATCCATCCCAAGATAATTCTAGTGTTTCCACATCTTGAATGGTCCAAGGAATTGCTATTGACTTCCCAGATGTCCCAGGCCTCCCGGAAGACAACATTCTCTGGAATGTCTATGTGGTGTAGGTGCTACCCCGTATCCTGAGTGGATATTCTACGGAATCCTTTCAGTGATCTCCCCTCTAGATAACTCTATTTTTCTGGGACCACCGGGTCCACTTCCATTGTTCGATCCACTGCTCCTACCCCCCATTCAACCGGAGTAGGCCTCACCGCCATGGAAACCCCACCACCGCGGGATTTCCTTGTCTCCTTTTGAGCATAACCTTGGGATTTTGGAGGCACACCATCACTGGCATGAATGGTTGGATACTTCAGAATCTCCCTTGGGTAGGCCATCTCCCAACTTTTGGCGTACTCTTTCACAAACCTTAAGATGAATGTGCACGGAGGTAGACCGTATGGCGTCTTCCCTTCTTTCCATGTGAACATGAGACACATCTTCCACATCACACATGGGTGTTCTCCATGGAACACCCCCAAATAGACCTGTGGGTTCAGTCGCTACATGCAAAGAAATTTCTTGGCGAATCGGTGTGGGGTATACGGATCCTAGAGGGGATCATTGTCCACTCATTCCATAATGACTCCACCTTGAAAGGCTAGGAGGTAGGAACGATAATCTTCCATTCCCTAACCATTGTCATTGAATTCACCCGTTGGAAATGGGGACGGTTGAATGTTGATCTCCTCCACCTTCCAGACCCGGTTCAGTACCAAAATCATGGTCAGCATTGCTGGAATGCTCCTTGCAACATTCAAGATGGATGGGTGGAAGTTTGATTCTAGAGGAGAGATGGGTTTCAGATACTCATATAACCCCCTATAGTGCACCTCTATCCACCCATTCTGGAGGTGGAATGGCCCGCATATCCTCTATAGCCTCTTCCCCTCACTGATATGCCACAACATGTTGTACAACTTGGTGAGAATGGGGATATTTAGGTTGAGCCACCCTCCTTTCGCCAATAAGGACATCATGGTAAATGTTCTTGGCCACACCCCCATGTTTGTATCCCTCACTGGTAGGATCCAACCATAGATGAGAGCTGAAATGAATGCATCTAACCAGACTACTAGTCGCTTCTCAGTATTGATGTTGAATCCCCATATATTCCACTGGATATCCTCTAAGAGACTCCAGTATGAATGCTCCATTCCTCATTGATCTCCCTTTGGGAAAGTTCGAGGCCTCACTAGAAATTGTCTATTTTCTAGGGAGTTCAGGAACTGCTTGAACCATCACCTGAAATGGACATCCCTCACTGCTTCCATGTCCTCTCCTGGATCCTACTCCATAAACTCCATTGCCAGTGGCCAACTTTTCTTCAGATCCTCCCATGCACCCAAAACCAGGAGGAATTCATCATACATCTCCCCCATTATCGGGACCCCTGAGATCTTATGCACATCCCATAAACTGATGCCAAACTATCCATGGTGTAAGTGGAAGGTACTGGTCCTCGATGACCACCTGCTCGACAACATAGTCATCATATTCTTTGGATGATAGATATGGAATTGGAAGGCCCAAGTAGCCTCATACAAGCCCAATCGCCTTAACTCTACCCCAAATTCTTCACACTAGGCACCTACCCAGTAGGCCCAGGTCCAGTCATCTGTGACGCTGCCACCCTGGTGCAATCCCCACACATCAGACCACCCCTTCATCAGGTTCCTCAGTGCTGCCTTCAAGATAGTGTGGTATATAGGGGGATGTCTCTAGTTGCAGCTCTTTCCCATCAATGTTTTTCATGTGATTGTATAGGCAGTCAGCATTAATAGGCATGAAGTCCTCCCAGGCATGGCCGTCAGCCACCCTAAACCACTAGCACTAGCATGGAGTACTCTTAAACTAGTAAATTAGCTCATCCCTACTTGCATCAGGGATAAAGACATCATCCATCATCCCAAAACCATACAGAGGCAACCTCTTACACAACAGATAATTCCATTGGCTTTCTGACAACAGAACAACCAATGAATAAATTTCAGAGTGGATCTGTACCATCTCCCCTAGACCCAAGATATTATCTATCTCCTCCCTTTGGGTAGCATCCTTAGGCCCCCCTGGAAGCATCTTGGTGAGCCATTCAGTTTTTAATATTTGGAAACTTTTTTTTCTGGTTTGTGAAGCCCTTTTGCAGAGCTCATTCACAGAGATTGTTCGTGGACCTCGACCCCAGCAATAGAATTGTGAAGCCTTTCACCGAACTTTGGATGCAATCCACAGATCACACTGTCGTGGTGTCAAAGGCTCATCGTGCGCTGCTATGTAGAAGTCCTGGTTCGTGGAGTGGAATCACAGAGTACACGGAGCTTCACGAATCAAGAGCACTAAATTCCAAAAATGCGGAGAAGAGAAATGAAAAAATAGAGGTCAGATACCCTATTTATAGGCGAGGACCCCTGGTTCTTCACAGTGCATCTAACATCAGTGAGCTTCATAGAATGTTTTGCATGCCCATCACCTCTCTTCTTCATGGGCCTCCTTCGCGAGTCAGCTTCACGATTGGCCGAGGGATTTTGGCGACTGACCCTCTCACTTTGACCCTCAATTTCTCTTTAGATCCAAATCTGAGGGGGACATTTCTTTGTGCCAAAATTTTGGATGCACAAAGAACACACAGAAAGAATTAGGGGCCATCTCACAAAGCCTATTCGTGGAGCCCCTAGGGCCCCACATCGGTGCAAAGTGACTCCTTCACAAAGCTACTACGGATCATGGAGGTAGGATTATCCTTGAACCCCTTTGACGTTCATGAACCCACCGCGGATCCAAGAGGTGGGATGCTCTGCAAACCCCTTTGACATTCACAAACCCATCGTGGAGTGACCTTTTGCTTCGTGCCGAGCGAGCTCTGCATTGTGGCGGATCTTGCCTATAAATATCAGGTTCCCCTCGATCCCAAAGGATGGATCATCCATGCTTTCACCTTCTTAGCTCTCAAATCGTGACGCAATCTCTACTCTGTAAAACATGAGCTCCACAAGGTACCTTTGCATCACAAAATGCATCCCCCTTTGCATGAATTCATCTGCTATTCATGGAGGGATGCCCTTCACAGAGCCCATGGGACTTAATGAAGGAAGTGGATCTCCAAGAGGACTCAAGTCTTCGCAAAGAAATTATGCTTCACAAAGCACCCTCTATGAACATGTGACACACATGATAAGGTAGGGTCATTGTGCTTCACGAAGCACATTGCTTCACAATTCTATGTCCGTGAGTGCCTGTCTACTTTATGAAGCACCTTACATGTCCATCATTGACCTACGACTAGGCTAGGCCACGTCACTTCACGAAGCATACCCCTTCATGAATCCCCTCCATTATATGGAGCACCAGAGCTTCACGAGGCATCTACCTATGAACTCCTTTTCTCCGCAACTCCTTTTCACGTGCGACCTTCTAAGTTTTCACAAAGTAACTTCAAAGTCCCTTAGATGGTGCTTCCCATTCCATTTCTCTGCCTCATGCTTCTTCTCATAGGCACGCTAATGGTTATTACTTCTTCACATAGCCACGCTAATGTGGAACCCTCAATTTATCACTCCACAACACCCCCACTCCATGACATTGTTGATGTATTCCCTTCCCCAATGTGTGGGAGGTATCAGTTATATATGTCCTAGGGGTGCGGAGAGAACCTGCATCATCCGAGATCCAAGACGTTAAACTACCAAGCCCCATCGTCCTCAGCACATGAAATTAAATTGTGACCTCACCCCATGAATTATATGGATGGTTCCCCCATATCATACATTCTCTATGCCTACTGGTCTCAACGGGAGTGAGATCATTCCTCACATGGAATGAGATCCTCTTTATCGGAGTGGTGTCTTCCTATAAGGAAAGGGTAACAACCATGGTGTAAGACCTATATTTTCTTACAAGAGGTAGCATAGCTGCTCCTCCAATCTTCCTCAGTGCCAAATCCCTCTCCGGTTGGGCTTTTTCGCCAACGGGCCTCTACCCTGGAGTAAGTCCCAGTCTCCATCACCTCAGGCTTCTAACCATGCCTAACCCCCTTCTTCCTCTTCAGGTTGTGAACCACGCGTAAGACCCTGTTTCCTCTTTGGACCGCTAACCATGTGTAAGCCGCCGTTCCACTCCCACGGATGCACCTTTCACGACGTGATCATCAGGCCTTTTCCCTCTAGGTTTTCACACTAAGCATGGATCACGTGGGATTAGAGTAGGAATCGACCATGACACCATCTCTGGGAAGCCTAGAGTGTAATCCCCAAACAAACCCACCTAAACTATGTGGTCTTTGATCCTTACCAAGGTAGGGTACGTATGAAGCCTCCCTAAGGTCCAATCCCACCATCCATTGGTTCTGACCCCCCTCCCCCTTCATGTCAGTTCCCACTCCTTCTGAACTATGTGGCCTTTGATCCTTTCCAAGGCAAGGTACGTAGGAAGCCTCCTTGAGGATAAATCCCAACAACTATTGGTCCCAACAATCACAACGTCGGTTCACAAAAACCCATTCTGAACTACGTGGACATTGATCCTTGCCAAGGAAAGGTAAGTAGGAAGCATCCCCAAGATTCAAGCCCAACAAGTATTGTTCTCTACCATCTTCATGTTGGTTCACCAACATCGTCCTGAACTATGTGGACTTTGATCCGTGCCAAGGTAAGGTACGAAGGAAGTCTCCCTAATGTTCAAGCCCAACAATTATTGGTCCCAACCATCATCACGTCTATTCACCAAAACCCATTCTAAACTATGTGGTCTTTGATCCATGCCAAGGAAAGGTACATAGGAAGCCTCCCCAAGGTTCAAGCCCAACACCCATTGGTTCCAAACATCTTCACGTTGGTTCAACAATGTCTTCCAGAACTACATGGAATTTGATCCTTATCAAGGAAAGGTATGTAGGAATTCTCCCTATGGTTCAAGCCCAAAAACTATTAGTCCTGACCATCTTCCCATCGGTTTACAAAAACCCAATCGGAACTATGTGGTATTTGATCCATCCGAAGGTAAGGTATGTAGGAAGCATCCCTGAGGTTTAAGCCCACCAACCATTGGTTCTGACCCCCTTCACATCGAACCACCTTTCTCCCGCATGATGTTAAACGGCATGCCCCCTTTTCATCCAGTATAATGTTAAACTGTATCAACCATCCTATACTATGTGGGATTTGATCCTTGTATCCTAGAGAAGGTATGTAAGAAGCCTCCCTGAGGTTCAACCCCATCCAGTGGTAAGTTGTTATCATCCCCATCCAGTAGTATCCATTGTCATCCCCATCCAATGGTATGACGTTGTGACCCCATCCAATGGTAAGCCGTTGTGACCCCATCCAGCGGTAAGGCATTGTGACCCATTCAGCGGTAAGCCGTTGTCAACCCCATTCGGCGGTTAGCCGTTGAAGTCCCCAATTGACGTTAACACATCATCATATGAACTATGAGGAATTTGATTCCCTCCTATAGGGATACGTAGGAGGTCTCTTTGAGTCTCAAGCCCAACATCACCATCGTCCTCAAGTCGACTCCATATCATTCTCCATTCACTCCACTTAACCATCAATTATCCATCTTGATTCTTACCCGGGACGCCACATCCCAGTGTGATCATGCCTCCTCATTCCCCATTCCCTTTAACAACAATTGGGTAGCTAACAACGCGTTAGCCCCCACATCAGTGTTCCCCCCCAGGGGTTGCATCCACTTGATCCACTCTAGTTAGTGTTTCGATCAGTCTGATCCGTCTCTTCTAGACATTAAACTCATGGAATACCATGTGTTAAACATGGGAAGTTGAGGAAAACCTCATATACTTGGATACGACATATAATTCCCCGCATTAGACGCAGGATTAATCGGGCTTCCGCGCCATCGAGAAGGCCTATAATAAGGGGAAGAAACCCCGATGTGCTAGTGTTCCAGTGTCCAGACATGCCCATGATATAAAACGTGACTACTCCCCCGACCGATGGTCGCTGCCCTGACCAGACCACTTGGAATTTCCTAATAGAGGAAGTGTAATTAACTGTCATCCATGAAGACATGGCACTCGGAAGAGTTTCATGAACTACGTCTTAGTCTATAAGGGAGACCCGAACTTGGTGACGACTTCTGAGGGGGAATCCACAGAAGGAGGAACCAAAACCCCATCACCCTATTTCGATCAAGGAGAAAATGTCCCTGAATAAGAGATAGGTGTCACCTGCCTTTGGAAAGAAACAATGTGTGGAAACAACTGTTCACCCTCCATGGATTGATGTGCATGCCCCGACGAAGCTTCAGAGACAACAGGTTTTGACAAAAATGAAAAAAACAAAAAAGAACAATTTATCCTTTGTTATAGTTTAATAAATTATATAAAATATTCTTATATTTTAAAAAAATAGGAGGTGTTGAAGTCTAATGATATTATCTCAATTTATGATAAATAATAATAGGCTAATAAAACCGATGTTTTAAAAAATTGGGTAAAACATAAAAATTACTAAAACAAAATAAAAAATAAATGAATTATTTATGAGTTAAAATAAAATTAAAACATATAAATTTAAAAGGGTAATGTAATTAACAAAACAAGGATTCAGTGGAAAGGATCCACTAAAAACATATATTATATTGAATTAATTGAATGGTTAATAAAGTATTTCTACCTCCTTAGTAATGAAAGAATATATATTTGGACCTTTTATTAAAATGGATGTTTCTAAAATCCATGGCCATGGTTTTTAATAGATGAGTTCTTTTTGGGATGTTAATGAAAGATAAAAAATAATATAGTGTGATTAAAAAATTATGCATATTTCATGATGAGATATCAATTCACAAATTGATTATATTATATAGTAGAATTTGGAAAATTGTTATTTTTGTTGATACATTAAATTATTTCTCTTTGAGTTCCTTAACATATTTCTTGATGGTAATATTTGATTTTTTTTAAAATTCATATATTCCCATTGAAAAAGGGACTTAGAGAATTTCACACAAAGTATATATAGAATCTAATTAGAATTCTATTGATTTTATGTTTAAGGATTAATTCAGTCCCTGGTTATCATTATAGTGTTTTTTTCGGTAAAAGATTAACATAGAAATTAAATCTTAAGGTGTTCAATTTTAGAATATTTCTATGGAATTTTATCTCCAATTTAGTTAATCACAGGGCAAGGAATATAATAGTTCTTACTTCATGATTTTAATAGATAGGAAAAAATATATATTTATTCTAGTTATATTAATATTAAAAACAATACTCAAAATATTAGTGAATATATCATTTTATGAGAGGATATTGATTTATTTTAATGATCAAATGAAAAATTGTATATTATTTTTAATTTAATTTAAATAAATATTAATTTATTTATTTAATAAAAAACATTATCATAAACAAATTCCAAGAGATGTAATATTATTATTATTATTATTATTTTATTTTACATGGGGAAGACGTTATAATAAATAAAAGGATAAGTTTCTATTGTAAATAATCATTATTTAACCAAAAGTTAGTATTATTAAATACAGCATTTTTTATAAATAAGATATGTTGACACAATAATGACATTTTCTAGAATTATATCAGGACTTAAGATAAATTCCCTTTTCCTCCCTCTCTTTTGAATCTAGAGATATGATAATAGAAATAATTTGTGACCAATAACAAATAACATAAATCGTATGATCCTGCTACGCTAGCACCCAAGATAAAAATAATTTCAATCAGATATTAATGGAGCATTTGTACATAATTCTAGAGGAATACTCTCTTAGATTCTCTTTTGAAATGACAATGATACGAGGGAATAAAAAAAAATTCTATCAAGATAGAATGACATAGATAATATTATTATTAATGTAAGATAATTATAAATTAAAATTCTATGGTAATATCATGGAAATATTATATTTATTCATCTAGTTCGTTGGATTTATCTATTGATTCTTATGAAAAAAATCAAAATCAACACTTCATATTCACCCTATAACACTAGGGTGGTATCAAAGGAATCACAAATAATTTATACATTTTTTTATTTAGTTGATCAATTTCATGAATTGGCTTTCTAATATTCTTGTTCAAATTACAATTTTGTGTATAATGGTCAAGAATATTAATTATTCTACTATCATATGGACAAGAAACTACCAAAGGACACAAGAAGAATTCTTTAATAATCTATCTACAAGATCTAATGTCACAGGCTACATGACATGGTTACACATATTCATATAAAAATTACACATTGTGTAATGAGTTTTACTTTATACAATGTATATTCAAAATAAACTTTGAAACGTTATATGGTTTAATATGCGGTGTAATTAGATTCAAAGTGTTGACTGCCAATGTAGCCTGTAGGTTGACCGAAACTACATGATGTGTACTGAGAAATTAAAGGATATTTAACCCGATATAATGTATATGTCACATATTTTATAGTTCATTGTGTGATTCAATACATGAAATCATTACCCACCATGTATTTATTGTCCACCTAGAACATGAGAAGACATGGACTACATGACATGTTGTTATCATACATGTTATGTGATACATGTCACTCCTTACAAGGTATATTCCAATAAATTTTAATGCATGTCATGTGGGTAAACACGCAGAATAATTACTCACTGTGTAATAAATTCTAGCACATAATGTTTTACTATCAATTATATGTCATTTATCATACATATTTTCCAGCGATATAATTCATGTACTCTAATGTAATGTCATGTGTTCAAAACAACTTGAATACTAAATAGTTTTACCATCTAAAATAATATAGAATATATGTAACAACACACTATGTGGTGTTACATGTTTTTTAGTATGCCGTAAATGATGAAAATGTCTTGTGATATATTAAATTTACAAAACATTAATTCAATAACATATATAAATTAAATAAAATATTCTATTTTACATAAACGTATTATATTAAATTATTTTAAAATTATAAAAATATTAAACTTATTTAACAATAATTGATGAGATTATTAATACATCTGAAAGACCTTAAATTGAGAAAAAATTAAAATAAAGAATTTATTTTCATACTCAATTTATTTTATCTTAAATAAATTTATTTGAAATGAATTAAATAAATACTAAATGTAATATTTATTATATTTTTTGAATGATCATAAGCTTTTTCTGACATTTATATGCATTGGATTTATTAATTTAATTTAACAATTAAATATATTTTTTATCATGTGATAATTTTTATTAAATTAAATATTATCTTTTAATTGTCTCCCCCAATTTTATTTTATACAGGTATGTGTGGATAATATTTATTTATATGTAAACCTAAACCCCAGGTACCCCTCACTTTCTTGTGAGTATGAATTACTAAAAGAAGAAGTTCCTAGTAAAAGGAGATTGTTCAGCTCCTTATTCAGAATAATTACAAATAAAGAGTTACACTAGAGAATAGTCGATGCTAAAACTCAATCCAAGATAATACTCAAGGACTTATTTCCCCTAATGTTAAGGTTGGTTATCACCGCTCGATAAACGAACCATTATATAATGTTCTTGATATTTCATGTCATTTTTTAATTTTCTTAGTGAATGGGTATTTATATATTTTTGTGATGTATGGTTTATTTGGATGATCAAACATGATCACATATTATAAAAAAATTAAAAGGAATACATAAAAATAAAGTGTTTAAGTATATTTTATTAAGTATTGTTGATTAATTTTGTAAAATTCACATAATGTAATTAATGAGTATATAAAGACTAAAATATGATAACTTATATCAGTAAAAATAATATGCATAAATTATTTTATCATATATGTTTAAATATTTATGTAGGGCTCGCAAAAAATTAATAAGCATGTGAAGAATAAAATAAGGAGTATTTATGAATGAGTTAACAAAAAACCCACAACGTAAAATATTAAGTTATAAAAATGACTTCTGTCTTGAAACAGACTAGGATGTCATTCAACCCAGCATATGACCTAGTTCAAGACATGGTTTTAAGGGTGATCACAATCCCCACAAGCTAGATGAAATTATTTTGTATCAAAATAATAACAATGGGAATGATTTTTCCTGAAAAAACTAGGATAAAATAAAATAATAGAACATGAAAGAGAACCAATAATAACTGAAACTCGATAAATATATAAGATGTTTCAAATACAACTGATTAAAAAAGAAAATCTAAATAAAAAACTGAGACTAAACCGTGCTAACTCATTCTCCATGTGACCTCTTGGTCACCTCCATCAGTAAGACCAATTTCCTCCAATGAATATCACTTGAATTAGAAACATATGAACCTGAAAAACAGCTAGGGTATATCAACACTGATTAGTATTAGTAGGGTGTATGATTAACATCTCAGTAGTCAACCACCACATGATCCATACATTTCCATTTCAAAATATTCTAGAAACACTAGTTTGGAATAAAAAAATAAGATAATTGGTTTTTATTATTTTAATAAACAAACATATATTTACCATTATCAATACAACAGACATCATATCACCATTTTCAAAATTGATTACCATTTTATAACCAAAACCCAAAACAAAATCCAAAAACAATAACACCAAGATATGCTAAAAATAAATAGACAGCATAAACAAGGAACCAAGTGAAACAAATTATAAACAAACAAATATAGATAGAAACCATGGGAATTTCCTAAGCATCCCTAGATAGATCTATAGATGTACTCAGGTAGGACTCACCTACTTACATGTAGTCTAGCTAAAAATTCAATAACCAACTGGCCGTTTTAACTTCCAATTAGTGGAATAACCCCCCTAGCCTATAAAACATCAAAGGGGTACCAATTCATTTAATTGTGGCTGATAATGAGCTGTCACTCGACTCTCAAAATGTTCTTAAGAAACTCATGGTAAAAGTACATTATGTAGGTAAGAGTCCCTCACTTGTTTGACTCTCCTTACTTGTCACCACCACACATGCCTACCCCAAATAATGACACGGCCCATGTGATAACCCACATTGAGAAAACCATCATAGGTGTTCACATTCTACAAAAAGCCACAAACATGTTCCAATTGGTACATCATATCACATAATATTTCAAACCATTTATCAAAATGTATGAAGATTCCAACAAGGAATTTGTATGTCCAAAACCAAAATTCATTTCTAAAACATTATAAGGTTCCAACTATTCCTTCAACACTATAAATTTTTATATATTAAAAAAAATTTCAAACCATTTCCAAAACAACACCAACCACAACTTTGATGTTCACAATTCTAAAAAGGCATTTATTATTTCAAAATCCAAATACATTTACAAAACCATTTCCAAGCAAGAGTAAAACACGAATCCTTATCAAATGTTCCAAATGAGACTTTATTCCAAACATTCACCAAAACATGTCTCAATTTCCATACAAGATGATATTTGAAGAACACATTTGAATCCTATTTTAGAAATCACTAAATGGAACCAATACACCATTCAGAAACCAAAGATCCATTTTGAGGGAAAAGGGGATCACTCTTACATTTCATTCCCAATTGTATGGCCATCATTGAGTGCACTCTGTGCACCCATTGATGTTCCAACATCAATTTAAACACTTATATTGTCCATGAAATCTTCCAAAAATAATTTTTTAAGAAAAAAAACATTCCTTTATCCAATCACATCATTTCACACAATTTCAACTTCAACAATAAGCATGTTAAAATTGGGAAAATCTTTCCAAAACATTTTAACACAAACCACAATACAATAAATAATCATTTAACACAAATCAAAATTCAATAAATAATCATCCAAATAAAACATAAATCCCAATTTATAATTTCATCCGGGTTATTAAAACCTAAACAAGGCCATATAACACCAAAATTGCTCAAATTCACATCAATTCCTAATTATAATTTTAACAAAAACCTTATGTGCATAAAAATATAACGTAATTGAAGAAACCCAAATTTAAACCACTTCAATAAATTTTTTATAACATAAAAATAGAATAAAAACAAATAAATAATACCACAAGCATGAGAAATACATTTTTATACTATTTAAAAAAACTCAAGCATCAAATAAAATTTATCAGAAAGAAAACAGATGGAAACACCTACCTCAACAGAGTGCTAATGTGATGTAACATCAAAATAAGAAAGAATAGGCTCTAATAAACAATCTTTATGAACTAGATCTAAATAAAAACAACCCAACACATCTATTCTAGCCTATAGGTTTCATACAAATAATAACCTACCAAGGAAACACTAAAAAAGAAGATGACGGAATCAAAACAAGAGTAAAATGGAAAAAACCCCTATAAAATCATATTAGATTATAAGGAGGAATGTTCATGCAGGAGGAGAGCCAAGAATAGGGGGTTCTAGGACCCATTCGTACACCAAAATGACCTAAGGGGATGGGGGTTAATTTTGTGTAAAAAGAGGGAAATTTGGATTAGGGATTTCAAGATTTTAAAAATATGGGTAGTTCCCATGGTTTGGCTGCATGGTTTTCCATGCCATGTGTAAACTGTGTGGTCCCCACTTTCCAAATGGACATAAACTCATGCACAGTTTCTGCATGGCTTCCCAAACCATGTGAAACCCATGTTCCATACACTTAGTCTCCAAAACCACTGAACTATTATATGGGCATTGTAATAGGGTTTCCCAAACCATGTTCCCATATTGTGCATTGGCTAAAATGCCACCTGAAAACCCACAAACGTAAAAAATGAAATTACGAATCAATGCTAACCTCAACCAAAAGATCTATAACCATGAAAATAAAAAAACGGATTTAAAAGTTTGGGGCATGACAATTATCCCCAGCATAAACTCTATATTCTTCCAGAAAACCATCCAGCTAAATCATAAATAGAACTTGGTCCCAAAACTAAATGAATCCTAGAAAAACCATAAGCCTCAAGGTAAACTTTCACTCCTCCAGTCACACCCGACATCTCTAGAGAAAACCATACCACAAAGGATAATGGTAGAATAAAACATAGTTCTCCCCACCACAAGAACTCAACTAACATGATTTCATGACTTTGGACCATCCAAACATAGGAACTCCCAACATGAAACACCCCTAACTTCTTCACGTGAATTAAGAAACACCACCACCAGAACATGAAATTTCCCACACCATCAAAAAATGACCAATACGGTAGGGAAACCTGAAAAAAGAACTTGATCCAACAAATTAACCAGAACCACAATCCATCATTTCTACAAAAATAAAGAATCTCCAATCTAGCATAGTTAAAATTGATACCAACCCACCCAAGGGATGACTATATTAAAATAATAATAAATGATTCAAAGATCCACATCTAGATAAACATAACCACTTGGATCATGAAATAACAAATTCATCACTCTTTTATATTGGAAGGATAAATTATAATAAAAAAATTTAAAATAATAAAACATCAAAAATAATTAACTCAACATGGAAGAAAAAATAGAGACAAGGTTTCCCACAGCCATGGAATACACATGATTATGCATGATCATCACTACGAGACCTATGGATATAGCCTTTTGTATTTGAACCATCTACTGCCTCAAAGCTAGAATCATACATCCTATGATCATGAATTTATCTTTAGGAAAAACATCCTATATAACTTATCTATTTTTCCCAAAGTTCCACAAGGATGTAAAGTCTTAGAAGGATTTTGAAAAGATGTCTTTAAATTCCTGAAAGAGAAACCCTGGTGGCACACCAGAAAAAAACCTTAATAACTAGAGATTATACCCCATGAAGGATAATTTTATGAAACATGTTCCTCTAGCACACCCCTCTCTCTATAATGGTAACCTTCATGATAAACTCAAGACACCATATTTCTAGTTTAGTATGAATCGAGGGAAAACTCGACCAGTAATGCATTATCCACCAACTTCTCAAAATAGACTTTACGAGATGAGAGTAATTTTTTTGTGATATCTAGACAAAGGCCCCAAAAAGTGGATCTATCAACTGATCCTACGATGTTGCCTCCATAGAGAAGGAAACAAACTCTTTTATGTGGTCAAAATAAGATTTCAATGTTTGTTGGCCTTACCAAAAATCCCACATCTATTCCACCTTCATCATCTTCACCTCCTTAGGTATAAACCATTAGATGAAAACAAACTTAAACACTTAGCATGTCATCCCAACATGCATCAATAATGGAGCAATCACCTTCCACTAATCCAATGGTGTATCCTCAAACATACCCAAAACAACATATTCATTAATATATTCAAGAGTTCCCAATGATCTGAAGGCACTCTCTACTTTTTCAAGCCACTCCACTACCTCTAAGGGACCTCGACCACTAAGATAGATAGGAGACAATAAAGAAGAAACATAATCTAGGAAAGATTAATTAGATATTTTGGGGACTACTCTAGGTGGAATATTTTGGATAACACAAATTAAAAAAAAACTAAAATCAAAATCTAACCAAATTACAATTTAAAATAACCCCTTGGGATAAAATAGTCTCCACACAATCCAAACATATACATGAACAACCTAAAAAATACTATTTTCAAAAACCAGCCTTACCATTGTAATTTCAAAACTGCATTCTTCCAATCCCACTATCAAAATATAGAAATATATTTTTCACAATAAAATAACCCAATTTCATGAAATTCAAATTGTTGAAATCATTTTCTCGTTCAAATCCATTTTAGAAAAACCAAATCAACCTTTAATTCCAAAGACTCACCAATGGAATCCTATGAATAATCAAATATGTTTTCATCCACTTATGTGTATTACATGCAGACATGCTGACATGAAATTCCCATATATACTCACACATATGAAAATGCTCATAAGGAATACCAAGGTTCAGACTTACCATTTCATCACCAAACCCAAGCATTCACCAAAAATTTAAAAAAATTTGAAAACCTGATCTATATTAAAAACCATTATTTCCAATTTTAAAACACTTGAAAGAAATCATTTTCATTTTCAAAAATAGTTTTAATTTCAAAATATCAATTGCACTAACTAGAACCCAAACAAGACATAACTCGCATAAAATTACTAGAATGTGGAATAAGTTCCCAAACCTAACATGATGGAATGGTTAGTGGGCCATTCCTCAAGTAAGAATCAACAATTGGGAGAATCTTGAACCATGTACTTAGAATCCACATGGGTCACTACACCATGTGAGATCATGAAATGAAATAGGCTCACTTCCTTTTTCATTCCTCTAACCAAAACAAGACAAAAGACCCAAATCTAGGGCTACCCATAGAAACTCAAGGTTTAGAATGAGAAAGGGTTCCTGACTTCCTTCTTATACCAACCTCTCAAGTTTCGATGGTCCTAGTCTTAAATCTACACGACTCCCCAAATAACAATGGGTCTGCTTCGATACAATTTTGTCACAAATAAGGCCGAGATTCCATCCAACCCGGCATCATACCCGGTCTAATACATAGCCCGGAGGGTATTCCTGATCCCCACAGGCTTGAAACTACTATTGGGAATCAAAATAATCACAATGGGAATGACATGACCTAAACAAAACAGGATTCAAAAACAAAACATGAGGACCAAACAACCGAAACTGAATATCAATATACATATAATCTATTTCGAATAAAACTCTTGAAAAAAATTGGTGTTGAACTATTCTAACTCGATCTCCATGTGACCAATTTGGCACTTCCAATCACAAGACTAGCCTTCTCCAACAATGAGAACTCAAACTAAAAACCTGAACCTACAAAATATATTGGGTCTACCAACACCAAAATGGTTCAAGTATGGTGTGATCGTAACCTCTAAGTATGCACCCACCATATAATACATACATTTCCTTTCCCAAAATAGTCTAAAAAACATGGTTTGAATGCACATATGAAAATGGGTTTTCCTTATTTTAATAATAAAAACCAGTTTTCCCTTATCAAAACAGCACACACCACATCACCGTTTTCAAAATGGATTACTATTTTATAACCGAAACCCAAACCAAATTACAAACATAACAATACCAATATTTTCTTAAAATAAAAAATAAGTATAAACAAGGCCAGTTGAAACATAATATAAAAAATGAAATATAGTCATTAACCATGGGTGTTTCCAAAATATCCCTAGAGAAATACCTGCACATACTTGGGTCGGACTCACCTTCTAGCATATGGTACAACTCCAAAGTTAATAACCAACTGACCATTATAACTGCAAACAAGTGGAACAAACAACCTTACCTCTAAAACATCATAGTGGTACTAATACATCTAATCAGGGATGATAATAAACCCTCACTCAACCCTCCAAAGATTCCCAAGAAACCCATGGTAGTAGGACATTATGTGTGTAGGAGGCCTCACACGCATGACTCGCCCAACCTACCACCACTACACTTGCCTACCACAAACACTAACAGCACCCAAACATTAATACATACTGGTAAATACTACATAGGTTTTCCCATTCTAAAATAATCCATACATAAGTGCCAACCAAACTTTCATATCACACTATCTTTAAAACTATTTCTCAAAATAAATTAAGATTCCAATCGGGCATCTGTACTTCCAAAACCACAATTCATTTCCAAAACATTATGAGGTTCCAACTGGGAATTCAACACTATCATTTCCAATATATTATAAAATTTTCAAAACCATTTCAAATAAAATATCAAACACCATTTTCATGATAACAATTCCAATTGGGCTTTTGAGATTTCTAAATCCAAATACATTTAAAAAACCAATTAAAAACTATAGTAAAACATGAATCCTTTTGAAATGTTCCCAACGAGACTTTATTCCAAACACTCACCAAAACATGTCTCAATTTCCATATGGTCCAGCATTTGAAGAACACCTTTTAAGCCACTATTATAAATCAAAAATCTGAACCAACGCATCATTTAGAACCCAAAGAGACATTTTGAGGAAAAATTTGATCACTCATGAGTGTCATCGTTATTTTCATGCCCATCCATATGTTCACTTTGTACAAATATAGATGTGCCAACATCCAATTACACACATAGATTGTCTATGAAATATTCCAAAAATCATTATTTTAAGAAAAACCACTTTCCTTTAAACCCAAAAAAAGTCACAAAATTTTAGCATCAACAATATGTATTCTAGAACTAGGATGATTTTCCAATACATTTTATTACAAACCACTATACGATAAAGTGGCATCCAAACAATAAGTAAAGGCCAATTTATAATTTCAACCAAGTAATAAAAACAAAATCAAGTCCAAACAACACCAAAATTTTTCAAATTCACTTAAAAACTTAATTACTATTTTAATAGACACCTTATGTGAATAACTAAAAAAATCTTTTTAGAAATCCCAATTTAATCCACTTACACACTATTTTTTTAAAATGAAAACAAAATAACAATAAAATAAATTAGACCATAAGAATGTGAATAAAATTTTTGTAAAATTTAGAAATACCCAAGTACCAAATAGAATTCATTGGAATTGAAATGGATGGAAACACCTACCTCAACAGAGTGCAGATGCGATGAAACATCAAGGGAAGGAAGAATATTCCCCATGGAAAAATATTCACCCCTAGATCCAAATTAAAACAACCCAACACATTAAAAACTATACTATAGGGTTTAAAGAAACAAGAAACCACCATTGAAACACCAATAAAACAAGATAAGTTAAGATAAAGTAAATAAAATGGCCAAAACCCTTGAAACTCACCTTAGATTCGAAGGATAAACATCCATGGTGGAGGAGAATCCAAGAGGAGGAGGTTTTGAGACCCATTGGTGTTCTAAAAAAGACCCATGGTGAGGGGATTGATTTTAGGTAAACATAGGGAAGGGTTGATTAGGGATTTAAATATTTTAAAATTTTGGGCAGCTTGCACGATTTTCTAATTCGTGTGCAAACCGTGTGGATGCCACTGTAAAAATGGACATTACCTCATACAAAGTTCCCATAAAGTTTACCAAACCATGGGAAACCCATTTTTACAACACCTGGACCCCAAACAATGTTTTACAATTACATGGCCATGGGTTCATAGTTTCTTAAACTCAGCACCAGCCAAAATTCCACCTAAAAACTGAAAAAAATAGAAATTAAAATTGGGACTCTACCCGAACCTCAACCAATGGATCCATGATCAAGAAAATAATAAAAATAAATGGATTTATATGGTGGTAATGACACTGTTCATCACATGATTCATAATACAACTATAGTTCAAGGTACTATTCTAGCCCGCTTTAGGGTTATAAAATTATTGATGAAATATAATGAAACTATTTGGTTGACATGACCCAGTTGGCATGAATAAAAGTTTCTCTAGAAAAACATGGTGTTACTTGGTGTAAAGTGTTGAGGAAATAAATTTATATGATTTCAAAATTTGGGATTCCACTCAACAAATCCATGTGTTGGGAGTAAGTGAAATTATCAAGAATAAATCATACCTAAATACTTGTTTAGTAATTTAATTAGGCCTATATCTAAATTATTTGAAATTAAATATGAATATTTTCAACTAGAATATCTATGTAACTCCATATTCTGAATCCAAAAGTGATGACTATTGAAATTTTCTAAATTAGTGTGATACATAATAACATAATTGATTATTTCATAATTGATAATCAAGATAAAGTACAAAATTTATATTTTATTTATGTTTTATAATAGAAAGCCATAGGAACCTACGAATAAGATCAATCCTGGAGAAATATATCAAAATTGGTGAAATCTTTCGGGAGTAGTACAAGAATCTTTGCATTTTGTTATACCAAGAAAACAATTTATATGCATTGGAGTCTCATGTTCTTACTAATAATTATAAATATGTTAGTGGGGAAGAGGAGAATGTATTCTAGGAAAAAAGGATGATGCATTGTATGTCCAATGCATCATTTCATGAAATATAACATGTGAGATTTATAATCATTATGAATAAATTTATTATTTCACTATATTGTCTCATTTCCAAAATATTTATCGACAGAAATAATAAAAATAGAGATATTAAATCTAAAAGGAAATATTTACATGAATGTTTGGGAAATTACTCCCTAAAGAACCTCATTTAGTCATGATGATTGGATAAAATTAACATAGAGATTATGAGATTCAATATGTACAAATAGATATGAATAGACATCATCCTCTGCTCTATTCCCTAATTATTATAGAGATTAATTGTTAATATAAATATAAATAATATAGAGAATTAATGTCGATATCCTTTTCATATTATTAAACAAGGGAATAAAGATATGAATAAAGAAAACTAATTCTTCATATGATGAAAATAATTAAATTCAAGGAAAAAAGAATATGGAAGGTTCTAAGAAAAATTCACCTTTGTAATTCCCTTAAAATAATTGAATTGTCCAAAGAGAGGATAAAGAGTAGGATATTGTATTCTATTTTCAAAATAATGGCTGCTGAAAAAATGAAAATAATGTGGTGTCCCATGATAAAAATATCTTTTTTTACATAATTTATATAAGTGAAACATTATATATATCAAATTACCTCACAATTCGAAGAACCTAATGTTATGTTTCTAGGAATATTACCTAAATAAGCATCTTATTTCACATTATCTGTGAACATTTATCCAGAAATAAAACTAAAATATACCCCCTAATAGATATATTATAGATTTTAATCATCTTAATAACCTAGGGAGTAGAAAACACAAAAAGGGTTGATCATAGATTCTCAGTATGGGAAAACATATCAAGGATACTTGTATCAATTTATGAGAATCTAAGTAAACAAGAATATGATAGAAACATATGATTAAAATAAATATGGAACAATAATATTTGTTTAAAAACATGATAAAATCATAATGAATCTCAAATTATTAAACATAATCCATGGTATAAAAGAGGATAAACATGAGATAGTAAACATGATCTATAAAGAATATCATAATCATATAAAAAAGTAATGTGGAATAAACATAATCATAGAAATAAAAACATACTGGATTAGGAATCACAAGTAGTTTTCCTTTCTATATAAGATATTACAACATATTTCTCAAAGTGGATTGAGCTTCACAACTCATTTTCCATAGTGGATCAGGCATCACTGATCATTTCCTATGGTTATATTATGAGATATAAAGTCTTACCAAATGCATTAAAGTGTTATACTCGACCTACCTATCAAATAATAACTATATATCCACATGATTTCAATATTAAATCATTCTTACATAACATCATTCCAAACCTAATGAAAAAATGGATATATATTCCTTTTTAAATGGTATCGAAAAACATGACTACAAGAGTTAGATATATTGATACCAAAATTCAATAACCCAAAGAAATTATATCATTAGAGAATTAATAGGTTGATTAGTGATACATTACATAAAAGTAAATAGATATGTGTGGGATAAAGGAGATATTTAATTCCAACTCATGAAAGTGACTTTATAAAACATTCATTTACAATGTTGTAAAGATATAAACATAGAAATCTATTTCAAAAGATCAGTTTTTTAATAGTTTACATCAATAATTTTAAAACAATATTTAGAAATATATCCCAATAATGGAGCCTCTAAAAATAAATAAATTTTATCAAGATCAAATGTGTAGTGGAATATAAAACATATAATCAATAAGTGAAAAACCATTTTAATATTTTAAAATAGATGTGTTGAAACTCCCATCATAATTTAAATATTCATCGTTAAAAGATGAAAATATAAAAATTAAGTTCACATGTGAGAATACATAATTAGGTATCTAAATAAGAAGGATAAAATTGGTGGGATTCGAAAAAAGGGACCTGGAGGAAAATCTATTGTTTGAGAGAATGAGAAATATTCTTAACAATGGTGTACTTTTATCATAAATGAATTCATGAAGGAATAATATTTGAATTTATAACATTTTTTTCCCTAGAGAGAGATAATGTAATATCATAAAAAATGAAAAATATAATAATATTGTGAACTAAAAATCTGGAATTTCATGACGTAATGTCACATTTGAAATAAATGATGTTTGAATTAACAAAATATCTCTTAACCTTGGTATCAATTGAATGGAATGAACGTGTGAGATGTAAGATATGATAAATTTTTAAATTTCATAAATTAACAGAATATTATAGTAAAAATAAATCCATGGAATTTAAATATTCCAAAAAAAGAAGACATGTGTGAAAATTCCATATGTGCCAAGGAAATGAAATTGAGAGGAGAAAACCCTTACCATAACTCTTGAATTCCATAAAATTTCTTTAACCTATTATATAATAAATAAAACCATATTAATAACTTTTTTATAAAACCAACTTCACCCTATTACCTTTTATACTCTCTACTTATAGTAATTTATTATAAATTTATTAGTTAGTTATTGTATATTTTCATCATGAGATATTAGTAACTTGATTGTTTCTCGCATTTTTGTAATGTTAATATTTATCATTATTCTTTGATACTAAGTTAGTAATTCCAAAATTATTTAATCCATTGTATTATATTTTTTATAATGATCTAAATATATCAAATTTCATTCCATGTGATTTTTAGTTAGGTTTTATGAAAATGGAATCAGTGATGAGTTTATTTCGTTAATTTTTTATGAAAAAAAGTTAGTACATTAATAATGTGTTAAATATAAATATATAATTTGGAAAATATTAGTCAATATAAAAATAAATTTTTTAATTAAATAAATTATTATAATTATCCAATTATATTGGTGATCAAAAATGAAATATGTCTCTCCATGGAGGTGGTAGTTTGCACATACACATAAATAGTGTTTTTATTTTCACGTAATTGAAGGATGGTAGAGATTGATTCACCTTTTAAGAATATTCATATTTATATAGATATTATATTTATTCATTAAATATCCCTTTTTATACCAGCTATCCAATACATTGTGGAAAAATAAAACATGGTAATCATGCAGGCAGTAGTCTGCTTGTAACACGGACAATGTTCTCATCTTTTCAATGGAAAAGGGTAAGATAATGGTCATTACATAAACATAAAAATATTTTAGTATATTAATAATACTGATGAAATGTTATTAAAATGGGTAAAATATAATTAATAAGAGGTTCTATAATAATAAATTGATGAATGATTTCATATGAGAAAATATTTACGCAAAATAATTTGATTTATTTTTAGAGAACTTATTGATTTTGAATGGATTTCGGAAATCTATAGGGAATATAAACTCAAGAATGTTGGAGAGTGTTTTTTGGAAAAAATTGTGTGTATTATTGGGGATAATTTTATTTTTTTCATTTTTTATTTGAAATGTTGGAGGGAGGCTCCATTTATCAGTGAAGGGAATGGAATTTTTGTAAATAAAATTTCATAATATAAAAAGGAAACCATTATCAATGGGGACTTTGGATCAAAATATTATAATAATTGAGGTAAGGATAAATTAAAAGTGATAAAATCCTAAAAAAATAATTATGAAACATAATTGTAACATTTTTTAGGTCTTCTTCCCTTTTTGTTTAACCCTTTTACAATTTTGGCTTTTACCATGGTAAATAATTTTATCCTAAGTAATGTATTACTATGACTAAAAATAAAATGTGCATCATTACATAATTTGGAGCTTATTATTAAAGATATTATATACATTTTCTTATAAATATTTATTAAAATTAAAAAAATAATTCAAAAATAATAAATTTATAACACATTAAAATAGTTTTAGAGAAAAATGTATCCTAAGTTATAAAATCTAAAATATAGATTTTTAAATGAAACCTAATACACTTTAAATGTAATTTTTACTTATAAAATACATATTTCATCAATAAAAATGTTTCATATATTTTTATTTCATTCCTATATCCTAATCATGTTATAAATATCATGGTATTTAGAAGTGTGATAGTTTGTACTATTCACCTAAAAACCATCATTTTAGAAAAAAATATCCTAATATAATATTAACATGATGAATAAAAAAATAAGGTTAATCATGTCAATTTATAATTATAGAATTTTATAATTTAATTTTAAATGAATATATAAAATATAATTAAAATCTATTTGTATAGGAAAATGACTTATTTTAATATTAATTGTTCTTATTATTATTTCCTATCAATTATTAATTAAATTAATGTTGATATAGTATTCATATAAATAATATATTTTATCATTATTTAACCATAATATATTTATTTTCCTAAAATAAAATAATTATAGCTCATATAAAACCCATAAAATGGTTTTATTTGTTTTCTAGTTAATCTTATTATCTTTTATCAATGCATTAAAAATAAAGTGAACATTTTTAGTTATAGTTTGAAATATGAAATCTATAATATACATGTGATATATAAATAAATTATTTCAATTAAAATTATGTATTTATGCCATCCAAACTTTTATTCAAAAATTCCCTTAAAAACATCAACATTATATCAAAGGGTAATATTGGAAACAGTCAGGATCTCTGGTGGTAGTTCTTATTTCATAGATCCCATTAAGATTTTAGTGATATTGAACTTGTAACATCCCTTACCTAGAATCAATAAAAATGATCCCCTGAGCTTGGATGTCATGGGAGCTCAGGCATGCCCTCTCATATGCTCGAAGTTACCAGCAAGCAGCATAGGTTTAAAAGAATATGTTGGGGAGACTATACCTGCTTATTAGAGTAATACCATAGAAAAATTAATACCAATAGATAATAAAAAAATTTAACCCATAAATAGAAAACATGAAACCCAGAGAAAGATGTAACCAAGTAACACAAACCATAATTATATAATTAATACACTATATGTCAGGAAGTTATAAAAGTGAAATACAAAATTTGAAACATCTAAAAGATTCCCAAGTATAGACCCAAGTCCCAACCCTGTCCTAACATCCCAGGATCCAACTAAAAATCCCATGGATTAACAAAGAATCGGTCCCCTATCATGAACCTATACCTAAAAACAAGTAACATCTGTTTGGGTACACATGTTCCATGGAAGCCAAAGCAGGGTGTGAGTACAACTAAGTAGGCCACCACCAATGGTGTCCATGAAATAACAATTCTATAAAATTGTGTATGCATGGGTAGTGGCATTAAATAACCATAGAAATAAAGAAACATGTTTCAAATTTAAAAAATTACCAATTTAACTAACTTTAATCAAGATATGGGTTTCACTTTTAAAGAATTACTAATCACCCATTTTATTTATCAAATTATTTAGGGTCAACCAACTGAGTAAACTAGATCTGGTCACACTAGTATTATAATCCTTATAATAAGGCATTATATACATTTAATCATGAGGGGGTTTCACTAATTTCAAATTATGAACAAACCTTGGAGCCTCAGTCTGGTAATCAGGACATGTCTATGTGTTTGGTAAGCATATAACCATAGCCCAACATCCCAACAAATTATTACAATACACTTAACATAAAGCCTCATTCCATAGGCAGTATCATCATATAAAAATATTAGTGGAATATATCCTCAGTCCTCTCCCTAACCAGTGCAATAAAAAGGGGGTGGGGTTTAGAGCCTCAGTCTAACATGACCCATGGGTGTAGATCCTCAATTAAAATACCCTAAAACAACCATCATGCCATTTTTACATTATTCTTTAAACATAAAACATTTACGAATACAAACCATAACCATTTTACACATTTATCATTCACAACATAGCTCATTAAACATATACCATTACACCAAACACCCCCTTGTGATACCTCATCAACAATGAACATTTATCATCATTTCATTTCATAACCATGCTAACATGAATAGATAATCTTTAACCTTTATAACTCACTAACCCACATACCAATTCATTTACTATGATCTCAACTGAACTTCAAAACCAAATCATGTATAAACATAATCCAAAATACTCATCTAAAACCATATTTATTCCTCCCTTTTAAACACTGATTTTCTCATTGAAATTCTAATACAAGCCCCAAGGCTTTCATTACTACATCAAAACATTAAAAATAATTATAAGGAATTTTAGAAAGAAGGGTTCCGCACACCCATTTGAAATCATCATTTGATGTATCATAAGAAAACCATTTTCTAAATCACCTTACGACAAAAACATCCATTTTAAAGAAATTCCCGCAATAAAAAGTAATATTTTTTTTAAACTCGTAACTAGATAAATACAAAAAAACATTATTTAATGCCCTTAAAAGGTCCCTTATGTATTTTAAAAATAATTACATAATCAATTAAAGGTACCCTTGTAACCACACCCACATACCCCATTTCAATTTACGACCCATTCACTCTCATATTTTCCATATCTCAATGTTTACAAATTCCCTTCACCTTTTTCATGAGTTCGACCTACCCCTCGGATAGCCCTAGGGTTAGTCTCGCATCATTAGTGAACCGAATGAGATTTTTGAAGTGTTTCTCATATTAATATAAGGCCCAAATCACATTTCCCAATCAAAAACATTAAAATGTTTTAAAAAAATACATTTCTATAACTACATACACATACAAAACATCAATAAAATGTTAAAGAGCTTTGATACCACCTATTAATTTTTCAAGGACAACTGCATGATTTAATTTAGCCTTATATTTAGAAACAAGACACCCTTAAATCACCAAACTAGAATCTCTTGGAAAAGTGGGGGTTTGGGGGATTCAAAAGAATATGAACTATTCCAAAATCCATAATTCATAAAATATATCAAGGATGAAGGTAATAATCGATTGAATATTTAATTTACACACAAAAACTTTCTAAATTGCTATGAAATTAAGGATAGTTGCTGTGGAGGAGGAGGGGGATGCGGTTTCATCACCAAATATAAAGGTTTCAAATTGTGTAACAAAACTGTTGAAGAAACATTTAATCCTAAGGAGTAAAATGATAATTTCCCTCTTCTTAAGGGCCACACAGTTCGGACACATAGTTAGCTATACTCTGTGCCAATATTGTTGCTCCATCTTTCCAAGAGGGGCTAAGATGCTTAGTTTCCTGGAATCACCCACGTCATTTGGAATACCATGAGGTAACCATGTGCCAGCCAATTCCCGAAAGAGTCCCCAAGCTACATGATTTTCTGGTCTTGGAGCATGGTTTATACTAACCATGTGTTTCACACTGATTGGCCTAATTTCTCCTCCATTCATTTCCCTCATCCTTGGAACACCCCCAAAAAATTTCATATACAAGAAAACCACTTAATTAGACATAACCAATGTATTTTAACCAAAATTGAAAATAAGGAAGCACCTTTAAAAAATTTTAAGACCATACAGCCCCTTACCTTAAAATGGCTAATCCTCAAGCCACACCTCCAAGCATTACAAAGACATCAAGACCAAAATCATAAACCATAGCCCAATAATCAACCTTCACCTCCTGGTTTTCATACTGAACTCAAAAATGTCACAACAATGCCCAATCCAAGGAAATGGTTCTACCTAAAAAACATTTTCCCCTACCATGATCAATAATCACAATGAGATGCTCCGAGAGTATGAATATAACTCAAAGTCATCGTTACCAACATCAAACATGAGATAACATTTTGGGTAATAACACTAAACCACTGCACAAAAAGATACCAAAAAGGAACTACACTACCCTAGGAGAGAAAACTAGTAAAACCTCAGTTTGCTCCTCTCTAAAAATTGTGGGCCAAATCAATTGATGCTATCATACCACCTTCAGTCATGGTTTTAATGGTGACCCAAACCTGATTTCATTTGAAAGAACTTCTAGATCCAAAGCATGTATTCCAGCCTACTCTGATCTTCAACTCAAGGCCTAACTGTAACACCCCAGGTAAATAAAGAATATGACATTTTCATATTTATCCATATTTGTGAATAAAATATTAATATAACTTTAGAGGGAACGCTATGCTCTATGGCGTACCCAAAACGCGACAACGAGTTTCTTCGAAATCTTACGTTGCACTCTAATAATAAAATAATATTAATTTAAATGGTAGTTAAAGCCTAGCCATTGTAATGGAGATAAATAACGGAACTAACTATAAAATGATTATATATTTTTGTCAAATATTTTTACTTTCATCAAATAAATGTTAGAGGCGTAAAATGAAAATGAATCCGATTTTAAGCATAAATTTTCTAATATTCCTTAAAGGGTCGATTAACGGCCTTTTTATGGAGAACCCTTTTTAAATATACTTTTGATAATTTTATATGTTTTATTTGACAAAATAAAATCCTTCTTTAGAATCTGTACATCAAAATTTACTTTGTGTAAATTTTTGTTTTTTTCCGATAAAGATCATTTTTAGTGAAATTTTTTCATTTTAATTCAAAACCTCCTTTTAATTTGATTTATTTATATAGACAGATTATATTTTTAATTTAGATTAAAGATTATTTTGAATATATTTTTACCATTTAATCCAATGGTGTTCATTGGAATTAATTTCACTTTGAAATTGGACTTAAACTAGTGTTAATCTTTTAATATATATTGTTTCTTAAAAACACGCTATTTGTTTTGACAGCGGGAATTAATTATTAAATTAATTAATTCAACTTATATGTTTTTAATTTTGTAAAATAGACATCATTTTTGAATTCGGAATATCAAATATAGCTTAGGGTGAATTTTTGGTATTTCTCTGAAAAACTTCAATTTTTGATGAATAGTGAAACCACTAAGTGGTAGTTAAAGAAACTGATTTTTCATTTAAATGAAACTTTACCACTTCTTTGATTTGATTGTAAAAAATACAACATACATGGTTTTCATTAGTACGTAAAATGTGGTTCAATGTGATTAAATTTTTTTTTGGTGAATAGTAACTTTTAAGTTTTATTAATCGCGATTAAAGGTAATTAGTGTAATTTAAGGTAAAGATAATGTTATAATAATATTAAATGACCTTGAAACATGTCCTACCCTTATTGGATGAGTCATGGACGACCAATACAATCCATGGGTCAACTTGGGGAACCCATGGAGCCACTTTGGTTGGAAAATGACATTAATAACTTTTTATTTAATGTTAAAATAAAAATGTCACAAACATGTATTGTTTTACTAAAACAATTGTAACATGGGGTTATACAAGTCATTGTTTTGACTATAAATATTAATTAGAAATCTAAAACAATTTTCTACATCATGATATTTGTTTTTTAATTTTTAGAAATTGAATAAATTAATTTATATATGACACCGTGATGATGTAGTGATTACCTCATAAATGAACGATTTAAATAAAATGAGAAGATAGGGTAAAATCTAAGTCTTAAACTTGTCACAAACCTATTGTATGGGTGGATTTAGAAACCTTATCACCTTATTCTAGAAATATATTCTTTATGGACTTTTAAAATCACAAATGAGTTTTATAATAAAGTAATATTTTATAACGTTCCAAGAGTGCCCCTCCTCTTCTCTTATAAAAGGCCCCCACCTCTACCACCTTAACCACACCTCCCAAACATTTGGCTCAGACAAAACATGCACATTTAATCTCTCCACATCCCTATATTCATCATTGAAGACTCACCTTTGTCAGAATGCTCTTCAAGAAACCCTTTTGGTTCAAACCAAGAAGAGTAAACCGATTTAAAGGTAATGTCTTCACTTGTGTTATTTTGTTTTATTTTGCTTCTCCAAACCCCTAAACTCTTTTTATTCATTTATTTTGTAACAAAACTAGTATCTTAAATATACTAGGATATTTTTATGTGATTTATTAGAGCTACACTTACCCAAACCTCCATCTAATGGTTAAAGAACATACTGTTTCTGTGGATGGTGAATTACTGCCTCACGAAACGATGATTGTTCAATCTTCTCTTAACACCTTTCATGGTGGAGATTATGATGTCACTATATTTTATATATGATATATATGGTATTTATGTTTTCAATATGATTCTGTATTTTATATTTAAAACATACCTTTATGCTTTACATGTTGTTCAAATGCGATAATTTCATACAAGGAAATGTGGACTACCGCCCCCTCAGGTGATGTGACTCGTTCATGCAATACATGGAATGTATAAAGAATTAAATTAATGATCATATGTGACCTATGAAACATATATATCATAATAGAATTATAATATATATATATATATCTCAATTATTTTTAATTCCATTAATATGACAAAGAAATGAAAGTAGCGTTCATGCGTATGTACGGCCTACCGTCTCCATGAACGGTGCATTTCATTTCTTTTTATCTCCAAATATTATGGAATAGTATAAAATGAATATTTACTAGATATATATGATATTTAAATCATTAATACTATTCTGGAGATGATTTACTTATATCTACATGGACAATAATTTTCAAACAAGTTCATTTTTGACTCATGTACCAAACATCAACAAAAACGTCTGATATGAACTCATATTATTAACCAATTATTATAAAATTATAATATGTGATATAAACTGAATAATAATCTTTAAAGGAGTACCTTAATCAATTATAAATTTACCAATGTTTATTATTCAGGAATTTAATGAAACAAACAAGGCAAGTCGGAACCTCTCTCTTTCTTTTAAAGTACTCTCTTTTATGTAACTTATTTTAATCTCCTATTTCTTCTGTTGGGGGATGTTGTTCTATATTCCCCTTGCTGGAAATTTTATTTTAATATGATTAGAGACCCTATTTTATCTCATCAATCCATTTTTTAAGTTTTATGTGGCGCCGTTAGGCTGCCGAATTTTTATAAGGGGATTTTCATCTCACTTTTTATTCCCGTGAGATTCATGCTACATTTGCCACTATTTCCTTTTGTGTGGTGTATTTACTGCCCAATATTTTAAAATTTGTATTATTTACTCTCATTTATGGGTATTTACATCTTAATTTTATTACCCTTATTTCATGGTGTGTACGTTTCGAAAGTTTCCCAAATCGTTATGGGAACCTTTCACACTACTCTTTTTAAAAGTCTTGTTTTGTTATGTCTTTTAATTTACATATTTTTATGTTGGGATATGTTATTATATATCCTTATTGATGTAAATTTAATTTCCAAGTGATGAGATACCATTTTCTCTCTCATCAACTAATTTTATGAATTTTAAAGTGACGTCGTTAGGCTGTCGAATTTTACCAAGGGAAATTCTTAACCCAATTTCGATTTCTTTGGGTTTAACTTGTAGTTATTGAATATGTCATAATTTGAATATGTGTGAATGAAAATTTATGTTTTTAAACTTAATATCCACTTATATTGGGCGTATTTATATTTTTCACACATAATTATGAGATTGATTTATCCTTAATTTAAGGATACCTTCTTTATAAGGGATTTCATCTCATTTTACATTTCTATTAAGACTTCATTGTTGTTATGCACCAATTCACTCTTATATGATGTATATACTATACTTTGGAATATTATATCATGAATCCCTTTATTCTCATGATATTATAAAGTTTTGATTAAATGTTATTCCTCAATTATTGTATTCAAGTGTCTCTCATTTTGTTAAAAACCCTTTAACTAAAATATCGTTTTAAATGTTTTAATGATTTATTATTATAAATATTTATCATTAATATCTATGTTTTCAAAATGTTTTTAAGGATTTATTTATATGGATATTAATGGTTTAAAATGTTAAAAGCTTCAAAGTGGTATGGGACACATTGATTCAAAAATCTCTTTATTAAATGTTTTAAATGGTTTTGAAAATGGTTTTTTGAATGGATTCATTATTTCAATATCATAAAATTTTATATTGTTATTGAAAAGTGGGAATGTTACTTTCCTTTATTCTTAAGTTATGTGCCATGATTATGTTATGTTTATTGGGCATTGTTTATGAAGATAGGTGTTTTCGTGATAAACTTAGGGAGGGTGAGCCCGATATAGCTCTCCAATGCATTGGGTAATGCGAAGGAGTTAAACGTTAAGGTTTCTACGAAGAGATTTAGGGAATATACTGTGATGGGTTTTCCAAATGTAACATGAGGGTTACTCCCTTCGTAAGAATGTTATGAATACCTCAAGTTACCATTATGTCTTATGATTTCTATGAGTTATTTGTAAATCTTATGATTTCATGAGGTATGTTAAATTGCTTAGGTTTTATGAGTAAAGTATGATTTCATTGATTCTTATGTATACATGGACTAATGTTTTTTTTTGAGTATTGTTATAACCCTTACTGAGCTTTTTATTCTCATCCCAAGTTTTTTTGAAATGTTTTCCATAGGATGTAAAGATGAATATGTTCAAGGATGGGATCAAAAAAATGGCAGGCTGTCTAAAACAAGGAACTAAACATGACTCTTGTGTTCAAGAGTTTTTATTTTGTGAAAAAAATGGAAGCTGAATAGATGTGTCTACTTTGTAATCTTTGAGATGTAATAGTTATGTCCTAATTCTCTAAAACTCTAAACCTGAAAAGATCATCAATGTGAATTATTCATTTAATTCAATAATAAGTAATGTTTAAGTCTGGGTCCTTATATTTGGTATCAGAGGTCGGTTTAGATAACTTTAGAGGTTAGGGTATTCTTTATGCATAAGTGACATTAAAATAATGGCTAGGATTTCAGAAAGAGTCATAGTTTTTAGATAAAGTGAATGAGTAGGTATATCTTAGTGTTTATATACCTCATTAGTACATGATGATTTTGTTGATATAATCACACTGACATTTTTGGTTTTAGTAAATGGATGGATCTAGCAGGCACCAAAGTGACAATGGGTTTGAAGGAAACTGTGGTGGTTCTCTGATTAAGAGACAGGATGAAATGGGGGATTCAATGAGAAATCTCTTGGTTATTCTAAACCAACTATCATGAGTCATGGTAAACCACTTGAACCTTGGTGAGTTCTCTAATGCATCATGTACGAGAGGACCAACTCTATGTGAATGTTTAGGTAATAATTATAAAGGTAACCATTAGGGTTTATATGATCATTACTTTTGAGGTAATTATGGGTTACTATATGTTATGATGGAATATGAACGACATGAGATAAACATGATGTTAAATTATGTTATGGTTAATTTTGAAGATTTTATCACTTTTTGGGGAATGTTATAAAAATTATGTAGTTTTGGAAAAAGGACAACACATAGACTGTGTGACAACCTGTCGCGTCTGACGAAGCTACGAGAATCGAACCCCCAACTAAAGTGCGACTGGTATTTATCGCCTACCACTGGACTACGTGAAGTCCCTGGATAGTTTGAATAATTCTTTTTGTTAGATGATCTTATAAATCCAAAATAAGTTTATTTTGGGTTATCTATGGAAATTATTAACCTATCAGGGAGGATATGTGATTAGGTTAATTAATTTTCAGTATGAGACTTTAAGAGTAACTGATGTTATTTGGAGATAAATGTTAAGGTTTATCTTGGAAGACTATGTGATTAAATCTTTCAGAGATTTGTGTTTCAGTCTTAGTTTTGATTACTTTGAATAATTTTATGGATAAATGTTTATTGAATGGTCTTTGTTGAACTTTGGGTATTGTTTGACAAATTTTGGAGATTAAGAATAGATTTTTTTATAAAGGATTATCCTCTTTGGGTATTATCTAATCTCATACTAACCTTTTTGGTTTTAGTTTTGGTTAAGGTCTAAAGACATGGAAAGTATATAGTTCTCTTTTGTAGATTAGGTGATTCTCTATAAGTTGATTATAGCTCTCTTAGTGTGAACAAGTCATCCTAAATACTCATCTTTTGGAGAAAATATGAGTTCGTGTAAGAAATATAGTAAAAGATGAAAGTCAACATGACAAGTAGGTATGTTTCCTTATGTATTAGTTAAGCTCATAAAAAAAATTCCTCAATGAAAAGTAACTTAAAATCAAAAATTTTGTTTGTTAACTTTTCCTACTGGGGAATCAAATACCATTTTACCCATCACCAGTTTGTGATTTTCTAGTGGTTAACTTTCTCCTAAACATGTTTTATATCACTCTCCCTCAGAACATGACCCTTTTTTTTCTTCCATATCCATGTTTTCCTACATGGAATCCTAGTATGGGTTAACTCGGGTGACCTTTGTACTTCCCTTTCTTTCTTTAAATGTGACAGTTTAATTTACTCCTTTTCCGATGTGGGGCATTCAATGAATTTTCCAATCCTAATTTTTTTAAAATTGCGAGGACGCAATTCCCAACAGGGGGGAAGGATGTAACACCCCAGGTAAATAAAGAATATGAAATTTTCATATTTATCAATATTTTTAAATAAAATATTAATATTACTTTAAAGGGAACGCTATGCTCGATGGCGTACCCAAAATACGACAACGAGTTTCTTTAAAATCTTACGTTGCACACTAATAATGAAATAATATTATTTTAAATGGTAGTTAACGCCTAGCCATGGTAATGGAGGGAAATAATGGAACTAACTACAAAATTATTATATATTTTTGTAAAATATTTTTAATTTTATCCAATAAATGTTAGAGGCGTAAAATGCAAATGAATCCAATTTTAAGCATAAATCTTCTAATATTATTTAAAGGGTTGATTAACCGCATTTTTATGGAGAACCCCTTTTAAATATACTTTTGACAATTTTATATGTTGTATTTGAAAAAATAAAATCTTTCTTTATAATCTGGACATCAAAATTTACTTTGTGTAAATTTTTGTTATT
Source organism: Viscum album (assembly GCA_963277665.1). Taxonomy (NCBI): domain Eukaryota; kingdom Viridiplantae; phylum Streptophyta; class Magnoliopsida; order Santalales; family Viscaceae; genus Viscum; species Viscum album. The sequence continues at coordinate 1,502,084,500 of OY728123.1, forward strand.
TTTCCGATAATGATCATTTTTAGTGAAAATGTTGCATTTTAATTAAAAACCTCCTTTTAATATAATTTATTTATATGGATAGATTATATTTTTAATTGAAATTAAAGTGTATTTATAATGTATTTTTACCATTTAATCCAATGGTGGTCATTGGAATTAATTTCACTTTGAAATTGGACTTCAACTAGTGTTAATCTTTTAATAGATATTGTTTCTTAAAAACACGCTATTTGTTTTGACAGCCGGAATTAATTATTAAATTAATTAATTCAACTTATATGTTTTTGATTTTTTAAAATAGACATAATTTTTGAATTCGGAATATCAAATATATCTTAGGGTGAATTTTTGGTATTTTTCTGAAAATCTTCAATTTTTGATGAATAGTGAAACCACTAAGTGGTAGTTAAAGAAACTGATTTTTCGTTTAAATGAAACTTTACCACATCTGTGATTTGATTTTCAAAAATCCGATATACATGGTTGTCATTAGGAATTAAAATGTGGTTCAATGAGAATAAAATAATTTTTTTGGTGAATAGTAACTTTTAAGTTTTACTAATCGTGATTAAAGGTAATTCGTGTAATTTAAGGTAAAGATAATGTTATAATAATATGAAATGACCTTGACACGTGTCCTACACTTATTGGATGATTCATGGCCGACCAAGAAAATCCATGGGTCAACTTGGGGACCCCATGGAGCCACTTTGGTTGGAAAATGACATTAATAACTTTTTATTTAAGGTTAAAATTAAAATGTCACAAACATGTATTGTTTTACTAAAACAATTTTTACATGGGGTTATACAAGTCATATTTTTGACTATAAATATTAATTATAGAGCTGAAAATATTTCCTACATCATGATAGTTTTTTTATAATTTTTAGAGATTAAATAAATTAATTTATTTTTGACACCGTGATGATGCAGTGATTACCACATAACTGAACTATTTAAATAAAAGGAGAATATAGGGTAAAATCTAAGTCTTACACTTGTAAAAAACCTATTGTATGGGTGTATTTTGAAACATTATCACCTTAGCCTAGAAATATATACTTTTGGGACCTTTAAAATCCGAAAATAATTTTATAATAAAGTAATATTTTATAACTTTACAAGAGTGCCCCTCATCTTCTCTTATAAAAGGCCCCCCACCTCTACCACCTTACCTACACCTCCCAAGCCTTTGTCTCAGCCAAACCCTACCAATTTCATCTCCCCACATCCCTATCTTCATCATTAAAGCCTCAAAATTGGCAGAATGCTCTTCACGAAACCCTTTTGGTTCAAACCAATAGGAGTAACCCGATTTAAAGGTATTATCCTCACTTGTGTTCTTTTGTTTTATTTTGCTTCTCCAAACCCATAAAATATTTTTATTTCTTTATTTTGTAAAAACACCAGTATCTTCAATATACTATGATATTTTTATGTGAAGTATTAGAGCTACACTTACACAAACCTCCGTCTAATAGTTAAAGCACATACTGTTTTTGTGGATGGAGAATTACTGCCTCACGAAACGATGATTGTTCAATATTATCTTAACACCTTTCATGGTGGCCATTATGATGTCACTGTATTTTATATATTATATATATGTTATTTATGTTTTGAATATGATTCTGTATTTTATATTTAAAACAGACCTTTATGCTTTGCATGTTGTGCAAATGCGATAATTTCATACGAGGAAGTGTGGACTACCGCCCCCTCAAGAGATGTGACTTGTTCATGAAATACATGGAATTTATAAAGAATGAAATTAATTAACTTATGTGACCTATAAAACATATATATTATACTTTAATTATAATATATATATATATATATATATCTCAATTATTTTTAATTCCCTTAATATAACAAAGAAATAAAAGTTGCGTTCATGCGTACGTACAGCCTACTGTCTCCATGAATGGTGCATTTTATTTCTTTTTATCTCCAAATGTTATGGAATAGTATAAAATTAATATGTAATGGATATATATGATATTTAAATCATTAATACTATTCGGGAGATGATTTACTTATAACTACATGGACAATAATTTTCAAACAAGTTCATTTTTGAATCATGTACCAAACATCGACAAAAACGTCTTATATGAACTCATATTATTAACCAATTATTATAACATTATAATATGTGATATGAACTGAAGAATAATATTTAAAGGATGACCTTAAGCAATTATAAATTGAACAAAGTTTATTATTCAGGAATATAATGAAACGAACAAGACAAGTCGGACTTGAGGTAAGGGATCCAACCTCTCTCTTTTTTTTAAAGTACTCTCTTTTATGTAACTTATTTTAAGCTCCTCTTTCATATGTTGGGGGATGTTATTATATATTCCTATTTCTCTAAATTTAATTTTAATATGATGAGATACCCTATTTTATCTCATCAATCCATTTTTGGATGTTTTATGTGGCGCCGTTAGGCTGCCGAATTTTCATAAGGGGATTTTCATCTCACTTTTTATTCCCATGAGATTCAGGATACATTTTCCACTATTTCCTTTTGTGTGGTGTATGTACTTCCCAATATTTTACTATTTGTATAATATAATCTCATTTATTGGTATTTACATCTTCATTGTATTACCCTTATTTCATGGGGTGTACGTTTCGAAAGTTGCCCAAATCGGTATGGGAACCTTTCACACTCCTCTTTTTAAAAGACTTATTTTGTTATGTATTTTAATTTACATATTTTTATGTTGGGATATGTTATTATATATCCTTATTGATGTAAATTTTATGTCCAAGTGATGAGATACCAGTTTCTCTCTCATAAACTTATTTTATGAATTTTAAAGTGATGCTGTTAGGCTGTCGAATTTTACCAAGGGAACTTCTTAACCCAATTTCAATTTCTTTGGGTTCAACTTGTAGTTATTGAATATGTCATAATTTGAATATTTGTGAATGAGAATTGATGGTTTTACACTTAATATCCACTTATATTGGGTGTATTTATATTTTTCACACATAATTATGAGATTGATTTATCCTTAATTTAAGGATACATTCTTTATAAGGGATTTCATCTCATTTTACATTTCTATTGAGACTTCATTGTTGTTATGAACCAATTCACTCTTATATGGTGTATATACTGTCCTTTGGAATATTATATCATGAATCCCTCTATTATCATTATTTTATAATGTTCTAATTAAATGTTATTCTTCAATTATTTTATTCAAGTGTCTCTCATTTTGTTAAAAACCCTTTAACTAAAATATCATTTTAAATGTTTTAATGATTTATTATTATAAATATTTCTCATTAATATCCATGTTTTAAAAATGGTTTTACAGATTTATTTATATGGATATTAATGGTTTAAAATGTTAAAAGCTTCAAAGTGGTATGGGACACTTTGATTCAAAAATCTCTTTATTAAATGTTTTAAATGGTTTTGAAAATGGGTTTTAGAATGGATTCATTATTTCAATATCTTAAAATGTTATATTGTTATTGAAATGTGGTAATGTTATCTTTACTTTATGGTTAAGTTATATGCTATGATTATTTTATGGTTCTTGGGAATTTTTTATGAATATGGATGGTTCCGTGATAAACTAATGGAGGGTGAGCCCAATATAGCTCTCCAATGCATTGGAGAATGCGACAGAGTTAAAGGTTAAGGTTTATCCGAAGATATTTAGGGAATATACTGTGATGGGTATTCCAAACGAAACCATGAGGGTTACTACCTATGTAGGAATGTTATGAATGCCTCAAGTTACATTTATGTATTATGATTTCGATGAGTTATTCATAAATCTTATGATTTCATGAGGTTTGTTAAATTTCGTAGGTTTTATGAGTAAAGTATGATTTCATTGATTATTATGTATACATGGACTAATGTTTTCTTTCCGTATTGTTATAACCCTTACTGAGATTTTTATGCTCATCCCAATTTTTTTTGAAATGTTTTCCACAGGACTTAAATATGATTAGGGTCAAGGATGGGATCAAAGAAATGTCGGGCTATCTAAAACAAGAAACTAGACATGACTCTTGTGTTCAAGAGTTTTTATTTTGTGAAAAAAATGGAAGTTGAGTAGATATGTATACTTTGTAATCTTTGAGATCTAATAGTTATGTCCTGATTTTCTAAAACTCTAAACCTGAAAAGTTCCTCAATGTTAATTATTCATTTAATTAAATAATAAGTAATTTTTAATGTCAGGTCCTTATACTAAAAACCACACACCATTTCAGAACACTCAAAGTACAACCAAAGCATAACCTTCATCTCAAGGTACTCAACCAGTCAAATACCAAGCCAAATCCTTTCACAGAATTTAAAACACCAAGATGGATCTTACCTAAGAACATCCAAATATAAACACATGTCATTAAACTAACCAGACATTTACCCACTATGGTGCTCCACACTATGTGCTCTTAGTTCATAAGGACAACCTTCCGGTGGTTGGAACCCCCGCTATTGAAAGGACTATCATAACCTCAACCCCAATTTCTAAAATTACACAATATGTTTCCAAACTAATTATTCCCAACATTAAAAATAATTCCTTTTACCATTAATATGAAATATTTTTGTTAAAACCACTTTGAAAGTATGATAATTTTCCACCCGTACAAGAACTAAAATAACTCGACCTTTCTTAATATCACATCTAACTTAAACTGAACTTATCACAAAAATTATTAAACAAGGGTGGTTTTATATTCACCATATCCATTAAATTTTACAATATAGTGTCAAACCTTCCCTGACTATATTTTTCCAAAAAAAACCCATCTTCTACAGTTCACATGCTGCCCCTTTTTTGCCTACCATGGGTGCCTTCTTACATAATTCATAGCAGCATCATCTGATGCTGCCACCAGTTTCATTTCTTCCTTCCAGGGAAACTCCAACATCAAAGTGTCTACTACCCTTCCAATACATCATTTTTATTCACTACACCAACCATTGTTCTAACACATACATCTATAATTTCTCCCAGAATCACCCTTAGACTAAATACAGCACTGGGCTCAGTCAACCGCCACACCCTAGGACCACATGGACTTCCTTGAGAAACCAAACATGTCCCTCAGAAGTTTCACATTTTCACCTTATGCCATTGAATCCACTAAAAATTCTACTTCACATATCCATGACTTAAATACCATGCACCAACATAGGAGTATCTTTCTAACCTCATTCCTCAAAAAATTTCAAACATCATAGATCATGCTTATCTCACAAGTTGAACCAAAAAACATGGACATAACCATAAATATTACAATAAAACAATAAAATAAACACAACCCAATAGTCTTTCCCAACTTTTGAAAATGTCACCCAAGCATTATTTGACATCTGATCCATCCAGAGGACATCTCCAATAATCGGTTGATGGTGTACATCCCATAATCCAGCTCCTCACAAATCACTCCATGAGCATAAAATCCAACAGACCCCCATTCACATCTAAATAACTTATAGGTAGAAGGGCGTAAAGCTATATATCTCTCAGTGTATCAGGGGTGATGTCATGCTATTGGATATGGTCATCACTAGATAAAAGTATGCTATGAATTCCTCAAAAAACATGACCACAAACTATCCATCACTATCATCACCTACCACTATGGGAACAACATAACCATCTGAATTGTATCGTTCTTCCCTTCCTACCAACATCTTATCAACACCCACTAACAATATCCCAAATAGGATTTCCATCAAAACTCACTACCACTTCATGGACCTCTTCCCAGATGTCATGATCCATCATCCCATTTGGAACCAATTAATTTCCCCACATGAGTTCTTTTGAAAAAACCCTAGTGATTTACACACAAAAACAATGACCATCACATTGATCCAGATCCCAATTATCTCATGCATAACTAGTGCCTCCCACTATGATCATATAGAAGAACGAAGAGTAATATCCCAATAGACTTATTCACATATCTGTAATGGTATCATGCTTTCCCAACATACTCCCTCATCTAGGCCTCACCATAGTCCTCAAGGTCTCATAACTTCCTGAAACCATGAACTAAAACGAGATCGATATCACATGAGTCTTGAATTACTAGAGTTGGGCCTAAATTCTTACTCACTCATATGATCATGCCTCATTGTCTGTCGGCCTTATCAGACACAAGGCTTCCTCAAAGTCTAACCCAATGACCATACCATTCATCCAACCCAGCCAAACTATGTGACCATCCCTCACCCTAGTTGTCACTTTCATAAAATAATAATTCTTCCAAGATTTGGTCAAACAATATATTTTTCTTGATGTAAATATACTCTCCTACATATTAAAACATCAAAGCCATTGGGCAAGGCTCCCTAAAACCTTGCTACTTCCCAAGGATAACCTTAAAAGTAAACACAATAACTCAAATACATCCATGAGGATGGAGCCAAGGAATAACCATAATCCTTTAACACACTTGATGGAATTTACCATGATTTAATTCACCCTCTTAAGAAACCCATCATGCTTCACATTCTAAGTCACCTACAATACAGACCAAGCCTCCCTCAAGGATACCCTTTATTTTCCAAGACATTCAACTCATTAACACAGATCGAGTTTTCACACCCAACAATCACTTTTCCACTTATCCTCTTAGGCCAAACCCACACAAGGAAACAGTCTCCCTTTTCAACTACCAAAGTCAAAAACATCCTCTTGTGATATATGCCCCGAAAAGAACAAGAACCCCAACTAACCCCTCTCTTGGGTAACTAAAAAAGTCAAATGATATCAACTCTACAAACTAGATTCACTCCTAACAGTGTTCATTGGATATAACTCTAATCCATACACATAAAAACTCAACAAACCCAATTCTACTGAGTGGAAAACCTACCCTCATTCAAAAACAACTACATCTAATGCTATAAGAAACTATTTACTCTAGGTTTCTCACCAAAGATACTCACACACATACATCATAACTATGAATCAAATACCCCCTCTAGGGTCCAAAACCCAAATTGTATTATCTCAAACCAGAAGTATTACAACACCTGAATTAATATATGTCACTTTAAAACATCAAGGTCAAAACATATCCAAGGGCATATCAAGCATCATCACATTAACTATAACATCCAAACCCATCAAGGCCTCACATCCCATATCCCAATGTATCAACAAAATGGAACTCTCACTGCCCAAAAAAACCCATACAATGGGTCAACAAACAACACGGGGGTTACCCACCACCGATATCCCTAAAAGTCCCATCATTTTACCCTTTCACTTATAAATTAAACTTTATTATTTAAACTCATGGTGTCACATTTCTAAATTGTATATTTTTTGAACCCAAGTATTTTCACTTCCAGGAACCTTTGCATTAACCCACCATTTCAAAAAGCAATGATTTCTTAAAATTTACCTTTTAAAAATTTTATTTTTCAAATATTTCGAGGAAAAATTAATAAAAAAAATCCAAACGTAGAAAAGTACACTGCTATCCTATGAATTCCAAGGGACTATCAATCACCAAAAATAAACAGATAACCTATCAATTCTATGGTACTAGTATAATATATGAACTCACAATACATCTATTTCCATACTGTGCCAATATATGAAACCTCATAAATCACTAATATCACATCCAAGTGCACCAATCAAGGTTTAAATAAGAATCATCCTTAAAAGAAAAAAACTAAACACCAATTCTGACTCCTAGAACATATATTTCCCTTGTACATGGGGTTGTAGGCACCCAACCATAAGCTCATTACTAGGACCTGACAAGATCCTTGTCTCTAATCTTCCATTCCACTAATAGTAAGGATAATTATTCCTCTATGATGCAACTTTGTAACATCCCTCTCATGGTATCCACAAAACCAGTTTCTCGAGATGGGTCATCAAAAAACTCATGTGAACCTCCCTATACGTGAGAGGCTACTGACTAGTAGTGTAGGTCCAGAGGAATATGTTGGGGAGACTATACCTACATATCAGGGTAATACCATTGTAGAATTAATATCAACATATAAGGAACCAATTTAAACCATAAACAGATAACATGGAAGTAAGTCTAATAAGTATCCAAGAAACGCAAACCACAACTATATGATGAATACACTACATAACAGGAATCCTCACAAGTGAAACCTAAAAAATAAAACTTACAAAAGTCCCCCAATCTTAGACATGAGACCTATCCCAGTCTTGAAATCTCATGCTCCAACTAAACTACCCATGCATGAACCAAAAATCTGGTAAAAGTCCTGACACTATACCTAAAAAATGTAACATATTCTCAGTTACTCAAGTGACATGGAGACCCAAGGAGGCTGTGACTACAACTCAGCAGGCCACCACAAAAGATGTCTAAGAAATAACAAATTTATAAAATAGTGTCTATAGGGGAAAAATGAAATTAATAAACCTAGAAAAAAATAAACATGTTTCACATTTAAATAATTACCCATTTAACCAACTTTTATCGATAAATTGGTTTCACTTTTAGACAATTATTAATAACAAATTTTATCCATCTTGTTCTTTAGGGTCAACCAACCGAGTAAACTAGATCTAGACACACTAGGATCTTATTCCATAACTATGGGTTTTCATACATTTAATCATGAGGGGAATTTTCTAATCACAATTTACCAACAAACCTCGGAGCCTCGATCCAGTAAATGGGAAATGTACATGTTTTTGGGAAGCATAGAATCTCATTTTGACATCCCAACCAATCATTTCATAACACATTCCATGGAGCCTCATTCAACATAAGTCTCATCATATGGAAATGTTAAGGGAATACGCCCCAGTCCTCTCCTTAACATGTGCATTAAAAAGGGGGTGGGGTCTAGAGCCTCAGTTTAAAACATACCATGGGAATAGATCCTCATTTCTAATACCCCACGACTACCATCAGTCCATGTCCACATGCATATTTAACAACAAAAAATTTACTAACACAAACCATAACCATTGAATAGATTTACCATTCCCAACATAGCTCATTACACATATTCCATTATTCCAAAATCCCCCCTTATTTTATGTTATCAATTAATCATATTAATCATTAGTTCATTTCATGACCACAATAACTTGCCAACATAATCAATATGTGTTTCAAATCACTAAACCACATAACATTTCATTTACTATATTCTCAATAGACCTTTAAAACCAAATCAAGTATAAACACATTAAAAAAATACTCAATTGAAACCATATTAATTACACCCATTTAAACACATCTTTTATCATTGAAAAATTAATACAAGCCCCAAGTCTTCCATTACTATATTCAGACCATAGAAACAATTGTAAATAAAAATAGAAATAATGGGTCCACACCCACATTTCAATTCATCATTTTATGCCTCTTAAAAAACCATTTTCTAAATCACCTTGAGTCTAACACCTCTTTTATAAATCAATTTCCACTTTCAAAGATCATATTTGGCATTTAAACCCATAACTGAATCATAAATAAAAACTCATTATTAAAACCATTTCAAAGTCCCCTTAAGAATTTCACCTAATCCAACATAATAAATTCAATGTACCCCATTCACCAAAACCACATACCCCATTATAATTTATTACCCATTATATCTAATATTTTTCCTATTCAATGTTTACCAATTGATTTCACCATTTTCAAGAGTTTATCAAACCCCATGGGTAGCCTTTGGTTTACTATCACATCATAAATGAACCCAACGGGGTTCGTAAAGGATTCTGCACTACAATATAATGCCCAAATAACAATCCTCAATAAAAAACATTAAAACGAGGGAAGGAAATACATTAGTATAACTACATACACAAATAAAAAATCAAGTCTATGAGGAAGATTTTTGAGACAACATACCTCATGTCTGGAGACAACCGTATGCTTGACTTTAGCCATTGATTCCGAAATAAAACACCCTTAGAGCCTAGGAAAAGAATCTTCTATAAAATTGAGGGTTTTATTATTTCCAAATAATATGAGAGATTATAAAATCCCTAATCCAGAAAATAGATCAAGGGGGATGTGTAGAATCACTTGGAACATCTATTCTCACCCAAACAATCTTCAAACGGACAAGAATTGGAAGATAATCACCCATGAAGGAGGAGGGGCTGATGGTTTTCACCTAATCTAGAATTGGTCTAATGAGGTGAAAAAATGAGGAAAAACATATCTCATTGAGAGGGAAATCTGAATTTCCCACTTTTTATGGGTCATAGTGGTTGGCCACATGTTTGGCCGAACTGTGCGCCAATTGTGTGGCTCCCTTCATCCTAGAGGGGTTAAGATGCACAGTTTCTTAGAAGCACCAGCATCGTTTGAAAAACCATCTGATAACTATGTGCCAACTACTGCATGAAATGTTCCTCATTCCACATGGTTTACTGGAATAGTCATACAATTTATACTAACCATGCTCCAACCATGAACTGCAAAATATTTGGCCACTCTTCTCCTCATTTTGTGCCCTACACCCCCAGAAAACACCCAAAACTCCCCATACACATGATAACCAGTTCATTATCCATAAGCAAGTTATTTTAACTTAAAATTTAAAAAGGATATACCTTCACAAAAGGTCATTACCTTGGAGAAATTTTCCAAAAATGATTTTTCTTCTAATGTACTTATTGGATTTCTTCTAGGGCTTGGTATAGGTAAACCCCTAAATAATTTACCTCCCTTCTAATATCATACAAATTGGATTCATACGGAATTATTCTACCACATAATGTCATTTTTTTCAAATTTATATAATTATTTTATAATTATGTAACTTTTATTTTTAATGATTGTTTATAAAATATGTTACAATAGACATATAATACCATTTTCTTTTTCATTTAATGATTCTTGTCAAAAAATATAATCAAAAAAGTATTTATTTAAAGGGAAATTATTAAAAAAACTCTATTCATTACATTATCTATCCATTAAATATATTAAATCCTAGAAATTTTAATTATCACTCACTGATGAAAATAGATAAGTGTATCCACAACATAGACATTATTCAAGATATTATTTCTTTTCACATAATAGATTCTCTATCATAGGCAATACTGGAGATCTTATCTTTTCTATCTTAATAGGAATATCTTCAATATTGAGTTTCCCTTTGATAATTTGAGATAAATACCCTAGGGGATTAGGTATTAAAACCTATATAATGGAATTAATTTTCCTGGAAGGTTCATAATCATCCTTTCAATGATAGATGATTATAGGTTTATTTGGAATATGAAATGTGATTATCTTTTTTTAATTAATATGGAGTCTATTTGAAGATAGACAATCTATTCCCAAAATCACATCAAATTTATCTAAAGGTTGAATAATATGATTTATAAATATTAATTTCAAATAAAATTTTACTTTTGATACAATAATCACACAACAATAATTCGTCTTTAATAATTCAATATAAACTAATTACGGTTGTGATTTGATATTCTTGGACTTATTCATGTATATAATATAGTTTTTAGAACTATAATACAATAATAAATTCATAAATATAGATTCTAAGATTAACATTCCTTAAAATTCATAATCAACCTCAGGGATTATCATGCCATAGGGACATCATTATTCTAGGATTTTTTTTGTTATTATCATTCATATTATCCATTATGTTAGGGAATCAAATTTCATAATGCCTAACCTCATTGCATTTAAAGAATTTAATTTTAATTTATAACTTTGGAAGAAAATTTCTTTTCACCATAATGTAAACCAAACTCTTTGTTTTTTATTTTCATTTTTCTTCTGGATAACTTCATATACGAAAAATAAAATATCTTATAGTTCCATTGATAAATTTCTAAGATTTCTTCTTCCATATTTATTAACACATAAAAAATTGAATATTCTTTCCTTCATGGTATTTATCATCTAAACACCCATATACCACTATTTTTCTCGTATTTGGTGTGTTTGGGGATTTAACTTCATTTATATAGATAAACATAACCCTATATATCTAGTTAGACATAACCATTTGATTTCTCACTCTAACTCTTATCTCATTTTCTTTTTCATTGGGAAATTCACCACATTGTCAATGGAATTCATTATTAACTACATTTTTCATTTCTCTATCCATTACTTTAAATAAAATAAATTTTAGGTATGATAAAACTAATAAAGGTATAAAATAATGGTAAACATAGAATAAGTAACTCATAAATGATATTTATAACCTAAATTATTAGTCTCTATGTTTTAATATTGGTTATCCATTTTCACATTCCAATTAACTTCTCTAAACTTTCTACTTATATATATTAATTCATAAAATTTAATTTGAATTCATTTTAATTGTTCATGAATAGTATGTGAATCACCAAATCATATCTCTCAAGAGTGTCGAACTATGTGTATAGTTAGGAACGCTTATTGTAGACTGAGTGAATATTGCGTTATTACTCAACCAACCTTCTCCAAGGTTATTACCCATAGGTACATCTCTTTCAGAACCATCATCCCCTTATTTTTATCCAGAGATGGTTATTATTTCTAAGAAATAGTATACTCTATATTTTACCAAAATTGGAGGAATTTTTCCAACATTGAGGCTTATCCTTATCATTTTAATTAATGTTCTCTAATTATAATCTATAAAAATAAATATTTAATCTCTAAAAAACTAAAAACATATATGATATCAACATAGGTGGCCAAATATAAATGTATATTTATTTTAAATTATTTTAATAAATTAAAGATTAAATATCATAAATAATTTGGCAATACCATGAATTGGGGTTTTAGTTTCTTTAGATATTATCTATCAAAACAACTTATTTTATAATAATTGTGAACATTTATATATAAGTCACACAACACTAGAGCCACTTCTAGACTTATTATAGATTTTAATCATATTTATAACCTGGGGAATAGAAAATATAAAAATGGGTAAACTCAAACTATAGTGAACCTAGAATTTCATACATGGATATTACATATTTTTAGATGAATATTAAATATATTATATAAACACATCCTGAGGACCATTATAGTTTAATTCCTTTAGAAACATGGAACAAAAGCTTATATTCTATTGAAAGGTCTTGAATGTTTCCCAAAAATAACATCTCATTTTGTACTCTTCATATAAATACCCAACACAAACCTTTCATCACAAATTGGGGAAATGAATCATATAAAATAGTGAGCTCAAATGCTCATAAAGGGTAAACAAAGGATATAGGTAAGAATAATATGAATATAATGGTATGAGAACATGATAATAACATTTTAAAGCCATACCATACATATCAAAGATCTTAATCCTACATCATAGAATAAATATAGGTAGTTAAAAATACATGAATCATAATATAATCAAATAATATGAGACATGAGAACATAACATTTCCATAATGCCTAAAATTTTGACATGTACATATGGATATAAAATTATTTCCTTAGTAGTCAAGGAACATTTTCAAAACTTATAAGGTCACTATATGGGTGGATACACTTCCTAGATGGGGTAGAACAGAATTCTCAGTGGCATCTCATTCCTCATTGCATAATGGTTTCACTCCCAAGACAATAATAGTGTACAACGTCCCTTACTGAAATGAGTTCACTCTCCATTCCAGTTCTTTCTATCTAATGAGATATAAATATTTACCAAATTCATTATATGGTAAAATAGGTCTCACTTATATTTAGTTGTAACATAAAAACCATCATTGGTTGTAACATAACCACCACCACCTAATTAAAATCATACATATGTGTACCATGATATCATAAAACATTCATTATATCAGAACTCATAAAATGAAAAAGGTTCTATTACCATTTTACCATAACAAAACCTATAGGAAATAAACAAGTTTCATTATAATTTGATTATTTCATCAAAGTATAACCCATGGAAATCAAAGTGGATTTCATAGTCATTTTATCATGTTATAACATATAGAAGAGAAATAGGTTCTATAAAAATCTTGTCATCATTAACATGAACCTTGTTGAGAAAGAATACGAATGGGATCCTTGGATCATATCCCCAATAAATAATATGTAACCTCAAAGTATTTCATCATTGATGGAGATTGATTTTGAAATTAAATCACATTGAATGTTTTTTGAGTGAAAAAAACCATTCTTTGATTTATTTTTAAAAAATAAACATTATAAAATATTTTTGAAATCTCTTTCATTAAAAATAATCTTGAAAACTTATAGAAAATTATTTAAAAATCATTTAAAACCTTTTTTGAGGAAAATATCATTTTTCATATTTAGAGAACTCTATTAACGTAATAAAAAATTTAAAATAATTTTATTTAAAAATTACCTTAAAAAATTATGAAATAATATTAAAATAAAATAATGGCCTTGATGGTGGAAATTTTCATTCATGCCTCGCATATTAAAAAAATATTCCTTTCACATTTTCGATAAAATCCAAATGGGCATTGTTTTTTATAATGGCATGATGATTCCCTTCTAAAAATATTAAAATTTAAAGAATTGAAAAAATTTCTTTAATAAAAAATTATAAAAAAACATAAAAACATTTTTGAAAACATTTTTATAAAACAGTTTTTTTGAAGAAAAAGGGTTTTCAAAAGAAAAGATGGTTTTTCCTAAAAAACAATATTTTTGAACACTTGAGTACATAAAGAGAGAAAAATGAACGGAAAAAATGCATTATCCTGAAATATATAAAGGATAATAAATTTCAGTAGTTTATTGAGAGATATATCATAATATTTTATCATCAGAATCATAATGATAAGAAATATCGATAAACAATGAGATTGTAAAATAAAACACTTAATATCGTGGTATCTTTAAAATAGAAGACCCGTGAATGAATAAAATTAAATAAGATTTAAAATAAATTTAATAACAATAAATTCATGATATTATATGTCAAACAGACTTTATATACCCCTTCTAATAGAATATAGGTGAATAATATAACATATGTCTCAAAGAAGGAAAATTGAGACACAAATATTTTACCGATTTATTAACTTTTGAACCATAAAACCCATTAAAGAGAGATCCTAAAATCGATATTTAAACACCAATAATTTTAATAAGATGAATTATAAAATACTTTCATGTTCAGTATATAAACCACATAAACTAAATAAGCGGTGAATATGTTTTGTGTCTTGTAGAAGTAAAAGGTGAGACAGAAATCCCTTACCTTGAGTCTTGAATTTCATTGTACACATCAAAAACTCCTATATAATAAATATAATTTTACTGGACATAAATTATAGAAACCTATTAATTTATTCAATACCATATATTATTTTCTTATTTTTTTAGTATTTCCCATTTATTAATGATTCCATTTTGAAGATACATTTCAGGTAATAATTGCATCGATTTTTTATATGTCTTGATTTTTAATTTTTCTTTTGTCTTATTAATTTGATCATGGTTTCATAATTATATAATTTTAATCATGATATAAATATCATATGTACTCATTATATATTTATTTAGATTAATCCCTATTATTTTGGGAAAGGAAATGAAATGCACCATTTATAGATATAGTAGGCCATATATATGCATGGGCGTCGTTTCCATTTTCTTATCATATTGAAAGAAAGAATAGTAAATAATATATTTTAATTAGGGAATATTTTTTAAATATTATATAGTACATATTTTTGTTAAATATATTCATAATATATTTCATGTAATGTGTAATTGAGTCATGTTGCTTCGTGAGGTGGTGGTCCACTGTACACATGAGCGACATTGTCGTATTCACACAAAAATATTTAGAATGAAGGTATGTGTGATATAAAAATTAAATAAGAATAATAATAACATAAATATCATATATATATATATATAATAAATACATCATTATTTACAATCATTATAAGGGGAAATGGAAAAATGAATGACTTCAGTTTGTGAGGCGGTAGTCTATCATACACACAAAAGATGGTTTCATAGCCCTTTTAATGGAAGTTGAGATGTTTGTAGGTATTTAACATTGCATAAAATCATAAAATTATATGTAAGATACTTTTTTTATTGTATAATAATTCTCTAACAATTATTTAAGTTGGTAGAATAAGATATAAAAACGCTTGTTGATGAACAATAACTCTGCTTCGGGTATCCACCATAGTTTTTCACCAAAATAATTTCTTAGTTGTATTTTTATCAAATATAAAGGTTATATTATTAGGGGAGGGAATTTAGGAAGCTATTTTTGTAGTTCTTGGGTGAACCAAAATAGTTTGAAGGTGTGAAAAAGATATGATATGAGTGTCTTTTTATAAGTGAGGGAGAAGACACAATTGGTATTTTGAAAAGTATTGAGTACTCCCATGTTTTTAAGTTGTCACAAGGGTCCAAAATTTGAAATTATAAAATTATAGAGGAGTAGTATCATAACTATGTCCAACCAATAGTTTTTATTCAACTTTATACTTTATTTTTACCCTTATCATGTTATTATAACCCCTAGTAAACCAATTTTTACGTTAACTGTGGTAATAAATTTTTCATTCATTCACTATCCATTTTGGTCAAAAAATATTTTTAAAATAAGAACCCAAAAATGCAACAAAAATTATTTTTAGATAAATAGAATTTTTAAGCATAAAATTGGATTTATTATTATTTCTTATCTAGAAAATAAATAAGATGAATGTTAAACATTTGATTGAATATATAATATATAAATATCATTAATATAATTCACCAAAATTAATTTGTTTTATTTATTAAGGTAAAACGGGTTTGTGCAAATAAAAATAGATTTTTAGAAAAATAAAGAAATTATTTTTAAATTGTTCTTATTTTCATTTATAATTAATTTTTCACCAATTAATTAATCGTATGTACCTATTTAAACCAAATAATCATAATTTCGTTAATATTATTAATACTCATCATTACAGTGGCAATTTTTTAACTATCATGTTGAAAAATAATTTTTTAATAGTATTCCATGTTTTCTTTCAACTCAGTGTTGCATATGACACAAGAAAAACTAAGTATTGTTTGTAACACAGGATAAAATTTGTGTTGTGTGTAATGTTAGATAAACATCGTATTTTGTGTAATAAGAGACAAACCCAGTGGTGTGAGTAACGAAAGATAAACACAATATTGTGTGTAATAAAATACAAACATAGTGATGTGTGTATGGAAAATTAAACTTAGTGTTGGGTGATATGAAAAATATTGAAAAGATTAAATTAATTTGAAAAAATATATATTTCACAAAATATCGGGGTGTTACATTATACCCCCCCCCCAAGTGTTGTTTTCCCACTAAATTCATATTTTCCATTAAAGGTTCAACATTTTAAGAATCCTTCATAGAACCTCAGAACATACAAATGAATAATAAAACTTCCTTTAAAAATGAAATTTGGAAACATATCAGTTAACCGGATTAAATCATAATAAGGTTTACATATAGGAGAACATGTGTAGGAATTTATTATTTCAAAATGGAAGAAAAAATTAAATAATTATATAGAGTGATTGAGATCATTAATCACAAGAAAGTGTGTGATCCGAGAATTTTAATGACCACAAAATAATAATCCAAAGAGATGTGAAAGACGCCATTAATATCATCATAAATGATATATATATGATTCAATTTTATTTCAAGATAATTTTTATGTAACACCCCGAGATTTTATGAGATATATTATTTATAATTTCTTTCATATCTTCTGTTGTACGCTTAACCAAGATTATCTTGCACTATACGTTACACCGTATTAGCTTGTAGTATACACAACATTATTCTTGGATCGTGTTACACACAATTTCAAGTTCGCTTGATAGTAGTTATTCTACGCAACATTGAGTGTATATATATATATATATATTCAATGCATAAATGAAATATGGTTGGATTCTGTTATACGCAACAACAAAGGAGTCTTGCACTACACGCAACCCTGACTTGGCTTGCATTACACGCAATCACGACCTTCCTCAATAGCGTGTGTTGTACGCAATATCATATTTCACTAAACAATGATATATTGTCATAATATTACTATGTACTAGCCGTTATGAATAGTATTAACTGTATTTTGAATTTTTAACATTATTATTTATCTTACACATTTTCTAGAATATGGTATGAGAACAAAATAAATATTTCGGGTAAAATAAGTATTTTTCAAAAAATATAGTTTTGTCGCCTTTTGATGGCGCACCCACATTAAATCTAGTTTTTGACATGTTTATAAGTTAAATTTGAAAAAATAAAATTATTATTTGGAATCAGGATAAAAAAATTTATTGGATAAATTTTTCATATTATTCTGATAACTTTTATATTTTAATGAATAGTAAAAACACGTTATGTTTTAATTAAAAACAACTTTTTTCATCACAATAATTTATATGGTTAAATTATAATATTTACTGGTTTCAAACTATAAATATAATACATTTTTACCATTTAATATAATGTATTTCATTTCCATTAATTTTACATTGAATTCATAGGAAAAAACATTTCAATCTTTGGCAATGTTTTAGCTTTTAAAACCCGTTTTCTTAACAATGGGATAAATTTTAATTTAATTACTAAAACTTATGTGTTTTTTATTTTAAAAACTTGATTCCATATTTGAATTAAGTGGGTCCAAATTATGCTAATAGGTTTCTTTTAGTTTTTTATATTATGAATAGTAACTACAGTAATTTTGTTTACTGTAGTTAAAGGTAAATCGGGTAATTAAGGGTAAAAATAAGATTATAAAATTACCCTACCACCTACCAAAATTCTATTGTATGACTAAAAGTCGACCCATATCACATTAGGGTCATAATGGATTCATTTTATAGACTTTTGACCATCAAAGTAATTTAATTATTATTAAAACCAAAGAAAGTGACAACATGTCACTCTCTTAAATATTATAAGTATAATAATTTTAATTTAGTGATAAACTTCATGAAAATTAGAAAATTTATATTAATAATAAAGATAATAAAATTATATACATCATAAAAATTTATTTATAAATTTTAGGGATTAAATAATTGTCATTAATGGTGACACAATAGTGATGCAGAAATTGTTCATTTAGTGAAAAATCAATAATATCGTTTTTATTAAACTAATAGTGACCATTAAAGGCACAAAACCCCAACCAAAACTCATTTTTCATGTACATGTAAACCATAATAATCCAGTGGTAAAATAGTTGACCATTTGGATTTTTATAAAAGAGATTATGACACTTATATTATTTTATTCTAAAGGATGTCAAATTTGTCACCTTCACAATTTAATAAATATAAAAATTTAAATGTTTTGATTTCAAGATGATAAATTTTAGTAAAAATATTATTATGAAAATTATTGTTTTTATATTCATCATAGGATTTTATTTTTAATTTTAATGCAACTAATAACTATATTAAATGATTATACAAAAATAATGTAGTAATTGTTTTATTAAGAGAAATATCAAATAAATGGTTTTATAAATATTAAAATAAAACTTATATGAACTAATTAATGTTCTCCACAAATTTTATAGATGCATGTTACATTTTATGAATCTATTAAACATTTTTTTTGAATATTTTATATGTGTGGAGTTTATTTAAATTCAAATAAATGAAAAGCGTCAAAATTAACACTATTGTTATTTTATAAAAATAACATATTATTAAATTGTTTAAAAATCACATAAATATATAGAAGTTATAATTTGAAATTTATATGGTCTAAAATTTCATAAATTACACAATTATGGATAATTAACAACACATAAGCAATTATTTATAACAATTTAAAATTTATAATCTTATTACCAAAAATAAGATTAAATAAATTAAATAATGATAAATCAAGTTGATAAGGTTTAAAATTATTTCCCAACATGTATAAATTTAATTTATTGATGAAATTACAACCCTATCTTACCTAATATAAAAATTTGAGTCACGTTGGATGTTTTTAAGTGGGGTTTGAGTTTATTATAAATTAATATTTTTGAGGTTTCCAAAAGTGCCCCTCTCCTCCCTTATAAAAGGGAACCTCCTCCCTCTCCTCTTCACAACACATTGAGCCTTCAAGATCGGCCAAACCATGACCATTTTTCTTTTTCACTTCCATATAAACATTCTGGAGGTTTTGGTCATCTTAAAAGAACAACTCTAGTCCCTTAAGAGGAAGCTTAAAGGAGGTTCGTCGAAGAAGAGATAATCTCTTCTACCGATTCTTTCAAGTTTCTTTCTTCTTCAACTTCTTCTTATTTAGTGGTTTCTCTATAAAGTAATAAAATCATTATCTATAATATACTTATATGTTATTATAAATATGAAACAACCCCATTCCACCTTCTATCCATCCTACGGAAAATGAAATCACCATGCGTGCGTACGTACAGAATTCTGTCTCCACGCCGTGGTGTAATATGTATTTCCACCACCACATTACATGGATGGGTATAATGGTGTATAAGATAACTATATAAGGATATTATAACATCATACTGATTATGATATATTATATCATCCACTCAAATTCCATTCAATAATTATGGGAATGATATCATCGCTCGTGCGTACGTACGGATTACCGTCTCCACGACGCGATGAGATTCAATCTCCATGTTAACCATTCAAGAATGATTATAAAGTATATATAATGAAAAATAATGAAATATATGACATAAAAATGTTTCTGTATTTATGTGTGTTTGTGTGTGTGTGTGTGTGTGTATATATATATTTCATCTACTTACTTCAATTCAAGTTAATAAGGAAAGGAAAACAACATTCATGCATACGTACGGCCTACCGTCTCCATGAACGGTTTATTTCATTTCATTTATCTATATATTATATATATATATACTGAATATATATGATATATAAATCATGATTTAAATTCTGGAAATAAGTAAAACATTATATAAGTAATAATAATTTCAAGAACAACAATTCCAAACAAGTTCGATAAATAAAACGGTTTTACCCAAAACGTTGCTTTAACATAGAATTTACAAAAGAACGGGTAATATAAAGTCATAAGTGAACCATATATGATTTCATAAAAATGAATATGATTATGTAATAAGTCAATGACATTATTTAAATCATTATAAAGATGTTCAGATACGTACAAAGCATATCGGACCTAAGTTTATGGATAACTTTTCCAATCTCGTTTTTTATCCGAGATTGTTTATTCATAAGTATTTACTGGGGTTATATTTATCATCCATGTCCCTATTTTCTAATAATAGTATCATGAATGCTTAAATTTCTTTATACCCATTTTTTGACTTTTACTGCATGGTATGTAAGGAATCTTTCTTTTGTTTACCATACGAGGTATTTTTTGACTTTTTCTGCAAAAGTACGAGAATAATGTTTTTTTAACTTATATGGCATGAACGGATTTTTACGGTTTCATAACGCCATATTTTCATGGAGCTTCCTCTACGATATTTAATTAATATTTTCAACAAAATCCTTTTCTTTTAAAATTTCATGGCATTTTGTGAACATAAAATGATTTTGAAGAAGAAAGGATATTTTCCTCAAGAATTCATTTCAAGTGTTTTATCAAAACCATTTTCTATGTAAGATGGAATTATTTCATATGTGTATGTTTCATGTATAATGTCTCTATGATTTACATGGTTTTACTTTTATTATGATGAAATGATATCCATTTTTTTATATGGATTATATTATGACGGGATGATGTTTATGAAACCCATTTTATTCTTTGGGTAATGATGAATGATTTATGTTCATGTGGTGGAAAATGTAAGAATGATTTCATTATGAGATGGGTGGGACCTATATCTCCCTCCAATGCATTGTTTAAAGATTTATATCTCATGAGATAGACATGGATGGAATGGTAAGTTAATATGGTTCAGCGATACAGTACTGGAACGAGGAGTGAACTCGATTTAGAAAGGGACTTTTTCCACTAAGATGGTCTTGGAAGAAATGCCTTGGCTACTATGTAAATAATATCATCTGCTTAATGGTTTTCCAAAATTACATTTTCTATTCCCATGCTATTTTATCATGATTGATTTTACTTTATGATCTATGCCTTACGTACTACAAAGATTTATTTCACAACTCAAGATTTTGATGTTTAAACTTTATGATCATGTTTTGTAATTCAAATGTATATTGTTTGTTTTATTTTCTCCATTCGTACCCTTACTGAGCATTTGAGATCACCCTTTATATGTTTTCTTTTACCCAGGATATAAAGAAAGGTTTTATGTAAGAAAACAAAAGGGGAAGATCTTTATGTGAGATGTTGAAGATCCTTCACCATGATTAGAAGATTATGTTCTGAGTTTCTAGATACACTAAACGATTATGGTCCTTGAGTGTTGGTTCTTTTTATGTATTAATTATTCTGAAAAAGTAATGTAATGTCTATGTACATCAAGTTTGGGGTCTCTAAAGTTGGTATCAGAGGAAAGATTTAGTTAACCTTTGGAAACTAGGATGTGAAATCTTTAGAGAAATCCCTAGAGATATTTTTAAGGTATGTCTTGGGATGTCCCTAAGGATACGTAAAAGTATATGTTATAGTCCTAGAATTATGGTAACGATATTAGAATTTAACGTAATATGTTAGATATTAAAGGTATTACCCGTTTATTATGATTATTTCCTCTCACACTATTATTTTTGGGTTTCAGAAAATGGCTGGAAATAGGAATATTCACGATAATAGACGATATGATGGACAATTGAATGATATTCTTTTTGAGAAAGAAAATGAAATTGGATCTGAAAGTCCACATATCGTTATTATTCCTAATCAGGAATCTCACAATATAATCAATAATCTCAACTTTGGTAAGTTTCCCAACTCATCTAATAAGAGAAAGATGGAGTTTCATGATGATCAAAGAGGAAAGATCATTCAATTTCCCTCATGTAAGTCATGTGGTAAGAGTCATCAAGGAGAATGTTTCAAATGAACTAGAAGATGCTTTAGGTGTAGAAAAGAAGGACACAAATCCAGTAATTGTAAAGCAAAGGGTTCAGTTAACACCATGGACAGAGATAATGGTATTGCTAATACATAAACAATGGTTAAATTTTTTAAATGTGGAATGTATGGGCATTATGCAAACCAATACCCTAAGGGAAAATCTCATGAAGAGAATCAGCATGGTCGTATGGGTAGTATTTATGTTGATGACGATTAAGAGACTAAAAATGGTATATGAGATGAATGAAGTGTTGAGGAATATAATGATGAAGCTCGATCAATGGTTTAAGAAGGTAGTGGAATGATTTATGTTTAGCAAGAGTTATGTTGTATAGGTAATGGTACTATGGAATAAAGACACATCTAAGGATTGTTACACTATTGTTTTTTTCTATAGTATTTGAATGTATATGTTGATTGGTACCAATAACCATGGAAAGTAATTCAAATATTTTGGAAAGCAGATGATATGAACATAATGACGGGATAAGGAGAAAACGAAATGTTTGATAGTATTCATGAGCTCATGACTGATAAAAGAATAAAGTGATATCATGGTTTGATTATATAGAAATTTTGGGATTTTGTTATGTGGAAGGAGTTAACTTTTGACAGCACTCATGTTTTCACTAAGCTTTTATGGTAATTCATGTTTCAAAAGAATACATGATTAAAGTATTCACATGTTTGGAATGTGACCAATAAGATATATCTTATGATATATGGGGGATAAATTATTGTATTCACGTTCTTGTTATGTGACATTTCAAGTAATAGTTTTCTTTATACTATGAGATTGGGCATATGTATTTTGGATAAGCCTAAATATTGGAATGGATTATGATGGACATCAGATAGTATTGTTTAAGGATATAACTTTTTTTCGATATTATTTCTAGAATGTTATAATAGTGTAGTTTTAGAAAAAGGGACAACCTGCAGGACAGGAGACAACCCGTCATGTCAGACAAGGTTACGAGAATTGAACCCACAATCTAAGTTCAACAGGCCTTTATTACCTACCACTGGCCTACAAAAAGTCCCTGGTTAGTAGAAACGATTTTCATTTTATTAATTGGTATGATAGATGATGTATAAGTCCATTTTTGGAATCATATACGATTAACCTCACCATAGATGGACATGTGTGTATTTGATACATTTTGCTAAACATTTGTTTGAGATAGATGGAATGTCCCACCATTATATCACATGATCTGTGAACACATCAAGAATGACAAATTCAACTTCATTTCATTAAGAGATGAAGTGGAAATTGTTCAAGGAATGACCAACGGGGAGATTGTACCAAAATCAAGAAAGTGTTTCCTCTGATTCCAATTTTTTTAAACTTTAGGGAAATGATCTTGAAAACCAAAAATGTTGTCCTATTTCCCTCATATCTGATGAATCAGATAGTACCTTAGATCATCACAAATTTATGGCTTTTTGATTGTTGTATTTTTCATAGCCATGTTCTCTACCACACTCCATCAGAATTTGATGGTTAGACTTCTCTTCTATATCCATATTTTCACCTATGTTCTCCTATGTGGGAACCCAAGTGATGAGGTGCTTTGGGTATCCGTTTTATTTATAATGTTCATTTTTTAAATTATGTATTATCATTACTTTTTACTATGTGGGTTTCAATGAAACAAACTCTCAAGTAATAAACCATTTATAACCCCAACGAATTTTGAGGGAGAAATTCATTTTAAGGAGGGTAGAATGTAACACCCCATGATTTTATGAGATATATTATTTTTAATTTCTTTCATATCTTCTATTGTACGCTACACCAAGATTATCTTTCACTATACACAATAACATATTAGCTTGCAGTATATGCAACATTATTCTTGGATCGTGTTACACACAATTTCAAGTTCGTTTGGAAGAAGCTATTCTATGCAACATTGAGTGTATATATATATATATATTCAATGTATAAATAAAATATTGTTGGATTCTGTTATATGCAACAAAAAGGAGTCTTTCACTACACGCAACCCTGACTTGGCTTGCATTACACGCATTCACGACCTTCCTCAATAGTGTGTGTTGTACGCAATACCAAGTTTCACTAAATAATGATATATTGTTATAATATTACTATGGACTAGCTGTTATGAATATTATTGACTAAATTTTGAATTTTATAACATTATTATTCATCTTACACATTTTCAAGAACATGGTATGAGAACAAAATAAATTTTTTGGGTAAAATAAGTATTTTTCAAAAAATGCAGTTTTGCCGCATTTTGATGGCGCACCCACATTAAATCTAGTTTTTGACATGTTTATAAGTTCAATTTGACAAAATAAAATTTTTCTTTGGAATCAGGATATAAAAATTCACTTTGGAAAAAATTTTCATATAATTCTGATAACTTTCATATTTTAATAAATAGTAAAAACACACTATATTTTAATTAAAAACAACTTTTTTCATCGCAATAATTTATATGGGTAAATTATAATATTTAATGGTTTAAAAGTATAAATAGAATATATTTTTACCATTTAATATAATTTATGTCATTAAAATTAATTTTACATTGAATTCATAGGTAAAAACATTTCAATCTTTGGCAATGTTTTAGCTTTTAAAACGCATTTTCTTAACAACGAGATTAATTTTAAATTAATTACTGCAAATTCTGTGTTTTGAATTTTTAAAAATGGATTCCATATTTGAATTCAGTTGGTCAAAATTATGCTAAAAGGTTACTTTTATTGTTTTTTTATATTATGAATAGTAACAATGGTAATTTTTATTTACTTCAATTAATGGTAAATCGGGTAATTAAAGGTAAAAATAAGACTATAAAATTACCCTAACACCTGCCAAAATTGTATTGGATGACTAAAAGTCGACTAATATCACCTTAGAGTCAGACTACATACCTTTTATGGTCTTTTTACCATGAAAATAATTTAATTATTATTAAAACCAAAGAAAGTGACAACATGTCACTCTCTTAACTCTTATAAGTATATTAATTTTAATTTACTGATAAACTTCATGAAACTCTAAACATGAATAGTCTCCAGAAAGCTAATAAAATTATCTAAATCATGAGAATTTATTTATAATTTTTGTGGATTAAATAATTGTCATTAATGGTGACACAATAGTGATGCAGAAATTGTATATTTAGTGAAAAATCAATAATATAGTTTTTATTAAACTAATAGTGACCATAAAAGGCACAAAAACCAGACCAAAACTCATTTTTCATGTACATGTAAACCATAATCATCCAATGGTCTAATATTTGACCATTTAGAGCCTTATAAAGCTATTATGACACTTATATTATATTATTTTAAATGATGTCAAAATTGTCCCCTTCAAAATTTAATAAATATCAAAATTTAAATGTTGTGATTTTAAGATGATAAATTTTAGTAAAAATATTATTATGAAATTTATTATATTTATATTCATCATAGGATTTTATTTTTATTTATTATGAAACTAATAAGTATATTAAATGATTATAAACAATTATGTAGTAATTGTTTTATTAAGATAAATATCAAATAAATGGTTTTATAAATAATAAAATAAAACTTATATGAACTAATTAATGTTATCCACAAAATATATAGATGAATATGACATTTCCAGAATCTATTAAACATTTTTGATTGAATATTTCCTCTGTGTGGATTTTATTTAAATTCTAATAAATGAGTAGTTTCAAAATTAACACTATTGTTATTT
Source organism: Viscum album (assembly GCA_963277665.1). Classification (NCBI taxonomy): domain Eukaryota; kingdom Viridiplantae; phylum Streptophyta; class Magnoliopsida; order Santalales; family Viscaceae; genus Viscum; species Viscum album. The sequence goes on from OY728123.1 coordinate 1,502,111,231, forward strand.
TATAAAAATAACTTATTATTAAATTGTTTAAAAATAACATAAATATTTAGAAGTTATAATTTAAAATTTATATGGTATAAAATGTCATAATGCACCCAATTATGGATAATTAACAACACATAAGTAATTATTTATAATAATTTAAAATTTAGAATCTTATTTCCACAAATAAGATTAAATAAATTAAATAAGGATAAATCAAGTTGATAAGGTTTACAATTATTTCCCAACATGTCTAAATTTGATTGGTTGATGGGATTACAACCCTATATTACCTCATATCATAATTTGAGTCACATTGTATGTTTTTAAGTGGGGTTTGAGTTTATTATAAATTAATATTTTTGAGGTTTCCAAAAGTGCCCCTCTCCTCCCTTATAAAAGGGAACCTCCTCCCTCTCCTCTTCACAAAACATTGAGCCTTCAAGCTCGGCCAAACCCTGAACATTTCTCTTATCCACTTCCCTAGAAACATTATGGAGGTTCCTTTCTTCTGAAAAGACCAACTCTAGTCCCCTAAGAGGAATCTTAAAGGAGGTGTGTCGAAGAAGAGGTAATCTTATCTACCGATTCTTTCAAGTTTATTTCTTTTTCATCTTCTTATTATTTAGTTTTTTCATTATAAAGTAATAAAATAAGTATCACTAATATACTGATATGTTATTATAAATATGAAACAACCCCATTTCACCTTCTATCCATCCTATAGAAAAATAAATCACCACGCGTGCGTACGTACAGAATATCGTCTCCACGCCGTGGTGTAATATGTTTTTCCACCACCACCTTAATTGGATGGGTATAATGGTGTATAGAATAACTATATAAGGATATTATAACATCATACTGATTATGAGATATTATATCATCCACTCCAATTCCATTCAATAATTATGGGAACGATATCATCACTCGTGCGTACGTACGGATTACCGACTCCACGACGCGATGAGATTCAATCTCCATGTTAACCATTCAAGAATGATTATAAAGTATATATAATGAATAATAATGAAATATATGAAATGATAAAGATACTGGATTTATTTATATATATATATTTCATCTACTTACTTCAATTCATGTTAATAAGGAAAGGAAAACAGCGTTCAAGCGTACGTATGACCTACCGTCTCCATGAACGGTGTATTTCATTTAATTTATCTATCTATTATATATATATACTAAATATATATGATATATAAATCATTATTTAAATTCTGGAAGTAAGTAAAACATGATATAAGTAATAATAATATCAATAACAACAAGTCCAAACACGTACGATAAATAAAATGATTTTACCCAAAACGCTGCTTAAACATAGAATTTACAAAAGAACGGGTAATATAAAGTCATAAGTGAACCATATATGATATCATAATAGTTAATATGATTCTATAATAAGTCAATGACCATATTTAAATTATTATGAAGTAGTTTCAGATATGTATAAATCATATCGGACCTAAGGTAAGGGATAACTTTTTGAATCTAGTTTTTTATCTGAGATTGTTTATTTGTAAGTATTTACTGGGGTTGTATTTATAATCCATGTCCCTATTATCTAAAAATGGTATCACGAATGATTAAATTCCTTTTTACCCATTTTTTACTTTTAATAAATGGTATGTATGGAATCTTTTTTTGTTTATCATATGAGGTACTTTTTTTACTTTTTCAGCAGAAGTACAAGAAGAATGTTTTTTTAACTTATACGGCATGAACAGATTTTTACGGTTTCATAACGCCTTATTTTCATGAATATTACTCTACAAGATTTAATGACTATTTTTAATAAAATAAATTTCATTTAAAATTTCATGACATTTTGGGAAAATAAAATGATTTTGAAGAAGAAAGGATATTTTCCGCAAGAATTCATTTCATGTTATTTATCAAAACCATTTTCCATATAAGATGGAATTATTTCCTATGTGTATGTTTCATGTATAATGTCCTTATGATTTACATGGTTTCACTTTTCTTATGATGAAATGATATCCATTTTTTCATATGGATTATGTTATGATGGGATGATGTTTATGAAACCCATTTTATTCTTTGGGTAATGATTAATGATTTATGTTCATGTTGTGGCACATGTAAGAATGATTTCATTATGAGATGGGTGGGACCTATATCTCCCACCAATGCATATGGTAAAGATTTATATCTCATTAGATAGACATGGCTGGAACGGTAAGTTAATCTGGTTCAGTGATACAGGACTGGAATGAGGAGTGAACTCAATTCAGAAAGGGACTTTGTCCACTATGATGGTCTTGGCAGCAATGTCTTGGCTACTATGGAAATCATATCATGTGCTTAATGGTTTTCCACAATTACATGTTTTATTCCCATGTTATTTTATCATGATTTATTTTCCTTTATGATCTATGCCTTACGTACTACAAAGATTTATTTCACAACTAATGATTTTGATGTTTAAACTTTATGATCATGTTTTGAAGTTCAAATGTATATGTTTTTTTTATTTTCACTATTCATACCATTACTAAGAATTTGAGCTCACCCTTTATATGTTTTCTTTTCCCTCGGTTATAAAGAAAGGTTTTAGGTAAGAAAACAAAAGGGGAAGATATTTATGGGATATGTTGAAGATCTTTGACCATGATTAGAAGATTCTGTTCTGAGTTTCCAAAGACACTAAACTATTACTGTCCTTGAGTGTTGGTTCTTATTATGTATTAATTATTCCGCAAAAGTATTGTAATGTCTATGTATGTCAAGTTTGGGGTATCTATATTTTATAAATTTTATTAATTTTTATGAAATGATATACATTCTTTATTTCATTCCATTTTATAAGAAACATTTCACCCATTGGGTTATCCCTTTATCAATTTCCACTTCATCGTTTAATCTATGAACTGAAGGTGAATTTGTTATGCCAAAAAAATTAACAGATCATAAGATCCATAAATAATGATAATTCATTCCTTCTATCTCTTATTGTAATAAAAAAATGATTAGAAAAATGTTATCCAATATGAAAGAATCTTCTTATAGAGAAATAATACATTAATATCTAAATCCAAATCCAAAATTCAATAAAAACGATTTCATAAATAGTTATCCTTTTGAACCTTCTAGAAGATTCAAATAAAAAAAATAAAAATAAGGCCACTAAATTTTTATAATGAACTCATAAATAATTTTCTAAATAACATGAAGTAGCTCTTAATTGTCTCATACCAAACATGTGATTACCTTCATCATGTATTTTCTTAAAACTTGGGAATAACCTGAATTACCACAAAATCCCATGGAAAAAATACATGCTTACTTATTCCTTGAATAAAACCAAAAATTAGTTTATATATTCCATAGATCCAATTATATTTTAAACTCCATCAATGGTAATAAAAACCTATTTTTTTCATAATTCATTACTTAGATCCTAGGTCATTAGTATTTTCCGATTTACTTTATCTATGTCCATCATATCAATATCAACAAATCATTATTTTTAACATTATGAACATATTAAGTATTATCTTGAAAACATCACCTCCGCATTAAATCACTATTATTTTTTATCAGCATCATTCGACATTTTCTTTCATATCCTTATGGAAAAAATTATAATAAACAATACTTATATATTTCCTGATTCATATAAAATAATAATTTAATTCTAATATACAAATGCTTCATTCATCCCACTTCCTTTTTAAATTATTAACTAGTATTCATCATCTTATTCCTTAATACCTCATTTCATTCATATTTCAATTTTAGTCTCTTCTTCATTGACAATATAACTATTACTCATACAACCACGCTGATTTGCATCATGATATTTTCCATTAGGATATAGATTTTCATAATGTTATACATAAAAAAGATAAATAATTCAACAATAAATTATATCATAGAGAGACTATTTTTCACATCCATTATGTTGACTCAACTTTTCATTTTCCATTTGTAGATACTTGCTTTGTGTCATTTTCTTAGTGAAAACATCTTGTTGTTCCTTTATAAAATCAACATGGGTGTTTCTTCCAATATTCTTTACACACAGAAAATTGGATATTCTTTTCTCAGTGGTCTATACTAATTGAAGTCATAGTAAACACTTTATTTCTCTTATTTGGTGAGTCTAAGAGTTTGTTATGGTACACATTGTTAATAATTATCTGTGAAAACTAGTTAAGAAAAATAATAAAATCCTTTATTTCATTCATCATTCCATTTTTCTACTAACCAGTAAATCTTCCATCACATTAAATTTTTACCCATTTTCATGTAGTTATTATCATTGAAAAAAGTTGAAAGAATAGTGTGAGAAAAGATAATCATAATGAAAAATCACATAGTCTAAAAAATCAATCAGGATAACTAAATCAGGACTCCTTTATTTTAATCTATAACACCTTTGTTTTATCCACGTTATTTCATAGTCAACATATTTTTTAATCCTTCAATATGGTTCACAAATAGTTTGGTAATTTTCAAATAATATCCCCTAGGAAGTTCAAAACCATGTGTGTAGTAAGGACAGTTTTCATTTACCAGGTGATGATAAAGTCTAACTCAATTATCCCTTTTCGAAGTTATTAGACATAGGTACCTCTATGAAAGAGATTAATATACTTGTAGTATCGAAAAATGGATGTAATTTATTGTAAACCACTTACACTATCCATTATAAAAAATTTAGGACATTTTTATAAACATTGGATCATCCTTAGACTTTTCCATAGAGATATCTTTAGAAATATCCTTAGGGATCTCACTAAAGTTTCCTCACACTAGTTTATAAACATTAACTAAACCATTCCACGGATACAAACTATGGGGCCCATGATTATCATATATTAATTTTATATCTTTTATGATGAATATTCATTAAATTATAATAACACAGGATAAAGGGTTGTAATAGTTTAGTTCCTTTGGGAATGTGGAACACAATATTCTAATATAGTAAAATATCTTCAATGATTTACACAATGAATATCTCATTTAGTACTCTTCATAGACATACCCTACCTAAAATATTTTTTCATAACCTAGGGAATGGAAACATAATAAAGGGGGAGATCAGATGCTCAATAAGGGTAAAAAAGGATTTACATATGCATAACCTAAACATAAGTGTGTGAGAACATTAGTATAACATTTTAAAACCAAACACTACCTATCAATGATTATAATCCTAATTCATGTCATAAATATAAGAATTTCATAATACATGAATCATAAGATAGTCAATAAACATGAGACATGATAGAATAACATTGGCATAAGACATAGAATTGTGAGAAAAACAAAGTAATATAAAATCCCTTCCTTAGTAATCAATGCTCATTTACAAAACATATAGAGGCACTATATGGGTGTCTACACCTCCTAGTAGGTAAAATCCCCTTCGCCAGTGGCATCCCATTCCTCGTAGTGGAACGAGTTCACTCCCCAATCCATCATAATAGTCATGGATCGCTCCCAAGTCCATTATAAAGGATAAAGTCCCTTAATGAATTGAGTTCCCTCCCCATTCTGGTCCTAACTATATCATGATAAATAAATCATTACCTAATACATTAGATGGAGATATAGATCCTACACATATTTTCTTATAGAATAACCACCATCCTTGGTTATAATGTAACCACTATAACATAATGAAAATTATACATATGTGTTCCACAAGATCATAAAATATTCATCATATAAAAATCCATAAAATGAAATGGGTTTATAAACATCTCATCATAACATAAAATGTGGAAAATAAACAGTTTTTATAATCATTTCATTATGTCATCAAATAATAACCCATGGAAAAAATAAATGGGCTGCATAATCATTTTATCATGGTGTATCCCATGGAAGATAAATGGGTTTTATAAATATGAGTTCACCATAAACATGAATCATTCATAAAAATAATAATATTAGGATCCAAGTATCATATCCTCGCTAAATAATAAGAATCCTCAAAGGATGTCCTCATATATGGAGAAGTATTTTAAAAGAAAATCATATGGAATGTTTCTTGAGAAAAATAAAATTTCATTGAAAATCAATTTCAAATAGAAAACATTATGAAATAATTTAGAAATATTATTATATGGAAATAATCCTTCAAACTTACAAAGGAATATTTAACAATTATTTTAAATATTTTTTGGAGAAAATATTCCTTATTATTTAAATTTTTTTTTAAAACATAAAACATTTTGAAAGTAAATTTATTTAAAAATAAATTTGAAAACATTTAATGTATGCATCAAAGAATATATTATTTATGATTATAGAAAATTATGATTTTGTTTTACATGTTGAAATAAACATTCTTTCCCATTTTCAGTAAAAGACAAACAATCATATTTTTAAAATATTTCATGAAGATTGCATTTTCTTAAAAAAATATAAAAAGTAAAACAAGGGTAAATATTTATTTAATATATAATTTTAAAAAACTGTAAAAATTATTTTTCAAAACATTTTTATAATAAATGGTTTTGGAATAAAAAAGGTATTCCGAGAAAAGACGATTTTTCTTGAAACAAATTTTTTAAAATATTAAGTAAAAAAGAGAGGAAATTGAGAGGAAAATATGTATTTTATTGAGATAACCAAATTATAAAACAAATTATGGGATTATTGAGAAATATATCATAATATATCATTATTTAAATCATAATTATAAACAATCCTGATAAATGATGAGATTGAAACATAAAAAACCTACCACCTTCGAAACATTGAAAGGTAATCCCCATAAAGGAATAACATTAAATGAAACATTAAATATCAGGAGGAAAAAATGAGTCATGATATTACATGTAAAATTGTATGTACATACACCTCATAATATAATATAGGTTCATAACATAACATATGTCTCAAAGAATTCAAATAGAGGCAAAAATATATTATTGATATGTTAAGGTTTGAAATGTAAACCCCAGGAAATAGAGATCATAAAATAGATTTGTAAACCTCAATATTATTCATTATAATAATCATAACATAAATTCATGGGTATTATATACACTATATAAAATAAATAGGTGGTAAATATTGCATGTGTCTCACAGAAGTAACAAGTGATACATAAATCCCATACCTTAAGTCAATAATTTCTTTGAACTATTTAAAACTCCATTATAATAAATATAAGTTTACTAAAAATATATTAAAAACCATATTAATATATATAATACCATATATAATAATCTTATGATCTTTTATTACCCATTTATTAATGATTCCATGTTAATGATACTTTTCGGGTAATAACTACTTTGTTTTTTATATGTTTTCATTTTTTATATTTTTGGTCATATTACTTTGATAATGGATTAATAATATTCATAATATTGTAAATTATATAAATAAAATATATATTCAATAAATATTTATTTATAATAATCCATTATATTTAGAGATATAAAATGAAATGCCTTGTTCATTGAGATGGTAGGGCGTACGTATGGAAGGACATTGTTTCCATTTTATTATCTGATAGAATGAAATAAATATTAATGAAATATTATAATTATAAAATATTTTTTCTGTCAAATATATCACATATTATTACTAAAATAATATTTATTATATTCCATATAATGTGTTAATAAATCACATTGTTGTGTGAGTTGGTTGTCTGCCATACACACGAGTGGCGTTATCATATTCCCAAAAAACAGAGATCATGAATTTATGAATTATATAAAAATTAAATAATAATATCATAAATATCATAAATATCATCTATAAAAAATACTTCATTATTTACAATCATTTAAGGTGTTAATCTAAAAACAAATCACATCGATTCGCGAGGCAGGAGTCTGATGTACACACAAATGATGACTTCGTAACCCATTTTATGGATGTTTAGATGGTTTTAGATAAATAAAAATAAAAAAACATATTATTATTTTTAATATAATTATGTTATTATATAATAATTTTATGATTATAATTTAAGGATGTGTAGTAAGAAATAAAACAAAAAATTTTGTTGATGAACGCTAGCTCTTCTTCGGGTATCCTACATAGGTTTGCAGCAAAATCCTTCCTATGTTGGATTTTTTTACAATATAATGATTCTAGGATTAGATGATGGAATTGGGAATGTTATTTCAGAAGTTATTTTCTAAATTAAATGGGTTCATGGTTTCAAAAACGATAGGTGATGGGGAGGCCTTTTATAGGTGGGGGAGAGAACACACTTCATATTTTTGAAATGAATTAATTTCTCCCACATTTTTCATATGTACCTAGGGTATAAATGGCCATTATATAACCTTATATGTATAATTTTATAATTATGTAAATAAAATAAATTTTATACAAATTTATAGGTCATTTTTACAATTAAATTCTTTATTTAACCTCTTTGTAAACCCATTTTTACATTAACCACCATAATTAATTTTTTCTACATTCATATTTCATTTTGATAAAAAAATTAATATGACCTTATTAGATAAATAAATTATCATTATTAAAAATATTTAATCTGTTTTCTCAAATTCAAATCACATTAGTAAAAAATTTGAATTTAAATTTAATCTCAAAGATGTAGTGAGAAAGTGGGTTTCTAAAGAGAAGGTTTTTAAAAGATTACAAAGTTTATATTTATATATTCAATATGAAATAGATTCTAATTAACTAAATTGGATTACTGGATTTATAATTTGGCTAATTTAATTTTAAAATAAATTTAAAATATAATATACCTATATAAATAGATTAAACAAAAATGAAGTTTTAAATAAAATTTACCATTTTCATTATTCATCAAAAAATTAAATGTTTCAGAAAAATCCAAAACATTTGCCCTAACATAATTTTTACATGAAGATTTAATAAATGATGATTGTTTTATCAAATTAATTTTCTAAAAAAAATTAAAATAATTAAATTAAATGTGAGAAATGAAAGAAAATTTCTTTTTAGAATAAAATAGTTTTTAATAGTGAAATTGGATTTATTATTATTTATTATCTAGAAAAAAAATATGATAAAATTTGAATAATTTAATTAATATATAATATATAATCTTAATTAAAATAATTTACAAAAAAAAATTTGTTTAATTTATTAAGGTAAAACATGTTTATTCAAAAAATATATTTTGTTTAGAAAAAAAAATCTTTATTTTAAAATGACTATTATTTTTTATCTAAATAATTGGTTATAAAATAATTCATATTATATACATGTGTAAACCATGTTTTTATAATATATTTAATATTATTCAAATCCACCATTCCAATAGCTTTTTTATTACTAACATATTAAATAATAATATTTTAATCGTATGTCACATTTCATATAAACTCAGTGTTGTGTGTAATGCAAGATAAAATCAGTATTTTCCATAACTCAGGAAAAACGTATTGTTTTTTGTAATGAAATATAAAGTCGATATTGGGTAAAACACAACCCAAACCTAGTATTATGTGTAACAAAATCTAAACTCTCTAATGAGTGTAATTTAATCCAAACATAGTGTTTCATGTAAGGAAATTTAAACTCCATGATTTATGTTGTGAAAAATATCTAAAGGATTAAATTACATTGAAATAATATATATATTTCAAAAAATCTAGAGGTGTTATAGAAACACTTAGTAAATGGAAACTTATTAAGGACTCATAAAAGGATTAACTATAGATTATTTGAGAAACATGAGTATTAGATAAATATCTAATTTAAAAAATGTAATAATAAAATTTGTTCACAAGGTATGATAAATGGATAAGTAATCTTAAATACTTATAAATAAACCATGTCATAATATGGTAGGAACATTATAAAACAAACATGATCCAGGAAGAATATTATAGTCATATACGAAACTAACTTAACGCAAAAATAACCATATAAATCTTCATATAGTGTATTATGCATCACTTATAATTTCCCTTAAGGGGTCAGGCATCCCAACCTATTTACTATAGTGGATCAATCATAATAACTCATTTACCATAGTGTATATATCACCACATATTGTTTACCATAGTTATCTCATGAGATATAAATCATTACCCAATATATTCGAGGGTTATATATGTCGCACAAATCAAATAAAAATCATACATATACAAGGTTTACAAATATAATCATTCATACATCTTATAATTAAAACCCCAATGAAGTAATATGGGTTTCATATCTCTTTTCCAGTGGTATTTCATAACAATACTATAATATTTAGAAGAATTTATATTAAAATTTAATCACCCAAAATTTGTATCTCATAATTTAAAATAGTTGGTGATTTAAGATATATTACTATAAAATAGATATATATTTTAATGATATATTGGAAAATGGAAGTGAAATAATAAAACAGCCTTTATAAACAATTTCATAATTTTTTTTTGTAAAAAGACAATGTTATTTGTTACATTCCAAAAGATAATTTTTGAATAGTTGTCATGAATATATTTAAAACATTATTTATAATTAGATCTCAATAATATATCCTTGAAAATATATAAAGTTTATCTTGTTGAAATGGGCAGGGGAAGATAAAACCTAAGAATCAAGAAAGGATAAAACTTTTTAATATGTTAAAATTCATTTATTAAAAGCAACATTGTAGTTAAGAAATTAATTTTAAAATTGGAAAATGGAAATATGAAGATCATGGGAGATAATACATAATTCTATTTTGAAACAAGAAGGATAACATTAGATAGAAAAGAAAACATATAAATTTAAAAAAACCTTCATTTAAGAGGATATGAATTATTTTTAACAATGTTATTATTTTATGAGAAATAAATTAATCAAGGAAGAAGATTTAAATTTAAAATTTCATTTTCCATATACATAGTGAAGGGATTATATTATGAAATGGAAAATATAATAATATATAGAACTTAAAATCACGATGTTTAGGAAATAATTTTATAACCTGAAAAATGAATTTTGAGTTGACAAAATCCTTTACAACATTGGTATCATTTTAATCGAAATACCATTAGATATAGAAAATGTTATATATTTATAAATCCTTTTAGTTTAATGAAATTTATAATAAAAAGACATATATGTTTATTTTATATACCACATAGATGAAAATATGTTATAAAATGGAATATATAGCATGGAAATGAAAGTGAGATGAAAAAACCCTAAATTTAACTCTCGACTTCCATAGTAGTGTGTTAAGATACATTATCATAAACATAAAACTCTTAATCACCTATTTCAAAAGATTTTTTTTAACTTTTATACCTTTTATAATCATCACTTTTAATAATTTATTATACATTTATTAGTTAGTTATAGTTTATTTTCATAATTGAATGGCAGTAACATGATCATTTTTCACACACTTTGTAATATTAATATTGATCCCTGTTCATTAATACCAAGTTCTTAATTATTATACTATTTGAGGTATTGTTATGTATTATTTATAATTATTTATAATGATCAAGTTTCATTCACTGATATTTTTAGTTATAATTAGTGAATATGATATCGGTGAAGAGTGTGTTTTGGTAATTTTTGATGAATAATATTTAGTATATTAATAATGAGTTAAATAATAATATAACCTTTATATAACATTAAAAAATTCATAAAAATAATTATATATTATTAAATAAATTTTATATTCATTAAATTATGGTTATATCAAAAAAATTAGATATGTCACTCTATGGTGGCAATGGTCAACACGGTCATAAAGATGCCATTTTCCTTTTCTGTGTAACGGAAGGAAGCGAGAGAATAATTTATCATTTTAGAATGTTAATAATATTTTATTTATTCATTAAATTCCTCCTTTTGAATCATCCTTGTGAGGAGATGATGAAATATATATATCGTCATTCATGGAGCTGGTAGTCCATATGTAGCATGAATAACATTTTCGTTTTCCAGATAAAAAGGTGAGACAATTATTATTGAATATATATAAAAACTTTCCCATTTATTAATAATACCAATTTAATTATATTATATTTTATAAAATATAATTAATAATATTTATATGATAAATAGAAGAGTAAATTATTACGTATAAGTATTTGATTTCTTCTTAAAAATGTCTTTATTTTGAAGGTATTTATGAAATCTATAGGGAATATAAGCTCAAGAACATGAAATATCATTGTTTTTTAATTTAATGTATTAGATTATAAAATATAATTCTAATTCCATGTTTATATTATTAGGGTTGGTTGGAGGATCTTTTTATAAGTAAAGGGAATTGATTATTTTGTAAATATAATTTATTATTATGAAAAACGGAATCATTTTATACATAGAAGTGGATCCAAAGGGGAAAATAATGGTGGTTAGGATAATTTAATGTCTATAATTACCTACGACATGCATTTTGATACCTTTTATAACATGTATTAGGTATTTTATCCATTTTATTTAACCCTTTTACAATTTTAACTTTTACCATGGTAACAAATTTTTTCCAAAGTAATTTATTTTTATACCTAAAAATGGATCTTATTACATAATCTGTTTCTATAGATTAAAAATATGAAATAAATTTTATTTTATACATTTTAAAAAAGTGATAAAATTTAATTTTCAAAAAATATTTACAAATAATTAAAACAATTTTAGAGAAAAAAATAACAGAAGTTCAAAAATATAAAATATAGAAATTCAAATTAAAATAAATATTTTAAATTCTTTATTTTTATTATAAAAGTTTTTTTAGAAGAAAAAGGTTTTATAAATTTTTATGTCAAGTTTATATCCCAATGATTTCATAAAAGTCATGGTATTTTTAAAATTGGTTTTTTGTACTTATCACCGAAAAATGTGTTTTCAAAATATTAATTATTCTTATTCTTAATTTCTATTTATTACTAATTAATTTATTATTAATATATTATTTGTATAAATAATATATTTCATAATTATTTAAACATAATATATTTAATTTTTTGGAATAAAATTTAATAACACATAAAAATATAATAAAATGGTATTTTTAGTTATCTAGTTACCCTATTTTAATTTTATCAACACATTTGAATTAAGATGACTATTATTTTCATTTAAAAGTCAATATGGGAAATGTATAAATTACATGTGACAAATAAATAAATTCTTGCAACAATTATTATATATTTTTGTCATCCTAAATTCTATTTACAAATCCCCTTAATACTTTTGCATAAGATTTGGGGGTTATATAGGCCATCATGTTTGTCATGGGTGGAAGTTTTTCCATAATGGATGCCATGTTTTTTTCTCTGAGATTTAACTTCTCCCATAAACTATTTCACCAAATCATTACTTCTTGTAGGGATTGGTCTATGGAAAACACTAAATATGCTACCACCTTTCCATGCTCAGAGCAATGAGCTCCTTACTAAAGTCTTATACTACTCGATGTCATTTCATCTTCTTTCAATATTTATTTCATAATACTGTTAATTATATTTATATTAGATAACTCAATTGTTATGTTAAAAAGGTCACATAATAACATGGATTATTTTTTTTAGTTAGTGTCTCATGTGAAACTATCTATTCAACATAGTATTAATTTAATGGAAAATTATTACAAAATATAATGGTGTAACATTATACCTCAGTAAAGTAGAAAACTGAAGTTTTGGAAGCATTTTTTATAAAGTTTATTATTTATATTTCTACCAATTAGGTATTATATATAGATTTTGGTCTAAAATTTGTATCCAAATATAAGAATGATGTATATTTTTGAAGATTACAATAGGTGAGGTGGTTATATGAGCTTCAAATGAAGCAAGTCTGGTAGTGCATTCTATAGAATACTAGCATCCCATATTATTGATTGGAATAGTTTTAGTTTTTAAGAACAATTAATATTGGTCTAGTGTTAATAAGAGCATAATTTTTATTGGATTTTTTGAATAACATTTTCATGATAACTTGAAAGAATTTACTAGAAGGAGAGTTTTGGAAATTCTGTTGACTCTTTGAGGTATCAATTACGGGTAGTAAAACTCCATGCATTGGTAGTTTTTCATATGTTTTTAAATTCTAATGTTGATGTTTAGGTAGATCATTTCATGATAAGGTGGGTTCTGTGGGTGGGTCTTTTGAATAAAATGGGGTTTAAATTCCTTACATTGGAATTCAATGGTCAAGATGAGAAATGTTATAATAGATCAACAGTTATCTTGGTTTAATATAAGGTTCTCCACAATAATAAAAAGTCAATAACGGTAGTTGAATTACTAGACCTATAAATAAATAGAGGTTGTACCACCATTATGTGTACACACATTCTTGAGAAGTCTTATTATTTATAGATCAAATTGGTGATTAATTCATAGTGATTATAAAATATTGTAACTGTAAAAAGAAGTAATAAAATACAAGAGAGTTCTCTCATGGACTTAAGACTTATTATCCAAACCATGTAAAAACAAAAATTTCATTTCTATATTTTTTTCACTTTGTTTTATGATTATGTGTTCGTGAATATTGGTAGAATATGTTTCAATACTTATGGTTCGTTAGGCTTCCTTATTTTCGGTGAAATATGTTAAATGGAGTAGTTTTTTTGTTGTAAATTTTATTGGTTTTCGAAGTAACGGTTGATCAGAGAATCCTAGTTCTGGTGAAGAAACATTCAGTGTTATAATATGTTCACATTTCTTTCTCCAAATAAATTTATATGATCATTTTAGATGTCGACTATTCTATTTTCTTGTTTATAAATAACATATGATTATTTTATAAGCATAACATACGTTATGTTATGTCACTTGTGAATAAATAAATTTATCTAATATAATATGAATATAAAGACATGGAAATTAATAATAAATCATGTTCACATGAATTTTATCGAGTTGTGTAATCATCAAATTATTCTTGTAAATCTGTAGTCTTTGAAAAGATTATATCAAGAATTTTATTTTGATTCATTTGAGTTAAAACCCAGAGATATATGTCTTTCTTTTTTAGATGAAAAAATAATTGAATGTAATTTCAATGAAAATGAAAAGAGATCCGTAGTGCTTCTTAAATTTTTTCAAGCTATTGTTTATAGACCTTTTATAGTATAAGATAGAGGTGGATACTCACATTAAATTACTTTTACTTATGATTTTATAAGATATGGATATATCAGCATTATTTGGTATTAGTATGATTCCTTTGAGAAATTAAATAATACAATAATTAAGTATAGAAACAACTTTGTGAGAACATAGAGATACTCTACTCAGATATATTCAGAGAATATCATAACCATAAATTCATAGATTAACTAAAATAGTTCAAGATATTATATCAACTCACTCCTCCTTTTACACTATGTTAAAATGATGTTAGGGAAAGGAGGAATTGCACCATATTAGGCATGGTGAGATTGGTGATCATCCATGTAAACCATCCATTATCATTTTTGCGATATGTAATATAATCATTGTTAAATACACTAAACCATGTTCTAACTAAAGAAGTGACTGGAATCCCATATGAGTTATGGTATGGAAATAAATATTTTTTTTATGTATATGGGTGCATGGATGTGAAGAATTTATTATAGATAATTCTTGAAAAGAAATTTTATCCCAAGGAAAAAAGGGTATCTTTATGGGATATATTAAAGTGATTAGAGGATATTATCTGTACAATCCCTCAAAATAAAAAAGTAATCATAGAAAGGCATTCAATGTTTCTATAAAGGTATCTCAACTCCAAAGGAAGAAGTGTAATAAAGATATACATTTATTAAGTTATGGATAATGATATGATATAGTTATTATAAGAATAAATTCTACAATACCCAATGGAATACGTTATTTTAGATACATGGGTACTGTATAGGGGTGATAGAGAGTTAAGAGGACTAGAGAGATATGTTTTTTTTCTGAGAAAGGTGAGACATTGTTAAATGAAAACAATGAACCAATATCCTTCATGGAAGCATTAAATAGCTCAATAGTTGAAACTTTTAAAGAATATATGAATTTGTAAATAGATACCTTATACTAAATTCATGTTCTTATTTTGAAAAATCCTCCATTTGATGTAAAACATGTTGGTTGTAAATGTGTATTCAAGAAGAAATTGGATATGGATGGTGAATTATGTACATATAAAGAATCATTTCATTTCAATGTTTTCATTAAACATTTGGGTATATACAATAATAAATCCTTTTTATTACCCTCTATAATAATATTCATTAGAATTATACATTCCATTACATTATTCTATTTTTATGAAATTTATAAAATGCATGTGAAAACTAGTTTCCTTAATGTAAATTTTATTAAACATGTCTTTAAGATACAACTATAAAGATTTAAAACACAAAAAGATTATAATAAGATATTAATTTTTCAGAGATCCATTTATGGTAAATGAGATACCATCCCAACCATGAGATAAGACATGGTTGAATAAATGCTCCCCCTTTAAGGATTTACATGAAACAACCTATATTATGGGGATAGATATCCATAAATATTGATCTAAGAGTCTTATTGGGAAATTTGAGGGTCAATATACCTAAAAGTTATTAAAATGATAAAATATCAAACAATCTAAGAGTGGATTATTGCCCATCCCAAATAGTATAAATCTCTCCAAAAAACATGTCCTCAAACACAAGAAGATAGAGAAAGGATGAGTAGAGTTCCTTATACATCTTTTTTTGTATCTATCATGTATTTCATGATATTTTCTAGGATGGAGGTTGAATATTCCTCAAACATGGTTGGAAAATACCAAGAAGATCATAGAGAGTCACATTGGTTAGTTGTAAAACCAATCCAAAAAAATAGATGTAAAAAAGAATATTTTCTATATATTGGTAGGAGATAAAAAACCATTTTTTATGGGATAAATATATTCCAGTTTTTAAAAATTATAATAATATAAAATAAAAAACATGATATGCGTTTTTTCTTGATAGAGGAGTTGTGAGGTGGAAGAGTTCTAGGAAACCATTAGTAGCTGATTTTAATGAATAATCATAGTATATTTCATCTTTTGATATTGATAAAAAATAAGTGTGAATATAACATGTAAATACCCTAGTCGTAGGGTAATACCCTTTTGAAATTTAAACTATTCCATTGAATTTAATATGAATGTTGGCGTGGATATCAGGTGTCATTGGAACCTCAATAATGAGTATTTAAATTTATTTAAATATTTAATATTTTCAATCATGAATTATTATATAAATTCTGATAGGATTACTAGATTTTAAAACTAACATCATAGTTGAGTATGAAATACAAGGTTTACCCAAGGAATGATAAAAGTTTTGTTCACATTGAACCCCAGGTTGATGTAGTGCCACTGGTGGATTATAAACAGTTAAATAAATAATTTTATAAATTATATTAAATTACTTTTTATCATATTTAATTATTATATAAACCACTATTAAGTGATTATATTGGGTTATACAAATAACTCTAAAGGATTTAGATAGATTAAGAGAGGCCTTTTTTAGTGAACATATTGTCAAGTGATCTCTATATCAGGGATTAGTGATGAAAAAACATGGAAATCCTTAGATCCAATGAAAAACATTATGGAATCTTCAATTAAATCACTTAAAATTTTCTTATCGAAATATAAATACAACATTGATTTAGGTATTTTTTATTTCTGTGTTGGTCCCTACTTTGATTTTATCATTTACATGTATTTTATTCTCCTAAATTAAATCCATAGTTGTGAGATTACATGTCACTGTCAAATTTTATTTTTATTATAACATTAATTTTGGAAATATATATAGTTAGAAACCTTGATTGTTTAATGTTTATTTTATTTTTAAAACATAAATGGGGATGAATCATGTATGGTCATCATTTTCACTCACCTTTGTTATTTTTTGGTTTTCTTCCACTGTTCTTCATGAATTTATCACCATTCATCACTTGTCCTGGTGATTTGGAAAATTCCATGGAGTGATTATCCTGCATGTTTTTTTATCATTCCTACGAATAATTAATATAGATTAGAATTTAGGGATTTATATTTGAGATCATAGTTTCATGTTAGAAGTATAAAAATGAATGATAGTTTTAGGTGATTCTTGAACAGTGGTTCCCAACACGATGGAATCACAACATGAATTTGATCTTTTAATCAATGGTGTTTGAATTCAGATCTCTAGTGAGGAATAATCCCTTGTTTAGAGATATGGATATTGATATAGTAGTATTTAAACTAAATATGGTAGTTTTGGTATGAATCACAGTTCATAGTTTTAGTTGGTCATATTTTCTTGACTACACAGTATGTAGATTTGAAGAGCACATGTGGTTTTCATTAATTGATATTGCGCTCATGTTTCCATGTGAGTTGAATATTACAAATCATCTGATATTTAGAGGAAATTCATTGTAACCCTAGATAAATACCTGTTTTTTATAGGATATACATTCCAAATAGGATATTTGTACTTACACATCATGTGGGTCAAGTCCACACATCTTCTTCATACAAGCTTACAAGACTCTGATAGAAAGGTACTTGTGGAGAACCTAATTGTGTCCTACACACCAAATATATATACTAATCATCAGGTACATAAATTTTACATTCCATATGAGAGACCAATTCATGGGAATAGTATTACATAATCATTACACATCGTATACCATGGGATGAAAATCATGTACTCTTGGAAAACCCCATCCAAATGCTATACTGGAGTGGTTTGATCTTGTAGGTAGACCCGTGAGTGTTCCCTATTAATTAATTAACCATATAAGAATTAAGGATAATCCTTTATGGAAAATAAATAAGTGTATCATACAACATAATGATTAGAGGTTCATCTCCCCATCCTTGAGTAAGGACTTCAATTTCCCAAAGCGGAATGAGAAATAGGACCCTTAACCATTTGATTCAAATATAGTTGATTATTCCTCCAAATATGAAGGGTTTGATATCCTCTATCCACACAGTTTGTAATCCCCCTTTTTAGAAAGATCATATGAGGTCCAGGATCTTCCACTAGAGTTGGAATTCCCTCTAACGTATTAGGTGTATAGTATCATCCATCATGGAATTAGAGACAGGTGAATTTGGTTTGGGATTAATAGCAAATCCTGACCCGTATAAAGTTTGGTTAGTAGAATAGATTAGTACTCGATACCCTATTTAGTAAATTGTAATAGCATATCTAGGTTTTTATGAGTTTGAGTTGACTTATTATATTTGAAATTTTTTTTCTTTATGATTTTAGGTAATCCTATAGGGTATTTATATACACACCCATATATGGCCTTCTCCCATATGTGTCATTCCATACACAAAAAATAGACAGATTAACGGTGTCCTTGGAGGATGAAGAGTGAGTGGTACCTAGTGTTGTTTGGAATATTATTTGATATTATTCAACAGTACCAAAAGCTTAATGTGGATTTTACCTTGATATCTAATAGGTTGTAACTCTTTTTAATTTAGGATTGTATTCTACACCTTTTGAAATTTAGTTTTATATTGTTTTTTCTAACTCTGATAAGGGATTATAAATATTCATTCATGCAATTATTTCCATTATTTATTCGTTTTTATTTTATTCCCCTAATAATTTAGTGTATAGAGATGTGTGAGTGTTTGTTTATGTGTCTGTGTCGGAACATTAAGATAAGGCCTCCAATAAATGATATATTCATACTTGTCACTAATTTTGAATTCTTGGCCTACTGGAGGTGGGTTTTGGGTGTCACTACTAACATACCAATGACCTGGGTGGGGCCATGGAAGCATAGGGTGTGACAGAGTGGTATCTGATCATAGGATGCTTCTTGGGTGGAGTATGGTGATATAGTGGTCATGAGGATTGGATCAGGATTATAGAAATGATGTTAAGTGACTCAGTTTTGGATCTTAAAAAAGGAAACCCATTGATGATTTGTAAGATTATGTGTCTATTAAAATGAAATATCATAACCTTTTTATCAACACAATATAATGAGGCACTAGATTTTGATAGAATTATGGCACATGAATCATATAGTATTGGGTATTTTATTTTCATGTCCTTAGGTCAGCTCCCCATATATGATCTTTTAATCGTGGTTTGTCTTGTAAAATTTTAGGATACATCAACACAGTTGATCAATGGTATTTAAAGGTCAAGGACCTGATATTGATGATATTAACAATTAATCTTCTATTCTAGGTTCAACCCATGAGGTGTTTTCTCTGGGAATATAGAAAGAAGTTCTTTCTCCCTTCAAGAAACAAGTTGATCTACCTCTTATGGTTCATGTGGATGCCCTGCAATAGGATGACAAATAGAATCATCCAATAGTGTAGGAAGATGATGAACATATGATGAATTTTTTTTAATTAGTTATAGAGTTAGAGAAATCTACGGTTCTAGGGATATCCAAACCTTTTGGCAATAGATGATTGGATGGAGTGGGTAGTTTAGGATTTTAACCTTTTCTTGAATCCTTCTGGAAAGATGGTGATTTTAGTATCCACCATTCATTTGTGTGCCATAGTATATTACTGAATATTGGTTACTCATAACCATGATGACATGACACTCTCATGGATTAATTTTGAGTGCCTCTATTTGGAGGAGAACTACATATAAATGTTTTGACCAGTGTAAGTGCAGGATATATTTCAGTTGAAAATGGTTACCATGATAGTGGCATATTATGTATCAGGGTTATTTTAAGTCTAATAATACCCCCTAGAGATGGTACATAATGGATAATTCATGGAATAGAAGTTCAAGTAGGGATTTCATAGAGATATTAAAGATGGTGTTATTTCTATTTGTATTCCCACCAATGAAGGAGTCTTGGAGTGGGCTTTTGGTAGTGTAGAACTTCCTTTCTGAGGGTTAGTTAGTTATAGTTGGACAACATGGTCATTATGAATAAAATTCATTAGTTTCTATTGGTGGTAAATAATTTTTAGGGTCACGACATTGGATATGTTCACATTCATAGGCTCTGATAGAGGGGTCAACAATTACAGGGTCCAAACAGGATCCACTCAGTTGGATGAGAGGTGATGAAACAACTACTTGGGTTGGGGTCATCTGGTGATAGATTTTCCAACTCATCATGTGGTAAAAGACTATTAGATAGTGGATAGACATCCAGGAAAAGGGTAGTGCTAAATGTTAGATCTATTGAGGGGTGACCACGGAGACCCGTAGGTTGAGAGTAGGGAGAAGAAGATGTAGTATCTATAGTATGTGTAATATGGTATGACCCAATTAATCTAAAACCATCCATAAGACAAAAAAAATACATATGAATCTAGAGGATAATGTTTTGGTTAGTTTCAAGTGATCTAGGGGGTGATTGGGAATCTCAAGGAATGATATAAGGAGTGATTTTCATTTAATTTAGCTTGGAATTAGTCCTGATAGATATGTGTGTGAGACACTCATTCCTTACACTATTAATTTTCCAAGAGATAGATATTTTAGTGGATCCACTAACCCAATCCATGTGGATTGAGACTCCTAGAAGAGGAAATTCGTTTGTTTTTCACATTTTCCAGAAGTGTGACCGAGTACTCGAAGGAGTGATTTATCATTGGATATAATGAATATTATTGTGATGTTGTAGGATTTAATTCTTGATATAGATGTTATATTAGTTATTCTTGTCAAGATTTATTATTTCCATTAGGGAGTGAGATATGTTCATCCAAGTGTGGTTACAATTTTCTTTCATTGGAGAGAATGATTCACTATCTGAGCTAGTAGACTGCATATTCCAGATATTTTATCTAATTTCTAGATAATTAGATATATTTTCCCTTTGGTTAATTTATTTTGGATACGTTTGTTTTCTATTATTTTTATATGAGTATTGGGACATATTTCTATAATAGGTATTGAGGTTTTCTTCCTAAAGATCAGTCTATTTTTTATCAATTTCCACGCTAGGATTACTATGATATCTTCTGAATCATATCATATATCCCATGAAAATTTTAGATATCTTAAGGTGTAGTTTGATGAACAATAGAGGACTATATTTATTAGGCCTGGTGTGTTATTATGTGAAGAACTGGTATTATTTTCTAAGAATTTTGATATGATCCTGATGTTTTTAAAGACAATCATTACCAAAATCGTGTTATAGTCAAGAAAAAGTACCCTTTTCCATGGATCAGGAATCTCAATGATTACATTAATAGAGTGTAGTGGTTCATGATGATTGAAATTAGGTTGGTTTATCACTAGATTTATGTGTGAGAGG
Source organism: Viscum album (assembly GCA_963277665.1). Classification (NCBI taxonomy): domain Eukaryota; kingdom Viridiplantae; phylum Streptophyta; class Magnoliopsida; order Santalales; family Viscaceae; genus Viscum; species Viscum album. The sequence goes on from OY728123.1 coordinate 1,502,133,427, forward strand.
ATAATACCATGATGATGGACTTATGGTGTTTCTATGGTCATAATTCCCTATTATCATGACCAATTCTATAGAAAAACTTACCGAGCTCATGAATTAGTTTATTCAGCCTGCCCTTGACTTCTGTGTGATTTTCTTTGTTGATGAAATCATCATGTTCACAGAATTAGAGTCAAATCATGTAGATATTTTTAGTATGGGCCTAGACATACTCCTAGAGAACCAATTATATAAGAATACATCAAATTTCTAGTTCTAGGCTAAATATTTCCACATTATCATACTATTATCTTAAAAGGAGTAGTTGTGGACCCCTAAAGATTGAGGTGATACTATATTTTTATCCACCTAAGAGAGTGTATGAGGTGAAGAGTTTTCTTATTTTAGTTGGATACTAATATGTGTTCATGGAAGAATTTTATAGAGTTCCAGCTACCTCAACAGCTCTAACTATGATAGGATAGTCATTTTTCTAGTCGGATAGATGCTAGGATGACTTTGAAGAGTTTGGTCAAAGATTTACTAGTACTCTAATACATTGATTATTAAAAGAAAAAGAGTATATAATATATTATGATGCCTCTCAATCTAGACATGATTTTTTTGTGCAGAGGTGGAAAGTGATCACATATAGATCTCGATAGCAAAGACGCCATAAGAATAATTATGTGAATCATGGTTTAGAGTTTGTAGTAGTGGTCCTTAAATGGAATGTTTGGATACATAGAATATGGGTGAGTGGTTTTTTTTCTAATATGATCATCAAATTTTTCATAATATCTTATTATAGAGGAATATTAACCTAATAAAGAGGAATTTACTAGAGTTTTTGTAAGACTATATTTTTTATATAAACTATACTCTAGTAAAATGGATTGTAGTGGAAGTCTATCTTAGTAGGATATCATTTTATCCTTTGTTAATAGAGTTTTTAGAGTATTTAGCCAAATTTAGGATCTCCTTTATGGATGAGTTTGAAGCTTAATATCAATGATCACTGATGGGGACACCATATCTTTTTTAGAATTTAATTTATTCTCATCTTGGGGACATTGGTAATGAGATTTTGGGAAAAAATATATTCACGGGTGATGCACTGTATGGGATTTATAAAGGTCATGAGCATGTCATCCTCCTATAAGGATGGACTGTGTTTTTAATCATGATGTGTAAGATGGTGTGAAGAGAATATCATATGTGACCTTTTAAATTCATCCCAGAAAAGAAAATATATACCAAGACCTCTAGTGTTAGTTTTGGTGTCCATGGGTGAATAGGAGTGTTGTAGAGTTTATCTGCCAATGCCTTTCATGTCATCCAATGAATCCATAGAATCATGTATGGTTCTAATTGACTCAAACCCTTGATGTTCTATAGTAAAAATTAGATAGCATTTCCATGGATTTTTTTTATACGAATTCCAAAACTAGCGATATTTAATGACACTGTCTAGTTAATTCCAAACCAACTAAGTTAGTAAACCCAGTTTCATTCTAGAAAAGAGAAAATTTTTATGGAATGTATAGGATTATTTTATATTAAATAGATCATACATATTCATGGAATACCCTTGAATATTATCTATAATAAAGAAAATCATTTTATATCATTGTAGGAGATAGGATTTTAGGAGTCTTTTTCAAATTATTTTTAGTGGAGTTTGGCTTTCCACACTTTGACTTATGACTATATGGAGTAGACACTTCTGGCCCTAAAGAAGATATTAAGAGATTGTGTCCTGAATTTGGATGGATCTAGAAGTAAATTTTACCATATGTTTATTTCAAGTAAAAAAACATCTACCACTACATGATTGGAAGGGATCCATATGAGGATCTATATGGGAGACCATACAGGTCACCCTTTTCTAGTCAGAGTGGGTAGATTATGTGCTTTTGGGTATGGAGTTTGTGCAAGAAGTGACAATGAAAGTGTATACCATTCAGTAAATGATGAGGATAATACTATGTTCTTATGATTCTTATTTAGACTATTGATATATGCCCTTGGTATTCACGAAGGGATATTATATATTCCTTAAGGTCTCACCTCAGTGTGGGTATTAGTGATTTGTATAAGGTTTTAAGATATATCAAAGGTACATCATCTCATTCAATATGTTTTTCAAGGTGTTAAAGGTTTCATACTACTTGTAATTACACTCCAAACAAGAAAAAATTCATGATGTCTTCCATTCATCATAATTGAGGAGAAACATTCATGGCCCATAATGTGATATTGACTGGGGTGAGATGGACATCATGGGTGGTGTAACCTTTGTATAGTATCTTGTGGAAATAGAGGAACAGTAAGAGAATAATTTTAAAGGTTGATTGATCTCTTTGTTTTTTCTCCTATGACAACATGAGAATATTTGGGAGAGATCATGGAAACCTAAACCCTATATACAAGCACAATACCCTCACCTATTTGAATAGTTTTTAGATTTTAGGGATGAAAATCATTGAAGGTGTGGAGAATGTAATGGCCTTATTTTTATTTTTGTACCCTTTGAAAATATAAAATTATCCCTGTGAATTTAATCTCAGTGTCGGCTTGGATATCATGTGTCATTGGAACATTGATAATGAGTATTTAAATTTATTTAAATTATTATTATTTCTAAACATCCATTATTATATAAATTATGATCATATCATTGGATTTGAAAACTAATATTGTGGTTTAAGACATAGCATGGGTTTCACCATAGGAATGATATATGTTTTGTTCACATCATACCATGGGTTTAAGTGTAGTCTATATGTGGATTATAAATGGTTAAATAAATAATTTAATAAATTGTATTTAATTTTTTTTAACCAATTTAATGTATATATGAACATCTATTAGGAGATTCTATAAGGTTATATATATATATAAACCACGAGTATTTAGAGAGAGGAAGATAGGGATGCAGTGGAGAATGCCTTGGTGGGTGATCTCAGGATCAAGAACCAAGGATGATTTAATGGTGGAATTTATTGATCCATTAGAAACCACAATTGATTCTTCAATAAAATATTTTCTCGATACATTCTTCTACAATAATTTATCGAAACATAAATTGTGGACTTTTTTTATTTTTAGATTTATCCTAGATTTTATTTTACCAGGTACATGGATTTGATTCTCTTAAATTAGTCCTAGGATCGCATGATTGAGTACCGTATTGAATTATATTTTTATTAGAAATATGATTTTTTGAATATAAAATGTTAGAAACCATGATTATTTCATTTTTATTGGATTCTATAATTTTAAATGGGGAAATAGTGTATGATCGTCGATGGTTCTCACCATGGTGTTTTTATGGTTTTCTACCCCCATTCACCATGTGTTCATCACCAACCATTGCTTGGGATGGTGATTTGACAAGCTTTGTGAACTGATTCTCGGGCATATTTTGTTATCAATCCCATAAATCATTATTTTGGATTTGAATTCAGGTATTTTGGTTCAATAGTGGGTTTGTTAATTTATATAATTCAATGGAATGAATGGGTTAAGGTACATCGCGAATAATGGTGCATGGGGTGATAGAATCATGATGATAATTCAATCCTTTGATGAATTGTTGATATATTTGGATAATTAGTGAGGATTTATCCCTATTTAACATTGATGTGGAGTTATATATTAGTGTTTTTTAAAAAGTATGTGGTTATGGAAATAATCATAGGCTAGTGTTTTTTCTAGTCATATTTTACTAACTACATGACATGCATTTCGAAAGAACACAAATCATGTTCATCATGAGATACAGTGATAATATTTCTATATGAGTCAAATATAAACTTCCTTGTGATATTGGGATGATATTTCATGGCACCATAGTTATATGATCAACATATAAATTTTATACATCCCTAGGAGGCTTCTTAAACTTTCACATAATGCAGTTCAGTATCACGCATTGTATTTGGAAAGTTTTCATGACTCTAATAGAGAGGTACATGCGGAGTGCCCCACTGAGTCATACACACTGTGTACATAGACTTAACACTATGTAGATGTATTTAACATTCCATGTGAGATTTCATGGCACGGTCATAGTGCTAATAATGTTCTACACATGGTGTACCCCTAGATGCACACCATGTACTCATAGAAAAACCTTCAAAAGGTTGTGTTGGAGTAGTCAGTCCTCATAGTTGGACATACAATTGGTCCTTCATAAGAAACATATCACATAGTATGTGATTATGGTACTTGATGAAGAAGATAGAGATATATCATGTGGAATAATGAGCATTTTTCCCTTCTAAGCGTTGCGTGGTTGGGAAAGAACTGTAGTGGATAATCGGCTTGACAGTTAGGTGATTCTAAGAGTGTATATTCCTCTGACTTTATCTATGTATGGTAGTTTATATACCCTAAGTTATTGATTCACAGTATCCTTTAACCATAATATTCATACAATGTTGGTTATTCCCATGTATATATAGATTATATGATCCTCTATCTTCAAAGTCAGCATTCCCCTTTTCTAAACAGATACAAAATGTGAAGGATCATCAATTGGAGTTGGTATTCCCTATTATATATTTGGATTATAGGATACTCCATCATGGTATGAGAGATATTTGACTTATATTTAGGTCTTAATATGGAATATAGAATTCCTGATCAGTCTACCTTTTGGTTTGGAGAATATATTGGGACTCGGTCTCACGGTTAGGGGTTATAGTCATATATATATTGGTTTTTAATGAGTTTAATATGAATTATTATATATGATTCTTTATTTTTTTTATTTTTTTTGTAATCCCACTAGGTATGTATATACTCACCCATGTATGGAAGTTTTACACACATATCATTTCTTAGAATGATTATTGGTTGTTTTATGGTAACCTTAGACGACCATGAGAAGGTAATTCTTGGTAGTGTTTTATGGTTTAATTCAAAGTAGTGGACAGTCCCTAGAGCTTGTGGTGGAGTTTACCTTGATAGTTGATAGGTTAGACCTCTTTTGGTATTGGATATGTAATATTCCCCTTATAATTTTATTTTATATTGTTATTTCACACATAAATGGGAATATATAGAATCATTCATGGATTAACTTTCGCTAGTTGTTAGTTATTTATTTTATTCCTACATTACATTACTATATGGATACATTTTTATGAGTTTTTGTTTGTTTGTGTGTGTTTGGGCATGTACATTTTGATAAGGGATACCATACATGAGATTTCCATACTCAATGGTGGTCTCTATCCCCTGGAAAATTTTAGGTGGGCTTAGGTTATCACACAAGGCATGTCCCCATCCTAGGTGGGGCCCTAGAATGCCATCTTGTGATAGGAAATTTCAACCAAGAGTTTAGTGTTTCACCTAACAGTGTATATATTATTTCATTATATTTTGATATCACTAAAATAGTGGTTCGAGAAAAGGAAATATGGTCATATGAATGTATGAATTATATATTTTGGATGTATCATCCCTTGATATATTTTAATCAAAGATGTGAAACCATAATGAACATAGCATTCATAGAGGAAAATTAGCAAATCCATTAACTAAAGCCATATCTTAGTGGAATCATAAACAAAATGCATGAGATAAAAGGTTAAATGTTGTTTCAGTTAACCTTATTGAAATCGTTTGTTAGATATCGTTCCTAAGAAGAAAAATAATTAATACTTCAGATTACCAATATAATTAGTTAGTTTTTTATTTATTATGATGGGACATAGTTCTTATTCTTCCATGTAACGTTAATCTGGTAATTTACAAGGAATATTTATCACATTTGATGGTTATAGTAATTTCTCCACCAAAATGAGAACCCGTGAATGTTATGATAATATCATTAAAAAAGTATTTAATGTGGTCAAGATACATCTATCAAATAGAACACATATGATGTATTACTATCATTTTTTTGGGGGTCCATAAGAACTTATACTTATTCTCATTTAATTTTCACTTGGTTATCTCTATTAAGGGAGGTTATGTGGCTTATATTGCTATATGAAAACAAGTGTATTGGTCCTTAGACCTGACACCATTATTAAATTATATCATGAATCATACTCTTTAATATATGGATGAAAACCTTAATAATATATTCTTATAGATAGGTAACATAAGTTTGGCGTGTCATAAATATTATGGCATAAATTAAATGGTAAATAAAGGATTTTTCCATTTTTTACTAAAAGAATATTATATCTATGTCCATTTGATTAAAATGAATCAAATTTAAACAATCCTTAGCCATGTAAGTTTATAGATGTTTTCATTTTGTAATGTTAATGGATGAAAAATCATGCATATAGGGTGATGAAATAAATATTCATTCAAATTGATGAGATATTAGTTAACAAAATAATTATATTACACAATAGTTTTCATAAGAATATTGTTAAAGTTTCTTATTAACTTAATTCTCTTTAGTTTCCTTGATGTGTTGTTAGACAGTAATCTTGGAAATTAGGAAGGTTCGTGTATTACCATTGAGAAACATGACAAGAGAGTCACACAATATGTGTATCTAAAATATCATTAAAATTATTTTTAGTTAATGCTTAATAATAAATTTATTCCCTAACATATGGAATACTGTTTTTTGATGAAAAAATTTGACAATGGAAATTAAGTCATAAGATGTCGAAGTTTAGAATGGTGAGTTGAATTTTAACTCTTATTTAATTATTCAGAAGGTAATGAATATAATATTTATTTATTCATGAGTTTAGTGAATAGATTAAAATAATAATTTATTTACATTAAATGAATATTCAAAATAAATTTTTTTTCAAAATTCTAATGAATATAATATTTTCTCGATGATTGTTGTTGTTCCCCAAATGAGCATCAAAAATTATGTAATTGAAAAAATACCTAAAGAATGTGTATTATGTTTTCTATAAGAAAAATGAAGGAGGATCATGGATACATAGAGACCTTGAAATGTGGATTATCAAAAATAAATAAAAAATGAAGGTCATCAGGGCCATTGGAGGGATGGTCATCAGTTCACATGATCTTTTCATAATCATGCGAAGCCCCACTAAAAAAACATCCTATTCTCATGAAGTCATCTAGGAAAGCACTATTTATTATGTCAGTTCTAATCAATGATATCTTCCAATAATGAAATATATTAGGAAAATTTTTTTTTAAAATCACATAATTTCCATTGTAAAATAAATAAATATATCTAAAAGGAGAAGGTTTTATAAGGTTAAAGTTGACACTATTCTTCTTGTGAAAGGGTTATACACCACATGTGATCACCATCGATTATAAGAAGAAACTTAGATAAACCAATTTAACTTCGTAAAGGTCCCTTGAGATGGATTAATGATCATGAGGCATTCCTCTGACATGTGACCATCATCACCCAAAGTCCCTTGGACATGACCATTCAATGATTTGATGCCCACAAGATCCACATACAAGAAGAACGATTCCATATTACACAGTTCATTCATCATTGAATGATCCATCATTTATCATGAAATTTATTATAGACAACCAGAGTGACCAACCATGAGGATTCCCACACATGATCATGAGATCCATTTTTGATCATCTGACACCTTAATGGACAACCAATGGGCAAAGCCTATAAGTCTTATAAAATTGATAATAAAAGGTGGGAAAATATTGAAGCTTTTTGGAAAGGGATGATACACTTATTTTCTTTATAATGTGTTATTCACCTTATGTTATCCCCATTGATCATGGGAAGGCCCTTAAAAAATCTATCTTGATCTTGTGAAATGCCTATGACAATTCAGTTTGATCTCGTAATGGCTCCAAGACAAGTCTCCCTTTATCAAGTGAAAGCATCTTCAACTAGTTTCCTGTTCTAACAAAGACTCGAGGAAATGTCTTCCTAATCTTGAGAAAGCTTTTTTACAAGTCGAAATGATCATTTGAAATACCTTCAATATATTGTGGTTTTATCAAATTTTGAGATTATGAGTTTTCTTGTAGTCACTAGTTTACCCATGATAGGATTGTGAGAAGTGTGTGATGTGATACTCCCTCCATCGACTCTATATATTATTTTGTATATATGCTTCATGAAATGTGACATAGAACTTGAGTCTAAAGGAATATAAATTCGACCCCTTAAAAAAGTGGATGATGACTACTATACTAGAGACACATGAATGAAAATACCATAGAAGCACAGAAGTGATAATGGATTTAATGAATCATAAATCCACGCAGTTTTAAGAGTCTTTCACAAGTTAAAAACTATGTAATGACTTAATGGATTATGTGAAATGTATATATGCATCATGTGATAACGTTACTGATCATGTGAAGGTCTTCCAATGCATTGGCCAGACTATTCCAAGGTGGTTTCACATATCAAATTGGACACATGAAACCTAAAAAATCAAATTCTAATAAACATTAATGCATATATTGAATAAATTATTAAAAGAATAAATACTTACCTGAATATGGATATGATTATTTTCATGTGAAGGCATAATGAATTTTTTATAACCCATACAGATCATGTGATAGTGCCCCAACATGTCATCAAAGCTACAAGAAGTACTTCAGACATGTCAGTCATGTCTTTTGACATCCTTCGAACATGTTTTACAAGTCATGAAAAGTCCTATAGATATGTAGACCAAGAATTATGAATTCCTCTGGACATGTTGACCCTATCATGTGATTCCCTACAGAATTTCCTGTCAGATCATATGACAACCGTTCCATGTGTCAGACCTGATCATGAAACACCCTTGTATAAGTATGTGTTGATCAGACGAAGACCATCATACATGTCATCCAGGTCATGTGAAGTCCATCAAACATTCCATAAAGATCATGTGACAGCCTTCTGACATGTCATCCCTGATCACACGATGCCTATGGATGTGTCTGCATTGATCAAGTGAAGACCCTCCAATATTTTGTATAATTCATGTGAAGTCATCCATACTTACTATCCAGGTAAAGCAACAACCTTCTGATATATTATCTCTGATCACATGACACTCTTGGACATGACTGAATTGGTCATACATGGACCGTTGGATGTTTCATCTGATTCATGTGACTTTCCTCTTGAAATTCCATCCAAATAATCCAAAAAACCTCTGACATGTATTCTTTAATCAAGTGAAGCACCCTGCGACATTTCAACCTTTTCATACAGACACTCAAGACATGTCAGATAGAAAATCGGTACAAGTCAATTAGACACTTAGGACATGTTAGATAGACACTCAAGACATGTCAGGAATAGACCCTCCGACATGTCAAGAACATTAGAAAGATAACCTCAGACATTATAACCATTTCTATTGGACATATTAAGACATACATCCAACTAAAATATGAGAAATATCATTCTTATATAAAGGAAATATGAAGGATGTCTTTTTAAGGAATAATATTTGTATCAAACACTCCTCTAGGGATTCCCCAATGAAAAATTCCTAAATCCTTATGTGATGGGTCTGATCATTTTCTATTATTTGTTTATTACATGGAGCATTGACCATGTGGACTTAGGAATCTACAAAAATCATATAAGAAACATCATAAAATCCATCCCCCCCCATCTAGGGAAACCTTAGTGTGTTAGCCTCATTCGGTTACACAATAAAATTTCCCTCATACAAGTGAATCCACTACAGGGTAAGTCTTGAAGGAATTACCATGTTGGTAAATGATGGAGTAATAACCCTCAATGTAATTAATTTTCTTTCACCAACTATCAGAATATTTAACATATATCAATCTATGGTGAATTAGATTCCTATTATAAGTAAGATATATAGGATGACTTTTTATGGATTGAGATCCATATTGGGTTCTTAAGTTCACTCATAATTTTCCTTTTTTAGGATATTTAATAGCAAGACTTGAATTTAAACAAACTACATTGATTTTGATCTCTGTTACAAAAAATTTATGTTTGATTCCTTGTAAATGTTCAATTCCATCCTCAAAACCCAAATCACCTTCCTTTATGGCTATAAAATCTAGAGTATCTGGTTATATGGAATAAAAATTTAAGTATCTACACATTGTTAAGAAATAAAGGAAATTGATATAGAACCTCATATACATATAGTTGGTCTCATTATTAGTACCACTATATTTATAGAAGAATTCAACACCTATTAATTATATTAGGGTAACCAGTCGTATATCATGACTTTTAAGAGATTCATGAGAATATCTTAAATCTATAATAGAGTCCTGGAATATGAAATAATTCCCCCAAATGGGTGTGATGAGCCGAAACATCCATCCTCTTGACCAATTTTATTTCTTATGTGTCATTAGTTCAAAAACCCCAAATGAAGGCATGCCTCGAGAAAGTAGGTATGTACCCTATTATGGATGTGGAAACCGTCAAGAGTTTCTGTGGAAGTTGTAAATGGTAAACCTGATTTGAATGATTTTGAAACTATACTTGAACCCCGGTAATAAATAATAAAATAGGAATAAAATATGGTGAACCTAGTATGAGAAAACATAATTATAGAAAAAATCAATCATTATAGTCATAGGTAATCATGTATCTTGAACCTTGGGGACAACCATAACATCCATATTCTTTTGGTGGAAAAAATGGGGAACCCGACATGAATCTTTCAAATGATAAAATTGATTGATTGACCATTCATCATACCATTTTTTTGTGTCTCCTATATAAATTAAAATAGTACCACCGATGTGAAATCCTAAATAACCAAGGTTTCCATTAAATAATTTCATTCTCACCATGAAAATTCAATGTGAGAAAAATGGTCAAACCGGGAACAAGAAAGGACAATTGTGTTGTATGTGCATAGTTGATTGAAATTTTTTTATACAGGAAATGATGCACTTATCGGTGACCTTGTTCCAAATAGACTTTTCACTACTGATATGTCTCTCACAAATAGACATCTTGACCTATGATCATTCCTTCATCAAGAGAATTTTCAGGAACCTTGGCTGTGATAGTAACCTCTATGGGTCGCAGAAAAACATCACCCACCAGATATCTTCATATTTGGGGGGGGAAATAATTCTACAAGAATACCACTGACATTATATGATCCCAACCCTCATGAATGGATGTAAGGGTCCCTAGATTCTGAATCTAATAAGTTTGTTTGATTTAAGAAAAGTGGAAATAAAACTATTGTCACTTGTCACCACTGCTAATCACATCGGAAGATTAATCCCCGAGTATAAAAATCATCTTGTTCTATATCTTCGGAAGGTTGATCACTAAGTCGACTAGGAATCCATCCTAGTTTGGGTGATGGTGAGGATATTTCTAGTCAATCATTGTCACCAATGTCATCCTTCGTGTGCCCCTCAGTCACCTACTGAGGGCACCACCTGATAAATTTCAACCCCGAACACCAATGCATGATTACCGAGGAAGTTGTGTTGGGCATGGAAATATATAGATAAATGGGATTGGAATCATATCCCCACTACCATGGATAAATCATATGGGTATATACCGGTGGTTTCCAATGGGAATTTTAAAATTTCACCTCACTTGGATTATTTTTGCACACATATTCCTTCCTCAAGAATGGGGGAGGAGCATGTCCCTACCCCCACCCAAAAATGGAATAAGAATATTCCGATGGAACAAGAAAAAAACGAGTGGAATTATATCCCTACTTCAATCAAAGATATATTATAGTATATTATGGAGAAAGAAAATGTGCATCCTTTCATTCCTGTACAAACTTTTCTAATGTGTCAATACATTCTACAAACAACTGAAGAGCTCTGTTAGCATATTCCAAAACTAGTATAGATAAAGGGAAAATAAAATATTCCTATATAGATAATCATAGCTGCATATAACAATGATCAGTACAAAGATGTGTCTACTTCGGAGAAAGAACACATTCTTTCCCCCATCCATGAGGATTATTATCATATTCTGGTAAAGTATAAGGCATAAGACTTGGCTCATATTCCCATTCCAACCAAATCTCACCAAGTGGGTTTGAAAAATTACTTGGAAGAGGTGCACATTTTAGTCAAAAAAGACTAGCAGTATGAGTCTCATATCCCCATTCCAACTAGGTCTCGCCATGTTAGTTTGGAACATGCCTTAGGAAATACGCATATTCTTTTCAAAAGAGACCATCAACATACTTCAAAGGCATGGTGTTAGTTTTATATCCTCATTAAAATTGAGGTTTATTAATTAAATTTTAAAATCACCTCATAGTGGGATCATATCCCTTATAAAGAATCTAATAAACTTATTCTATCAACTCACATATGTAAGGCTCGTATCCCAACTTATTTCAATGAACTAATACACCAACATACTTCAGAGGCTTTCTAAGAGGATTCTCGTATACTTTCTCCCATTATGGATGGCCATCAACATATTCTAATGGGGAATTTAAATTTTAACCACACTCTTCTTCCATCTTCATCCAAAATTGACTGGAATATTCATTCAAACACCCATATGCAGGTTCATATTACATATAATAATACATAGTCTTGATGACACACTCTAGCAGCTTCCCAAATTCAAGCTCATATTTCTACAGCACCAGACGATTATTAACATATTCTAGAAACATTCATGCAGTATGCACATACCCCTACTCTATCCCAAAAGGAAAGTCAATATATTCTGGCCACGTTGTAGAATGAGGCTCATATCCCTGATCATCTTAATGCCAGGATCCTTAATGTTGTTTGATACATATGTGCAACACCATAAGTGTATGTTGACTCTTCAACCAAATTAAAAGGTGATCATTACATAAATATTCCAACTTCTGGTAGTGAAAGTATGGGTTCTAGGGACTTTAAACTTGATATCTAATGTGGTAGACCTCCCCATGGTGATATCTATCTAAGAAAAGAAAGTCGTCCCCTTTTCCAAACACCTCTATATAGATAGTTTATAAAAATTCATAGATCTTCATATGGAGGGATTCTCCAAACACCAAGGTATCGTATATATTTTCCCATTAACCATTATTCAAACTTTACCACAATCAGTAGAAGACCCATAAAAGTAATATATGTGGCCTAACTAGGTGGAGGTATATAATATGATGAAGAAAAGGCCTAAATGAATATATAGAGAGTGATAGAAAACAAATTCCACCAAAACATGTTCTAACTTATCACCACTGCTAACTATGAGATCCCAGATGACCAAAATATATGGGAAAATCATCAGGTGTTGAACAATAAACATGCACATTTTCAAGGATACAAGGGAAATATCTAAAAAAATACGCTATATTTTCATATGGACATGGCTGTATTTTCTATAGCACGGAACCTAGGGATGGATGACCATGGAAATTACCTTTGTATTTTTTGTTTCTATTTTATTATAGCTCTATATCTAATAATTTCTAAATTCCTATTAGAGGTATATATCAGAGTATGAGGAAAATATGGAGCGTTTCACTACACTATGTCCCTTGAATAGAAAATTCCCCCATATACAACATCTTGTAATGTTATATCCATAGGGGAAATAAGGATACTGGGTAATTCATGTGAGAGTTAGTCGATAAAATTAAATTCCCCCAATATGAATACATAAATACATCATGAATAGAGGGAGAAGGCTTCTAAAAGAATCCTAAGATGTGCCCCTTGAAAAAATGGGAATGCATTTCCAACCCAGTAGCTAAAGTTGTGGAAAAACCAAAAACATCCCATAAAAATGACTCCAATTTTGGGTTTAAATTAGAACAAACTCAAACATGATAAAAATTAAGCCAAATCCAACGGATTGTAATAGAATTCTCCATATTAGTTTTCTAGGAGAAATCCTAGCCCATAGGGCTGGGGGATTTTAATCACCACCTCTACCCCTTGGGTCCTCAAAACTAAAGAGGGTCCAAGAAATATCAACGATAGCTGTAGACCAACCCTAGCCTATAGAACTAGGGATTTTTTTACTACAAAATAATTGACTTTTACTAAATGAAATTTAATGAAAAATTATATATGTTTTGGTAAAAATGAGTAATTTCAATATATATTATTTATTTGTAGACACCATGAAATCCATTCCATGAAAATTTCCATAGATATTAATATGTGAACCTCACTTAGGAAACAAATAATATGTTTGAGTAAAATATGTCTTTATCGAGGAAGAAGGAGAAGATTATGTTTCCATGTGCTGCGACCCAAAAATTCATCGACCGAGATCCAAACATTCATGGTGAAACTCTTCATTTTCTATGGGGTTCAGTTGTGGTAGTGAAGGAACCTTCCTAAATGGCTAGGACCAATGCCCGAAAATAATCTCGAGCAAGGGTGTGGGGGTGCAGGCCCTACGGTATGGAGAAGTATGTTCATCAAGGTGGTTTGACCATCCCCCTACGTGGTACATTTATTCATACCACCTATGCAGCACACATGCACATAAGAAGTTAAGTTCATGTCTAGATCGTGCATCCAAATGTTCACCCCCTATGTTGAGGAACCATGATGAGGACCTATATCGAAAACCTACACTGCAGACCTATGCGGAGTGTAATTTTTTAACCCATGTACATAAGAGCTACATTGTGGACCAACACACAAGACGTATTCCAAAAAACTCCCTTCGACCAGGTTTAATATTTTCCTATAAATAGGTCCCTTGGTCTCCCCGTTTCAACAACTAAAAATTTGTAAGAACTCCCAAAACTCTCATTGTCGAGATCCTTCACCTAGGTCCCCGGAATGTTCTCAGGTAGCTCTCTAAAATATGATATTATAGAGAATAAAAAGGGATATACAATATTAATGTCCCTTTTAGGGTATAATATACAATATACTTGTTTGAAGACCCTCCTTCCATAAAAAGAAGTGACATACGCAAGTTACTTTTCTTAAGAAAAGACCTGAGTGGTATTATTCCAAGGACATAATGGGACACCAAGGGTTCTCATGTTAAAACCTCACCCAAGTTTTGTTTTCCTGATAGACTATTTTCCAAGGTATATCAAGGTTTCATAGACCTGTGTTCACATTTTTATGTGTTTTTCAGTTCCTCCTAGGATCTAAGTGAAATACCTACACAACATACCTATGTGGAATACCTACGTGGACCACCTACGCTCAGGACCTGTGTGAGTTATATTTTAAGCCTTCTTTTAAGCCACTCATGGTAGGGATTCTCCTTCATTGGATAAATTTTCTAAAAGGGACCATGATGAAACATCCACCAAGACCTAAAATTTTACAAAACCTTAAGGAAAGATACATCAGCGTGTCTCTCATGTGGGTTTTTATTTTTACAGATAGATATTTCCCTAACTTATCCTACCGGAGGGTTAATATCCTTAGGACGTTTGTAGGTTTTCATATCTATGGTCACATTGAACCTTACCCTAGGGACAGTGTTGGGTAGTTCCCAGTATGGATGACTAGGCTTTGTACCATGTACAACCCTTCTCATCTCTAGGACCTGTAGCCTCCAGTTTCTAGTAGATTGGATTAAGATCACACTTGTTTTCCCTTCAACAAGGAATGAGATCCTCATCTAGCTACAAAATAGATTGTAGTAAATCCATCCTGGTGTATTCTTATATAATTTCACGTAGGAGGTTTGAATCTCACTTCTCTCTATTGCTTCACCTTAATCCTTTATTTACCTTGGACCCTTTTCTAATATAAATAGAACATGTTAAAGTCACAAAGTCATGGCCTCTTCCACCGTAGTCCTGGCCTCTCCCATAAGCAGAGAAGAATGTGTGTGGTTTTCTGAATCTTTCACATACTCTTGTTTCTCACATAGAGCATAAATCATGTTGGAATAGAGGTTTCTAATGATCATAACATCCACTTGAAGGAATGAACTATGAGAACTATGATTCCCATCACAACTGAGATACGTAGGAAGCCTTCACTGAGGGCCTGAGATCACTAGACATCCTACTCATGAGTCCATTCCAAATTCCATTAATGAACGTATCCTCCTTAAGAATAATCGCAAAATTAAATCCCAATAAATATCCATGTGTTAAGACATCTCTCGTATACCTTGTCATAGGGGCATCCTCTTTAGAAGTAATCCCCAAACTATTTCTCTCAAAGGTTTGTACTTACCTATGATACATACCAAACTATGTGGGATTTGATTCGCATCCAAGTTGGATATGTAGTAAGACTCCCTGAGGTTCCAACCCAAAATTCCAAATCAACCATGTTCTCTTCAGGTCATATCCCCAGAAGGCTCTAATTCAACTTGGTAGTTCATATTACTTCCATGTTCCTTAGGTTGTTTTGACATAAGTCCCACACTAATCTTTGACTAGGTACCTTCCTCCTAGATGTCCTTACCACATGAAATTAAACTATACAGGTGTGTCTATATCACATGATATTTAAATGTATTATGTTTCCCATTAAGCAACATCGAAATACGTGGGTTCTGATTCCTTTCACAAGGATATGTAGGTATCCCATTTTATGGGTTCGATCCAGACAAAAAAATAGATTCTATATCCCTAGATGAAGATAAAATATAGAGTAACCTCTATATACCTCAATGAGAATAAGCTCCATACTAAATTTTCATCTCCCTGGATGAAGATAAATTCCAGAGGGACATTCGTCCACCTAGATGACCAAACAATTGCATAGTGCCCCAGTAAGTGGCTTAAAAACCATCATTGTCATAATAACGGCCAAAGAATATCTAAGTATTATATTATAGGATACCATTGATGGAGAAACACAAATACATATAGATATATTCATTGATGAAGAACCTCAAATACATATGAATGATTCTGAATCCAGCACATGCTAAAAATTGATTTAAAATTTTAAGGGAAACCTACAGTATGCTTTGTAAATTAATAAGGATTCATGAACATATCTTATATCTATAGGAGATACCCAGAGTATGAAATAATCCCCCCCCAGGGTGTGAGGATAAAGACCTCTCAAACAATGAAAGTTCTTAAGTATCATAGGATAACAACCCTAACAAACTGCTTCCATTGGAAAGCATGTCCCTTTAGAAATAGAATTGTTAGATGTTTCTAGTTCCATAAACAAATCCATTGGAAACCGTTCAACAAATAATGATCCCTAACTAGAACGCACGTTTCTAAGGAATCATAAAATGGTGAACCTGACATTAATCATTAACAAAGATGATAGTGTTACCAATCTCTCAGGCCCCTATCAATTGATAGTGGAGGGCTAGACAAGGTAATCAGTCATGAATATGTTCATCAAAAAATATATTTCATTATTTGTGTTCATTGTTCGTATTTGTTATATATAAATACACTTTCTTCCAAGAACTCCTTTCATTCCAAATGGCTTCCTACAATTTTACACCCGTTAACGTCCCAGTGGCTACTCAAGCTGGATCCTCCTCTACTTTAAGGATTCCATCACTGACTCGGTGCCTTCAACACTGCATCTCTAATTCACTATTTCAAGTGTATCATCAACATGGTACCATTCTAACCTGGGAGGCTTTCCAACAAGACCTCCAAATCATGAACAATCCTTTATCGTCCAGTCAACAATGATCGATGGTCTTGAAGAAGATATTTCCAACCACCATATTAAACTATTTCATGAGCTTATCCCCATAATACAATCACCAATCCCTCCCCTATTCCAAGGAGGTAAACCAAGAGGCTACCTATGGTGTCATCCTGAAGACACAGGGGTCCTTCCCAAAGGCTCCTAACAACAATCACCATTACCAACTCCACATGGAATCAAGCACTTGACATGATGAGGTTATTACTTTGGTTGTTTGGACTAGGTCCCTTAGACTTGGGAACACCATACAAATTGTCGGGGACAACATCAATCTAATAGTGAGTAGGTTCCAACCTTTTCCCCATCCGGATAAGTCTTCTAACCCATTTTGGTGGAAAACAGCAACCGGACACATACACCCATGCGCCTTAATTCTACCAGCCAGTAGACTCATATGGTGGAACACAACAAATCCTGCTATCCAAATCTAGTGGAGTACCATGAACAGGCACATACACCTACATACAATCTTTTAGCAAGTCAGTAGACTTTTCTAGCTACATTCAAGGAAGCTCGGAAACCAAATTCAATGGAAACTTGCAAGAATGAACAAACTTTTGTTTGTACTCACAAATCCTACCAACAGTCTCATCTAGTAGCACTTTAATAAGTTTCCCTACAGTTCTTAGTAGCAAATATCTATATCATAATTCACCTACAAGTATACATCAATCCGACCAATGGTCTTCATTGGCATAACCTAGAGAAGTCAGTCGGAAATCTCTGATGATAAACCTGTGGCAGACTCAACTCTCTTCCCGCACACACGAGTACTGTAAATATCCAATGATAGTAAAGGGAGGATAAGAGTACATAAATACACCTACTCTGTATAAAAAAATAGATTTGAATCACCATTATGTTTGTTGAAGTCACCAAGCACAATTTGGAAATGGTGAAAGGGCATATTCAAATTCCAATCCATATCTTGGAAGCTTGCTAAAATATCATAATGGAAAAATTAGCAGTACCAGAGGGTTGAACACATAATTATATCCACATACCCAAGTTGACTCATCAACTAGCCATTCCGAAGCAGATACACACCTCGGTTCTAGTCCATGAGGGTTATGGGGAACACTCCGCCATATTATATAGATAATCGGATCAGGCACATAGACCCATTACGATTGGAGATAACCTACCTATTATGATGGTCACTCCAGTGAAAGAACATTAACATGCCCATGATAACCACTTATCTGAGTAAGTGGCCCCAAAAAAGTGTAATAAGGTGTCTAAGAAGAAGTCTCACAATGAAAATTTATAGAATCAAGAGTCCATATGTGATCGCTCTCTTCTTAATACTAGAGTTCTTGAATCCCTCATACATTTATCTATTGAAGATCATGGTTCTAAACTCCCATTACCAAATTATGGGAGTAGTAGTAGTAACTCAGAATTTTCTCATCAGACACTTCCTCACGAATTCTTCCATCATGACAATTCATTCAATCTCGAGAACCAATCTCTAGATGAGAGACGCAAAACACTCCATGTATCCAGAAGACCAAGGATCAATAGGATTTATCCCATGATGTAATCCACCATGGTGGTCCTCCCCATGATGGAATTTCCTATGAATGTTATCTATATAGTAATGATTCGCATTGTCAAGAGAATTCTCTAACTGATAATGTAATGCCAATAAATCCCTTTTATCTTGAGGCACATTCAAATTCAAGTACATTCATGTTGGATACATTTTCACTAGTGGGTGAAATTATTTCTTAACCATAAGATTATAAAAAGAGATGGTCATTCTCCAAAACCAGCCTTGGTCCATTTATATTCCAATAAAAAAAGGAACTCTCTATCAATCTTTTTGGTTCTGATAAATTGGTAGGATAACACCAACTTTGGTCTGATCAAGTAGAGAAACCTTTGGAAAAATATAAAGAGGATATATTTAACATGAGGATACAATTTTCTAAGGGTGAAATACCAGTAATGTTCTAGCATTTGACTAACTCTCAATACATCATTATGGAGATGTTGGAAAAATATTATATTCATGATATTGGCCTCAACATATGGAAAAAACTTCGTCATCTAAAAGATAAAGTATTTCCTTTTGACGAATATCAAAGTCATGTTAAGGTAATAGAAGTGTTTTAGCCCCAAATTGACATAGCATCACTCTAGGTTTCTCGAAATCCAAAAATCATGAATTAGAAGGGATATCTTCAATGTGCATTCCATGATTCCTTAAAGTGGTTGTGACAATTGATTATAGAAACCTCATCTAGTGTTCATATCAGAGGATGGGGTGCACATTGAGAATTTCATTTCACGATGCTCCAATGCTAGTCAAGCCCACCAAAAGTGGCCTCGTCTAATTTTATATCCCCATACCAGATATAATAAGAGAGTTTTGTACATGACTAAAGAGATTCTTTGAATGAATAGGCCTCGACAGACTTCCACCAATGTCAGTCCCAAAGAGAGTAAGCTATTGATATTATTTTGCATCGATCATTTGGGAACATTGAACATACCTCATGATTAAAGGATGTCATCCATAAGATTATGAAAATATCTAAAATAGAAAAGTGGTTTTTAAAAATAGGGTATTTAAGTGAGTTCCAGATAATGCACATAGCTAATCTTCAGGACAAAGTTCATAAAATCAAAAGAGCATATGTGCTAATATCAGCCATAGTACTTCCGGAGCGACCCCATCCCATAGGTTTGGGTGATTTTTTACCCAACACTCATAGCCAACAAAATGATCCCAAAGGGTTGAGAAATAATTACAATAAAATCCTCAGCCGATAGGGCTGGGGGATTTTTCTGATTCAGAATCCCCTCTTCAGCAGAATTTTAGTTTTCTATCGATTAGGGAAGAAACATAAAAATTAACACAAAAATGAATTATTCAAGTATTCAGTTTAGATTACTATCTTCTAAATAGTTCCTAGAGAACTAGTAAATCAGAGGAAATGTTCTTATGGAGGTTGCAGAATAAGAAAATCTCACAATGATACCGATAGAATTGTAGAAATGTGTTACACATTAGTGAATGTCATTAATTCTATCATAGAATATCCTTCATAAAATGAGTCCAATTCCGGGGAGTCAGAATATGAAGTTCTTGTTCATAATATTTTCTACACCAAAGATAATAATGGAGATGTGTGTACCCAAAATTAAGGGCTTACCAAAAATTAAGGTATCCCCTCAAATAATAAACTTTAACCACTTCAAACGACACCTAATAAGGTAAAAGGTAAATGTCATACCATGTCTCACCCTTCCACCAGAAAAGGACAATCCCTTTTTCTTGAGTAATTCTTTTCTCTACAATAGGAATAGATGAAGGATTTAAGGAGACTCAATTTCGAGTTACTCTGAAAAATCACTCCAACTAGATATGTTCCACAAGAAGAACCTCAACTTTCACTTCTGTAGGGAGCACCTCAGTAAAGAGGGTTTTTTGAAACTAATGATATAGATAAAAAAATTCCCTCCATTGGGTACACATCCAAAAAATGGTCAATCACATCCGTACAGGTCTATCCCCATGGGTTATCCAAGAAAAATACCAGTAAATCCACCACTAGTGGTCTTGAATGTCATCACACAAGTTCAAAATATAGCTATTGTACCTGTACAGGTTCTGTCTCAGCCAGATATTCCTTGAATTCTTATGAACACAATTGATTCACTGATGACTCAGTTAGAAGGTATGGAAGTAAGGTCTTCACCAATACAACTAGAAATGAAGGTTTATTCTGAATGGGTGGATTTTACCCTTCTTACGCAAATCTTTGGGCGTCTCACATTTCTAATAATCAATGGATCATGAGATCAAGATCAACACTTGATTCATTTTTTATCTCATTTTGATCATATAATGAGGACCCTTGAGATATAGGAGGTAGTGAAACTCAAATGTTTTGTGCAATCATTGTAGGGTCCAACCTTTATATGGTATACAATCTTGTAGTCTCAATTGATTATGGAATGGGAATATCTCTATTAGAAATTCCTTTTCTATTTCAGTTCAATGCTACATAAGGAATCAGTCTTCAATCTTACAAACGAAAAGAAAATGGATAATGAAAGTGTTTAATATTTCATTTCTTTGTGAAAATTATTAACATGCTACTTGAATATACCACTCTCACAAGAAGATTTTCTGCCCATTTGTGTTGCAAATCTTTATGATGAGTAGTGCAGACCATTAATCCTTGTGAAATACATAGGAGGGTTTAGGGATCTGGATTTTATTTCTCAATAGGTGAAAAACTCTATAATATAGACTAGATCCAAATCCCTATTAATCCCATTAGCTCTGGGAAGAAGAATAATAATAGCAGAGGATTCTATAGTCACACTTGAGCAGGCCCCTGTACCCGCTCCTACTTCAAATCCCTCAACATACCGTAGAGATCCACCTCTCAAGCATCAGTAGAAATGAACAACTCATCAAGATGATCAAAATGTTCAAAGTTAGAGATATTTTGAGGATTTGAAAAATAATTTCTAATCTTTTCAAAATGACCAAGTCCCCAAAAACATCATCTTATCTTTGAAAAACAACATAGTTCAGTTTCCAAGGTAGAAGAATCCTAATAAATAAGGATACGAGGACCTCCTAAACTTTTTCCCATTTCATCAAATGTTGGGTCACCCCATCTAGGAGTGATTTTATTTCAAGGAAATCCTACAAAAGATTTTGGATTCTAGGAAATTGAAGAAGAAATTTTCCCAAGACGAGGTAGAATGTGTTACTGCTACCGATCTAGAGGAAGAAGGTGAGTGGTATAAAGTTAAAAGTAAAAATGCTCTGAAATTTTATGATTGGATGGTTAGAAAAACAATCAACCAAACTCATTCTATTATATGAATGTATTTGATATAACCTACTATGTCTTCTTCCACTTCTGCTATAGAAAATCCGTCTTCATAAAAATCAATGTCCTATGAAGGTCAATCCTCAAAGAAGCAACATGGTTGAATGAATGTAGAGGAAGAGTAAGTGGATGAGTTTGTTTCAAGTCCAAATTTTTCCATAACCTTATAATATTTCATTCCATATATCTCAAAATCATGGGTACTACCCCACCAAATGGCATAACAAGAATTGACCTGTCATGCAGAATCATCATCAGATGAGGATTCGATCTTCGGTTTTATTAACGTCATTCACTTATTGGATCCCTCTAAAAATTATGATTCTGATTATGAACATAATTTCATCATACTTGATTTGGGAACTTGGGGAAGAGTTTGATAAGGTATAGGATACATAGGAAGACGTGGGTACGCTAGAAGCCACTACTCTAACCACACCCCTGCTCTAACTATTTATGCAATAGAAACTCATGGAAGAGACCTTTAGTAGGCTCAATATCAACAAGGGAATTATCCCACACATGACAGGGTTTTCCCTGACATGATCATCATGGAATATCGATTAGAGGTTATACCACTACCTTATTGGTGATTGGGCATACCTAACCATCCTAAACCACCAAGAGTAGAATTATTTCTAGCTTCTACAACAACAAATGGTCCATCCACATCAGGATCATCATCTTCCAAAGTACCTTCAAAAGAGAGTCTCTATATTGGAAAATTCAAACCTCTGGTTCAAAAGAATGTTGTTTTAACGAAGTGGACCATGTACTATCCAAGATATCAATCTTAGATACTCTGAATCTATCAAAATATCTCTTGGAAGCACTTATTGACTCTCTGTCAAGCCCTCAAGAGTTTGAAACCAAGGTTTCTACCAAATAAGTTTACATTATAGAGAACAAACCAGTAGAATTTCATGTAGTCATATCATTCATAGACCAAGATGAGGATTTTTTTCATAAATGGGAACATAAAACCCTTGTATATATAAGGAAAGATCAATGATATTGACATCCAATGAGCCTTAATTGGTAATGGTTCAGGGGGTAACCACATTCCCATTCGGATTCTTTGCCGATTATACCTCACTAAATCCCACTAACCTCCCTCCACATTAATGTTACACGGTTGTGACAAGAATTACAAATAAATTCTCAGCATGATTACACTCATAACTCATCTTAGGATCTCATATCTAATTTATAGTTCATGGTTCTCTTACAGGACATAGCATTCAACATTCTATTGGGGAGAACTTGGCTACATCACCATGCGGTTATTCCTTCATTATACCACCAATTTCTCAAATATTGTTTCAAAGGTCAAATTGATACATTTCATGGTGATGAGACCCTATTAAAACTTATGAATCTCAGTACATTGATGTATAGTTCTATCACATGAAGGGAAAATAGTCCATGGAGAATGACATTACTAGGATCAATGCCCCAAATGATCTGGAAAAGATTCCAGCAAAACCATTGAGGCATCTCAGTATAGATTATGTGTTTCCCATTAATCAAATTGAATGGTTCGGCCCAAATCCGATCACTCTATTAGTGGCTTCCATAATATCTTTTGTGGAAAATGAGCCTGAAAGCATAGTAAAAATCATTGATTTACCAAATAGTGATGAAAGTCTAAATGGATATATCTTGGTTCCATCCACCAAACTTCATCAAGTGTTTACTTCATCATCAAGGCTAGAAGAAGTTATTGCACTCATGGAAAAATATTGGGATTTTATACTTATCCCGTCATCTTACCTTAAAAACTAGAAAAAGGACCTTTATCATCAGTTGGGATGGAGATGGTTACCACCTCTTCCAGATGTCTAAATATTGACTCTTCCCCTAGCTCGAAAATTTTTGCTTCATCACCTACACTTCAAGTAGAGGTAGAAGAATCAACACATGTAGATGAATAAGAAGAGTAATATCTTAGGGATTACTATCTAGAATATGAGGAAAGCATCTCCACCACTATGGATGAACTTAGAGAAATAAATCTGGGTAGAGAGGAAGACCTACACCCCACTCAAATTAGTGTAGTCAAGTCTTATGAATACCAAGAGATGTATACTTACTTTTTGAAACAACAATGGTATTAGTTTTACTATAATTACATAGAAATTCCAAGTCTTGACCCTATGGTGGAAACCCATCATTTGGAATTTATAGAAGAGCATCGAGGATATATTTAGGTAGTAAGAAGAACGCACCCGACTCACACCTCCAAAATTAAGGCTGATGTTGACAAGATTATTAAATATGACTATGTATGAGAGGTCAAATATCCAAAGGGGTTATCCAATTATGTCCTAGTGAAATAAAATAATGGTAAAATTCAAGTTTTCATTGATTTTAGAGATCTAAACTTGCATTGTCCCAAAGATGACTTCCCGGTTCCAATCATAGAACTCTTGATTGATGCAATATCTAGATACGAATCTATATCCTTTAGAGTTGGATACTATGGGTATAAAAATACCTAGATGGCCCTAGAAATGAGGAATCTACAAATTTCAGATCCCCTCATGGTGTATTTTTCTATTGGGTAATTCCCTTTGGCAAGAAGAAGTCTAGTGCGACATATCAATGTGAAATGCACCACATCTTCAAACCCTTCTTTGGGAAATTTATTGAATTCCATGTTAATGATCTAGTGGTCAAATAAAAACAATGTTATGATAACTTTATTGACTTAAAAACCCTATTCATCAAGATTTTAAAGCATAATATGAATATAAAACCCTAAAAATGTGCAATTGGGGTAACATCGGGAAAATTTCTCAGTTTTTTTCTACACCATCACAACATCAAAGTCAATCCTGATAAGACCAAACATATCCTTGGAATGTCACCACCTCAAAAAATGAAAGATTTGAGAGGACTTCAAGGACACTTGACCTATATCCATCACTTCATAGAAAATCTAGAAAGAAATTTTTTTACCTTCACCAAATTGATCAGTAAGGGGATCACATATCAATGGAACAATGACTTACAAGAAGAAATTGATACCATTAAAAAATACCTATTGAGTCCATCAGTATTTATACCACCTATTGAAGGAAAACCTCTCATTTTTATGTGATATACTTGAATCAGTCCTTGGGTATCTTCCTTATAAAAAATAATGATATTACAAATGAAAACAGCCTTTACTATCTCATTAAAACCATGATCGACATAGAGACTTGATATTCAGGTATTGAGAAGAGCTTCCTAGCATTAATATTTGTAGTTTAGAAGTTGAGAAACTACCTGCATCATCATGAGGTCCACTTGGTCTCTCGCAATAACCGGATCAAATTTATCCTTAGTTATCCTATGTTTACTGGATGTTTGGCATGGGGGGCAGTTATTTGGAAATAGTTTGATATACAGTTTGTGCCTTAGAAAGGAGTGAAATACCATGCTTTGGCAGACTTCCTTGTTGAGCACCCATATGCAGAGGAAACCTCACTAAATAGTGAACTTCCTAATAAATAAATCTTCTCTATCAAGGATAGTCCCTAAACATGAGAAATGTACTTTGATGGTTACTTTATAAGTCCAATAGGGAATAAAATGGAATATCATAGTCTCAATAACGTTGGGATAGGGATTGTCCTTATATTCCATGAAAAGGTGGTTTTATATACGTGTTCATGTTATCATAAGTTGGTACCAACAATGAGTCAGAATATAAAGCTCTCAATGTAGACTTGGAATTAGAACTCCAAGAACCAGTGGATCACCTGAAAGTGAAGGGTGATTCAGAATTGGCAAACAAACAGATCAATGGGGGTCACTCTATCAGAAAATAAGAATTAATCACCCTGTATGATCATGTCTGGGGCTTAATAGCATAATTTCCCTCTAAGACCCCAATTTCTTATGTACTACGGTCAAAAAATTCTCATGTTGGTGCACAGTAAAATTCATCCACAACATTCGAAGATCCAAACCTGGATGAGACAATCATCATCACTGCTCATAGTCAAGTTTTTTTTAACATTTTTTCAAATCAGGATCGATGGAATCAATGAAATTTTCCCCATTCGTGAACCATTTGGTTCTACCATGGTATGGATGACACCCATTGTCCAATATATTACAGATGGAGAACATCCAAAAGATAGATATGGATAAGAGAAATTACGATGTTGAGAAGTTAATTTCATTATTTATAATGGCCAAAATCACCAGAAGATCCTATATAGATAAGGCATTCATGGAATTCACCTCAGATTTATTGATGAGGATTAAACCACAACTATCATGAAAGAAGTACATGCAGGAGCATGTGGTTCCCTCATGTTTGTTCATAGGATTTCTGATGAAATACAAAGACTTAGATACTTTTGGCCTTAAACGACATAGGATTGCACAGAGTTCACTAAGAAGTGTCATCCTTGTCATGTTCATGCCAACTTCATTAATCAACCCCTGAAGTTTCTACGTACATGAAAGTACTTATGGAAATTTTCTATTTGGGTAATGGATGTAGTCGGACCTTATCCACCAGTTACGTCCAAGTAGATCATGTATATCCTTACTACTACTGATTTATTCTCTAAATGGACTGAGGCAATGCCTATTAAAGAATTCTGATCCAAATGAATTTTTATCTTTCTCAAAGCTGATATCGTTACCATATTTCGTGTCCATCAAACCTTTTTAATGGAGAACAATAGAAATTTATATTCTAGTGTGGTAGGGATTTTTTTATCATGAATACAATATAAAATCCAACCATTCATCCTGATATCATGTAGTAGAAAATGGATAGGTATAAGAATTAAAAAAACATTTTCCAACATACTCTAGAATATGGTGGATAATGACAGAAAGTATTGGCCTGATAAACTCATGCATGAATTAGGGGCTTACAGGACTACCACTCATACTATAACATGGTCAACTCCTTACTCATTAGTATACGGAAAAATGAAGTCTTTCTCATTGATGTTTAGTTTCCTTCACTCTGAATTTCTATTTGTGA
The DNA here is from genome assembly GCA_963277665.1 of Viscum album. Taxonomy (NCBI): domain Eukaryota; kingdom Viridiplantae; phylum Streptophyta; class Magnoliopsida; order Santalales; family Viscaceae; genus Viscum; species Viscum album. The sequence continues at coordinate 1,502,160,787 of OY728123.1, forward strand.
TTAGTTATTTATAGATAACCAGACTCAGAAGTGACTAGATGAGATATATCAATTAGTTGAAAAGATATTGCATACGTTGAACCACTAGAAGTATATCAAAACCCAATAGCATGGAATTTTAACAAGAAGGTTTTCCTTTGTTCATTCCTACAAGGAGAGTTGGTTTTTTTCCTTATGAATCCACTGAGACTAGGAAAAATCCTCCAAAACGTGATCTAAAGTGAGGAGGACCTTAATTCATATATATGGTTTACTCCATCAGATCTTATTCACTAATCTCAATGGATGAAAAACTCACTATAACTCCAAACAATGCCAGGTTCCTGAAGAAATAATTTGTGTAATCACAAAGAGTAAGTCCTTCTTTCATGATGTTAAACTGAGTAACAACCAAAGTCCTTGTTTCAGGATGTTAAACTGCGTAACAACATAAATCCTAGTTACATGAAGTTAAACTATGTAACAAACAATGTCCTATTTTAATGTTGATAAAATTTGTAGCATCTTCTTCCTTGTCGGGAAACATTAAACTGTATAAAATGAGGTTCTAGTCACAATACCTATAACAAAAAAACAACATTTTTCCTCACCACACGACATTAAAATGAACGGTTAACAACTCCTTTATTTTATGTTAATAAATCTCCTAAGATTCCAAAAATTGAAATTATTTATGGTCCCTTAAAAGATGAGTATCTATCATGTGTAAGTATTACTCACGTCATTGACACTACCTAGTGGCACATGAACCTCATTTCTCCCTATGTTTGAATCAGATCTGCATAGAGACCCCTTTTCAAGAACTATGTGTTGCTTGATTATCATTCTAATGGGATATGCAGTGACACCCAAGTCTCCTATATTAGGCACAACCACAACCATAAAAGAAATAATTTCCCATTTCCCTATATATGAGTTAATTCTATACTAGGAACCCTTTTAGAAAATGTAGCTTGATTATCATACCATATTTTATTTTTGGCCTCACCATTATTCTATAAAGTATTAAAACCCTTATTTCTCACATCGATGTTCACTGTTTTTGGGGAACCATCCTCAAAAACAATGTGTGGCTTGATTATCATTCCAATGAGATATGTAGTGACACATGGGTCATATTCCTTGGTACAGCTACAATATTTCCATCTTTTCATGTTGATCCATCTTCATCCATACCACATGATCTTAAAAATCATATATGATTTAAAGAACTATGTATGTATTGATTATTTCCCCTACATGAAACATTGTGACACACATATCTCCTATCTCGGGTCCAACCACAATGTTTGAAAAGTCCCTTAACCCCCTATGTATGAATAAAACCCGTGCAGGAAACACCTTCAAGAACTATGTGTGGTCTGATTCTTGTCTCAACAAGATATGTAGTGGTGCATGGATATCTAATCCTAGTTCCATCCACAATTAATCATTAATCCCTTTTACTTACAGTGTATGAATCCGATATTTATATGGAACATATCAAGAACTACATATGGTTTGCTTCATGCCCCTAGTAAGATACATAGAGATGCCAAGATCTTATCCCCTAGTTCAACCCCAATATTTCTTTCACGTCAGGTCACCCACGTCCTTGTCTTATGACTATAAAATATATATAAAGAACTAAATATGGTTTTATTCTCATTCCTATGAGACATTTAGAGACGTCGAGATCTCCAATACCTGGCCCAACTATGACTAAAAAAATCCCCCTTCTTCAAAAAAAAATTAGTTGGTGTGAGGAATCATCTTCAAGAACTACATATTACTTGATTAGCATCCGAATGAGATATGTAGTGAATCCCAAATCTCAAATCATGGTTCCAATCCTAATAAAATAAAAATATCCTTCACATCATGTGTGCATGAGTCAAACATGAATTGGGAATATTTATCCATGAACTATGTGTAGCTTGATTATCATTTCAATTAGATACGTACTGACCCTCAGATCTTCTATCTTTGGTCCTACCATAAATAAAAAATCCTCCTTTCCCTGTGTGTATGAATCAAACCTTCATAGGAAACATTCCAAGAACTATGTGTGGATTTATTCTCATCCCAATGAGATATGTTGTGATTCACACATATCTAAACCTAGGCCCAAATGCAATTTTGGGAATAGAAAATCCCCTTCCTCCTCCACATATATGAGTCAAATATTCATAGGAATATTTTCCAAAACTTGTTAATTGATTATTTTTATGATGAGATACATGATGATGCCTATACTTCATGATTTAGGCCCAGACATTAGCCTAAAAATTATAAAAAAATACCTATTCCCCACTTCAAAACCTAATTGATGTGGTGAAAATTTTCAAAAACTATGTGTGCCTTGGTTCGTTCTCCATCAAGATACATAGTGACACCCATGTCTTATACCCCATTTCAACTACTACTTAATCATCATACCCCTATCCTTCACTTGTGTCACTCTTATATTATAGAGTAAACCTATCACGTTCCTTATTTCTTACATTGATCACAGCTCACAATGGCTTAGGAATTGGGTAAAAGAAATTATCCATAAATAAGTTTTCCCAATTACTGTTGGGGTTATCAATGGTCTTGGTTGTAAGACCTTAAAACACACACTATATGAAAATTCCTCATGATAATAAACAACTTGGACATTCATTCAAGAACAACAGGTGGATTCATTCTCACACGTGTGAGATACGTAATGACGTCTAGATTTTTAGACTTGGGCCAAGCCACATCAAAAAATGAAAAGGCCTATACTCTTCTCTGTATGAGTCAGATCTACACAAGGAAGTCAAATAATGTTTCTCACTTTACACATCAACTCGTATCTATTAGAACTACGTGTGGTTAGATTATTGCTCTTACAAAATACAGAGTGACACTTGGTCCATATACCATTATTCAACCACATTATATTATGACATTTCATGTCAAGACACCTAATGTATTAAATGCATGGCATAAAACTACAAGAGATCCACAATTCCCCTTCCTTTTTATGTTGGGTAATTCATCATCGTCACTGCAATACATTAAACTGCATGGATAAATTCGTCACTGCATTATGTTAAACTTCATGATATTTATAGAACTATGTAAGGATCGATTCTCCTCCTATTTGAGATATGTAGTAAAATCTAGGCCTTATATTCTAGTCCCAGCCATAGGATAAATGAAAATTCACCCTCTCCTACATATGATCAAAATATCTATATGATGTTTTATTTTGGGTCCTCCCCTCAGAGAACCCATCAAATAAACAAGATATGTCCCCTTTTATACATATGAGTCAAATCTATATATGGGAATCTAAATTCATGTCTAGTATCGGTCCAAATGCTTCCGTTATTCATTTTTAAATACCCATTTCTTACATCATACTCCTAATATTGAAATAATTTCATATCATCATAATTTTTATTTGGTTTCTAGTGGAAGAGTTTCTAATACCTGATATCTCTTTTCTGCATGACTATGTAGTATGTTCCCTAGTTGACCTTTCATAAAGTTTTCCTACATAATGGGAATGTCATCCTAAGGATTCCACTATTTGGATATGCAGAACATGCTCTATTTTTCCATGCATAATACATCGCCCATAACGGGTTTTCCAAATAGTGGTAACTTCATTCTTGGTAGAAGCATCTTCGATCCCTTTAAGCATTAATGATGGTATACCTGAACCCTACAATTTAAAGTGTTCGTCCATTGTGTATTTGTCTCATATCCTTTCTCCCAATCGGATTCTATCCAAGATAATGGTTTATATTTTCCATCTCTATATGTTCAAAGGATAATGGAATGACCTTGGGCCGTTCGACCACATATCATCCATTTTTTTCCATTATATTATGGTTCTAGTCATATGACATAAAACTACAAGAACCGAACTTCCTAATTTTGTGTCAGATCTTCATAGAAAACATATTCCTCTAATTTTTTGGATATCATGACTGAAAATATCCCTTATATATTCTCTTAATTTTCTCTATAAAACTAGACTCTTTACATGATAAGATCTGAACCTCTTTAATGTTTCATTAGTTTTAAAAAAATAATATCTTATAATTATTTAGAACTCCTTTCTCTGACTATGCAGTACGTGCCCTAGTTGGACTTGCATAAGATTCACCTATATAATGGGATGTCAGCCTAAGGATTCCACTATTTAGTTATATAGCACATGAACTGGTTGGACCTATATAATACATCCCCCCATAATGGGTTTTTAAAATAGTGGTAACTTATTTCTTGGAAGATACATCCTGTAATGACATTTAGTCCTTTTTCCATATCACTCTCTCGATATGGGAATCCCTAAGTCACACCTTATAATTATCCCTTTCCATACCTGAATATGGTAGCGTATTTCAAGAAAAATTACCATGAATTAGAAAACCATAATATCGTTGATCAAAAATAAATACCTTAAATCAATTCCCTCATAATGTTCCAATTTCATGACATTAAACTGCACAGTATAATGTTCTTATTTAATGACTTTAAACTGCACAACCTCTAATTTCCTAGTTGCATTACATTAAACTGCACAACATAATTTCCTTGTTGCATGACTTTAAACTATATAGCCTCTAATGTTATTACTACATGACACTAAACTGCACAACCTCTAATATCCTTTTTGAATGAATTTAAACTACACAGTATAATGTCTTTGATTCAATCCTTTAAACTACATAGCACAATGTCCTTGATACATGAATTTAAACTACACAACCTATAATGTCCATATTTTTCAAATTTAAACTACACAAAATTATATCCTTGCTGCATGACTTTAAACTACATGGAATATTATTAGAAATCCCCTTTATAAAAAAATATACCCGCCTTCATACACCAAATTTGTGTAAGAGTGGTTTCCCATACATGGCCTTTGTCGGAATAGATGCCCCCCTTTTATTCTCATGCATCATTCCTTGGAGATTCCACCCACTGTGGTCTTGAGACATACAAATTTTAAACCCCTTTTTATCAGTAATAGAATGTCAGAATTCCTGATTTTTAATATATATGACTATATAGTATGTTCCATAATTATCCTTTCATAGGTTTCCCATATAATGGGACCATAAGCCTAAGGATGCCACTCCTTGACTGTGCAGTACGCGCCCTAGTTGGCCTTGTATAAAATAACCCCCATAACGGGGTTTTAAAATAGAGGTAACATAATTATTGGAAAAAACATCCTTTATTCATATACCTCTAGTTTTAGATTTGGTGACTATAAAAATAATGACTCAAGATTCCCCTTATAAATATTTTAAGAATATCATGAAAATCCTGTCCATCAGGACTTGTTTAGATTTTAATTACAAAATTCATGGTCACATCTATTCGAACTAAAACACTATCCTTATTAGTATAACATTTATGACATTAAAATACCAATAAAAATATATGTAGTACTCACCAGGCTGAAACCTCGCAAAAGTAAATCTAGAGAAAAGTAAAGTCTCATCTCACTAGACCTACACACTATATGTTTTAGGCAATATGAGACACTAGAAATTTAAGATGGCACAAAATTTGTTAGGCTAAAAACCAAAAATTGAATCCTAAGAAAAAACCAAATATTACCCACAATGTAACCTCCATATTAAGCAGAAGAAAAAAAATTAAGGTTATAACACAAAAAAAATGAAGTTTTTAGGGTTGTCCATATGAACCTTGTAATAGTCAAACTATGGTCGATATTCCCTATGTAGTAGGCAAAAATTAGAGCATCATTCCAAACATGATGTAGATCCAAAGAAAACAAAATGATGTTGGAATGTGTCAAAGTGCTCTAATGTTACCTTATAAGTAGACTAGTTTTGTTTTATGTTTATCTAATTCAAAGGATGGTATTTTGTAGTCAATGTGAAATGTGTTTCATGCATGTTTGTATATATATAAATATGTGAACCTCACATAGACACCAAATGCTATGTTTGAGTAAAATACAACTTTATAGAGGAAGAATGACCAGATTTGTTTTCCATGTGTTGTGACCCAAAAATTCATCGACCGTGCTTGAAACGTCCACAGTGTGACTCTCTATTTTGCATGGGGGTTAGTGACAGTAGTGAAGGCACTGACCCGAAGGGTCGAGACTGAATCCCAATACTAATCCTGAGGTGGGGTGCAGGGGCGCAACCTCTGCAGTATGGAGAGGTATGTTCATTAAGGTGGTTCACCATCCCCACTACCTAGTACACCTACACATACCACTTACACAACACACATGTGCATAAGAATATCAATATAGGCCCTACCCATTCATCCCAGTGCACAACCCCATACACTGAGGAATTATGTCAAGGACCTACACCGGGGACCTATGCGGCAGTGTAATATTTTTCACCCATGTACGGAAGAGCTATGATGTGGTCTTATGCCAAAGACCTACCCTAATAAACTCCCATTTACCTGGTCCCTCTTTTCTTATAAATAGGACCCTTAGGCTCTCCATTTCAACAACTAGAAAGTTGGAAGAACTTCTAAATATCTCATTGTGTAGCTCCTTCACCCATGTCCCACAAATTTTCTCATGTAGCTCCCTAAAAGATGAGAGACAAGATAATTAAAATTTATAAACAAGCTCAAAGTACCTTCAGGGACTAAAATACAAGATACTTGTTTGAGGACCCTCCTTCCATATAATAAAGTCACCTACACAAGGTCATTTCCTTAAGAAAAGACCTATGTGAGGTTCTTCCAAGGACATCAAGGGACACCAAGCGTGCTAAAGTAAAAAACTCAACCAAGTTTTGTTGTACAAGTAGCCTATTTCCCAAGGAATATCAAGAACTCATAGAATTATCTTCCATACATTAAGTGTTTTTAAATTCCTCTTAAGATCTGTGCGGAATACCTATGTGGCATACCTACACATAATACCTACATGGACCACCAACACTCAAGACCTACGCGAGCTATCATTTAAGCTCTCTTTTAATCCACTCATAGAAGGGATTCTACTAATTTGTCTCCCTTGTTTTAAAGGAACCAATTTGAAACCTCCACCAAGACCTCCTGATTTAAGAAACATTATGGAATGGCACATCAGCGTGTCTTTTATATGGGTTTGTATTTATACGGTTAGAGTATTCCCACACTTGTCCTATCAGAGGGTAAGGATCCTTGGGAGATATGTAGGTTTGTATATATACTGTCACATAGACATTACCCATGGGGTAGTTTTGGGGAGTTCTTAGTCTGATGTATTGGTTTTTGGACCATGTCTAACCCATATCTTTTCTAAGACTCATAGCGTTCAGTTCCCAGTAGAGATGGTGATGATCACACCTACTTATCCCTTCTACATGGAATTAGATCCTCCTCCATCTATGGAATAGAATGTAGGGAATACATAATAGTGTAATATCTTAGAAATTCATGTAGGAGGTTTCAGTATCACTCCTCACTAAACCCTTCACCTTCATCCCTTCCTCAACTTGTACCCCCTTCCAATTTAAAGGGAATGGGGGAAAGTTTCATATCCATGACCTCCTCTGTCATATCTCGGGCCACTTCCATTAGTGAAGGAGAATGTTTGTTTTATTTTGAATCTTTCACATCCTATTATTTCTCAAAATAATCATGACTCATATGGGATTATAGGATTTTAATGATCACAACATCCACTTGAAGGGATGAACTATGAGAACCATGATTCCCATCATAACTGGGATACATAAAAAGTATTTACCTAGGGCATGAGCTCACTAGACATCCTCCTCAGAAGTCCAACCCTAATTCCCTTAATCCAGGTATCCTCCTTAGTAGTAAGCCCAAAATTAAATCCATCTAAATATACATGATTCAATATATCTCTAGTTGTTCTTTTTACATGGGCATCCTCTTTAGGAGTACGACCCAACCTTTTTCTCTCAAAAGGGTCGTACTCCCCTACGAGACTTACCAAACTACGTAGGATTTGATTCCCATTAAATTGGGATATGTAGGAATCCTCCATAAGGATCAAACCCAACATTACAAATCAACCATGTTCTCTCCAGGTTATATCCTCAGAAGGGTCTAATTCAACATGGGAGTTCATATTCCTTCCACCCACCTTAGGCTATTTAGACATAAGTCCCATAGTAGGCTTTGACTTGGAACCTTCCTCCTAGACGTCCTTAGCAGATGAAATTAAATTGTATGGTTGGTTCCTTATCATATGACCATAAAAGGTTTGATGTGTCCCATTATGCGGCACCAAACTACATGGGTTATGATTCCTTTCATGAGGATACAAAGGTAGCCCATTTTATGGGTTTGATCCCCCCATCAAAACAACTTATGTCTCCCTGTATGATGATAAAATTTAGAGTAACCTATGTCTACTGGGATGACAGTAAACTCCAAAGTAAATTTCTATCTCCCTGGATGATGATAAATTAAAGAGTGACATTTTTCTACCTATATGTCCATAAAATTCCAGATATCCCTATTGAGTGGTTTAAAAAACATCATTATCATAATAACAACCAAAGAATCATTATGTAGAATACGAGAGGATACCATTAATAGAGAACCTCAAATAAATGTTGATATCTTCATTGATAAAGAAACTTGAATACATATGGATGATTTTTAATTATATACATGTTAATAATTTACTTCAAATTTTAAGGGTAACGTATATTATGCTTTTTAAATTAATAATGATTCATGAGAATGTCTTAAATCGAAAAGAGAGTCCTGGAGTAGGAAATAATTCCCCCTATAAGGGTGAGATAAGCCCAAAATCCCATCCTCTTGATCAATGTCAGTTCTTAAGTATCATAGGTCATCAAACCTAATGAATTTCTGCCATTAAAAAGCAGGACCCTTTGGATAAAGAACTGTTGGGTGTTTTAGGTTCAATAAAAAAACAAATCCATTGAAACCATTTGGAAATAATTATTCCTATCTATAACACACATTTTCAAGGATACAATATTTATTGTATAAATCGTTTGATAAAAACAAATATTTTTATAATTGTTAAATTTTTTATTATATCAATAGTAAAAAAAATTACCAACAAAAAATCTATTTTTATTAATTATTTTTAACAAAAAATATTTTACCATATGAAAAATATCTTCCAATAAATTATTTAATAATAAAAAATATTTAACTAATTATTGGATGTATATTTATTATTTATTTACATCTAATTGTATTTATTTGAAAAAAAAACATGTTTATACAATAAATTATAATATTAATAATTTAACAATCATTCACTAAATAAATATATATATTATAAAATTATAGGTAAATTATTGAAAAACGATCTCAAATTTAAAATTATAAATTCAAAAAAAAATCGATTGGTATCAATTACATGTAATTTTTTAAGTGTAAATATATTTATATTATATGTAATTTTTTATTACATTTATCAAATTATTACAATGAAAAAAATCTCACAAATAGATTCTAATTACTGCCTAAAATACCTAAAAATCTAAAATAATCAACTAGAGAGCATCAATGTGAAGTTCTGTTCTTCCATGGAAATTACATGAACCTTTTCATCGATAATTTCTAGGCCATGGTCAAAGGGGTGTGTTTGATATCTATTATAGACATTGAATCTGATGATGTAAACCACTCAGGGATTAGGGCCATGGGAGATGATGCAGGTAAAATCATCGGAAATATCCATGTCCCACTATGACAGATCATAGGAAAACCCACCGATGGATCCGAGATGATCTCAAGAATCTCAATTCAATCCCACCCCACCCCAATGGTAGCTCCCATATATGAGTTCATGAAATCTTGAATTGGTAGCCCAATCATCTGAACTTAGGCTAATGTTACAGTTTAGATGACACATAGAGATGGAAGAGGAGTAAAAAACATAGATTTTATCAGTCCTAGAGTGTCTCATATTTGGATAAACAAAGAGAAGATGTGATTTTTGGATATCTCGTTCAAATAAATGGGTTGTGGTTTTAGGATGTAGACATTGTAATGAAGTCATTCTATAACAATCTTCTTACTCACATATGCTTCTACAAATGACTCTCATTCATTGATGATGGAACTCGTGATTCAGTGTCTTAATACACAACAATTCTATATTTTGGGAGATATTCTGGGGGACTAGAAACTAATTGGATTCATGAAGATCGAAGTAAAATTTCTACTAAACCCTAAAGACAGCCTCATTAGGCATGGGAATGGGATGTTGGTCCCCAGCTTCTTGAAATAAGACTATATATATGATAACAAAGACTACATTGGATATCACTAGTAAAATTTCTATATATTATTTCCAATATGATTCCATCAAAGATTTTGGTGTGCTATCACTGATTCTCGAATGAATATATAATGTTATGGGTAAGGATGAATTTCATTTTTCTTTCATTCTTTTCTGTCTGATTTTAAAGCTAGATGCAATGGGTTTGGTTGAAGATCTGTATTTCCCTACTTTGAAGATAATGGTAAATGTAATTGGTTGTTATGGTTTCATTTACACTTATAGTTCTAGAGAAAGAGTTTTGGTTTGTTTTTATTATTGAGATGGGATTTTTCTTTGGGTTTGGTGGTGTTGAGGATTATATTTATCAAACATGAAGATGAGTATAGCCTAGCCTCTGATATAGTTCAATCTTGGCTAGATCTTGGACCTGATACAACTATGCAAGTTAAATTCGGTTTTCAAGATCTCACTTAATAATGTGTTATGAGGCCACAAGATGTTTAGAATTTGAGGTTTTATCCCTGGAGGTTTAGTTAGAGATGTACTTGGTGGACCATTGGATTTGGCTTCCAAGAATGGATATTTGTCATTCCAATAAGATCATATCCTTATTTTATATTTAACATCAATGCCATCATGAGTCACCTATCCAAGGCCGGAGTCCTGTAATCTAGAGATTTGTATTTTTCATGTGTTTATTTATTTTGATCCAAGGTAGTGAAAGTATTGCATGTATGTCTGCTGAAATCAATAGAAATTTAGCTTGAGGATCTTGTTTTGGAGGTTCGTGTAAGGCTTCCTTGGTTTAGTGAAAGGTGACTACACTAACTGATGTGAAGAGTTTAGATATTATTCATTGTTTGTTCAAGGTTGAATGGTTTTATCTTAGCTTAAATTCTAGAGACCTGAAGCTAATGATGTTTTTGAAGGATGGTTGTGTTGGTAATGCCCAAGCTATATGATGTTTAATTAGGCTTTTTTTAAGAGGTCGGTCAGACATGGTTTGCTGAACTAAACTATAGTTGAAATCTAATGAAGTGAATATGAATGGAAAACATGAATAGGAGGTTTCTAAGCTAGAGTTAATTGTAATCATGTGTAGATGGATAATATTTTTGGAGGGTGAAGATAAAGTGACAGTAGTGGAAGTTGAAATTAAGTAGTAACCAATGACAGGTGTACTCAAGTAGTGAGTTAAGGTAAATTATATTCAATTCATTCTAATTTATTAAATAAATTGTATGAGTACCTCTCATGAAGACTATTACCATCCTTATAATCTATTGGATTAATGCTTTTTTTGTTCTATCACTTTGTCCTAACTGATTCATTCAATAAAAGAGTCTATTCGGTGATGTTATTTTAATGGGTGTGATGTTGTTCTTTTTAACATGTTGTTCCAGTTTCCTCTTCCCTTATATGATGAGATATTAATTTTTTCCTAATTTCTATATGGATAGGCCTATCCAAAGCTCTTTTAAACAAATATGATGATATTTAAATTTTAGATTCATTCTAATAAACATCTCTTGTGTTGTTTTCACTAAATAATGATGATTTTTATTGTTTGAATTAATTTAGTTTCTCACTATGTTAATATCTTATTTCCCTTTAATATTTTGAATTTATATACAATGTAATGAGTTAAAAATGAGTGTAGAGTTGAAGAAACTTTTAATAAAGATTTAAATGTTTGGTTTCTGAAACCAAGTTTTTATAATTGTAAGTTTATATGGAATATTTTGTTTTGATTTAGGGATGTTTTTTAGGAAACAAATAAAGAAATGGAAATTTTCTACGTACACACTGTGTACTTATGAGTACACACCATGTAAATATGAGTACATGTCGTGTATTTATGAGTACACGTCATGTACCTGGGTACCACATAAAGTTGTGTACTGACTGTGTAACGGCTGAGTAAATGGCTGTGTAGGTGACCTGGAAGACTGCTTAAGGCGAGGACCAATTAAGGTTTTTACATGGCATGTACCATTAATGAACATGCCATGTGGTTTTCTTTTTATTTGATAAATCTGATTGGTGTCATGTATTATGTCCAGAACATTCTTCGTTTCCCCGTAGTTCATACAGGAGAGCCATGGAATGGCCAACAAACATCAAACCAATATTGATTATCCGTCTGAGCTCTGATTGAGATGTTTTCAGGTGCATTGGAATCCCACCGGTGAATTCTCAATTCATTTAGATCATTTCTTATTGATTCCACCTCTCTTGTGAGTTATTTAAGGTTGGGAATTTTTTACCTTTTGTAGATCTACATCTATCTAGGCTAATTCAATGGTCGACATTCAAGTATATCATTCATGTGATATTGTGGTAGGTGTTTTGTTCCTTTAGTTGTTCCTCATTGGATTATATATGCTAAAAGTGTCGCATACCAAAGTTTGGGGTATTGATTGATTTAAAATTTAACCTTGTTTAATACTTACTCGGGTTTGATTGATTGGAAAAGGGTTTTTTCTTATGTTTAAGGTCAGGTACCTTTTTTCCCATGCCTTGTTTGATTAGGATGGAGTTTTATTGAATTTATTAAATGCATGTGGTATGGTTTGTGAATGTTTTTCTATGTAGTAGTTATAGATTACATGTTATTATTTGATATGATATTCACGTTGTTTTTTTAATGGACCATGAGATCCTTGGACAAGGAAAACTGTGGGGGTTTCCATGTTTATTTACACAAGACTTTGAGAGCCTTGGTGTATATATTGACCCATGGGTAATGACCGTGAGAGCTACCCAAGAGGTCATTTATGATTTTTTTTTATGCTATGCTGACCCAAGGGTATTACCCGTGAGAGATACCCATGAGTTTGTTTATAAGTTATTGATGCCTTGTTGACCCAGGGTTATTGACCATGAGGGTTTCCTATGTGGTTTTTGTTTAATGAATTAATTCTATGTTAAACCAAAGGTTTTATACCATGAGAGATTTCTCTGAGTGTTGTTTATGAATGATTGAATGATTTTGAAAAGTCATCCAAGCCAAGAACATTCTAGGAGTTGGTCATACTTGATTGTTTATATGGTCTTTTGATACATCTTTTTGTTTCTGTTACACAGGGGGCTATAGATATTAGGCTAGATACTGAGATTACATGATTCAAATGATGAAGAACAAATGTAAATAAAAGTAATTGAAAACTCTATGATTGTTTACTTTTGAGTAAATACAAGTTTATTGCTTCATTTGTACATATTATATGCTATATATATTCACTAACATTTAAGAACACATATTTTGTTTTTTTTCTACTAGGATTCATCTCACACCCTATTTGGGTCATGTTTTGGACACCAAATAGATTATATGATTTCAGGTATAGATAAGGTAAATATCCCTTCTTCATCAGGTACAAGATTTTCATTGGAGTTGGAGAGCATGAGACCAAGCTGAGGCTTGCGATGCTATTGGAGTTTACTCAATGCTTTTCTATACTTCGGTTCCTGTATTTATTTCCAACATTGTATGCTTTTTGGCTGTTTTCATATATACATATTCCATGCTTCATATATATATATATATAGTGACTTCCGTTGGATTTACTTTCTGTCTTCTGATATTTATTTTTCTCGTATGGTATTACTAATTCTGCTAATATTTAATATTTGTCTTCTGTTGTGTGTGATATTCCAATGATAGCATAGTTTATCCAATATCACACCTTCTCCCTCACATCTAGTCAGTATCCTTTTGGAATATAGGGTAATGTGCTAGTCGGTAATAAGCTGTACTTGGGATTAGCTAACTCATGTATAGGGAAAATCAAAGTTACATCAATATTGCAATTTTTGTGGTTTTTTAATCATTACAGTTGATTTTTTTTCACCATTCGGTGATTCACTTGTTTTGTTCTATTATGATGGATATCTTTTTGGTTTTATTACTATTAAAAACCTATGAGTTGAGGGTATTCCATCTCATGCATCATATAGCCACTTAATATAAATCACATTCCATCCATTCTTGTCGTTCCATTTATGGTGCATTACTGATTACATGTTTTTGTGATAGATGTTGTGCAAGATATGCATTCTTTTGTGATAGATGTCATTATATATGTTCCTACTATCTTGATAGGGTATAGGAATATGTAAATATTCATCTGTATGGATATCAATATTTGCTCTCTAAGTTTTTATTGTCCCTCTTGGATTGAAATTTGGTGGATCATGTTTGAAATTTATTTCAATTATGTTAAAATGATATGAATAAGGATGTAAAAAATTTGATTCTAGAGGAGTATGGGCTCTCACAGTATGGTACATAGCATGACTTTTGCAAAATTTAGAGATTTTTGGGGGTTCCATAGAAGTTTCAGAGGCTTACTGTCTGCAAACGCAGACAACACAGCATGTGATGTTATGAACACACTCCATGTGTTCTTCTTTTCTAGAAGAACTGACTTTTCTTACTTATATGTTGTGTACCGTATGTACATGTCCTATAGTTGTTGACTGTGTGACTGACTAAATGAGTAGAGACATGAGGTTGAAAATAGTTTGGTAGATCAAGCCATGTATTGGGAGTACACGTCATTCTATAAAAGACCATGTATCTGGCCGTGTGACTAGTGACATGGGTGGATGGAACATAGTGGTACACACCATGTCAAGGGTGTGCACACCCTATAGTGTTACACCAGGAGAGAACCATGTAGTTATATCCATGTATAATTACTTGGGTAGAAGGGGATATTAACGTACATTCCATGTCTCATAAGGAACACGCCATGTGTATGGGGTGTTACAAGACCAGGTTAGCAGAGGTACACATCCATGTTAAGGATTATGGGAACTGGTCATGTAGCGGTTTTACACACCATGTAACATTATTTTGTAAAACATGAATGCTTAATTTCTCCTGTTCTGTTCTAGAAATTCTAAGTGGAAGACCTTGATAATCACGTATTGAGGAGTGTGCTTGACCTTGCAGAATCATGCCACGAAGATGTCCTCCGGTTGTATGTCGAGTGCAGGGTGATGATCAGACACTAGAAATGGTAGATCATGGACTACTAGTACATCCTCACATTGTGCCCATCTTGGCACTAGTTTTTATACCGAACGCAGGTGCTGAAGCATAGTTCTGTAAAGGCTTTATGAGGATGATGAAAAAATTTTAGGGAGCACCACATCCTGCCCTAACTATGGTAGAGTTGACATGGGTGTTCCAGTAGAAGCATCCTCCCACTTTTTCAGGGGATGGAGGACTATAGGATACAGAGTCATGGTTGGAGGCCATGCTTTCTATCTTCAATAATCTAAAGACGCCTTTATAAAAGAGGGTGAAGCTCACGACTTACATGCTACATGATTTTACCAACAGATGGTGGGATATTATCTCACAGGAAGGACTTCATCGGGATATGACTTGGGAAGAGTTTTAGAGGACATTCTATGGTTACTTCTTCCCCGATATGTTGAGGGATGACCGAGCCCGGGTGTTCATGCACTTGGAGTAAGGCTATATTTCAGTGATGGATTATTATTCTCACTTTGTAGAGATTCATCACTTTGCACCTACTTTGGGAGGTGATGACTTATCACTGGCTAGGCGGTTTGACGTTGGTATCAGGTATGACATCTGATCACAGGTGAATGTTTTTAGTTTGACTTTAGTGACTACAAAAGTGAATTAGGCACTGATTACTGAGTGCAATCTGAGGGAGTTTAGATATTTGAGCCAGGGAAGTTCAACATCTAAGGTCGGTAGTCTTTCGTTCGATAATAGGAAGTGTTACGGGGATCCTTCACAAGGTGATTCAAGTAGAAGGGTTGTATCTTCAAGTGGCCAGGCGAGGTGCTACCAGTGCTGGTAGAGTGGTAACACAGAACCATAGTTCCTGAGAGACCTAATTGAGTGCCAATCTTATGGTATGATGGGTCATATTTAGAATTTTTCTTAGTTTTTCTCCCCAATAGCTGGTGGGAGAGGATCTATTATGACTCCATGTTCCGAAGTAGGACCACCAGTTTATCATTATTCAGGGAACTAGAGTTCATCAGGTCATTTGGGCTAAGGAGGTGGACATGGCTATGATATCCATACGATAGGTTTTCAGCGAGAGTAGGGTGGATCAGCTCAGGGTAGTCATGTAGGGTCGCAGGGCTACGGTATAGGTCAGACTATTTCAATAGAGTAGGCTCAATAAGAGTAGGATATTATACCCTCTATTGTTAGAGGTATGATTCTAGTTTCCTCGGTTTTAGATTCTGCTATTTTTTTATGTAGGGGATTACCATAGTTTTATATCTTTTGTCATTTTAGAGAGCCTCAGACTCTGTATCATTACATCTAATGATTTTATGATGCTAGACACTCTTTTGGGGATTAGAATGGCTAGTGTATGTTAGTGAAAGTAGTTCATGTAACACCCTGAGTTTTTATGAGAAATATTATTTTTAATTTCTTTGATTTCTTGTGTTATACGCTACACCAAGATTAGATTTCACTATACGCAACACCATATTATATTGTAGTATACACAAACACTATTCTTGGCTTGTGTTTCACACAAGAGAGACCTTCCTCAATAGCATGTGTTGTATGCAATACCGAGTTTCATTAAACGACGATATATTGTTATAATATTATTATGAACTAGCCGTTATGAAAACCATTAACCACATTTTTAATTTTATAACATTATCATTCATTTTACACATATTCTAGAACATGGTATGAGAACAATGTAGAAATTTCATGTAAGATAAGTATTTTTCCAAAAATGCAGTTTTGACGCCTTTTGATGGCGCACCCACTTTAAATATGGTTTTTGACATCTTTATGAGTTAAATTTGATGAAATAAACTTATTCAATTCAATAAGGATATAAAAATTAACTTTAGATAATTTTTTAATATTTTTTTTGTTCAATTTCATATTTTGATGAATAATAAAAATACGCTAAATTTTAATTAAAAACAACTTTTTTCATCAAGATAATTTATAAGGTTAAGTTATAATATTTAATGGTTTTAACGTATAAATAGAATATATTTTTACCATTTAATATTATTTATGTAATTATCATTAATTTTACATTGAATTCATAGGTAAAAATATTTCAGTATTTTGCAATGTTTTAACTTTTAAAACTCATTTTCTCAACAGCGGGATTAATTTTAAATTAAATACTGAAACTTATATGTTTTGAATTTGGAAAAATGGATTCCATACTTGAAATCAGTAGGTATAAATTATGTTAATAGGCTATTTTTTATTTTAATCCATTATGAATAGTAACTATGGTAAATTTTATTTACAAAAGATAAAGGTCAATTAGGTAATTAAGTGTAAAAATAATATTATAAAATTACCCTAACACTTGTATTAATATATTTGGATGATTATATTTCGTCCTAAAATATACTTGTATCGAAATGGTATCTTTTTGAACCCACTTGGATGTGATTAAGATCGTTAATTGTTTTTATTTGAAGGAAAGTGAAATATGTCTCATTCAAACTTTATTAATTAAATTATTTTTAGTATAAGGTTATACAGGATATAAATTATATTATAAATACTCATTTTAAATATAATATTTTTTTCTTCATCATGGTAATGTATTTGTGATTTTTAAGTAATAAATAATTACCTTAATATAATATACATTAATGATGTAGAAATTATTTATTTAGTGAAAAATCAATAATATAGTTTTTATTAAAATTCTAATACCCATCAAAAGGACTAGAAACTTGACCAAACATTATTTTTAGAGTATATAAATACCATAATCATCAAAGGGTCGATGTTTGGACCATTTTGATCCTTATAAAACAGATTATGACATTTATATTATTTTATTTTAAATGATGTCAAAGTTGTCACCTTCATAATTTAATAAAAATATCATTTTAAAAGTTGGGGGTTTTAGAAGATAAATTCGACTAAAAGTATTCTTATGGAATATATTATATTTAAATTCTTCATAGTAGTTTATTTTTAATTTTTATGCAACAAATAAGTATATTAAATAATTATACTAAAATTTTGTAGTAATTATTTTAGTAAGAGAAATATCAAATAAATGGTTTTAAAAATATTAAAATAAACATTAAATAAACTAATTAATGTGCTCCATGAATTTTATATATTAATATGACATTTTAGGAATCTATTAAATATTTTTTCAACATATATTCTATCTGGATTTTATTTAACTTCAAATAAATGATTAGTATCTAAATTGACACTATTGATATTTTATAAAAATAACATATTATTAAATTGCATAAAAATAAAAAAAATATTTAAAAATTTAAATTTAAATTTATATAGTCTAAAATGTAATAATGTATCCAATTATGGAAAATTGACAACACATAAGTAAGTTTTTATAACCATTTAAAATTTAGAATATTATTACCACAAATAAAATTAAATAGAATAAATAAGGTTAAATCAAAATGATAAGGTTTAAAATTAAATCAAAACATGTCTAAATTCGATTGATTGATGCGATTACTACCATATCTTACCTCATATCAGAATTTGAGTTACATTGGAAGTTTTTATATGGGGTTTGAGTTTATTATAAATTAATATTTCGGAGGTTTCGAAAAGTGCCCCTCCCCTCTCTTATAAAAGAGAACCTCCTCCCTCTTCTCTTCACTCTATTTTAAGCCTTAAAGCTCATAAGAAATCTAAAAATTACTCTTATGAACCTCCATAATTATATTATAGAGGTTCTACTCTTCTCAAAAGGCCAACTCTAGTGCCCTAAGAGGAAGTTTAAAAGTGGCAGGTCGAGGAAGAGGTAATCTCCTCTACCGATTATTTCAAGTTTCTTTCTTCTTCTACTTCAACTTATTTTGTTTTTTGATTATAAATTAATAACATAGGTATAACTAATATACTTATCTATTATTATAAATATTAAACAGCCCTATTTTACCTTCTATCCATCCTACGAAAAATGAAATCATTGTGTGTGCGTATGTACGGCTTACCGTCTCCACGCTGTGGTCTAATCTGTTTTTCCACCACCACCATAATTGGATGGGTATAATTGTGGAAATAATAAATATATATGATTATTATAGAATCATACTGATTCTAAGAAATTATATCATCCCCTACAATTCCATTCAATAATTATGGGAACGATGTCACCGCTCGTGCGTACGTACGGATTACCGTCTCCACGACGTGATGAGATTCATTCTCCATGTTAACCATTCCAGAATGATTATAAAGTATATATAATAGATAATCATTAAATAGATGAGATAATAATGATACTAGATTTATTTATATGTTATTTACTTACTTCCATTCAATTTAATAAGGAAATGAAAACAACGTTCATGCGTACATATGACCTACCATCTCCATGAATAGTGTATTTCAATCCATTTTTAGATCGATTATATATATTTATATATTGAAAATATGTGACATATAAATCATGTTTTACATTATGTAAGTAAATAATCATGATCTCAGTAATCATAGGAATAATTACAAGTCAAAACATGTACAACAAATGAAACGATTTTACCCAAAACACTGCTTTAACATGGAAATTAAAAATCAACTAGTAATATAAAGTCGTAAGTGAATAATATATGATATAATAAATATTATTATGGTTATATTAAAAGTTAATAATATGTTTAAACCCACTATAAAGGAGTCTCAGACACATACAGAAGAAATTGGACATAAGGTAAGGTATTATTCCGTCTCACTTTTATTTCTGTGAGACATATGCCTTAATCACCATATTCTTCTTTTGCATGGTGTTTATGCTTCCCATGAATGTTTTATGATTTTTATTATGGAGTATATGATATTTACATATGCATGAATTTTTTTTTTATTTTATGACATGTATGATTCCACCGATCGTAAAAGGTAAGGGATAATTATTCCAATCTTGTTCTTATCCAGGATTATTTATTCGTAAGTACTTACTGGGGTTATGTTTATCATCCATGTCCATGTTTTATAAAAATGTTTTCATAAAATGTTTAATATTCATCCGTGTATGTTTAAAGTCATTCGTTTGACTTGTACCACATAGTATGGAAGGAATCTTTCTTTTTTTTTACCATACGAGGTACTTTTTGACTTTTCTGACAAAAGTACGAGAAGAATGTTGTCTTAACTTATATGGCACGAATCGATATTTTAGATTTTATGATGCCTTATTTTCATGAAGTTTACTCTACAATATTTCATGATTATTATCAACAAAATCCTTTTATTTTAAAATTTCATTGAATTTTGTGAGAAGAAATTTATTTTGAAGAAGAAAAGATATTTTCCTCAAGAATTCATTTCAAGTGTTTTATCAAAACTATTTTCCATCTAAGGTGACATTATTTAGTATGTTTATGTTTCACGTATAATGTCTCTGTTATTTATATGGTTTCATTTTTCTTATGATTAAATGACATACATTTGTTTTATATGGATTATTTTATGATGGGATGATGTTTAAGAAACCCATTTTATTCATTGGGTTATGATGAATGATTCATGTTTATTTTATGGCACATGAAAGAATTATTTCATTATGGGATGGGCGGGACCTATATCTCCCTCAAATTCATTGGGTAAAGATTTATATCTCATGATATTGACATGGATGGAATGGAAAGTGAATCCAGTTCACTAATACAGGGCTGGAACGGCAAGTTAACACGGTTCAGTAATGGACTTTGTCTACTATGATGGTCTTGGCAGTAATGCCTTGGCTACTACCGAAATCATAACATGTGCTTAATGGATGACATAATTAGATGTTTTATTCCCATTCTATTTTATCATGATTAATGTTCCTTTAATATCTATGTCTGAAATACTACAATGATTTATTTCACGACACAATATTTTGATGTTTAAACTTGATGTTCATCTTTCAAAGTTCATATGTATATGTTTTTTTATTTTCTCCATGCTTACCCTTACTGAGAATTTGAGCTCACCCTTTTTATTTTTTCTTTTCCCCAGGATATAAATAATGTTTTTAGGTAATAAAACAAAAAGTGGAATATATTAATGGGAGATGTTGAAGATCTTTCACCATGATTAGAAAATTTTGTTTCAAGTTTCCAGAGACACTAATCTATTATGGTCCTTAGGTTTCTATATTTGTTATGTGTTATGTATTCTGAAAAAGTAATGTAATGTCCTTGTACATCAAGATTTGTGTCTCTATAATTCCCACTTGAGGTTGGTGGGTGCACTTCTTATGGGACCTATATATATTATAGATGACAGGCTTCAATGTCATTCTTGGAATGGACTGGTTTATCTCTTTTCAGGCCTCTGTTGACTGCGATTATCATAGGGTGAGTTTCACATCACCAGAGGGAGAGTATTTTCTACACAAGGGTGAATGGGATATCCAAGGTTGAATAATGGGGCTTGATAATCATGGGTTGGGAGGAATTATAGCCTAGATTCCTAGGTTATATCTAGATTACCCTGGGACTTCATATATGGAATTTCCTCCATTGGTGGATCATTTCATGGATGTCTTTGTAGATGATTTTTCAAATTTACCTCCAGAGTGAGAGGTGGAATTATCTATTGGGATTGATCTAGGAGTAACATTGGTGTCCATTCCTCATTACAGGATGACTACACGAGATTTGTAGGAGCTCAAGAAGTAGTTGGGTGAGTTTCAAGCAAAGGGTTTCATCTAACCCAGTACTTCCCCTTGGGGCTCACCTATACTTTTTGTAAAGAAGGCAGACGGTACCCTTGAAAATTGTGTGCATTATTGGTAGCTGAACCAGTTCACGGTCAAGAACTGAAATACTTTTCCAAGTATTGATGATCTATTTGATCATATTCAAGGATACTCGGTGTTCTCAAAGACTGAATTAAGATCTGGTTATCATCAGTTGAGCGTTAGACCACCATATATAACTCTTATAGCCCTTCAGAGCAAGTATGGTCTATACAGGTATTTTATTATTCCATTAGGTCTCACAAATGCACCAACGGTTTTTACATAACTAATGAACCAAGTGTTTTATCCCTATTTGGATTCTTTTGTGGCGGTCTTTGTGGATTATTTCTTTGTGTACTCTCACACTCGAAACGATCATGCCATCCATCTTGCGATCATATTGAGTACACTGAGAGGGAAATAGTTGTATGCTAAGATCTCAAAATGCCACTTTTGGATGGACCAAATTCACTTCTTGGGTCATGTCATATCAGAGATAGGAGTATCAGTATACCCTAAAAAGGTGAGAGTAGTAGTTTCCTAGGAGAATCCAGAGTACGTCATTGAGGTACAATGTTTTCTAGGGATGGTTTGTTACTACAAATGTTTTATTCCATAATTTTCAAGCTTATCTATTCCACTGATTATCTTAACTAAGAAGGGTGTGAATTACTTGTGGGATGATTCATGTCATTCATCCTTTCAAGAGCTGAAAGGGAGGTTGACTTCAGCACTGATACTGATTTTTTTGGAGTCAGGAAAGAGTTACATGGTCTACTGTGAAGCGTCGGGTATTGGGTTGGGAGTAGTTATTATGTAGGTGGAAGGAGTCATTGCGTACAGGTCTCGGTATTCAAGGCCACATGATAGGAATTACCTGATGCATGATCTCGAGTTGGTTACAGTTGTTAATGCTTTAAGATATTGAATACATTATCTTTTGGGAGAGCATTTTGTGGGGTACAATGACCACAAAAGCCTCAAGTATATATTTACTCATCGAGATATTAATTTGAGACATCAATAGTGGGTTTATTACCTTCAATATTTTGACTTTGAGCTTTCCTACATATCTAGGAAAGGAAACACAGTGGTTGATGCGTTGAGTAGAATTACTCATATATAGGTAGTTCAGGAAGCCACCAGTGAGTGGTTGCTTATGGCGATATTCTCTGAGATGTATTTGGAGGTGCATGATAGAGAGGGGTGGATGTTTCTTTCTTATATATTAGTTACCTCTACTAGTATATATCGAGTGAGAATGAGGAATCTATCATATTCTAAAGGTCTAGTCATATGGGAGAGTGTGTTAGGTGAGGACCCTACTCATGGGTGGACTGTAGGGGATGATAAGGTCCTGCATTTTCAGGGATGCATATGGGTGTCAGTAGACATGTGGGAGGAGTTGTTGTGGGATTTTGGTTCTTCATTTTGGTCATTTCATCCTAGTATCACCAAGATGTATCGATATCTACATCTTCAATATTGGTGTCCATGTATGAAGAGGGATTTTATTGGTTTTGTTATTAGATGTTCTGCCTATCATCAGGTGAAGTCAGAGCATCAGCACCCGAAAGGTCTTTTACATTAGTTACCCATTCCTAAGTGGAAGTGGAATGATTTCATGATAGATTTTGTTACAGGTTGACCGAGGTCACCTTGAGGAAATGATGTGGTTTGGTTTTTTGTAGATAGGCTCATGAAAGTTTCACATTTCCTACTTATTATGGAATCCTTCAGTTTTTAAGAGCTTGGAAGGTTGTACATCTCATAGATTGTATGTTTTCATGGGCTTCCAAATTCAATAGTTTCATATTGGGATGCCTAGTTTACTTCTCGTGTCTGGTAGAAACTACAAAGGGATTTGGGTACACATGTACTTTTGAGTACAACTTACCATTCCCCGATAAATGGCCAGTCCAAGTGCACAATTCAGGTTTTGTAGGATATGCTTCAAGCAAGAGTCTTGAATTTTGGGGCATATTAGGAGAGACACATACCCCTATTGGATTTTTCCTACAATAAAAGTTTTAAAGAAATGATTCAGATGTCACCTTATGAGGCTTTTCATGGTATGCCATGCTGATCACCCCTATGTTGGGTGGAGGTTGAAGAGGAAACTATGGTGGGACCTCATCTTGTCTAGGTGACCACTGAGTAGGTGAAGTTTATTTGGAAGAGGATGGATATTGCACAATCTCTACTGAAATATTATGCTGATTGATGGAGATGGCCTCGGTATTTCGAGGATGGAGATCAGGTTTTCTTGTGTGTCACACTGATTTTGGGACACACTAGTGTTAGGAGATAGGGAAAACTTTCACCGAGATACTTCGGGCCATTTTAGGTTTTATACAGAGTCAAGACGGTTGTGTATTGATTATAGTTACCTCAGTGGTACCAAGATATGCAAAACATTTTACATGTTTCTCAGCTACGATGTTACTTTTCAGACCCATATCTTGTTTTTCAACCCGAGGAGGTTGAGTTAGAAGTGGATGAATCCTTCGAGGAGCACCTTATTAGGATTTTGGATCGCATCATGAAGGTTATCCATGGCCAGTATGTTCCTATGGTACGGTTGCGATGGAACAACGGGCAAGTACATAACGAGACATAGGAGAGGGAGGCTGACGTATGATCATACTGGCCGAATTTGTTCACAGATTCTTCTTCACCACCCATGTAAGGGAAATTCATGGATGAATTCCTTTAAGGGGGGATGATTGTAAGAACCTAGATCTTCATTTCTGGCATGGATATTTATTTTAGATTGTTTTTTAGGGAAAGAATGGAAGAAATGGAAATTTTCTACGTACACTCTGTTTACTTATGATTAAAAGCAGTGTACCTGGGTAATGCATATAGTTTTGTAATGACCATATAACAACGGAGTACATGGCCATATAGGTTACTTGGAAGACCTCTTATTGTGGGGGACAGTTAAGGCTACTACACGGAGTGTACCTTTAATGAACATGCATGTAGTTTTCTTTTTATTTGATAAATCAAGGAAAGGTCACATATTAGGTCTAGAACTATCTTCTTCTCCCAGTCTTTCATACAAGAGAGTGACAGAATGGCTGACGAACTTCGAACCCACTCCCGATTCTCCATATGAGCTCCAATTGAGACGTTATTGAGTGCATTGGAATCCCACCAGTGAGTTCTCAATTCCACTAGATCCTTTCTTCTGGATTCCTCCTCTCTCATGATAAATTCAAGGTTAGGAAATTTTCACCTTTTGGTAGATCTAAACTGATCTAGGCCTATTCAAGGGTCAGCGTTCATGTATATTGATCATGAGATATAGAGGTAGGTGCTTTGTACCTTTTTTTGTTGATCGTCAGATTATATATACTAAAAGTGCCGCAAACCCATTTTTTAGAGTATTTCATTATATGGAATTTGACAATGTTTAATACATTTCATGGTTTGATTGATTGAATAGGGGTTGTTTCTTTTGCCTAAGACTAGGTACCTTGTTTTTTATGCATTGTATTATTAGGATGGAGTTTTATTGATTATATGAAATTCATTTGGTATGCTTTTTGAATGTTTTTCCATGTAGTAGTTATAGATTACATGTGATGCTTTGATATGATATGAATGCTATTTTTATAATGGACTTTGAGAGCCTTGGACTAGGAAAATTGTGGGGATTTATATGTTTATTGACATTGGACCGTGTGAGCCTTGGTGTAAATATTGACCCAGGGGTATTGACTATGAGAGCCACCCAAGAGGTTGTTAATGATTTGTTTATTCTAGGCTGACCCATGTGTATTGATCATGAGAGCTACCCAAGAGGTTGTTTATAAGTTATGGATTCCATGTTGACCCAAGGGTATTGACCATGAGAGTTTCCCATGTCTTTTTTCTTTAATTAATTGGTGGTATGTTAAACCAAATGGTTTAGACTGTGATATATTTCCCAGATGGTTGTTTATGAATTATTGAATGATTGTGATTATTCTTCCAAGCTAAAGCACAATCTTGGACTCAGTCATACTTGATTATTTAGTTGGTAATCTGAGACATCTATTTATTATTGTTACACATGGTTATATATAGATTAGTCTAGATCCTAAAATTACATGATTCAAATGATGAAAAATAAACATAAATGAAAGTAATTGAAAACTATAGGATTGTTTACTTTTGAGTACTTCCAAGTTTATTTCTTCATTTATGAATATTACCTTCTATATATATTCACTAATAGTTAGGCACAGATATTTTGGTGGTTTCCTAATCAGATTCATCTCACACCCTATTTGGGTAATGTTTTGGACCAAAGAAGATTATATTATTTTAGGTATAGATAAGGTCAGGCACCCTTCTTCCTCAGGTACTTGGTTGTTGTTGGAGCTGGAGAGAATTAGACCAAGTTGAGGCCTGCGATGTTGTTGGAGTTTACTCATTGTTTTTCTGTACTTTGGTTATTTTATTACTTTCCAACATAGTTACATGTTTGGATTTTTTCATAGATACATATTCCAGGGATCATATATATATATATATATATATATTTACTTCCACGGGATTTACATTCAGTCTTTCACTATTTAGTTCTGTCGTATGATATTACTACTTCTCCTACTATTTACTATATTTCATCCACTATGTATACTCTTCAAATGAGGGATTAGTTTCACCAATATCACACCTTGTACCTTGCTACTAGTTGACAGCCTCTAGCAATCAGGGAAATGTAATTGAGGTCATGTGACCATCCAGGTTCATGGAACCTTTGGGCGGCGCCTGAATCTGGGATGACATAGAAGGTGTTCTATTAAAGGGTTCATGGAATCGCTAATAAGGATGGGCTCAGGGAGGTATGAAAAAATAAAAAATTACCGACTTTGATATTTCTTTTTTAGCAGTGATAAAGGGGTCCTTTATCAGTGCTAAAAATCACTATTAAAGTTGTCCTTTATCAGTGCTAAAAATAGTGATCTTAAAAGGTTCCTTTAATAGCAATAAAAAATAATAGTTAAATCATTCCTTTAATAGTTATTTTTAGTACTATTAAAGGACCCATTTAATATAAGTTTTTTTAACACTATTAACGTCTACCCTTTAACAGTACCTATAAAAACAATGCTTTATAAGAACATTTAATGGCCCTTTACTAGTGATTTTAAAAACCAATTTTGTAGTAATGGATGAGAAATTCCATGAATCCTTTAAGAATCTCAAGAAATTAATGATTCACCCACCAGTCTTGATAACATCAGTTGTAAGAAGTCCACTTATCTTGTAAGTGGCCTACATGGAATGATCTCTTAGTTCTATACTTTCATATAAAAATGATTTGGGGAATGAAAACATTCTCTATTACATTAGTCAAATGATGCTAGGTACTATGTATCAATATTATGATGCCGCGAAGAACTACATTTTACACATCTTTATAGTGAAAATATGCGAAATTTCATGAAGCATCATGAAGTCCACTTGGTCTCTCGTATCTACCCTCTCAAGTATCTCCATGTAAATATTATGTTGATTGAGAGTTTGGCCTAATGAGTGGTTATTCTGCAACAATTTTATATTTTGTTCGTTTCTTAAAAAAAGATAAAGGGAAAGCCCTAAATGATTTTCTTATGGCACATCATACACTAGAAGACACACTAGTTGACACTGAAATTCCATATGAAGAGGTTTTCTATAACCATGAAACTTCCCAAACATGGGAGATGTATTTTGATGATGCCTCCAGATGTCATATTAGTAAGATTATAGAACCCCCATGTCTGGGACGGTTGGTATAGGGATGGTATTTGTTTCCCCAAAAAAATATTTTTTTTCTACTCCTTCTCACTTTCCCAAGGAAGCACCAATAATGAGGAATAATACAAATCCCCCATTACTATCTTTTAACTAGCCCTACTTCTATAAATATCCTATATGAATATAAAAGTGGATTTGAAACTAGTGATAATGAAAATAAATGGTGAATATTCCAACAAGAAGGAAGAATTGGGCCCTCTCATTGGTTTTTTCTGAGTACTAGTAAAAAATATCCCTTTCAATCCAATATTGAATCATTCCCCTCAATCACAAAATTATTATGCAGATGCATTGGATAATTTATCCATGGTACTGGTCGATCTGGGTCAGGATGAGGTTGTATTCTACATTACACACTAATGAATAGACCCATTAATCATTGTCTGGGACACGGAGGAAATCAATGGGAGAAACACTTCCCCATATCATGATGACTTGATATATACCCCTGGATACATGGATCCACTTGTTTATTGCCTTAAAAATGGGATGCTCCCATTATATCATGGAAAAAGGGAATAGATTTGACTTTGGGAAGTGAAATTTACCCTTTTAATGATCCAAATGAGAAAAAAATGCCTCTACAAATGAGGCTTCCATGGAATCCCCCTCAGATATATAATAGAATGAGAGATTATCACCATCATGGAAGAAGTCTATACATTCTTCTACTATGATCATAGTCTGAGACCAAACTCTCCCGTCAAATTATAAGGCTTGGTTACTACTAGAAAACAATGTTAATGACTATGTGGAATTCACCAAGAAATTTTATTCATGTAAGATTCATGAAAACATCATCAATCAACCCCCATAATTGCTACATATTGAAAAATATTCCAGGTCATTTTTTGTGGGGGATGGACATTGTAGGGCCATATCCCCCCGCCACAACTAACCAGTTTAACTACATCCTTACCGTTGTTGACTTATTTTAAAACTGGGATAAGGATATACCCCTCAATGAATTCAGAACAAATAATATCATTAAATTCATAAAGTACAGTATCATCACTATATTCAAATTCCCTCACATGATATCAGTGGATGACAAAACCAACTTCTTTTCTACAAAGTTTTTGAAATTGTAATAGGAGTACGACATCAAATCCAACCATTCATCCCACTATCATGATGTGGGAAATTTATAAATAGTGACCTTCAATAAGAATTTATCAAATATACTCTATAAGATACTGATAAAGGACAAGAATTCATGTTCATGAAAACTCTTTCATGCTTTATGGGTATACCATACCACCATGTGCATGGCCACACAAGAAACTCTGTATTCATTAGTGTATGGATCTGTGGAAATGTTTCCTATAGAATTCAAATTTCCCAAACTAAAAATAGATATCTATGGAAAAATACTAAGTGGATAGATTTTTCTAAATTTTATGGATGAGTTAGAATGGATCGATGAGAAAAAGTTTTGTAAACTAAACAACATCGAAGTCCATCATGATCAAACTGCATGATCATTCATTAAAAAGGTTTTTCTCCACTTGTTTCTTTGAAACTATTAATATTATTCCTTTTGGAAGGATTTTTAAATACACGGTTTCCAAGAACATTGTATGGAATGATTCTCATTCCAAAGAGATACAAAGATACACATAGATCCTATATCTTGGCTCACCGACTATATTATAAAAATTACCTTAGATTTTAATTTAATCACCTATATGTGGTGAAAGAAAATTTTTCCATTCATTATTTCTCATACCAAGAATAATTCACATGGGATTAATAATTTTTATAATGGATTTCCCTAATGATTGAGAAATATCATTTCACTTCAGGGTTAACCTAGTCCAAGATGTAGGACCTTAAAAGGAACATTAGAAGTCCTTACTATCTGATGTTAAATTTCATGGTTCAAATATGTTTCAAGACATAAAACTATGAATTAATATTTCCCTAACCTAAGAGGACCATTTTACATAGTGTTGGCCTCTCACCAGACATCCATGAAAAAACAATGAGTGGTTTTATTCCATCCATCACATGATACGTAGTAATGCTGAGATATTTAATCCTACATCTAGCACCAATAGTCAACAATAAAAATACCCCTATGTGTATGGATCAGACCTCTGTGGAGAGTTTCCTTTTCAAGAACTGCATGTGGAATGATTTATACCATCAAAGGATACATAGTGATGCTCGGATCTCCAATACTAGATCCAACTACATTAATAAATATGAAAAATCCCCCCTCCACATATGGGTCAGACTTGCATATAGATTTTCACATTCAGTAAATATGTATATCTTGACTCCTTCCATAAGAGGATACATAGTAATTCACAGATCACCAACCCTAGTTCAAGACACCATAATTAATTGGAAAAATTCCCCCACTCTGTATATGGGTCAGAATTTCATGGAGAGCTTCCATTGAATAAATATTTTTGTCGTGATTCCTATTATCACAAGATATGTAGTGGCACATGGATCTCCAATACTGGGTTTATTCACAATAATAAAATATGAAAATTGACCCTATGAAGATGGGTAAGACCTACTTGGAGAGTTTCTTATTCAATAACTACATGTGTATTGATTCTTGTTATCACAACATACATAGTGACACCTAGATCCCCAATCCTAGTTCTTTCCACAATAATAAATCGTACAAATTCTACCAACTAAGTATGGTCCAGACCTATGTGTAGATTTTCCCATTCAATAACTACATGTGCCTTGATTTAAACCATTATAGGATATTTAGTGATAGTTTGGTCTCCAATCATGGCTACATAAATAATAATAAATAGGGAAAATTTCCCCCTCTGTATTTTGGTTAGACCTACATGTAGAGCTTCCCATTCAGGAACAATCTGTGTCTTTATTCCTATTATCAATGGATATATGTGACACCTAGAATTTAGATATTCAATTTAGACACAAGATAAAAATGTTCCCCGTCCCTATGAATGGGTTATATTTGTGTAGGGAATTTTCATTCAAGAACAATGTGTGGTAAAAATAACGCCATCATAGGATACATAGTGATGGCTAGATCCCCCATTTTGGTCCCAAACATGCCTTTTCATCACTTAAAATCCCATCCCATGCATATGAGTTCGATATACATAGAGGGATATCCTTAAAGGATCTTATTATAGCATGATTCATTCCCTTAAAACATGAATAGGGAAGCCCACCCAAAAAGTGGAGTATACCTCTATTTAAAGAGGTTTGATTTATGCAAAAGCGTTCTTCCTATGGATGAGTTAGATCTACATGTTTCTATCTTGAGTATCAGATAAATATATGCAATAAGGGATCCATCATAAGGATACCCATCAATAATAAGTTGCACGGATGAATGGTTTTTCTTACATATAAATTCCCATGGCCAGTGAAAAATTTCCTCAAGGATATCTTGCACAATTTCATGTCAGTTTCTACATCCTTACCGGGTCACATTACAAATTAATGAAAATATAATTTTTTCATGACATTAAATTGAATGATAAATACAACCCCATTAATTATTTTAATGTGTGGAGAACATCATCCATTTTCATTCTTTATCAAAGGATCATAATAGTCTGACTCTAGCCAGTTAGATTAAGGGGTACACCCATAATATTTTAAGCACCTCAACCGATAATTCACACTTTATGTCTTGAGAACCATGAGTTGCAACCAACCTTTCATAGCCACTGGAAAGAAGAAGATATATTACTAATTTATCTTTCTATAGGTTGATAAATATAAGGGATTTGACCCACAAACCAGACACATCTTATCCCAGCATGAATGGATTTTTGATTATTCTGAGCCCGAATTTCACCATAGTAGAACTCAGCACCATAGGGTTTTTTGGGTGAACCCTG
The DNA here is from genome assembly GCA_963277665.1 of Viscum album. Taxonomy (NCBI): domain Eukaryota; kingdom Viridiplantae; phylum Streptophyta; class Magnoliopsida; order Santalales; family Viscaceae; genus Viscum; species Viscum album. The sequence continues at coordinate 1,502,192,355 of OY728123.1, forward strand.
AAATAATTTATCATACCATTATTGATTAATATATAATCTTGAGAAATTATTTAAAAAAAATCATCTACCACTAAAAAGGGTGTTGGAGTACTCTTGAACATGGGTATCCTAATTAGGCTATTGTGTAACATTCTCCTCATTCAAGGTCTACGTGTATCTTATCCTTAAACTATTTCAGTTTGGCCAAATTTTTATAACCTTAAACTTTATCCTTTGATACCCAAAATCAAAATTATCTAAAATATATGTGAAATAGACATAAATTTTGTCTCGATAAAAACAAACAAAGGTAGGCCTGAGAAAAAGTCATGGCTCTGCTCATTAAACTCTTCATCTCTACAGTTTAATAAATGGTTAGAGCATAAATAAATAAATAATAAATATCATAAGGCCCACTTTGTGGCCCTAGTAATATAAAATCTATGATCATTGGACCCACTATTCTAGGAAAAAGTTAGAACAGGTTTTTCTCATATATTATCTCCATGATAATTTTTACACTAGGTAGATACATAACTTTTAAGGTTCTCAAGCCCTTATTTAATATTAAATTTTTCATAAACCACCATCATTTCCTTAAATTCTATGATGACCTAACTATTTCCTAGATTTTTTATCCTTCTCTTGGAACCCCATGGCCCTTGAGCTCCCATTATTATATCTCTTTCCAGTCAAAAACTAGTTTTAGGGACTGTCCAATCTAAAATGACCACGTTAGGATTCCTTGGAGAATTTCATCCTATCAAAGAACTTGTTCCCAGTGTATGTTTGGTCCCATAAACCCCCCCCCCCCCAAAAAAAATCTAGGAGTTATTGACCAGAACGTGTGGAATATGGGATTCCTACATTACCAATGGTTGACCTTTACCCACTAGTTCCTACCTCCAGTTAAATCATGTATTCCAAGACTATGGTTTACATTCCCCATAACTAGACTATTCAAGAGGATTAGACATCCTTGAAGTTACATCAGAGTGTGTTTTACCCTTTTACAAGTCATGAATTTGATATTAAATTCATGAATCTATTGATGCCCTATACCACATAACTCTAAAACACATGGTGTAGAACCTGATCTTCCCAACAACAAAAAAAGATTCCAAACTACCATAGGGTTCCAAAACCCTTCCTGTATAGCTTTTTTATCCATACCCAACATTATAGTCCAGATGATTGATTATTCAAAAATATTCAATGAAACATGGAAAGAGTGGGGTCCCCCTTTAATTTAACATTAATTTAAGAGCTATGAGATGACACATAAGTTCTTATGGCCGCCCAACTAGGGTCATGTTCTCCTTGTATGAAAGGAATCCTACTCTTCATGAGCCCTGGAAACACAGTGGAAAAAATAAGTACCTTATGGTGTTTTACTGAATACCTAGAATGTCTTCCCCATTCTATATTCTTCGAATCAATCTCCTGTACATGTGATTTACACAACCCATATTCAAACTATCCCATTGTAATCGCCTTCCCTATTATTTTACCATCCACCAATATAGTGTTCATAAATATTTAATAGCCCTTGGAAAAGAGTGGGGATCCTCTTTTATTGACCATGAATGTAAACCATATGGGATCATGAATAAGGGATTGTGGCCCACTAACTTTAGTAATCTATTAATGGTAAGAAAGGACCTCCAATCCCCATGATCCACAAAAATATGTGGTAGAACTGAGAACCTTAGGGTATTTTGGGTCATCATCGGTATGCCATTTTCATTCCTCTCAGAACCTGAGAAACACCGAAGATGAACTCAGAACATAGGGTGTTTTGAAATCATCCTCATAACTTCTGACCAATTCTATGAGGTCTTATCTAGATTAACTTAAACTACAGAAATAGAAGGTTTGATCTGGAAGAATATAAACTACAGGAACATAAGGTCTGAGCTATAAGACCCTAAACTAAAATAATAGAAGGTCTAATATAGAAGACCCTAAACTAAAGAAACATAAATTTCTAGATTAAATAACTTATACTATAGAAATATTTGGTCTAATATAGAAGAACCTAAACAATGATAGAAAAATTTCTAAGCTAGAAGACCTGAAACTATGGAAACAAAGGGACCTAGATAGAAGATTGTAAACTACAACATAAGAGCGTCTGGTCTATAAGGCCTTAAACATCAGAAGAATATAATCTAACATGGAAGACCCTAAACTACATCACATTATTGGTCTAATTTTAATGACATTAAAATTTCTAATTAGAATAGAAACAATTCTTTCCATGTTGAAAACTCAAAATTGGAAACCTAGGAAAAAATCGAGTTTCTTCTCACTGGACATAAAAATTGTGTGATTCAAGAAATATTGACCATTTATGAGATGGAAAATGAATAAAACTACTCCTGTCAAAACTCCACAAAAGGAAGGCCTAAGAAAAATGTATGTTTATTCCAACTAAGCTTTCCCCATAAGAAAATTAGGAAAAATATAGGAAAATAAATAAATAAAGAAGATACAAATCCAATAGGGAACATTATTTATCCCAAGATGATATCAAGATATTCTCACTAATTCCACTGACCTAGTCATAAATTTAAGTTTTCTTTCTCCATGACATATTCATTTCACCAAAATTATCAATTTCAAACCAATTAATCCTTGGATAACTAGATCATATACATCAGTGAAGAATCTCATTTCAATAGGAATTCATGATAAATTATCAAGAGATATATGTAGTGATTTAATCATTAAAATCTAGGCATTTGGTTTTACTTGGTATTATAAAAAGGATGGGTATCATGGATGATTCATAGGATATCAATTAAAATAAATTTCATGCATATCAATAATGAAAGAAAGGTGGATAATGACATGTAATGTTTAAAAGATTTGTTAATTGATAACATGAAAAAGTACGTATATCCACATTATGGAGTCTATTTTAAAGATTAAAAAAGTAAAGAAGAAAGAGATAGAAACATATACACCCAGATTCCGGTCAAAATAAAATCTTGTTAGTTGTATTTTTCAAAGAAGTTAATGTTTGGTGAGATGTGTCAATTTGGAACTGAAGTGTATCTCACTCCATCTCTTTTGTTGCTGCCTAAGGATGAAAAGTCTCAATTAAATAAGATATCTCTTTGACTCCTTTGTGACTGGTAACTAATAAATAAGATGATCATAGAATATTGGATCTCACTCTAGTTATACATGCTTAGTATTATTCTATCTCTATATTAAAGACATCCAAATGAGCACATATCTTATAGACTGTTCGATGTTTCTACACAAAAATTTACAAAGATTCACTAATTAACTAGGTCAGAGAACATTTTTAATTGAATCTGTGAATTTTCTTCTCACTATTGGATAGTTTTTTACAAGCCATGAAAATATGTAGTATGATGTCATATAACGGCTAACAATCAAATCCACTTTCCCCCAAATCATGAAAGTTCTATCAAACGAATTTATATTTTTTGAAAAAATATACTATAGAAATATCATTAATCTAGGTATGCATTTTCTACCAGAATAGCCTTTGTGGGACTTGTTCATCTACAACCATTGTATTAGGTGTGTTAGAAGGAGTAATTTTTTATGGAAGATATTCTATCATTGAATCTGTTGAAAAGAGGATTGACTGATCTGAAAAATAAGTAATAGAATAAGTACCATGTTATCTCTTTTTAATCAGTGCATTTTATATTTACATTATCAAAGGAATATCCTCCTCAAAAAAATCAATCTCACAATTGGGGAGTTCAGCACTATAAAAGAGAGATTCCTTGGAGGCTCCCCCAAGTTCTGAATCAACTCCATTGCTACACATATAAGGGGTTTGGTGAATCATGGGTTGTAACGACCCAAAGTTTTATTAATGGAATTCCCTTATTATGCCTTATAATATAATCACATTAGGAAGAACAATGACATATCATGATGCTAAATACTATGTGATCATTAAACATAATATTTTCACTTTTATGTTTTTAATTTTTAAAATCCGACATACACGATTGTGATCATGGTGATTTTTGGAGTCTAATAGAACAAACATAATTTTTGTGTGAATAGTAATCTACCCTTATGAATAGTAACATATCCTTATGAATTGTAATCTGACCCTTATGAATAGTAAATCATCCAAAATAATAGCAACCTCTCCCATGAATGATTAAATAAAATTTAGGCATCATAGAATTGATAATATGACAATGGAAAAATTATTGGTATTTTTGTAAGTCATAAACAATTAATTATAATTAATTAATTAATTTAAAAGAAAATATATTTTCCTAAATTTTTTCATAAATTAAAAATTTTGTGTCTTCCGGTTTTATTAAAATTTTAGAAGAACTTCTGTAATTTTTTAAAGCATTATGAAATCAGTTTTCATTTTAAAATCATTATTTTTCAAGTAAATTATGATTTCAATTAAAATTTAAATTAATCACATTTAGACCATTATTTTTTAAAAATGGAGTTAATTTTTTTATTCTAAAAATTGAAAAATGGTTAGGGTGAATTTTTGGTATTTTTCTAAAAGACTTGAATTTTTATGAATTGTAAAATGCTATAATTTACAAAATACGTTGAATACATTAATTATAGAGTAATGTATGATGTTATAATGATGTAACCCAAATTATTTCTTACTCACATGCACTTATTACTATTATAGTTCATGTAATAATCACTATTACTTGTCTTGTGGAGAAATATTAAATTAATGAATATAATTTTGAGAAAACCCCTCTCCCCTCCACTATAAATACCACCCTTCAGACCATCATTTCTTCACACCTCTCAAGCTTCACGTATTTTATAAACACTATCCAAACATCTTCTATATCCTCTACTCCATATCCAAAGATCTCATAGTCTCATCACAATTCCAATCCAATGTTCCTTAAGGAGGATTCCATAGGTAATTCCTCTCTCTCTCTCTCTCTCTCTCTCTCTTTCATTTAATTTCCTTTCAATTTCATGTTCTTTTATTAATATATCCCCACCAATACTAATACACATGGTATTGTAACTAACTTATATTAAATATAAAATAATTTTATGATACTAATGGGATGATATATCATCACACATCCTTATCCTCTTCTTTTTATTTTAAAAAGTAAAACATTGTTCGTGATGTGTTAATTTATTACCTTCAAGAACGACATGTTTTCATTTTACTTTATCACCATAAGATATGGTTATGAAAAAAAATTTATGGTTGAAATAGATTATGTTATATTTATTATATCCTATTTAATGTTTTATAACTAACTTGTGTACATATTACTAAATGATTAAACAAAACAAGTTTGTTGTGGTCAAAAAATTGCCGAAATTAACCCAAATGATCATCATTAAATTATTTTATAATGATCCATTATCATGTTATATAAAAAATTTATTTATAAGATCATTTGAACTTATTTAATATCATTAATAACAAATAATTAAAGTTCATGATGTTTATCCACGTTTTAAATGAACTTCCATTCATGAATACAAGAAAACCATTGAAGAAAACAATAAAAATGAACATTCTTGAACAATGAATTTAAACAATATAATTCATCCAAAATCCCATAAATGAATGTAATAAAACATTAATGAATATTATTAATGGTTCTGGAGTTTTTAAAAAAATTAATCTAATATGTTTATATAGTACATTGAAGTGAATAAAGAGTTCAGATACAAGGTAAGGGGAAACTCTTGAACCCAACTCTCTTTCATTAGGTTTTCCCTCTTCAACCCATTTTCTGTATGGATATGCCTTATACATCATTTATTCAACAATATCTTACATTTTATAGGGTATACAGTTTCTCCAATTTATTTTATTAAAAATCCAATGTTTTCCAAAAGAAATAATCTTTCAAATAAACACATCCTTTTTACACCTCGATGATTGTTTAACTCTTCACTCAAGGTTAATAGTTTTAAGTCAAGAATAAAATTCCCTATTTATTTTGGTAACAAAATTTTTATGATGTGAAACCTATTTCTTTCCATGGTTTATTTTTTATGTTCATGTTTTACATTTTTTCAATGTATCAAGCATGAGAAGGTAAATGTTATGATGTGATAGGTGTGCCCGGAATTATATAGTGCAATATGAATTTTTGAATGTGACGTGTGCGCCTAGAATTATACAGTCCTCCAATACATTGGGTAAAGTGAATAATATCATGAGTTAAATTGAAATGATGTGTTAAAATGATGTTATATTTGTTCACAACTATGGGTGGTAGTTGACCACTAAGACATGATGTTTCAGTTTTTATGAATTTCCACATTTGTAGTATTTTTTTAATTCTTCCTATCATGTTCATGATCCTTTTTCTAATTTATGATTGTGATCACCCATTATTATTTTGTTCATATCTATCCTCTTATTAGGGTTTTAGCACACCCCATTTTGATTTGTATCTTCAGTTGATTATGTGTACTAAGGAGTTTTCAAGGGACAATAAGAAGTTTTGGAACAATTAATTAAATAAATGTTTATGTTTGATGTTTAAAATGTTATGTATAGTGTTATTTTTTCCAAGACACTAAACCTCTGCATCTTCATGGTGTAATAATATTATGGTTTCTATCTTCAAAATTATGTAATATAAATGTAAGAAAATGTTGGGTCTCTATAGTTGTTATCAGAGGTAAGGTTTAGTTAATTTGGGAATTATGATTAGTGAACCCTAAATAAAACCTATAGTATGAGACTATGTACAAATATGCACACATGAAGATTTACATATGGATCCCATAAGTTATGATTTTAGTGAAAATTGAAAAAATTAATAAGTTATATATTCATGACTCATTGAATTTTTTTTGTTATATCCTTTTCTATTTTAGAAAATGGTGGGAACTAGGAGAAACTAGGCCAACAACCCATGTGAGGGTCAATGCAACGATTGCTCAAATGATATCCTAGATTCTTTGGGTGGTGGATTTTAAAAATTCATGGAGATTCTTACCCAACTATCTCAGGTATTGAAGAATAACTAGAATAATGGGGAACTCCAACCTTCACCTAAGAGGGAGAAACTGGTTGTCAAGTATTTTATGCAGAAATCACCACTGACATTTAGTGAGTCTTTTGATCCACTAGTTGCGGAACAGTGGGTCAAATCCATGGAGAATATATTTTCTATGATTCACTGTTCTGATAAGGAGAAGGTGACACTAGTAGTTTATCATCTAGATGCAGAGGTTGATCAAAGGTGGTCTTTAATTAAGAAAACCAATCCAAGTGATGAAATTGAAGGGATGGAATGGTAAGACTTTAAGATTGTGTTTCTTAACAAGAATTTCCCTTGAACTCTTCGTGCGAAGATGGAAAGATAATTTATAGAGCTCGAGAAAAAGGAAAGAGAATCTTTCACAACCTACATATTGAATTTCACAAGGATTGTAGGGTATGCTTCGGGTTTCGTTATCAATAATGATAGAAAAATTGATATATTATTTAGTGGATTAAAACCACACCTTCAAAAGGATCTTGTAATTTGAGACCTTGGGAGTTATCAATAAAGTTTTTGGTGTGCTCTCAAATTGGATATAAATTTTGGAGAACATTCCCATGGATATGGTGGTAAGAAACAAAAGATGGAGTTTCAAGTTTGAGGATCTAATGATAAAGGTGGGAAGAAAACTCAATGAACCACACACCAAAAATATGGGATGTTTCATCATGGGAAATTCCTCAAAGTGATGGGGAAATTCTTCCAGTGTTGGAAAGAAGTCCACCATGCTAAAAATTTTCAAAAATACATGATAAGGAAGAAGAATTTAGTTTAATAAAGGGGAGCCCCACCCATGGTTTGAATGCTAAAATTGTAGGGAGAAAGGGCACAATGAAATCTAGTGAACTAAACCTCAAATCCTCTAGGGTAATTAGCGTCATCAGCCACCAAATGCAAAGGAATATGGGAAGGGTAAGTCCATCACTACTACAGAAGTGGAGAAAGATAATGAATTCATAAAAGGGACACTTTCTATTAACTCAATAATGTAAAACTTCTTATTTTATTATGGTTCTATGAATTTATTTATATCTTGCAAGTTTTCTAGAACTATAAAATTGAATAACTAAAACCTTGAAGTATAGATAAATGTAAAAATACCAAGTGGTGTAACGACTACAACCTATGTGTTTGAATTTTCTCCTATTGGCATATGTGGGAATATTATTCCAAGAAATCTCATAATACTTCCCTTGGTGGAATTTGATGCTATAATGGGAATGGATTGACTCTCATTATATAGATCACATATCAACTATAGGGAAAAAGAAATATATTTTCATATTTCAAACCAACCCATGCTCCTCTAAAAATGCAAGGATGATCGCGAATCTCCTTTGAAAAATCCTTCAACAGTGACGGTGTTTTTACCCTATGAAGAAGCAAACCTCGTCCAAAAGGTTGAGTTAAAGGAAAGTGCCAACCTTTTGGAAATTCCTATCATGAGGGAATATGAGGAATTATTTATGAAGAGTAACATGGACTTCCCCTGGATCATGAGGTAGAGTTATCAATATATCTTATACTCTGAGCTGATCCTATCTCAAAGTGTCCCTATAGTATGGCTCCTATCGAACTATAGGAGTTAAAGAAGAAGCTGAAAGATCATTTCAAAAAAGGGCTCATACACCCTAGTGAATCACCTTGGGGTGCTCCAATGCTCTTTGTGAAGAAGAATTATGTATCAATGTGACTTTTTATCGATTATCAGGAACACAAAAAGATCACCATAAAGATCAAGTATCCTCTTCCAATGATATATGACTTATTCGATCAGATAAAAGGAGCTCAATAATTATCCAAGGTGGATCTTCACTCTAGATATCATCAACTAAAGGTGAAGAATGAATATATTCATAATACTATCTTCCATACAAGGTATGGTCACTATGAGTTTCAAGTGATTACCATCGTAATTACTAATACCCCTGAAATCTTCATGGATTTGATGAATAATGTCTTTAGACTTTACCTCAAAAAATTTGTGGTAGTGTTTATCGATAATATTATCTTCATCTCCAAGTGAAAGGAGGAACATAAAGAACATCTAAGACTTGTGTTGGCGACATTGAGAAAGGATAATTTGTACACCAAGTTCAGCAAGTTTGACTTTAGGATGAAGCAAGTCACATTATTGGGACATGTGATCACAAGTGAGGTAATTTCGATAGACCCTTCAAAAAAAAAGTCGATTGAGGAATGACCCTGACCCTATAGTGTCTTAGAAATCCATAGTTTTATTGGATTAGCTGGGTACTACCAATGTTTTGTGAGAAGTTTCTCAGAATTTTCAAGCCCTCTTACTAAGTTTACAAGGAAAGGGGTAAAGTATATTTGGACGGAATAATGCGAGGAAAGATTTAAGGAGCTAAAGAGAAGGTTGATCACTGCACCTATACTCACACTACCAAAAATGTAGAACGTTTTGTGATATAAAATCACGATTCAAAGAAAGTATTGGGTTTTATATTCATACAAAATGATAATGTGATAGCCTATGCCTCCCAGAAGTTGAAGATCCACAAGCAGAACTACCCGACACATGATCTAGATCAGGTAGTCGTGATTTTTTCATTGAAAATATTGTGGCACTACCTTGAGAAGTGTTATTTTTAAACAGACCACAAGATCCTAAAGTATATATTCACACAAAAGGAGATCAACATTCATCAAAGGGGGTGGTTAGAGCTAATCATGGGCTACGATTTCTCTATTCACTACTATCCTAGAATGGTGAACAAGGTAGTTGTTGCTCTAAAATGAAAAGAACCTACTACTCTATTCATTTTATAGATTTTGAAAGACCATGTATTCATGGATATTCAAAGGATGGATTTGATAATCATAAGGGTAGGAAATCCTACCTTTTCCAAATGATTTCTCAACCATCCATCTAAGAGAATATTAAGGAGGCACAAAGGGTTGATATAGAGTTACCAAAGATGTTGAATGTAGTAAAGGATGGGAATATTGAAGAGTTATATATCAACTATAATAGTGTTATTAGATTTGGAACCCGTCTCTTTGTGCCTTCATCACCCAGGATAAAGAATGATCTATTGGAAAATTCACATATCTCTACATTCTCTATCCATCCTGGTAGCATCAAGATGTACTGAGATCTCTGATAATGCTTCTGGTGGGATAACATGAAGAAGAAGATTGTGGAATATATCTAAATCTGTTTGGTATGTCGGCAAGTTAAATTAGAGAAACAAATTCCAAATGGATTATGCAACCATTGCCTATACCCATTTGGAAATGGGGGAATGTCACTATGGACTTTGTAACGGGTCTCCTGAAGATGTCAAAGGCAAATGATGCGATATGGGTTCTGGTTGACTGACTCACCAAGACTGCCAATTTTATCACTATTTAAGAAAATATATCACTTGAAAAACATTCAAAGATATATGTGAAAGAAGTGGTGAGACTACATGGTGTTCCACTCTCGATTGTCTTTGATTGTGATCCAAGGATCACATCTAAATTCTGGAGGAGTCTTCAATATGCTTTGAGTACTGAATTAAATTTTAGCACGACCTATCACCCCCAAACTAATATCCAATATGAAAGGAATATTTAGAAGATTGAATATATAATAAGAGAACTCTCGTAAGAATTCAAAGTTTGATGGGATCAGCATCTACCATTGGTTGATTACTCACACAACAATACCTTCCACTCAAGTATTCAGATGTCTTCATACGAATCTTTGTATGGAAAGCGATGTATAAATCCAACCTGTTAGGATTAAGTTGGATAAATAATGTTACATAGACCTAATCTTGTGAAAGATATGAAAGATAAGGTTCAATTCATCTAGAAACATATCAAATATGCTCAGATTTGGAAAAAGAACCATGCTGACAACCGTCGATGGGACTTGGAGTTCGATGTTGGAGATAAAGTTTTCCTTTGAATATCTCCATGGAAGAGAGCCATGCGGTTTGGAAATAATGAGATATTATGCCCAAGGTACATTTTCCCTTATGAGATCCATGATAGTATATGAGTCGTGGCCTATCGGCACGAAATTACACTAAATATGGATCAAGTTCATGATGTGTTTCACATATATCTCATGAGGAATTACACACCAAATCCCTCACTTGTACAGAAATCAGATGTGGTACATCTAGAAGATAATCTATCTTATGAGGAGTAGCCACTAAAGATTATGGACAGGAGAGATAAGGTCATATGCAATAAGGAAACCCATATTGTTAAGTAGTTGTGGAGTAACCATATGATTTAACAAGATTCTTGGGAACCAGAAGAGGAGATCAAGGAGAAGTACCCTAAGCTTTTTTTGTAAAACATAATTTCAAAGGAGAAATTTCATAAGGGTGGAAGAATATAATGACCCAAAGTTTTATCAATGGAATTACCTTCTTATAAATTATAATATAATCACATTAGGAAGCACAATGACATATCATGATCCTAACTACAATTTGATCATTAACATAATTTTTCCAATTCTATGTTTTGAATTTTGAAAATATGAAATACACGGTTGCGTTCAGGGTGATTTTTTGATTCTAATAGAAAAAATGTAATTTTTGGTGAAAGGTAAGATACCCTTATGAATAGTAACCTACCCTTATGAATAGTAATGTGACCCTTATGAATATTAAATCATCCAAAATAATATTAACCTCACCGATGAATGATTAAATAAAATATAGGCATTTTATAAGTGATAAAATGATAATAGTAAAAGTATTGGTATTTTTATTAGTAATAAATAATTAATTATAATTAGTTATTTAATTTAAAAGAAAATATATTTTCGTAGAATGTTTTCATAAATTAACAATTATATTTTTTTGGTTTTAAGATAATTTTATATGAACTTATGTAATTTTTTAAAGCATTATAAAATCAGGTTTAGTTTTAAAATCTGTATTTTTCATGTAAATTGTGATTTTAATTAAAAATTAAATTAATCATATTTTGAAAATTAGTATTGAAAAATGGAGTTCATTTTTTGGATTCTAGATATCGAAAAAATGTTTAGGGTAAATTTTTGGGATTTTTCTGAAATACATGATTTTTTATGAATGGTGAAATTCTATAATTTACAAAATATGCTAAATACATTAATTATATAGTCATTTATGATGTTATATTGATGTAATACCAATTGGTTTGAAATCACATGAACTTATTACTATTATTGGTCATGTAATAATCACTATTACTTGTCTTTTGGAGAAATAATAAATTATTGAATATAATATTGAGAAAACCCCTCTACCCTCCACTATAAATACCACAATTCACACCCTCATTTCCTCACACCTATCAAGATTCAATAAATTTATAAATTCTATACAAAGATCTTATCTAGCCTCTCCCCTATGTCCAAATATCTTTAGGTCTCATCAAAAGACCAATCCAATGTGCCTTAAAAATAATTCCATAGGTAATTTCTCTCTCTCTCTCTCTCTTTTCCTTTAATTTTCTTTCAATTTCTAGTTCTTTTCTGAATCTCTACCCACCTATCCTCATAAACATGGTATGGTAACTCTAGTATCTTACATATAATTTAATTTAATTATAATAATGTGATAATATAGCATCTAACCTTCTTATCCTCTTCTTTTTATTTTAGAAAGGAAAACATTGTTCGTGAGGTGTTAATTTATCACATTCAAGAATGACGTGATTTACTTTTCCATTATCGACTTAAAATATGGTTATGAAACAATTTTTATGGTTGAGACAATTTTTTTATATGTATTATATCCTATTTAATTTTCTGGAACTAACTTATGTACATATTACTAAATGATTAAACAAAACAAGTCCGTTGTGGTCGAAAAAACGCCCGAATTAACCCAAATGATCATCATTAAATTATTTTCTAATGATTAATTACCATGGTATATAAAAAAATTATAATACCAAATAAAGTTATTTAATATCATAAATAACATATAATTACAATTCTGGATGTTTATCCATGTATTAAATGAACATTCATTCATGAATACAAGTGAACCGTTCAAGAAAACTATAAAAACAAACATTCCCAAACAGTGAGTTTAAACTCTATAACTCATCACAAATCACATAAATGAACTTAATAAAACTTTAATTAATATTATTAAAGGTTCTGGAGTTATTAATTAATGAATTAAATGTGGTTATATAGGACATTAAAGTGAATAAAGCGTTCAGATACAGGGTAAAGGGAAACTCTCAAACCCAACTCTCTTTCTTTCGGTTTTCCCTCTTCAACCCATTTTCAGTATGGATATGCCATAGAAATCATTTATTCATCACTATATTAAATTTTATAATATATAAAGTTTCTTCAATTTATTTTATTAAAAACCCAATGTATTCCAAAAGAACTATTCTTTCAAATAAATGCACCCTTTTTACTCCTCGAGGATTGATTTGCTCTTCACTCAAGGTTAATAGTTCTATATTAAGAATGATGTTTCCTCCTTATTTTGGGAACCTGATGCTTATGATGTGAAATCCATTTATTTTTGTGGGTTATTTTTTAGGTTCAAGTTTGACAAATTTTCAATGTGGCATGCACGATAATGTAAATGTTATGATATGATGGGTGCACCCAGAATTATATAGTGCTATATGAATGTTTGAATATGATGGGTGTTCCTGGAATTATACATCACTCCAATGCATTGGGTAAAGTGATGAATCTCATGAGTTAAAGTTAAATTATTTTTCAACATGATTGTATCTTTTTTTCACAACTATATGTGGTATTTTACCACTAAAACATGATGTTTCATTTTTTATACATTGCCACATTTCAAGTCTTTTATTAATGATTACTCTCATGTTCATGATCCTTTGCATATGTTTTTATTGTCATCAACCATTGTGATATTGTTCATATATATCCCCTTACTTGTCTTTTATCTCACCCATTTTTGAAATATATCCTCAAGTGATTATGTGTACTAAGGATTTTTCAAGGGACAATAAGAATATCAAGAAAAAATAATTAAAAAATGTTTATATTTGATGTGGTAAATATTATGTATGGTATTGGTTTTCCTGAGAAACTAAACCTCTAGATCCTCATGGTGTAATACATTTATGTTTTTTATCTTCAAAATGATGTGACAACAATGTAAGAAAAGGTTGGGTCGCTATATGGTTCTTTCCCACTTGATCGACCAGTCAATTTAATACATCTCTCGTAAGATTCCACCCAATACTGGGAATAGTCATAAGATATGAAGATATAAGAATCGCTAGATAAAAGAATAATCTTATCATTTGTATCTTTCCACATCATGATGATACATAATTGTTAAATGATCCTAATATTTCATTATCCTCACATTGATGCTAAATGGGGCAGTGAAACCCTTTAAACACATCCAAACTGGAGACTTAACTAATAGGGGTATATGGCATGTAGATGATCAACTAGTCTACATGGGCTAAAATAACCCCATTCTAGAGGGATATTTTATATGACCTCTCATCAAGAGAACCATTTATATTATCAAAAATTAGCTCAGTAAATGTATGATAGGCCATGAAGTTGAAATGATCATGCTGACTCAACATGACAATAAAATCATTAGACATAGAGACATCACCTCAACCCCCAACAACATTCATGGACTAGGATATAATGTAGCATTATGGATTTTGGTAATGTTATGATATATGTAATGATTGAAATTCTCTATTATATTGATAAATAATAATTTTAGGGGAGACCAATCCAGTATGGGATTCTACCATATTGGATATATCCAATGAGTTGATAATGGTGAGAAAGAGTCAGCATTAATATATTAGGAATTCACCCCTCTGCCAATCGGGTTGTCTTCACCAATCTGCTGACTCAAATTCCCAAGAATGCTTCCATGGATGGGAAAAGACATCCATTAAAAAACATGGCTAAAAATTACACTAGCCAGAGGCTTAGGGATACCTCCTGTCTCACCTAGTATCCCTACCAGACATACTCCCCAACTTCAAGGATTCCCCCATAAGATCCCAAATTTTTGTGATCCTTTAAGGAAGGGAAATGATGGGGATGTATAGTGGATGATTGATTCCCTCTATGGTAAGGGAATATATTGATCTAATACATAAATGAAACAAGTGGTCATATGTTTCACTCCTTACATTATACTTCATAATGGGGATATAGTCCCTTTACATGGTTGGAGTTTTTTTGGGGCCATCCCAAAAATCTGTAGTAGGATGAAATTCATCATACATCTTCCCAAGAGCTGGCATCCCACCTAGGAGGTAAATATCCCAAAGGATGATCCTGACATTTTCATGAGACATCAGAAAGTAATTGGTGTCAGGACACCAAAGGATAATCAAATCATTGAGGAGTTATAAATTATGATACATGATGAACTTAGAAGTCCATTTCCCCTTAAAAATATGAATAGTGTGTAACTATCTGGAGAATTTTGAGCATCTCTTCCTAACTCTGAATGGAAAATCCCATTCATAATATAAGTTACCTCCAGGTATCATAACCCACTTTAAACTCAAACCACTTATAAAATTATTCAATTATAATATGTTTACTTTTAAATATCTCTAATAAATTGGCTAATGGGTGAGATCACAACCATATAAGCATTAATGGGAGTTATCCAAAATTTGATATAACCTTGTATTAGTTCAAAAACAAATTTACTATCATAAGATATTGTTGTTTGAATATAGTCAATAAAAGATGATAACCAGGGAGAGAGAAGATTATAAATCGGTGAAGGAATTGATGTATTATGAAAAAGACAAAATCCAAACAATGTAATTCATTGCAAAAGATGAAACCTGTGAATTTTGTGTTGGATAACACCCTTTAGTGCCATTTTTTCACAGAACACTTGATAACGATGGTCAGCGTTATGATTCTCAATGATCTTATACCTCTCGTAAACTGAATTATAATATGTCTAAGAACTAGAACCCGTCTATAAAAAATAATAATCACATGTTATATTATTTATTAACCCTATTAAAACAGGTGCATGACACCAACAACATCGTGTGAATCATAGGATCCAAAAAATGATTCATGATTTCAGGACCCAATAATGGTCATGTGAATCATGTGACCCATGGATCATATCATGATCTCAATACCCATTGAAATACTTGTGATCATGTGTCCATAAGATAGTCATGTGAAACAGGTAATGATCAATAGATCATGTGATGAAATAGCTAGTCATGTTAATCCCATAGGACAACCATGAAAAAGAGACATGTGTTAAGGTTCAAATAAATTGTCACAAATTTTTTCTTGGTTTTACTGAAAAAGTATTGAGACAAACTAGTTATGAGTTGAGATCATGTGATAGAATCTCATGAATCAGTCTTTTGAATTTGTCTTGAAAATTGGTTCTTGCGAAGTGATCTTGAGAAGAGGTATTGAGAAATGGATCTTGGAGTGAGTTCTTGTGAAGTAGTCACGTGATAAAAGAAATCATAAGAGATCAGGCATTTGATTCACCGGTGGAATTAGTGGTTCTCTCACTCCCCTTTTTATAAGATGAATCGCTAAAGACTAAAGGTCACCTGGAAGACCAAACACCACTCAGTACACCAATCCATGGAAGCCTCGTGGACTGAGGTGGGAATGTACTTTCCTAAGAGTCAAGCCCCTGTCCCTAAAAAAATATCTCCTGAAGTGGGGGGTGATTTTTGATGCATTCTAAATAAGCATTGGAAATTATGAAATTGAATAAATACCTGAATCATGGTTATTATTTTCACCACAAGGAAAATAAAGGATCATCATGTCTATAAGAAGACAAAATGGCTAGGTCACATGTATCACATGACCCCCAAGAAGACACAAGATATCATTCATCTAATAAGGTCATATGAATGGGTCATGGGTTTCACATGATCTATTTATAATCACATGAATTCCATTTGAAAAACACTCATGTTCTTGAGAAGGCATCCATATAGGCATTGATTATCATGTGAAGTCATCCCTAGGAGCTTATTCAATCATGTGACATGTCAGGTGATAGATGCCTAATAATAAATTGATTCCCCTTGAAAAATAAATAAAAAAATCATAAAAAGGCATAGAATTTATGTAGTCAATGTTACATTGTTCTTCATGTGACGGGGTTATATGCCTCTTCTGATCACCATTGATCACATAAAGTCCCTTATACAATCCAATTTGATCTCATCAAGGGCCACAGACAAGCATCGATGATCATGTGGGTACTCTATGAAATGTATCATTCATCACTTGAAGACCATAGTACATGACCATTCAATCATGTGACGCCCCTCAAAATCCATATAAATGTGCAATTATTTCTTGTGAAAATACTCAATCTCCTTCGCAAGATCCATCATAGATCATGAAATGCACCACATAAAAGTAGACTACTCATCCATTAAAATTATCACACATAGTCGCGAGATCCATTATTGATCATGTGATTGCTTGATGGAAAAAATGGGAAAAGTCTTAATGTATGTTAAAATTAACAATAAAATATAGAAAAGGAGAAATCCTCTCATGAAGGGAAGATACATTGATTCTCACATTAAGGGGTTATGTTCCTCAGGTGATCATCATTGATCACGTGAATTCCCTTTGATAAGATAGATTGATCTCATGAAATTTCTATGGAAGGCCACCTTGATCTCATATAGGACTTCAAAAAAGTATCCCTTGATCATTATAAAGCCTCTTTGATAGGCATACCAATCTCAAAAAGACTCCCAGACATGTTACCCTAATCTTGTGAATGATTTTGGACATGTTGAAGCGATCATGTGAAATCATATTGATATTTTGCAGATCTAATGAATATGGCGATGGGGGAGTTTTCTTGTGGTATCTAATTATCTTGTGCACCTTTGAAGACCCAAGATAGGATTATGTAAGGTTCCTGGTGTGATACTCCATCCACAGACTCAAGACCATATCTACAATATATGCATCGTGAAAGGTGGTGTATAAATGATGTAGAAATTCCTTTAAATTCATCCCCCTTGGCACAAAAAAGGGTATGAAGGCTTCTATACAAGAGATTCCTGAAATTCACACCCATGGGATCTCATAAAAAATAGAAAACTCTCACAGAATAAATCCACACACCCACATGAGTATTTCACCATTAAAAACCCAAGGAATTACTTGAGTGATTTCATAGAATGTTTATGAACATTGTTTTTCTACCTAATTGATCACTTGTAGGACTTTTGGAGAATCCAATAGATTATGTGAAGGAATATCAACATGAAAATTGGTCATGAGAAAACTCAAAAATATAATAACTCACAAACATTCAGGAATATCTAAAAAATTATGGAAAAATAAGGACGACTATTATGAAGAAGGAGACACTAACCTTCATGCGAAGGACTCATGAATTTCTCATAGCCCATCCATATCATGCGATAGTGCCTCAAAATTTTATACAAGCTACATGAATTCCTCTAGGGATGTCAACCAAATCTTTAAAATTCCTCCCAAAATATCATCAAAGTCCTTTGGATCCCTCTAAAAATATCATCCATGTATTTTTATGTCCTTTGTACGTGTTATCCAAGTCATGAAAATCCCTCAAGGATATCCATCTAGATCATGGGAAAAACTTCCAATGTTTCATGTCTAATCATGATACACCCTTGTATGTGTCTTTGATTATCCCATGAAGACCATCAGACATGTTATCCAAGTTATTTGAAGTCCTACAAACTTTCCAACAAGATCATGCAACATCTTTATGACATATCATCCCTAATCACGCTACACTATTGGATGTGTATGTTTTAATCAATTGATGACCCTCATAAATTTCATCCAATTCATGTGAAGTCCTCTGAACATGTTATATAGATCATGTGATAGACTTCTAACATGTCACCCTTGATCATGTGACACCCTTGGATGTTTCTAAAATGGTCACATGATGACCCTCAGACGTTCCAGTAAAGTCATGAAAAAGTCCTCTGGAAATTCTAGAAATATCATGTGGTAGAACTCTGACATGTTTTCTTAAATCATGTGAAATACCATGAGTCATGCCATCCTAATCATACAAGAACTTAGGACATGTCAGATATACAATCAAGACATTTCAGGAAGACACTCAGGACATGTCAGATAGAAACTCATAACATGACAAGCATAGAACCACCATCATGTCAAGAACGTCAATAAGACACATCAATACATGATAACATTATCTATTAGAAAAATTCAGACATACCCCAAGAAAAATTATGATAACATTTATTCTGATCCAAATTTGATATGTAGGATGTCTTCCTAAGGCCCAAGCTCTAATGGGAATCCACACCAATGTCAGTCCCTTTATATCCCAAATATTATTAACTCATGGGACTGAATTCCCCCCATAAGTCTACAATACTTCATCATGAATTATCATAAAATAAGTTGTATTATACACATGCATCCCATTATGTGTAATCATTATCCATTCCCTAAAGTACCTCAAGTCCATCCGTGGGTTAGGGATGAAGTAAAATATGAGGACACTGATTCCTTTTATAAATGGGATGTGTATGATTCATTGCTAAGGCTCATGATCCATATAAAGCACTCCTTTGGGGACTCCCCAGTTCATAAGTCCAAAATCAATATGTGATGAGTATGATCAATTTCTATCCATTGATTTTTATAGTGAGTATTAATCACATGGGCTTAGGTATTTCCAGTGGTCATATCACTCACATCATGAATTTCCCCACATCCAGGGAAACCACAGTGTGTAAACACCATTCAGTGACTCAATATGATTCCCCCTATACAAGGGAATCTACCAAGGGGTAAATCCTAATTCCATTCCCATATAACCATAGGAAAATAACCCTCATGGGAATTAATTATTTTTCACCTCCTATCATAGGATTGAACACATATCAAACTATAATGAATCTTATTCATGTTATAAGTAGGATATGTAGGACACCTTCCCAACAGTTGAGCTCTATATCCGGTTCCTATGATCCATCATATATGTTATTCTATCATGATGATAAACAGCATGAATCAAATTTTAATTAAATACATGGGTTTTGATCCTTGTTATAAACAAGATACATAGGATTCCTCATAAAGGTTAAATAATATCCTCAAAACACCAATCACCATCTTGAATGTCAATAAACACTAGATTTCTTGGTTATATTACTTCAATATATAATAAGTTTCCTATTTCTAATAAATAATAGGAAATGCATAGAGATCCTCAGAAACATAAAAATGATCTCATTAATTGGACCACTTTCTCCCTTACACATAGGAGGATTCAATACCTGATCATTTTATTAGGGTAACTTGTCTTGTATCAGGATTTGTAATAGATTCACAAACAAATATTAAATCTATAAGAGAGTCCTAGAATAAGTTATAATTCCCCCAAAATGTGTGTTATGATCTTGTCCTATCATATTCCAATCCAATATGATTTAGTAACATGATTGGTTTTGAAACGTGAAATGATCTCCTACCTTTGGAAAGTAAGTATGTAAATAGTTATGGATGTGGGGACTATTAGGACTGTCTATTAAATATGGAAATAGTAAAATTAATGGGAATTATTGAGAAACTATTCTTGAACCCCCCCCCCCCCCCACACACACACAATCTATCCTTAAACAGGAAAAAAAGAGGGTGAACCCAACATAAATGCATGTAATGATAGAATAACAAAATCTTTATAGGAATTGGGGATCATGACTTGTAAAACCCAGGTATAACCATAAAATTTGTCATATTTGGAGGGGAAAATGATATAAATAAAGTTTAATGATGTGATGGAAATGAAATATTTTATTTAATATCATTAAAATAAATTTTAATTTATTTATTTAAGAAATGATATTATAATAATCACATACCGTATGATATAAAATTATTATTACTGTTGTTGTATTTGATGAGGGGGTAATTTATAATAAAAATAAAGATAATGGTTTTTTTGTAATTATAATTATTTATCAATAAGTTTATATTTATAAATATATCATTTTTTTAACAATCAGATGTGTTGAAACAACTGAGATGTACTCTATAATTATCTCAGGACCTGAGAGAAATTCTTCCAATCTCCCACTCTTAAAAATCTTTAGAGAAGAAAAAATAATGTTGTTGTGATCAATTAATAACAATTTAAAAAATTTATTTTTGAATTCAAGTAGCCATGATATCAAGGAAACTGATTAAATATTCCCAGAGTATGTGGGGAAACATAAAAAATAATCCTCCTATAGATTCTCCATTGGAATGAAAATGATAAAAGAGCATTAATAGAATTTTTATAAAGTAATAATATTATGTAGGAGGTAATTATTAAATTTAATTAATTATAAATTCATTATTCAGGATCCAATATTTTAAAATTTTCATGAATTTATCAAGAACTTTATATTACTCCATTGATTTTGGTAAAAACAATAAAAATTGAGCCAACACCTAATGCTTTTACTACACCCCTAAAATTGTCATGTCCATAACACCCCAAACCCATGATTTTGGTTTATGTGCTTGAAAATGTTGTATATGTTTTTATAAAATTAACTGAATAATTATACAACAATAAACACAATCCATTACCTTTTACTAGTCTAGGTTCTTGAGGATTAGACAACACTTTATATTTATCAACGTTGAACAAAAATAAAATAAAATTCCAACTATGCTTTTGTGTGAAAAAACATCAAAAGAAATTCTTTCTAAAATATAACTTCCTAGATTCATGTGAAACGTAATTTTAAAACCAAGGGTGAGCATTCAATTTCTGAGTAAGGGGTTTTGAAATCATTAAAATACTTTTTAGAAAATATTTCATTGAAAATAACCGTGAGAAATTCATTCTGTTTTTTTGATAATAACATACAAATAATTTTTGAAATACACATTGAAAACATAATTGAAATTAGTTATGTTTAAAATAATATACTACATTTTAAATTACTTATTTGAAAAAATGTTATAATTTTAATCTAGTTTTTTTAGAAAATATTACACAATCTTTTAAAAATAGAAACATTATAGAAACTTGAGACATGGATGGCTATCTTGGGATTACCCATTTGATGAGGGATGAGTTCACTCCCCAATTCCCTACCATATTTACAAATTTTAGGTGCCAGATTTTCTAGAATTGTTTTAATCATGGTTTATACATATACATAAAATTTTCACTCGGTTTTCTACTTTAAAAATATTAATGACATATTTGCACATGCTTGTAATTAGATTTACACTGATAAATTAATTAAGAAATAACATGATATTTTGGAGAAACTGAATTTCTCCACATGGACAAATCATAATCACATATAATTTTAATGAAAGAATTTCTAACATTCTATAAACATTTTGATTCATTAAACTCCTGAAAACCAATTCAAAATTAGTTTCTTGAAAAAAAAAATTATTAACATTAACACATACATATACAATTAATAAAATTTCATTCATGCACTATATGTTTCATATTTCCAATTATGACCATATCTTATAAATGATATCCATGATTTTATATGTAGTTTTCCCACAAAATTAGTAATTCTTGATGAAAATAGTTCATAGATTTAAAACTGAATTTTGATAATCCTTATGAATTTAAAACATAGTAAAATAATTCCCATAAAAAATTTATTCATATAAAAATGTATATTATAATAATTATTTTTAATAAAAGTCTTCTCTTAGAACATTAACCATATTAAAAAAATTATCACTGTCTAATTTTAATAAATTATTAACATATAATTATTTCATTAATTAATATATATTATGATAATAATATTTTAAAGAAATATTTGAAAATAAAATATGAAATATGAATCATCAAATCCCAATATAATTGTGGTTACAATGTTTAAAATCATTACAATTATATAATTTTTCAAACGATAAATGATTGAAACTGAAATTTTTCTCTTAAGATATTCTCAAATGGATTACGATAATAAAAAAATTGAATAAATAAATAACAAGTCAAATTAAATGCTTGAAATCAAGAAAAATAATTTCACCTACCTTATATATTCTAAAAAATAAATAGCCATATATATATATTTAAATATATATATATATATATAAATATACACATGTATATGTACATATTTGTAAAACAAATATAATTTTTTTATAAAAAATAACCCCTTAGCCCCAAGAAATTAAAACACAATTTAAATAAATGAAATCCCTTATATAGTAGTTGCAGAATAATTCTTCCTGTAGTTGTTGCAACAACACAGTCTCTCATACTCACATTCTATCTGAATAGAAAACAGAGAAATCAAATTCACTTATAGTATGACTTTTTTAACAAAGCTTCTACCTTGCAAGACTTATGCACACAGTGTATAAATTTTGGATGAAAACAGTCAAGGAAAATTGGATTGTTTATAACATAAATAAAACTTCAAATTAAATTTAAATCATCCCAAAATTAAATGGCAATATCATGGATGCATTTCAAAAACAAATGGAACATTAAACTGAATTCATCGTATACAGATGAGAGCAATAAATTAAATTTGTTTTTTTCCTTAAAATACGATTTTCACAGCATTGAAAACAGATTCGGAAACAACATATAACAAAAATGATATGCTCAAAGGAAAATATAGATCAAATTTATCGATTAAAGTGGTTTGAAAAATTGGTTTAATGAATTAAACATGTCACAAAAATGAATATACATGAAAAGGACGGTAGAAGAATAAGTTAGGCAATGAAGTTAATATACTGAATTCATATAAGAGTTAGACCTTAAAACATAATACACTACATATTTACAAGACACTTACCCAAATAAGATGAAAACAAAATCATCATCAGAGATCAGAACCCTATTTGTTCTTCGAATCTCCTACACCATCACTCAATCCACCATCGTAGGTCCCATCTCACTCAGATTTGGCCATCTAAATTGATTCTCCTTCTCCCAGCCTATGTTTCCCTTACTCAAAATTTTTATAGACTCCATACAACCGTGATCATTTTTTCTCAGTTTATGACTTTCATGCGATCATGGCCTCGGCTTGTAGAGACGAAGACGAACCCTCATCGTGATCTCGGTCTCGATTTCTTTGGTGCTCGAGATTGACACCACAACTCAGCTCAGCTCTACTGGACTCCCTCACAGCAGCACGAGACTCTACTCAAAACAAACCCATAACCATATTTCACGATTCCTCTTTCTTTATTTAATCATTTTTATCATTTTTTTATTCTTAATTTTGATTAAATTTTTATCCTTTATCATTTTTTTGTAATAACAGATTATTCATAGTTTTTATAAAAATAAAACTTGTTTTAAAATCAATTATAACAATATAATTTTTTAATATAATTATCATATTATATTTATAATTTCACTTTTTAATAAAATATTATATTAATAATTCAAAATAATATTTATATTTCTTATAATATATTTATAAAAAATAATCTTTCTTTAATAATTATTTTAACCTTACCAGTCTTTTTAAATTTTATATTTAAATAAAAATGTAAAATATAAATTTTGTATAAAATAAGGTTCTTAAGTTTATTAAAATTGGTAATTTACGTATTGTCAACTCCAAATAAATTTATTTAAGTGTTAAATTATAATTACTTTAATTTATTTATTAATGAAATGTTTTATAATCTTCATATTATTTCATGTGAATAATTTAATAATTAATGAACCTTTACTCAATCAAAACATTATTATTATTGTTTGATTATTGTGGTTTTATTGTTGATAAAAATTACCTTTTAAAAAACTTATTTATAAAATTATCATTATAATTTCTTCATTGACAGTTAAGATACATTTAAATATTTAGTCATTAATATTATTATTACTAATATTAAATTAATATTTAAATAAAAATACATATAATAAAATAAAAAATCCTTTTATTTAATACTCAGGGTGTTACATTTTCCCCCATTAAAATAATTGCACCCCCATAATTTGTTTGTTGGACATAAGAAAATTCTGAATTTCCATTTACAAAATTAAAAAATTTCTATGTAGATATACCTATCTCAAGAAAATTCTAATGAGTGGAATTTTATTTCCTAAAAAGAGAGCATCTAATCTCCAATTTTGTATATACCATTCCTCTAGTACCAATTACAACACCCCAAACCCGTGCTTCTAGGACCAGTTCTTGAAAATTTTGTATAATTGTTTTATACAAGTAACTGAAATTTTATAAAAAATTAACTACAATTCATTACCTTTTACTATTCTAGGTTCTCAAGGATTAGACAACACCTTAAATTTATCATTTTTTAACAGAAATCAAACAAAATTCCTACTATGATTCTACACGTGCTAAATCCAAAATTGAAGATGTATGAAATAGAACATATATAATACATGTGAAAAAAACATTTTAAAAAAAGGGTGAGAATTCAATTTCCAGTAAGGTTTTTTGAAATAATTGAAATAGTTTTTAGAAAAATATTTCTTGGAAAATAACTTTGAGAAATGATTTTGAATTATTTTTTTGATAATAACAAAAAAATGATTTTTGAAATACTCTTTGAAAACATAATTGAGATTACGTATGTTTAAGATAATATACCACTTTTAAAATTAATTACATGAAAAAAAAATTGTGAATATAATCCAATGTTTTCTGTAAACTATTATGCAAGATTTTGGAATCAAAAACATTGTTGAAAATTGAGACATCAAAATCTATCTTGGGCTCATCCACATGATGAGGGATGAGTTCACTCCCCAATTCCTTACCATGTTTAAAAAATTTAGGTGTCGGCTTTAATGAAAATGTTTTAATATTTATTTATACATATACATATATTTTTCACTAGGTTTTCTACTTTAAAAATATTGAAGACATATTCCCACATGCTTGTAATATAATTTAAACTGATAAATTAATTAAGAAAACACGTGATATTTTGGATCAATTGATGTTCTTCTCTTGGAAATATCATAATCACATAGAATGTTATTAAAATAATTATTAACATTCTATAAACATTTTGATTCCTTAAACTCATGAAAACTAATTCAAAATTAGTTTCTTATAAAAAATATGGTTTAAACATAACCCATACATATAAAATTAATAAAAATTGATGCATGCATGATATGTCATGTATTTTAGAATTTGACCATATCTTATAAATGGTATCCATGATTTTATATGCACATTGCACACAAAATTAGTAATTCTTGATGAAAACAACACATAGATTTAAGACTAAATTTTGAAAAACCTTATGAATTGAAAACTTGGTAAAATAATTCCCTTATGAAATGTATTCACATAAAAAAATATCATATAATCATATTTTTAATATAAATATTTTATCAGAATGTAAACCATATTCAAAAATAAATAATCACTATCTAATTTGAATAAATTATTGACATATAATTATTTCCTTAATTATTATCTATTAAGATAATAAATTTATCAAAAAATATTTGAAAATCAAACATGCAATCTCAATAATCAAATCCTAATATAATTTTTGTTACAATGTTTAAAATCATTACAATAATAAAATTTTTCAGACAATAAATGTTTGAAACTGAAATGTTTCCCTTAATATATACTCAAATCCATAACGATAATGAAAATATTAAATAATTAAATACTAAATAAATTAAATGTTTAAAATCAGGAAAATTAATTTCCCATACATTATATAATCTGAAAAATATATATTCATATATGTATATACAGATATATATTCTTATATATGTATATATTTGTAAAACAAAGATAATTTTTTAATAAAAATAAACCCTTAGCACCATAAAATTAAAACATAATTTAATTAAATGAGATATATTACATGGTTGTTGTAAAATACTTCTACCTCATGTTATTAACACAAAATAGACTCTCATGCTCACATTATCTCCGAACAGAAAACACATAAATCAAATTCACTTGTATTATGCCTTTTTAAAAAAGAATCTACCTTACAAGACTTATGCACACAATGCCTAAATTTTTGATGAAAACTATCAAGGAAAACAACTTTTTATATAGAAGAAATAATGATTCAAATTAAATTCAAATCATCATCAATGTAAATGGAATTATCTTGGATCTATTAAAAACATAAATAAAACATTAGACTGAATTCGGTTCATACAAATAAGAGAAATAAATTAATTTTTTCCCATAAACTCATATTTGCACCGTACAGGAAAAAAAATCTAAAATGACTTATAACAAAAATTATATGATCAAAGGGAAAGATAGATCAAATGTATCAATGAAAGTGGTTGAAAAATTGGTTCGATGCATTGAACACATCACAAATATGCATAGACATGAAAATGATGGTAGGAGAAGACGTTAGGAAAAAAAATATACTGAAATCATATAAGATTCAGACTTCAACACATAATACACTATAGATTTAAAAAAACACTTACCTGAAGAAGATAATAACAATTTCATCATCTAAAATCATAACCCTATTTTTACTTCGAATCTTTTAGGATGTCACTCGATCCACCCTCATCAGCCCCATCATGTTTAGATATAGACATCTGAATTGATTCTCCTTCTCCCATAATGTATTTCCCTTGCTTGAACTTCATTTGGCTTCCATACAACTAAGCTCATTTTTTCTCAGTTTGAGACTCTCGCTCGGTCTCACCCTCAAGTCACGAAGATGAAGATGAACCCAAACCATGCTCTCAATCTCAAATTCTTTGATGCTTAAGATCGACTCCATGACTCAACTCATCTCTCTTGGACTTCCTCATAGTGATGTGAGCCTCTCTCTGAATCATAACCCTAACAATATTTCATGATACCTCTTTCATTATTTATTTGTTTTTATTTGTTTTTAATCTTAATTTTGATTATATATTTTATCATTTATCGTTATTTTTTAAAAAACGATTATTCATAGATTTTATAAAAATTTGTTTTAAAATCAATTATAAAAATATACTTTTGTAATAGAGTTAACATGTTATATTTATAATTTCACTATTTAATAATAAAGTATATCAATAATTCAAAATAATTAATATATTTTTTATAACACATTTTTACAAATTAATATGTCTTTAACTATTTTTATAACCTTATCATTATTTTTCAATATTATATTTAAATTAAAATTTCAATTATAAATTTTGTAAAAAAATGAGGTGCTTAGGTTAATTAAAATTGGTAATTCCAGTATTTTCAATTCCAAATCATTTTATTTTAGGTATAAAATTATAATCCTTAATTTTATTGTCACGACCCGTCCCCCGGGGCCCATGCCCTGGCTACCCCAAGCCCGCCTTCCATAGGCTAGGGGCTGGGAACAAGCACCGAAGGCATATTCCCTAAAACTGAGAAGGCATTGCCTTTATAACCTATAACACACACAACCTAGCACACAAAAAGATACGAACTAAGGTAAAATGAATAGTAAAAAAAGTGTGTACAGTAATTAAAAAGGTCCAGAATCCTAGCCCAACTAGAAAGTACAAGGAAAACTGGAAAGTACAAGCTGACTGATAGGTGAAAAGCAGCTCCTAGAACGTCCACCACCAATCCTACCTGAAGGGTTGGTACAGGTCACGAAAAACCATCTTTGTAGTTCGCCTTGTCTAACATCCACCTCCAGTCCTGGTACTCTCATCCTCGGTCAGTGTTGTCCATCGTCTGTACCAAACACAATAGGGTGTGGGCATTGCCCGTGCATGGGTGAGTATAACAATACTCAGTAGAGACCCTGAGGCCCTCAAGGTCTCACAAAATCCACCATGGATAAAACACACAACAAGAAATCAATATACATCCATACTTAGGTATATGCCCATACATATACCTTCGTTATCATGTAAACCCATCTCAATCATGAGGAAACATAGAGTCCATCTCAAAAGCCCAAAGCTCAATTGTTTCACAAAGTATGGAATCCCACGAAGGTAATTACCACATAGGTACACCACACTAAAGTATAATACCAAGGTATTTCCACAAAGTAAAGTACCACTCAGGTACAAACTCAGCTCACACAAGGTATAACTTAGGTATAGTAGTAAAGATGATTAGATGTAAATATTGAATCATCATACTCTGTTAAGAGGAAAACCCAAGAAGGATCACTAATCATCATTAGACCCACATAGGATCTCTAGTTGTTGACCCACACAGGATCTCTCGGTGCTGACCCACACAGGATCGCTCAGTGATGAACCACACAGGATTGCTCGGTGTTGACCCACACAGGATCGCTCAGTGCTCACCCAATGAGGATCGCTAGGTGTTGACCCACACAAGATCGATAGGTGCTGACCCACATAGGATCGTTAGGTGCTGACCCGCACAGGATTTTTCAGGTATTCCCATATGGAATCCTAGAGTGGTCCCATGTGGGACCCTCAATCATAGACCCACGAAGTATCTTTTCCTCAAGTCACAGCTAGCTACTGGGTTCCCACGCTAGGCTTACTCGTCTCCGAGAGGGTTCACTCCTCAAGCCACTGGTCGATACTCCAAATTCTACAAATTCCCATTAAGAAGTATCCTAAAGGACCATTGCGTCATAAAGGTTTCAATGCAATAGACGGTACGTCAAACGGGCACCCGGTCTGTATGTTATTAGCCTTTTTGTCCCGAGGGCCCAATTGGATTCGTTCTCGATCCAACATGATTGTATCCCAACATTATCCAAATATCAAGTGGGGTATAACAAAGGTTCTGTCTCCCTCCAAGGTTTACAACGTAGTTAATGGTTTGTAAGACAGAAGCTCGGTGCCAAATTAATGGACGAAAGAGCGTAATTGAATCTTAGGGGGTCTGGGTCTGGTCCGACCAGGTTGGACCGACCCGACACGGCCTACGCTGGGCAGTCTGCCCCGTTGGGCGGCCCGGCCTAGGCAGTGGCCTGCGTGGCGACGGGGCGGCTGTGCAGGTCGCGGGTGGCTGCGGGATCCATAGGGCGGCGCGAGGCCGCAAGTGCCGTGGGGCGTCGAAGTCCACTGGTGCCATGGGGTGGCGCAAGGCCGCAAGCACTGTAGTGCGGTAGAAACTGTGGGTTCCTCAGGGAAGCGTGAGGTCACAGGTTTCGCGGGGTAGTGGAGGACGCGGGTGCTGTGGGGTGGCGGGGGCCGCGGGCGCCACGGGGCGGCACGGCGGTGGGGCGGTGGGGTGAGGCCGTGAGGAACGGAGGCCACGAGGCAGCGGTGGTTTCCAGCGGCGAGCCCCAGGCGGCGGAGTCCGCGGTCAATGGAGCGCCACATGGTGTAGAAGACGCGGGTCGGTGGAGCGTCGTGCCTTCACCAACGGCCGACATGACCTGCCGACCTTCGTTCATCGCCTTCATCGCGGTTCTCTAGCTCCACCAGTACCAACTTCTGGCACCGGTCTCCATCACCATCACTATGATCACCCAAAGATCTACAAAGATTTTCGGAGAGGTTGGGCCATGTTTGTTTGTCCCATACCCTCCGCTTTAGGGCGGTAGCATACGACTAAAGGAAGATGATTCAATGTGAGAGGGAATATTGACATTGATCAAATTAAAACACACCCATACCTCGTTCTTTTGTTGAAGATTGTCCGCGATAGAGACAGATTGACGTTTGTCGATCCAAAAATAAGTCTTCTTCAATGGCGTCTGGGAGGATACAAAAAATATGATGTCTGTGAAGACATCGTTTCCTCGATTATCGATTCGTTCATCGTTGGAGATCCTTCGACGATGATTGGAGAAAGATTCGTCGAAGGAGAAGAGTTCTTCATCGACGTTTGTCATTGGAGGATGAGTTTCTCCACGATTCTCCCAAGGCTTCTCCTTTTCCGCAATTCCACAAAAAATAAAATCCCAACAAAATAGAATATGTTATCTATTTAGTTTTTTGGAATAAATTGAAATTGGCTTAATTAATTAATTGATATGGTCGGCACCATTAAAGTGGGATGATACCAAAGGTCACCTCCCTCATTAAAGAGGGAGTTTAAGAGGTTTCTCCCATTAAAGAATGAGTTAGGGGGTTCGGGTGGTCCCCACCCTCAAATTAAAATTCGGAGGTTTCGGCCTCAGCGGTACCCACCTCCATAACATCACATGGAAGGTTTCAACCAAAATAAAAATGTTAAACATTTTTATTTTATTTTATTCATCCATGAAAAATCCAAAATCTAAAATTCACCCTCAACCTACTATAGTCGAGTTGAAGGTCTCCATAAGAGAATATTGGTGTTATGAGTTCAACGATGCCCTCAGATTTCAATTCCATGTACTGGTTGAAAATTCACAAAAACTCGCTCGTATGTTTATTAAACGTACCCAAAAAAAACTCAGAAATTAATTTCGGGCAGACCAGGCCCCGGAATCACACGCCATCCGTTTTCGAAGACTTTTAAAAATACCATTTAATTAAAAAAAGTTACATGGAAATTCTAGGACTTTACATTCTCCCCGCCATAGGGATTTGCGTCCCCAAAATCCATATCACAAAACTAGGAAAACAAGTGGGGGTAATGAGCATGAATTTGAGCCTCTCTCTCCCATGTGCTCTCCTAGAGGTTCTCATGTTTCCAATGAACACACACTAGAGGTATCGACTGCCAATGAAGGACCTTCTCCAGTCGATCCTCAATCTCAACTGGAACCTCCGAAAATGTCACCCCATCGTCGTTTTCCATCTCTTCATGGTCGATGATGTGAGAATGGTCGTGCACGTATCTCCTCAGATGGGATACGTGGAAGATGTCATGCACCCTGTGCAACTGAGGGGGAAGAGCTAAGTGCTAAGCCACCTCGCCAACTCTTCTGAGGACTAGAAAAGGTCTGATGAAATTTATATATAACTTTCCACCTCGGCCAAATCTCTGCAAACCTCATTGAGGTGAGACCAGTAGAAAGAAGTGGTCACCATACTCAAACTCCAGAGGTCTCCATCTTCTATTGTAATATGAATTTTTCCTGAATTGTGCAGTCTTAATCTACTGCTGGATGATCTGAACCTTCTCTATGGTAGCATGTACCATCTCTGGTCCCACTAGTGCTGACTCCCTTGGGTTAGTCCAGCACAAAGTTGATCAGGAAGGTCGCCCGTACAACACCTAAAAAGGTTCCATCCCAATGGTGCAGTGATAGTTATTTTTATATACAAACTTCACCAAAGGAAATTGATCCTCCCAACTATGACTGAAGTCGAGGACGCAAGCACGTAGCATGTCCTCGAAGGTCTAAATGGTCTACTCAGTATGACCATCCGTCTGAGGATGGAAAGCGGGGGTCAAACAAGTTTTTGTCCCGAAATCCTCCTGCAACCCCTTCCATAGCCGGGAAGTAAAATGTGCATCACGATCAGAGACAATAGTCGAGGTAAATCCATGTATTCACACAATATCATACATATAGAGGCGTCCAAATTTTTCTACTGAACCTTACTCTCTGATCGGTAGGAAGTGGGCCGACTTGGTGAGGCAGTCGACGATCACCCAAATCGAGTCATGACCCCTGTATGTACATGGATTTCCTTTCATGTAGTCCATGGATATCACATCCGACTTCCACTCTAGGACCTCTAAAGGTTGAACCAAGACTGTTGGTATCTGATGCTCTGCCTTCACTTGCTGACAAGTGAGGCACCGATAGACAAACTATGCAACTGCTTTCTTTATTCCCAGCCACTAGTGTTGTCGTCAGAGATCCTGGTACATCTTCTCCACTCCTAGATGTAACGCTAGAGGGGATGTGTGGAACTCCCTCATCACTACCTCCCAAAGATTCACTGGTACCATGTTATGTCATCTAAAGAGGATGACGTTCTCCCCACCTTCAGAAAATCCATTAGGTGCTTGCCCTGTGGATATTTGAGCACATCTAGTCTCGTAGTTACAATCCCCATGATGCGCCTCCCTAACTCACTGAAGAAGTGGGGGAGTGACCGTATGAGACTGAATAAAATATTCTCCATCCTGATATATAAAGGATATCTGAAAAGCAGCCAGCTGCTCCATCACCTCTTCTAGCAGTTGTATACCTGACCTCCTGCTGAGTACATCTGATACTACGTTCCCCATCCCAAGAGTATAGACTATCTCAAAGTCATAGTCCTGGAGGAACTCAATCCAACATCGATGTCTTAGGTTCATATCCTTCTAAGAGAAGATATTCCAAAGACTCTTGTGATTATAGTACACTGTAAAACGCTCTCCCATCAAGTAATGTCACCACATATTCAAGGAAAATACCACTGGTGCTAACTCAAAGTCATGGGAAGCATAGTTTTGTTCATGATGTCTCGGCTATCGAGAACCATAAGTGGTCACTTCTTACTCTTGCATCAGGACACATCCAAGCATGGTCCCTGATGTGTCGCAGAAGACTACATAGATTACGCCCTCCTCTAGAAGACTCAAGATGGGGGCACTAGTCTTCCTCTTCCCCATCTCCTGAAAACTTCACTGGCATATCTTTGACCACATGAAGGGTTTCCCATTCTTCATCAACATTGATAAAGGTGCTGCAACACTAGAGAAACCTGGCACAAATCGCGAGTAGTATCCAGCCAAACCTAGGAAACTCCATATCTCTGTCACACTCTTGTGTGGCTACCAAGAAAGTACCGCCACAATATTCACTGGGTCCACTACAAATCCAACCTCCAAGATGACATGTTCTAGAAATTGAACCTCTCGGATCCAAAACTGGCACTTTGAGAGCTTGCCATAAAGTTGGTGCTCTCAGAGAGTT
Organism: Viscum album; assembly: GCA_963277665.1. Taxonomy (NCBI): domain Eukaryota; kingdom Viridiplantae; phylum Streptophyta; class Magnoliopsida; order Santalales; family Viscaceae; genus Viscum; species Viscum album. The sequence continues at coordinate 1,502,226,060 of OY728123.1, forward strand.
TCAAATACTACCTGCAAATAGTAGGCATGCTCCTCCTCAGTAGCTGAGTAGATCAGAATGTTGTCGATGAAGACTAATACAAAGAGATCAAGGTATGGATGCAAGATCCTTTTTATGAGTCCCATGAACACTGTTAGAGCGTTGTTCATGCTGAATGGAATAACTAAGAACTCTTAGTGGTCATACCGACATCTGAAATCAGTCTTCTGCACATCCTCATCTCATACTCTGAGCTGGTGATAGCCTGATCAGAGGTCTATCTTCGAGAAACACCGTGCTCCTTTCAGCTGATCAAAGAGGTCATCAATCCTCATAAGTGGGTAATTGTTATTAACGGTCACACAGTTCAGGTGCTGATATTCGACACGAAGCCTCAAGCTCCCATCCGCCTTCTTGGAGAACAAAATTGGGGCTGCCCAAGGAGATACACTGGGAAGAATGAACCCCTTCCCCTGTAAGTCCTCCAGCTATACCCGAATCTCACAAAGATCCATTGGAGCCATCTGATACGCTAGTGCAGATATAGGTGTCGTCTCAGGGTATAAGTCAATGTAAAATTCCACCTATCTATGACGAGGTAGACCTGAAACATCATCAGGAAAGACATTCGCATACTAGTCCACAACTAAAGGATAAATTGGACTCTCTACACCAACTGCTCCAAGGGTAAGGCTAGCCAGCTGATGAGTGATCGGATGCACTCTCCTCAGAGTAAGACCATACTATGCTTCAAAGGCTCCCTTCTCGCTGGTGAAGGTCAACCTGGTCCCATCTGTGCAGACACACTGCACTTTGCACCTAATATATTCAATCTGATCATGGATTGTAGATAACCAGTCCATACCCAAGATGACGTCATAAGGCCTCGACGCTGCTACTAAGAGATCCCAACCGAAGCTCTAGCATAAGGATCAAGCCAATGACTCCATCAGAATCTCCATCCTCCGAACAAGGGGTAGTGGAAATAAAATAATGACTGGCACTTATGTCTATAAGTACTATAGCTAAGGTGGAGTAGACAAATATTGCACCTCGTATCATCTCCGGAGTGCTGTGATCGTAGGCCTTAGCTACCTATAGATGAGCTCTCCCTTGTCCTCCTACTCCCTGTGGTAAGGGTGGACCACCTGGTGGTGGCGGTGGTAACATCTCGAATCGTCACCCACCACTAGCTGCATGGCCAGCTCCTCTGCCACGCCTCCCTACTCCCTGCGGACCTCCTCGGTCAAACCTATCTCTCTGCCTAGGCGGTCCCTCGACCGTCTGCTAATCATCCATATGGCAGGCCAGACAGTCACGAGCCATGTGATCACGCCCTCCACATGCGTAACATTGCCCTCTCCTGGTATGACTGGCTCCGCCTCGGGTGCCCAGCACAACCAACCTTGAATCCTACGGTCATCCACTTGTAGGTCTATTCCTCTTGGACCTCTATGTCATCTATCTGCTGCCAACTACAGAAGAATATGCTACGTGATGACTGGTAGTGGGTCTCACTACTGGTGACTGCTCAACAAGGAAACTCTCTACTAAAATTTCCCACTCTAACACCCCTGCTTGCGTCGGGATGCTAAGTGAAATCATTAAAGCCTTGATCTCCTACCTGAGTCCCTTCTCGAAGGTCTGGGCCCTGAAGAATGGGTCATGCACCATATCTATGGACTAGCATGAGAGGTCAGTGAACCATGCTGAGTGCTAATCTACAGTCATGTTGCCCTACTGCAGATGATGTAGCACCTGTATGTGCACTACACGAAGAGTCGCTGGAACAAACTCTACCCGAAATAGGATCTCGAAGTCTTCCCAGGGAAGTATCACCACGTCGTGAGCCTAGAGCATCAAGATCCACCATATGCCTCCTGCTGCCCAAAGAAGACTAGCGGCAAGGATCACCATGATATTGGTTGGTATCCCTACAAGTTGGAAGACTCTCACCATGGCCTCCAACCAATCCTCAGCCGTCTGTGGGTCCGTCTCTCCTAAGAACCTCGGTGTCCTCTAGTGATGGAACTCATGCAACGTGCTCAAGAAGCATGCACCCTCTATTGCTGGGGTTTGTGGAATCGCTGGCCCAACGGGTAGTGGTACCACTGGTGCCTCTACTGGAAGAGGTCCCTACACCGAGGTCTTGTTTCCTGGTGGGTTGTCAGTGCATACAATGTCTATACCCATAGCTGGCTTTCTAAGTGGAGTAATTATGAAAAGAAACAGGTCTTACACAGTCAAAAAGTAATACCTGGTGAGCTGACTCAAGATATCACAAAGAAAACTCTTTAAAACACACACACAATTTGTGTTTTTGTGCACTGAGTTGGAAATCAGAAGTCAGGGTCCTGGTGTATGGATACGTCGGTTGTCGCAGCAACACTAGATTCCCTAAACTAATAACCACACTCACTACATGTAACACTATTGTCGTTAAAAATAAAGATTCAAGTTCTCTGTTCTATGTTAGAACTGACTCCTCTGATACAAATTTGTCACGATCCGTCCCCCGGGGCCCGTTCTGTGACTAACCCAAGCCCGCCATCCATAGTCCAGGGCCTGGCGACAAGAACCGAAGGCATATTCCCTAAAACTGGGAAAGAATTACCTTTATAACCTGTCACACACACAATCAAGCAGACAACAAGATACGAACTCCGGTAAACTGAATAGTAAAAAGAGTGAGTACAGTAAGTAAAAAGGGCTAGAATAAAATCCCAACTGGAATGTACAAGGAAAACTAGAAAGTACAAGATGAATGATTGGGGAAAAGCATCTCCTGGATCATTCACCACGAATCCTACCTAAAGGGTAGGTATAGCTCATTTATGGTCATCTCTGCGGTTCGCCTCGTCTAATGTCAACCTCTGAGCCACCCCCAGTCCTGGTACTCTCATCCTCAGTTAGTGTTGTTTTTTTCTGTACAAAACACAACAGGGTGCGGGCATAACCCATACAGGGGTGAGTATAACGATACTCATTAGGGACCTGAGACCCTAACGGTCTCTCAAAATCCATAAAGTATAAACCACACAACATGAAATCAACAGAAATCCCTAATTAGGTATATACCCATACATATAACTAAGTTATCATGTAAACCCATATCAATCAAGAGGAAATACAGAATCCAACTCAAAAGCCCAAATATCAACTATTCCACAAAAGAAAGAAAACCGCGAAGGTAAGTACCACATAGGTACGCCGCACTAATGAATACCACCAAGGTATTACCCCAAAGGAAAGTACTGGTCAGGTACAAACTCAACTCACACCAGTTATAACTTAGGTAAAGTAGTAGAGATGATTAGATGTAACTACTGAATCATCTTACTCTGTTAAGAGGCAGACCCACAAAGGATTTCTAATCATCATCATACCCACATAGAATCTCTAGTTGCTGACCCACATAGGATCGGTCGGTGCTGACCCACACAGGATCACTAGGCGCTGACCCGCACAGGATCCCTAGGTGCTGAATCACATAGGATCACTAGGTGCTGACCCACACAGAATTGCTTGGGTATTCCTGAATGGAATCCTAGAGAGATTCCATGCAGGACCCTCAATCACAGACCCACAAAGGATCTCTTCCTCAAGTCACAGCCATATACTGGGTTACCACGGTAGGCTTGCTCGTCTCCTGGATGGTCCGCTCTTCACGACACTGGTTGACACTCCAACATCCACAAAGTCCCAAAAAGTAGAACCCCATAGGACCTCCATCTCATAGGGGTCTCAATGCAACAGACGACACGTCTATCGGATGCCCGATCTGTATGTTATTAGCCTTTTAGTTCTGAGGGCCTGGTTGGATTCGTGCTCCATCCAACCCGACTGTATCCCAACATTATCCAGATCTCAAGTGGGGTATACCAAAGGGACCTGCTCTCTCTATGTTTTACAACATCATTGACGGTTTTTCAAATGAACGCTTGGTGCCAAAGTTATGGTTGAAAGAGCATAAATGAGTTGTAGTGGGTCTGGGTCCGGTCCAACCCGGTCAGACTGACCCGACCCGACCTGGTTTGGGTCGACCCGTCTTGACCCGCTGGGATTGGCCCGGACCACTGGGTCTGGCCCGACCCGTGCTATGCGGCCCGACCGGCGCTGGGTGGTCCGACCCGCTGGGCGGCCCGGCCTGGGCAGCGGTCCATGGGAGGCGAGGTGGCCGCGGAGGATACCGGAGCCGCGTAGCGGCGCGAGGCCGCAGGTTCTGCGGGGCAGTGGAGGCCGCCGGTGACGTGGGGAAGTAGATTCCATGGGTGTCGCGGGGCTGCGCGAGGTCGTGGTTGCCGCGGGGTGGCGGAGGCCGCTGGTGCTACGGGGCAGCGTGGTGAGGCCGCAAGGCGCAGAGGTCCTGGGGTGGCGGTAGCCACGGGCGGTGAGGAGGGACTTGGGTCTGCGAGGTCGCGGGTGGTGGAGTGCCATGGGGCGTGGAGGTCATGGGTCGGTGGAGCGTCGTCCCGTCGCTGGCGGCCATCTTGACCGGCTACCCTTCGTTCATCGCCTTCGTCGCGGTTCTCGAGTTCCATCAGTACCAACTGTCAGCACCGGTCACCGTCACCATGGTAAAGATCACAAAAAGATCCACAAAGATTTGGGGAGGGGTCGGGCCATGTTTTTTTGGCTCATACCCTCCACGTTATGGTGGTATCATACGGTTAAAGGAATATGATTCAATGTGAGAGGGAAAATTGACATTGATCAAATTAAAACACACCCCTACCTTGTTCGTTTGTTAGAGATTTTCCATGATTGATATGGATTAGCATTTTTCGATCTCGAAACATGTCTCCTCCAATGGCGTCGGTGAGTGGAAAAATATGAAGTTGGTGACGAACACATTTCCTCGATCATCGATTCGCTCGTCGTTAGAGATCCTTCGACGAAGTTTGTAGAAAGATTCATCGAAGGAGAAGAGTTCTTCATTGGCGTTCGTCGTTGGAGGATGAGTTTCTCCACGATTATACCATAGCTTCTCCCTTTCCCCAATTCCACAAAAAATGAGATCCCAACATTATATAATATGTTATCTATTTAGTTTTTCGGCATAAATTTCAATTGTCTTAATTAATTAATTGATGTGGTTGGCACTATTAATGTGGTCTGATACCAAAGGTCACCTCCCTCATTAAAGTGGGAGTTTAAGAGGATTCTCCCATTAAAGGAGTTAGGGGGTTTGGGTGGTCCACACCCTCAAATTCAAATTGGGAGGTTTTGGGCTCGGTGGTCCCCACCTCCAAAACCTCACATGGATGGTTTCAACAAAAATAAAAATATTAAACATTTTTATTTTATTCTATTCTTCCATGAAAAACCCAAAATCTATCTTTCACCCTCGACCTACTACGGTCGAGGTGAAAGTATCCTTAAGAGAATATCGGTGGTGTGATTTCAACGGTGCCCTTAGATTTCAATTCCAAGCACCAATTTAAAATTTACAAAAACCTGCTTGTACGTTTACTAAACGTACCTAAAAAAAGTTCAAAAATTCATTCGGGGCACCCCGGGCCTCTGAATCATGTGATTCCAGTTTTCACGAACTCATAAAATTCCCATTTAGTTAAAAAAAATACATGGAAATTTCAGGTCTTTATATTTATTAATTAGGAAAATGTTTTATAATATTTATATTATTTCATTTGAATAATTTAATAATTATGGAAACTTTACTGTATCGAAACAATATTATTATTATTTTTTACCATTTTTATCTTGTCGATAAAAATTACCTTCTAAAAATTATTTATAATGTTTTCATTATTATTTCTTCATTGATAGTTAATGTTCATTTATGGTTTTAGTAATTAATATTATTATTACTATTGTTGAATTAATATCTAAATACAAATAATGATAATAAAATAAATTATTCTTTTATTTAAAACTCAGGGTGTTACACTATCTATCCTTGAATAGAGACTCAAAATGCCTATTGAAGTCTTATATGATGTGGTTTGATTCATTTTTTAGCATGGAAGTTACAGTGTCTTCTAATTTATGATTTTTTAGTAAAACTTATTGGATTTTATTTATCCAAGAGCGAAAACCAATGGGATAGACTTGAGACATTATGAGACTCCTTGAGAGGCCTAAATGGGGTCAAGAGAATTCTAATGAGGGTGGGAAAGATATTTTATTTCCCAGGGATTGGTCTATTCCTTTAGAATGAGTATGGAATGAGTTAGTTTGGCATCTGAGGAACAAGTCACCATGTGAGAGGTGACCACTGATTTGGGAATAGACTATATATAAAGACTAATGGAGGGTCACTTGAGAGTATAAATGGAAATCTATTAATAGAATAGTATCATATTAGTGGATTAATGATAGGTTTGTGATGAAACTATAGATATGATTACTATGAGTTGTGGACTAGGGGTGTGTGATAAGAGATATGATTAGAGATATGTTTAGAAAAAATTTCTCAAGGAATTATTGAAGTATTTTTCATGTGATTGTGTTTATTGACAAAGCATGTCTCCGTGTTTTGTTTATTGACAAGGTGGGTTTTGGAAGTTCACTTTGTTGACAAGAGGGATTTTATATATGATTTGTCGAGTTCAACAGATGTTATTGACAGCCCATGGTGACAAACAAAACCCATGATAAATGAATGGAAGATCTTTAGGTAGTACAAAAAGATCATATATAAAGTGGAACCATTTTCCAACGCGCCAAAATTTTGGACCTGAAAATCCGAAAATAAATACAGGTATTTTTGGCAAAGTAAGGTTCACAAAAAAATTATATTTATGCACAAAAAATTTGAGAGGTTCATAAAAAAGGTTGGAATTTTTTAGAAATTGGTGTTGCGCACAATAGTGATATTTATTTTTTCATGCAAGTGGTGTTTCGGGATCAAAACATCGAAAAATGTAAAAGGCATGAGTTGCATGAAAAATTAAGACATGTGCGTGAAATATGAAGTTTTGTGAGAGAGTTTTGTGCACATGAAGAGGGTTTTGGAATACATGTTTTGTTTTGAGAAAAAGGGTCAGGATTTACTATAAATAAGAGTCAACCCCCCTCATTTAGAGTAGCTCAACCCTTAGAGAGAATATGAGCTCTGAAGTGCAGAATATTTTTATGCAAAGGGAGGTGCATGAAAAATTTAGAGTTGTGCATAAAATGGAAATTTGTGTGTAAAATTTTTGGTTGAATGTAAATGTTGAGGTTGCATGTAAAATTTGGGGTTTCTCATAAAATTAGAGGTTTTGTGCAATGATTATTAGGTGTTGCGTGCAAAATGAGAGGTTTTGTGTGCAAAGAAGGAGAATTGCGTTCAAGGCATTGTAGGAGCTCTATGTAAAATTTGAGGTTTCCCATTTCATTTATATGATAAAGTGGTATTTATAAATGGATTAAAGAGTTACTTAAATATAAAACCTACATATAGTGAAGGATTAAAAAATTTGTGATGATAAAGGGACCTACAAAGTCTTTAAACTCTGAGTGGATATTCTGAAGAAGTAGTGAGAGCACTTCAATTGAGAGAGTAGTGAGCTTTCATATTTTGATTTTTTATTAACTAGGAGGGATATTGAGTCTACACCAAACATTATAAAGAGTAGTTCTCTTATAGTGGATTAGGTATATCGGCACATACCTGGTGTATGCTCCTTGGACAAAGCCTAGTGAGGGCCAACAAATAAAAATTGTTGTGTACTATGCATGATTTAATTTATGATTATAATTTTCTATGGGAAATGGAGAGAAGAGAGTTTTTCTTAATAATTAAACAATATCTAAAGGGGTAGAGGTTTAAATATGTTATACCCTGATTAACCCCCCCTAGTTTTAGGGTATTTGGCATTGTGGGACATACAAGAGAGATGGGATAAGAAACAATTATGAGTTCTATAGAGGGTATGGGTTGTACTCGTCACATGTGATGTGAGGGTTGATTTTAGTTGAGGTATAAGAGATGGTTATGTTGGGTTTTGTGATGTTCATGTTGCCATGTGTTATAGTCAAGGGCTGTGAATTGGGTAGGGTTATACCCATGATTGTGATTTTGATTAACCTAAAACAATTATGATGATATGTGTTGATTTCTATAAGGGATGGTGGTAGAGAGAAAATCCCTACTATTCAAGAGAAGAAAGAGGAGTTAATTTTGATAGTAAATGGGTCAGAGTAGGATAACCTATAATCCTAATGTATCTGAGATTGGAAATGTTTTTGGTAGCTAAACTAGTATCTCAATTTTGATATGAATGGATGAGTTTATGGAGGCCAACCTAGTATCCTCATGTGACTAAGAATGTATGGTTCAATAGAGGCCAACCTATTGACCTTTTTGTATAGTTATTGAATGAGTCTGTGGAGGTAAACTTGATATCTTGTTTGGGTGGTGATTGGATGGGTTGGGTGTAAGGACAACCTATTAACTAGTTATGATTGAGTAAAATTATATTCGTCTAGGAAAACTGAGATCCCAAATGGGGTCATCCACAGTTAGATTAGAGGACATCAATAGATACCTTGGAGGGGATTGAGCATAAACAAGTTAGTGGAGAAAACCTAGTATCCAAATAGTAATATTTTCATAATTTACACTATAATTTTCCAAAAAAAGGTATAAATCAACCATCAATGTGGCTTCTTGCGGTATGAAAAGTTTATTCATGTGTTATATTTATGAATTATTCTTATTTAATACATGTAAGCACATATATACTAGTTATAATTAATTGTGTATTTTTGTGCTATCCTATTCAGTTTTATACTCACACCTTATACATTCACCTTGGTGGGAGTGTAGACCTTGTTGTTAACAAGTATATTAGAATGATAGCCTTAGTATTGGTGAGTGGGATGGAAGATATCAATGGAGTTATGGATACAGGTTTTAGGTGAATGTGAGGATAGTGGTAAGGCCTTATTTTTATTTATTATCTATTTTATTATATACTATATATGTTAACCTTGTTGAGTTATCTTTGTTGGTTTATATGACTTCATCAAATATATGAGTTGAATTTCATTATATCATAGTGATGTTATTTGTTATTCAAAGTTATATGTGTAATGGAAGGGCTTATTAGAGCCTGGTCAAACTCATATTTTATTGGTTTCAATGGATAATAAACAATTTACATGATGTTTAATCCATATAAAAAGAAACTTTTACGATGAATATTGAAAAATGATTCCAGAAACAAGGGAGATTATCTTTTTTATGTTCAATTTATAATTAATTTAGTAACAAGGTGAAATACCTTGTTCTTGAGTTATTTCATTGATACAAGTGTTGATCTTCTGAACCCACATTTGAGTAGTACCTTTTTTTCAATGATGATTAACTAAAGAATTTCCCCTCTATTGGTGATCCACACATGCTACTTCCATCTCCTATCATCACCAATGGAATTTAGAGAGATAGTTTGGATGATCGATAATATTTTTTTGTTCACTTGATCACTTCCATCATATCATTAGTCTTGAAGGATCGCCTATTTGTCTCACTAGCCTTAGAGGGAGGAGGATAGTTTTTGGGATTAAGAGAAGAAACCCTAGAAAACTATTCATTATTGAGAGATCTATTTTGAGATTATAGATTTTGTAAAAAATTTCTAATCTCCTCTCAAATGAAAATTCAGAATATATATAGTCCTACGATTAGGGTTAGATATACATTAATTTCAAAAATTCCATTAAAAATATTTTAATCCCATAAAGAACATCATTCAATGTTATACAATAATTTTATTATTTTATCTCATGGTGTTCTCTAACTCACACAATGATAAATATTATTTAATATATGGAAAATATTTATTTATCTTCAATCCAAAAACTCATTGTGGACATTATCCTCAACATTTCATGAATTCATAAAAAAATATTTAAATAAATATTATCCCTTTAATAAATAAAATAAATATTTTATTCAAAATATATTTAAAAAATATTTATTTAATATCTCACATAATAATTAAATATTTATTTATTACCTTTTGAATAATGAGATATAAATAAATATTAAATATCCACATAATGATATAATTACCTTGTGAGTATTGACACATGACTTTACAAATACTATATTCCCTATCATAGTATATTATCCTGACCATAACAAAAGTTATTTAAGAGATATATTTATGTAACCATAAGGTTCTTATATGAGTGGGGAACTGACTCCCATTTGGACTATGTCCAATTTATGATGAATTTTAGTCTGATAACTTTCCTAGGATGATCATGTTTCTACTATGTTAAGGCTTTAGTTGAGGATTTTCACATGTTTTCTGCTATAAAAACTCATTTCACTAAGAATTCACCTCTTTAAGAAAAATCCATTAAGAAATATACTTCCAAATTATGTGATTCATTTGTTGGTTTGACATTGGATCCTTGGAGAGATCCATTGTAGTAGTATTATAATAATACAACCTGATAACGTATTTATAGTTAGGAACCACTTCTATCCCATAAGAAAAGTTTCATATAGAAACTGGTTCTTTATCTACCATGAAAGCCACAACATACTCAGATTCCATTTAAAGTCAAGAGAAAAAAACTTTATTTATGCTCTCCCACCTCACAACACCTCCATTGAGAGTAAATATATATCCTGACTATGATTTTATATCACTATAATTTTTTTGGGGCTAGAATCTGTGTATCCTATGATGACTATCTCTTCATCTCCTCCATAAAACCAAGAATATATCCTTAATAATCCTCATATACTCAAGGATTGTATTGAATTTCATCCATCAAAGTCTCTTGGATCAACATGATATATTCTTACCAAACATAAGGAATAAGAGATATCTAGCCTTGTACATAACATGGTTTTCTTAACTAACCCAATAGCTCTTCCATATGTAATCCTTTCCATTATTTATCTCTCCACATGTGTCTGATGGCATGTATTCCTAGAAATATATACATCTTGTGATATAGGCAATAATTCCCTCCTTGATTATTTAATACAGAATCACTTTAGTATTTTTTTAGTGTATTTACCTTAACTTAACCCAAGAACCATCTTAGATCTATCATAATAGATCTTTATCCATATAATATATATTGAATTTTCTAATTCCTATATAGAGAATAAATTGTTTAACCATTTCATAATATAATATAATAATGTTATCTCATTTATAATAAGTAAAATGTCATAAAAATATATTATAAAGAAAATGACTTCACTCCCACTAAACTATTTATATAAATAAGGCTCGTATTCATTATTTATGAAACCAAATTATGTTATGGATTCATAAAATGAATGTTTCATAACCAATATTATTTATTTAATCAATTAATGGGTTTTTTGTAACTTATATACCATATTTCCATTACCTATAGTCATAAATGCTTCTAGTTGTGTCATATATTCACATTGTATAAGGTTTTCATTAAAGAAAATTTTTAATATCCCTATTCCAAATATTATAGTCATAAAATGATATCCTAAAAAGTGGAATTTTGGTATATTTTGACATATAAATTGGTGAAAATATTTCATTATAGTCTATGACTTCATTTTACTTAAACTTTTTTTCAACCAGTCATGCATTATAGTTACAAACTTTTTTATTCGTGACTAGTTTCTTCTTGAACAAAAATTTTCAAAAAACATGATTTACATAACCAAGAGTGTCTACCAAAATTCATAAATGGTTTTACTATATGGAATCCATTCCAAATTCATGTCTTCTTTCCATTTAGTTACTTCTGTGCAACTTAATACTTCCTCATAGATTATAGGATCAATATTATCAATTAATAATGAGTCATTATCCATAGTAATTAAAAACCATATCATTAAGTTCTCTAAACTCTCTTATACTCTTTTGTTGTGCTTGTATATTTAGAAAATAATTTTATATGGGGATCTGTGGAATATATTAATGTGAAAACTCTTAAATATCTTGATATATGACTTCGTCGAAGTCTATCACACTTCCACTATTTTATTTAGATATGATATCACTCTTATAAAATATAGAATGTATTTCCACTAATACCTTTTCATCTAAGGAGTTTTATAGTAATTAACCCTTATTTCCTTATGATTCCCTATAAAGATACAGTTCATTCCTTAGGGTGAAATTTTTTTAACTAAAGAGACCTTAATGAAACCTCACAACACCTCACATGTAATTTTGACAACATAGATTTTATTTAACACCAAAGTTCATATGAAATAACTTTTGAAAATTTAGTTAGAACATGGTTTATTGTGTGTGTTACTATCTATAATTAATATCCCCAAAAGGATAATGGAACAGTAGTATGACTCATCATTGATCTAACTTTGTCTAACAGGGTGGGGTTCCTCCTTTTAATTTAAATATTACATTATTGTGTATATGAAGGAGTGTGTTGGGATATATTAATAAAATCTCAAATATAATCAATGAAATAATAATTAAAATATTCTCCACCACATTTTGTGTAGAGTTTCTTAATCTTCTTACCAGGATGGTAATAAACTTAATTCTTGTATTTATTGTATTTTTCAAATGGATTTTACTTACATATCATTATATAGACATATCCATGCCCAATAATTTCATTAATAAATGTTATGGATTATGATAAACTGCCCTAGGATTCAAATTGAAATGGTTCACATACATCTTTATGCACTGATTTAAGAATCATTGTGTTCCTTTCACATTTCCCACAGAATGGGGATTTGGTCATTTTACCTTGGAAACAAGAATGATATAAACCAAATGGTTTTAGTTTAAGTGAATATAAATATCAATCGTAGTATAATTTAGTCAAAAACATTTCATTTACATAACCTATTAATTCATTCAACAGTTTGGTATGGTATAAATCATAAAGAATAATTTTTCTTGAATTTCATTACTCAGTTTGGGTAATTTGAAACATAAATACCTTAATTTAAATGTGAATTTCCATAACATATTCTATATTTGTAAAATAAGAAATATTTATTCCCAAATTTGAAAAAAAAAATCATTTGTAACAAGTATGGAAAAGAAATAATGTTTTTGGTGACTGAAGGCACATAATAATAATATTTCAATATATATATAATTCTAATTGAAAGTTTGAGGTGGTAGTATCCAATATCTATAACAGGAATTCTGGATCCATTGGTTTCTCATACATCCACCACATCTTTTGGAATATTCTTAAATCTATTAGTTCTTATATTTGAATACATATGTGATCACCACATGTTGTATCTAATAAAAGGTTTATAGAGATAGATAAATTTCACTCAATATTTAACACACCTAAAGATTCCGATTAATTCTTTTTCTTGGTGAATTTATTCTTCTAATGTCTCTTATTAAAACTTGGAAATTAAAAATCGTATTGTTCCCTTATTTGATCCTTGATCCTTCTTCTCTTGATTGGGTGTTTTTTTGAATCCTTAAAACTATGATTAGTCATATAACCTCAATATTTTACCTTTTCCTTTTCCACCAAAAGGACAAAATTATTTTTAATATTCATATAATTATTTCTATACTGAAATAGATTAAAAATATCTGAAAGATTATTATCAATGGTTTTCATGTTTTAGTTCAAAAAAAAATAGAGAAGATCTTAGGGAGTGAAGTAATAATTAGATCCATTCATAATTCATTATGCAATTTAAACCCTATAATTTTTAGATAGTCAATTTATATAATAAGTTTGGATATAAGGGGTACATTTAGAGAACACTCCCTAGTATTTCACAAGAAAATAACCATGGAGATCTCAAAACACTCTTATATTTTTACCTCATTATAAATATTTTTTGAGACTTTGAAGTATAGTGTAAGAATCCTTATTTTCATGAAACTTATATAGTTTACTCGACATGGATAATAGCATTAAACATAGTACATATTTTGAACCTCACAAGTGTTTGTCATAGACAAGAAGATATTCCTCACTCACCTCTTTAGAAGGTGGATCAGGTAATGGATCCTCTACCATGTAAATATTTTATTCTTATAAAAAAAGAATACATAGTCATTTGTACCCTTCATAGAGGTAAATACCAATGAGGATATTTTCTTTATCTGATATGTATCACAGGGAAAACATGGTTTTTCAACATTTCATTATTCTAAAAATACAGGATCATATTATTAGTTCATCTTTTGATTACTAAATGTGTCATAATAAATTAATTATATTAGTCAAAAGCTATTTTTCAAATCCCAATAGCCCTGACCATTTTATTTCCTCAACACTATCCTCCAAGTCATTTAAATTAAATTAAGGAAAACTCCTCCTGATTAAAAATTGGTAAATCAAACCCAATCCCATCATTAGATCTCCCTGATAAAAGAAATTTTCTGAGAATGGTTTAGTCGAACACTTATTTATGTTATTGCATTATAAATCTAGTATTGGAAGGCTTATTCTGAGTAAATACTTTTTAGGGAATTTTTAATTAATTAAATGTAAATTTTTCTTATTTTATCATTTATATTTATTTTTAATATTAATTTGTTCTTAAATAAATGATTAACCATTTCCCAATAAAATATTTAAGCATAATACAATTATTTTAATTACATATTTTCACATTAATCTACTTATTTATGTGATCGTGTTTTGGAATCCATAAAATAAATACATTATCTAACTAAAATAAAATAAATTAATGATTTGATCATGAGCCCATGTTTTGGTTGATTTATTGAGCGGACAATAAATCAACTTATGCATATAGGGGAAAATCACTTTTTTTTTGTATGGACATATACTGTAGCATTTCACCACTTTCCTATGAATCACCTGGGATGGTTTCACCTTGGTAGCTCAAATATTTCTCATATAAACTCCATACACCTTAGAGCTCTAACCATGAATTGTATTTAATTTGCACACAATTTAAGGGAACCAAAAAAAAGGGGTCTATATAAAAGAAACTATGGGTACATAGGCCCTTATATAATAGGGAGGGAGGGATGACTCATAGGCAATCATTTTAATTTAATAATAATATTTTTCAAAAAATTTCAAATAATTAAATTAAAATAAACTACACATATAAACAAATAAATCTAATATTATGATCATTTACACATGAAATTGCTACACATTTAAAATAAGTTGTTATTATTAATTTTAATCTGTTCATTATTAAGATAAAACACACATGAATTAGTCATATTAATTGTCATATTAATAAATTTATTAATTTTATCTAAATATTCATCCAATATATCCTAGAGATTCCCCATCTTCTATTATTTTAAATAAATTAAATAAATAAATTTTATTTAGAATATAATAAATTAACTACACATATTTTACTTAGAAGCTACATGAAGAGTGACTATATGAACAACCCAGTATAGTATTGGTTTAATATAGTACACTCATGAGACATATCACATAGACAGTATATGATGTAATTTCACATCATATACTTTTAATAAATAACACATGGAACACATGAAAATTATGTTGTGTGTACTGACTTAGTGCATGTAAAGGGTGTAGCATATAAAAATCATCTATAAATTATAGTTCTGAATATTATATGGAATTAAATTATTCATGGAATGTCATATAAAATATATCATATTGAATGTACAATAAATAAATGACACATAGATACATTATGAATAGGTTTAATGGTGTAACAAAATTATTTAAATTTTCTATATAAAAATATTGGGAACATTGATTATACAATCCATAAATATGTTTTTTTGTCAATTTTCTATATATCCATAGTACATTCCTTAGTACTATGAGTGTAATCCATGTCAGACATTTTTAAGGTACTTGATGTTTATAACTCTTACACACCATGAGACCTCCATGCTTTATGGTTTCTATTCAATATGTGTACTATAATAAATAAATTATGTGTCTTAACTCTGCATTTTCCTCCATGAAATCCTACAGACTAAACTATGTGTAACTCACTTTCACAACATGTAGTCAGCTAATACTTGTTCCAACCAATTTTGGTCAACACATACTTTTCATTTTATGTGTCCCACGTTTAATTACAACATGGTGACCCGAAATCCACATGGGTTGTCCTGATGTATTAATGAAGGGTACACAATGTGTATCTAAAATCTACATAATGTGTATTCTTGTTTTATCATGCCAGAATCTCCAGCACCTTCAGATGGTTTCTTCAGATGTTTATCATTTATTATTAACCATATATAGGTTATAAGAGTCAAAAATGAATAAAGGAATAATATATCTCAATTATATGATCATTAAAACAAATTTATGGAAATGAAAACTAAATTTTAAAGAGTAAACAATCAATAAGAAATAAATAATTTTAAATTTAAACATGACCACTTTGTTTCCACTTAATGGTTCTGAGATAAATGGATGTTCTTATTAGAGAATGGTCTAACTCAACTTTTTTAAATTTCAAGGGATAATATGCAATATAAATGATGTGGAATCCATACCCAATGAAAATGTTCTATATAATGTTGAAAATAAATAGTATATCGAAGAGAAAATATAATTTTTAAGTTTAATTTATAATTAATTTAGTAGAAATAATAATTAATGATCAATAATTATTTATTCGATAGAGTTATTAATCATTTGAAGCCTTGTTCGAGTTATTCCAATGTTGTGCTGATGAGGATCCAAAGAAGAGACCCTATAGTAGTGATTCACACATGTTCTTCCAATCTCTGAGAAATGCCTATAAAATGTAGAGTGATATCATTGTTGATCAATCAACTTTAATTATTCTATTGACTACTACCATTCCCCATTTGTTCTTGAAGGATCATATCTCGGTATCTCTAACATAAGAGGTAGGAGTAAAATCTCTCATTCTTGTGATAATAAACCCTATTGTGTTCTTCATTCATGAGGGACAGCTGTAGAGATTAGTGGTGTTGTTGAAAACGTATAATATCCTCTCAAATGACATATATGTATTTTTATAGACCTATGTCTAGGGTTAGATATTTGTTAATTGAATAAAGACCCTTGATGATATTTTAAACCCATAAATAACCCCATATCATATAAGACAATAATATTTTTATTTTATCTCATGGAATGTCGTAACTTATGCAATAATAAATATTCATTAAAATATAGAAAATTAATATTTATCATTGATCCACAAACATTGTTTTCATGTTCTCATTGACTTTTACTTAATTACTGAATAAATATTTAAATAAATATTATTCATTCAATAAATTAAATTAATATTTTAATCATAATCTAATGAATAAATATTTATTTAATATCTCACATAATAAAAAGAATTACTTATTACCTTTTGAATAACAAGAGAAAATTAAATATTAAATATTCATGTAATTAAATAAATACCTTGTGAATAAATATTTATTAAATATTTTTTCATTAAATGATTAATAAATATTAATTCTCGGATAGAGAATAATATTTATCTCGACTATTAAATGTAAATAATATTTGACTGAGGTCAATGAAAACACTTAGTGTGTGTCCCTCTAGGATTCTTTCTCAATGGAATTAGGTGGGATAACCTAAATTCCAAGATTTCTGTCTTGAAATGGGTCAAGGAACCCAAGAGGAATAAGTTAAAGTTGTAACATCAACAACAACAAATGGGTTTTTATAGTTTTATATAATCCCTTCATCATAATATCTCATCGGTCTGATTGCATTCTCATGTCATCAACCTATGTTCATGAAATGTCTTTCTTTTATTGCATGTAATGAACATACCAATACACCATGGTCATGGATTTTAGTATGATTATTCCATTCGAATCAAAGATTTATGATATCAATTTACATAAATGTGTAAGAGAAAAATCCTCCCTTGACTTATTCATTATTGCATGTTACTCATGATGTACCCAAAAATCCTCCTTAGAGTGAACATAGAATGTCATAGGTATCATAAATTCATCTACATAAGTGACTCATAACATTAATTAATAGTAATCATAAAGTTTATGGATAATTACACACACTCGTGAATATGAATATCCAATGACTCGTAGACATGTGGAATTTCTTTTGGAAGGTCTTTCCCCATGATCTAATTATCTTTTAGATCACTAAGTGAGAACTTCACAAGTATAAGTATCATCTTCTTATGATTACTTGCACCTGAATATCAAAATACTATACTCCCCATCATAGTATTCCATCTTAATCAAAATACTAGTTATTTAAGATATATCATCATATAACCTCAAGGTTATAATCATAGTAGGGAACAAATATACCCTATTTTGATGTGAACGATTCTATAGGACATTGTCACATTAGAGTCATGTAGAATAATGAAAATATGTTAAAATATATTAAATTAATATTCACTTATATTAATATACATTTAATCTAAAATATAAATATTTGGTTCTAGGGAACCAAATGTAAAATTTATGGTATACCTTTTGTTGTAATTATATGTTAAAATGTAATGTTTATAAATTATGGATGTTTTTTATTTATTCGCATTGTTGTGATGACGCTAAGGGTATTGTATCATCATGTGGTTTTACTAAACCCTCATTATTAGTTAATATCCACTAGCATATAGGGTGGAACACCTAATGTAAAATAATGAACCAGCATAGGCTGTGTGAGTGTTTATCTAACCAAGGATGTTACAAAGTTGTATCAGAGCCCATGTTTATTTATTTAACCATTAAAGACTTATTATAAAGAACTAGAAATCGTCATAACATGAAATAAAAGTTTTTTTTGTTTATGTACAACACTAGTATAGGCATAAGACTATGATTCCCTGGATATTGTATTGATGTTATTAATTTTTGACAATACAACTGAATTTATTTTGATAATTATGATTTCAATGGTAATGATTTATTAGTTTCAAATTGGTCCTATAGTGGAAAGAGTTGTGTATGATTCCATCATACTTAGAACATACATTCACATGACATATCCATGCTTGTATGAGATTAAGAAACTAGTTCCAATGAATGAGAGAGGCTTCTATTGTAAAAATCATTAATAATATATTATTAGGTATTTTCGTAAATAATGTGTTTATGGTGATATAATTAACTAGTTTTTTTCATTCTAATTCCTTGATAAGAATTATTAGATAGAAAAATCATTTATATACATGATAATATAATGGAAATTATTCCAGGGTGGGTATTTTGGGTATAGGGATACATGATATTTATGAGATCCCAAGCATTAGGGAATTGGAACATGCGTTATTGTAATGACTCCAATTTTTAAAAAAATTGAATATTGTATGGATTGTTTATGGAGAAAGGTGCTAATATGGCCTGAGATTTTGAGCCCCAGTGTCACCGAAATTAATTTTTGGAATATATTAAATATATTTAATGTCACGTGTGCATAGTTTTCCATAAAAAGTTGAATAACCTATAAATAGTGGCTCATATCAGAAATCTAATACATTCATTGAGTTTAGAGCATGTTTTTTACCCTAAGCATGATATAAAATTGGAACATGTTAAATATTTGGGATGGGAATGGTCATTGGTGGACATTTAAATAAACTATTTCTATAATTAATTTATTTAATTAAATTCACTGACTTAACCTCTTTATATAAATATTCTTCTGTGGATAATTTTTAGGGTTAGCTGCATAACCATACAGATCAAGAGGGTCCATTGGAGAGAGTGTTGGAAGGACTTCTATTGGTGAATGATGGTTGGATCATGGATCACCAATTAGTGTGTGACATAACTCGAGGATCTTTCCAAAAATAGAACATACTCATTCATCATCATTAATCGATCCACCTTGAGGTAGGAAAATTGTTTTATATCATTTTTTCTCATTTATGTATTTCTATATTGAACAAAAATCAATCTTTATTCGAGGATCTATCATATTGAATCTATGAGTTTATCTGTAGGAATTTTTTAAACATTTCATTATTATTATATTGATATTTTTTCATTGTTCCAATGAAAAGGAATCGAAGATAAATGAAAATGGATGAGGTTCATTCCTCTTTGCATGTTTCTTGTAATTCTATCACTATTATTTGTGTGGTCATCATCAGTTTTCATTTGACTGTTGGTTCAACTAAAATTTTAGATAATCAATCATTGCACACCTATTTCATGGTGCAACAGATTGATATTGTATATCTAGGTTTGGATCGATGATGGGATCAAACTAAGATGATGGAAATGATGGATAAAGGATGGATTTGAGATCCCCAGTTCATGTGTGGTGTACAACGGTGATTGGGACCAACGGAAATCATTTTCTCATGTGTATTGGTGGATAGATTCCTGTGAGTGGTGATGGTGAGTTTGTTTTGGACTAAGTCCTTTCTTACTGGAGATATCAAAGGTGGAAATCCGAAATAGTTGCATAACGAGCATACATTGAGAAAGAACTATGGGTTATATGAAATATCATAGAACATGTTGTGTATTCTAGTGTTACATGATGTGTGGGATCCCCTGTGCAGTGCTAGGATTTCCAAGTAAATTTAAGTATCACATGGTGTCTGAACCCTATCACACAGTGGGTGAATGAACCTAGAATCTTATTGTGTACCTTGGATGGTACACGGACTTGGCCAGGAGTACACAGGATCGGACACACCATGTACCCTACCACAGAAATGTCCATAGGGACACAAACATGGTCAGTAGTACACGGGCTCAGAAACATTGTGTACTCAAACATGGATAGAGGCACGAGACATAATACATGGGTAGGACCTAATGGAAAAGGAACTCGTCATGTGCTACAATTACATGTTGTGTACTCCTTCATAGAAGTATTCGATCACTTTTTCTCTTCATCATGGACAAGTTTCATTAGGGTTCATTCCCTTAATCCATTCCCTAAGGGTTTTTATGGAATCATGTCCTATACATGGGATAATGATCCCTTTAGTGGGACTTCAATCAAGGATATATTTGTTGGAATCCTTCCATGAGTCTTCGATTGAAATCCTCTAGAATCTTCATTCCCTTATTTATGTTATTGGTATCATCATGACCAAAACTATATGGGAGTTAATCCTCTACAAAGCGGGATATTCTAGATTGAGATGTTAGTATACCCCCCATGGACTTGGGTTTTATTCTTGTCTATGTATAATTTCACTTCATACATACAGTGTGTACTTCTTATGGCTAGACCCAATGAGCATTTGGTATACCCCATGTCCTTGGGTGTGATCCTTATTTGTGTATCATTTCTCTTCAGGCTTAATATGTGTACTTATTATGGAGAGACTGGATGATCATGTCATATTGTGTGGACGCCATCAGTGACATGTGACACATGAAGTGAGTTCTACTAGATGAGATATATATTGAACCTTTGAGTGGAAATCCTAGGGTATAATTATCATTGTGACTTTACATTGATAATGTGTATATTTGTTGGTTGTATCTAGATATTCTTGTTATATGTGTTTTAGACATATACCTTTGATGAATTGACTATTATTCTTTATGTTATATGCTAAGTGGTATTGGGGCGTCCAAATGGGTATTTTTATATTCACCTCTGCATGGGATTTTCCCACACATTTCATGTCTTATGCAGATGATCAACCTTTTAACAGAGTCCTAGATGGACCAGGACTAGGTGGAGCTTAGTGGGACCGACAGACTACGGTGTTTTCTTGTGGTTATCTTGATAGGTTTCATTTTCAGCTTTACAGGTTGGACTTGTTTTCTGTATTCTGTGGTGGGATTTTATTTGGCCCATTCACTTTCATGTACTCGTTTCCATACTCTGTTAGTGGTATTTTAGATGTATGCATTCCTGGTTATTAGTTGTTTTAATTTTCAGAACTGTATGGTCTTAGAGATGTGTGAATGTGTATAGGTATATTAGGATAATACCTCCCATGTGAGTGATATTTTAACTCATCTTTGGTCACCAACCCTATCCTATTGGAGATAGACTTGGGGTAATAATGTTTTGGGCCCCATCGTTCTGGGACATGAAAGTTATCATGAGATATAGTGACTAAATCATGTGATCTTCTCATTGTGATATGAACTATATGGTATAGGGTGTATGGAATATGTAAGAGATCCTGGAGATGATCAGATTTGACTCAGGGTATTAATGAGTCGATAATGATAAGAGATTAGGGGGCTATTAGTTTTTCTGATCAAGATTTTGGTTGTGATATATGAGGGTTACTTGAGATAGGGGTTATCCTAAGAACAAGGATGTCATTAGAGATAAAAGAAAATATGTATATACTTTGAGTGATAGATATGACACAACAGTGTTGTGTGATCATGTATCAATATAGGCTTGGGGATGTCTCTAGGGTTTATTCATGTGATTTTATTAGTACTATTATAATTTATATGTGACTAACTTTCATAGAAGGTGTGTCCAATGATTGATTTAGAATTTTATTATAGGACTGGTATGATGTGACTCATGGTAGAACGATTGGAGTCAGATAATAGGCTAGTATGTAGAATCATTTTTTATGATGATCTTAATAGTCAATAGTGGTAGTTATTCACTATTATAAAAGTGTTTCATCAAGTACTCTCGAGTTACAAGAATACAAAGTGGGTTTTCACACTCTAGGGTAGATGGTACAATAATTTGAACTAGTCTTGGCCTTATGATGGTTATCATAGTGATTTGTTAGGAATGATTGACCTTCAATATTATGTGAGACTTATTAAGTGGAGAATGATGAAAAATATCATTAATTGATATTAGGTTAGTATTTATTACTCTTTCAGTGCACCACTTTGGGATATACTCAACACTGAGAGGGGTTGTGAATTAGGGATGTGAAATTTTTCACCTTTTATAAATTTTTATCCCTTTACCTCTTAGACCCTTTTGGATATTTATTCTCCTATTATCTTTTCCTTATCATATGTAAATATATAAAAGTAGATAAAATATGGCATATGATATTTTTACAAGGTTTGTTACTTAGTAAGAGAATCCAATATTTTTGTGTATGGTGATGACTAGTATATATATTCTCTACCATAATAAGACACCAGTTAAAATGGTCTAGAAATAAAACATTCTTTTGCCTAATGTGTGTCCCTATACTTTTTGAGGTGGAGGTAAACATTCTTCTTCCATGGACCAATTAATACATCTTCTAACTTTAAGCTCCTCACTAGTTCTTTACAATACCTCTAAATAAAATATTCAACTTCATTGCAAGATACATTTTAATAACAATAAATTATTCATTAGATGAGACTTATATTGGATGCCACAATATTGATTTGTTCTTCCACATACTTCTTATTCAATTTGTTACATATGCAACAATAAGAAAGAAACTCATTTTCGTCTTCATATAAGCAAACTGAAAGATGTGGTTCTTAATTTTCTACCTTGATACAAACAAAACGTTTCATGTATTCCTTCTTCTTATATATTCAATCACAATAATATGAATAATATGGTGGAATGGTAGTCATGTAATTCTTCCTCAACCCAAATGATAATAAGTATATGTTAACTTGTTCACCAACTCTTCTTCTATCTCCGATCTTTTACAAAATCAATATGGAATAGTGTTCAGTTTTAGCTTGTCAATCAATCATGTTATCAGGAAATTTGTTCTTATTTATTCAGATGAAATATAATCCTCAATTAATTAACATAAAATTAAAATTTCATGTTATTTTATCTTTATGAAATAGTTTCATAGAACTCTCATGAAAACCCCATAACATACTAGGTATTATTCTTATTATTTTTGTACAATTATTAAATTATATTTCTTTTTCCTTGAGGGATTATTCATTAATTAATTAATGTAATTTGTAAGTCCATTTTAATGAATGAACCCTCATTGTTCACTTCTTTTTCCTCCTTTTTTGTGAAAACTAGGTGTATACACACACTGTCAAGTTATATAACACCTTTTCAAGACCCGAAGTCATATATTTTTCAATTCTCGTGCATAGTACCTTTATGCTAGTATACCATGTGGATGCCTCCTCCATCACACAAAATAATAGTGCACGATGCATCTTCATCGAGTAAGGATTTATACATATACCATTATCTTTATGTAACTCAGTGTGATATTCTTACTTTCAATGGCTCATGATACGTAACATTATACAATCATGAAGGCTGAAACATAGCATGAAAGCACGAGACTCCTCTTCTTAACAAAATAAATGAGTGGTGCTTATTCTTCATGAAAATAAATTCGTGGAACATCCCATATTTTCATATATAAGAATCTAGTGTATTATCATCTTTTCATGTAATATAATCACAATGATTATCTATATTTGGAAAAAAAATAGATCTCAAAGAAATAGATGAATTTTAGTAAATTATTTTTTGTCTAAGGTTATCTACTTCTATAGGTGGGTATTTCAAAATTTGAAGTACCTTAGATTATTGATAAATCATATTCTTCAATCACAAGAAATATTTCTTCTTACTACTTTCAGTATTTTAAATTCCATGTTGGTTTTCTAATTAGGTGATTTTGATAAAATTGGAATATGCATGATGCATTTTTCTTCCTTAACTATGAGAAAATTTCACTTGTATATGTTGTCGGTAACATTATCCCTTTTATATCTTGAACACATTAATACATTATAGATGTACAAACACCCTCTTCAACTTTATTTTCATTCTTCAGTGGAAGGTTCCTCAAACCATTGCTTTCATGGAAAGTGTAACATGCATGAATGAAGTTGTGTGCCTTCATAATCTCAAGATATTGAGGTTAAAATGATCTTATCAGCCTTGGAATCAATCATGGTAGGTTTTTCCATAAACTTCAGTGAAAAAAGAACCATTAAGGGTCTAGAGGTTGAATATGGGGCTTGTGATGATCTGACAGTTGGGAGACATTTAATTTAGTGTTGTATTTTATATGTGTATATTTTTAAATGGATGAACGGTATGTGCTTCATAACTATACTAGATTAGATTTGGCTTCAACTATGATCTACTTAATAAAGTAATCTATTCCATCAATTCTTCAATCCATGGAACTGGGTCGGAACCCAGACACACATTCACACATTCCCTATACGGGAAGTTCTACACTATTGTACAGTCTATACGGGAACCATCTTATATGCCATGTGCATTTTCTGTGGGTGATATAACTACACTCTACATTTGTGTGAAATCTCTTCACCCATTCACTTTTTATGGGTACTATACATCCTTCTACCCCCATAGGCTGGCTAGGTAGACTACCTACCATGTTTTTGACCCCTAGGGTCTGACATATGGGGTTGAGGTAGTCCCTGGTTGGCTTATAGTTGGGTGCTTTTGGTAAATTAGATGTTATAAAATTCTTTATCATTAGTGTCATACCAGATTTTCCATTATCTTAATCCATTCTTCATGTAATTAATATTTATATTGCATGGATTTTTTTTTATCATGAAAAATAATATTTTTTAGTCCCTTATGTAAATTCTTATTCATGTAAATTAATATTTTCATGGTATTCAAAAAAGCATATCATGTAATAAAATTTTTATGGATTTATTAAATTCCCGTTATTCTAATCTTTTTTTTGGAATATGAGTATCAAATAAATCTTCGACATAAAATCATATTAATTATTCAAAACAACATCATTATTATAAAAAAAATCTATAATTTGAGAGTGCTTAGTGAAATTTTTTTAAACATTAAAAATAGTGCAAGAATCATCACAATTATAAACGAAATGACTTCAAAAAAATACCTTTAGAAAATAATATATGAGTAATTTATTATTCATCTATTCATCCAAGTTAAATTTACTTTGATATAAAGCTTATATATCTTTTATACCTCACCTCTAGAAACAAATTTATTTCTAACTTCTTCAAACATAATGAAATAAATTATATCCTTGTCTTGCATTGACATTTATAGATAAAAAATAAAAACCTTTGAAAACAAATAAAACTCAAGTAAAAAGTGGGATCATCAATATCCCCCTTTTTATTTGTTGTAAATACCATCAATGTTCATTCAAAATGAATATGATAATATGTGAATCTATGTAAATATCTCTCCTATAATTTTCCAATATATAATTTAACATTATATCCACATTACTAAAAATAAATTAAAATTTTATAGGCAAATTATATCATTTCATACATAAGAAATTTGTCATCCATCATTCCATGCTAAATCTGTGTGAGCCAAGATCTATGTAGAAAACAAGATGATTTTATTTTGATAACAAAGTTATCCTTTACCAACTAATCATGATACCCTATTAAATGATAACTCATATAATTTTGTTGAATGGTTTTCCACATTTATTATTGGCTGAAGAAACTAAATATGATATGAAACTTCAATAATAACAATCATCCTGAAAATCTTACTCTTTAATAAATAGATAAAATATTTTCAAGTGCAATAAGCAGGATAAGCATCCGTAGAGCACTTCCATACCATCACTTTTCTTATTTCATTGATTAATTAAATTACTCATCCATTGAATTTATTTTTTTATTATTTTAATCAAGGATGATAGATAGGTAAAAACATACCTTTTCTAATTAAATTTTGTTTAATCAATTTTCATAATAATTAGATTACATACCAATTGATATAATGATTCTTGTAGTACATTTACCTATCTTTATTTTTCTTCCCCTTAAGGTAAACACTACTCAACATCTTAATAAAGGTATATATCATTATGAATGTATTTCAAGTTATTAAAACATGGATAATACACCAAAATAGATATTCAACTTTTAATATTCCATATCGGAAAACATTCAAAACTTCATCAAGTATGGTATTATTTAAAACTTGTACTTTATTATAAAAATATAATATCAAACTTGGATGGTACCTTATTTATCCTTATTTACTAGTATATGATTTAAAATTATTCAACTTCATCAAATATAATCCCCAATCATATTTTTATTTGAATATAAATTTAATAATAATTCAAGGATAATGACTTCTTTAGCTTTCCAGTCAAGAATTAATAGCACTCGCTACTTATCTGGTTCTCACCCTTAGAACTATCTTTACTTTCAATTCCCAACATTATAAGAAAAAATAAAATACACAGTGATTAATTAAATAATAGAGACGCTTCCTTGATTATCAATGTGAATATAAAGTTTAAGGTATTTTTCTCAACCATGTTATTCCAATTCCTCCATTCTTTATGCTTGCACATATGAATTTAAATTCTAATTGAGGCTGTGTAGATATTACTACTTATTAATTTTCCTTGTGAGTGAACCTTATTTCTTAAAAAAATTTAAATAACTTCTATAATATAATGTAACATTCATCTTATTATACAATTCTCACTATGTAGTAATTATTACTAAATAATCATTAGAATTGTGTCCATCCAGGTTTCACCACACACACAAAACATCACCGTCATATGGAATCTTTTATTTTACTTTTTTACCAAACTTTTATTGTGCTTTTTCCATCTTCATCATTATTTGAAAATCATCTGTCCATATAAATAATATATCATTAGGAACATTTCAAGTAATTTCATATCTTCCAAAAGGTTGCTTTTTAGTGTTATCAATATTTGTATATCTTTAACATGAAACACTGCTGTTTAACTTCTTAGATTTAGAATCCAAGTTCATCTCACCATTCATCATTAATACCATCTAGGGATAATTTTTCTTTATAAAATTTTTCTCATTTCATCCCAAGAATTCCCCTTAATTCTTATCTAACTTTTGGGGTCTTATTTTCTAATCACCTTTGGATATATATGAATATGGTCATGAAACATTATTTTAACTTCTATCATTTCATGGATTATATATATTTTTACCTTTTATAAATCTACTTCATGTATACATATTTTTATTAACACATGGATGATGTTTCTCCAATTATTTCTTGATCCCCAATTACATGTTATTTCTTTATGTTTTTTCCATTTAAAGGATTATACCTAAAATATAAAGTACAATTCCTAAATCTAATATAATTCCTACAATAACCCACAAAAAATCATATTCTTATTTCTTTTATAGGATGTTTTTGGGTTTTATTCATAAATTTTTGGGATCTTTGTGTGGATCCATCTTCCAAACTATTTTTACTATCCACCCTAGTATTGTTTGTAGGATTTTTCTCTCCATTATTCATCTATAATTTTTCATATTTCGTTTTTTAACCATTACTCTTTATGAGAACTACTTTAGAAACATTATTAAAATATGTTATAGATTGTACCTCTTTCTTCACATCTTCTTGAGATAGATCATTAAACAAAGTCATGATTTTCTTAAAAAATGATAGAGGTATTTCAAAAATATAATCTTCTACTGAGCATTGAGAAAAAGAATAAATTATCTTCATCTTTTGTGAAGTCTCAATATGTGTCCCCTCAATATTCTCCAACTGAAATTTCAATTAAAGACATTTTATATTTAGAATGATTTTATAATATTTAGTTATAATCATATTCACTTCACAAGAAGTATTCATTATTTCAACTTCCTCTTCATGTATCTTAACTTTTTTATGTAATAATTAGTCGAGTTCCTTGATATTCATGAATTTTTCTCCAATTAATAACATCAAAGTTATTTGTAAACTTTTCTCCAATTTAATGGATCAGTTCTTAGAGAGTCTCCTTAAGTCCATCTTTCACTTATATTTAGTTGATCCATTTATATTAAAATTCTATAAACTATATAGAGAGATTTATAAATTCTATAACTTTTTCTTGAAAGAACCTCTCTATATTATCTGCTTCTTCTCCTAGTTGGGTTATCTCTTTCTACATACATTGAGAGACTCCACAAATAAGAGAGAAAGTTTTTTTTGGAATTCAAATAATAAAAAATCTTAATCTGACAAGTAATATATATTTATAATTTTTATATTGAGAATCGTCACCACTTGTGAAATAAAATTCATTTCGAGGATAGTTTGTATAGGGTTTTTAAAAATCCTCATTGTCACTTACAATTCTTGATTCACATCAGGTAGGAATGTATTCCTTCTCCGTGATGGAAACATGAGTCACCTATTGTTTACATTCTAAGACTTATATTTATTCATTTAAACAAGGTATAGAGATAATTATACTTCCATGTATTAAGAAAAGTGGGATCTTCTATTCATCTTTCGTTTCTCTTTCATTCTTCTATTCATCAAGGTCGTGGTAGAAAAAAATTCTTCTTAGAGATAACTGAATTTTCACCAAAACTCAACATAATTTCTAATGATATAATGAAACTAAAATATTTAAAAGATAATAACTAAAATATTGAATGATATAATAAATTTGAACCATGGATCTAATACCAATTTATAAGACCAATTTGGGATATTCTCAACACTGGGAGGGGGTGTGAATCAGTGTTGGGAACATTTTAAACTTTTATAACATTATATTTCTCTACCTCTTAAACCCATTAGGATCTTGATTATATTCTTCTATTTTCCCTTTCATATAAAATTATATTAAAAACTTAAAAATATGGAACATGATATTTTTATAATTTTCACTACTAAATAATATAATCTATTCATTATCATGAGTTACAGTGGATTATCCATTGTAATAAGACATGAGTTATAGTGGATGGGAAAGAAATAAATCCTTAGCCTTGTGTGGGTCCCTAAACATTTTGAGGGGGAGGAAAACAGTCATATTTCCTGTATTTGAAAAAACCTCATCCAACTTTCATCTCCTTACTGGTTTATTATACTACCACTAAAAATATTCTAAACCTTATTTGCAAGATACTTTGTGACACAAAAAAAATACATCCACTATATGATAATTTTATTGGATGTTGTGTACATTGTTATTCCACTTACCACTTCTTCACTTTGTTACTTTCATAGTATTATGAAAGAAACTCTTTTTATTCTTCATAGTAGAAAACAATAATATTAACTTCTTAATTATTCTTCTTAAAATAAAAATGAAATTTATACCACTTCTTTCTTTGACTATATTCGGTCATAATAATAGGAATATTATTTTTCTCTGGTAATCACAAAAATTTTCCTCGACCCAAATCATATTGAAAAGATAATATCTCAATCACCAACTCTTCTTCTGTCATTGATCTTTTACTCAAGAAATACGGAATAGTGTTGATTATTGGCTTATTAGTTAATCAAATTCTCTAAAAGGATGTTATACCTTATTCTAATAAAATATCTGGCTCATTTATTAAAATGAAATAAATATTACATTTGATGTTAACTTCATACAATATTATAGTGGAACTATCATGAAAACCCTAGAATATACTAGTTATTCTTCTTATTAATTTTGAGGAATTATTAATGTTATTTTATTATTCCTTAAGGGATTATGAATTATTATATGAATGTGATTGGTATGTCCATTTTAATGCATGCACCATCATTGTTCACTTGTTTTTATTCTTTACTCAAGGAAACTAGGTGTATTCACACACTACACTTGAAAGACCCTAAGTCTTGTACATTTTTGTTCTTTTTCATAGGACCTTTATGATAGTATATCTAGCATACTTCAGTTCCAAAAATTTCTTTCTTTATATATTATTCAATATATCGACATCAATGATATGTTTCTATTTCATTAACATCCATTGAAAACCAATAACAATCATTGAGAAAAATTAAACTCATACACAAAGACTGATCTTCACTCATTTGATTTCTCCCTCACTAATTAGATTCGATTCAAGGTATTCAAATGGGATCCAGATTATAATCACACTTAGTATGTTATTTTCTATTTAATAACCCATGAAAAAAGCTTTAAGGTATCTCCTTATGAATGAGAAATAGCTAAGGGAGTTGTCCTAGTGAAATTTCATAGTTTTTTAGCATGATTGAAAGTTTATATAATTATGTTTCGATATGGAATGACTAGTGATAACTGGTGGACATAGGTATGACTATTGTAGGATATAGGGTTTGCATATTTTGATGATGAAATGTCCAGATGGGTTATATGGATCGTGATTAAACCAAGATAGTTAACTATCATGGGTGATAAGATACAATCTATAGATGAATATAAAATGTGATAAGATGATATTTTTTCTTATACCAAATGCTAAGGAGATAGGTGGATCAACGTTAATAATGCCTAATATAGAGAGAACCTCAATTATAGTGAGTTGGTTACTAAGGAATTATGAAATTTTTGGTATGGTGATTTGGATTCCATAGAAAAGTGGAACATGATATTCTTGTGGAAGTGAGTGAGGCCACTAACCATTTAATATATCTATGGTTACATGGTTGTTCAGTTGATGAACTGTTGATGGAATGGGATAATGGTAACATGGAGAACCATGACAGTTATATACCCTAGAGTGAGGCTTGTGGTATGTATCTATTTGAATCTAATGAGTATCATTTGTGCGATTCAACACTCATCATGTTATGGAATTCCTGTAGTTTTAATTTTTTGACGAGGGATAGGGTATATCCTATGTTAGGGAGAACACCGAAAATATTTTGAGGGTACACAGGATAGTTATGATAAATTACAATAGTGAAATAGAAATATATCCCAACTAATGGTTTTTGTGGTTGTGCAATGGTGCTTGGATTTTGGTGGACTAAATATATCTGGTAAGTTGAGGACCATAAAATTTGGATATAAAATTATAATGTTTAGGTGAGGTTTGTGTTCTTGGTAACTGACTTACTGTAAAATTGGAAAATGGTTTGTTGTGATGATCAATTTAGAGAAGTTTGGTACTCATAGTAATGTAAAATAATAAATTCAATAGAGTAAGGATCCTTGTGATGGATATTGTCTCAATACCAATACTATAGATTCTATAATAGAAGATCAAGAGATGTTTGAGTTTAGATTCAAGCGACCAGTGGTCAGGTGAAGAACAGTGACATCAACCAATGGAGTATGATGTCAATGGTAGGGTATTTCATGAATTTCACAAGAATATGGGAGTTCTCATGGAGTTGTGAATTTTGTGTGCTTAATTGTTCATTGACTATTTTTTTAGATATATTTAGGGTATAAGGGTACTGGCTAACATGCTTCATGTATTATCAAGTACTATGACTTGAATATATAGATATTAATATTGTTTGTGGAATGACTAATATATATGATTATACTTGATCAAGAGGTGTATAGAGATTGTATAGATTATATAGGATGGGAATAGTGGCAGTACATTGTGACTAGTAGTATGTTAAGAAGTATGGGTGAGAATTCATCCCAGTAATGTATGTAAACCATAGTAGATGTATGGGGAATCTTCATAGGAATGATAAATTGTATGGTGAAGAGTTAATAATAACTTATTTCAAAAAATTTTGGTTTAACTAGATAAAGGGTACACTTTGGTAGAACATGAGTTGAATTAAATTTGAAATTTTGAATTTAGAATGGGAATTTGAGTTCTTGGGCATGTTTTAAATGATTAAAAAAGAAGTTTTATAGGTCTAATTTCTTATGGAAAAGTCCCAAAGTGATTTTTCTCATGTTCAATATATAATTTAACTTTAGGAGGTCGATATAGTAGCCACCAGGTAACTGTTATGGTTCTATTAGGTAGTAGATAGAGTAACCAATAGGGATGACCCACTAGTTTGGACATCTAGAGGCTAGTACCTAGTATCGGTACAATGGGTACTCGGTAAACTCGGTGCTTATTTTTTCAATAAGAGGAAAATGGAATTTTAAGGTTTTTAAATTTAAACCCCAATTTTGGTTCTTTTTCTTCAATGTTTTAAACAACTTATGGGATTTTACACCTCTTCTATTATTTTTCCCTATCATCCACCATGGGTGTAAATGGATTGGCATATTTTTTCTCACTAATTGAGGTAAGAATCCTTTTCTTCTCATTCAATTACTCTTATTTTTTATCATTCTAATTTTTTTGGATATTTAAATAGGGATTTAGAAGATATTTCATCTAATCATGCTGAAATTACTTTATATAGATGGGTATTTTCTTGGTATATTCTAAATGAGGCATGGGAAAAATAATTCATGTGGTTAACTGTTGTTTCATTAGAGTTGAGGTATTTACCTGATTATTATTGGATTTCATCGAAGTAGGATGGAACTGAAAAGTGTTTGGGTGTTGAAAGTTATGTATTTTTCATTTTGAAGGACAAGATATATTTTTGGAGTGTTCTACACATTGATATATAAGGTTTTGGCTGTAGAATGTTTCTTGATGAGATTTACCTAGATTAAAACTAATTAAATAGTTATGGAAGATTAATGTAAAATAATTTTATGATTTTTATAATTAATTATCTGACATTTTTAATGATTATGGGTTTATTAATGTTAGTACTATAAAAAACGCTTAATCAAGCATGTAATGGACGTAGTAGTGGGGTTTACTCTAATTAAAGGTATTAATTCTCTATGCATACCTATTATATATATTTCACTGGTAAAAAAATTTTTAAAATGATATTTGTTTAAAATTGGTCACTAATAAATGATATAAAAAAGGTTTTTTGTGTTTTTTATATTTTAACTGATGTAAAAATAATTATTCTAAATTTTCAGTGTCGTTTATAGAATAATTGTCATTTAAAGCTATATTTTACATTAATTATATTATAATTGATATAAAATTTGTATTCAATGATAGGATTCTATGTTACTTATAAAATAACCATGCTGAAATCCTTTAAAAAATAATGAGTTGAAACTGATATTTAATTTTAGTTATCCCCTCTTGATTTATCCCCCGATATGAACCCTATTCTCTCTTCTCCAAAATCTCTAGCCCTCAATGTCTCTTCTTCTTCCCCATAATCTCTATTATCATAATTGTATACAAAATTCACCTCTATAAATTTATTTTTCACTCTTTCCATCACCTTATCTCTTTCATCATTACTCTTATCCACCACTATCATCTTATGTCATTGATTCTCTCCAATTTTTTTATTTTTTGGAATAGGATTATCTCTTTAGTTCAGATCTCTCCTAATATTTAAGGGTATCATATGAATTTTAATTTTCTCATCCTTTAATTGTATTTATTTATATAGAATATTTAATATATATAATTAATTTATATTAAATATTATAATTTGAATAAAATATTATACATGAAACCATTACTATGAAGTGTTATTATTGAAATAAATGGTCCTAAGGCCTTATAATTTTATATTGTTTCCTCATACTCACCTTTTTAAACAGGTTGAGAGGGAACCCTTACATTTCTCAAAATACCAGTGGATAAAATCCTTAATTACATGGCCTTTAAGCCAAGGATCATAATCCCTTTACATATTTATGAATTGAATACACTTGAACAACCCCTCCCCAACACCTCTTCAAGTCAGCATCTACTCACCACATGATGTTGCTAAAAACATGCAGTGCCCTTGTGAAAGTACTTATATGTTGATGGTTAGAAAATATCCATTCTTTAGTCCTAGGATTGGTTTTCTCTACTTGGAGACTACTTATTCTTAGATCCATTTTCCTAGGGTAGCTCCAGTAATAAAAAAATAATTTACTTCATAGATTGAGGGACCTATGTCCAAAAAAATTGAATATTTTATCCCATAGGACCGATGTACCGATTTCCCATGGATATTCCAAAGGTCTTATGTTGTAAAAGCTAAAATATGTGGCCAAAAGTCCAAGTTCTAGTTAATAGAGTCATTATGATAGTATCTACTACAGTAACGCAGAAATACTCACCTACCATATTTGAAACTATTTCTTTCATAAAGGTTTATTGGGTTCATAACACTAATCCAAACCCCAAATAAAGTATGAAACATTGTATGAATTGGTATTCTATTATATAAATTCAAATAAAGTATTAGACATGCCACTGTCATTGTACTTCTATTTCTTATATGGTAGAATTTTTCTCTATAAACTCTTTAAAAATATTTAATTTTGTTTATGAAACTATCACAATAATATTTTTTATTTTTAAAATATTAACTAGAATAAATTGAAATTTTTTCATCATTTGTAATATTTTAATTCAAAAAAAACATGTGTAGATGCCAATTGAATACGATAAAACTATAAAAAAATTCTTTAAAATAAAAAATCAATTATCCATATATATTGTGATATTTAAATATATATTATGAAATTAGTATACATATAATTATAATATTACATAATAAAAATAATGAAAAACTATGTTTTATTATTAGTTAACCTTTTAAATTCTGTTATAATCTTTTTACTTTTATATCATTTTTAGAAAAAATATTTGTGAAATATGTTTGGCCATTTATATTAAGATATTTACTTATATACTATGAGAATAGTATATTTATAATTATTAAATCACATAATAAAAATAATGAACAATTATGTTTTATTAGTTGTCAACCCTATAATTTTCATAATAAGATTTGTAAATTTATACCATTTTTTAATTGTTTTCGTTATGGAATATGTGGTGTTTCTTTTATTTTTAAAATATTTATTGTTTATTAGTTTTTATTATTATTTATAATGTAAATTTTAAATTCAATTTCAATATATATTAACTTATATTTGGGACTTGAAATTCTTAATAGGTGATAATGTTACATAGTTGGATTAGTGTAAGGTGAAAAGTGATGAATATGAGGAAGGAGTTTTTTTTTGTATTTTTCTAAAAAAATGTTCCAAATAGGGACTAGATTTTATGTCCATGCTAAAAAAAATTAAATTTGACAAATTTGAGATGCATAGAAATCAAGGATAATTTTTCATGGTTTTAATGTGAGTTAAAATACTTGTATTTGTCATGGTGAAATTAGACATAATTAAAATAATATTAATGATGAATATTTTGAAGATAATAAGTCTGATCAAATTAATGAAATGATTTAGGATATTTAAGTGGAGTAAATTGAGAAAGAACTTATGATTGAGCACATGTGTGATCATACTGAAAACCCAATGTGTCTATCTTGTATAAAATTTACAATTTTTAAGGGATTTGATATTCATTAACTTAAAGAGAATAAATATCTAGAGTGGAAAGAGTTTTACCGAGTTGATATAGTTTTTGGAAGACATACTTCCTAAAGAAAATGATCTTCCAGATTCAAATTATAATGAAAAGGGATATTATTCCTGGTCAGTTTGGGGTATAATAAGATACATACATGCCCGAATGATTGTCCCCTGTATAGAAAGAAATATTAATTTTTGATATAGTATCAAAAGTATTGGATAACATGGTAAAAGTTTAATGAAAAATAATTGGTTGATTTAGCAATTAAAAAAAATCATACTAAGGAAATTTGGAATCGTCCAATAATTACATATTTAAAATATTAATTTGAAAATTAAAATGATGTGAAAATGGTAAATATGATATGCATATTATAAAATGCTTGATTGAAAAATACATCATCCATATGATTTTCCATAGTGGAAGTAAATTGATCAACAGTTTCCTACCATTGAAAATGAAGAAATCTCAGACTTTCACTATGCATAGATGGAATAAATTCATATCAAATATTTAGTAGTTGATAGTGTTCGAACCCAATTTTATTGGTATTTTATAACTTACCTCCTAAATATTGTATTAATTAGAAATATATCATATAGAGTTTAATGATTTTGGACCAACACATCCTAGAAATGTAAGAAACTGGTTTTTCTACATGGCACCAAGCCTTTCAATTCATGAATAATTACTTGTTTTAATCCTTATATGAAAGCCTGGTAAGGTTATAGAGTAAATGTGGGTATTTAAGGTTTATAAAGAGCATGGAGCCCAATATTTTGGATGAAACAGTTGGGTTTTATGGTTAGTAGAAACCGTGAAACTAAGTTTGTATGGTTATAAAAAACTGTGTATGGTGTTTTAGTACAGAGTAGACGGCCACACATTTTTCCTTAACATTTTATGTTATTCAGACCTATTAATATAGGGTTTTTATATGGGTTGTTCATGGTTAGTCAGATTGTGTGGCCAACCCATGTGAGGGGTCTTTTTAGGAAGTTCATGGATCATGGTTAGTTCACAGTTTGTCAAACCATGTGTTCAAACTATGTACCTCTCTAAAAATAGGTCAAAATGAGATTTTTTTCATACCTATTTAAAGGACCTAAACTTATTTTGTTTCCCTCCATTTTTTTTATAGTAACTCTCCCATCTCTCTCATTGTAAGATCAAAAGCCTCCTTAACTAGGATTTAATTTCATTTCTTTAACCAGCCTCTGAACCAAGATCCATATATTACATTAGATTTCCACTGATAATATCTCCATTCCATAGACTCCTTTCATCATTATTCTCCGTATAGACGATTATATTTTGGTGCATGATTATAAGACTTATTTTCAGGGCATTTGTTTTCTCCTCTATTTTCTTCCGATCTAGGCCAATACTAGATAAGGAATCTACTATAGGCATAAGTTGGGTGGTATATAACTGTTCCATAAAGGTACTTATACTTATACTTATTTTCATTGTGATTCATGTCACTCTCACCAACTGTTTCCCCCAAAATTAATCTAACTTAAATTGGATTCTCTGTTTGGAACCTAATAACTATTATAAATCACTGATGACATTGGAGGTGTTCATCCTAAAATTGGTCCACACCTTTGGGTGTGATAATCATTTTTAATTATTCCCTTATTGATATTATCCAAAACATTATTGGTATGTTTGGATATTCTTTAAAGGGGAGAAAAATTATATAATTTAATGAATTATAGTGGTACAGTATGTCTATAACACTAATTGGGACTTCATGATAAATAATAAAATGTGTTAATGGAATTGGTAAATTAGCATGAGTTGTTCTTGTCCAATGTTACCCTTCCACCGTTAAAGATAATCATCAATAAATGGAATATAATGTTGATAATTAAATGGAAGTAGTAAATTGGTTTAGTTATTACATGTCTAATGTTACACTTCGTATGCACTTTTTTGGTGACTTTACTATGGAATTTTCCCTATTATAGGAGTAGTTAAACTTAATATTTCTATAGATTCTTGATGTTATTTATTAAGCACTCAGAGAACTCCACCGTGATTCACTAGGTTGATTTATGAGGTAGATACCTACCTTGGGATATGGTTTTTTTTATTATGTGAATTCATCAGTTTTATATTGATGATTCCTTTGAAACTATTCTGGACATTATAAGTCCGTAGATACACTCGATGGATACATCTTGGAATATAAGTATGCATTGAACCATGGATTCACCCATTGGTAATAGCCATGCATTGCCTGGGATTATTATGGATGACTTCCATAGACTCAGTTAGGCACTTTTACAGTTGAATAACTTGTGAATACCGCTTTAATTGCATTATGAACCTTAAAGATAGACTAAAAGATCTATTAATATGAGATGGATCGATCCCTAAGATCATGGATACCCTAGTCTCACCTCAGATCCTTTAATTATATTATCTTTACCATTATGATATGTTTAGGGATTTGATATTCATATCCTATTGATATTCTATATAGACTCCTGAGGACTAAGCCATTGGTCCCTATCAGTGCATGTATATTTGTGAAAATTATTTTCATATGTATACATATATATACATGATGGAAGTTATGTAGAGAAATTTTTTCTACTGAGGCCAAAGTTGTTATGGTCAACCGAGCATCCTCTTAGGATTTTGTCTAACATGGTTTTTATTATTCATTTTATATCATTGTTTGGATTTATATATGCACACTTCTTCATTTATATCAACTAACTGGATTTGTGTAGGGAGCATTGGTGGTGGCCTACTAGGTATATCTCACTCACTATACAATCCACTGATTATTACTATGATATACTTCATGGATACAAGTAAGGATAGGGGAAAGCACCCAATTATCGATACTTGAATTATTGTCTCATGCGAGTGGGGGACCACATAACCAATATATGGCTTCTGATTCTATATGGTGATAGTTTCTTTTGGTATTTTGGTTCTTTTGATATACTTTTTATGTATGCATGCCTATTTCCATGTTTACATGTTTATCTTTTTTATTTATATGACATGAAATAAAATTGAATATATGTTGGATATTACAATTGATGTTTTATTATTATATCTAGATGATTCGTATTCTTCTTTTAAATATTCAATATTATGCTTTCATTATTTGGTCAGTTTATCACTACACCGCTGTGTTACTCTGATTATGAGGGTATAGTGTCCCCACCATTCTACCATGGATCCATGAATCTATTTGGTAGCCTTTTTCATATGGGGGGTGTGGTTGAGGTTATGTGACTGACCAGCGTGGTGAATCGGTTAATGGATTATGGGAAGGGATGTTACAAATTAGTATCATAGGTTTCCTTTATTTTCCTTAATATTTTGGGATGGTAGAAATGAGGCTAGTATGTATCAAGATTTAGTAAGAAGATTTATCCTTGGAGTACCTAATCTAGGTACATGAGAAAAGAAAAATTACCTGGGATGGGATATGATGTTCTAGATTATTCATGTTACATTTGTTCTGATTTCACCTTGGGGTAACACACTTAGTGTGTGGTGTTATTATTATTATTATTATCATGGAATTTATTTTTACCCTTGGCCTAGAATGATAAGTAAATATTGATCATGCATCATTTTAGGCACCTTATAGAATTAATATTTATGCATTATTCCATTCCATGTAGGTTCCCCACTTGATTTCATGATACTTTTGGTATGTTATTGGATTGATATAGTTGTTATGAAACTAATGATTCTTGTAGAGATAAATAATTAGAATAATTAAATTGGTGGAATCAACATGATTGGGGTTTCCCCAATTAGTGTGATGATGACACCTGAATTAGTTAATTATAATCAATTTTATCTATGAACCATTGTTTTCATGAGCTGAAATTTTAGTTGGTTACAATTATATGTTTGTGAAATGAAATTTATATTGTGGGCGTACATCTATAAACTTTGAATGGTGATCTATCTAATTGAACCATCTTAAAAGCATGGTTATAGTTACATGTAGTAACATTTTAAATGGATAAAGCCTAGCACATTATAACTTGGGAATGATATATGCATTTAACTGGACCTTGATATATATATTGATATAAATATGATATGTATAAGAACTGTTGAGTTTAAAAAATGTAAACTAAATGGTTGTCATTAAATAGTTATGCCAATTTCAATTTAAAGGTATTCTCCTCTATAACTTACAATTGAAACATTGTATAATAGAACCCTGATATAAAATAGAGAACTTGACCCAAAACTAACCATAGTGTTGAGAATTAGG
Organism: Viscum album; assembly: GCA_963277665.1. Lineage (NCBI taxonomy): Eukaryota > Viridiplantae > Streptophyta > Magnoliopsida > Santalales > Viscaceae > Viscum > Viscum album. The sequence goes on from OY728123.1 coordinate 1,502,266,143, forward strand.
CGGTATATCTATCTTTTTATCATTGTATTATATGATACTGAGGCCAAGATTCACGAGCCAGAAGAGGGGAGTGATTCTGGTATAGGAAGGCTTGTACAAATCCTACTTTTTATCTTTGATGATATCATTATAAAATCTTATCTGAGCCATGTTCTTGGAATTTGTAGATATATTCCACCATATTCCCTCAATCCATGCTTCAGAAGGGTGGTTACAAATATTCCTTGGAGGTGCTAGAACCTGAACCACTAGATTTACCTATATTAGTGCCTTTTATGGATCCTTCTATTATACCTATCATGCGAATCAAATCCAAATTTTTTTGAGTGTTTCCTACAGCTTATTCAATCATTTCGGAGAGATATATGTATTTACCCTACTATATAAGAGTTGACTCCTGAGTTTAAGTAGTAGCATCAACCCACATTTTTGGAGGATGGAAGTCCACATACTGATGAGACATAGCTGGAGTCTATTCTATCTATCTTTGAACATTTATATATTCCACTAGAAAGGAGGGTCAATATTGCTTCTTATATACTCAATGGATTTTACATTCATTGGAGAGACATTGATACCTTGTAATTCTAGCATTCGTATATGGTTTAGTGAGATTTTTAGCCTACATTATTTGAATTTTTTAGATATTCTGATATATGATATAGCAAGAGGGTTCTTGCATCTCAAACAAGTATCATTATCATTTATGAACTATTAATATTATTTTACTGAGTATCAAAATTTTTTCACCATCCTTCGCTACTGATGATTTTTCTAGATATATAACTTTCAAATATGGTCTGAGGTATACCATATTTTCTTAGATAATTTTTTTTCTTCCTAACTAATATCTCGAGAATAGTAAATGACAACCTTATTTTTGAGTAAAATTTGAGGGAAGCAGACAGTGGTGGGTACAGTGGTTAGATGCCAACATAGTGTGATAGTTCATCCAGTGGAAGGAAAAAATTTCTGGAGGATTGTTTCCAAAGCATTGGTGGCCAGAGTACCCATCCAGGTTTCTTGATGATATTCCATTAGTGTGGTAGGAATTTTCAAGTGAAAACTCATTTGGATTAAGACACATTCAAGTTCCAAGGTATTGGCTAGATGAAAAATATTCAAACATTCTATCAGACCTTCCCATCAGTTACTACTGGTAGAGGATCTGCACTATCTATTCCTTTTGGAGAAGGATTTGTAGCTCTACTTCAGGCTCAAAGCAGGACTACCACATGTCGCACAGGTCTCGGAGTTAGACGTGGTCAAGGAGGTCAGACTCAGAATATATAGAGTCAATAGTTTAGACCTGCACAAAGTAGTTAGGTTGTAGTATATTGTTATGGATTAGGACATCTTTATTTAGTGTAGCTTATATGGAAGGATGAGGGTAACAAACCATCTACAGTTAGTGTTATAATCATGGTATCCTCTACTATAGTATTTTCTCTATTTGATATAGTCTCTTTGAGTTATTTTATCTCTATGGCTGTTGTAGAGAGCCTTGGGATTGATACTCAGTAAATATATAGCATGATGACACTTGATACGTCATTTAGAATTCGATCAGAGATTGTCTTCTAGTGTAATAAATTCCCCCTTGAGGTAGGAAGTTATCACTTCTTAAAGTTATTCTTCTCCATCGAGATGGGGGTCTTTGATTTCATTCTCAAGATAGACTGTTTCGTTCCTAATCCCACCTATATGGATTGATATTTTTATAGGGTATCATTTACATCACCATAGGGTGATAATTTTCTTCAAAAAGGTGAATGGGATGTCCAGGAAAGTAGATCTAGACTAGATCATCATAGGGTGAGTGGAGTGACAGCTCATATTTCTAGCCTTTATATGGAGGATCAGGGAATACATCATACTAATTTCCCTTCTATAGTAGATCCTTTTAAGAACATATTATGATATGAATTTTTAGTACTACCTCCCATTATATAGGAATATTTTTTTGTCGTTCTAGTTCTATGATCCTCACCAGTATCCATTCCCCATTATAGGATGGAGACTGCTGAGTTGCAAGATCTCAAGATGTAGCATGATGATTTAATAGCTAATGGACTTATATAGCCTAGTACATCACCTTTGGGTTCACCAATACTTTTCACCAATAAGGTGGATGGTACCCTTAGGTTATGCATATATTACCATATATTGAACCAGCTTGTGGTTAAGAACCATTATCCCTTTCCTTGTATTGGGGACCTCTTTGACCATCTACGTAGAGTGAGGGTTTTCTCAAAGATTGATTTAAGGTCAGGTTATTTATAGGCACGATTTAGACCTTTAGACATACCTCATATAGTCTTTTATAGCAGGTATGGTATTTATGAGTATATTGTTATGTCATTCAATATAATGAATTCTCCAGTAGTTTTAATGGTGTTGATAAATCATGTTTTCTACCTATTTATGGATTCATTTTTAGTAGTCTTCATGGAAGATATCTTAGTGTATTCTCATACTTGACATGTCCATTTCAAACATCTTGAGATCATGCTAAATACACTAAAAGGGCTACAGCAGTATTCTAAGCTCATCAAATGCCACTTTTGGATTGATAAGGTTCACTTATTAGGTCATGTTATCTATGAGGCGGGTGTATTAGTTTACTTAGAGAATGTGAGAGCCATGGTTTCCTAGAATAATTCCAAGAACATGTTTGATTTATGGAGTTTTTTAGGGATGGATGACTATTAAATGGGATTTATTCAAGACTCTTCATTCCTATAATCATAATAATGGTATTGAATTAGAGGGGTTTAAAATATTTATTACCAGAATCCTGAGAAACAATCTTTTTCGAGATGAAGTGGAAACTAACTTCAGCACTAATCCTGATTCTTCTAGAGCTAAGTAGAATCTAAAATGTTTATTGTGATTCATTGGGTATCAAGCTAAGAGTAGTTTTCATATAGGATGATTGAGTCAATGTGTATGTGTTTCAGAAAATAAATAATCAAGTGCATAATTACCTGATCCAGAACCTCGAGTAAGCATATGTGGTTCACACCTTGGATTTTTAGAGGTGTTATTTTCTTGGAGAGTATTTTGTAGTGTTTACATACCACAAAAACCTTAGGCATATTTTCACGTACTGTGACTTTAATATTAGGTATATAAGGTAGTTTGAGTACCTATAGTCTTTAGAAACTGATCTAACTTATATTATTGGGAATATAAACAATTTAGTGGATGCTCTGAGCTGAAGGACTCAGACACATGAAATGTAGGAGGTCATTAGTGAGTATAAAGTGATTGATCTATTCACTGAGATGCATTTAGAGGTACAAGACAAACATGGAAATCCTACTCTTATAGATTTAGTGGTGTTCACTCCTAGAGAGGGTTAATATAATATAGTAATCAATAGATAAGGATCCAATCCTAAGGGATAGTATTTCTCAAGAGGACCCGTTGCTAGGATGGATCATTGATGAGGTAGAGGTCTTGTGCATCCATGGATATGGATGGGTTCCTATAGACATCTAGGAGGAATTGATGTGAAAGTCACAATATTTGTCTTGGGTATTACATCCCAGTATAACCAAGATGTAACATGATCTACATCACCAATACTGGTGTCTGAGGATGAAAAGATAGATAGCTAGTTTTTTTATTAGGTATTATACCTATCAGCGAGTGAAAGTGGAAAACCAACAACTAGCATGTCTCCTACAGCCGTTTCCTATTCGTAAGTGGAAATGGAATGATGTGAACATGGACTTTTGGACTGTATTACTAAGATACCCATAAGAAAATGATACAGTTTGGGTGATCATTGATAGGCTCAGGATGGTCACTCAATTTTTACTTATTGGGAAGACCTTCTTAGTGGATGAGCTTGGTAGGTTCTATGTCTGAGAGATTTTATGACTATATGGAGTTCCATGGACTGTCATATTGAAAATGGATTTTCATTTTACATCTTGATTCTCTAAAGGTTTGTAGTGGGCATTGGGTACACAGGTGATTCTGAGAAGAGCATACCACTCGCAGACTGTGACGTCCCGACCCGGAAGGCACTGAATGGTGCCTCGAGCTGGTTTGCCACATGCCCTCAAGTGCACCTCCCCATATGCCAGACGGTGCCAACTAGGAATAAGGGTCTGGTAAGTCAATCTTGGGATACTATACCCTCTGTTATGAGAATAAAACATCGGCAGAAGCAAATAAAAATTAACCAAGTGAAAAATCATATATAAATATCAAGAACAAATCCATGACATATGATAGTCAAAACTAGAAAATACAATATTCAACTAAAAGGTAAATCATGCTATGACAATCTAAGATCCATGTTTCTACAATTCAGTTGAAAGTAAAGACACAAGGACTCCAAAATGGGTCTCGAACAATGCCTGGTTCCCTCACCCATACTCCAGACTCAAAAACAAATCTATCATATGTCCTTACCCTTATCTTGTCCTGCAATAAAAAAGTCTTCTTGGGTGCTGATCAGGAAGCCCTAATAGGGTGTGAGTACAACTTAGTAGGCCACCACCAAAGATGTCTAAAACGAGTCCAGTCAAAATATTGTGCATGTAATTTAAATAAGAAATAAATACAATGCATAATTTAAACAGTTATCACATTGTCGTTTAATCTTAAATCATCACATTAGGCCAAGTTAAATTCATGTTTCCCATTTGAATCATTATTCGTTATCATTTATCTTTTTGTGTAGTTCGTCATGCCTAGCACCCCAATTCTCATTTGAATCATCATTAATTAGTATCATTAATAATTTGTTGTAGGTTATCATGCCTTGAACCACAAGTCTCGTTGAGTGTAGTTCATCATGCCTTGCACTCCAATTCTTATTCGGTGTAGGTTGTCATGCCTAGCACTCCAAATCACAAGATTGGATAACTATTGGGGAGGAACTTCATGTCCAAGTACAAAAATTTTAATCGGTCTAGGACGCCATGCATGTAACCATAATATCTAATCAATTTAATGATTTTTCTAATTCATAAGTATTTTCCAAATTATTCATTTACTAATCCAATGATTAGTTAAACATATCAAATTCTATTAGTTAATTAAACAATTAACTAATCATATAACCCATTAATTAATTCATCAAATAATTAATCAATCAACAGAATTCTCTTTCCACAACTAATTATTCCCAATTAATTATCCAAATAAAAACCCAAAAAGACATAATTAATTCTCACAATTAAATATCTTTGATCAAATCATGATACATAATTAATTCTCACAATTAATTATCATACACATCCAAACATAGTTACAATATCAAATATCAATAACTATTTCTCAATTACAATATCAAATATCCAAAAGATCAATTTGGGTACCCCCCATCTTTTGTTCTGTGATTAAATTGTCGATTAAAATCACCAAGGCAATTCACAAGTCAAATCCATATTTCTAATTACTCAAATTTTGGAATTAAATTATCAAGGGAAAACTAGAAAACTCATAAAATCATAGAAATATCATAAATCATGACTATGGGAGTTCGATTAGACCGCATAACTTGGTTTATTGATGGATGTTATCCCTATAGAAACCCCCAAAATCGGAGCAGCACAACATCGTCGATCAAACTTTAGATCTAAGTCCCTTAAACCAAAATTAAGATCCAAGGAATCAAGATCTTGAAAAACTTGATATAGATATAAAATACTATATCTATATATTAAATCATAGGTTTAAATCTAAGAAAAATTTTAAGATCCTCCATGAAAAGATTTAATAAAGATGGAGGAAAGAAAGGGAGAAGCATTGAGATGAAATCCACTTACCGGAAGGAGAGTAGATCTTAAATCCGGGCTTTCAATCTCAAAGAACGGTGTTCGGATTGCCTTGGTATCCCTTCAGAAGTCATTGAGAAAACCTAGAATTTTTTAATCCGGAGCCAAGTATGAAATATTGGAGTCCTATGGGGTTTGGTTGGTTTTAAATGATATTTTTAGATATTTAAAATTGTGCTCACAGTTTTCTGGGAGAGGCGCACAGTTAGGCAAACCATGCGGACTCCACTCCACAGTTTTGCATGGTTAGAACAGTTTGGTCATAAGATTTTTCGAACTGTGCGCAAACCGTGTGGAATATTATATCCAGTTTCACATGTTTGGCATAGTTTGGTTGCACGATTTGTCAAACTATGTGCAAACCGTGTAGACTCCTCTGTCTAATTTCGCACTCTTGGCACTGTTTGGTCGCATGGTTTGTCAAATCATGCGCAAACCATGCACATCCCACTGTCCATTATTTTTCCTTAAAATTTAACCCAAATGAACCCCAAGACACTATTACATGTTAATGGTACTTAAAAACATAAAAATTTACCTGAAAATGCACCAGAGATAACTCTATAAAAGGTCGTGATCTTACAATCTCGCCACCTTATAACAGCTCTTCCTCGAGCTGCACTCCCGAACTTCTCTATGATTCTGATCCAAAAAGATTGGGCCATTCAGACTTTATGTCTACTTCCCATTCCCATGTTTTCTCCTAACCATTACCAAGTTTCCCTAACACATGAACTAACGGCACTGTCTTTACGCGTAACACTTTCTCACTACCACCCATCACACGTATCAGATGGTCCTCCAAAGACGCATCTATCTCTAGATCAACCTCTTCAATATAAATCACATGTGAAGGGTTAGGGTGATACCACCAAAGTTGTAACACGTGAAAAAATCATGCATAGCACAGAATTTTTGTGGAAGTGAAAATTGGTACACCACTAGTCCAATTCCCTCAAGCACCTCAAACGGTCCCACAAACAAGGGTGATAACTTTTCTTGTCTCCATATCAGGTGGTGACCCAATCTAGATAAAACCTGAAGGAATACATGATCACCCTATGTAAAATATTGGGGTCATATCTCTCTATCAACATACTACTTCTACCAACTCTAATCCATAGCCATACACTTTTGAATCTACTACACCTGCCCTGATGTCTCCTGAACGAGAGTTTGTTCTAATAGCTCTGACTCACCATCCTCTAACCAGCATAGAGGTGATATAAATGGTCTACCATAAAGTGACTACTATGGTTCCATCGGTATAGTTTCATGATGACTGTTATTATAAAAAAACTCCACTAAATCCAAGTGCTTCTACCAAGAACCACCAAAGTCAAGCACACATGCTCGCAGCATATCCTCTAACACCTCTATGGTATACTCTGACTTCCAATATATATGTGTATGGAAGGCCATACATAGAAGAAATTTTATACCAAGATCCTTCTATAAACCCTGCCAGAAGTGCGAATAGTGATATGAGACTATAGTCTACGGCACCCCATGAAAATGAACTATCTCTGTCACGTACAGTTCTCCCAACTTCTCTACTATAAAGGTTTATTTGATAAGAAAGAAGTGTGCTACTTTTGTTAGTCGGTCCACAATGAAACAAATATCATCATTCATCCTAATCGTCTTTGGATTTCCTACTACAAAGTCTATATTCACTTCATGCCACATCCATTCTAGAATAGGTAGCGGCTACAATAGGCCTCCAGGTTGATGATGCTCTCCTTTAACCTAATGACAGGTGAAACATCTTGATATGAATGTTTCTATCTCCTTTTTCATTCTTGGCCACCAACACTTCCAAAGAAGGTCATGGTACATAGTTGTCACTCCAGGATGTGCCACCCACATTGAACCATGAAATTCTCACATGAGTTCCTCATGCATACTCGTAGGAACAAAAATAATATTTTTTGCATAAATGATCTCATAATCATCTATTTTCTAGTATGAAGGAATCTCCCCGCATTCAAGGAATTCACTCAAGGATAAACACTCTGGATCCTCATACTTCCTGTCTCTGATCCATATCAAGAGTGTAGACTCCACTGCAACAGAAATTAGAGTCATCCTCTCCTGACTCTCATGAACTACCACATGTATTTCTTCCTGAAAAGTCATCATCTTCCACTCCGCACTTGACTCATGTACCAACTAAGTCTGAGCTTTTATGATCAAAGCATCAGCCACACTATTCCTATTTCTGGGTGTATATGCCCATTCAAAATCAAACGACTACATATAATCCACCCATATTTGCTGCTGAAGATTAAAGTTTCACTGTGAAAAGATATACATCAAGCTTTTGTGATCTGTAAAAATAGTAAACTTTTCACCTAAATAATAGTGTTTCTTACAATTAATAGAATAAACCATTGTTGCCAACTCGATTTCATGGGTAGGGTAGTTTCGTTCATGTGGCCTCAACTGTCGAGACCCATAAGCAATGACTCTTCCCCCTTGTATCAACACAACTCTAAGTCTGACCCTAGAAGCATCACAATACAACATGAACTCCTCACCTAACTAAAGTAAGATCAAAATTGGTGCCAATGTCAAACGCTTTTTCAAATTCTCGAAAGTATTCACACATGCTTCTTCCCAAAAAAAACTTTACCCCTTTTATTGTCAAACATGTAAGTGGTGCAGCCAGCCAAGAAAAGTTTTAGATGAATCTCCTGTAAAAACTATATAATCCCAGAAATCATAGAATATAGAAAACATTCGGGGGATTCTCCCAATAAATCACTACTTTCACTTTTTCTGGGTCCACTTCCACACCTTCTTCTAATATTATGTGCCCGAGAAATTGTACTCGGTCAATCCAAAACTGACATTTAGATAGCTTGGAATATATTCAATGCTCTCTTAGTGTACCCAAGATGATTTCAAGATACTGAGCATGATCTTCATGAGTCTTAGAGTACACTATGATGTTTTCCACAAACACCACCATAAACTGATCTATGTACGGATAAAAGATCATGTTCATCAAGGCCATAAACACTGTTATAGAACAAATCAACCCAAACGGAATTACGACAAACTCACAAAGGCCATACCTGCTCCGGAAATAATTTATTGGTATATCAGAATTTCGAACTCTCACCTACTGATACCATGATCTCAAATAGATATTTGAGAATAAACTGTCCCCCTTCAGCTGGTCAAATAAATCATCAATACGTGGAAGAGGATATCAGTTCTTCCCTGTCATTTTATTCAACTATCAGTAATTGACACACAAGTGTAGAATCCTATCAGCCTTCTTTGAAAACAAAACCGGTGATCCCCAATGTGATGTACTTGGACACATAAACCCATTATCCTCTAACTCTTCCAACTATGTTTTGAGATCTTGAAGCTTATTCGGTGCCATTCTATAAGGTAGAATAGATACTGGCTCAGCCCCCGACATGATCCCAATAGTGAATTCCACATCTCTCTCAGGTGGTAACCCTAAAAATTATTTAGGAAAGACATCCTGAAATATTTCTACTACTAGTGGAAGGACGTATTCCCTACCACTCCCATAATTAAAAAAAGGACTACCAACATAGGCTTTGAGATCTCCAAGATGATCTGTTTAGAGATCTAATATTCATCTTCTATTGATATTCTATTTGGATACCTAGGCACAAATCCACGGGTCCATTCCAGTGCATATATATTTTTGCAAATGATTTTTTAACATATTCTTATATATAAATTATGGGAGGAGAGAAAAGACATTTCCAGCTAAGGCCAAAGCTGGTATGGTCAGCTAAACATCCTCTTGGGAGCTGGTCTGAAATGTTTTATATTATTCTTTGAATATATCTTTTGTAATTTATACCTCCAAGCTACTTCATTTATGATCACAAATTGGTTTTTTGTAGATTCCATAAGGGATGGCCTACTGAGTATATCTAATTCCCTAATTAAAGCTGCCTATTGGTTCCCGGATAGACTTCATAGATGCTGGTAAAGAAATGGGAAAGTGTCAAGTTTTTGATGCATGACTTATTATAGAATGGGAGTGGGTGAGAACAAGACTAATCTATGGATCATGATTCAAGCTAGAGATATTTTCTTTTAGTATTTTGGTTCTATTGATATACTTGTATGTATTCTTTCCTATTTCCAGGTCTACCTATTTATCTTTTTTATTTACATGAAATCACATAATTTTTTATATGGTAGTGAATATTTAAATAGATGTTTTCTTATTATATATGGATGATTTGTCTTCCATCGTTTAGCTATCAATATTATGCTTCCACAATTTGGTCCATTTATTATTACACAATTGTGCTACTCCGATTATGTGGGTATAATATCCCCACCATAACACCATGGATCCTTGTTTCTGGTTAGTGTACTATGGCATATGGGTAGGCATGCATGAGGCCATGTGACTGATTGGATATGGGCACCAGTTAGTGTCTTTTGGGTCTGGACGTTATAGGAAACGATATTGATGTTTTCTTATCACAATTAATTGATTATTTGAAACTTTTATTAGAGAAAGATATTAAATTGTATAATTCTTATAAAATGGAATATTTTCAATTACAACTAATGATTATTTTTACTATAAATGACCTCTCATCATATGTAAATATTCCCAGATATAGTGTGAAGGGGCATAAGGCTTGTCAAATTTTTAATGAAGAAACTTGATATTATCAACTTCAACATGGGAGAAAAATAGTATATATGGTTCATTGAATATTTTTTTTCTATTTGTAACTCTTATCAAAGGTTAAAAATGAAAATAAATGGATCATAGGAATCTGATATTTCTCCAAATCCTTTTTCAATTGATCAGTATTTTGAGATGGTGGAAAAAATTAATATCACATTTGAAAATACAAAAAAAACTAGTAATGAAAGAAATATATGTATGAAACTATAAATATTTTTGAGATTACATATTAGATATTTCATGAGTTAAAATATAAAATTTTTTCATTCATATTGAAAAGAATATTTGTGATATTTTTTATTTGAATATTGTAAGATATTAAAGGAAATACTATGGATGGGTTGAATGCAAGTTTGGACTGGATGTCAATGGTAATACACTTGTAATTAGCTACCACTCATAGAGGAAAATAAAAATACCAAACTCTATATTTACATAAATTATCTAATAGGGAAAATTTTGTTTTTTCTAGTTCTTCCATGGTATAAAATTTTCATAGGGTTATTTATCACATATAAAAAACATTATAGCTTCAATAATTGAAGTTAAAAAGGCATGAAATCTCAGGTTTGTCTTGTCATAGTGAAACAACTCATACTAGTTGCATTTCATGGAATAGTCCTAATTTTTTCCATAATGAATCTCATGATGGTGCTTTATATTTCATTTCCATTTATTAATAATTTTATAGAGGAGGTTGTATATTTTTGTACAAGCTATTAGTCTTCAATGGAGAACATTAGTTTTCATATACCTCTCCATAAATGATTAATTTTTTGGGTAAATGGGATACATTCCTTAAAAGTAAAATCTTTGACAAGTGCACATATAATACAGGTACATTTACATATCTTGAATGAAAAAAATTATTCCCATCCATATATAACATTGCATATTAATGTATTAAAACAATATGACAAAAAAACTAATGATATGTGGATATTAAATAAGAATAACTGACCTTTTTCCCATAGTTTAATGAGACCATTCATGGTAGATCAAATACATCAGAAGCATTTAGATGTTTAGTGGGTGTCCAAATCTTAAATTTGATAACATGGTTCAGATATGTTATTAATTGTTATCAATTTCATACCAATGATTAGGACAATAGAAGTGCAATTCAGAATAGTAGTGTATTGGTGTTTTTAGAATAAATTCAATTTTTAAGTGTAAAAGAAAAAAAATCTTTATAAAGTTAATATTATGGAGTTATTAAATAAAAATGATATATTTATTACATTAAACATTGATTACCATGTTTAAAAAAATGGTTTTTTGGTAAAAATAATTTTAATCATAATGAATGCAATATGACACTAGTAAATCGAAATAGATTGGGATATATGGATGATCATTTAAGTATGTAAACACATAAAAAAATTTCTATGTTCCTGATTCATCAAATAGGAAGTGGTATTATATTTTGAAATTAAAAAATAGTATTTTAGAAATGATAAAATTGATGACCATAATGATTTAATTTAGAACCCTACTTACATAAAAAAATTATCAGATAATGTTGGTGACCATGTTAAAAGACATGGTTTTTTCTATACAGAATGATCATGAGGAAAGAATATGGGAATATATTCCATTAATAATATCTTAATATTATAAGAAATATATTTATTTATTTTTTACCTTTCAAAATTTCATAAAAATGTTTGATATAATAAATTTTTTAATTTTACTTAAGACACATTTTGTAATAAATATGATAAAAAAATTTAGATTAGTTTACTTTTTTCCATTATTATTCATCTATTCAAACTTATATGTAAAGGTAGGGTACATATAAATTTTTAAATAATAATTATTTTCATTTTTATATAAACTTTTATGTTTCATAAATATTTTTAGTATTCCTTTATCATTTTTAACTACTGATGAATACGAAAAATTTCTGTTTCATTTGGATTAATTTATTTTTCTTTCATTTGTATCAATTTACTATTATTATTCTAATTTTTATGTAATAGTTTGATTTATATAATATTTTTTATTATTTCCTTCAATAAATTTTATTTTATGTCACATAAATTTGTTATTATTATTTTTAGCATTTTTATTAACTACTCTAGAGAATATGATAATGAGGGGATTATTTTGTATTGATTTACTTTATCTATATCATTTTAAAAAATTTATTAAAATTTATATGTAATAGTAGGATTTGTATAATCATTTACTGAAGTTTTTTATATTATTTCTGTAAAATTACAACTCTAATTATTGTTGTTAGTATTTTATTTCGCATTATAGTTAACTACTTTATCAATTTTGAATAAAAATTTGGTTAGTGTGGTTTAGTTTTTATTGGATCATTTTTCAATTATTATTAAATTTTATATGTAATGGTTGGATTTTTCTATTTATATACTAATTATATTCAAATTTGATTTATATAATAATTTCAAATAAAATATTTGAGTCACCTCAAGCTTATGGTGAGGACCGTACACATACTTCAGCTAAGGGGACTCCTAATCCTCTTACACATGAGAAATCTACATCCATACGGGAAGAGATGGTTTATAGGGTTGGTAAATGTTGTAGCACATGTTTACCAATATTATCTGTTGCTCGTAGATAGGACCAGGGGATATAAATCTTCTTTCATGATAATGATAATACTAGGGATCCAAATTCCAAACAATTAAAGAGTTTTATTAGAATGAATGTTCAAGAAATTTAACATTTTGATTTTCGAGTGGAGAAATGTTGAAAATGTGACACTATCTCTATTATGGGAGAACATTTTTGCAATTCAATTTATGATTATTTTACTTATATTAAAATTTAACAACCTAATATTTTAAAATAACACTATTTTTGATAGTGTATATGACATGAAATTCGGAGCCTAAAGAAACCTCAAAATATTGTTATTTAAAAATGGTTGTTATAACCAACCTGTTAAAAAATGGGTATGAGAAGTATTAAATAAATTATGAAATATATATAAATTTCCTACTCAATGAAAACTAATAGATTATTTATTATAAAATAATTATATAATTTTCATTAATGTTATTTTATATTGTAAAAATAAATTTTCTTCAAAAAATATTTTTATTTATTTTTTGTGATAAAGTATTATAAATAATATATATAAAGTTTATAAATTTTAATTTATAAAAAATATCATATATTAAATAATCGTATTCAAAATATTTTAGGTGGAATTTTTAGTATTTTTCTAAAACAATTATTTTCAAGTGAATGGTGAAAATATAGATTTTTATTAGAAAATATTTTTTTATATCAAGTATTTAAAAAGTAAAATTTTATTTTAAAATAGTTTATAAGTAAAATTAGTTATATTTATATTATTAATATCAAATTATTTTCATTTTAATCTCTCTTATTATTGAATTTGGTATAAAAATATTTTATACATAAGAATGAATTTTTCAAAAAAAAATATTTTTTTCTAAAAAGATGTTTCATTGCATTCTGCATACTTATTTTAAAATTACTTTCCTCCACTTATAGTTATTTAATTGGATAAAAAGTGTTAAATATTATTAATTATAAGGTTAAATTTTATTAAATATAACCTTTTTATTTTTACGCATTATGAACAGTAACAGTTGAAAAATTTGTCACCTTGTTAAAGGGTAAATCGAGTTAATCTAGTTTAAAACTATGTGATGAGGTTGTAATTTTTCATCCTAATTATTATTGGATTAATTTAATTATACCCATGTCATATTAGGTAAAAATATATTTTTTAATGGACTTTTTCCAATGAAAATGACATATTTAACATTTAAGGAAATGAAATTTACAAATTTTCACTTTCATAGTTTTAAATATCTCTTGTATTTCCACATAATACTAAAAGAAAGTTATGAGAAAATATAAATATATATTTTCATATAAATAAAAATTTTATGATATAAATTTATTTATAATTTTTATAAATTAAATAATTACCTTAAATTATTGTAAAATACTAATACAGTATTCATTTAATTAACATAAAAATAATTATTATTATTTTTAACTATTAAAAGTGATATAAGTTTAATAATTTAATGTGTCCCACAATTATTTTTACTCGTTTTTATTTTATAAGAAGATTATAAATAATTTTATTCTAATTACCCCTTTTATTGATGTATTTAAATTCAAATTAAATGAATAGTGTTAAAATGGAATTAATTGTATTTTATAATAAATAATTTTTTATTAAATGATTTAAAATTTATAAAAATGTTATATTCATCCAAAGGAATTTAATATGGTTGTAAAAATTATCCATGGTCCATTTATAGGTAATTTTTTATTTTATAGTAACATTATTAACCCTTAAATGGTAGAATACTTTAATATTATTGTAATTTTCAAAATATTTAATAAAAGGTATAAACATAAAAAAAAGATAAGGGTAAAAATATGATCCAAACATGTAAAAAATTTCTTGGATGAGAGGATTTCTACTGATACTATATTATATTTTGATCATATCAATTTGGTTCCATTTTTACATAAAAATTAATTTATATTGAATTATTATTTTAAAAATTCAAAAATATATGCTCCCCTCAATTATAAAAGGTAACCCATCCTTTAACCTCTTCACAACACATTGAGCATTATATCTCAGCCATACCCTACCCAAATCCCTTTTAAAATTCATTATACACATTCCATATGTGTTTTTCCCCAAAACTACCAACCCTAGGATATTTAAGAGGATATAAAAAGGATTTGTTTCAAAGTTAAGGTGGTTAAATAACTCTTGTAGTAAGTCGATCTCAAGGTTAGGGGTTATCATCATACTTTTATTTCTATAGGACACAAACCATATTCACCATTTTTTTATTTCATGTTGTGTATATACTACCCAGGAATGTATTTTATGATGCATCGTATGAGAATTATGGGGATTTATGTATCCATGTATGTTTATTTCTAAAAAGGGTCTTATGATTAAAAAGTTACAAATGTGGTAGGGTTTTATCTTATAATAACTTTGTTTATTGAGATAATTTATAGTTATGTTTCTGATGATTAAAACTTATGATATATCACTCAATAAAATCATTAATATTCCCATCCTCTAAATAGTTCTTTAGAATACATGTTTTACTTTATTTTTCCTCATCTTAAGTACTCAAGAGACTGAATATATATTTTTAAGAAAAATTCACTTCATTTCCCTCTTTGGTTTAGAAACCTTTTTCTTTAATAGAAATTTTTTATAAAAATGATTTAAATAAGGTTTTCACTATTCTAATATAATTTTTTAAAGTCATTTTTACCCATGCTTTATTTTCTAAAAATGTTTTGAAAATATTATTCTTTCCATTTTTTCCAATGAGGTAGCTTATGAATTTTACCAAAAATGTAAAAACAATATTTTTATTTACTTATATGGAAAAAATGGAGTTTCCCACCAAATATCAAATCATTGTTATTGGATTCGTTTACAATATTTCAATTTTATTTTTAAATAAAATATTTTCTATAATATTTTGGAAATTTTTATATTTTAAAGAATTGATTTTAAAATGGAAATATTATTTTCCTCAAGAAAATTACCAAGTGATATTTCGAAATCATTTTCCATATAATATGAAATCATTTTATGATACTTAATATTAAACGGATTTATAATCCAATGATATAAACCTTTTTTTGTATGTTTTATATTTACTATGAAAATATGTTTATGAAACCCACTCCCATTTCTATGGATTATACTATGATGAAATGTTTATGAACTCTGTTTCTTTTCATGGATTTTGAGATGATGAATATCTTATGATCTTGGGGAACATATATATTTTATTTTCATTATGTGATGGGTGTGACCTATATATACCTCCAATGCATTGAGAATGTATTGATATCTCATGAGGTAAATATGTTATGTGTGAACCTGATTTCATGTTCATAATTTTATATATGAACCCAGTTTTAATGTCCTTTTGTTTTTTCATGGACTAAGGTTTCATGTCCATAATATCGTGATTGGACCAGATTTCATGTCCATAGTTTTCTGTGAGGGTTTAATTTCATTTCCTTAAACTTAATGAGTGAACCAGTTTCTATTTATACCTATTCATAAAGTTTTAATTTTATGTGCATGCAATAATTTTAAATTTTATTACAATGTTATCCTCTCATGGATTTGGTTCTTTGATTCTTCTATGATTCACAACTTAAGAAATAACAAAATTTATTCCATGACATAATATTATGATCTATGATATGTATGGTGTGGATTTAAAATATTAAGACTATGTTATCACATCCTTATGATCATGTTTTGATTATAGGATCATTTACATCTCCCTTGTTTATCATTACTAATCATCTAAGATCATGCTTTCTTATATTTTTGTTCCCCGGTTTATGAAGAACGGTTTTAGAAATGGTATTTATAAAAATCATTCTTGTTATGAAGAACATAGTGGGAGAAAAAATAGATCATTTATAAACCATTTGTTTGTCTGAGTTTCAAATGTTAATAGACCTATATGAATATTTTAGGGATAATTATGTTATAAAATGAATATTTATCTATTAAGATGTGATATATCATTATTAAAGGTATCAGTCACTATAGTTCATATCAGAGTAAAATTTATTTAATCTTTGGAAACAAGGTTGAGAAAACAAATAGTGAGAACCCTAGGGATAGGTCTAAGTATAGGATAACATCGTATATTCTTGGTAATAATCATTGCTAACATGTGTTAAGCCTAATATTTCATTGATTGAAAATAATTTTTATTGATATAGAAATCGAATGAATTATGTTTCTTGATTATGTGTTTTTTCTAATACAATCATCCTCATTAACAATCTACTTTTTATTTTATTCAATTGATGGAACCTGAATAAATCATGTGAATAATGAATGCGATGGCCAATAAAATAGCCATAATCAAGAGAAAAATAATGGAATAAGAGATGGGTTGCAATATCTTTTAGTTATTATCACTCAACCCTCTCAAGATATTGGTGGTAACAAAGACCATGTTGACCTTATTAATGCACCAAGGAGGGTGAAATTTTTATTGAATCTTTTATGAAACAATAACCACCATCCTTTTATGGGTCTTCTGATCCACTGGTTTCTGAGAAATGGATCAATGCGATGGAAATGATATTTTTATTCCTTGTTTCTCTGAACATGAAAAATTTGTCCTAGTTGTTTGTCATTTTGAATTATAAGTATAGAAATATTGGAATATTATTAAGAATATGAGGAAATAATACAAAATTAACCCCCATTAAATGGGATGAGTTTAATTTAA
This sequence comes from Viscum album, assembly GCA_963277665.1. Lineage (NCBI taxonomy): Eukaryota > Viridiplantae > Streptophyta > Magnoliopsida > Santalales > Viscaceae > Viscum > Viscum album. Next base: position 1,502,283,923 of record OY728123.1, read on the forward strand.
TATTCTCCAATAAGTACTTACCATGTATTTTACATATAAAAATGGAGAAGTAATTCCTTGAGGATAAGAAAAAGGATGATGAATCTATGTTACTTATAAGAAAATATTACAAGACTTACAATGTATACTTTAGGTTTAATCATAAAAACTGAAATAAAAATTGGTTGATTCCTTGGTTGTTTGAAAGAAAGTCTTTTAAAGGAATTACCCATAATGGAATTCAAAATCTGTGAACAAATCAATTAATGTGCACTAAAAGTGGATATGGTAGCTATAAATACCCAGGGATTTAATGATAAGAAAATGAATATGAAGCTTCATAGAATCTCAAATGGTTTTTCACATAGAGTGAAGAAATGTTTTCCACAACCTACTTGCTAAAAATGTTGGAAGACGAACATAGGTAAATTCCTGAAAGGAATTAAAAAAACATTCAAGTGTGGGAAGCCAAGTCATCGAGGAAAATAATGTTGATGTTATTTAAAGGTGTGAGAAAATAAAATGAATAGATATAGAGCTCAATAAAATACCCCACTCACACTTTAGTGTAATAAATACAAATATTTTTAGAACTATGTGAATCAATGCACTCATCTAAGGGATAATTGAGATAATAAGGCATAAAAACATCTAAATTTCAAGGAAAAATATAAATCTATTACAATTGAAATACGTGATATGAATCAAGATAGTTAGGGAACACTTTTCATCAACTATAGAAATATGGATTCCATGTTGATGTTTTTATGAACACCCCCTATGAAAATCGTACCATTTAGTTAAATTTGATGTGATTATGAGAATTTATTATCTATCCCTACATATATTACATTTATATTTTTGGAATAACGAAATCATATTTTAAATTTTAAATGAACCTATGATCATCTATTAGTGCAAGGATGAACCCAAACATCCAATAAAATTATATTTGGCTAAGATAAGATATTATTTAAAGAATAAAGGGTGAATTATATTTTAGAATCATATATGATTTTTTTCTATCCTTTTGAGAAATTATTAGTAGACATTAGATAATATATGATCAAGGTATATGAATTAAAATTAATATTATGCTAATCATGTAAGTACATGTGATCAAATCATTTTGGGTTTTTGAATAAGGATGGTAATATTTTGGAGGAGACTTATAGTCAACTACTTATGGAATTGATTAAGTTGAAATTTTGATATTATTGATTGAGGTTATATTATAATTTATCATAACATTTACAAAAAAAATTTAGTTTTGGTAAATATTTATATTTTGAAGTAATGACATATGGATCTTATGAATTTTTAAAACTGATTCATCCAGGAAAATTTCATCATGAATATCCATCTCCTAGCATAAGAAATGAAGTTGAAAATGATCAATGTACAACCAAAAGATGATATTGTGTTTATAAAATGGAAATAAATCAATTAAGCATATATCTTAAAAATATTTACCATAATAATAAAATAATCCCTATACTTTAGGAAAATTAAATTGATATAAAAAATTTACCTATTTACTTTTCTTACTAAGAAACTAATGGTCTTTTAACCCATCACGGATTTTCAATTTTTTTAGTTAAACTTACCATGAACATATTCTATATCACTAATTATTACTACTTGGGTATAATTTTTCTCCTTCATATCTATATTTTCACATCCCACTAATTATATTTTATACATAAATATAGTTTTTTATGACCTTCATACTTATGTTTTCCACTTTTTAAGAGGAAGTTGTATTAATCCTTTTTACAATTTCGGATTTCCACAAAGGTATTTTAAAATGTTAAACCCTTGATTAAAAAATAGATTTTAAAATTTATAGGGTATAACTTATTCAAGGGGGTACAATGTAATACCCCAATATTTTAAAATAATACTATGTTTGATAGTGTATACAACATGAAACATCGAGCCTAAAAGAACCAAATAAATATTATAATTTAAATATGGTCATTATAAACTAACTGTTAAATTGGTAGGATTTATTAGTATTAACTGAATTATGAAATATATATAAAGTAGATACTTAATGAAAAAATATTGATTAATTCTTAGTAAATAAGTTCTCAATTTTTAGTAAAGTAATTTTCTGCTTTATAAATATGTTTTCTTCAAAATTTTGTTTTATTATTTTTATGATAAATAATTATATTTAATAAATAGAAAATATATAAATTTTATTTTTTGAAAATAAAATCATTTTTATATCAACATATAAAAATAATATCTGGGTGAATTTTTAGGATTTTTTTAAAAAGATTGATTTTCCAGTGAATAGTGAAAAATAATGATTCTTATTAAAAATTGTATTTTTGTTTCAATCGTTTACCAAGTTCAATTTTATTTTAAAATTAATTATAAGTTAAATTAGTTATATTATATTATTAGTATCTATTTAGGTTCATTTTAATAAATTCTATTTCATATTTTGGTATAAAAACATTTGACACATAAAAGGGCATTTTTTAGAAGAAAAATACTGTATTTTTATAAAAAGTGGTTTCATTGAATTTTTAATATTTATTCTAAAACTAAATTACTAAAATTATTGTTATTTTATTGTATAGAATTTATTTATTATTTTTAATCATGAGTTTCCAATTTGGTAAATAGGTACCTTTTGTTTTTAGTCTTTATGAACAATAACTATGGTAAAATTTATCATCTCGGTAAAGGGTAAATCAAGATAACCTAGGTTAAAAATAAGTGATATGGCAATAATTTTTCATCATATTTAATATTGGATGAAGTTAATTATACCCTTATAATACTTTTCTGAAAATATATTTGTTTAATTGACATTTTTCCTTGAAAATTACATATTTATTATTTAATGAAAGGAAACATACAAAATGTCACTCCCTTAGTTTCAATGATCTCTTATATGTCTACATAAGGAAAAAAATCATGTTATAAAAGAATATAAATGTGTATTTTTAGTTTAATGAAATTATTTTCATGATATATATTTATTTATAATGTTTATAAATTATATAATTACCTTGATTTCTTGTGAAACGTTGATATAGTATTTATTTAATAAATAGAAAAATAAAATAAATAGTTTTAAAAATATTAAAAATTATATAATTTTAATGTTTTAATGTTTTAATGTTTACCATGAATTTTATAGATCTATGTGAAATATCATTTTTTAAAATAATTATATTTTAATTGCACCTTTTTTTGATGAATTTAAATTCAAATTAAATGAATAGTGTTAAAAATGACATTAATGATATTTTATAACGAATATTTATTTACTAAATAATTTAAAATTAATAAAAATATTATATTTTGAAAAAATAAATGGGATATGGTTTTAAAAATCAACCATGTTCAATTTATGGATCATTTTTAGTTGTATAAAAAAAATTTGAACCCTTAAAAAGTATAAAACATTAATATTATGGTAATTGTAAAAAGTTTTAATGAATAGTTAATAAATTATAAGGATAAAAATGTGATCAAAATATGTAAATAATTTATAGTATGAGATTATTTTGACTAATACTCATATTAGCTTTAAATATTATCAATTCGATCCATTTTGGTACAAAAAATACTTTATATTAATTTAACATTTTAAGAAATTCAAAAATTTCCCCTCCCATAAATTATAAAATAGAACCACTCCTTTATCTTATTCACACCACTTTGAGCCTTATAGATTTACAATCCCCTAAAAAATCCATTATAAACTTCCATAGACACATTATAGAGGTGTTGGTACTCCCAAATAACCAACCCTAGTATCATTAAAAGAATATTTAAAGGAGTTGTTTCAAGGAAGATGAGGTTATGAACTTTTTAAACTAGTCAATCTCTAGGTAAGGGATTTTCATATCACTTTTATTTATATGGGAAACATTCTATATCCAGAACTTTTTATTTTTTTTGGTGTCTATACAACCCATTAATTTATTTTATAATCCTTTTCATGCAAATTATTGGGATATTTATATCCATATAAGGTTATTTTTATCATGTGGATTATGATTCAAAAGTTTCCAAAGTGGTAAGGGTTTTATGTTACAAACTAATCATTTTTTGGGATTACTTATTATTATATTGATGATGATGAAAACATATCGTCGGAATCTCAGTAAACTCAGGACCATTATTATCCACTGGTTATTTATTTAGAATACATATTTTCCTTTAATTTTCCTCATCTTAAGTACTCAAGACACTGAAAATATGTTTTTAAATATAATCCACTTCATTTACATCTTTGGTCAAAAAACATTTTTCTTTCATATCCATGTTTTCTAATAGTGTTTTAAATAATTTTTTTAATATTCTCATAGATTTTTAAATCATTTTTACCCATGTTTGACATCTTGAAAAAAAACAATTAAATTAATATTCTTGTTTTTTTCCAAACAATGTTCTTTTTGACTTTTTTCCAAAAATGTGAAAGGAATTAATACTTTAAACTGAAAAGACATTAATATCAATTCTTGATATTATAACCGCCAAACTTTTAGAATATTCCCTCAAAAAAATTCAAGATGTTTTTCAAAGAAATTTTTTTCCATAATATTTTGTAAATCTTTATATTTTAAAGAAGTGGTTTCAAAATGGAGAGGTTATTTTCCTCAATAAATGTTACAAGTGATATTTCAAAATCATTTTCCATATAATATGGTACACTTTAATGTTAATTAATATTTACTTGGGTTTTGATCTAATGATACCATCCTTATTATTTATTTGGATGTTTTATGCTGATGACGACAATATGTGCATGAAAATTTTTCCCTTTTCCATGGGTTATACTATGATGAAATGTTTATAAAATTAATTTCTTTTATTAGGTTATGAGATGATGAATTTTTATAATATTTTGGAACACATATATATAATTTTATTTATGTTATGGGTTGAAACTATATCTACCTCTAATTCATTAGGTAAATATGGATAAATCAAGAAGTAAATATATTATGAGTGAACCTGATTTCATGTTCACAATTTTATGCATAGACCTATTTTTCATGTCCATATGTTTATATGTGGTCCTATATTTCATGTCCATAAGATCATTTATGGACTTATCTTCATGTATATAATTTTATGTGATTGTCTGATTTCATGTCCTTAAACATAATAAGTGAACCCATTTCTATTTATACATTTTCACAAAGTTATAAGTTTATGTGTATTCCACAATTTTATATCTTATGCCAAGGTCATAGTCCCATGGATCATGTTCTTTGGTTGTTTTATGATTCTTGTATTATGAACTTCCATGATTTATTCCAATAGTAAAGATTATGATATATGATATTCAGGGTGTAGGTTTAAAATATTAAGTTCACATTCCCTCACCCTTATGCTCATGTTATTTTTACAAGATCATTGATATACCCCTTTTTTACCCTTACTAATAATATGATCTCACAATTTATTATTTTTCCTTTACGTAGGTTATGAATAAAGGTTTCAGAAATGATATGTCTAAGAAGGTTTCTAGTTATAAATAACGTATTAGAGGATGATATAGATCATTTATGAACCATTTTTGTGTGTGTTTAAGTATCCAAAGTCACTAGACCTATATAATTCTGGAATAGATCATTAGGTTATGTAATGAATATTCATCTATTATGATGTTATATATAGGTATGAAAGGTATGGGTCATTATATGAATATTTATATAAATATATGTTTCCCTTCTTATATGATAAAATTTTATGTACCTACACTAGATAATTCAATAAGTATTGTTTAACATTGGCTTGTAGGAGATTGAGGGATTTTAAATCCACCCTCACATCAGATGTCAATTTTGGTGTAAGAGAAAATAAAAATCCATTTGAGATATTTTTATTAAATAAAGGTACATAGAATAATTTAATTGAAATTAGATGAAAATAATCATTTTTTGGAAGTGAAATGTAATTTTTTTTAGAATATGTTTTTTATAATTATGATAATGATAATGATTTTTTTCCTTAATTAATAAATTTGAAGAGATCTCATCAAGATATGAAATCCAAAAACATATACCCCCATATTTTATCTCATAGAGGGTATATATTATTTTAATAATAAATGATTGGTAAAAATTTTCAAAAAAGGGGTGTCAAGTCTTCATGCTCCATGAAAATTGACCACCCCCCCCCCCCCACAACTAGACATGAAAAATAGAAGAGAAGTGGATTCAGTAAAAATGGGAACATATGTTACAGAATAGTTTTGGGTTCTGTATGAGAGGAGTATAAAGATTTATTTATGTTATTTATCTTATTTAATTTATTTTATCTATTTATATATTGTGATTCACTAATAAATGTTTTATATATTCTATATAGGAATTATTAGAGGAGAAGATCACATAGAGAACCTTCATACCTAAGGGTATTAAGGTTATTTTAGATGTTGTATTGGTAAATCCTGAACACCCAAGATTCATAAAAGGATATTATGTGGGTATATCATTTAAAAAATATTTAATAATTGTGGAGGGTCTCTAAAGGAGGATGTATAAAAAGGAAAAATAAAATATTTAGAATTTAAATTTTAAGATATGGATGAGATGTTTGTGGAGAGTTTTATAACTTTAGTATAGTTAATGTTTTCAAACATGAAAAGACTATTTTATGATATATATCCCCCTCCAACACCTTTTTCTACATATCACACTCTCCACCATTCCATGCATATCAAATTTTTTACACCTCCTATGACATAACTTCTCATGTATTGTGAGTTATATTTTGCTGATACATAGTATTATATTATTATATATTGTATTATATATTATATTCCAAATATCATACATCATTAGCATATGGAGATTGATCAACATAGCATAAAATTATAGGTTATAATAAATAGATCATCTATATTACCATTCCCTATAGATGAGGTCATTGTAGTTCGAAAAAGTATCATTAGTTTTTTACATCATCCATCTATACTTCTATGGAAAATTACCACTACAGTATTTATAGATTATACCCATTATTTCATATTGGTATCAAAAAAATTTAACATTGGAATATATATATATAAATATATATTAATTATTTAAAGTTAAAGACATATTGTATAGATAGAAACATGTATAGTCTGCTTTGACTTCAGATACTACTTTTGATATTTTTTGATTATCAATATATTCATATTTATTTGGATTTTATTAGTTTCCAATGGATTCCAACTTTTTTGGGCATGATATAACTATAATTATTTTAAAGATAGATATCATGAAGCTTCTAATTAGAAATTTTTTGGAATCAATGAAATGAAAGTTTAATATAGGTAATTTTTTTATCACATTTATTTAAATTATATCAATTTAATGAAACTTGATACTTGTTTATATTTTATAATACCTTTATTTAGACACTTTTTATTCATTGTGATATGACATAAGTATATTGATTTTTTGACCCAAAATTCATTTCACAAATAACAAATATAATCACAGATACAAATATGAAAATATATATTAATAAATACTTAAAAATGATTCCATGAGGTATTTAATTATTCTTTATCATGAAGGGTATAAAAATATATGTAATGTCATAGGTTTTTTAGTGGGTAGGAATTTCCTCAACTTTTTATATTTTTTCTATTGCTAGTTGGTCCAAGTTCCCTTTTTGGATTCAAAAACTAATACCAAGAGTTTTAATACACCAAGTAATTTTTTTAAAAAAATTTAAGGTTTGTAATGTTCATATAGAGTTTTAGTGAGTTTCAAAAGTGTTAAGCTCTGAAAACCTAGTTTCGGAAAAATTTAGGCAGGGGTGCCTGGTTGGAGCATGGTCTTTCTAATCATGCAACCAAAACTATGTGACTTTTTTTAAAATGGGAATTGTTTTTTTAAACCATGTGTACCCTTCTAGAGATTTTTTTATAGTGTTTCATGTGTTTAGAGTCTCTGGAACAGTTGGTACATGATTTATCAAACTGTGTGGCCAGACCGTGTGAGGTGTCTATCCTCTTGGATAGTGATAACAACCTGTTTGGAACACGTTTTTTCAAACCTTTCAATAACCATGTTACTTTTAAAAAGAGGGTTAAATGACCCTTTTCGCATTCCTTCCTTAAGAAACTATATATTTTCTTCTTCCTCCCACACATGCACCTCCTCTAGAAGCAGGGAGCTCTCCTCCTCTCCCTCACCTTGGATTTGGCCACCCATCTCTATTTGATCTCAAATACAAGATCCATATACATCATTACAAGCATATTGGTAAGTAATTTGATCCCCTTATTTCCTTTCCTTGATTATCTCTCCATATGGTTTTTCCCTATTTTTAATGTGCTTTTCTAAAAATTCATTTTATCTCAATTAGGCTCGAGTTAGAGGTCGATATTCAACAAGAAATTTCCAATGAGTATAAGGTTTATTGATTCTATATTTCTCCTCAACATTATTGGTTTTTAAGGGTGTGTTATTCATATAGGAATTTGGTTGACTGTGTGATGCCCTAAATAAATTAATGCTTGTCTTTAATTGTTTAATTGATGATATGAGATATCAAGGGGAATGATCTTACTTCATTATAAATATACTAATATGGGTATGGTAATTTTGACCAATTACTAATGGTATTTTGGTTGTTTATTTTAAATTAATTAAATGCTATATGATTTAATAGGTTTGTTGGGAACATGAAGGGAACAACCTTAGGCATTGAAGTGATGTTGATGGCTGGTACTAAGGAGACGTGGTTCATCAGGATGGGCTCAGCCCGAGAGACATGGGGCGATGTTGGTCGCTAAGTTGTGGTTAAATGGTTCATCGAGATTGATGTGATGAGGTTATTATAAGGGGGCATGTTCTGTGAGAATTTAGATGGTGGTGACCATCAAGACTTTTGAGACATGGTCACATGTTGCATTAGGTTTCTAGGTGGTGTGGATTAGGAAATGTTTACGATTGACACTCATTTTTTTACTGACATTCCATTAGATTCATGTGCACAAAGATAGGACTAATTTTAGGTGGTGTTGACTAGTCATTATGGGTGGATGTCTATGTGGATATTATTTCTTAGGGGATGGTGTTGACCACTATTTATAGAGGAGTTTCTCACCATAGAAAGCCACAATTGATGGTAGTAGATCATCAGATGTTTGTGTTTTGACCATCGATTGGGGGATGAGGATTTTAATTTACACTTGATTCCAATTTGATGGAATAATTGGAGTAAGTATATAACTATTACTCAGGATTTCAGGCTATTGATTCGATGAAGATTTATTATGAATGGAAGGAAAAATATCGACATGCCTCGAGACATCAGGTTGTTGAGCCGACAGTGATGTTTGTATGAAAGTTAGAGGGACTTGGTACATATTTGTTGGGAATTATGATATGATTTCAGTACTCTCTCGATATATGATATAGGTTGTATCAGAAATCATGAAGTTTTGGGTCATGATTAGGGTGGAATGTAAGATTTCACCTAGTATGATGTTCTTTAGGGGACTCATGGGCATTAATCCATGGGTCCTCACCATTGAAAATATATATTTTCATATATTTATTTTATAAAAATATATATATTGGTTCATGTATTCATCGATATATAAGATTTGGCCAATGATATTAAATGTTCACTTGTGGATATTGAGCATAAGTGGACCAGGTTGTTTATTATTACGTGTGAGTTTATTCTATTTATTTTCATATGTATACACTGTGTAATTATAGATGTAATATAAGAACACATTGGTGGAGGCCTATTAATTTCATTCTCATACCCTACATGGGCCCCTTGGGGCGCATGTATAATTTATGGTTTTGAGATATGATAAGGGATCAGAATAAAGATATGGACCTTAGTGATCAGGTATGTACCACTTTTGTATGGGATGGATGGAAGTGGACTTAGTGGTTCCTATCCATTGATATGGACTTCCTTTCTAGTTCAATATATATGTACTTACATGGTCATACATGGGTGACCTTTCTTATCTTTTTGTATGTCCTAACATGACCTATATATTTATCCGTATATGGTATGATGCCTTTAAGATTATTTAACTATTGCTGCATATGTCTTCATTTTGTCTATTCTATTTATTCTATTTTTTTGGTCTTTTTTACACTCTATTATATATATGTGGACCACTATTATGATCATCACCACTGGGTATAGTCTACTCAATATCACCTAATTGGACCCTCACCAATAGTCGGTAGCCTTTGGAATATGAAAAGGCATGCCTAAGGCCCAATGGTACACCATCCCGAAGCACCAATTTAATGCCTCCTAGATCAGGGTTCTAAAAATTATATCTGATGAGTTTCATTCCTTTTTTTCTTCCTATTTGAGATATGGTAGACCGAAGACTAATATATAGTTAGAACTGGGTAAATATCTCATGTTTGGGTGCATGTAGTCCCACAAATGGGGGATAGAACAAGTTTCTAGGGGTGTGAAATTATTGTATTGTTTTTTTGTTTTTAAAGTTGATTGATTTCCACCTAGAGTGGTGTACATGTGTGTATTGTTATTGGATTATGTGGTTTTACCCTTGGAACAATATTAAAAGGGAGGATCTTTTATACATCAAGGTAGGAACGTAGGGTGGCATGATATACATATGTGTGTGTGTGTGTGTGTTTTCCTATAAATAATTTCTTGGAAACTGGGATACGCTAAGAGGGGTTGGGATATTTAAAATGTCAACAAAAAACTAATCATTGTTTTCCTGATTTGATCTTTTGATGTCATTCTACTCATCATGCCTATGTATTTGGTTCCTAGTGAGACTGGTATAAGATATACGGTCCTAACTCTGTTATGAGTATGAAGGGATAGATTAATATAATATGGTTGTTCCATTTAAATTTTTAACAAAAATATAAACAATATTTTCCTATATAGACTTTTTGGGGAATTATACTCATCCACCGCAAATTGATAACTATTGGCATGGATGATGTGTGATACCTAACTCTGATATGGGTAAGTATGAGGTCATGAGGTTTTATGTCATGTGAAAAGTGTGTGGTATGGGAATGTAAGGGTGGTAAGATGTGAGTCCTATTACAGCTTTCCCTATCTATGATATTTATATTATATTGATATTTGAACATGGAATTTGGTATTCAAAATGATAACACCTAAATGGATTCTTGTATAGAATCAAGAGGGATGAGATATGGAGTCGCTCGAGAGTGAAAAAGATGAGTCCCCTAAGGATCAGGATGATCATGAGCCATAAGTAAAGGCTCCGATACCGGAAAGACAACAGTAACAGATGGAAGTCTTTGGGATATGGTTAGACAAGTATCTCATGGAATGATTATTTCATGTCATTCATTGAATTAATAGGGATATTATGGATATTATCCATCTATGGCATATATTAATCATGAGTTCCAATCTCAGTACCCACAGTTATTTCTTAGTGAGGGTATACCACAGGTACCGGGGAACTGGATTAAAATGGTGTAGAAGGTTTTCAATCAGCTTGAGACACCACCAGGTTAGAGGATGAAGATGATGAATTAACTACTCATATGAATGGTAAAGCACTGGTGGGATATATATGTTTAGGATAGTAGATATAAGGGACTTTCTTAGAAGTATTTTGTGGCCATGTTCTTCAAGAAATTATTTATGAAGATGTTGAGGGTGGATAAGGCCTATGAATTCATGAACATACAATTAGTAGATACATATTTTATGGATTATGTGTTGAATTTCATATATTTATCCTAATTTTTACCTTATATAGTAGGTGATTAAATTTCTATGGTGAGGTAGTTTGAGAGTGGTTTGTGGCATTCCATCAGTGTTCAAGTGAATATCTTCATACTGACCTTGTTCTCAGAGGTAGTGAATCAAGTGTTGATAGTTTAGGTAAACATTATAGACCAATCTTATTTGATATAGGTGATGGAATTAAGTCATTTTAGCAGTGATGTTTCAGTTTCCCAAAGCAATATAGGGAGGAGTATCAATAGGGTAGTTAGGATAGAGATTTAGGTAGGCCAATGAGGAGTGGTTCTTTGATATTGTGATTCTAGTTTGAGAAGTCGGGTCATTTTTTGACTTAGTGTAAGTGGGATCCATAGGATTTTTGTGCATGTGTTCATATGGGGAATTTATAGAGGATATATAGGAAGACCTATCAGGTAGTTGGAAATCAGTGATTGGGGTAGACTCATGGATCTGTTGTAGGACTAAGATAGGTACCAAGAGTTGTTAGTCGGTATTCTACCACACATGTAGGTCATGATAGAGAGAGAGACCTAGTAGTGGGATAAGTGTCTAGTATCTGGTGCAGCTCCACAGGGAGGTTAGGCCTCAAGTAGTCAGTATTTAGTCTAGGTGAAGGTTGTTGAGTTACTAGGGTCAAATAAGGCTAGGGATCCAATCATGATAAGAGGTATGCCTTGATCATGTTGTCACCTATTTTTTCACGGAACATTTTGGTGCATGAGGTACACAACTAAAATCTGAACTAACCAGGCACTGGTTAGTATGTGGGAATATGTATGATGCATATTTTGTATAAGGTCCATAGGCATCAGGATTATGATGGTCATGCATATATATATATATATGATGCAGGACTACTTTTGATCCATATATGTGATGCAAGAACTTTGGGAGTATGAAGAGATGTGGGTTTCATGATGTCATGTATGGTACAGTAATGAGATGTCCATCTGATGAGATACAAGACTTTATGGGTTTCATGTATGACGTAATTACTAATTGAGCACTTGATGAGGTTCAATAATGATGGTATTTCATGGTATGACTTGTATGTTTGAGGATGGATAGTGGAAACATCTAGCTGTTTAATTTTTTGGGTTGAGAAGTGACCTAATAGGTAATTAATAATATGGGGAGCAACATAAGGGGATTTGAATATGATTAATAACTGGGGTAGACTAGGTTAATGTAAATAAGATGGTTATGTTTGGTTTCATCTCTTGGTAAATCTTACCAGCTTGGGGATGAGCTATAATAAGGTGGGTATACTATAACATCATTTGTTTTTTGTGTTCAGGTCAACTTATTTTTTGGGATTTGAAACCTAATCTCAAGAGTTCAATGCTTTAAAGAGTTTATTTTAAATGTGTTTTAAGGCTTAGAAAATTTCTTAAGAGTTTGAGTGGGTTTTATAATCATCGGCCTCTAAAAATATGGTTTCGAGAAAAGTCAAGAGTATGTGCACGACCTTTCTAAGCATTGGCCTAAATTGTATTGCTGGTTTCTAAATGGGAATAGTATTTTAAAACCATGTGGCCCATTCCTATCAAGAATTCATGGTGGTATAGGTATTTATGACCATGAATACATTTATCACATGTTTTTTTCAAACTATATAGCCAAACCATGTGAGGTGTATTTCTTCTTAGATAGTGATCACTACACAGTTGGTGAACGGTTTTCCAAACAATGTGGTGAAAATGTTACTTTTTAAAAATGGTTTGGAATGACTCTTCTACACCAAACATCCTTAATAGGCCAACTATTTTCTTCTTTATCACAAATGTGTCCCTCCTCTAGTATTATGGGGCCCTCCTCTTCTCTCTCACCTAGGATTTAGCCTCCCTTATCTATCTAATATATAATCTGAGCTACAACTATCTCATTAGAAGTGTAGTGGTATGTCATTAAATCCACTATATTTTATTCCTTGTTTATATTTCCATATGGAATGCTAAATTCATGTGAGTTCTTTCTGCTATTTATAGGGTGTTTCTCTAAAACTCGATTTTCTCTCATTTTAGCTAGAGTTAGAGGCTGATATTTGAGAGGCAAGATCCTATGATTATAAGGTAGGTTTTACCAAGATTTATCCTTAATTTTAAATGTGTTTTGGGGTGAATTATTCAATATTCATGTTTCTTTGACCAGGTGAGACGCTAAATAAATTAATAATGGACTTTTAAATATTTAATTGATGATATAAGTTATCGATGGACATTATGATGCTTCATTATAAATGGAATAATCCTGGTAAAAGGATGTTGACCAATTGTTCAGGGTAGGATAATTGTTTATTTTAAGTTAAATAAATGTTATATGATTGCATTGGTTACATGGTTACATGAAGGGATTATCCTGATGCATTGAGGTGATGTTTATCAACATGATAGAGGTGTCATGGTTTGTCAGAATGGTCTTATACCAAGACACATGGGGAGATAATGATCACCAGTTTTAGGAAACATGGTTTATTGGGATTAAGGCAAGGAGGTCATCAGGATGAGGGTGTGTCCTACAGAACTTTATGTAGTTCTAACCATTAGAACTTGGGTAACATGGTCGTATGTGGAACGAGGTTTTTGGTTGGGGTAGATTAGGAAATGATAGATATTTCTGCTAATTGTTGTTGAATGATGTTCCATTGAATTCGGGTTCATGTAGATAAGACTTAGTTAAGGTGGTTTTGACCACTCATTGTTGGTTGATCCCTCTATTGATATTGTAGATTAGTGTATTATGTTGACCATTAGTTATGAATGAGTTTCTCACCACAGAAATCCACGGTTGATGGTGATGGGACATTAGGTGATGGTATTGAGACCAATGGTTAGGATCTAAGGCTTTCCATTTATACTTGAGGTTGATGGGTTGGAATGATAGGAGTACGAGTATCACTATGGCTCAAGAAGTTAGTTTTTCGTGACGATGGTGATTTATTATGAATCATTGGATGTGTATTGTTGTCCCTTGTGACATTGGTCTATTGAGATGATGGTGATGTTTTGATATAAGTCTCGTGGATTTAGTAAATATTGATTTAGAATACTGATAAGATTTCAATACTATCTCAATATATGATACTGCCGGTATCGGATGGTACGAGGTGTCAAGTGACATGGTTGGGGGTGCAACCTGAGGGTTCACCTAGTATGATATTCTTCATGGGATTCCCAGGAACTAATCCAGGGGTCCTCTATACTAAAAATATATCTTTTCATATATTTACTGTATAAAAATATATATTTTGGGGAACATAATTAGAGATATATTGGTATTGATTAAATAAGCTAAAAGAACACTTGGGGATACTGATCACAAATGGAGTGGGTTATTTATTATTATGTGTGAGTTGTTGCTGCTTATTTTTATATGCATACATTTTATAATTATGTATATCAGACAAGCACACATTGGTGGTGGCCTACTGAGTTCATACTCACACCCTACATGGGCACCTTGGGAAGTGTGTATGATATATGATATCAAGATCAAGAAAGGGATCAAACATGGGATTTGGACCTTAGTGACCATGTTTGTTCCTATTTTTCATGAGATGGACATAAGTGGATGTGGTGGTTCCTCTACAATTATCTATACATCGTTTTGGATTCTATATATATGTACTTACATTGTTGTCCATGTGAAATCATTTTTATCTATTTTTGTTTCCTAACATGACCTATGTATTTATTTGTATATTTTATAATGCCTTTGGGATTGTTTTATTACTATTTCAAATGCTTATGTTATGTTTGTTTTATTTTTTCCATTGTTGTAGTTCTTTTTTATGTTGTGTTATATATATATGGACCGCTATTATTATCATCAATAGAGGGTATAATCTCCTCAATATCACTTAATTGGAACCTTTCTGGTAGTCAGAAATCTTTGGTATATGGGGAGGTTCACTTATTACCTAGTGCTACACTGACCTGAAGCACTGGTTAAGTGGATCCAGGTTCGGGGAGCTATAATATATATCATAAAGATTAATTTATCTTAAATAAATTACCACTCACATTATTGTTTTTTATATTATTTGTTATTTTATGTCATGTGTTTTTTCTAAAATAGAATAAAACTTGTAGTTTTTCTTTATACATAGTGATGTGTGAGAAAAAATAGAAAATTATTGGACACATAAGTTTTATTATTTTAATACTTATGTATTATAATAACTTTTAATTTTATTTCTTGCATACATTTCACACTGATATGTATATATTATGGATTTTTATATTATTTACTATTATTATTGTTATGATTCTGGGGGTATAGACTCCCCATGTGATTTTATTTTACCCTCATTACTAGTCAAAATCCTTTGAAATATGGGGAGTTTTTCTTGAGGTCATATAAAAACAAAACTCAAGATTATTGGGTGGTGAAATAGATGGGGATGTTACGTTCACCTTACCGCTCTCACAAAAAATTAACATTCTTAGGAATTTAATATTATGATTCTAGCTATATAATTTTTTAAATTTCTTACTTCTAAATCATTGATGGAAGTAATTTATATTACCATTTGGACACTATAAATCTTAATAACTACTTATAATATCCATTTTTACCCATTTTACAAGCCTTACTCTAGGTTAGATGGATTCCTAGTCTTTTAGAAAACCACTTTTTAAGATAGAGATTGCATGTTATCATAATTCATGAATCTCAACAATCCTTAAAAAGTAATTTCACCACTTTGGTCCTTTATTCAATATATTTCTTAAATTTATCATCCTTACACACTAAAAAACCTTATAGAAACTCTTAATTTGGTATAAAAAGTTTTCTATATACCTCAATGGTTGTTACAACCTGAAATATCTAAAAATATGCTACTCTACTTTCACTTATACCCAGTCATCACATTATTTTTTGTATAATCAAGTGGTAAGGAAACATATACCATGGCTAATAAATGCTACATTATTACCCTAGAGTGAGTGTTAAGGAAAATTGAGTTTATATAGTTCTCTAAATGAATTATCAAATCCTTTTTTTGAATGTAATATAAAACTCAAGAAGTTCATTTTTCATCATTCAACCAATCCATTATAACTTGATAAATTATAAACACTTTCCATTTGTACAATATTTTGGTAATACATTTAATATAATTTTGGGTGGAAATTATTTTAAAATGATATTCCGCCAACTCTTTCTATATTAATCTCTATTTACTATTTATATGAATCATTTTATAGATTAAAGGGTATCAAGGAAAGATTTTACTTCTTTAGGAACACTACCCCATTTTAAAATGAATCACTTACATTCAATTTAACTTTCAATATCCTAGGCCTTAATTTATCACAAACATTAGACTTTGGTAGATCTTATATTAGATATGACTCTGGAAACCATCAATTCCTCTCTCATGAGGCCTTTATCAATGCCACTAAAAACACACAACACACTCACTATAAATAATTCATCTAAAAGATCATCAATTTTAACACAAACCAAGGGTAAACCAATGATAAAATACTATGAAATAAGGTTCAAACTTTTCCCTCTCAAATGATTGTTCATTATGGTAGTATCTTGTGACCCACTCATCTCACATCATAATGAGTTAGATTGTATTGTTTATAAGATTATACACCTAATAAGCCCAATAAATTATATAAGAAGCTTAAATTTTATAAAATAGACATTAATCTCATGCACTACCCATACTTTCAACCCAGACAAACTCATGCCAGATTAAATGATCATGTTAACTTACTAGGGATTCCCTAAACTCATATAAAACGAAACATTATTACCAAACCATGGTTTATAATTGGTATCAATGTAATCTATCAAGAACATTATCATTACCACTAAAGAAACCATAGATATATATAAAAGTAAGTAGATTTTTTTCTATTAAATCATAAGTTAAATCTCATTTGAATGCCTTAAAATATCACTATCAATATATAAATATTGTTAAATCATGACTTTGTACTTGATCCTCTATGGGAAATAGGTAAACGGGATTGATCCACTATGGAAAATATGTGTCGATGCTTGATCCATTTTGAAATGGGAAAAAAGTGTTAGTTCCATATACCTTATGATTTTATGGTCTCAGATGTTAACCTTGACATATGAAATTGATTTTATATTTATAATGGTGCCATACTTATAAGACAATAACTTAGGGTTTATGCTTGATTTATAATGATTTATAAATCTTATTGTACATGTCTTTTAAAATTCTAATGTTTTATTCCATGGCTCATGTTTACGATTCATCATAGATTTGGAATGGGCTTCTTAAGTTATATTCCTAATCACATACCCCTGTTATTATCTTATGATTTTATATGATCATAAATTGATATCTTCCATCTTAACCATTACAAAGCATTTGAGCTCACCCTTTCTTAGGTTTACTTTCCCCATGTTATGAATAATGATTTAAGTATTGTATTTTTATGATCATTACTAATCGGTATGATCATTATTGGAGATTTTGAATGTCTTCATGTAATAAGAAGATTCTATAACAAGTCTCCAATGTCACTAAACCATTATAATCCTTGGAAATGTATTTTCTAAATGTATTGAATATTCTTATAAAAATATGTGATAATTATGTATGAAAATATTGGGTTGCTTTAGATCATCACCCCTTAATCTTAAGTTTATACTTTGATGTCATCTAAGGATTTGTATTAGAGGTTTCTCACAAAGTGACGTTTTTCAGGTAAGATGAATTGTCTCTAAAACGACCTTCCACTACATGTCACTTTTCTCAAAGAGTTTTCAAATTATTTTTAGGCTATATCCATAACTAGATTCCCTAAAATTGTCATTATTAGTATCATAAAATAATAATTAATTGTTATAAGATCCCATATATGCTTCTGCAAATGACTTCCAGTTGTAAATATGTCACATAACCAGGAAGGAAACCCATCAGGATAATGAAAATGAGACATTTTTATGAATATTTTACACATCCATAAAGTATCACTATCATTATTCCTCAAATCATATCTATTTTTAAAAGTTGTTCATATCCCAAATGTACCACTCTTGGGATTTCATAAATTAATTTTTCACTCCAAACAATGAGAATTTCATGAATGAACTAATTCCTTCATAGAAAATTTTACTTTCCCATTTTTATACCTCATAGACTTTATAAAGTGTTGATCATCATTTATAATCATCAAATAATCCCCCTTATTATTTTATATAATTATAACAAAGAGAATTAAAATTTTAAAAATCCCATATTTCCTCTATAATTTCTATGATATGTAATAAGAGTCACCTCTAACCTTTAAATTCATAATGGGGACCTTATTCAATACTTTGAAGATAATCTCTAATTATATAAATCTTATCTAACCCACAAAAAATTATCTTTTGTAATTTAGGAACAAATGACTATGAATAGGAACTATATGATCCTTCATTAAAATGGTTACCAAGTAAAATTTGTGTGAATTTTGTTTTTCACAAAGTCCTTATGTGAATGATGTTGAATCACAATGTTTTTATATGGAATATTATTCACATAATTTCTATGGAAAATTCCTTTATCAATTTTTTATTTCTTCTAACTTCTTCTATCTGATGTGACTCTACCTTCATGTCTCATGTTTTACCCCACTGTAGAAATGGCTCTAGAAAAACATCCCAAGATTACACTATGAGGTGAATGAAAATAATTGACAGTGATGAATCCCTCAAACACCAATGTTTCTAAACAAGACATTTACTTCTCTTTTGGTTGATAGGATCGGGTTTGTGGGACTATTTGGTATCATATAGATTTACTATTTATGGATTTGGGTTATTAAGTGATGCCCACATTTTGGAGATGTGACCAGTGAATCAACCAATAAACTAAATCAACCATAAATGTGAGATAGACTGAGCCAAAAAAATTTAGTGGGATTATTCATCAATATGGATTACCATACAAGTGTTTATTCCCTTAGGTATACTTCTTTTACTTTATAATAAGGAAAATTCATCTAAAAACCTAATCTCTAAATCTATTCATCTATCCTAAAGTAAAACATTATCGATTAGAGGTTGTTATGGGATTAAAGTGGAGACCTTCCCTATGGGGGAATATTAAGTATGGACTGGGGTTTAACATTATATTTTTGTCGAAGATGCATGGAGTTTGAGGTGGATCTCATTGTAGTAGGACTATACAAACTACTCAAGGCTTGAGAATGGTTCTCCCATTATAATAAGAATATCATCCTATATTTCATTAGTAAAAGGACTATAGATATTAAAACATTCCATTTAATATATAAGGGAGATGGGATAAGCCTCTTGGACTTGTATCTAATTATTAGTGCTCCAATATTAGGATACATGTATTATAAGTTCATCACTATAACATCTATATGGGATTATGTGTAAATGACCCCTCTATATGAAATAGATTTACTTGATCTGGTGAGGGGTTTCATGGATGAGGAACTTTTTCCCCAAATTGATATTCCTTTCAATATCTAGGTTGAGATATTCATTATGCCAAATGGTTGAGAACCACGAAAAATGAGGCCACAAAGTTCCCCCAACCCCAAGACTCATTGAATTATGGTTTTCTATATTCAACACTAGAGGAAGGCATATATATGTTATGGGTTTAGAAATATCCCCTAGGGTCAACCGACTAGTCCCCCTTGCCAAATTCTTGATCATGTTCATCAGTAGGTACCAAGTTTATATTTTCAATTCACACAGTGATATAAGGATCAAGATGTTCACGATACTATCTCAGTTGGCAAGTGATAGAAAGATAAAATTTGTTTCGCTAATTTTGTCCAAGACATAAAATCATTTTGGCCATATATATAGAGGAAAGGTCATGTTCAAGCATTTTGAACACTTATATGTGTTTTGGGGTTCGATCCCAACCCACATAGAATGATATGAATTTATCAATGACCAAGAAATCTAGGGTTTTATGATTAATCCCTTTCATCAAAGCATAGAAAGGGAAAATTTATTCTCTCTCAGTGGTTGAGATATATGAAATATGAAAAGCATACATAACTAATTCATCTTCTCACAAAACCCATCCCTAACTAGTGTAATTAATAATAATGAATCTATAACCCATTTATAGTATGTGTGCCTAATGGAATTAAGATAGTGTGTGTTGGAAGACAAGGTCAGTGGAGAAACTATCTATGAGGCATATGCACCTTATAGATTTTAGAAGAAATTCTATTTTATATAGGAGATATTCCCCACCCTAACTTAAAGTGAACAATTCCAATGGAACCCGATTATTGAAAAATAGTTTGTTTAATGTAGACATGAGAGGATACTAGTATACAGGTCACCCTGTCACTTGTTAGTTTCATTGTCTGACTACCAATTGAATATGATAAAAATTAGATTCATTCATGCCATGAAAGATAATTAAATGTTTTGGTAAAACAATTCAAAGATTCACTAGTGACTGAAGGAATAGATGAACATAGAATTAAGTGAAGGTGATGAGGCCTAGTAAGATACTCTCACCATGAAAACATCTAGTAGTTCAAATTCTGTTATTTGGTTAAGGTATATTGACTCTAATTCCTCAATGGTTGGGGTATCTCTTCTACCAACTATCCCTATTGGTGTAATTTTTTTGAAACCATAGAGGGGTTAGTATTATAATATGATCATTGCATCAATAATGGATATCAAGGATTCACTATAATTAAATGAATCCATCTTGATATATTTCAAGTATGTGATTTCACCCATAGATATTTCCTATGAGAATTACCTTCAAGAAGTATAAGCTTATATATGGAGGCTCAAAGTTATGGTCCACTCACAAAAAGGTAGAACCTTTTACTCCAATTTGGTAATTAAACTAATAGATCCCAATTAAATTAATTATGAGGATAGTGATGAGAAATTGTGGTGATGAATAGGACACTCTATTGGGAAGTGAAACTAATGATGAAAATAGGTCAGTTATAGCTCTCCCTAAGAAGAGGTAAAATTTGTTCCCACTTTATGTTAACATATTTTCATTAATTTTATCATTAATTCATTATTTTTTCTTTATAATTGTCTTAACAGTATTATTTTCAAATTATATCTCTAAATTATTTATCTTTAAGAACAGTTTTCATCCCAAGTACTTAATTGGGATATACGGTTTTAGAAAAAGCTTTTCCTTCTTGGATCTAACTACTTTGAGTAGTGGTATTTAGGACTCTAGGAGTGTCCCTAGTGTCACATCTAGCAGTTCCTATCATATATCTATTGTCATGAGATAGTGATATCTCTACAACTTGGACTCTTCTAGGGATCAGTGGTTAAATGTTATATCTAAATACTTATCTAATAATATGTCTTTATGATTTCATACTAATATTTAAGCATTATCATACATCAATTCAAGCTTCATGGACTCAAGGATGTTGGATAATTAAGATAATATTATCTATAAACATCTATAAAGGACTTTGAATAAAATAAAAACTTGTAAAACCCATGAAATACCATAATCAGAACTTGACTTAAATTTTCTAACCAAAATGTCATCTCTTTCATTCTCAATGTATGACCTTTTCCTAAATTATATTTCACTACATTCTATGTGTCATTATAGGAGGGTTTATTTTCCTTAAATTTACACTTTCTTTATCATTTGTGCAAATAAACATTGATTTCCATGTGCAGTTATTTACAGCATTATTCATGATGCATGTAGGTCAAATAAATTTTTTGGTCCAATATAATCCTCTAAAAAAATTTTAGAGATAAACCCATTATCCCAAAGTCTTGTGTAGGTAATTCCATGATAATACAATTCTATTTTACCTCGCATGAGGTCGAAAAAGGTTTATAAGGTCAACCCCTCAAAAAAATAAAGGTGTGTATCCATGCTCTCTATTACACATTTTGTTTGTTATATTTTCTAGATTTCATATTTTATATATTAACATTGATATAACCACCTCAGACCATCAAAATATGCGAAGTCTCTACTTTAGTGTCTCTGTAAATAGAATTTTTATGGGTATGTGTTATATTTGGCTCCTATAATCAACTATTTTATACTTTATATTACTTTTATATTCAAAAATTAAAATATTAGTAAAAAAATTCCACATATTTAGTATTATTCTTATATATTATTAATGTTATAATGTCCTAGATTATTAGTAACATTAAAAGGTAATAGCATTTCACATCTATTATGAGAACCTTGAAATGATGTAATGATATTATTAAACATATATCCTATGGTTAGATAACATTCTATAGTTGGAAATGTAGTATATTTGAATATTAGGTTCTTTATACTCATACCCAGATGATAATTCATCTTAGAAAGTTCTCTGTTGGTAATATCTAAAAAGGTAGATTATGAGGATAGACCTATCGGCTGTAATTCCACATTTTTTTGTGTCATTAGATATTCCTACCTATGAATATTTGGATTGGTCTGTAGGCTTGATATAATTATTAATTCACATCGTGATTCACCTAATTTGATGAATTTTCAAAAATAATTACGTTCTATATTTGTAATGGGGTAGTAAATTGTTGGTGTGTCTTGAGTGATATGGAATTAAAGAATATTTTAGTAAGTGATATGTCCCTTCTGAGACCAGAAGATGATATCTCAAGCCCTTTTATTGAAATTAAATAGTCAAGCTAAAATTCATGGTTATGGTGATTTATGAGTTTATTTTATAAATTAAAATAAAGACATATCAAGCCTATAGTTTGATGAAAAAAATATTCAACCCGATTGATGATATATCATGGAAAAGGATTATATTACATTGTGATCATTCTCATGTGGTTGTTTTCATTAAAATATTAACTTCTTCCTCAATGGGTTCGCTGACATGTTGTTATACACTAATATTGGGCTTTAGGCATTTCTATCAAATGTCACTAAGGAATAATCCTTGAGGGTCACACACTTAGACTATCCATTGATATTAGTTAAATTCTATTTTAATAAATATTATAATAATGTATGAGTAAAAATATTTATTTAGAATTTTATGTGACTGTAAATATTCAGTCAAGAGTTATTTTCACATTAGAATATTTATATGAGTTGAATATTAAATAAATATTTATTTGTAAGATCACAAAATAAAATATGTATTTATTTTTTTATTTATTTATTTATTCCCAATTTAATAAGTAATATTTATTAATTGCATAAATTTTTATTTAGTTATGTGAATATTAAATAAATATTTATTCATATGACTATTGAAAGGAATATTTATTTATCTCTTGTATTACTCATAAGGTAATAATAATATTTATCTATTGAATAAATATTAGTTTAGTTACATGAATAATAAAATAAATATTTATTCATAAGTCCGTGAAAATAATATTTATTTTCTATCTAAGGAATAACATTTGTTTATCATTTGATGTTTGGTAAAAATTCTATGAGGTCTCAATTATGAAGATGAAATAATCTTAAATATCATAAAAAATAAGGAATCGTTTTCTTATAAAATGATACTTATTTTGGAAAATCATTGTATGCCATAATATAATAATATTATAATTATTAATAGGCAAGAGTAATGTATTGATTTTACTATTTGATAAAGGTAATTTATGCAATTTTAAATAATAAACCCAAGATATATATATATATATATATATTCCAACGTTATATCATTTTTTGGGTGAAAGATTATTTGTATTATGAAAAATGAATTTCCTCTTGAGGGAGTCCTCTCAAGAAACAATAATGGTTCTAGGGTTTCTCTCAAGACCGATAGAAGATTCTACCTCATTCCTCACCCTCAAGACTAAAACTGCAAGGGAGACAGTCTTTCAATATTGAAGTTTTGTTTTCTGATCAAGTTTAACAATATAAGATAATAAAATAAACCATGTTAAAACTTGGATTTCCATCATAATTATTTTTATATCATGGAACACATATGAATAATCCTATAGTGATTCTATTTTGGATGTTATATGTGCAATTGTGGTACAAATAGAATAGGGTTTGGTCGATCAACATCAACATTGAAGAAAGATCTCAAGACCGAGGTATTTTATTATTAATAAATTAATTATAAATATAATTTAAAATATCCTCTATTATTACTTTTAGGATTCATTTTCAAGATTATTTGGGTATATTTATTATACAAAACAATTATTCATTATTTTCTTGTACATTAATCATTGAATCAACAAAAATCCTCTATAACATCCTCATTTTATTTCAATGTATAAGATACTTGAAGATCATAAAAATTCCCTTACCCTTTTGTTCTTAATTTTTATGGGTGATTATGAGGATGAATTTTGGAGGATAAAAGTCTAGTAATTGTTAGTATGAGTCTTGATTAATGTATTAGACTTGGGGTTTCAGTTAAAACACCATTGGATAGTATGTGGGGTTTCAGTGAGTTTGCTAGCTATGGCAAACCCCTCTAGCTTGCAGGTGCGCCCAGTCTATGGGTGCATTAAATGAACCCCACAGGATTTAATTTCACACATTTTGAAACCTTATTTAATATCCAATTCCAACCACATTGTACCCATATCTAATTTTATACCTCCCCCTTGGCTCTAAAATCTCTACCATTCATTTCCCTTTCTTCTCCACCCTTTGATCGATACAGTGAAGCTCGAACGATGAGATTTATTAGATCTATTCCAAATAATTCATCCTTCTTGTAAGATGAACATTGATCTCTATCAGATATATGTTTTCCTTGATGATATAATTATTTTTTCTCCCTATATTCATTAATCGATGGTGGATCTAGAAAGTTCACATCTTTTCTTGACAAAATTGAGATCTACCATCGACAACGAATATCCTACAGGTAAGTGTACTTGAATCACTTTCCTAAAACTATTATTTATGGTGGATTGTTGATGTGACCTTAATACGTCAATGTTTACATGGTATATTAGTAGATATTTGTAAAATACAACCCCCTGGACTGAAATGAGAATTATCAAAAATGGTGGTTGTTTTAGAGTAAGATTCTCTAGAATGGTAATAAAGAGACCTTATTATTCTGGAATGTATTTTCAATTGATGGATTGATGATGGTTCAATTATCCTTGGCTTGAAATGAGGTTTTTTGAAAAATTGTTGAGGATTCCATGATTCATTCTTAAAAAACTGTGAATTTGGTGAATTAGAAACACCTCCTTCAACTTACCTTACAATTGGTTCCTCTAGCTTATTCATTAAGTTATGTGATTATATAATGAACTTATTTACATGAAATTATATTGAGTCCCGATTCAAAATCTATTTACTAGATGAAAAAAACCATATCTAGACATCTTTGATGTGTGATCCATTTCCATGGTTGTTCGATGAATTTAATCATCGATCCTTTGACAAAACTTGGAAAACTTCATCAACAAAACTAAGGTAGGAAGTTCCTTACCTTTTAATACCCTCGTATTATCGTATTGCCTTGATTCCTCATGTATTGGATGAATTTTTTTTTCTGGATTGATGGTGATTTTTTGTGGGTGTGTGTTTTGTTAGGATGCCCGTATATGATCCTTATTTCCATGAGTATTGTCATAGTATCTTGTAACCATGGTTGATGATGATAACATGTCATTATATGAAGCTACTATCTCTTCAAAATTCCATGTTATGATTGAAATATTATGATCTATCTATTTATATATATTATCATGTTATTGGAGGTTATTATTGGTATTTAGTAATAGGTGAGTGTTGTGGTTTGATTACCCCATAGAGGGGGAGTGTCCATGTAATGCGATAATGATGATGGTGGACCCCTACATAGGGTGAAAGAATGATATCCTTATGGCCCAGACATAAGTAAATTCCTAGAGGATACAAGATAAAGCTCCAGAACTCAATGCCTTGTAGATGACGAGTATCATGATCCCTCAATTCTTTGATGATGTCAAGTGTCATGTTTCAAGACTTTTGGAAAATTTTTTATCATTTTAGACTTCCTGGTCATCCTTCTTATATTTAACCAAAGAAGGTATGAATAGGGCTCATGATGGCTTGTTTTCACATAGGTTCTTGGTAGATGACTGTTTATGATTACATGTTCATCTATTTTACTCATATAATACACCGATTATACATATAAACATATATTTGATGATGTATTGGTAATATACTACTAGGTTTTATTAATTACACCCTATAATAGAATCTCAATTTGTGTACATACATCATGTATAGGGATCTAAGTAATTGAAATGGTCCCATGGTAGATAGTTGATTTGTGTAGCAAGGAGCTTGTGGTGGTCCAGGCCAGACTACGAAGGATTACCACATTTTATTTATTTATTATCTTCCTTAACTAACTATGGATTAGATTTCCACTTAAGAAGCATGTTTGTTTAATTCTTATTTAAATTTTGTTCCATGTGTTTCTAAGTTGTCATTATTTAGTTTTCTTCATGTTACACTAATTTTATTATTATATTTATATAGTTGTGCAAGGACATGATACTAAGGGTATAGTCTCCTCTTTAGGGATGATCAACCCCTTACTACTAGTTGGAAACCTATTTCATGTGGGGAGGTTCATATAAGGTCATGTGACTCTTCACATCAAACCCAGTTGTTTGGGTTAGAGCATTAAAAAATAGTATGAGATCATAATTTTTATTCTTTTTATTTTGACTAACCTGGGATATGTTATAAAGGAGATAGTTTTATGGGATTTGGGTAGTGGATTTGTAATGTTCCTGGCCAAGTCAAGTGTAATGGACCTCAAAGTTAACATTTATTTTATTTATATTATGGTTTTATGAGATTTTGGGTAATTTCATGCATCACAACTAGTCATGTAGGATAACATTCCATGTATATACATATTATTGAGCTATATAGGAGTTATAAAATTTAATGCGTTGATTTGTTCTATTTATTTATGATATACTTGTAACATATTGTGTGATATATCTATTTTTCCTTGAAGTTAGGATATATCTACACTAGAATTAAATAGTAAATCCTAACCATGTTGTAATTTTTGTATATAAATAACTATGACTATTATACATGGATGGATACCTTGTTTAGTTCAAGGAGGGTGATTCCATGGGTTGTGGGTAGACTCCTAGGTAAACCTTTGTGTGATCCCATGGACTAAAAAGATCTATCATAAATGTTCTAAATGTTTCATTCATGTTTTAGAAGATTCCACATTATATAAGACTGATGGGACCACCAGCTAACATGGACCAGGGTACTCCTTCTAGGGTGGACATCCATGTTCCACCTCTTATAGTATATGAGGGTGTTGTAGAGAATTCTCATGAACCTAATCTAGTAGAATAGGTTGTAGGCCCACTCCATCTAGGTATCCTTCTGCCTTTTCTAGCCTAGGGAATAGGGGAACTGAATTCTAAGGTTGAATACACTAGATACTTCTAACTCCATCACCCTTATTCCATATAGGGAACTGTAGGACCACAGGATGTAGAGGATTAGATATACATTATCAATAGTTCCATTTTCCTCATTAAGACACCAAAGGACTAGAAGTTGAATCTGGTGGTATTTAATTTGCAGGGACCCTCTAGGTGGTAGTGTAGTGTGATGGTATAGGGTGGAAGACATTAGGGTCCCACCTATGAGACTTTCAAGAACATGTTATCTATGGAGTTATTCCCTAAAATGCTAAATCCATACTGAGTACAGGAGTTCATGGAGTTATAGTAGGGGTCCAAGAAGGGTTCCACATACTCAAATAATTTCACTATGTTACTTTAGTTTTCTCCTATCTTGGTCTAAATTGAGGTATGGAAGGCCAGGAAGATTGAGATCTAAATTTATTCCAACAAAATATGGTATGCTCATAGTTTATACCTAGCATCATACCCATAGGTTCTTCATAATTCCTTGACTATTGAGAATGTCCTAGAAGAGAATTAAGCAGTTGGTCTTCTTACACCCTTCAGTACATAGGTATGTGGACCTATTATTATTATAGTGAGAGTCACCTCTAGTTTAAATAAGAGGAATATCTAGTATGTTAAATAGAGTGGTGTTAGCAAGGGGAGTGGATTACGGATTATTTATCCCCCTAAGGAGGAGGCCCACTAAGCTTTAATTATGGGAAGATTAGAAATTATCATAGGTTTTGTACATCACCTCAGACCACATGTCAACAGTTTAGTAAGACAGGGTATCTCTAGTAGTTTTCTCTAGTGTTTTGAGGATTGGGTTCTATAGGATTAAAGGATAGATGTGATCTATAACCTAGGGATACGACCAAGGTCCTCAGTAGTAGGTTCAAATGACGATGAGTCATAATGATCATGCATCTTGGGGATAGGTTATCAAAGATGAGGTAGGCAATATTTATACAATGTATTATAATTTATAAGATCATGGTGAGGGACCATCTACTATTTGAGGTATGGTCTTGATCACTTCTACTTTATCTACTACTTTTTTATACTAGTTCTTCCTATTCCAATGTAAATGTGTTAGTTGTTATTGGACATGACTTACCAAACATGTTTTCCTCTGAGTTAATTTCCCTTGATACACTATTAGGCTTGATATAGGACTATGATTATAAATTCCTAGAGTTTCCCTTTGTCATTTCTATTTAGAAAAATATGTGGGACTTCATGATTATGGAGATGATGAGCTTTGACATGATTCTTGGCATATATTGGATAATGAACTTCTGAGATCATGTTGACTTTTATTGAATATATATGTCATTTACTTCCCTGAAGGGAGAGAATTATATGACAATTGGGGATGGGAATTGGGTGAAGCTGGGATTGGTCCAAACATGAGTTGTCACTATAATATCATGACATAGATTTTGGTCTTGGATCTTTTAGTAGGATCAGTGGCATCTTCCTTGAATTTTCATCTAGTTATGGATATCTATCAGGATGTCTTCCCAGATGGATTCATTATACTTCCCCCAGATATAGGAATTTATTTTGAGATATATGGTTTTCCATCTTCAAAGTCCATTTAGATACCCCCTTATCATGTGGTTCTTGAGGAGTTAAAGAATATCAAGTTTCATCTAAAGTACTTGGAATATAAGGTATTTATTAGGCCAAGTACTTCACCAAGGGGTATAACTATTTTATTATCCATGAAGGAGGATGGTATTATTGGACTCTATATAGATTATAAGAAGATAAAATACGTTATGGTGAAAAAAATATATCATTTTCTTAGGAATGATAAACTATTTAATCAGATTTATGGATATAGGGGGTCATCCATGTTTGATATACAATCAGGTTATCACCAATTACGAGTTATAGAAGAGGATATAATTGATATTCTATGTTGTGCTAGATTCAATATCATCATATGTGGATAACCTAGTTAAAATCATAGACCAGAGTTAGAATGTCTTTCATGGGAATATGCTACTATTGGGACCAAGTTTAGAAAAGTTTTTTTAGAAGATGAAAGATTCTTGTGTTTTATTATTTTTCAAAGAAAATAATGGGATAAAATAAATAAATTATCTTTATAAAATCTTCCAATAAAACTAAGAATCATATTTAGAATATTATTCTCATAGTGGTAAAGAAGGCCCATCAGATTTGGAAAATGTTTTCTAGAATAAAATGTTTATTGGACCCGCTTTAAGTCTAGAATGAAAGGAATAGCTTAATGAGGAAGTTGTATCGGAGCCTTCATGACTATGATTAATACTGAATGATAATTGTTTTCTTTTTAATTCTCAAAATTCCTAAGTTTTTTGAGAAACTTGTTTTTCAATCCTTATGAAATAAAGGGGGATTTTTATCAATTGTATTGAGGGTTGGAAATATATATGATGATGGATATGATAGGAATTCTGAAACACTTTCCAATGTAAGTAATATTATGTTGAAGCTGGTCATAAACATATTAAAATTCATTAATAAGCCATGATACAAGAAGAAGTTTTTGAAAGAATTAATGTTCATAAATATGAGGATTAGTGATCTATGTTCATCTGTGTGAGACCACTGAACATTGATTTTTTTAAAGGATGATATGTTTGATCAAAATAAGAATTTATGAAGATTATGGTCTTTATTAAGACAAAAAATCCATGATATATAAATCTTTATAAAAATAAGTTGCATGAATCATAATCAGAGAAGTAAAATATGTTTTGAATTTAAAGCTTCTGAAACTGGTTCATCGAACATGGTGTGAAACTGAATATAAAATTCATACTAACACCAATCATTAGATGAAAATCAGAGGAAGATTTTTTTTTGTGGGGAATATGTTGGTACTAAAAAAAATTAAAAAAGTAATTTGGATTTATTCTGTCCAATGAAAATAGAGTAAAAGAAAGGATTATTGTGACTGATATAAAGAATAAAATTAGAGATCAACAAACAATACAGTCAACAATTTTTATCAAGATGGATTTTTTATTTTTTTTTTAAGTGGGAATTGTTTTCCTTTCAATTTGGTCAATAGAAAGAAGAAATATGATTTTTTTCAAAAGTTTTCTATCAAGTGGGTAAAGTCTATCTAACTAGAGAAGACTTTGATGAATTCATCAGAAACAAGATCACCAATATGGGAAAAGAAGAAAATGATAATTTCTTGAAGGTAGTTGAAGTGTTTTCATGATGGATTATATAATAGGTTGAAAAAATTTTAAGAATTATTTTCAAATGTTTCATTTGGTTCAGAGAAACGTAATAAACTATTTTCTGTATTTATCATAATAAAGAAATCAGAAAGCTTTGAATGTCTTAAAGTGGTCCTTTTAGTGGGAAGTCTTAAATTCTGATGAATTTTCAAGTAGGTCATGGAAAATCAAAGTGACCAAAAGCATCCATCATAATGAGACAATAGAAATGGGAAATAAATATTCAACAAAATATTGAAAAGAAATGTTGAAGTAAGAAGAATTTTTTAAAACATTGATGAAATTTTGAGGGGAGTTTAAAAGAATTTAAGAAGTCAAGATGCACATGAAATTCAAGGATAATTTATGTTTTGGGAAATTTGGTCGAGCGGGAAAGTTTTTTAGAATCCCACCCAAACTAATTTTTGGTCACCTATAAAATGAGAAGTAATTTACACTTTCTAATATGGATGTATTGTTGAAGATAGAAGGTAGAGCATTGAAAAATTTTAGAGAAGAGTTTGCGGATCATGCTTACCTGAGGATGTTTTCCAAATAGAAGAATAAACGAGAAGAGGGAATATCATATTCAACTGATCATCATATTGGACTGAATCATCATACTGGGAACAAGACTGGGATTTTTGGACTTAGATATAATAAGTTCAGTATTGTTTCAGAGGTATTCTAAGAGAATTATATTTCCATATTTAGAAATCGGACTGGTGAATCACACTAGGAAATCAAACTGATTTTCATTATGAAGTCTAGAAAAATTTCTTTCTTATTTTTGGGTAATAAGGTGAATAATTTTGTTGAATAACAAATTTTTGAAAGTTTAAAAGGAATCATAGTAACATTTTTGTTAACTTTTTACACAAAATTTATTACATCATTTATTCTAGAAGAATAAAATGTAGTATTGTATTAAACATAGTGCTAGATGAGTGTAAGTTCATATCCTACTCATTTTATTCCACAAAAAAAGTATTTTTTTCTAGTGGATTTTTTGGTATTGTATTCTTTCCAAAATATACCAAGGACGTAGCTACTCTTGTTGAGTAGTGGACCTTATAAATTCTTGTGTTCTAATAGATGTTTTATTGTTTTGTTTTCAACAAAATTGATAACTCTTAACAGGATGAAAAGGTTGTTTCATAAATAAGTAAACTTAAAAAGAAAATATATCATTGATTCACCCCTTCCCTCTCTAAGTGATACTTGATCTTGAATGGGCACTTACTAGTGGGATAAAATCTGAAGGTTCCCTTGTTTTACTCTTTAATGAAGTTTTGAAGAAGAATTTTTATGGGGAATCTCAATTGTTTCAATAGTATGGGAGTTATAGTCTTCAATGGTATGAAATATCATATCTAGAAAGATTTGATATTCCCTTATCTTATTTCTATTGGGTATGATGTTATTGAGGTTACAACAGATGGATTTTATCCTATTAATGATAAAATTCCTCTTAAAAATATTGATAAGAATAATTTTGAGAATAATGGAAGGGAAAATAATTATTTACACTCTCCAAATTATGAAAATTATTTTTTAAGAGTAAAAGGTTTTTCCAATGCGAAAGGTATTTAAAGCGATACAAAATTAAAGAAGGAAAAGTTACAAATATTGAGGCTGAAGTATGAATATCTCAAAATGGGTGAAAATGAATCTATTACTGACTTCTTATCCTTGGTAAATGTAATTTTTATCACTATAAAATGTATTTTTGAAAATTTATAATATTCTACAATTGTTGAAAAGATCTTGAGAATTATTCCTAACAAGTTTGATTCTAAAGTTTCCTCATCAGAGGATAGATATCTAGAAACATTATATTTGGATGGTTGGTAATGCACTCTCATAACTAATGAAATGATAATGGAATAATTATGAAAGAAAAAACAAAATTTAATAAATAAATTTAGTTCAAGGCTACTAAGAAGGAAAATTAAAAGAATATTCTTGTTGAAGAAGAAATTGCTGAATTTGATTCTAAAAATGAGCTACGTAAAAAACACGATGAATTTTTATCCTTGTTTTCTAAAAATATAGAAAGTGGTTTAGGTAAATATAAAGGGAAGTTTCCCTTTAATTTTTTTTAATGTGGAGTAATTGGGAACTTTTCAGCTAATTGTTCTTGAAGAAATAAAAAAGAGGATAGTGAGGAAGATGATAGAAGGAAGAGAAGATCATAGAAGAAATAGTGTGATAAGTCTAAATATTATTCCAAAGGTAAATATAAAAAATTATTCAAATTAAAAAGAATAATTTTATTATCCAAAGATGATGATGAATAAGATAATAAGGATGAATCCAAAAAATATTTTTAAAAGGATGGAGAAAATATTTTCATTGCAATAGTGAACAATGAATAGTTTGGAAGAAGTGGTTCTGAATAAGAATTAACTCAATTGTAATTTCATCTAAAATAAGAATTTAAATAATGTATGATAAAGATAGGGAGGCTTGAGAAAACAAAAAGAAGATGAAAATTGAATACTCTTCAATAAACAATCAAGTTTTTTTCCTTGATGATAAAGTCAAGCTACTATAAGATATTGATGAGTTCTAAAATAATCATAATAAACATATATGAGTAAATTTGAAGGAAAAAAATAAAAATAGATGTAACTTGTCCAACAAAAACATTCTAATGTTTAATAGAGGTTTTCATGTTTCAATAATTCTATCTCTGAAGTTGTTGATAGATTTGGAAAGGGTAAACCTAAGAGGAATCAAAAAATACCTTTAAAAGTTGAGAAAAAAGTTGAAATTTTTTCTAAGAAGAATAAATATGGAAAATTTATATATGTGGAAAAGAATAGAAAAGTGGAGAAGTTTTAAGTTTCTAAAAATAAGGAGCCTAAAAAGGTTTCTATCACTTCTGGTTTCGATAAGGATAAAAAATTGAGGTGAAAAAGAAGATTCTGTTTGATAATAGAAAGGTTGGTGGCCAACAAAATCCGGATAATAAATATAAGAAGGTTTCTAAAAAACATGTTTACAACTCTAGTGAGTATGAATATTTCATAGGCAAATACTCTTTCCATATATACTACTAGTATTATAGTGTATTTGAGCATATAGAAAATAGTTTTTTGTTCAAACAACAACATTACCACTATTCTACATATTATAGAAGGAAATTTTTTATGGGGATTCAATCCTATTAATGGAAAAATTATTAGAAGTATGTTCTAAGGAAACCAGGGAAGGTTGGTGTAAAAATTGAAAATAGGTTCCAAACTCTGGAAACTATTTGTAAAAGATATGGAAATCCTATACACCTTCTAAAAGGTTATCTTGTTTTGTTTCATGTACAACAAAAGATTCTTACCAATTCTCAGAATATAGAAGTTAATAATGGTAATTGGAATGAAAAAGATCTTGTTGTAGAAACCAATCTCAAAGCTGCAAAATGAGAACAGCCTTGGATTCATGATATTGGGTGTTATTCTCATATGATAGAAGATTTGAATTTATTGAAGAATTTGAAATATTTCAAAGAAGGAATAGTGACATTTTAAAATGATGAATCTATCATGATAAAAGGTGTTGGATTAGCCATCATTGGGAAAGAAAAGTTGAAATTCATGAAATATTGGTTTTTTTATGTTTGGAAACACAAATTTCTAAGTGTTTTAAATATTTTTAATGAAGTCAAAAAATGTTATTTCAGTAAAATGGGTTTTTTGTTGTATGTGAGGAAGATGAGAAAATAGTCAAAAGTCTAATGAACCAAAGAAAACCTGTTTCAAGTTGGTGAGGCGAAAAACTCATGTTACTTAAGTATGGTTGAATAAAATCACTTTTGGAATAAAATTATAGGATACATGTGTCATATAAACATGAGAAATTTATGAAATATAGATATTGTCCATAGAATTCCTGATATGTCTTGAAAAAGATATTGGTGCTGCACAATATTTCAGAAAGGAGTGATTACTGATTCTATGCATTATAAAGTTTTCATTTGTTCAATATGATCCCTAGAACTTATTCATTATGATATCTATGGGCCAATGGGAAAACAATAAAATCTTTCAGATAAGTACTTCATTACTTTATTTTAAGAATTTACTCGCATTAATTGTGTCATGTATATGAAAAACAAGTCATATGATATGAAAATGATTAAGAGTTTTAGGAGAAAAGATGAGAAGGAATGTGAGTATTTAGTGAATAATTTGAGATAGAAAATGGCGTTTAATATGAAAATAAATAATTAAAAACTTATCTTGAGAAGCGTGGAATTAATAATAATTTTAATACACCATACACTCCTAAAAAAATGGTGTTTCTAAAAGAAATAATATAATTTTGGTTGAAATGGTAAGAACTGTATTACTTAAACATATTATTTATCATTAATTTGGAGATAAGCTATGAGCACTTCTTTGTATATTCAAAACTAATGTTTCTATATAGCAAGTATAGATGTGAATCCATATGAATTTTTTTATGGTAAACTCCAAGTTTGAAAAACTTAAGAGTTTTTGGGAGTCTATTAGTCATAAAGAAAGAAGGTGGAAACCTTGTAAAGTTTGGTCTAGTGGTGAATGTGTAATTTTTATTAACTATTCTCTAGATGGAAGTGGATATAGATGTTTTACCAAATATTCAGGAAGATTATTTGACTCTATTTATGTGAAATCTGTTGAAAAATATGAGGAATACAAATAGAATCATGATAATAAGGAAGATGAATAGGAATAAAGATCTTCTGATAATTACGAAAATATTTGTAATCCTTCTCATGAAAAATAATCAGACTATGCTCTTTTTATTGATGAGGATGAATCTTGAAAATCTCATCATAGCCTGAGGAAGAAAGAAGAATCTAAAAACCTTATTATTGGTCAACATCATTGGTTTCAAACAAGAATAACAATTATACATACTTATTTATATTCAGAAGTTGAGTTGAAAAACGTCACTGAATATTTTGAGAATCCAAAATGTGTCCAGACTATTAATGAAGAGATTGATCAGATTAAAAATAATGATATGTGTGAACTAGTACCTAAACCAAATGAAAACAAATATTGGTAAAATTGTGTTTTCCAGAATAAACTGAATGAATATGGTAAAGTGATAAGAAACAAATAATATTACTGTGTGAAGGTTACTCACAAATTGAAGTCATTGACTTTTATTAAAAATTTAACCAATTAGAGAGGTTAGAAAAAATCAGAATCTTTATCTATGGGGGAATATTTGGTATGGAATGGGGTTTACCTTTCTAGTTGTGTCAACGTTTTTTGAAGTTTGAGGAGGATCACAGGGTAGTAGGACTATACAATGTGCTCAAGGCTTCATAATGGTTCTCCTATTCTAATAAGAATATCATCCTATATTTCATTAGTAAAAGGAGTATAGATATTAAAACATTCCATTTGTTATATAAGGAGGGTGGGATAATACTCTTGGACCTGTATATAATTAGTAGTGATTCAATATTAGAATAAATGTATTATAATATCACCACTACAACATCTATATGGGATTATATAGAAATGACCCCTCTACATGAAAGATAGTTACTTAATCTAGTGAGGGGTTTCATGGATAAGGACCTTTTTCCCCAAATTGATATTCCTTTCAATATCTAGGTTAATATCTTCATTATTCCAAATGGTTGAGAACCACGAACAATGAGGCCCTAGAGTTTCCCCACCCTTGAAACTCATCGTATTATGGCTATCTATATTCAACACTAGATGAAGTCCTATATATGTAATGGGGTTTATAAATCACCCCCAAGGTCAACCAAATAGTCCCCCTTGAATAATTCCTGATCATGTTCATTAGTAGGTACCAACATTATATTTTTAATTCACATAATGATATAAGGATCAAGATTTTCATGATATTGTCTCAGTTAGAAAGCGATATGAAGATAAACATTGTTTCTCTAATTTTTTCCAACCCATTAAATCATTTTGTCCATATATATATATAGCAAAGTCCAAGTTCAAGAATTTTTAACACTTATATGTATATTGGGGTTGGATCTCAACCCAAAAATAATTATAGGAATTCATCAATGACCAAGAAATCTATGATTTTATGACTAATACCTTTCATCAATGCATAGAAAGGGCTAATTTATTCTCTCTAAGTCATCGAGATATTTGAAATATGAAAAACATACATAACTAATTCATCTTCTCACCAAACCCATCACTAACTTGTATAATTACTAACAATGAAATTGTATCCCATTTAGAGTATGTGTCCCTAATGGAAATAAGATAGTGTGTGTTGGAAGACAAGTTCAGTGGAGAGACTATCTGTGAGGCATATTCACCTTGTATATTTTAGAAGAAAATCTATTTTATATAGGTGATATTCCCCACCCTACCTTAAAGTAAAAAATTCCAATGTAACCCTATTATTGAAAAATAGTTTTTTTAATATAGAAATGAGAGGATACTAGTATATAGGTCACCCTATCACTTGTTAGTTCCATTGTATGACTACCAATTTAATATAAGTAAAATTGTATCCAGTCATGCCATGAAGGATAATTTTATGATTTGGTAAAACAATTCAAAGATTCACTAGTGACTGAAGGAATATAAGAACATATCATTCCCTGAAGGTGAGGAGTCCTAGTAAGATACTCTCACCAAGAAAACCTCTAATAGTTCAAATTCATTTATTTGGTTAAGGCATATTGACTCTACTACCTCAATGGTTGGGGTATCTCTTTTACCAACTATCTCTATTGGGGATAATTTTTTAAAATCCTAGAGGGGTTAGTATTATTAGATGATCATTACATCAATAATGGATATCTAGGATTCACTCCAAGTAAAGGAATTCATCTGGATATATTTCAAGTAGGTGATTTTACCCCTTGATATTTCCAATGATAATCACCTTGAAGAAGTAGAATTTTATATATGCAAGCTCAAAGTTATGGTGCACTCACAAAAAGGTGGAACCTTTTACTCTAATTTGGTAATTAAACTAATGGATCCCAATTCAATTAATGTTGTAGATAGTGATTATAAATGTTGTGATTAAGAGGTCCTTCCATTGGTAAGTGAAACTATTGAAAAAAAATAGGCCGGTTAGAACTCTCGCTAGGAAGAGGTAAAATGTGTTCTCACTTTCTATTAACATATTTTCATCAATTTTATCATTAATTACTTATTTTTTCATTATAATAGTCTTAAGGGTATTATTTTCAATTTATATCTTCAAATTAATTATCTATAGGAATAGTGTTCATCCCAAGTACATTCTTGGGCAGTAGGATTTTAGAAAAAGCTTTGCCTTCTTGGATGGAACTATTCTGAGTAGTGGTATTTGGGACTCTAGGAGTGTCCCTAGTTCCACCTCCAATAGTTCCTATCATATATCTATATTAAAAGGATATATATATATATATATATATATATTCATGACATAGTGAGATCTCTACAACTCTGTCTCTTCCATGGATTAGTTGTTAAATGTTATATCTAAATACTTACCAAATAAGATGTCTTTCTAATTTCATATTAATCTATTATCTTTATCATATATAAATACATTATTAATGGGATCAATGATATTGGATAATTAATATAATATTTTATCTAGACATCTATAAAGAACTTTTAATAAAATAAAAACTAGTAAAACCCAAGAAATAACATAATCAGATCATGACCAAAAAAATTTAACCAAAATGTCAGATCTTTTGTTCTCAATGGATGACCTTTTCCTAAATTATATTTCACTACATTCAATGTGTATTTATAGGAGGGTTAATTATCCTTAAATTTAATCTTTATTTATCATTTGTGCAAATAAATGTTGATTTCCATGTGTAGTTAATCACAGCATTGTCCAGGATGCATGTAGGTCAGAGAAATATTTTGTTCCAATAAAACCCTATAAGGTTCTTTTAGAGATAAACCTAGTATCCCAAAGTCTTGTGTAGATAATTCTCTAAGAATACCATTTTTTATTACCTCTCATCAGGTCGAAAATGGTTAATAATGTCATTTCCCCAAAAAAATGAAGGTATGTATCCATGCTCTCTATTACTCATTTTTTTGTTATATTTTCTAGATAGAATGTTTTATATATTAACATTGATAGCCCCACCTCAGACCATGAAAACAGGGGAAGTCACTACTTAGGTGTCTCTATAAATAGAATTTTTATGGGTATGGGTTAGATTTTTCTTCCTATAATCAAATATTGTATATTTATATAACTTTTATATTCAAATATAGAAATATTAGTAAATTTTTATACCGCATATTGACTATTATTATATATATTATTAATGTGATAATGTGTTGGAGTATCAGTAACATTAAAAGGGTATAGCATTTCCCTTCTATGATGAGAACATTAAAATGATGTAATGATATTATTAAACTTATATCCTATGGTTAGTTAACATTCTATGGTTGTAAATATAATATATTTTAATTTTAGGTTCTTTATACTCATAACCAGATGATACTTCATCTTAGGAAGCTCTCATTTGGTAATCTGATAGACCTATCGGTAGGAATTCCACATGTTTATGTGTTATTGGATATTACTACCTATGAAGATTTTTATTGGTCTGTAGACTAGATATAATTATTAATGTATATCATGAGTCACCTAATTTGATTCATTTTAAAAAATAATGATGTTCTATATTTTTAATGAGGTGGGAAATTGTTGTTGTGTCTTTTGGCATTAAAGAATATTTCAGTAAATTATTTGTCCCTTCTGAGACCAAAATATGTCATCTCAATCCCTTTGATTGAAATGAAATAGTCAGGTTAAAATCCATACTCATGGTGATTGATGAGTTTATTTTATAAATTAAATTAAATACATATCAAGACTATAGTTTGATGAAAAATTTATTCTACCCAATTGATGAGATATCATCCAAAAGAATTATATTACATTGTGATCATTCTCATGTGGTTGTTTTCATTACTATATTAACTTCTTCCACTATGGGTTCCGTAACATGTTTTAGACACTAATCTTAGACTTTAGGAATTTATGTCAAATTTCACTGAGGAATAGGCCAAGAGGGTCACACACTTAGAGTATCCATCGATATTAGTTAAATTCTATTTTAACATAACAATTTTAATAAAAATTATAATAATGTATGAGTAATAATATTTATTTAGTATTTTATATGACCGTAAATATTCAGTCACTAGTTATTTTTATGTTAGAATATTTATATGAGTTGAATATTAAATAAATAAATATTTATTTATTTATTTATTCACATGGTAATAAATAATATTTATTTATTGAATAAATATTTATTTAGTTATGTGAATATTAAATAAATATTTATTCACAAGACTGTTGGATGGAATATTTATTTATCTATTGTATTAATCATAATGTAATAATAATATTTATCTATTGAATAAATATTAGTTTAGTTACATGAATATTAAAATAAATATTTATAAATAAGGCTATGAAAATAATATTTATTTATTTATTGAATGAATAATTTTTTTTATTATTTGATGTTTGGTAAAACTCCTATGAGTGCTCAGTTATGAAGATTATATAATTTTAAATATCATAAAAAATAAAGAATTTTTTTCTAATAAAATTATACTTAGATGGAAAAATTGGTTTATTCCATAATACAATAATATTATAATTATTAATAGGCATGAGTAATGTATTGATTTTACTATTTGATAAAGGAAATTGATTAAATTTTAAATAATATACCAAAGTCATATATAAATCTATTCCAAAATTATATTATTTTTTGGTGAAAGATTATTTTTATTATGCATAATGAATTTCCTCTTGAGAGAGTTTTCTCAAGAAACAATAATGGTGATAGGGTTTTTCTCAAGACTGATAGAATATTATACCTCCTTCCTCCCCATCAAGACTGATACTACAAGAGAGATAGTCTTTTAATCTTGAAAATTTTTTTGTGGTCAAGGTTAACAGTGAAAGATGATAAAATAAACCATGTTAAAACTTGGAGTTCCATCAGCATAATTTTTATAACATGGAACACAGGTTAATAATACTATAGGGATTCTATTTTAGATCCTCTTGATGAAATTATGGTACAAATAAAATAGGGTTTGATTGATCAATTTCAACATTTAAGAAAGATCTCAAGACCAAGGTATTTTATTATTAATAAATTAATTATAAATTTAATTTATAATATCCTCTATTCTTGGTTTTGGGATTCATTGTCAATCCTATTTGGTTATATTTAATAAACATAAAAATTATTAATTTTTCTTTTGTACATTATTCATTGAATAAACAAAAATCCATTGTAGTATCCTCATTTTATTTCAATGTATAAGATACTTGATGTTCATAAAAATTCCCTTACCCTTTTGTTCTTAATTTTTATGGGTGATTAAGAGGTCGAATTTTGGAGGGTAAAAGTATAATAATTGGTAGTTTAAGTATTTATTAAGGTATTATACTTTGGGTTTCTAAAAAAACACCACTGGATAGTGGGTGGGGTTCCTGTGAGTCTGCTAGCTAGAGTAGACCCCACAAGCCAGCCAGTGCACCCAGTCTATGGGTGCATTAAATGAACCCCATAGGATTTAATTTCTCACATTTTGAAAACTTATTCAATATCCAATTCCAACCCCATTGTAACCATATATAATTTTATACCTCCACCTTGCCTCTAAAATCTCCCCTATTCATTTCCCTTTCCTCGCCAACCTTTGATTCGTTTAGTGAAGATCGAATGATGAGATTTATTATATCTATTCCAAATCAGTCATCCTTCTTGTAATAAGAACATGGATCTGTGTCAGATCTATGTTTTCCTTGATGATCGAACTATTTTTTCTCCCTATATTCATTGATCTATCATGGATCTAGAAATTTCACATCATTTTTTGACCAAATTGTGATCTACCATTGACAATGAATGTCCTACAGGTAACTGTCCATGAATCACCTTCCAAAAACTCTTCTTGATGGTGGATTGTTGATGGAACCTTAATATTTTAATTTTTACATGGTATATTAGTGGATTATTAGATTTTTAAAATACAACCCCTTTGACCGAAGTGATAATTATCAATAACGGTGGATGTTTTAGAGTAAGATTCTCTAGAATGGTCATCATGAGATCGTATTATTTCGGAATCTATTTTCAATTGATAGATTGATGATCGATCAATGATCATTGGCACAAAATGAGGATTTTTATAAAATTTATGAGTATTTCATGATTCATTCTTCAAAAAACTATGAATCCGGTGAATTAGAAACATGTCCTTAGACATACCTCATAATTGGTTCTTTTGGCTTATTCCTTACGGTATGTGATTATAGAATGACCTTATTGACATGAAATTATCTTGAGTACCTATTTAAAATATATTTATTAGATGAGATAAAACCATATCTATACATCCATGATGTGTGAGACATTTCTATGGGTGTTTGATGAGTTTAGTCATCGATCCTTTGACAAACCTTGGAAAACAACATCCACAACACTGAGGTAGGAAGTTCTTTATTTTTTAATTCCATTTTATTATATTATTTCCTTGATTCCTCGGGTATTGGATTATTATTTTTCTTGATTGATGGTTCTCTTTTGTGGGTGTCTGTTTCATTATGATACCCATATATGATCCTTATTTCCATGAGAATTGTCGGAGTATCTTTTTACCATGGTTGACGATGATCACATGTCATTATGTGGTGCTACTATCTCCTCATGATTCCAAGTTATGATTGACATATTATGATATATCAATTTATTTTTATTATCATGTTATTGGATATCAATATTGGTATTTAGTGATATGTGAATGTTGTGGTATGATTACCTTATATAGGGGGAATGCACATGGAATGTGATAATGATAACGGTGGACCCCTACATAGGGTGAGAGAATGATTGCCTTGAAGGCCGTACATAAATAAATTCCTTAAGGATGCAGGGTAATGTTCTAGAACTTGATACCTTGTGTTTGATGAGTATTATGGTCCCTCAATTCCTTGATGATTTGAGGTGTCGTGTTTCTGGCCTTGTGGAATGTTTTTGATCATTTTAGACTTCCTAATCATCCTTCTTACATTCTGCCAAAGAATTTATGATTGGGGATCTTGGTGGCTTTGTTTTCACATAGGTTCTTGGTAGATGATTGTTTACGATTACTTGTTCATTTATTTAACTCGTAGAATACACCTATT
This sequence comes from Viscum album, assembly GCA_963277665.1. Classification (NCBI taxonomy): domain Eukaryota; kingdom Viridiplantae; phylum Streptophyta; class Magnoliopsida; order Santalales; family Viscaceae; genus Viscum; species Viscum album. Next base: position 1,502,327,398 of record OY728123.1, read on the forward strand.
ATACATGTTCACATTTCTTTAAGAATATATTGGTAGTATTCTCCTAGGGTTTATTACTTACACCCTACAATAGAATCTCAATGAGTGTACATACATCATGTATAGGGATCTAAGTAATGGAAATGGGACCATGGTAGATAGCTGATTTGTGTAGCAAGGAGCTTGTGGTGGTTCAGGACACACTCTGAAGGATTATCACAATTTATTTATTTATTATCCTCCTAAACTTACTATGGATTATATTGACACTTAGGAAGTTTTTTTTGTTTATTTCTTGTTTAAATTTGTATCCATGTGTTGCTAAGTTATACTTATTTATTTTTCATCATGTTACTCTAATTTTATTATTATATTTATATTATTTTGCATGGACATGATACTAAGGTTATAGTCCCCTCTATGGGGATGATCAACCCCTTACTACTAATTGGAAACCTCTTGCATGTGGGTAGGGGCACATAAGGTCATGTGACACTTCACCTCAAACCTGGTTGTTTGGGTTAGAGCATTAAAAAATGGTATCAGATCACAATTATTCTTCCTTTTATTTTGACTAACCACAGATATTTAGAAAGGAGATAGTTTTATGGGACTTGGGTAGTGTATTTGTAATGTTCCTTGATAAGTTAGGTGTAATTGACCTCCAAGTTACCAAATATGTTATTTATATTACGGTTTTATGAGATTTTTGGTAATTTCATGCATCACAAAAAATCATCTTGGATCACATTCCATATATATATACATATTATTGTGTTATATTGGAGTTATAAAATTTAATGCATTGATTTGTGCTTTTTATTTATGATATACTTGTAATATGTTGTGTGATATATCTATTTTGCATTGAAGATGGGATATATCTACACTATAATTAAATAGTAAAAACTGATCATGTTGTAATGTTTGTATATAAATAATTGAGACTAATATACATGGATGGAGACCTTGTTTAGTTCAAGGAGTGTTATGCCTTGGGTTGTGGGTAGACTCCTAGGTAAACCTTTGTGTGATCCCTTGGACTGAAAGCATATGTCTTAAATTCTCTAAATGTTTAATTCATGTTTTATAAGATTCCACATTATAGAAGAATGATGGGACCACCAGCTAATACGGACTAGGGTACTCCTACTAGGGTGGACATCCATTTTCCACCACCTACAATGTAGGAGGGTGTTGTAGAGAATTATCAGGAACCTACTATAGTAGCACAGGTAGTATGCCCACCTTATCCAGGTATTCTTCAGCATTTTCTAGACTAGGGAAGAGGGGTACTGAATTCCATGGTCAACTACACTAGATACTTCTAACTCCATCACCCTCCTTCCATATAGGGAATTAGAGGACCCCGGGATGTATAGGACTAGATAGACATAATCAAAAGTATAGTTTGCCTCATTAAGACACCAAAGGACTAAAAGGTAAATTGGTTGGTATTTAAGTTCTAGGGACCCTCCAGGTGGTAGTGTAGTGTGATTGGATAGGTTGGAAGACGTTAGGGTCCCACCTGTGATACTTAAAAGAAATTTTTATCTATGGAGTTTTTTTCTAAAATTATAAATCCATATTTAGTGATGATTTTCGTGGAGATATAGTATGGGTCCATTAAGGTTTCCACATAATCTGATCATTTCACTGTGCAACTTTATTTTTATCCTCTCTTGGTCGAAATTGAGGTATGGAAGGCCATGAAGTTTGTGATCTAACTTCCTTCCAATAGAAGATTGTATGTTCATAGTTTATACCTAGCATCATACCCATAGGATCTTCATAATTCCTTGACTGTTGAGAAGTTCCTAGAGACGAATTAAGCAGTTGGTCTTCTTCCACCCTTCAGTACATAGGTAGGTGGACCTGTTATTATTATAGTGAGAGTCACCTCTAGTAGCAAGAAGTGGAAGATCTGGGATGTGAAATAGAGTAGTGGTAGAATGGGGAGTGGAGTACGGATTCTTTATCCCCCTCAGGATGAGACCCACTAAGCTTTACTTATGGGAATATTGGAAACTGTCACAAGTTTTTTACATCCCCTCAGACCACGTGTCAATAGTTTAGTAAGATATGGTATCTCCACTAGTTTTTCTCTAGGGTTTTGAGGATTGGGTTCTGTAGGGTTAGAGGATAAAAGTGATCTATGACCTAGGGATATGGCCAAGGACCTCAGTAGTTGGCTCAAATGATAATGATTCATAATGAACATGCATCTTCCTGATAGGGTCACAAAGCTGAGGTAGGTCAAATTTATACAGTGTATTATAATCTAGAAGATGGTGGTGTGAGACCATCTACTATTTGAGGTACAATCTTGATCACCTCTACTTTATCTACATCTTTTTTATACCGGTTCTTCCCATTCTAACATAAATTTTTTATTTGTTGTTGGAAATGACTTACCGGACATGTTTTCCTATAAGTTACTTTCCCTTGATTCACTATTTGGAATGATAGAGGACTATGATTAGTGATTCCTAGAATTCCCCTTATTCATTTATCGTTATGGAAATATGTGGGACTTCGTGATTATGGAGATGATGATCTTTGATATGATTCTTGGAAAGTATCGGATAACCAACTTCTGAGATCACATTGATTGTTATCAAAGATAGGTATATTTTACTTCCTTGAAGGGAGAGAAGAATATGATGATTATGGATGGGAATTAGGAGAAGGTTGGATTGGTCCAGACATGAGTTAACACTAGAATATCATGACATAGATTGGGGACTTGGATATTTTAGTAGGATTAGTGGAATCTGCCTTGTATTTTCCTCCAATTGTGTATATCTATAAGGATGGCTTCCCAGATTGATTCATTAGACTTCACCCCGATATAGGATTTTACTTTGAGATATATATTTTCCCATGTTCATAGTCTATTTAGATACCCCCTTATCATGTGGGTTTTGATGAGTTAAAGGAGATCAAGTTTCATCTTAAGGACTTTGAGTATAAGTTATTTATTAGGCCAAGTACTTCACCATGCGGTACACCAATTTTATTATCAAAGAAAGTGGATGGTATTATTTGACTCTATATAGACTACCAGAATCTAGACAAGGTGATGGTGAAAAAAATATATTCTTTTCTCAGGAATGATGATCTATTTAATCAGTTGTATGGGGTTATCCAATTTTGATCTACAATCAGGTTATCACCAATTATGAGTTATAGAAGAGGATATAATTAAGATGTTGTTTTGGAGAAGGTATAGGCTATATTATTACTTGGTGATTCTATTTGGGTTGATGAATTCACCAGAAGTTTTCATGGCTCTCATGAACAAGATATTCCATATATATCTAAAATTTTCATCATGGTGTTCATTGAAGATATCCTTATCTAATCAAGAATCCTAGAGTACAATTATAGACATCTTGAGATAGTCTTGAGTACACATTGAGCACATCATATTTATATCAAGTTTCAAAAGTGTAAATTTTGGATTAAGGAGGTGGAATATTGGTGTATGTGGTGTATGAGATAGGAATATACATGGACCCAGAAAAAGTGGAGGCAGTGAGGTCCTACACATATCCTCAAAATGTGTTTGAGATCTAGTTATTTCTGGGTTTATCTAGATTTTATAAATGTTTTATTTAGGACTTTTATTTCTTATCATCACCCATGATAGAATTGAATATTAAGTGGGTGAAGTTATAGTGGTTGGACCAGTGTGAATAGGCATTTATTGAGAAGAAGAGCTGGTTGATTATAGATCCAGTGTTGATACTTCTCGATATTGGGATTAGTATTTTTATATATTTTGATGAATCGTGTGTTGGTTTGGGAGTGGTGTTGATATATATGGAGAAGGTTTTAGCTTATGGGTCATGTTATCTATGACCCCATGAGAAGAAATATCCTACTCATGACCTAAATCTGAAAATAATGGTAAATGATTTAATGTTTTGTAGATGAAATCTCTTCAGTGAGATTTTTTTTATATAATTGACATAATATCCTTCATTATATCCTCACATAGTAGGACATGAGCTTTTGGAATAGGTGTTGGTTTGAGTATCAATAGACATTTGACTTTGATATAGTGTGTGCACCTGGTAAGGTTTATTTTATTTCATATTCTATAATTTGTAAGACATAGGTTTCTCAGGATATTGGTGAATTCATTTTAAAGTAATAGTGGTAACTGATGAGGTAGTTGGTCCATTGAAGTATGAATACTTCCAAGGATTAGGGATCAATAACTTGTGATTAATTTTTTTTCACATCTTCCATTGTATACCAGGTAAAGTCTGTATATCCTAGAGTGTGATGTGATGTGAGAATAGCTAGTTGGATATGAAATTATTCTGAGGTGGTCATTGGATTATGACGATGTGATACTTGAACATGGGATATTTTTAGTCACTAATTACATTAGGGAAGAGATGATGATAGAATTATATATCTCTAACTGGGTTTTATATCATGGTGCAACAAATATGTATCATGGAATTTGGTGAATGTTCTGGTGGCGAGGGACATATAGGGAAATTGGTGGATTTGTTTCCTCATTCCCTATTATCATGAAGTTTATGGTCGATCACAATCATCCTGGTGGTTTTCTCTAGGTGATTTTAGTTCCCATGTGTAAGTGGGAGGAAATAATGTCAGACTTTATGATGATGGTACCCAGGTCCCTGAAGTTCTTTGATGATGATTGGGTGATTTTTGATCAGTTGATGAAAGATTATCATTTCTTACTGATCCGTGAGACTCACTCATAAGATGATATGGGAAATTTATATGTCCATGATATAGTATTCTTTCATGGAGTACCCTTGAGAATCGTATTTTATAGATATTCCTTTTTTATGTCATGGTTCTGATTGGTCTTATATAAGTCCCTATAAAATCAGCTAAGATTTAGCACAGTATACCATCCCCAGGAAGAAGACAACCTGAATGTAAGATTCACATACTAGAGGATATGGTTTAGGATTATTCCCTAAACATTAGTGGAGTTTGAGATAACCACCTATACTTAGTTTATTTTTCATAAAAAAAGAGTTACCAAGATTTTATTAATGTGTAACCTTATAATGATCTCTATGGAAGGACATTTTGTTTATCATTTTTTGGCATGAGGCTAGTGAGGCAATAGTTGTGTGGCCTAGTTTGGTACAATAGACCACTGAGTGAGTGAAACTAATAAAAAAAGAGATTGATTGTAGCTCAAAGCTAGAAGACGTCATATATCAACCATAGGAAGAGACCATTGTATTTTTTTGTAAGAAGTAAGGTTTTTCTAATGTTAACTCTATGGTTAGTCTATCAATGTTTGAGGAAGTATAGGAGGATATATTCATGCTATGTTGGGCCCTTATATATCACCGAGTGGGTTGGGATAGTGGGGAACCATATGGATATTCAGTCTCTCTACCTAGGTGTGCATGATGTGTTTCATATGTCTCATCTCTCAAGTTACATGCCTGATCTTATACATTTAATCAATTTAAAGGATGTTTAACAAGATTTAGACTCATCATATATGGATCATCTAATTAAGATCATAGACCAGATTTAGAATGTCTTTCAAGGGAATATGGTACTATTGGGACCAAGTTGTAAAAAGGTTATTTTTTGAAGATAAATATGCTTGTGTTGTATTATTTTTCAAATAAGATAAGGGGTAAAATAAATCAATTCACTTTGTAAAAGCTTCCAATCGGACTAAGCATCATAATCAGAATATCTGACTCATAATTCTTAAAAAGTCCCATCAGATTTGGAAAACGTTTTTTGGAAAAAAAAGGTTCATTGAACTCACCTTGGGTCTAGAATGAAAGGAATATCATATTGAGGAAGTTGAATCAGAGATTTTAGGACTATGATAAATACTGAATGATACTTTTTTTTAGTTCACAAAAGTCATATGTTTTTTGAGAAACTTGTTTTGAAATATTTATGAAATAAAGGGTGATTGAAATGTGTTTCCAATGCCAAAGGTATTTGGGATAAGATGAAAAACATTTATGAATGAAATAAAAAAAATAATGAACGAAAATTTACAAATATTGAGGCTGAAGTATGAATATCTCAAGGTGGGTGAATATTAATCTATTAATAACTTCTTAACTTGGGTAAATTACATTTTTAGCACTATCAAATGTATTTGTAAAAATTTATAAGATTCTAAAATTATTAAAAAGATCTTGAGAATTCTTCCTCGAATATTTGATGTTAAAGTTTCATTATCGAAATATAGATATCTAGAAACATTATATTTGGATGATTTTTATAGAACTCTCATAACATATGAAATGATAAGGGAGAAATTATGAAATAAAAAACAAAATTTGATAAATAAATGAATTTCAAGGATACTAAAAAGAAAAATTAAAAGGATATTCTTGTTGGATAGGAAACTAGTGAATTTGATTCAAAAAATGAGCTATGTAAAAAACGTGATGAATTTTTATCCTTATTTTCTAAAAGTGTGAAAAGAGGTACAGGTAAATATAAAGTAAAACTCCCATTGAATTTTTTCTATGTGGAGTAATTGGGAACTTTGAGACTAATTTCTCTCTAAGAAATAAAGAAGAGAATATTGAGAAAGATGATAGAAGGAAGACCAGATCATGGAAGATATAGTTCAATAAGTCTAAATATTATTCCAAAGGTAAAGATAAAATATTATTACAATCCAAAACAAGAATTTTATTATCCAAATATGATGATGAAGAAGATAATAAGGATGAATCCAAAAATTAATTTAAAAAGGATGGAGAAAATATTTTTATTTCAATAGTGAAAAATGAATATTTTGGAAGAAGTATTTCTAAATAAGAATAACCTCAATTAGAATTTAATCTAAAATAATAATTGAAATCATATATGAAAAAGATAGGGATGATTGAGAAAGAAATTAAGAAGATGAAAAGTTTATACTCATTAACAAACAATCAATAATTTTTTCCTGATGATAAAGTCAATCTACTTGAAAAGATTAATGAGTTAAATAAATCTCTTGAGAAAGAAAATAATGATAACAAACATCTGGATGTAAAGTTTAAGGAAAAAATTAATAGTTTGAACATGTCCAACAAAAACTTTCTAAAGTTGAGTAGAGGGTTTCAAGTTCCAATAATTTTATCTCTGAAGTTGGTTATAGATCTAGAAATGGTAAACCTAAGAGGGATGAAATATTTCCTTCAAAGGTTTAGAAGAAACAAGAAATTGTTTCTGAGAAGAATAAATATAGGGAAGTTTTATATGTTGACAAGAATAAAAAAGTATAGAATATTGAAGTTTCTAAAGATACTGAGTCCAAAAAGGTTTCTATTACTTCTAGTTTCGATAAGGATAAAAACTGAAGTGAAAAATAAGATTCTATTTGATAATAAAAAGTTTGGGGGACAAAAAATCCTTATAAGAAAGATAATATGGTTTCTAAGAAACATGTTCAAAACTCTAGTTAGTATGATGATTTCAAAGGTAAATACTATTTCTGTAGATACTACTAGTATTTTAGTGGATTCAAGAATATGAAAAATATTTGTTTGTTTAACCAACAACATTACCACTATTCTACAAATTATAGAATTCAAAGTTTGAGGGGGATTCAGTCCTCTCAAGAGAAGAATTTTGAGAAGGATGTTATAAAGAAACCTAAGAAGGTTGGTGTAAAAAATTAAAATAGTTTAGAAACTATGGAAAATATTTTTAAAAGATGTGATAATCCTATAAACCTTTCAAAAGGTTGTATTTTTTTGTTACTAATGCAAAAAAATATTATTACTAATTCTTAGAATCCAGAAGTTAATAAATATTATTTGAAAGAAAAAGATCTCGTTGTAGAAAAACCTCTCAAAGATATAAAATGAAAACAACCTTGGAATCTTGATATTGGGTTTTCTTATCATATGATATATTATTTGAAATTATTAATGAATTTGAAATGTTTCAAATAAGGAACAGTGATATTTGGAAATGATGAATCTATTATAATCAAAGGTGTTGGATTAGCCATCATTTCAGAAGAAAAGTTGAAATCTGAAAAATATTTGTTTTTTGATGTTCGGAAACACAATTTTTGATTTCTTAAATATTTTTGATGAATGGAAAAAGGTTTTTTCAGTAAAATGGGTTTTCTATGGTAAGTGGGGAAGATGGGAAAATAGTCAAAAAGGTCAATGATCAAAAGGAATTTGTTTCAAGTTGATGAGGTGAAAAACTCTTATTACATAAGTATAGTGGAAGAAAATCATTTATGGAATGAAATTATAGGACACATGTGTTATATAAACATGATAAATTTATAAAATAGAGATATTGTCCTTTTAATTATTGATATATCTTGATGAAGATATTGGTTCTACACAATATATCAAAAAGTAAATATTACTAATTCTATACATTAGAAAGTTATAATTTTTTCAATATGAAACCTATAACTTATTCATTATGATATATATAGGACATTGAGAAAACAATAAACTCTTGGATATGAGTACTTCATTACTATCATTGATGAAATTAATCACATTAATTGTTACATTTATATGAAAAATAAGTCAGATGATATGAAAATGATTAAGAGTTTCAGGAGAAATGTTAATAAGGAATGTGAGTATTTAGTGAAGAAGTTGAGAACAAACAATGGTGGTGAATAATAAAATGAATAATTTGAAAATTATCTTGAGAAGAATAGAATTAATAATGAGTTCAATACACCATACACTCCTCAAAAATGGTGTTTCTAAAAGAAAAAATACAACTTTTGTTGAAAAGGTAAGAACGGTGTTACTTGAACATACTCTTTATCATTAATTTTGGAGGTAAGATATGAGCACTTATGTGTATATTCAAAGCTAATGTTTATTTATAACAAGTTCATATGTGACTCCATATGAGATTTTTTATGGAAAAACTTGAAGTTTTAAAAACTTAAGAGTTTTTGGGAGTCCATTCAACATACATAACGAAGGTAGAAACCTTGTAAAGATTGAGGAGAGAGGTGAATATGAAAATTTTCTTAACTATGCTTCAGATGGAAGAGGATATAGATGTTTCGCCAAATATTAAAGAATATTATTTGACTATATTTATTTGAAAGTTATTGAAAAGGATGAGGAATAAAAATAGTCTCATGATGATAAGGAAGATGAATAGTAATAAATATCTTCTGATAAGGATGAAAACAATTGTAATCCTTATTAAGAAAAATAATCAGACTAAGTTGTTTTTAGTGATGAGGATGAATCTTGAAAATCTCATAATAGGACGAGGAATAAATTTTAATCTCAAAAAATTATTGTTGATTAACATCAATGTTTCCAAACAAGAATAATAATTACACATAATTATTTTTATTCAGAAGTTGAGCCAAAATACGTCAGTGAAGCTTTTGAACATCCCAAATGTGTCCAAAATATGAATTAAGAGCTTGATCGGATTAAAAATAAGGATACATGTGAACTTATACCTAAACCAAATGAAAAAAATGTTATTTGTACAAATTGGGTTTTCTAGAATAATATAAATAAAGATATTTAAGTGATAAGAAACAAATTTTATTATAGTATAAAGGTTACTCACAAATCGAAGGCATTTTATTTGATTAAACTTTTACCCCATTGGAAAGGTTAGAAACAATTATAATCTTTCTTAATATTTCTACACAATGAGGTTACAAAATTTTTCAGATAGATGTGAAATTTGAATTTTTTGAATGGTGATCTTGATAAGGAAGTTTATATTGAAAAACCATGTGGCTTTTTTATTATGAAGGATTAAAGTTATTTTTACATGTTGAAGAAATACATGTTTAGAATAAAAAAAACTTCAAGGGTATGGTATTCCAAATTAGATACTTTATTAAGAAATATTAGTTTTAATGAAGGAATAGTTAATAGAAATCTATACGTTTAATAAAGTAATAGTTTTTCCCTCATCATAATTTTCTATATTGATGGAATTATCTTTTCTAGGAATCCTGAAAGGACTTGTGAAATATTATCTAAAGAGATGAAAAATTTTCTTGAGATTTCTATATTGGGTGAAATGAAATAATTTCTTGGGTTACAAATCTCAGAAAATAATAAACACATTTTTCTTTCACAATAAAATTATGCTAAGTAAATTCTTAATAAGTTCGGAATGGAGAATTAGAAACCTTTTTCCACACCAATTTCAATGGGAACCAAGTTGAATAAAGATGGAGAAGGTAAATAATTTGATCAAAAATATTTTTGAAAGGTGATAAGAAGTTTTTTATACTTGGCAACCTCAAGACCCGACATTGTTTATATTCTCACCTTATGTGAAATATTTCAAAATTCTCCAAATGACTCACATTTTTTGTCTAGAAAAATAATTATAATATATATCAAAGTAATATCATACTTCAAAATCAAGAATGATAGTTAAGAAATTATTGAATCATTTGGGAATTCAGATATTGATTAGGTAGGAAATGTTGATGATAGAATATCCATATATGGTGGAGTTTTCTTTCTAGGGAAAATTTCTGTTATTTAGAATAATAATAAATAAAATTCAGTAACTATTAGAATGTCCAAATAGGAGTATGTTTCCACCAATTAATCGGTTACCCAACATATGTGGATGAAAACTTATTTGGATGATTTTCTTATTGAATTTAAGTTACCCATACTCTTGGGTTGTGATAATCAAATTTAAATAATCCAAACCAAAAATCCAGTACAAAATTCTCCTTAAAAACAAATTGATATCAAATATCATTTCTTCAAAGATTATGTGGATACGAATTAAGTGAAGCTAGAGTATGTTCCTACATCTGAAAAAGTTGCTGACATTTTCACAAAACCTTTGTCAAATAAATCTATTTACAAAATAAGGTTGAAAATGTGCATCCAACCACTTTCTCATCAAGGTTGAGGTGTTTTTTGCCCCCTCTCTCATCCTTTCTTTGGATAGTTTTGTTAAGGGTAAAATTGTTTCATAAATCTATCCATTATTATGTGTTAAACCTTTTAAGGAAAAATGTAAAAAGGGGGTGTTATGGGTAATTTTTTATCTTATAATGTAACTGTGTGAACTATTTTACCTATTTATTATAGTGGGTATAGGAAACAAATTACAAGAAAGTGGAAGAAAAGGAAATAGCTGAAAAAATATGTGAATAAAAGATGAGGTGGATTTCATGATTTACTACTTTTGGATAGCATAGTTTTTATATCAATAATTCTTATTTACTAAAATTAATTAGCTCATGTAGGATAATAATTGTTAACAAGTAATCCATAGCTTGAGTTTACAACATTCATTGATTTATTAATCTTGGTTGAAAACAAAATCCAAAGGGGGTATTATTGAGACCAAGTTGGGAATAAGTTGTTTTTGGAAGTTGAAAGATGTTTGTGTTGTCTTTTGTTTTCAAAAAAGATATGGTAGAAAAGAAATAATTTCACTTTGTAAAATCTTTAAATTGGAATGACCATCATATTTAGAATATTGGAATCACAATTATTAAGAATTTCCATCATATTGTGGATATGTTTTCTGGAATAAAAGGTTCATCGGACACACCATGGGTCCAGAATGAAAGGAAAATCATAATGAGAAATTTTAATTGGAGTCTACATGACTATTATAAATACCTAAAGATTATTTACTGTTTTTTAATTCAAAAAATTCATAAGTTCTTTGATAAACTTATGATGCAAACCTTTTGAAATAAAGTGGGAGTGATTCCAATAGTATTAAGGCTTGGAAAGAAAGAAGATGTCAGACATGATGGGAAGTTACAAATACTTCACAATGTAAGTTATATGATGTTTAAGATGATATTAAACATATTAAAATTCATGAGGAATTTAGGATACAAGAAGAATATTGTGAAATAATAAAAGTTTTTAAAGACGAATATTTTTTGTCTTAGTTCATCGGTGTGAGAACATTGGATAAAGATTTATTTGAAGGATGAAAAGTTTGATCAGAACAAGAAATTATGAAGATACTGGTTTTCAGTCCTGAAATAATTTCATGAGATATAAATCTTTAGAAAAAGGAATTGTATGAATCATAATCATAGAAGGAAAGAATTTGATGAAGTCCAAGCTGTTGGAACCAGTCCAACAAATGCAGTGTGCCACCAAATATTGAATTCATAATAACAGTGATCATTATATATAAATTGAAGGTAGAATTTTTTTATGTGGACTTTTTTGGGACCAATGAAAAATAAAAAAAAGGAATAGATAGTTTTTGGGACCAATGAATATGGAGTAGAATAAAAAAAAATTTGATTGATACGAAGAAGAAAATCATAAATCAATCAAAAATATAGTCACCCATTTTCATTATGATGAATTTTTTATTAGTTTTAAATTGGTAGCTTTGTTTTCCTTTGAATTGGATCAAGATAAATAAGAAAATTCGTTTTTTTCAAGATTATTATATCAAGTGGGTCATGTCTATCATACTGGAGCTGACACTGATGGATTTATCGTATACAAGATCATTTGTCTGGGAAAAGAATAAAAGTATAATTTCTTGAAGCTAGTCTAAGTTTTGTCAAGAGGGATCATATAAGCGGTTGAATTAGTTTGAATAATGGTTTTCATATGTTTAATTTTGTTCAGAGAAGTCTAATAAATATTTTGGTTTCTTCACCATAATGAAGAAATTAGAATGGGTTAAATATATTCAAGTGGTTTTCATAATGGGAAGTCTTTAGTTTTGATGAATTTTCAAGTAAGTCAAAGAAAATCAGAGTGACCAAATACTTCCATCATAATGAGAAAATAGGAATGGGAAATCAAAATTATACTGAAGATTGAAAAGAAAGTTTGAATAGAGCTTAAGTTGTGAGAATATTCAAGAATTTTTTATAAGAGTTGAGAGGTGTTGAATAAATCAAAATGCACCCAAAATTCAAGGAGAATTTATGTTTGGGGAAATTTGGTTATGCGGGAAAGCTTTTCAAAATCCCACCCAAATAACTTTTTGGGTTTACTATAAAAGGATAAGTACTTTTCACTTTCTAAAATGGATGTACTATAGAATAGAGAAGGCGGAGCACTAAATAATTATAGAGAGAAGGAGTTTTGGATCATGCTTACCAGGGGATGTTTTCTGGATAGAAGAAGAAAGGATAAGAGAGAAGATCATACTCAATTGATCATTATATTGGGTTGAATAATCAAACTAGGATTTCCAGACTCATACATAAGAAGTTTAGTATTATTTAAGTATTATTCTAAAAGAATTATATTTATATTTTTAGAAATCACACTGGATAATAAAACTGGGAAATCGGACAGAATTTCATTATGACGTCGAGAATAATTAATTGTCTATTTCTAGGTAGGAAAGAGAAGAATTTTTTTGATGAAAATATTTGTGAAAGTTGATATGGTATCACAATAATATGTTTCTTAACTTATTAGAAAAAATTATTACATCATTTTTTCTAGAAGAAGAACACACACTATTTCATTGAACATGGTGTTTAATGAGTGTAAGGGTATATCCTACTCATTGTATTGCACAAAAAAGGATTGTTTTTAGTGGATTTTTTTGTATTGGATTGTTTCCAAACCATACCAAGGATGTGGATACTCTTTTTGAGTATTCAACATTGTAAATTCTTATGTTTCTATGGATGTTTTATTGTTTTGTTTTTAGTGAAAGTGATAACTCTTTAATGGGAGGTGAAGGTTGTTTCATAAAGAATGAAACTTAAAAGAAAAATATATCACTAATTCACCCCAACCCCTCTTAGTAAAACTTGATCTTGACTCAGAACTTATAGGTACCAATATTCTATATTATATATCATCATAGATGGATCTAGGGTGAGACCTTAGAGAGATAGGTTAATGTTTATGCTCAGTGACCCAATTTGTTTTAGCAGAAACTTTGAACGTAATTATCTTGGATAATAAGTCATTAGAGGGGGAGAATTGTAATACCATTATTTTATTTCAATTAATGAGATAGTTTAATTTTATAAAAAAACATTTAAATTTTTGTTATTATCTATTTTTGGGAGATTAAGAGGATGAATACTAAAGGATAAGGATGTATGAATTGGTTGTTGAAGACGTGAAAAATAGCTTAGCATTAGGGTGGTAGAAAATATCCTTTAGCTAAATTGTGGAACCCCCATCCATTTCATGTTGTTCTAGTGAGTCTGATAGCTATATCAAACCCCACTAATCAGCCAGTAGGGTTCCACTAGCCTTCTGGTGGGTCCCCCATCTCGCTAGTATGACTAGTCAAGAGGTGCATTAAATGTACCACATGAGATTTAATTTCACGTGGTTTAACCACTTATTTAATATCCAATCCTATACCTATTTCACCCATTTAGAATTATAGATCTACTCCTTTGGTCTAAAATATATGTCATTCACCTCCAATTCCTCTCCAACCTTTGACTGATCTAATGATTCTAGAATGGTGAGATGTTTGTTAAATATTTTACAAATCCTTTACCCTTATAATAATATAAACATGGATTTATGCCAGATCTATTTTTCCTTGATTATAGAATGTCTTTTTCTCCCTTTATTTGTATATTGTTGGTGGATCTAGAAAGTTGACATCCTTCATTGGAAAAATCTTGATCTACTATTGGCATTGAACATCTTATGGGTATATGTTCATGAATCACCGTTCCAACCTATTATTGATGGATTATTATGGATGAAACCATAATCCATTGATGTTTTTAGGGTGTATTGGTGTAAGATTCAATGTGTCAAGGAAAACCCCTTTGATCAAAGTGATAATTATCAGGAATGGTGGATGTTTTCAACTAAGTTTCTCTAGAACGAACATCATGAGACCTTCTTTTTCTTCAATCTATTTTATGTTTATGAATTTATTATCTATCAATGATAGTTTTATATACTCAGGGATCTCGTATATAATTGTTGAGGAATTCACATTCTTTCTTGAATTGATAATGAATTCAGTGAATTGGATACCCCTTCTTCAACATACCTTGGAATTGGTTTTATTAGAAAAATCCTTAAGGTATGTGATTATAGAACTACCTTCTTGACATGGAAATATCTTGAGTCTCTATTCTAAATATATTTCTTTTATGAACCAAAACTAGATCTAGAAATCCTTGATGTGTGAGTCACTCTTCGAGGGTATGCAATATGTTTAGTCTTTATTACTTTAAAAAACTATGGAGTTAATCCTAAATAACCTTGAGGTATAAAGTTCCTTACATTTTAAGGACCTTTTTATTATATTATTTCCTTGATTCGTATTATGTTTCAATAATTGTTTTTCATTGATTGATGGTGATTGTTTTTGGGTGTTTGCATTGTTGTGATACCGATATATGATCCTCGTTTACATAATTATTTATAGAGTATATTGTTTCAATGCTTGATGATTATCACATGTCATTATATAATGCTATTATATCCTTGTGATTTCTTTATATTATTATCTTAGTATGCTATTTTTGGTTATGTATATTTCCATTTCATTTTAGGTTTTTCTTGGTATTTCATTGAAGGAGATCATTGTGGTATGATTACCCGTTAGAGGTAGAGTGCGCATGATGTGCGATGATAGTGGTTGAGGACCCCAATATAAGGTAGGATAATGATAACATTGTGACCTGGACAGAACTCAATGCCTTGAGGATACAATGTAGCATGATGGAACTAGATTCCTTGTTGATGTTGGGTAGCATGACCACTCTATTCCTTGAGGATGTCGAGTGACATGTATCCATCCTTTTGGCTAGTTTTTTATCATTTCTGAATTCTTGTATATCCTTCTAGTATAGATAAGAATTAGGTATCACTGAGGCTCATGGTAGCTTAGTTAGCACATGGGTGCTTGGTAGATGTTTTTTTATGATATCTTTTGTTTTTATTTTAATCGTGGAATGTACCTATTATACATGTTCATATTTGGTTAAGGGTGCATTGTTGGTTTTCTACTGGGTTATATTACTCACACCCTACACAGACACCTTGATTCACATATTGAATTCATTTGTAGGGATATAAGAATGTGTAAGGGGGCCAGGGAATATGGTTGTGTTTTGGAACATGGAGTTGGTGGTGGTCTAGGGAATACTCTAGAGGATTACCATGGTTTATTTATTTATTATCTTCCTACACTTACTATGGTTTGGATTTCCACTTAAGGATCCTATTTTTTGTTTTTTTATAATGTTGGTTCCTTTTATTGTCATGTTGTGATTATTTAGTTTTTTATGTTACTCTATTTTTTATATTATATTTTTTATTATTGTGAAAAGGACATGATACTAAAGTAATAGTGTCCTCTATGAAAATGATCAGACCCTTACTTCTAGTCAACATCCTATTTTATATATAGAGTTACACATGATTTCATGTGACAATATGGCTCAGACATGGTGGTTTGGGTCTGGGAATTATAGTTATTTTGGGTACAGGCTAGGTCAGTGCTTACATTAAGCCTGAAATATTAAAATTTTATTAATGTGACCATGTTTAAATTTATTATTCGTAAGACTTTTGATCTGTTTCACCGTTATTTTGTTGTATTTCATTAGATTTTTCATTTTTAATCTATTAAGTCAGGATAATGAGTTTGTTCACTATAACATGCCTATTATAGGCCCAAAATATGTGAAGAATGAAAGGATTTTTCATTTGAAGGTGTTGTAGATTCTAGATGGATGGACAAATTAAATATCATAAAACATAATTACATGTTGTTTAGTCTCTATAAATAACCCTTATACGGGGTTAAAAAAATCATGTTAGGATGTTTGGGGTGTCATTATATGTCATGTAATTACCCTGCATAATGACTGCCAATGTGGAACATAGTTTTTTAGGTTTCATGGTATGTAAATTCCCTACACGCCATGTGACCTCACATGATGTTGTGTTCATTTGGATAATGTATTTGTTCTATAATTAATACACATGTGGTGTAATTAATTCACATTTCACATGTTGACTTCCAAATGATAAGCATGGGACATCTATGACTACACAGAGTGTAACTCCCTTACAGATCATGAAACACATAAATGTTCACATGTATTATATTAAAAGTCTATAGTAATGTATTATGAATTGTTAGATAGTGGAATACATGGAATATAGTGTAGTGAACAAGCCATGTAATTTTTACCCATTTACACAAATTACACTCCAGACCTGGTTGTACAACTTCTAAATTAATTACAAGGAATGAAAAATAATTTTGGAATTGAACCAAACAACATAGTGTGTAGTGGTGTACATTCATTGTGATAGGGTTTATAAAATATTAAATTCCTTATTAATTTCCACATAAATTTCATATCAATAATCCATTTACATCATATAGGCATTTAAAATGGTACACAGTGTGTAGATTACCACATGTCATGTGTCATACACAATGAGATGAATACTTGGAAATGACATTTTGAACTATAAATCATGTAATTACATGGAATACCATGTACCATACAGGACATGTGAGTACACAATATGTGATAAGAACCATAAAATATGTCGTGTAGTTTGGGTGGGCACACTCCTTGTTTCGTCCAAATACACATCGTGTACTTAATTAATTTTAAATTTATTTAATTTAAATAATTTATTTAATATATTTAAAAAATAAAAAGGATGGGAATATTATATATCTCTAGGACTATTTGGATTTAAAATTAAGATAAATAATTTATTAATTAATAGGTAAATTAAAAATTATTAATAAAAAATATGTTTACCTTAATTTAAAAAGTTGTTTAAAATGTACTCTAGCATATATGAATGTAATTTTATTGAATATAGGTAACTAATCATGAGTTTTACTAAACTATGTATGTGTTGGAAATCTATTTAATTTAATATTATTGTATGGGTTTTTATATTTGATAAATTTTTATTAAATTAAATATGATGGTCTATGTTTCATCCCTCTCACATTTATAATGTAGGACCCACATGTCTATGATTTATTTTATATATCTCATACTACTAGATCCCCCCACCTATGTGTGATTTAAAAACCTATAAAGGATGGATCTCCAAGGATATATGGTAGTTCAAAAACCAAGATGAGGTGAAATTGACCAAGTAGTTACAAGTTAAAAATGTGGAATGCTTTAACTCAATCCAATATTGACTTAAGAATTTTTTCCTCTAGGGTCATAGGTTGATTTATCTTTAATTTAATAAATTAACCATTACAGGATCTCATGATCAAGTTTCGTTATTTATTTTATTTTTTCAAAGTGCATGGTTATTTATTGGTTTATGTTGAAGCCATTTATATGACGATTAAACAATATCACATAAATTAAATATGACAATGGCATACAAGATAAAGCAAAATAAATGGATTATGTATAAATTATTTTTATCAATAAATGTTAATTAATTTTATAAATTCCATATAATATTAATAAGGAATGTAAAGGATAAAATAATTAATTTTATTCATACTAAAAAAAATCCCTTAAAGAAATATTAAGTCATAAAATCATTCTATTACCAGAGTTAATTTATAACCATAGTTAAAGTATTAATTAAGGAATAATTAGGGAAATTTTAATTATTAGGGAATCATAAAAAAAATTATTTGGTTGACTAACCAAAAAAATATTGAATTTAATGGAAACAACATATTTAATGAATTTTTGGAGGAAAGAGTTGAGTAATTCGAAGCTAGGATTTCAAGATATTTGAATACACTTGACGAATCAAGGAGTTGTGAGTTGGCAGTTGGAAATACAACCTTCCTAAATACATTATTATAATTTTCATGTCTATAGTTTGGGTTATGATAAGGTAAATATATCTCCTTATTTCTAAAATATCCACGTTATAGAATATTTTGATTTTAATTTTGAGTGATATAGGGACGAGAAAAAAAGTGAGACTAATAAGATAATTGAAATTATTTCATCAAACATATTTTTGTATCCAAGATAAAGTACTAAAAAGGTTCATTTATTTTTTATAGTAAAATGGAAACTATGTTGAACTCTATATCCCTATGATCAATATAGGAGAAAGAAAACCTCTTGAATGTAAAAAACATCTAGGAGTGTTTTAGGTGCATGTGCATTGTATTTCACCAAGAGTGGAAGCTTTATGTGTTAGAGTCCCTAGTTTCTGATCCATCTCTTAATGTGGAAAGTGAGGAAGATATATTTTTCTACTTGAAACAATTTTATGATACGCTTGATGTTAATTTTTTGATTTTATCGTCCATACCTAGTTAACTTCAAAATTTTCAAAAAAAATATGGATACATATACCATGACAAAACATCTTTTTGATCTTTATCATGAGAGAGCTAGACAATAGTGGTATGAGATCTACAAGTTAATATTTACATTGAATCTTGGATGGGGTGTGCTAGTTAGACCTCATGTAGTCAATATTATTTACTATAATAAACCTCTAGACATTATAGGTTTTATGAAACATGTTATATTTTACATAAATGGAAAAAATACATCCCTCCCTCATATCTTCTATTGTTTTTTTCAATTTTTATATGAACATCATTGAGAATTATCTTGTGAAATCCTGGAACCAGCTACCAATTAACCCATTCCCTAATCCCAATTGGCCACATGACCCATGGAGTGTCTCCCCATATTCTAGGGGTTGCCGACTAGCAATGGGGATGTGAAGGTAAAATAGTGGGGAGACTAACCCCCCCCCCCCCATATTAGAGTACATGGAAGATTTAAGAACAACATACAGTAGCAGAATCATAACCAAACAGAAAGTTACAATAAATAGTGGAAATGTAAACTAATATAGTGAAAGACTAAATAATGTAATAAAAGCCACCTAGGTAGTGTCT
Source organism: Viscum album (assembly GCA_963277665.1). NCBI lineage: Eukaryota > Viridiplantae > Streptophyta > Magnoliopsida > Santalales > Viscaceae > Viscum > Viscum album. The sequence goes on from OY728123.1 coordinate 1,502,347,174, forward strand.
GATACATATATGCATCCATGTAATGCCAGTACAAAATGGGAACAGAAAATGGGAAGCAGATATACAAATAAAAAAGTACTAAATAGAAAAATATCCAAAAGTCGATCCATAGAATATTGAGCCTAATCCTAGTCCTCTACTACTAAGCTCAAACTAAACAGTAAGAAATCAAATACCAGAAGAATGGTTCTTGTATCTATCTGAACCTGCAAAAAACATCCTTCACAGGTTCCAAAGGTGGCCCGAGTAGGGTGTGAGATAAATCTCACTAGGCCACCACAAATGATGTCTACATGTAATCTGAGTGGCACTCATAAGTAAATAATTTACATCTAACAACAGTAAATTAATAAAATGGATGGTAATTAATTAACCTCTCACTTGGGTTCCTAAAGGATACATGTAGGGTCTTGAGAATTCCACAAAGAGGAAATCCAATTACCGCAAGACTTGGAAAAGGACCAAACCGGTCTGCGCACCGGCTCCCAGCAATAGCAAGCGTCCGGTTCGGCAGACCACCCTCCCACAATTCCGTGGACCAGCATCATCCACGAAATAGAGGCAGGGACCCTCCATGGGCGTGAAGCAGTATGGGAGCCGGCCGGTCCACCGTCACAAACTGCCCCAGCCACGAACCGCGCCAACCGGCCAATGTCGCGTGCGCCGTCGTTTGCGAAAGGGAGGCGGAGCACCCATGTGGCTGCGGACCACTGTCGTTCGTGGATTAGAGGCGGAGTGGTGCACATCTGCGGAGCAGTTCTGTGGATATCGGTTCCAAAGCTCCCAGTTGACCAAGTCATTCGTGGTTGGGAATTCTTTCGTGGGCCTCCACAAAGAGTGTCGTGTGCCCATCCTATTCGTGACTCTATAAATAATCGTCAGGGGATTGATGAAAAATTGGAGAAGAGAGGATGGGTTAAAACCAATTAGGAGATGCTGGAGAAATCGCTACCAGCGGTCCGCAACCATCCGCTAACCCCATATCGTCTGCGGATGCACTCTTCCACAGAGAGGAGAAACTAGTTCATGAACCACAAGCGGCCAGCTCCTCCGCGGCCGTCCCATAGCAGCCATCTCCTTCGCGGATGACTACCCTCTCCATATACCAGTGTCGTTTGCGAAACGGAGGCAAAAACCCCTCCGTGGGTGTGAAGTAGGACGAGCTCCAGCCCCTTTGCAGACACCCTTCATGGACGGCCATCCTTCGCAGATGGCCATCCTTCGTGGAAATCCTTTTTGGACAGAGTCCTTCATGGCCTAGTCCTTCGTGGCCTGCTCCCTCGTGGCCAGCTCCTACGCGGACACCCTTCAAGGACAATCAAACCACGAACCACATGCGGCTCCCTCGGGGCCGGTCCTTCACGGATAGTTCCTCCGCGGCCGGCACCTCGTGTCCAGCTCCTTCGCGGCCAACCCCATGCGGAAAACCCCATGCACTCGTTGGTCCATACCACAGGGGTTGTGCCCCCGCACCCCCACTCGGGGTTAGTGCCAGGATGCGGTCCCCGCCATCTGGGCCGGTCCCCTCTCTACCGCCACTGACCCCCATGAAAAATGGAGAGTCGCATCGTGACCTTTTCGGTCTTGTTCAACAGTATTTTACATTTCACCCTTCCGCCGCCCCAGCATCCGTCCTATACATTTCATGAGTTGAGATACTCCTCATGATGCTCCTATAACCCCATTTCCTAGATCCTTTTGCTAGGTTCATCCATAAAGGGTCGCCCGTGTGTAAGTCCCACACCAACCATTGTTAGGTATCTCTTACCTAGTCGTCCTGACCACATGACGTTAAACTGTATGTCCATCGTCCTGACCACATGATGTTAAACTGTATGGCCCTCTTCCTATCCATATGATGTTAAACTATACAGAAACAGTCCTCTCCACATAACTAAAAATTGTACCATTCCCCATCATTCAATAATTGGATGCCTCTTGCTCCGTGCAAGAGATGCCTTACGCTATGTTCACAGTGGCATAACTTCAAGAGCGTTGGAATCCATTCAAACATTCCATCACTCCACCCCACGCTTTGAATGTCCTTTACTCGGATCTTCATCCTCTCTCATGTCTAAAGGGACCCCCTAATGTCCTGGCCTCATGTCGCATCGTCTCACCTACCGTCCTGGGCCAACACCCCCGAATGACTTTGTACAACACTTCGAGGTAGGTCCTGTGTTTTGAACATGGTCAGCAGTCGACCCTCATTTGTTCATCCCCATTTCAGGTTAACGTGATATGAATGATGTGTTTCGAACATGATCAACAGTTATCCTCCACCACCATGTCATCCTCATTGTGTTCTGAATGTATGACATGTAATTCACACTTCTCATCTCCCTTTGTTTAGACTGATTCCAACGCCCTTGGCGTTATCCTGTTTTTGCACTTGCGCATAGGCGTTGTCCACCATTATATTCTTCAACCCACCAATGGATTGGGATTACCTCATGTCCAGACATGAGAAAGACACCACGGGCGTCCATCTCGGAGTAAGCCCCGACCTTCTGGGCCTCCTTAGAGTATACGCTCCAATCCATTGCCATGGGCGTCCATCTCAGTGTAAGCCTCGACATTCTGGGCCTCCTTAGAGTGTAATCCCCAATCCATTTCCACAGGCGTCCATATCAGAGTAAGCCCCGACCTCATGGGCTGCCCTCATGCATAATCCCCACTCTACTTCTCACGGATGCACCTTTTGCGACGTGATCCTCTGGTCTGTATTGCCTCTTATTTCTCACACCGAGCATGACTCACGTGGGCTTAGAGTAAGCATCGACCATGACATCCTCTTATGGTCCTCCTCAGAGTGTAAGCCCCAATCTATCATTATGGGCTGCTCATGCGTAAGCCCCACTCCATCATTCCGGGCCGCCTCAGAGTGTAAGCCCCAAGACAAAGCGAACTAAAGGAACTTTGATCCTTGCCTCATAGGCAGGGTACATAGGCAGCCTCCATGAGGTTTAAGCCCATCACCCGTCGGACCACCCGGTCTATCTTCACGTCGGTTCCCCAACACCAAAGAGAACTATGGGGACTTTGATCCATGCCAAAGCATGGTACATAGGAATCCTCCACGAGGTTCAAGCCCACCACTCAGTCGTTTCTTCACGTCAAGTTCCACCCTCATCCAGCATGACGTTAAACTGTATATGCGAACTATGTGGACTTTGATCCCTGTCACCTAAGCAGGGTATGTAGGAATCCTCCCTGAGGTTCAATCCCAACAACCGGTCGATCCGATCATCTCCACATCGGTTCACCGCGCCACTCCTAGTGCCGCCTCAAGCGAGTTCCGACTCTTCGGGGTCATTAATCCAACGAGTGATGGTAAACCTTGGGCATAAATGATTTCAAACCCCTGCGTCCAGTTGACCATTACCCACCAAGGTTAAATCTGTGGATACTATTTTTGGGTACAAACCAATGATTCGTGAACATATGAATACGTCTTAAATATATAAGAGAGTCCCAGAACAGGCAATAATTCCCCCTCAAAAAGGGTGTGATGAGCCCGACTTCCCATACTCTCGACCAATATGAGTTCTTAAGAGTCACTGGTCAGACCATCCAGCGAACGCCTACCTTGGGAAAGCAGGTCCATCAATCATTGGATATGGATTTGTTGGGCGTTTCAAGGCCGAAAGCCAAAACCGACGAAACAATACCAAGTGGGTCTACCTGCTTCATCTCATAGCTGGTATGTCTGACCAAGTCACCATATATGTATATTGATATATATATATATAGGTTATTACTGACACAAGGTAACCATACTTCTTGTGAATACATGAATACCATATCTGGAGTGTGGTAATAATGCTTCCCACTCATATAAGATACTATCATGGGGTAATAATCCGTCCCATATATAGAATATACTTCCATAGGGTAAGAATGCCTCCAATACATATAGAGATTATAACTGCCATGGGGTAAGCATGCCTCTCATCCATACATATATATATGTTATCAATGGTGTGGGGTAAGCATGCCTCCCACCCATACATCTCATAAGTAGAATGGGGTATGAAAGACTCCCATACAAAAATTTACATAATGACTCGTGATCATAGTAAATACATAAGAATTCATGATATATAATGTATGAAAAAACCATATTACATCATTCAATTCAAAAAAACCAAACCAATTATACAATTCCTTTATAATAAACCAATATAAGGGAAAGTTCATTCCATCCCTTGAAACTATTTCATTTGAACCAAAAAAAATTATCAGGTTTAGGTCATTTCATCCTATCCAACTTATAAATCCAACCGTCCAATTTTTATAATATGGAAAATTCATTTCCAGTCAAGGTGTCAAGGTCCAAATGTTGAAGTCAAATACTCACATACCCATTGGGACAATTATTTTCTAAAAGGATCTAATCACCATTGAGGTGCCTTGGTATACACTTAATACACATGTGGTAATGGTTAATTCAATTAAAACCCAAGCTAGGAACTAAATTGAAATCTATGCATTTTGGCCCACTTGGCCAAAATGACCATTTTAAGGTGGAACGCCTATTGTTGTCTATATAGAGTTCAATTTATATCTAAACCCCTCAAAAAGACCCAATTAACCTATTTCAATGCACTAGGGTAAATTGTAAATGACAGAATCAACACAATAAGGGATATCGGCAAAGGTCAGCTCACGACACGATGGAATAAATATGAAACGGCCAAAACTCAAATGGAAAACTATGATACCACCTACCTTAGGGACATAGATGATGCATCACTTGATATCTGCCTCAAATTAGAATTAGGTTGGATTAGATATAAGTTCCATTCCAATACACTGAAAATATGGTGAATGATCATGCATTTAAATTGTGAAAAAGATGGTGAAATTTACCTAGAAAGGAGGTGTACACAGGTTTAGCCTTAACTTATCCTATTCGATGCTTCCTCAGATCAAGAATCGGTTGCTGGATGGAGGAGTAGCAAGAGATCAAGTGGAAGGAGGGTTTGACCTTCAAATGGAAGGAGATGTGTGGGTACTATCTGCTGGAGGAGAGGAAAAATAAAAAAATAGAACTTAAAGGAAGGGAGGGGAAAATGGTAATTTTACCTCAAAATTGGGTTGGAACAGTTTTTGCACACAGTTTTTCAAACTGTATGCAATCCATGTTTTATGGATCTGCCACCTCCTACAATTATACGTGGTTTATAAGCATGGTTTACTAAATCGTGCACAAACCATGCATGAAGGCTCTGTAAATTTCTGCAGCAGGTCGAACAGATGTGCGCCTGGGTCCGCACAGTTTAAACTAACCATGTAGCTCATCCTTTAGACCATTTTGCGTACATAAGGACTCAAAAATAGATATGTATGCTCCTTAGTCCTAGTCTTGGTTGTAGCACACTATTACTATTCTCCAAGGAAATATTTGAATATAAAAAACAATGATTCATACCTTGGTTAGAAGTTTGGTGGTTACAACATCCCCTCCTTATAATAACTCATCTCCAAGTTTCACTTATGAGGGTTAGGAGCTTTTTCTAGTAAGTAGTTTTGGCCATTGAGATCGTACATCAGCTTCCCACTCCTAGGTCTTGCCATGTACCCATCTGTGCTACCATAACACCCATACAAGAGGAACAGACCTACCCTAGAGTGTCTTCATGCTCTGATCAACAATAAGAACTGGATACTCCTCAAAGGAATCATAAATATCCATATCAACCTCATTAAAATTAAATACATGAGATTGGTATGGATAATATTGATGAAGTAGAGATACATGAAAGACATCATGCATGGACCGATATTTCTGAGGAAGTGCCAACTGGTAAGACATTGGTTTGATCCTCTTCACAACCTCAAAGGGTCCAAATAATCTCAGTGATAGATTATCCTACCTCATAATGATTATATTCCCTAACCTAGGTGAGAATTTCAAGAAAACCCTAGTCCCTGACCATGAACTCAAGATCTCACCAATTCTTGTTGGCATAAGACTATTGTTTCTACTAAGCTTTCAACTTGAGCTTCTTGATCAGTGGACCTATTCTGATGTCTCCTATACAATATGAGTCCAAAGAAAAGCTACTTCCCCTACCTTTATCCAACACATAGGTGAGAAACAAGTCCTATTGTACAAGGATTCAAAGGGATCCATCTCAATGGTAGCCCTAAAGTAGTTTTTATAATTAAACGTGATGAGATAAATTTTTTTCTCCCAAGAACCCTCAAAGTTGAGAATGCATGCACCGAGCATATCCTCTAGCACCTGAATTGTACGCTCTATTTGTATATTGGTTTGTGGTTGATAGGTCGTGCTCAAAAGTACCTATGTACCCAAGACGTTCTGTAACCCCTTACAGAACCATGACATGAAATGAGCATCTCTATCAGAAAAAATTTAATGAGGCTACCCATGAAGACGTACCAACTCTTTAATGTATAGACTTCCTAGCTCATTTATAGGGAAGGTATCTCACATAGGTAAGAATTTTGTGACCTTTTTCAAATGATACACTATAACCCACACTAATTCATTTCCATGAGGTGATATGGTTACACCAGTTTCGAAGTCCATAGAAACATTGTCCATTTCCACTCAGTAATGGACAATGAAGGAAGATGCCCTACAAGATGCTGATGTTCTACCTTCACCTGATGATAGGTGGAACATCGCATGATGAAACCGACTATCTTGTGTTTCATACTAGGCCCACAGTATTGAATTTGTACATCTTAATAAATTTTGCGGACCTTGGGGTGAACTAACCATATTGAGGCATGGAAATCCCTCATCATCTCTTCTCTGATTTCTTCTGGGACCCTTACACGCACACAAACAGATATAGTACAATCCCCATTGATTATCCAACCAGAATATTTATCTTTATCTGAAACACTTTCCTATAGCATAAGTTATTCAGAATTATATAGATGTATCAATCTTACTCATTCTAAAAAAAGTAGATTTCAACGCTAAGGATAAGTGAATAATCTGGCCTCGATCCTCTTGAACCTCAACATTCCTCTCATGAATAAGTCCATAAGCTTCCATTATTCACTAGAATCATAAACATCTTGTGTCTGAGTATTTTAGCTCAGATCATTTTCTATAGAATTTCATTTACCTAGAGTGTACGCTAGTTCAAAATCAAAATATTTCAGGCACTCGACCCACCTGCAATGCTTGAGATTCAGATCTAACTAAGTAAAGATGTATTTGACGCTCTTGTGTTCTGTGAACACCACAAAATGGTATCCTGATAAATAGTGTCTCCAACAGCATAATTCATGAACAAAAACAGTGAGCTCAAGGTTTTTCATCATTTAATTCCACTCATGAGGCATCAACCGATGATAACCATACACAAAAACCCGTTCATCCTATATCAAAATAGCTCCAATACCGATACCTAATGCATCACAATAGACTGTATAATCCCTTAATAGATCTAGGAGAATTAGTATCAGTGCTGAAGTAAGGCTTCCCTCAAACTCCTTAAATGATTCTTCATAAGATTTTTCCCGTTAGAATTTCAAACCCTTCTTCTTCAAGCCTTTAAGTGGTGTTGCAAGGCATGAGAAATCCTGAATGAAGTGTCTGTAATATCTGGAAATCCAGAAAACTATGAATATAAAATATGTTCTTAGGATGATCCCATGAAACCACAAACCTCACTTTCTCTAGGTCGAATGAAACTTCTGACTCTGAGATGATATTCCCCAAGAAGTGAAATTTATCAATCCAGAAGTGGAATTTAATGAGCTTAAAATAGAGTTGGGGATCTCTCAGATTATTAAGCATGATATCAAGATGGGTTTATTGGTCATGTTAGGAGTGTAAATATACTAATATATCATTAATAAAGACAACCATAAAAGAATAAAGATACTTCTGGAAGACCCAGTTCATTAGATCCATGAAGACAGCAGGTGCATTCATAAGTCCGAACGGCATAACCAATTAATCATATAGACCATACCTGCTCTTAAAAGTTATACAAGGTATGTCAGAAGTCCTGAAACATAACTGGTGATAGCCTGACCTTAGATCTATCTTTGAAAACACCTTTGTTCTGCAAAGGTGATCAAAGAGGTTGTCTATTCTACGCAATGGATAATGATTCTTGATAGTCAACGGATTCAACTGATAGTAATACACACAAAGCCTAAGGGTATCATCTTCATTCTTGGAAAATAGTATAGGTGAACCCCATGGGGAAGTTTTGGGGTGTATAATACCTTTTTCCTCCTAATCCTCTAACTAACTCTTGTGTTCTAGAGGTTCCTTAGGTTCCATCCTATAAGGAGGAATGGTCACAGGTGCTGCTTTTAGCATAATTTTGATAGTAAACTCTACATCTCTCACTGGAGGTAGACCAGAGAAGTTTTCAGCTAAAACATCTCTAAAATGGTCCACTAATGGAAGGAAAATAGCAGGTTTCAACCACTATTCATCAAGGTAAAAAATGGAAACTTGTTTCATAACACTACCCATCCTCTACTGCTCGGGTCCTGATCATGTCGCACTGAGATCCCATTCTCCTTTCTGCATGTGCATAATTCCCTTTGGTATTGTAAACATCACCCTTTAATGATAGTAGTAAATATGGGATCTTTATAGAACTAACCAGTTTCTCTTGACAATTACATCAAACCCTGTCATTTTGAGACCATACAGGTTCAATACGAAAAAGTAACCACCATTCTTAAGGGGGAATTTCGACCGTGGTGAACAGCCTCTGAATAGATACCTAAGGGTGTATCTAGAATCATGACTCTATGATAATAATAAACATCTAGGCCCAAAATCCAATTGATTTCCTCATATATAAATGAGTGATACTTACCTGTATCATATAAAGTAGATACTAAAGTGAAGTCTCCTAGAATATTACATCGTACAGTAGATGGTCTGGTTCTTTGCTCCTACAGAATAGGCTGGACTGCCTGTAAATAGTCTATATCATGGTCGTGGGTCACTATCAACCAGTATTGAGCCGGCCCACTCTACTGGCGGTGAGAATCATACACCTGGATACCTCTACCTCAACCACCACCTTGTCCTGACCGACCAGTAGTAACCCAGCTGCCTGAATTTCGTGATCCTTCTGACCCCACTCCCAACTAAGGAGTAGGTGTATATCCCTACTCTCTAGTAACTGGTCTAAAAGTTCTACAAAAATAGGGGAGTTGTCCCATCCTAAAATAGCCTCTACACTCTACTGGATTCCATGTGCACTATCTCTTGAAGTGTCCTAGAACCCCACACTGATGGAAAACAGGAGAGCTTCCCATGAAAAGATCATTACCACTGCTACCTCTATGAGACTCTTTGAAATATCTTTTTCATCCAAAAAAATATCTACTATAAGCCTTAAGTTTTGAACCTCCTTGTATTTCACCCTCAGCATCTCTCATATTTTTCTCTGTAATTAGGGCCTAGTTGGCAATCTCAGAATTTTTCCCCATCCTTCACATGTTAACTTGTGATCGGATATCATAATATAGATCATCCTAAAATCACCTAGAAATAAATATATCATTATCTTCTAGATAATTAGAGAAATGTTGTAGTTTAGTGAAATAGGACGATTAATCCATAACTGACATGGTCCCCTACTGCAGGTTCATGAAATATCTATCCATGTCATCCCTTAGAGTCTAGGGAAATAAGTTGTCATATAAGACAATTTGGCAGTCGGCCAGAACCATCTCTCTATGCTAGACTACTTGGGTGATGACATCCCACCACCTCTGGGCTAATTCACGTAGCATATGAGTAGCTAGATTGACCCTCTGCTCGGGAGGCTTCTCTATGTGATCGAATATAGATAGGATCGCTTCGATCCGGGACTATGTATCAAGTGGTCATCCATCCTCTGATAATGTATGAGGATGTTGCTGCTGAAACTCATGAGTCAACTCTACCATGCTCAGGGTAGGCCGCACTCCAGATTTCATATTCTTCATTATACACAAGAAACTCTCTCAAAACTGGGCATCAACACCCAACTCATGCATAGGAGGAAGAGCCATATGTGGCTCGGCAGGAAGAGAAATCGGTGGCTCAAGGCCCACCACCTCATAAACATGACCATCATCTCCTTAATGGAATGCGGCTTGAGGACTTCATGGTGACATAACACTATAATTCCAAATGAACATCTCAGAAGGAAAACAACTAATTTAGATGATTTCTTTCAAGACTCAAGGATAGGTACTAAATCCTTCCTATAAGAAGAGAAATGTCTCTATAACTACTTCAAAATCCAAGGCTTGATGTTTAAATAGACCATAACATGCCATAAGAATGAAGAAACACCCACCACTAACTACTAGGGTTGGATTCAAGTCAAGTTTCTATGTTAGTCATGTACAAGGTGGTTTTTCTCAAGTTAAAAGTCATTCCCCGTTTGAAAGTATGTTTATTATAACATTTAAGGAATTTAAATTTTCCTAACCTAGTGATATGTCATTTAAAAACCCATAAGGTCCCATACACCTTATGCACCAAAAGAAGATGCGTACTTGGGTGTCATTTTCATTGGAATTGTTCTTATCCATATGATTGTACTATTTTATCAAATGGTTTAGCAAGCTGGAATGCAATTTTCTAATCTATAAGGGCCCATACAACTTATGAGTTTGATAGAGGAACCCAATAAGCATTCACAATTTAATGGTCAAAAACATTCTAAAAGAATTAGCACAATCATATATACATAATGCATGGAACAATGAATATGAAACAGGAAATGCTTGCTGAAAAGGTAAACGTGACATGGAAAATTGTGTGGCCTATTCAAATTCTTCCTATAGTGATGCATGTTCTAATACATGACCCTCATTTCATTGGTTTTAGCAATAAAATCACAATTTAAATATCATCAATATCAATAACATCACAAAACAAGTGAATCACCTGATGGTGACATGATATCAATAGTAAATAGTAGAATCAATAACAAAAATATCTCAAGTAACATGGCCCTTAACTTGTACATGAGTTCACGATGCCCAAGAAAATCTTATAAAGAAGTCCCAAGTATTCATGATCTCCAATATATTGTCTCTAAATAGTAAATAAAGAAAGGAACCCCCTATAATACCACTTTTTGATGTCTTGGACCCGACTTCCACTTAACCCATTCCACGACCCAAGTTGGTCACATAACCCTTGGCACGTCTCCCCATATGCTAGGTGTACCAACTAGAAATGGGGGTGTGAAGGTAAAATAGTGGTGAAACTATACCCCCATGTTAGAGTACACAATGTATGTAACAACAACATACAGTAGCCAATGTATAACCAAACAGAAATTTACAATAAATAGCAGAAATGTAATCCTATACAGCAGAAGACTGAATAATGTAACAAAAGCCACATATGTAATGTTAGATACAGATATTCATGTATGGAATGATAGTACAAAATGGTAACATAAAATAGGAATCATACATACAAATACAAAATTACAAAATAGAACAAAATCCAAAATCCATTCCATACCATCTTGAGCCTAAGCATGGTCCCCTGCTCCTAATCTCCAAATAAATAGTAATAAATCAATAGCCAAAAGTGTGGTGATTTCCTATATCTATACTTACAAGAAAATAGACTTCTTAGGTTCCAAAGGTGGCCTGAGTAAGGTGGGAGATAAATCTAAGTAGGCCACCACCAATGGTTTTTATATGTAATTATAGTGGAGATCATAAGTAAATAGTGTGTATCTAACAATGTGAAAATGAGGTGATGGATATAAATTAATTAACCTCCCACTCAGGTTCCTAAAGCATATCAAGCTGGTCTACCTGATTCATATTATATATGGTATGTCTGACTAAGTTAACATGCATGTATATTGATATATATATATATAGAGGTTATCACTAGCATGAGTTAAGAATACCTCTTGTCTATACATACATACCATAGCTATCATGGGGTAATAATGCCTCCCACCTATAGACGATACTGGCATGGGGTAATAATACCTCCCATCCATAGAGGATACTAGAATGGGGTAAGAATGCCTCTCATCTATATAGAGATTATAACTAGCATGGGGTAAGCATGCCTCTCATCCATACATATATAGAAGTTATCAATGGTGTGGGGTAAGCATTACTCACACCCATACATCTCATATGTGGCATGGGGTATGAAAGCCTCCCATACACACATTTATATAATGATTCATGAGCATAGTAAATACATAAGCCTTTACAATATATAACGTATGGAAAACCATCTTACATCATTCAATTCCAAAAAACCTAACCAATTATGAAATGAATTTATAATAAATCAAGAAAAGGGGAAGGAAAACCATCCATTGAAACCATTCTATTTGATCCAAGGCATTTATAAGGTTTGGTTCATTTCATCCTAGCCAACCTACAAATCCAACCGTCTAATTTTCCTAACATGGAAAATCCATTTCCAGTCAAGGTGTTAAGGTCCAAATGTTGAAGTCAAATAATCACATACCCATTTGGCCAATTATTTTCCAAAAGGGTCTAATCACCATTGATTCACCTTGTTATACAAAAAATACACATGGGATGATGATAAAATATATTAAAACCAAGTCGAGATCTAAATTGAGTTCTAATCATTTTGTCCCACTTGGACAAAATGACCATTTTCAAGGTGGTACACATATAGTTGTCCATATAGATTTAAAGTGATATCTAAACACCTAAGAAATGAACAATTAACCTATGTCAACACACTAGGATTAAATAGACATGAAGGAATCAAAACAACAAGGGATCTCGGTAAAGGGTGGTTCACGACATGATGGAATAAATAAGAAATGGCCAAAACTCAAATAGAAAACTACATGACCACCTACCTTAGGGACATAGATGATGCATCACTTGATATAGACCATTGATTGAAGAAGGTTGGAGTATATCTGATTTCTAGTACAGCACCCTAAAAATAGGACGAATGTTTCTGCATCTAAATAGGGCAATAGATGGAAAAATTTACTGAGGAAGGAGGAGTACGTGGGGTTAGCATTACCTTGTCCTATCTGATGCTTCCCTCAGATAAAGAACCGGTCTTTAGATGGATGAGTAGTAAGATATCGAGGATTTATAGAGTCTAAAAATCAAAGGGAATGAGTTTCAAGGGCTATGTTAGCTACAGGATAAGAAAATGGGAAAATAGAACTTAAATGAAGGGAGGGAAAATGATAATTTTTCCTCAAAACTGGGCTTTCATGGTTTCTATGCACAATTTTCCAAACTGTGTGAAAATATTAATGTATTTCTCTACCACCACCTTATATTATTCATGCTTTATGGGAATGGTTAACCAAACCATGTGAAAATCATGTGTGAAGGATCTGAAACTTTCTGCAGCATGCCACACAGTCGTGCACCTGGGTCTGCACGGTTTACACTAATGTGTGACCCAACTGGAGGCCCATTTTCCAGACCTCTGGGGTTCAAACCATCCCTGGATGATCGTCAGGATTACCCTAGTCTATAGCACAATATTACTATTCTAAAAGAAAATATTTAAATAGAAAAACCAATGATCTATAACTTCTTCAGAAGTATGTTCATTACATATCTCATAGATCTACTTCCTCTAGTTCACCAGGTCGATAAGGATATGAATCATGATAATCCTTATATAATTTTTGTGAAAAATATAGAGGGAAAGGTGAAATTCCCCATGACTAGACTTATGTTTAAGGCATCATTTCAATGTATATCCATGAAGAGGATGATCAAGGGGAAAGAAAGGGAGCAGGATGTCATCTAGTTTTCATGTGGAATGAAGAGCCACTATGAGAATAAATGAGCTATAATAAAGAAGTAGTTATAAGCTTCTTGAGTTTTTATTATCGAGTGAAATCCTTCTATTTCTAAAAATTGGAAATTACATATAGATTTTGATAAATACATTTGTATTCAAATACAAGAACTATCTATATTTAGAAGATTTACCCAAGGTGAGATGGATCTATAAGCTGAAAATGGATAAAGACTCTCTATAATGGATATTAGAGACTACCATCACATTTTTTTGGTAGGATTGATCTCAGTTTTAAATAAATTTAATTATATTCCAATAATTACCAAAAATGTTATTTATATACCCATTCTTGATATTGAAGGTACTATTTTTATATTTGGGAATAAAAGTTTCTATTTTTAGAAACATAGAATATGTTATGGCAAGACACATCCCAAAAATGGTCTTTATGTATTAGATTATAAAAACCAAGTGTTAGTAATTGATAAAAAATCTAGTTTACAAGACTCATATCACACCAAAATATGGAATAACCATCTAGGTCATGTAAACAAAAATAACTTGAAAATACTATATCAAATAGGTATTTATATTATTTTAAAACAAAACTACTTGGTATATGTCATGCTTGTTTACAAAGTAAAATGACCAAAAATCTATTTGATTGATAGGGAGAAAGGGTCATAGATATTCTCAAATTGGTTCCTACATATGTTTGTGGATCTCTTATAGTTGAGTAAAGGGTTGGATTATATTACTTCATAACTTTTACTGATTACTTTAGTAGACATATATAGGTCTAGTTAATGAGGCATAAGTCAGATTCCTTTGAGAAAATAAAGGAATTTAATATTGAAGTCGAGAACTGACATTGTAAGAGGATACATAAATATCACTCACGCCATGGTGAATAATATCTTAACCAAGAGTTCATTGATTATATAAGGGAGTTAGGGATTTTATACCAACTCACCCCTCCTTATCGTCACAGTGGAATTGTGTAATTAAGGGAGGAAACACGCCTTTTTAGGCATGGAAAGATCAATGAAAAAACATGTTATTATTTTATTATCCATTTAGGAATATTCATTACAATAATAAGAATATATATTAAACTGGGTTAAAACTAAAGTGTAAAATTATATTCCATACTATGTATGGTGTGGTAGTAAACTCGTGTTGTCTCATATACGAGTGTGAGGTTCTGAAGCATTTATTAAGGATATTAATGGAAAAACATTCACCTTGAGGTACTAAGTGTATCTTTATAAGATATACTAAGGAAAGTAATTTATATTAATTATTCAACCCCTCAAATAAAAGGATTATGGTGAATAGACATCCCACCTTTCTTGTGAGGTAGCACACCTCCAAAACAGATAGCGAGAGAATGATAGACCTTGATGAAGTAGGGGATCATGATATATTGGACTTAGCATAGAAATAGATTCCAAAATGAACTATGTAAGAGTAAATTCCAAATAAATAAGTACTATATAAGAGAATTACAGATGTTAGAAAAAAATAGTGATAGTTAAGAAGTTAACAGGGATGGTGACTCTTTATTAGTTGATAATAATAATCCTATATACTATAAGGAAGGATTAGATGGATTAGAATCTACTAGATATAAAGAATACATGAATTATAAAATGGTTTCCATATACCAAAACCAAGTTAGTATTTTTGTAGATCCTCTAGTGGATGTAAATCCCATTGATTACAAATGAGTATTCAAGAAGAAAATTTAAATATAAGGTAGAGTCAATACCTATTAGGATATACTGGTGAAAATGGTTTAAATAGAATTATGGAGTTGGATATGATAAAAAAAATTAATTTTTTTCTATATTGAAATAAAATAGAATTCTTATTTACAACCAAGTTTACCATTATTATAAGATTTGGAAAATAGATATCAAAACATCCTTACTTAACAAGAACCATGTGGAATATTTCTATATGGCATAACCAAAAGAGTTTGTGACTCCAAATGATACCAATAAGGTATTCACATTATAGATATCTGTTTAAGGGTTCAAGAAATCATATGGATCACAGAACATTAACTTTTATGAAGCTATAATGGAATTTTCTTTCATAAATAATGAATATGAACCTTGTATCTATAAGCATATTAGTGGGAGTTCATTCATTTTCCTTATAGTAAATATTGATGACATATTACTAATTAGAAATGAGGTACCAGTGTTACAGTACATTAAGTTGTAATTAAACACATTTTTATCCATTAACTACTTAAGTTAATAAATATACATTATTGAGGTCAAGATACATCATGATAGATCTAAGTGAGTTTTTAAACTATGTCAATTTATATACTTTGACATGGTTTTGAAGACATTCCACATAGAATAATCCAAGAGTGGATTACTTCCAATGTCACATGACATATATCTCTCCAAGAAAATGTTTCATTTGACATAAGAGAGGAGATAGAGGATGACAAGGATTCAATATGAATTATTGATAGGATTGGTCATGTATTCCGTGATTTTTCCTATCTTGATTTTTTCTGCACTTTGATCATGGTAGTAAGATTTATAGTGTACCCAGGAGACTGTCATTGGATGGTAGTCAAGACTATCCTAAAGTATTTTATTTATAATAAGGATGTGAAACAATTTTATGGAGGATATGAGGAGCTAGTCATCAGGGGATATACAAATATTATTTTCTTGATAGATCGAGATGATCTTAAATCATAGTTGAGGTATGTATTTTTCCTTAATGGAGAGGTAGTGAGTATGAAGATATCAAAAATCTAGAATTTTCTTATTCTATATCAGGTCTGAGTATATTATGTTATATGATTCATCTAAGGAAGTAGTTTATATACAAATCTTCCTCACGAAGATTAAAGAGGTTCCTAGTAGTAAATATCATAGTACAATATACTATGATAATAATAAAGTGGTCCCTCTTTCTAAATACCAAGGTCACATTAGCAGATGAAATATATAGTTTAAAAGTAATGCCTATTGAGGCATTTTTCCTATATAGGTGAGGTCATAGTGAACAGAGTTTCCATAGAGGATTTCATGAAAAACTCATTTAATAAATCCCTATCTTATAAAAATAAAAAAAACATCATGTGAGAGGTAATTAGAATAAAATTCATTAGCATTTAGTTATAGTGAAAGTAGAACCTGTCAGATTTGGTTCCTTAGAAATAACTATTTTTAACATAGATTACTTTTACATTTTAATATTTTAATATTAGTAAATTTTTTAGAAATATTTATTATTTTCATGTATAACATTAATTTGATAATGTCCTAGAATATGTTTCTTATTAAAGATTCATATCAGTTCTCCACTATGATGAGAACCTTGAAATGATATGATGATATTCCTAAGCTTATATCATATGGTTAGTAAAAATTATATTATGGGATACATCATATATTAGATTATCAGGTTCTTGATACTCATAAGTGGATGAGACTTTATCCCATAAGGTTAATACTTGATAATAATTAGGATGGTAGATTACGAGGATATTCCCTTTGATAATAAGTCCACATGTTTATGTTCCATTGTGTATTCCTGTCTATAACCATGTGTATTGGTCCTTATACTTTATATTAATATTATTTCATATCATGAGTCACATAATTTTATGTATTATAAAAAATTGTGATGTTATATTCTTTAAGAGAAGTAGGATGTGTTGGGTGTGTCATGAGTTATATGTCATTAATAAATAATACAAGAAATAATTTTTCCCTTCCAAGATTGGAAAATGATATCTCATGGAATTTGATTGAAATGGAATTTTTGAACAAAAATTTAAGTTCATGGTGAATTAAGAGCTCCTTTTAGGAAGTTAAAGAAAGGAATTTCAAACTTATAGATTGATGACTCTAGTATGAAACCTACCTGATGAGATATCATGATAAAGGGAATAAATTACACACTGATAATTCGTATGTGGTTGTTGTTGTTACAAAGTTAACTTCTTCCTCAATGGGTTCCTTGGTATGTTTCTATAAACTAATCATAGATTTAAGGAAAGAAAACTTAATTCCGCTAAATAAGTGGTATAGAGGCTCACAAATATAGTGTATCCATTAAACATAGTTAAATTTTATTTTAATTTAACAATTATAATAAATATTTTTATCATGACTAAGTAATAATATTTATTTAGTATTTTATTTGATCTTATATATTCATTCATGATTAATATTTGAGTTAGAATATTTATGTGAGTTAAATTTTAAATAAATATTTCTTCACAATATCACATAATAAAATATTTATCTAAATATTCTATTTTTAAAAGGGTAATAAATAAAATTTATTCATTGAAAAAAAAATTACTTAGTTTTGAAAATATTAAATAAATATGTATACATATAACCATTAAATAAAATATTTATTTATCATTTTTTTCCTCAAGGTAATAAATAATGTTTTTATTGAATAAATATTGATTTAATTGTGAAAATAATAAAATAAATATTTATTCACAAGTCCATAAAAATAATATGTATTTGATAATCAAATAAATAAAATATATTTGTTATTCAAGGATCAATAAATGATAAGAATGGTTCAGTTCAAAAGATGATATAATATTAAATATCATTTCAAAAAAAGAATAATTTATTTTATAAAATGATATTTATTTGGGAAATTCAGCTCATGCCATAATATAATATTATTATTATTATTGTTATTATGCATGGGGAATGTATTGGATTTACTATTTGAAAATGGTATTTTTATAGTAGTCAAAATTAAAACCAAGATATATATTCCCACATTATATCATTTTGTGTGTGGGAGATCATTTGTTTTTTGTACCACATATTTCTTCCCTAGAGATTTCTCTTAAGAAAAAAGAATATCTCCAGGGTTTCTCTCAAGACTAAGAGAAGACTCCACCTCCATCTTCCCTATCCATATTGATACAAAAAGTGATACAATCCTTCAATATTGATGGATTATACTGAAATCAAGGAGAACAATAAAATTTGATTTAATTCTCCACATTAAAACCAAGAGTTCCATCAGCATTATTCATAGATCATTGAACATGCGTGGATATTTCTAGAGAGATTATATTTTAGACCCTCCTATAAAACAAATCGTATAACTCAAATAGGGTTTGATCAATAAATATCTATTTCGAAGAAAGATCTCAAGAACATGATCTTTTCTTATTATTAATGTAATTATAAACTTTACATGATAGATCACCTATTCTCAGTTCTAGTATTCTTTTCCAAGTATCATCAAGTATATTCATTGGATATAATAATTCGTTATTATGTTCTTTTATATTATTCATTAAACATGTCAAAATCTATGTTATGTATGAGCTCGATTGGTAATTCTAATGCACTCGAAACCTTTAGTACAAACTATTCATTAGCTAACTTACTCGAGGAATATTGAGAATGGACCTTGTCTAAGTGATTTGGTTCTAAATTATGTGTTTATTCTTATGATGGAATCTAAATTGGACATAGAGTAAGGATCACTATAATAAAGGATGTGGTATTGGGTATGGAGAAGCATCTATGGTCATGTTATGTGCCCCTTTCAATGAACTTGGTAGACAATTACATCAACTTCAACATATTTTCACCACCCTGGGATACGGAAGGTGCGATTATTACATAATCTATGATAGAGTAAAGGAGTTTATAAGAGCTCAGTAGTGAGGGAGGGAACTCCAATTAAATATCTTCGTTTTAAAATCCATGTTCCACTCCATGAATATTAGTATCATAGCACTTTATAAAGATTCATAATATATGGTGGTGGAAATTAAGTGGAAACATGAAGTCATGGAAGGAAGTTCCTTAGTAGACAAACTTCACCAAGAGATAAACATCGTTGAATAAGTGGTAGAGGATCAGAAAAAGTCAGTCGATAAATATGGGAAAGTGGGGATGGATATTATCATAAGGGAAGAGGCATTGTGGCTTGATGAAGAGGTTAAATATACAATGTTAGATGATATGTTCCAATCCATTAATGACTTGGAGCAAGAAATGATCCAACTTTAGGAGTATAATGAGTTCACCAAGAATTGGTATTCCAATTCATGATTTCTTTTTTATATTATGAGGGATTTAGAGAGACTCAATATATTGGATTCTCCTCTCATGTTTTATTAGTAAAGTACGTAATGTTTTGGGTCAACTCATTTTCAATTTATCAATCCCCTTAGTTACTTTGACTATCATTCTATGATAATCTATGAAACTAGAAATATTAATATCATGATAACTAAATCCACATGAATATTGTATTTATATAGATCAGGTAAATCACAAATCCAAAACACATAAATCAATGATTAAATGTATGAATTATTCATTATTAATTTAAACATGTAACCTTATAAAAATATTGGTGGGAGGGATATTATGGAACATATATCATCACATAATGTCAAAGAAATTTTATGAGACATAGTACTGAAAAATTTAATTTCCTCATGAACTTGTTATCTTGGAAAAATGTGGGTGGGATATATATTTTAGCTCATATATCATCACTGTAATCCAAGGATAGTCTATTAATTTGACTTCCTCATAAACCGGTGACATTAAACAAATAAAATTGATCCATATATGGTGTAATATTTACTATCACTATAATTTAAGGTCAGTCTTTGTAGATATGAGATATTTTAATGACTATACAAAATGAAAATTATGAAGGGGTAGTTTGAATTAGGATTTCATTTATAAAAAGGGATCAAGTTCCATAAAATTATACCCTATGCATTTCTCACAAATAATATAAAAAAATATGTGTGAATAACATAATTTTACTCAAATGTTTACCTTGTTTGATGGAACTAGTGAGCGTAAATCACTTTTTCCAGGGCCAAATGGTGGTCCTTAAGAGAATTATGTCCTTTTTATTTTTTTAATTTAATTATTTTCTAAGTCATGGATGGGTATAGGCCTAGTGGAAAGGGAATAAAAATCTTACAAGGCTTCCCATTGTCAGTTTTCAATCTGACTAACATTGTACCTTTCCCTTTCATAGAATACTTATGTTTTTCCTATGCTTTTGTGGTGCATGCCTAAAGAAAGGGGACTCCACTTTTTTCCTAGGATTCCATTAAAAGTTTTTTAGACTGGCTAGTACTATTTTGAATCACCTTTAGTTTTTATACAATATTTTTTTAGTAAATTTAATTTCTTTGATATCTTACATTACACGCAACACCAAGTTTTAACAAAACATGATATACTATTAATATTATTATTTAAAAAATATTATAATAACATTTAATTTAAAATTGATGGTATTAATAAGAACAAATAATTTTAAAATATTAAGTATAATGGTTCTATAAAAAACCTATTGATAAAAAAAGTACTTAATTTTTAGTAAAGTCTTTATATACTTTGAAAATAATTTTTTCTCAAAAAACGATTTTTATTTATTTTTTATGAATAAACAATTAATTATTTTTAGAAAATTTTATAAAAAATATTTTAAAAAATTAACTTCATTTTTTAAATCATAATTTCAAAATTATCCTAGGGTGATTTTTTGGTAATTTTCTAAAAAGACTAATGTTTTTGTGAATAGTGAAAAATTCTTCTTTTAATTGAAAACTTCTATTTCATTTCAAAGATTTATAAGGTTAAATGTTGTTTTTAAATGTTTTTAAAAGTAAAATTTGATCAATTATAAAATATTTAATACAATTTAGGTCATTGGAATCAATTTAAAATTTAATTTTGATATAAAAACATTTTAAACATTTGGAAATTGTCTCTTTGGGAAATCACTTTTCCATCGCATCTACAGGTTTTATTTTAAATTAAAATTTTCCACTTATTTGAATATAGTTTTTAAAAATAGATTAATTTTTTTACTCATCATAATTAAAATTATATAATAATTTTTAGTTATGTTTTTGTCAAAATTGTTAGTAAAAATAGTAAAAAATAATTACAAAGGTTTAAAATGGGTTTACCAAGGGTTAAACTAAAAATATATGGAAACAAATAGCCTATAAACTTTTAAAATTACCATTTTATGTACATATTTAGACCTTATAACCTCTATGGTTTTATAATAATCCATTTTTTATCCTTTTTTCAAGTGAAAATCAGGGATACACTTTATTCTTTCCCAAAATTCTATCTGTGTTCTCTACCCCACCTATAAAAGGGAACTCCCTTCCCTCTTCTCTTCACACATCAAAAACCCTTTGGATCAAAAACTAACTACACAAATACATTCCTAAATTACCTATACACATCCCATATTCCTTATTTTTATTATTAAATCCTTTTTTGATGTATTTATTTATAAACCTAAATAGGTTCTCTAAAGAAGAGGTAAGAATTTTAACCTTGCATTTTTTTATATTTTCCTACACATCTTAAAAATCTTCCTAAAATGTGATGTTATAAAAATAATATTTTAGATCATATACTGCAATTTTTATATTTTAATTTCATAACCAATATCTATCTCTTGTTCCAACAAATGGGAAATGAAATCGTTGACTATGTGTGTGGTGAACTACCGCCTCGCGAACCGATATTATTCAGTTTCCATCACCACCTATCAATGATATATATTTATATATATTGATTAATTTAATGTTTATATATTATATTTTGGTATTATTATACTTAGGGAATTATAATATCACATATACCTTCTTACTTTCAATTTTTTTGGAATATGATAATGTCGCTCATGTGTATGGTGCATTACCACCTTGTGAATCGATTTGATTCATTTTTCAATTATGATTTACATAGAAGGTAATAAGTATAAATATAATGAATATGTGTGATAAATATGAAAAAATAATTACACTATAAATTTGATATATTATTTACCATCCTTCCATTCCATACTTCGAGAAAATGGAAATAGTGTTTATGCGTGTGTATGGCCTACCGTCTCCATGAACTGTGTATTTCATTTTCTATATCAAACTTTTATGTATTAATTTAAATAAATATACACTGAATATATAATATATTTATATCATGTTTAAAATTTCTGATATTATGGAACCATTATAAAATCAAAAATATTAAAAAACCTAATAAAAACACATATGAAGAACAAAGTAGTTATTACATGGAATGTGATTTTGACAAATAATTATTAATAAAAAGGTAATAAAAGGTCATAAGTATATAATATATGTCATGATATATACAATTATGTTTCTATAATATATTTATAATAATCTTATATGTGTTATACAAGAGGCTTAAACATGTACGAAGTAATTCAAGACTTATTAAAAGGGATTTCTAGTCGCTCTTTTATTTCTCTGAGACATATGTCATATTCACCAATTTTTTCTTTTTTGTGGTGTATATATTTCCCATGAATGTATTTTATGATTATTATGATGGGTTATATATTTCAATATAACTTTATCTATATCATGGGTCTCACGATTCAAAATATACCAAAGTGGTAATGGTTTTATATTACAATCGCATTGTTTATCGGGATTGCTTATTATTATGTTTTTTATGATGAAATATTATGATATAATTCTATATAAACTCGTTTATTTTCTAATAATATTGTTATTTATTGAGAATAAATGTTTTCAATTCATTTTAATCTCTTTATTTACTCAATATTCTAAAATAAATTTTTCAAATAAAATCAACTTTATTTCTCTCTTTTGTCAGAAAACCTTTTTCTTCCTTGTCTGTGTTTTCAAAAAAAATGAATGTTTTTAATATCATCCAAATATTTTTTAGATTAATTTTTACTTTTTTTTTACTTTTAAAAAAATTAAAAGGAATATTCTTATCATTTTATGAATGATTAACTTTGTTTTAACAAAAATGTGAAAGGAATCCTTGTTTTAACATGTATGACATGAACAGAATTTTCCTCCATCATGAACATATAATTTTTTAAAGATTAATTTATATGATTAAAATTTTATTTTCAAATAAAATGATTTTAAAAATGTTTGTTTGAACTTTTTGTTTTAAAAATGTGATTTTGAACTGTAAAGGTTATTTTCATTAACAAATGTTCCAATTGATCTTTCAAAATATTTTTCTATATAAGATGAAACCCATTGGTGTTAATTAAGATTTAATGGGTATAATATCCAATTATACCATTCTTATTATTTCTCTAGATCTTTTATGTTTACAATGAAAAGATATTTATGAAAAAAATCATTTTCACATGTCATACTATGATGAAATGTTTATGAAACTAATTTCATTTTCACATGTTATTATATGATGAATGTTTTATTATATTTTGGAACAAAAATTTATATATTATGTAATAGGTGGGACATATATCTCCCCCAATTCATTGTTTAATGATGGATAACTCATGAGTTAATAATTTTATACATGAATCTATTTTCATGGTCACAATGTAATGTGTGGACCTTCCTTCATTTCTATAATATTAATCATAGACCAAGTTTTCATATTCATAATGTTAATCATTAACATGTTCTTCATGTCCATAAGAGTAAGCATGGTCCAGGTTTACATGTCCTTGAGATTAAGTGTAGTCTTGGTTACATGTATATAAGTTTATATGACGGAGTTATTTCTTTTCATCAATGAGTGAATCTATTTCTATTTATATTAGTTTATAATGTTATATGATTTAGTGTATGCCAAGAATCTATGTATTATGAAAAATTCATTCTCTCATATAATATGTAATCTGATTCCTTTATGATTCATGTCTTATGAACTACCAAGATTTATTCGATGACTCGGTTTTATGATCTATGATATAAAGATTGTGTCTTTCAAATGTTAAGCCCATGTTCTCATATTCTTATGCTCGTGTTATTCTTATATGATAATTGATATCTCCCATGTTTACCCTTTCTAATAATTTGAGATCACTGGTTTTTTTCCTTTACCCTAGGTTATAAATAATGATTTAAGTGGAGTTTTTCAATGAAGAGTACTAAATGGGGAGAACTTTCATGAAATAAGAATATTGTGTATCTAGTATCCAAAGACACTAAAAATTTACAATCCTCATATGTGTATTTGGGAAATATATTGAATATTCATCAAAGTATATGTATTATTTATGTATGAAAATTATGGGCCATCATATTTGGTATCAGATAAAAGGTTTATTT
The DNA here is from genome assembly GCA_963277665.1 of Viscum album. NCBI lineage: Eukaryota > Viridiplantae > Streptophyta > Magnoliopsida > Santalales > Viscaceae > Viscum > Viscum album. Next base: position 1,502,372,061 of record OY728123.1, read on the forward strand.
AACCTTTAGAAACTATGATAAGAAAACTTTAGTGATAACTCTTAGGATGATCCTAAGAATTTGATAACTTCCTAATGTTTTTTAAGGAAGTTATTATGTGTTTTACCTATAAACACATCCCTATCTGGATACTATAAGTATAAATGGTTTTGAAATAGATGTACCAAGTGGTAATAACTATGAAAAGGCATGTCGGCCTTGACTTGAGCGTTACCTGGTACACAAAAAGGGACCTTGTTGTGCACCAATTTTGACACTCCCATGGTACATGATTTGACTAATTAATATTTTCCTTACAATCCATAATAAAGGATTTTAATAGATGATGTTAATGGATATCCTCAGTTAAACCTAAGGTGACATACATTTAAAAGAAGGTTTCTTGATTTCGAAAACCTATGCCCGATTCTTCATGACAATGTGTTTTCCCACTATAATTTTTGTTTCTCACACTATGATTTTTAGTTTCAGTAAATGTATGGAACCCAAAAGAATCATGTTAATATTGAATACAATAGAAAATGACATGATTATAATCTTGTAAAACCAAATGTTATAGTATATGCAATATGAAATCTCATTGATATACTCACACAACTTTCTTAATCAATGAATCATTATAAACATTCAAATGATAAAAGGGGGAAAATTTTATTGAATCCTTCATGTGGAAGTGTTCACCATATTTTAGTGGTTAAACTAATCCACTAGTCTCTAAGCAATGTATCACTACCACTGAAAAGATATTTTCCATTCTCCATATTTTACAGCATGAATAATCATTTTGGTTGTCTATCGTTTGGAAGGAGAAGTAGATCAATGGTGGAACTTTATTAATAATATGATTCAAGAGGTTTAAATTGAATACATAATAAAAAATAGGTTTAAGAGGATTTTTTTCAGTAATTAATTCCCTAATTTTCAACAAACAATGATGGGGAATTAATTTCTCAACCTCAAATAGAAGGATGGTGAATCTATCAGTACCTATGAATCTAATTTTACAATACTTTCATAGTACACTTATGGTTTAATCATCATCACTAAAATAAAAATTTATCAATTCTTTGGTGGCCTAAAACCAAGTATTAGAAATGTATTTTATATAAGGTACTTTATTATCTACAAATAATTCATTTGATTTATGCAAAAGGTAGAAATGGAAATTGTACATTCGGGCCATTCCAAGGGTTTTGAAAATAAAATGAAGGTTGAGTCTGATGATAACTCAAATAAATCACATGGTGGAAATAAATTTTAGTCACCAACATTATATAAATGTAGGAAGATTCACTCATTTGATTGAATAAAAGGAAAAGGAGGGTGTTACAAGTGTATGAATCCTATCTATCAAGAAAAATAATGTATCAATGATGAGAATATTCTAGTTAATGAAATGAATAGAGAGAGATCTCAATAAAATAAACCACCCAAACTCTAGTATTTCAAATAAAAAGGGTTTGTGCATTATGAAAATAAATTACCTAATCCAAGGGCTAATGAGGATGATAATCCAAAACAACCTTTTAAGATAAAGGGAAAAAAGGGAATGCTTATGAAATCAAAACTAAAGTGAATCATGATAATTAGAGAACTCCATAGTAGGGAATTTCATGTTTTATTTTGTATGAATGAGATCAATGAAAATATTAGTATTCATCCATTAGTGATATTTGATGTGATTATGAGGATTTATTTTATGTACCTTTATATATTCCAGAATAATGAAATCACATTTTATATTTTGAATCTACATACGGTCATATGCAAGCATGGACATGGATTTCCAAAGGAAATGTTTTTGTCTAGGATATAATATCATTTAAGGAATAATATTTGACTTATATTTTGGAAGCATATATGGTTTTAATGTGACTTTTTTGAAGTGGTTAGGTTTTATAAATTTTGGTAAAAAACTTTATTATTGTTAAGTTGAACATTTAAGGATATAATATCAATTCATTACACTATTTGGGATTCAATTTTGGTCAGATGTGTTTTAGATTAGCCTTTAGGTTAACTATTTATGGAATAAATCAAACCATGGATGTTATTGGATAACTTTTTTTTAACTACTTTGGTTTTGGTAAATATTTAGTGGTTTATGATGTAAGTTATGGATCATATGATGATTTTATTACTTCAAAAATGAAAAAAAATTCATCATAAATATTCATTTTATGGAGTAAGAGATGAAGTAGAAATTGATTGAAGAATAATCAAAGTATGAAAAAAAATTATGATATAAAGGAAATTTAAGACCGAGATATTTGGTTCCCATTGAATTTTTTGATATTATCGGGATAGAATCTTATCATTTAGATCTTCCCCCAAATATCTCTCACATTCACAGTGTGTTCCTTGTATCTCTCTTGAGGACGTACATAGCTGATCTATCACATGTACTAAACTCAGAGGCCATATGGATGGATAAAGATCCTTTTATGAGGAATAACTAGTGTAGAATTTGTATCATAAGGATAAATTTATATGAAACAATACCTCTCACCTGGTCAAAGTTTTTTAGAAAACCCACCAGCTTGAGGAAGCTATGTGGGAACCTGAGGATGTGATGAAAAAGAAGTGTCCTCATTTTATTTTATCAGAGTGATGAATTTTGAGGGATAAATTCATTTTATAGGGGGTATAATGCAAGACCATATTTTTTATGTAATATTTTTTTAAAATAAATTTAAATTCTCTAATGTCTTGTGTTACACCCAGCACTGACTTTTAACGAATCACAAAATATTATTATTATTATTATTATTATTAATTAAACAAGACCATTATAAACTATACATTAAACTTAGAGGTATTAATAGGAATAACTTCATTTTAAAAATTAAGTGTAATGGTTTTATATAAAGAAAACATATGGAAAAAAAAGTAATTAATTTTTAGTAATGTCTTTATATGCGTCAAAAATACTTTTTTCTAAAAAATGAGTTTTATTTATTTTTAGGTACAAATAATAAAATTAATATTAGAAAATTTGAGAAAATTTATTTTAAAAAATTAAAATTAATTTTTTAATAAAAATTTAAAAATTATCTTACAGTGATGTTTTGGGAATTTTATAAAATGATCTATTATTCGATTAATAGTGAAAATTAATTGTATTTATTCAAGACTGCCTTTTCATTTAAAGTATTAATAAAGATAAATTTTGGTTTAAAATGGTATTAAAAGTAATATTAGAAATATTATATTATATTTAATCCAATTTAGTTCAATGGAATCTATTTTATACTCTATTTTTATATAAAAAAGTTTTAATCTTTTGAAGATTTTCTCTTTGGAAAACCGCTTTTTTGTCACATCTATGGGGCTAATTTGAAATTAAATTTCCATACTTATTTGAATGGATTTTTTGAAAGTGGATTAAATATTTATAATAATATTAATTAATATTTTATAATAATTTTAACTTTATTTTTTTCAAAATTAATAGTAAAAACAATAAAAAATAATTACCAAGGTTAAAGATAAAACGAGTTTACCAGGGGTTAAACTAAGAAGATAATAGTTTAAATGGCCTATAAACTTGTAAAAATACAATTTTATGGACATATTGTGTACTTATAACCTGTAAGGTTATATAATTACACATTTTTTTCCTTTTTTAATGTGTGAAATGTGTGTAAACTTTATTCTTTTCAAACATTCCATGTGTGTCTTATCCCCCACTTATAAAAGGGAACCCCTATCCTCTTATCTTTATAATTATAAAACCATTTGGATCATCCAATTACTAAAGAAAATTCATTATTTAATTCACTATACAGTTCTGGGGGTAATTTTTTATTAGTAAATTCTCCTAATAATGCTTTAGGTATAAACCTAAAGAGGTTCTCCGAAGAAGAGGTAAAATTATTAACCTCCCATTTTATTTTATTTCTTCATCCACCACCTTAAAATATTATTAATATATGATGATATAATAACATAGGTATATAAAATATACTTATATGTTATTATTTTATTTTCATAACCTATATCTTTCTCCTCTTAAAACAAATGGGAAATGAAAATGTTGATCGTGTGTCCGGAAGACTACCGCCTCGCGAACCATTATTATTCAGATTCCATCACAACCATTCATGGATAGATATAATTATGGATTTAATTTTTATATATCATATTTATGAGATCATAAAACTTTATTAATTATAACATCACATATACCTTTTTAATTTCCATTCTTTTGGAATATGATAATGTCACTTGTGTGTGCGAAGGACTATTGCCCTGTGAAGCTATGTGATTCATTTTTTACTTATGATTTACATGGAAGGTAATAATGATAAATATAATGAATATTTGTGATATATATGACATAATAATGACTTTATAAATTTGATATATTATTTACCTTCATTTTATTCTATCCTCCAAAAAAATAGAAACAATATCCATGCGTTTGTATGGCCTACCATCTCCATGAATAGTGTATTTCATTTTCTATCTCTAAATTTTATTGACTATTTTAAATAAATATATAATAAATATATATTATATTTATATAATGGTTAAAAAATTATATTATGGAACCATGATCAAATTAAAACACTGAAAATACCAAATCAAGACATATATGAAAGACAAAGCAGTTATTACCCAAAATGTGATTTTAACAAGGAGTTATTACCAAAAAATTAATAAAAGTTCATAAGTAAATCATATATGTTATGATATATATAATTATTTTTTAAAATATATATATAATAAACCAATATTTTTTATACATTAGGTTCAAATGTGTATAAAGGAATTCAGGACATAAGGTAAGGGATTTCTAGTCTCTCTTTTATTTCTAGGAGACATATGTCATATTCACCACTTGTTTCTTTTGTATGGTTTATAAACTTCCAATGAATCTATTTTATGTTTTTATCATGTGATATACATATCCATCTATGAAAATATATTTCATTGGGCATATGATTCAAAATTTTCCAAAGTATTAAGGGTTTGATGTTGCAATCTCATTGTTTACTGTGATTGTTTGTGATTATGTTTTCAATGATGAAATTTTATGATATAATTCTCAATATACTCATTTATTTTATTATCCTTTGTATATTTACATAGAATACATGTTTTCATTTCATTTTAATTTATTTATTTACACAATATTCAAAAATAATTTTTTAAATAAAACCAACTTTATTTCTCTCTTCGGTCAAAAAACCTTTTTCATTCTTGTCCATGTTTTCTAAAAATGATTGAAAGAATAAATTTACTTTTCTAAATTAATTTTTTCCCATGTTTGAATTTTGACAATATAAATTTAAAAGGACTCTTCTTTTCATTTTATGAATGATGAACTTTTGACTTTTTACAAAAAAATTGAAATGGATCCTTGTTTTAACTTATACGACACGAATATAATTCCCCGCCCTCATGACCACCCAATGTTTTAAATATAACTTTATATGTTTTAAAATTTATTTTCAAATAAAATTATTTTCATTATTTTTTGGGAACTTTTAGTGTTAAAAAATTTATTTTCAATGTGAAAATGTAACTTTCCTCAAAAAATGTTCCATGTGATATTTTAAAATCATTTTCATTATAAGATAACATCCTTTGATGTTAGTTAAGGTTTAATGGGTATATGATCTAATTATAATATACTTATTATTTCTATAGATGTTTTATTTTTATGATGATGAGAGGTTTATGAAACTAATTCCTTTTTCACAGGTTATACTGTGATGAAATTTTTATAAAACCCATTTTATTTTCACAATTTATGATATGATAAATGTATTATGATCATGTGGAACACAAATGTATGGATTATGTATTTATTAGGACCTATATCTCTCTCCAATTAATTGGTTAATGATGGATAACTCATGAGTTAATTGTGTTATGTGTTAACATGTTTTCATCCTCACAATGTTATGTGTGGACCTAATTTCATGTCCATAATATTATGCATGATCCAAGTTTTCATGTCCATAATATTAAGCATTGGACTAGTTTTCATGTCCATAAGATTAATCATAGTCCTAGTTTTCATGTCCATAAGATTAATCATTCTCCTAGTTACATGTCCATAAGATTATGTAAGGGACAGATTTAATTTCCTTAACTTAATGAGTGAACATGCTTCTATTTATACATGTTCACAATGTTATAATATTATGTGTATAAAAAACATATATTTTTTATTCCAATTTCGGGCTCTCATGGCTTATGTACTTTGATTACATTATTATTCATTTTTTATGAACTTCCAAGACTTATGTTATGACTCAGGTTTATGATCTATGATAAATATTGTATGGTTTTAAAATCTTAATATCATGTTCACATACTTTTATTCTCATTTTATTCTTGTATGATCATTGATATATCAATTATTTACCATTATTGGGCATCTAAGATCACCCTTTCTTCTGTTTATTTTCCCCTAGGTTATGACGAAAGGTTTAAGTAGAGTGTGTCTATGAGTAATAATAAATGGGGAGATCTTTGTGTGATATTTTGAATATTATTCATGAAATAAGATGATTTTTTTTCTATTCTCCAAAGGAACTTAACCTTTATGGTCCTCAGGCATGTATTTGTTAGATGTATTGAATTTCCATATAAAGATATGTTATATTTATGTATGAAAATCCTAGTTCATTATGTATGTCACCTTCCTTGGGCAGTTTATGTTGATGAAAGTAGGCCAATGAAGCTGTTGTTTATGGTTAAAAAACTTTAGACAATATTATCCTAGAGTATAGGGTTGTACATAATCGACAAGGGTGATATATTCTATATAGAAATGGTATGGTAAACCATAATTGAAATGATATAAACATGCTAGTATATAAAATCTCATGGATGGGTGCAATCAGTTTATAGTCATAGTTTTTAGACTAAAATTCGTTAGGGTTTAAGTTTATAAATCTTTGACAAAAGGATAAGGAATTATATATAGAAACTGAAAGGTAATCCCAATATGAATAGAGATCCAAATACTAGTATAGATATCCTATATGTAATGTGCACATAGTTTTAGGTCATAGTGATCAAAAAAAAGGTGAGGTGGTCTATTTGGAGATAAGGAAAAAGTGATAACTCTATGTAAAAGATTAGGGACCCATATTGGTATATATTACATCAGGGGAGAGGTGCACATAGTTTAATGTCATAGTGCTCAAACCCATGATTATAGGTGTGATTTGGAAACCCATGTAAAACTCAAGATCTTGGAGTGCTCCAACTCCTTTTAATAAGGAATAAAAAATATGTAAATCATAACTTGAGTTACTTAAATAAAGAAATTATGGAATGTAATAGACCTGATTAGGATGACCACTAACCATATTGAAATAAGTGGTTCCATGGAAATATTTTTAGGGGAACATGGGGTTAGAGGAACTTCTCATAGTGATGAAAACATGCCTTTTGTTACCAAGCCTAATATATTTGCATAAATATGATTACCATGTATATGTTTCATTTTAAAATTAGATAAACTAAATACCAATATCCAGTAATGGTTTATGGTGAATCAAACACTTTAAGTCCAAATTATTGTATATAAGAAGAGGATATTCAAAAGTGATTAGAACACAATAGTCTAAAATTAACCTAGATCATGATGTTATGGGACATTGAAGGGGAGATAAAGTTTATGATAACCTATAGTTGGGTTTGAAATATATTTTTCATATATCACTATGTATCCTATAATAACCTGAATCATGTCACACATATTTCTCAAAAATATAAATTTTTCATTCTGGTGGAAAGTCAGAACCAAGTGTAAGCCCTGTCCATATTCCCAAGATAGTAAATCTAGGTCTCATTATATGGTGTCTCTGTTTGTGGTCAATATAGATAACCCAACATGAATGAGGAATTCCCAAATACTAATATCTTGAAAGGTGGTGAATTTTATAGATAGGTTTAAAATATATGGTTCATACATCACTACATGTCCTGAAATAATAGGAATCAAGACACAAATAGTTCTTATCAGGGATCCCATAGCAAAGATCTAACTTATATAAAGTGGAAAAGTATAATGATCACAACTTAGTATCAAGATAATATGGTAAATTAAAACATGAATAAAAGGGGACAAAATAATTGGATGAAATTATTTTAAATAGAAGAATTTTATCATATTAAAAGATTGTGGATAAGGATCCACAAACTAATTGAATCTTACACTCATGTAAGGAAATTAGAATGTATAAAATAGACCAATTTAAGAAGTTTAAAAGATCATGTGGGGTGGAATATATATTTTTTAGTTCCACATCATACAAAAATGACTCTTTTATAGATGTATTTTTATAGATCGTGGTCATATGAAAAATGATATGGTTTCATCATAGTGTTGATTCAGTGGAGAAAACCCTACATGATTTAATAAATTCCTAGACACCATGACAAAATAAGAGTTTAATTGGGATGAAACTTATAGTTGAGTCTGATATATCTGATATGGATATCACTAGGTGTCCTATAAAAACAAGAACCAAGTTATACATAGTTCAAGGAAAATGGGGACCTTTGCATAGATCTAGATCATGTGTAGGGGAAGGTTTGGTAGCTTCATTCCAATTCCAGGTTATTTTGGTAAACCTAATATTAATGAGTAATATCATGATTACTAAGATTTAAGTCAATGGGGTTTGTCTCTAGACCTAAATGAGGAATCCTAAGAATCACTACATATCTTAAAATAAAATGAATCAATCTACACATAGTTTTTATATGTGAGATAGTTTTGTTCTAATATAGGATCCTTTGAATGAATCCAAATGTGAGTGAGGAAAACCCATACACTAAGAACTTTTACATAGATCTATCTCATAAAAAAAGGAAATCCGGTCATATATGATAGACTACTATAAGTAGTTTAAGGCTCTTTAGGATGGACTGTATTTCATGAGGTTTAACATCATGTGATGAGGAATCTCGTGTATTATAGTTTCAGTTCATATGAAGAAGAGCATCATGTATTTCATTTTAAGGTCCTGTGATGGGGACAATGTCTACAAATTTTATAGTCATATATAATGTAATTTGTAATATGTAGTTTGAATTCAAGAAAATTGGACTTTATAAACCCAACATGAAAGTATGAAAATTATTTATTGAGTAGGCATGAATTAATAATAAGCATGATATGATCTCTATCCTTTATGATCAAGGAATAATCCATGTAGAAGTTTAGCATGTTTATGTCCTAAGGTACTTCCAATTTTTGTTCTAGTTTTAGGGGATTCTTCCCATTGATGATAGGAATTCTCAAAGAAACCACCAATTTTCCTTTTATAAATGATATTAGATGAAATTTCTTATTGAATTAATGTGAGAATCAATTTTTAGATATCTCAAGGTTGTTCAGTCTGTATAGCCCTTTATCATCGAGTAACTCTAATTCATTTAGTCATATCGGGACTGATCACCTTTAGATCGTTGATCATAGATGTCAATATAAAGTGTGGGGAATTTAAATTAAATGGGAAGAGCTGGATCTATCTCATACATAATAGAATATGGGTTCGACTACATAGTGGTACAGATCATGGTGAGATAATCCCAAAAAACATATTGGAGTTTATCCAGACAAGACTTCATATTTTTTCTACTATGTTCAGAAATATATTAGATATACTTTTGTTTAAGGCCTATATCAATCAGTTCTAAACTTCTTGATAGTGGGATGAGTTTTTAGAATAGATATTATATTCTTGATATAGATTCTTTAATTTATAAGTATAAAATTATTTTTATTGACTTTCTATACCATGTTAGAGATATTAAATATAGTAATGATATTATACATCAAAATTTTGATGACATCCAATGTTCTAACTTCCTTGATGGGTATAACTTCATCCCACCTAGAGAATAAATTTGTGGAAATAATAATAAAATTGAAATTTCTTTTTGTGGTTGGAAGGTATAGTCCCTTGAAATTTATCCCACATATATAAAAAGAAGGAAAATATTTTTTGGCTCTGAGAAATAATTATGATGGTTGATGGATGAAAATTACATGTATCTAAAATTCATGGAATTTATTTATGAATGTTGTGTACTCATTAATCATTTATTACCAACAGTATCCAATTATATTGATTTAATGGAATAAATTGGTTCCAAACTATTAGGTTCTACAATTATTAACATGTACTTATTATATAACAATGAGAGTCTCTCCCCCTCCAATTCACTTTTTTAGGACTCCATCAAAGCCTCATTTATAGAAGACCTTTCAGGAATTTGAGTTTTCATAAAGGATAAAATTGCATTCCCAAAGAAGTATCCTTACATATTGTTTTGATATATCAATAAATTCCCACTTTAGAGGTTGTTTATTATAGGAAACATCTAGATAAGGGTGGAATTGCTTGATGATGATAACAAATCTATTTTACTTGAGGTGGTGATACTTTATTAATTTCAACCATTTCACTATTATTGGATGGAGAGACTACCCAGTGATGTGTGATGTCAATGAACATTTCATTCTAAATTATATTTGTTCAGATGTTGTCTCATTTTCCAGTTCATATTCATGGGAATTATATTAATTTAGTATGTTGGACAGTTTTAGATCTATAGGTAATTTCTCTATTAAACCTTACATGTAATCAAGCAAAGGAATCAGATCTTCCTTCTTAATAATATAGTCACTATCAACTTTCTTGATCACAAATTTTGAATCACCCTTTATATTTAATCAGGCCATTGGTATTTTCAAGTCTATCACTGATCCTACAACGAGGGATTTATATTCTACCTAATTGTTGGTAGACTTCTCTAATAGTAAGAATGAGTAAGGCCAAACTTATTTTGTAGAAGATATGAATACAATCCCCAATCTATCATTGTTGAGCTTTAAACTTTCATTATTCACTTTTTTAGGATTCTAGAATCACCATCATAGCACATCTCCCATGATTATAAGGTTTTGGGGATATAGAAGTCTATTCATCAAGGAGTTCTTTGTTCAACAACAACTTTTCTATGATTGGGTGTTCCATAATTAAATCTATTAATTCAAAACCCTTGTTTTCTTTTTACACCACAAATTGGATGAAAATTATTATAGAATGACTATAATTTATGCTAAAAGTACAATTAAAATTGGATGGCTGGGTATATACTTGATTGGATTTATACGAGATAAAAGTTAGACCTCATGGTGCTATAAATAGTGTCTAAGTTTCTGTATTGTAAAAATCAACATAATACAGTTCTTCCTGATATCACAATATCAAGTCCTAGGATCTATCATTATCTTGTTGATATAATAAAGACTATTATCAATGATCGCACTATTATTATAAGAAAATATTTTACCAATATATCTCTCTAAATTTTACACATAGAGGATGATAGGATTTCCTTCCACAGGAAGCAACAAGACTGATGGGTGTCAAAGGAATTGGTTGAGATCATTGGAGGATTTTTGAAAATTTTAATCTTAGTGGTAAGTAACGTATTTCTTAATTAACTTTGTAAATGGAAAACACTTACAATAAATATTATCTATAAATTGTCTGATGTAGAAAATAAACCCCTTGAGTCCAATCAATTCCATGAGTTTTCAAGGATGAGGTATATCATGTATTTCCTTTGTATATTTAGTCATAAAATTGATGTTGGGATAGAATACCATGAAGACAAAAATATTCCGAAATGTTACCCCAAAATCAGATTTCAAGGGGTTCATTTCCAATTTATATTACTACAATTTGTTGAATATTATCTCAATATTTGTTATATGGTTATAAAATTATTGATATTTTACCACCAGATCATACACATATCACTACATGGTTTACCCTAGAATGGGATTAAAAATATAGTACAAGTAACACTAATATATGTTGCTATCATTACTTAAGCTAGAGGGTATCACTCAATTAGAATATAATCATTAGCATTCCTTGATGGTAGTTTCCTCTTCATCTTTAGGGGAAATTCAGATCTGGTTATAGCCTGAATGGTCATATATAAAGGAGATGACTTGAAATCCATCCATTACATTTATTAGAAGTTACAAGATTAGGAATAGAAAATCATCCTTTGGGATATAACAATAAATATTTATAAAATCAATATAAAACGTTATTGTCCTATTATTATTTGTAATAGTGAGGATGTTGGAAGGCCACATTAGGTATTGAACTTCATGAATGAAGATGGATTTGATTATCTTATCATCTTCGGATTCAAATTTGAAAGAATGTATTGGATTTATTCTCCTCACTTCCAATTTATAACAATGATAGTCTTTTGTTAAACCCAAGTGATGAGTAGCCTTTAGGGGATATAACTCATAAATATCTGAATAATTCCATAAAATTGAAACTTGAGGCCATATCAAAAAAGATAAGTATTTCTCATGTTTTTTAGGATTCATGGTATAATCGATCAATGAAATTCATGGATCTTCCTCTAAACTCAGGTTCACTTCTCAAAGTTTATCAATGATAATATATATTCCTTACTCAAAAAATATGAGATCATATTTGATTTATTATTCTTAATCACCATTATCGGGAGTGGAAGACAGATTGGTGTCTTGAGATCTGGGAGATGATACAGTGGAATTGGTACTTCCATTAGAATCCCCACTTTCTTCCAAATGATAGGGTTTGTTTTACACCACTGACACCATGATAATATGAGTGAATATACCAAAAAATCACTCCCTTTTTAAAGGATTCATTTCTAGTTGATTGAATATCCTTAACTTTTACATTTGAATATCAATTGAACCCACACTCGAGTAAATATTATCATAGAGAAATATTGATGTTCATTGGCTTCACAATGGTTTTTTCTCAATCAGTGGTGGTTTCTCAAGGGAAGAATATATTTTCCCATAATATGAGAGGAAGTTATTGAGGGTTTATTTTTTAATCCAATTTAACCCAATGAATTCCTAAACATATAATTTTCTCCTCAATTCCATTGATGGGAAACTCAAAGTCTTTACTGAAATTTTTCCTTGGATTGACATGTAAATTTTCTAAAACATTTAGGGAAGTGATTTTGGTGGAGTTATTTACCATTTATGTTTACCTCCATTTTATAATACTCTAAATCTTTTAGGGATAAAACGGATATATATCACCATACGATGCCTTGACATTACCATTAATAGAGTACTTTAGGCATTAGTGATATGAAAAGGGTACTCATGTGTGCATATAGAGTCATAGACTTCCCAGAAAGGCATTAAAATCTATTTCACGGAAGACCATCATGAATCTAGAGTTGAGAATGAGTTATCTAGACTAATTTTTGAGTTTTATCATCCTAATTGTTTTATTCTCACTCTTTTAATACCCTTTAATTATTTGGTAAAATGGGGAAAATCCAGCTTAATTATCGTCAAGATGTCTGAGGATTTGGATCGGGATGAGTTTGATCCTAAAACCATTATTTACTGGGGATAAATGGACTTTGAAATCATTTATCCCTCCCAGATATATACAAGGTCTTTATATTCCCATTTATAGAAGCCTTCTAGTCTTGTTCTATGAAAGAAAGGATTATATGGCATTTAGTGGAGCCAATCTTGATGCGATATTTCTCACCTACAATAACTTTGGTCTCAAAATATTGAGTCCTTTAAAAGGCCTTAAATAGGTATCCCCTAATTTTTTTTGAAATATTAATTGAAACCAAGATTGGGAGCATGGTTTATATAATGTCAGGGTGCTTCAAAATATCATACTTATAAACCATGAGCCTATTCTTTCTTCTATAATGCTTCTCTCTTAATTGTGGATTAGTGGATGAAGATTTCTACATTAGTGACTCCTCCACATGACTAGAACTAAGGGAAATATTTTTCTTCAATGGTTCAAGTTGAACCATCCTTCCAATTTGTTTTATTTTTACCATATAATTTCATTTCTTCTAATCAGTCTTCCAGTATAATCAGGTCCAAAAAAAGCCTTGGAGGATTCATGATTAGGTCTATATTACTATTATTCTTTTTTGATCACCTTTATTTAGGTTTTATCAATATATATATCTTTAATAGAAATTATTCTTGATTATTGAGGTATACCATGGTTTTTTATTCCCTTCACTTTATAGCCTAATCCCTAATTATAGATGGTGGATTGATGATCTTATGATTTTTACTCATAAATGAAGAGGAATATTAAGTGGATAACATTTATAAACCCATATTATAACTCTTTATTAAATTAAAGTTCAATTTATTGGGGTTAATATTTTCCATATAGTGATGGGGTAAGAAATCCTAAAGTGTATGGACCAGATTGGGTATTAGTCAGGGAACTTCTTTCTATGCCTTGTTTCACTGATGATGATTATGTTGACTCTTATAATTTTGTGATGATTAATATACTTCCTCTTTTGTCAAATAGGTAATTAGATTCATGAATAATTTTTTTATCAATTCTCTGTGTATTACATTCATAAATTTAACGGATTTCTAAGTCATTCGGTCATCAAATTTAGATTTATGTATGTTTATAACTTCATACTACTCAACTAATATTTCTAGTGGATTAAAAGAGTCACATTTCACTTAAATTGGAGGTTTTACCATCTTTAATTTCCCATATTAAATAATATTTTTGATTATATACATAAATATGAAACATTCTTGGATATTCTTCCCCAAAATTTGGGGGAAGGAAAAATAATTAAGGTGTTTATTCAACTCAAATTCATCAATTTTTCTGACCTCTAGTAGTTTAACTAAGTTATTCTCCATGGAAGTTATTAAAAATACTAGAACATATTCTTTTTAAAATGAATAATATATTTTATTAGGATATTTACAATTTATGTTATTTTGTTCCTTTTACCCTCCTAATAGTTTCATGATTGTTGTCTCTTTTTTTCAAGATAGGGAACTGCATAATATCGAGGGAGCTTAGGGGTTGGAGCTAGTATCATTATTGGTTTTAGTATGATGGTCATTGTCTCCATTCTACAATACTTCTTCCCTTGTGTTGAAAACATAAGATGAGATTTGGATTCGGAACACTAAATTGAATCTTCCAAGAATTTGTTTATGACTAAAAAATCATGGAAACCACTAGAGATATTCAAGGGAATGATCAATGTTTGAAACACATCATTAATATTTTCAATGATTATCTCCAATAACTTCTATTAGGAGAGATTCATATTTAGTGAATAGGTTATACATTTCCACCTATCTATGGAGTCTAAGACTCTCTCATTTTCATGTTTTTTACAATTCAAGAGGTCAATAACCGTTGTATTATTCATAATGGAGATAAACTGGTAAGGTAACTACTAGGAAATATCTTCCCAATAAGTGATAGATCCAGATAGTAGTTTATTGTACCACATTAAAATTTGTCCTTATAGGGTTTTTACAAAACACATGATATTTTCTACTTCTTTTTTCTCTGGTGTCCACATAATGGGGATACATCGAGACACGAAGTGTGTGATATGATAATTCAAGTCTATCATATCATTTAACATCTATAAATTTTGATTCCTAAAGTTATGTGGAAGAGGAGTCAATTACACCCACTATGGGTATGGTTTTATTTCTAATTTCAATAATGTAGGCCACCCCTCCATGGATTCTATTCAAGAAAAAAGGGAATCAATGGATTTATGGAGTTTTAGTGGGGTTATCACCTGGTCTAACATTATAGTGGTGTAAGTGGGTAGAACTTGATAATTTTAGATCAATTATTCCTATTATTAATAACCAACATGAGTTACCCTAGGGTAGCACTATTAAAATAGTGGTAATATCTATCCTATTAGTTGGAGTTCTGCATGATAAGGATATTTCTTCTGAGTATTTCAATGTTGAGTCACCTTAAATTTTCTAAATCAACTTCATATTGAGTAATTATCTCCTCAATGTAAAGTAACTCGACTTCTTAGGGTGGTGGGTGGGCTATGGATATTTACATGAATTTACCTTTATATTTAGTCAAAAATCATCGAGTGGGTGATAGATAGATATTTGGAGAAGCACCCAATTCATGATTCTACCTCCAATGTAGAGTATACACACGTTTTTCATGTGTTTCAGTATTAACCACATTTCAAATGGATATTTCCTCATTGTGTTCGTCTATGTTAGTTTCTCCCTTTGTTTGTTCCATGGGGATAACATCAATAATATTCACTGATGTGAATCATGTATTGAGAATAAAATCCTCAACCATTTTAGAGTAGTTGGTGGATTTTTCATCCTTGAAATATCCATGTACATATTGAAACCCCCCTTGATATTTTGTTTCTTAGAGAACCACTTTGATTTGATTTCTTTATGATATTTTATTCACTCTCTTAGATGATCCCCCATAATTTTGTTATATAAGTTTATTCTCATATATTCCCTAACATATTTCATTAAATGTGCTTCTTGTAGAGACCCGTAGCCTGACTTACATGGACTTTACATTACTTTTGCGGAATACTTAGTACATAACAAAAACACACACACAAGGATCGTAATAGTTTAGTGTCTTTGGAAACTCGGAACGTAATCTTCTAATCCTGGTGAAAGATCTTCAAAATCTCCCACAAAGATCTTCCTTTTTTTTTACCTAAAACCTTTCTTTATATCCTGGGGAAAAGAAAACATAAAAGGGTGAGCTCAAATGCTCAGTAAGGGTAAACAAAAGAAATATCAATCACATAATTTTCATAAGAACATAACATTTTTGGAAATCTTAACCTGCAAAAGAGAGCATAATTTCATAACATGGGATAAATCATAGTAGTGAAAATGAAACCATAACTTAAAACATTACTCATTGTGGCATACACACATAATCATAGAGAATCATTTCTTGTTAGTCAAGACTCATTGCCAAGACTATCTTAGTGGACAAAGTCCCTTTCTCAATCGAGTAATCCTCGTTTCAGTCCTGTTTCACTGAACCGGTATAACCTACCATTCCAGCCATGTCTATCTCATGAGATATGAAATCTTTACCGAATGCATTGGAGGGAGATATAGGTCCCACCCATCTTATAATGAATCCTTTCTTATGTGTGCCACATAATCATAAAACATACATCATCGCATAACACATGTAACAAAAATGGGATTCTTGAAACATCATGACATCATAAATCAATTCATATAAGATAAAGGAATTCATAAACATAATTGCATCACAACATAGTCAAATCAATGTAAAAATATGGATAGAAATAGAACCCTTTATTATCTTAGATGAAAAATAATTTTGATAAAACACTTGAATTGAATTCTTGAGGAAAATATCCTTTTCTTCTTCAAAATCAATTTATTTTCACAAAACATCATGCAATTTTAAAAGAAAGAGATTTTATTGAAAATATTCATGAAATCTTTTAGAGGAAGCTTCATGAAAATAAGGCTTTATAAAACAGTAGAAATCTGTTCGTGCCGTATAAGTTAAAAAAACATTCTTCGTACTTTTGTCGGAAAAGTCAAAAAGTACCTCGTACGACAAAAGATTCCTTTCATACATATTACTAAAAACTCACCGAAGGGTAAAAATGGTTTTAAACAATTGTAGGTGGATGGAAATAATATTACATTTTGATGAAACATGGATGTGGATGATAAAATACACCCCAGTAAATACTTACGAATAAACAATCTCGGATAAAAATGAGATTGTGATATTTCCCTTACCTTAGGTCCGACTTGCTTTGTAAGTGTCCGAACCTCCTCTTCTTTGAAGTGCCTCTTTGAGACCTCCTCTTAGGGCACTAGAATTGGTCTTTTAGGAAGACCAGAACCTCTAGGATGTTTCTAGGGAAGTGGAGAAGATATTTTGGCAGGGGTTGGCCGAGCTTGAGTGCTCAAATTGGTGTGAGGAGGAGGGGTAGGAGGTGTCCTTTTATAGGGGAGGAGAGGGGCACCTTAGGAATTCTTAAAAATATTAATTTATAATAAATCTAACCCCACTTAAAAACCTCCAAAAATGACTCATATTCGAAGATTAGATGAGATAGGGTTGTAATCTCATCAACCAATCAAATTTAGACATGTTTGGATATTATTTTAAACCTTATCAATTAGATTTAACTCTAAGTTAAATAATTTAACTTTTACCGTGTCTTTTTGTTTTCTTTCACTATATGGTTAATACACTTACTATAACATGCCAAACGAACCCCAAATTGTTTATTATTAATATATATATCCTTATCTAAGTCATTTGGCCGAACCTTAAATTTTTAGGAATAAAATAACAATTAATAATATAATATTTGATTTAAAAACTATTTTGTGTCAATTTTGACACTATTTGATATATGATTTTTGTGAAAGTCATAACAGAATTAAATGTTCGAACCAAGTTGATTAAATCAACATTAATATATCATAATAACCTAGAAAATTAGTGGAATTCATAAAAAATCTCAAATTACATTTATTTTGGTGTTTATAACATCAATTATGTCAATATTTCATTAATAAGATAATTACTGCATCATCGTTGTGTCATAAATAAATTAAATTAATTGATGTCTAAAAATTACAAATAAAATACCATCATGTAGGAAATCTTTTTAGCTTTCTAATGAATATTTACAATCGAATTTATCTTATGTATAACCCCATATTAAAAATGATTTACTTATTAAACTTTGATTTTAACTATTTTAACCCTTCTTTAAATAAATTAATAATAAATGTCCTAATCTAATCCAAGTGGGCCTAAATGGTCATATTTTATTCCTAAGTTTGTTTTTGGTCGAAATACACTTGTCCAATAGGATTAGGACATGTGTTAGGGTAATATTAATATCATATTTACACTTAGTTACCCTATTTACTATTAACCGCGGTAAAAAAGTAAAAAGTTACTATTCACCAAAAAATTATTTTCATCTCATTGAACCACATTTTAGTCCTTGATATTAACCGTGTCTCTCGGATTTTCAAAATTCCATTCACAGAAGCGGTAAAATTATGTTTTATGCAAAATTCAGTTTTTAACCTACCACTTAGTAGTTTCACTATTCATCAAAAATTGATGTTTTTCAGAACAATGCCAAAATTTCATCCTAAGCTATATTTCATATTCCGAATTCAAAAATGAAGTCTATTTTACCAAATTCATAACACAAAAGTTTCATTAATTAATTTTATAGTTAAATCCCGCTGTTAAAACAAATAGCGTGTTTTTAAGAAACAATATCTATCAAAAGATTGACACTTGATTATGTCTGGTTTAAATGTGAAATTACAACCAATGACCAACATTGTATTAAATTGTAAAAATATATTCTAAATATACTTTAAAACCACTCAAATTAATAATTTATCACTATTAATAATTTCGATTAAAAAAGTTGTTTTTAATTAAAATTTAGTAATTTTCACTATTCATCAGAATATGAAAGTTATCCGAAATGTACCAAAATTTCACCTTAGGCTAAATTCGATACTCCGAATCCAAAAATGAAATCCATTTTGAAAAATAAAATTTACAAAATTTCAAAAAGTGGTTATTACTATTCATAACGGCTAGTTTTAATAACATTTTAATAGCATATCGTTGTTTAGTGAAACTCGGTATTGCGTATTACACACGCTATCGAGGAAGGTCGCGATTGCGTGTAATGCAAGGCAAGTCAAGGATGTGTGTTGTGCAAGCTCCTTTTGGTGTAGCGTACAACACAAGACATTAATAAAATAAAAAGAATATTTTTCATAAAATCTCGGGCTGTTACATTCTACCCCCCTTAAAATGAATTTCGCCCTCGAAATTCGTCGGGGTTATAAATGGTTTACTATTCGAAAGTTTCTTTAATAGAAACCCACATCGTAAAAGGGAATATCAAAACTTGGCTTTAAAAACTAAAGTATGAAATGTAACGATTACCCAAATAAACTAATCACTGGGTTTCCACATAGGTGAAAATATGGATATGGAAGAGAAATCTAACCATCATGTTCTGATGGAGAGTGGTAGAGAACATGGCTATGGAAAAGCCAGTAATCACAAATCCATAGATTTGTGATGATATAAGGTACCATCTGATTCATCAGGTATAAGATCACTAGGACAATCATTTTTGGTTTTCAAGATCATTTCCCTAAAGTTGAAAATTTGCTTAGAATAAATACTTACTTTATTTTGGTACAATCTCACTTTTGTTCGTGCCTTGAACAATTTCTACTTCATCTCTTAAATAAATGAAGTTGAATTTGTTATTTGTGAAGTGTTAGCAGATTATGTGATAGAATGATGGGTCATTCCATCTGTCTCAAACAAAAGGTTAGAAAATGTTATTAAATATACATAAGTCATTCTATAGTGAGATTAATCACATATGGTTCCTAAAATGGACTTATACTTCATATATCATACTGCTTAATATAATAAAACTAGTTTCTACTAAACAGGGACTTCCTGTAGGTCAGTGGTAGGCGATAAAGGCCAGTCGCACTTCGGTTGTGGGTTCGATTCCTACAGCCTTGTCCGAAGCGATGGGCTGTCGCCCGTCCTGCAGGTTGTCCCTTTTTCTAAAACTACGTTACTATAACATCTCATCAATAATATCGAAAATCTTATATCCTTAAACAATACTAACTTATGTCCAACATAATCCAGTCTAATCTTTAGGCTTATACATAATATTGTAGTCCACTCTCATAATATAGTGATATCGATTACCAGAGATTTAATACTGTCGTTGATCCCCACATGTCATAAGATATGTCTTGTTGGTCACATTCTAAACATTCAAAGTCCTTAATCATGTATTCTCTTGAATACCTTAGTGAAAACATGAATGCAGTTTAAAGTTAACACTTTCCACATACCAAAATCCTCAAAATTCTATATACTCAAACCATGATATCACTTAGTCCTTATATCAATCATGAGCTCATGTCAAACATTTCATTTTCCCCTTATCCCTTCATTATGCGCATATCATCTTCATTCCAAAAATATCTGAATAACCTTTCATGGATACTGGTAACATTAATCAGACAACAATGTTACAATCCTTACATGTCTCTTTATTCCATAGTACCATGAGATTACTTATACAACATTACACATGATAAACATATAATCATTCCACTACATTCTTAAACCATTGACCGAGCTTCAACAATTCTTTCATCTCACATACCATTGGTAGTCTCTTCATCATCATCCACATAAATACTTCCCATATGACCATACTGATTCTCTTCATGAGTCTTTCCCTTAGGGCATTTGTTTGCATAATGCCCATACATTCCACATTTAAAACACTTAACCATTTTTGATGTCATAGCAATACCATTATCCTCATCCCTGGTATTAACTGAACCTTTTCCTTTGCACTTACTGGCTTTGTGTCCTTCTTTTCCACACCCAAAGCATCTTCCAGTTCCTTTGAAACATTCTCCTTGATTCCTCTTCCCACATGATTTACATAGGGGAAATTGAACTTTCTTTCCTCTATGATCATCATGAAACTCCATCTTTCTCTTATTAGCCGAGTCAGGAAACTTACCAAATTTTACTTTATTGATCATATTATGAGATTGCTGATTCGGCATAATAATGATGTTTGGACTTCCAAATCCTATTTCATTTGGTTGCTCATAAAGAATATCATTCCATTGTCCATCATTTCCTCCATTATCGTGAATCACCTTGTTTCCAGCCATTTTCTAAAACCCAAAAAGAATAGCGTGAGAGGCAAAAATCATGCTAGGGAAAACAACATAATAAAGGGGGAGTACCTTGAACATCTAACATCTTAGGTTTAATTCTATGATCGTTAGCGTAGTTCTAGTACTATAACCTATACGTATACTTAACCTTAGGGACATCCCTAGACATACCTTAGAAATATCTCTAGGGATCTCACTAACGTTTTCGCATCCTAGTTTCCAAAGGTTGACTAAACCTTTCCTTTGATACCAACTGTAGAGACCCGTAGCCTGACTTACATGGACTTTAAATTACTTTTGCGGAATACTTAGTACATAACAAAAACACACACACAAGGATCGTAATAGTTTAGTGTCTTTGGAAACTCGGAACGTAATCTTCTAATCCTGGTGAAAGATCTTCAAAATCTCCCACAAAGATCTTCCTTTTTTTTACCTAAAACCTTTCTTTATATCCTGGGGAAAAGAAAACATAAAAGGGTGAGCTCAAATGCTCAGTAAGGGTAAACAAAAGAAATATCAATCACATAATTTTCATAAGAACATAACATTTTTGGAAATCTTAACCTGCAAAAGAGAGCATAATTTCATAACATGGGATAAATCATAGTAGTGAAAATGAAACCATAACTTAAAACATTACTCATTGTGGCATACACACATAATCATAGAGAATCATTTCTTGTTAGTCAAGACTCATTGCCAAGACTATCTTAGTGGACAAAGTCCCTTTCTGAATCGAGTAATCCTCGTTTCAGTCCTGTTTCACTGAACCGGTATAACCTACCATTCCAGCCATGTCTATCTCATGAGATATGAAATCTTTACCCAATGCATTGGAGGGAGATATAGGTCCCACCCATCTTATAATGAATCCTTTCTTATGTGTGCCACATAATCATAAAACATACATCATCGCATAACACATGTAACAAAAATGGGATTCTTGAAACATCATGACATCATAAATCAATTCATATAAGATAAAGGAATTCATAAACATAATTCCATCACAACATAGTCAAATCAATGTAAAAATATGGATAGAAACAGAACCCTTTATTATCTTAGATGAAAAATAATTTTGATAAAACACTTGAATTGAATTCTTGAGGAAAATATCCTTTTCTTCTTCAAAATCAATTTATTTTCACAAAACATCATGCAATTTTAAAAGAAAGAGATTTTATTGAAAATATTCATGAAATCTTTTAGAGGAAGCTTCATGAAAATAAGGCTTTATAAAACAGTAGAAATCCGTTCATGCCGTATAAGTTAAAAAAAACATTCTTCGTACTTTTGTCGGAAAAGTCAAAAAGTACCTCGTACGACAAAAGATTCCTTTCATACATATTACTAAAAACTCACCGAAGGGTAAAAATGGTTTTAAACAATTGTAGGTGGATGGAAATAATATTACATTTTGATGAAACATGGATGTGGATGATAAAATACACCCCAGTAAATACTTACGAATAAACAATCTCGGATAAAAATGAGATTGTGATATTTCCCTTACCTTAGGTCCGACTTGCTTTGTAAGTGTCCGAACCTCCTCTTCTTTGAAGTGCCTCTTTGAGACCTCCTCTTAGGGCACTAGAATTGGTCTTTTAGGAAGACCAGAACCTCTAGGATGTTTCTAGGGAAGTGGAGAAGAGATTTTGGCAGGGGTTGGCCGAGCTTGAGTGCTCAAATTGGTGTGAGGAGGAGGGGGAGGAGGTGTCCTTTTATAGGGGAGGAGAGGGGCACCTTAGGAATTCTTAAAAATATTAATTTATAATAAATCTAACCCCACTTAAAAACCTCCAAAAATGACTCATATTCGAAGATTAGATGAGATAGGGTTGTAATCTCATCAACCAATCAAATTTAGACATGTTTGGATATTATTTTAAACCTTATCAATTAGATTTAACTCTAAGTTAAATAATTTAACTTTTACCGTGTCTTTTTGTTTTCTTTCACTATATGGTTAATACACTTACTATAACATGCCAAACGAACCCCAAATTGTTTATTATTAATATATATATCCTTATCTAAGTCATTTGGCCGAACCTTAGATTTTTAGGAATAAAATAACAATTAATAATATAATATTTGATTTAAAAACTATTTTGTGTCAATTTTGACACTATTTGATATATGATTTTTGTGAAAGTCATAACAGAATTAAATGTTCGAACCAAGTTGATTAAATCAACATTAATATATCATAATAACCTAGAAAATTAGTGGAATTCATAAAAAATCTCAAATTACATTTATTTTTGTGTTTATAACATCAATTATGTCAATATTTCATTAATAAGATAATTACTGCATCATCGTTGTGTCATAAATAAATTAAATTATTTGATGTCTAAAAATTACAAATAAACTACCATCATGTAGGAAATCTTTTTAGCTTTCTAATGAATATTTACAATCGAATTTATCTTATGTATAACCCCATATTAAAAATGATTTACTTATTAAACTTTGATTTTAACTATTTTAACCCTTCTTTAAATAAATTAATAATAAATGTCCTAATCTAATCCAAGTGGGCCTAAATGGTCATATTTTATTCCTAAGTTTGTTTTTGGTCGAAATACACTTGTCCAATAGGATTAGGACATGTGTTAGGGTAATATTAATATCATATTTACCCTTAGTTACCCTATTTACTATTAACCGCGGTAAAAAAGTAAAAAGTTACTATTCACCAAAAAATTATTTTCATCTCATTGAACCACATTTTAGTCCTTGATATTAACCGTGTCTCTCGGATTTTCGAAATTCCATTCACAGAAGCGGTAAAATTATGTTTTATGCAAAATTCAGTTTTTAACCTACCACTTAGTAGTTTCACTATTCATCAAAAATTGATGTTTTTCAGAACAATGCCAAAATTTCATCCTAAGCTATATTTCATATTCCGAATTCAAAAATGAAGTCTATTTTACCAAATTCATAACACAAAAGTTTCATTAATTAATTTTATAATTAAATCCCGCTGTTAAAACAAATAGCGTGTTTTTAAGAAACAATATCTATCAAAAGATTGACACTTGATTATGTCTGGTTTAAATGTGAAATTACAACCAATGACCAACATTGTATTAAATTGTAAAAATATATTCTAAATATACTTTAAAACCACTCAAATTAATAATTTATCACTATTAATAATTTCGATTAAAAAAGTTGTTTTTAATTAAAATTTAGTAATTTTCACTATTCATCAGAATATGAAAGTTATCCGAAATGTACCAAAATTTCACCTTAGGCTAAATTCGATACTCCGAATCCAAAAATGAAATCCATTTTGAAAAATAAAATTTACAAAATTTCAAAAAGTGGTTATTACTATTCATAACGGCTAGTTTTAATAACATTTTAATAGCATATCGTTGTTTAGTGAAACTCGGTATTGCGTATTACACACGCTATCGAGGAAGGTCGCGATTGCGTGTAATGCAAGGCAAGTCAAGGATGTGTGTTGTGCAAGCTCCTTTTGGTGTAGCGTACAACACAAGACATTAATAAAATAAAAAGAATATTTTTCATAAAATCTCGGGCTGTTACACTTCTAGTGAAGGATATGGATTGTGAAGTGGGAGAAACTATTAGGCAACTTCCTGTGAAGTTTCTTTTAACCTGGAAAAGACTAACTTCCTTGGTGGATTAGGAGGTAATAATGATCATGTACTTATATTATGGGGTGTATTTCACTTTTCCAAAATCATTCCATTTCCTCACTATAAATTCAATGATTTCAGGGCTGGTGGTGGTGGAAAAATGCCTTCATCCCTTCGATCCATGGTTGATCTAGTACTATTACTAGAGATGTTGTCATGGACTTCTCGGAATTTTGGGCTTCTATCCTAGCATGATCTTGACTAAATAAAATTTAGGGTGATATATTCTCATAAAAAAATGTCATTACATGATTAAATATTTTATTCTTCTCAAATGGGAGTCATTCTTAATCATTTTTTGGTAACTTAATGCAGGATTCTAGAAATGGGGCTCTTATGGTTAGTACACTACTTTCGAAGAATTAGGAATTGTGGGACTTCATTGGACTAAACTCTAACAACCCAAGATTTAAGTACAAGGACATTAAATTTATTTTATGGAATACATAATAAATTACACAAATATATTCCCAAAGACCATATTAGTTTAGTGTCTTTGGAAACTCGGAACACATTCTTCTATCTTCGTGAAAGATCTTCAACATCTCTCATAAAGATATTCTCCATTATTTTTCCTAACTAAAACCTTTATTTATATCTTGGAGAAAATAGAACATAAAAAAAGGTGAGCTAAAATTCTCATTAAGGGAAAACATGAATAAAATAAAATAAAACATATAAATAAGAATGTAAAAACATGAACATAAATTTTGAATATCAAAATTGTGAGTCATTAAATAAGTCTTGGTAGTTTTTAAGACATAAATCATAAAGGGAAATTAACAATGATAAAATCGCATTGTAATAAAACATGAAATTTTGGGGAAAAATAAGCACATAATATTATTTATATAGTAGTAAAGGCATTGCTTCCAAGACCATCATAGTGGACAAAGTCTATTACTAAACTGGGTTTACTTGTCGTTCCATCCATGTATTACTGAAATTGATTTACTTGTCGTTAAAACCCTGTATTATTGAATCATATTTAAATTTCATTACATTCATGTATATCTCATGAGATATAAATCTTTAACCAATTCATTGGTGGGAGATATAGGTCCCACCCATCTCATAATGAAATCATTTTTACATGTTTTATAAAAACATAAATCATTCATCATAACATAACCCAAGAAATAAAATGTGTTTCTTAAACATAATTCCATCATAAAATAATACTTAAAAAATAACATTCCATAATTAACAAAATAAAATCACAGTAATAACAGGGATATAAACATAACCCTATTTAAAGAGCATCATCTTAGATAGAAAATAATTTTGATAAAACACTTGAACTTAATTCTTGAGGAAAATATCCTTTCTTCTTCAAAAAAAATCTTTTCCCGAATATCATGAAATTTTTAAAGAAAAAAATTTAGTTGAAAATAAAATATAAATAATTTATAGTAATATTCATGGAAATAAGTCATTAAGAAGACGTAAAAAATCATTCATTCCATATAAGTTAAAAATCCATTCTTCTCGTACTCTTGCTAGAAAAGTCAAAAATTAACTCGTATAGAAAATAAATGAAAGATTCCTTCTATACCGTGTAGTAAAATTAAAAATGATTAAAAAATATTTTAATCATACATATAATAATAGTAAAAAAAATTGAAAATGTGGACATGGATGATAAATATATCCCCAGTAAATATTTATGTGTAAACAATCTCGGATAAAAATGAGATTACAAAATTATCCCTTACCTTAGGTACAATTTCTTTCGTATGTGTCCAAAACTCCTGTATAGTTGGTTAAAACATATTATTAACTACTAATAGAACCATATTAATATCTGTTATATCATATATGATTCACTTATGACTTTATATTACCCGTTAATTTATCAATTCCATGTTAAAGGAAGGTTTTTGGTAATAATTGATTTATTTATCATATGTGTTTTGTCTTGTTATTCTTTATATTATTACTTATATAGTGATTTAGTTAATTATATAATGTAAAACATGATTTATATATCATAAATATTCAGTATATAAATATCTATAATAGATAGATAAATGATATACTATTCACGGAGACAGTAGGTCATACGTACACATGAATGTTTTTTTTGTTTCCTAATTGAATTGAATGGAAGAAATTAAATGACACATATATATATATATCTAGAAGAATAATTATGTCATATATTTCATGATTATTTATTATATATAATTTATAATCATTCTTGAATGGTTAACGTGGAGAATGAATCTCATCACGTCGTGGAGACGGTAGGCCATACGTACGGACGAGCGACGATATCATTCACTTAATTGTTAAATGGTATGTAATTGTATGGTATATTAATTATAAATAATAATTATAATGTTATATTTATTGTTTAAATTCATTATAATCATCATTATACCCATCCAAATTAAGTATTTTTTAATAACAAATTACACCACGGTGTGGAGATGATGAGTCGTACGTACACACACATGGTGATATTGTTATTCATAGGATGCATAAAAGAAGGTATAAGGTTGTCACATAATTATATTCACATATCATCATGTATAAAATACTGGATTTATTACATTATTATGGTAACAACATAAGAAGAGGAAGTAGAAGAAGAATATAATTTTGAAAGAGGTGATAAAACAATTACCTCTTTTTTGAGTATCTCTTTTTTATTTGAACAAAAGGTATCACTATGATGGATTTATTCCCAAAGTATTGCCTATAGGATGAATTTAGGGAATTTTTTAGAGGAAATTTTCAGGGTTTGGTAGATAAAAATGGTATTAAAAGTGTTATTAAAAGAGAATGAGAAATTTCCTTGTATAGGTGAGGTGAGGCGCACTTTAAGAAAATATTTAAATATTACTTTATTATAAATTCATTTTAGGTTTATAATGGTCCCAAACTCATTTATTTAAAATATAGTATGTTTATGGGTTTAAATAATCTCAAAAAATAGGTTTTAGAAAATTTTAGGTTACAAAATTAACCTTATGTTTTAGCTTTAACCCATAGTTAAAAACATTAACTCTTACCAGGTCTTATTGTATTTTCATAATATATGGTTTCTATAGTTATTATAAAATGACAAGAGAACCTAAATTGGATAATTTGTGAAAATTTTAAAATAATATTAGTCATTTGTATTAATCTTATATTTTTCGGAAAATTATTTCATTTAATAAAATAGTATTTGTTTTAAAAACTTGTTTATATCAATTTCGACATTATTTAGTAATTGATTTTTGTTAGTCATAAAAACTTTATTCCTTTAGAAAAAATTCACTAACTCATCCATAAAATGTCAATGTTATCTAAAAAATTTGTGGATGGAATCAAATGTTTCAAATTACATTTATTTTAAAATTTATAATATCATTTATTTGAATATTTCATTAATAAGGTAATCATTGCATCATCATTCTGTCATAAATAAATTTATTTCTTTAATTTTTAAAAATTAAAAATAAAAAAACCATGATATAGGAAATATTTTTATCTTTATAATTATTATTTATAGTAAAAGATATAAATTATATAAAGTAAAATGAAATTGTTCTAGTAAACAGATACATGTTTAGGTTATATTTCCTTTTACTTTAAATTAATTATTATAACATATCATTTCCACACCCAAGTGGTTCTCAAATGCCACAATTTTTTCCTAAGGATTATTTTCGTAACCCATGACTCATAAAATAGTATTGGGACACGTGTTAGGGTAGTTTTATGTTTTTATAACAATATTTTTTACCCTTATTTACCTGATTTAACCTTTAACCAGAGTAAATAAAAATAATTACTGAAGTTACTATTCATAATGTCCAAAAATAAAAGTAACTATTTAAACATTTTGTAACTTATTATTAAAAATATTTAATAGAAAAACTATCAAAATATTGGTAGAAATTAATTTAAAATTAATTCCCGTTGTCAAAACAAGAAAGCGGGTTTTTAAGAAGTAAAAACTATCAAAAGATTGACATGTGTTTATGTCCAATTTAAATATTAAATTACTTCAAATGAAAAAAAAAATTGTATTAAATGATAAAAAAATATAATTAAACTTTAAAAACAATTAAAAAGATAATCTAACTATATAAATAAATTAGATGAAAAGGAAGTTTGGAATTAAAATGCAGAATTTTTCATTATTCATTAAAATATGGATTTTATCAAAAAAATACAAAAAACTCAACCAAGTAAATTTTTATGTCTCACTTATAACTAAAAATTTTATTATCTCAAATATAACTTATAAAATTTTTAAAAACTAGATTTAAAAAAGGTTTTCCATCAAAAGGTATTAAAACTGTATTTTTTTGAAAAATACTTCTTCTATCCGAAAAATTGAATTTGTTCTTACATAATATCAAGAAAACATATAATATGAATTAAATCATTAAATTTAATATATTACATATATATTTCACTAATAAAATCCATAAAGTGTGATTTTATTATTTTTATAGACTCACTTATTTTCATTCAAATAGATTTTTTAGAAGGAGGTTTACACTATTCATACCCGCCATTATAATGACTAGGTTATAATATTAAGTTATCACTTATACTCGGTCTTGAGTGAAATTAATTCTATCAAAATGACTTTAAATTTTCTATATCACAATCCAAGAATAGTATTGCATATACTGTAAGCTAATACGGTGTTGCTTATATCACAAGCTAATATTGGTGTAGCGTACAACACAAGACATCCAAGAAATTAAAAAATATAAATCTCATAAAATCTCAAGGTGTTACATTATATCCATCTTAAAATTAATTTCTCCCACAATATTTTTTGGGGTTATAAAAGTTTTACTACTTGAATATTTCTTTCATATAAACCCACATCATAAAAAGGAATATTAAAACTTCATTTTAGAAAGGAATTTGGGAAACATAGAGGTTACCCAAAGAAACTCATCACTGGGTTTCCACATAGAAGAACATAAGTGGGAAGTTAAAACATGGATATAGAAGATAAATATAACTATAATGTTCTAATGGATAGTGATATAGAACATGGTTTAGAAAAAGTTAACAACCAGAAATCCATGAATCTACAATGATTTGAGGGACTATGTGATTCATCAGATTAATAGGTACTAAGGTAAAATTTTTCGTTTTAAAGATCCTTTTCTTAAAGTTGAATAACATGAGAAGAAATACTTTCTTGATTTCAGTATAGTCTCATTGTTGGTCATTCCTTGAAAAATTTCCACTTCATCTCCAATTCAAAGAAATGAAGTTGAATTTTTAATTCTTGATGTGTTAGTAGATCATGCGATCCATAAATAGAATGATAGGTAATTATATCTATCTCAACAAAAAGGTTGACACATGTAATCAAATATTCATAATCCCTCCTATAGTGAGATAATGCATTAATCTAACAAAATTCAACTAGAATATAACTTATACTATCCATAAATGGTTAAAATTACAATCCTTCCAAAAACTGAAAATATAAAACTTTAGAAATAGGTGAACTAAATTGACTTAACATTTATCTTCTATATCTCATAAGGTTTTTCTTGGTTCTCACATTCCAAACTTGTGAATAACTTAATCATGTATTCTATTGAAACATGATAATAACAAGAATTACTATATATACTTAGTGAAAACATGCATTCTGTCAAAATTAACTCCTTCCACACACCCAAAAATAACAAAATATATATATACTCAAACCATGATATCACTTTGTCCTTATATCATTAATGAGGTCATTGATACTATCAAATATATAATTTTCTTCTTATCCAATAATTTTTCATATATCATGTTTTTTCTAAAAATATCTGAATAACTTTTAATGGTTATTGGTATCATTCAACATATACTTTAAAATACTTAAGGACAAAAATAGTGTAAGAATCCTTAGATGTTTCTTTATTCTTTAATACCATAAAATTACTTATACACATTATTCTTTATAATTAAGTAATCATTCCACTATCTTCTTAAACCATTTACCTCGCTTCATCGTTTTATTCATTAACACTTATTTCATCTCATATAGAATTTGTATTTTATTCATCATCATCAACATAAATACTACCCATACAACCATACTGATTCTATTCATGTGATTTTCCCTTAGGGAATCTCTTTTAATGATGCTTCTACATTCCACATTTAAAAAAATTAACCATCTTTGAAGTCTTATTAATAATATTATCTTTGTCCATTGTGTTAACTGAACCTTTTCCTTTGTAATTATTGGATTCTTGTCCTTATTTTCCAAACACAATGTATCTTCCAGTTACTTTGAAACATTCTCCTTTATGCCTCTTCCCACATGATTTACATGAGGAAAATTGAACTTTCATTCCTCTAATATCACCATGAATCTCCATCTTTCTCTTATTAGCTCGGTCAAAAAACTCACCAAATGTGTTATTATTGATCATATTATAAGATTGCTGATTAGAAATAATAACGATGTTTCTCCTTCCAACTCCCATTTAATTTGGTTTCTAATGAAGAATATCAATCCATTGTCAATCATATTCTCAATTAACATGAGTCCTACTATTTCCATCAATTTTTTAAAACCCAAAAAGAATAGTGTGAGAGGAAAAAATCAAACTAGGAAAACAACATAATCAAGGGGTACTTTCA
This sequence comes from Viscum album, assembly GCA_963277665.1. Taxonomy (NCBI): domain Eukaryota; kingdom Viridiplantae; phylum Streptophyta; class Magnoliopsida; order Santalales; family Viscaceae; genus Viscum; species Viscum album. Next base: position 1,502,404,011 of record OY728123.1, read on the forward strand.
CTCTCTAACAGCCTAGGTTTAATCCTAAATTATTCATGATTGTTACGATAATTATAGGATTTTAACCTATAGTTTTAATTACCCTTAGGGACATCCCTAGAGATACCTTGGAAATATATCTAGGGATCTCAGAAAATTTTTCACATCCTAGTTTCCAAAGGTTAACTAAACATTCACTGTGATACCAGCTCTAACAACCCAATATTGACATAAACGGACATCACATTTATTTTTCAGAATACATATTACATTACAAAAAATAGATTCCCAAGGACCATATTAGTTTAGTGTCTTTGGAAACTCAGAACACATTATTCTAGCTTGGTTAAAGATCTTCAACATCTCCCATAAAGATCTTCCACATTAATTTTCCTACCTAAAACCTTTATTTATATCTTAGGAAAAAACATAAGAAAGTGTGAGCTCAAATGATCAGTAAAGGTAAACTAGAAACACATAAAACAATACATAAACATAATAATGTAAAAACATGAACATAAATTTGGAATATAAAAATCATGAGTCGTGAAATAAGTCTTGATAGTTTGTAAGACATAAATCATAAAGGAACATTAACAATGATAAAATATCATTGGTATAAAACATGGAATTATTTCAAACAAATAAATACATAATATATTTTCCATAGAATCCAAGGTATTTCTTACAAGACCATCATAGTGTACAAATTCCATTACTGAACCAGGTTTACTTTCCATTTCATCCTTGTATTACTGAACAAGATTTACTTGTCATTCTAGCCCTGTATTACAGAAAAAAATTTATTATTTGTTCCATTAATGTCTATATAATGAGATATAAATCTTTACCCAATGCATTGGATGGAGATATAGGTCCCACCCATCTCATAATGAAATCATTCTTATATGTTCCACAAAAACATAAATCGTTCATCATAGCATAACCTAAGAAATAAAATGGGTTTCTTAAAAATCATTCCATCATAATGTTATCCATATAAAATATCATTCCATAATTAACACAATCAAATCATAGTAATAATAGGTATATAAACATAACCTTATTTAAATATCATCATCATAGATGGAAAATAATTTTGATAAAACACTTGAACTTAATTCTTGAGGAACATATCCTTTCTTCTTCAAAAATGTTTTCTTTTCTCAAAATGTAATGAAATTTTAAAAGAAAAGAATTTAGTTGAAAATGAAAATGAAATTATGTAGATTAATATTCATGTAAATAATTTATTAAGAATACATAAAAATGAATTCATTTCATATAAGTTAAAAAACATTCTTCTCATGCTCTTACCGAAAAAGTCAAAAAGTACCTTATATGGAAAATGAAAGAAAGATTCCTTTCATACCATGTAGTAAAATTAAAAATGGGTAAAAATGACTTTAAAAATAAATATAATAATATTAAACATTTTATGAACAAAAATTTGGAAAACATGTACATGGATGATAAATACCCCCAGTAAATACGTATGTATAAACAATCTCGGATAAAAATCAGATTGCAAAAGTATCCCTTACCTTAGGTTCGATTTCTTCTGTATGTTCTGGAAACTACTATATAGTGGGTTTAAACATATTATTAACTTGTAACATAACCATAATAATATCTATGATATCATATATGATTCACGTATTACTTTATATTACCCATTTATTTATCAATTCCATGTTAAAGCAACATTTTGGGTAATAATTGTTTCTTTTATCCTACATGTTTTGACATGTTATTCTTGATCTTATTACATATATCATGATTTACATACTTAAAAAATTTAAAACATGATTTATATATCATAAATATTCAGTAAATAAATATATATAACATATATATAAATGAAATGAAATACACCATTCATTGACATGGTATGTCGTACGTACGCATGAACGATCTTTATGTTTCCATATTGAATTGAATGGAAGAAATTAAATTATATATATAAATACATAAATAAATTAGAATTATTATGTCATATATTTCATGATTATTTTTTTTATATACTTTATTATCATTCTGTAATGGTTAACATGGAGAATGAATCTTATCGCGTGGTGGAGATGGGAGGTCATATGCACGCACGAGTGACGATATCATTTACTTAATGGTTAAATGGTATGGAATTGGATGGTATGATAATTATAAATAATAATTATCTTGTTATATTAATTATTTAAATTCATTATACTAATAATTATACCCATCCAAATTAAGTATTTTTGAATAATATATTACACCACATCATAGAGACGGTAAGTCGTATGTATGCCCGCATGGTGATATTATTAGTCATAGGAGGGATAAAAAGAGGTATAAGTTTGACACATAATTATAATAACATATAAAAATGTAGAATATATTGTATTTATTACTTTAGTATGGCAAAACATAAGAATATAAAGTAGAATAATAAAATAATTTTGAAAGAGGTGATAAAAGAATTAGCTCTTTTTCGAGTATCTCCTTTTGATTTGGAAAAACTGTCTCCCTAGAATTTATTTCTACCCAAATTTTTGCATCTAGGATGAATTTAGTGAAGTTTTAAGAGTAAATGGTATTTTTTTTGTCAGGAAAATGGCTTTAGATATGTGATTAAAATATAATTAGAAGTTCTCTTTTATACGAGAGGTGAGTGTTACTTTAGGAGAGTCATTAAATATTCATTTATTACAATTTTATTTTCAGTTCATAATGGTCCCAAACTCATTAATTTAGAATATAATATGATTATGGGTTGAAATACTCTCAAACAATTGGTTTTATACAAGTTTAGAGCACAAAATTAACCTTCACTTTTAGTTTTAACCCTTAGTTAAAAACATTAACTCTTATCATGTCTTCTTGTATTTTCATAATATATGATTAATATAGTTACAGTAAAATTCTAAGATAAACTGAAGTGGGTCATTAATGAATTTTTTAACATTATCTAAGTAATTTTTTTAAATATTAGTTTTTTAAGATTATTATATCATTTAATAAAATAGTATTTTTTTTAAACCTCATTTATGTCAATTTTGACACTATTTAGTAATTGATTTTTTTTTAAAATTATAATAACTTTATTACATCATACCAAAGGCATTAACTCGTCCATCACATGTAAATGTAAACCAAAATAATCTTATATGGCATCAAAATGTTCAAATTAAATTTATTTTAATATTTATAATATCATTTATTTGAATATTTCATTAATAAGGTAATCATTGCATCATCATTGTGTCATAAATAAATTTATTTATTTAATTTCTAAAAACTATAAATAAATTACCATGGTGTAGGAAATATTTTTATATTTCTAATGACTATTTATTGTTAAATATATTGATTATATAAACAAAAATAAAAAAAAAATTAGTAAAAAGATACATGTTTATGTTATATTTCTCTTTACTTTAAATTAATTATGATAACTTGTCATTTTCATACCCATGTGGTTCTAAAATACCCAAATTTCATATAAATGATTATTTTGGTCTCTGATGAATCATAAAATGGGACTAGGACACATTTTAGGGTAGTTTTATATTATTATAACATTATTTTTTACCCTTATTTACCTGATTTACCTTTTAACCATGGTAAATAAAAATATTTACTAAAGTTACTATTCATAATGTCCAAAAAAAAAAGGTACCTATTTACATATTTTTTAACTTATTATTCCAAATATGGAATCCATTTTTCTAAATTAAAAACACATAATTGGTAGGAATTAATTTAAAATTAATTCTCGTTGTCAAAAATAGAAAGCACGCTTTTAAGAAGTAAAAACTATCAAAAGATTAACATGTGTTTATGTCCAATTTAAATGTGAAATAATTTAAAATGACCAAAATTGTATGAAATGATAAAAACATAATCTAATTAAACTTTAAAACCAATTAAAAATATAATATAAATATATAAATAAATTAGATGAAAAGCGGTTTTGAATTAAAATGCAGTATTTTTCACTATTCATTAAAATATGAATTTTATCCGAAAAATACAAAAAATTCAAAAAAAGTTAATTTTGATTTATCTCATTGAAATAATAAGTTTATTATGTCAAATATAACTTATAAAATTGTCAAAAACCATATTTAAAAAGGTTTGTCCATTAAAAGGTGGTAAAACAGCATTTTTTTGAAAAAATATTTCTTTTATCCGAATAAATGAATTTGTTCTAATATCATATCTAGAAAATATATGATATGAATTTAAAAAATTACATTTAATATATTACATATATATTTCACTAAAAAATCCATAAATAATGATTTTATTATTTTTATAGACTAACTTATTTTCATTAAAATTGTTTTTTAAAAGGAAGTTTATACTATTCATTCCTGCCATTTAAATAACTAGGTTATAATATTTAGTTATCACTTATACTCGGCCTTTCATTAATTTAGTTATATTAAAAAAACTTGAAATTATGTGTATGGCAAGACAATAATAGTGTTGTGTATACTGCAAGCTAATACGGTGTTGCGTATAGTGTAAGTTAATCTTGGTGTAGCGTACAACACAAGAAATCAATTAAATTTAAAAACAAATATATATCATAAAATATCAGAGTGTTCCATAAAAAACTAATATATGAAAACCTATGGAGAATACTTGTATTTAAGTAATTACATTGTATGTTTTTTCTATGATGAACCTTTCTGGATCGTTATTGGAGTGAAGTAAAGAAATTTTTATTCACCCCACCCTCTGAGATTCATGTTAGGTGAGAAGTATGTGACTATCAAGTAGAGTGCCTTTATACTACTAAGTAATTAATGTTCGAGGAACTTTTATTGTTTCCATGACATTTGATTTTGGTTCACTAAAAAGGCATCCAAGTTAACTTAGAGGTAAATCTCATTTTTTGTCTTAATAAAGTCAATATACTCTTGTAAGACAAGTATCTGGTATGGAGATGATAAAGATTCTCCCACAAGTTGTGATGAAATTAGGGTATTCATTACTCTTCCAGTTCCTATAAAATATCTTATTTTGAAGTAGTTGGGGTGAAAACATGATCAGTATTCTATCCTTGACTAATTCTTTCCACATGACCATGGATTTCTCTTTATCATATATGAGGGTTTCTTTGACTTGATCAGACCATAAATCTTATTTCTTCACTACTTTTCCAAAAATAGTAGGGTCATTCAAAATTTCCTTGGTCGCATCAAAGGGTGCATGTTATTTGGGTTTCATATATAATGATCCTTGCCTCTCACTGCCTTTTTATATATATAATACATCATCGATTGATGATAAGGAATTTGGTATAATTGGAATCTATTTCTTGATTACCTCTTGATATCTATGAAACATAGAAGTATTATTAGAACGAGGAGGATATTTATGTAAATAACATGTGTCAATGTGAGCATTAATTTCTCAATAAGCACCATGGGGAGGACCTTCATGGTTGATTCCTATTTTTCCATTATGGGGAGTACCTCTATTTTTGGCACAATTTTATGTCATAGGGATGAACTCTACAACACATTCCTTGGGGAGGACCTCTAGGGTTTTTAGATTGGTTTTTGTCTATAGGACGTCAATAGTTACTACATTTTTAGTTTCCTTTATCGAGATGACCTCTATGTCATAGGTTTTTTTTATCATAGAAAGAACATATATAATTCATGCTCTGGGGAGGGCCTCTAGAGTTCTTATCTTGTCTTCCATGAGGAGAACCTTTATGGGTAGATATTATTAAATATTTTTCATGGGGATTATATATTTTCCTTCAAACCATCATGATACAGAGAGTAACTCCACAATTGTTATCATAAAGAGGTCCTTTTTAAATAATCTTTATATTATTATGGGGATGAAATACACTTAGAATACTATATGTATGACTCATAGATCTATTATCTTGGTTTGTATGGGGAGGGCCTTCATGGTTACCAATTAATAATAAGTTTGTAATGGGAGGACCTTCTTATCGATTCATGGTCATTCTATAAGGAGGGCCTCTTCAACTTGTATTATAATAAGGGACTTCCACACTAATATTAATACCACTATGGGGAGGACCTCCATGGAAATTACTCTATGGAGGACCCCTATATTTTTTATTAAACCATAGAGAGGACCTCTATCACCATAACTACCTTCTCTGGTTAATGAAGATCTCTTTAGGACACTACCAGAATATGTAAAAGAGCCTCAAGGATATTAATTTCCCTAGGGTTATAATACTAGTCATGGAATATAGATTTTCCTTCATGATACCTTCTCTTATATGATCTTATCAAGGATATCAAGGTGAGTACCTTGATCATAATTGGGGTTATATAATGAAGTCTCTCATGAGTAGGATCCATCTTAGTTTTATCCTTAGTTTTCATCTGGATATACCAATAGAATTCATGGGTGATAAAAGGGATATGAACCTTCTACTAACCTTCCATCATAATATTCCAATGAAATTATCTAGTTTTTATTAGTATAGGGATGTGATCCTGCTCCTAATCTTATATAATAGTATACCAAAAAACTTTTTAAGTGGTAGATATAATAAGGATATGAGTCATCTCCTGAGATTCAATTGGAATATGTTGGAATACTTCCTGAGTGATTATGGGAATAATGATATGATCCAAATCTTTATATTCTATCTAAATATTTCGATGAACTTCCCGGATGTTGAAGGTAATAGGGATATGATCTTGCTCCTAAGATTTATTCAGAGTATATTGATGCACTTACTGATTTCTAATTGGAATAGTGATATGATCTTTCTCCATAGATTCCATCAAAATATAATGATGAACTTCCTAGGTGTTTACACGGATATAGATATGTTATTTATCCTGGTCTTCTTTTAAAATATATTGATGAACTTTCTAAGTGTTTATTGAAATATAAATCTGATCATACTCCTAGTTTACTATAGAAACTACCACTGATGGTCCCTCCTCCCAAGTTCCCTGGTTTAGAAAAATTGGGCTTTGATATTTGAGGTGATCTCCTTATCATATTAAAAATAGGATGGGGTCATACAGTGCTGGTGATAGTGATGGAATGTGGGATCTCTCCTTGAAAAATCATGAGAAATAGTGGGGATGTAGTTGATGTCTTTCTCTACCTGTAAGGTAATGGAGGTAAGTATTTATATTAACTAGGTAGAGGCTCCCAAAATTATTGTATGTTTCTATAGGGTCCAATTTCTTCTATGTGGACCATTATTAAAAGGATTATCTATAAGGATTCATTCCATATATGCATTTTTTTATCTGGTTCCATGGTAAGGATGAATTTTTTGAGATGATACTCCCATAACAAGGCATTAACTAACTATCACTGAATGAACTGGGTTTATGAAATCATATATATACTTTGAGCCTATGAATTTCATTGAAGCTATGAAATCTGTTTAGATTATTGTTTGATGTTTTGAAATATGATTAGGTTTGTTGAGTTTACCACAAGCCTATTGAACACGTTGTCGAGCACGTCAAATTAGATGTTTATTTTTAACTAGAATTTATGCAGTATAGTAGAAACCCTAGGTCGTCTCTTGACGGAGCCTTAGATCATTAATTCCAAAATTTGGTTCTGATTACGAAAGTAAAAAATGGAAATGGGGTTTTATAATACTTTCATTTTATGATTAAATAATAGAAATTGAAAGTATATTACAACTTAGAGAAACTGGTTGGAGAAATCGTGATCAACCCGGGTAAGTGTCCCTTGATGATTAATCCATTATCACTCTAAATGGAAAGGGATGGATCATTGATTCCTTGAATATATAAATACTGAAACCAGTAATGTTATGTGAGTTCTTACTAGGTTACCACCTAGGATTTTATCGATCAATGATATTGATTATCGGCAACCGCTTAGAATCAAAAAAATGAATCAATGTAAAAACGGAACTCAATCAAGGAATCAAATAAACAACATCATGATATGATCATATTTTTTTAATTGATAAATCTATTCTAAAAGAAAAGAATAATCATATTCATAGGTTCAATCTCCTAGATTTTATCAACCGACACAATCCATTTGCACACTCATGAAAGGGAGGGGTGAGAAAAGAGGCAACCACACTCAAATCATCACAAGATCCAGGTTATGCATGGAAGCATGTGGATTATTGTTACATTGATTTGTATTTGATAATACTAGAATAAACACAAATTTATAAGGCAGTAATGAATAAAAATTGACAAAAAACCTGGAAATCAATTACCTTATGAACATTACAAGTGTGGAGCATGGGATTACAACAAAGGATGTTCCCCAAATTGATCACTAAGAGGTTTAGAAGTACATGAGGGTGAAGAAAAATAAAATGGGCGAAAAGAGCTCTCCAATTAGACTAACCTTCACCCCCGATCTTGAAACATGATATAATGAGTGGGAGGAGTGATTTTATGGACAAAAACATCACAATTTCCACAAAATAGGTCAAGTGCCTAAGGGACTAGGTCACTATTTAGGATACAATTTTAATACTTATTTATATGGTTTTTTGACTATAAAAAACACGTTCAATTGTTATTAAATTAGTTTTAGAGGTTAAATTTAGAGGTATATATCCAATGGAGGTGGAATCATCCCAATTGGAGCTCTGAGTCCCGAGTTATGGCCGAAATACATAAGGGTGGTCCAATCTGGCCCACCCAGAATTTCTTCACATTGTGGGCCAATTTTGGGCCTCAAATGGATGAATTGTGCTTCATGATCTTCTAGATAAATGTATCCCACATTTGTTTTCATTCATACACCCTTTTGTATCCCAATTGGATGCACAGATTATCCACAGTATAAATAATTTTCCACATGCATGCTTGGGCTCTTGCGCAGTTTGGCCAATTTTGCATGAATTCCATCACGAGCACTCCAAATCACCTCCTCCTAAAATGTAAAAACCAAAAAAGTAAATTTTCCCTATTAAATAGTGATAAAAATTAATTAATTAATTCAAACATAAATTTCAATTTATTATTATTTTTGAAATATTCTTTACAAAACCATTTTAAAACAGCGGTGTAAGGGTGGACTTGAATAGTGAATCGCTACGCGATCACACCCCCACACCTAAACATTTTCACTCCTGGGAAAAGAAACATATCCAAAAAAAATATTCATTTATATATTCACAACATCATAAATATTTAACATTTCATTATATTTAAATTCATTAATGTAATGTGATCAACGCACAAACCAGACCAAGGAGTTCTTCCTAGTGAGAATGGAAAAAGATGTCTCATAAATCATATCACAATGAAATTTAAAGAGATTCATGATACCAAATTGAGAAAGTAATTAAAAAGTAAACCATGCCACTAACATTACATTTGTGTGTGTGTGAAAACCATTTCATGCTATTCTTTCCACTTTCTATCCAATAAATATAGGTTATTTTAACATTATTCAGCTTAAAAGATTTTTTCCACTGAACCTACCCTACATCCTTTGCAATCATATTTCAAGACCCACTCACTTAAACATTACTAGAATTCAAACCATAAGCTCCCAACCAAGATATCATCATATGTTTCACATTTCATCACTCCCTTCATTTATTATTTTAGATTTTTTTTAAAGTTGCATTTCGAGCAAATATCACCCTCATATCTCAACCCTTGTTTGATCTCCTCAAAACACTAATTATAATAGTTATAACAAGATAAAATATTGAGTATGATTGGTTTTTGACCTTCCCAATACACAACCCAAATTTTTTTTTAGGGCGTTCAATAGTTGGATATCAGGTACACACACATAGGTCAATCTGGTACAGTAATGAAACAGATCAGCTAAGGAACGAAAATATCTAAATATCATTTTAAGCTGAAAAATATTAACCTAACTTATATTTACCTTCTAGTAAGTAATAAATATTCACACTTTGTGGTTTAGTGCAAAAATGTGCGGAGATATTAGTAACACATTTTTTCTAAAAACTACTCACACAAGGGGCATCAATCATCTCAAAGGTTTCACATAGATACAGCCATTTAAATCATTTAAAAAAACCAATTCACTAAAAATCACTCCTTGATGTTAAATTCATACAAATATTCTTTTTCTCCTTCTTTATGGTATTTTCAATCCCCCCCCCTATGGTCACCACATCATGGAACTTTGAAATTTTTTATGGGGAGAAAATGAAAATACCATAAAGAAGATGAAAACGAGAGAAATAAGAAAGACAGTGGAAATCCTAATGAACCCAGGAATGTATCCACCCCCCCCCCCCCACACACACACACCTATAATGTGTAGTTTCCTCACTAAAATAATTGAGAATGTTAGAAGGAAGGATAAAACCTAGTTTGTTTTACTCGTATGTTGCGTCTAGAAGGAGGATTTCCTCCATCAGATTCCTTGTAAAATCCTCATAGAAGTGTTTAAGTCACTACCCATTGATGGTAATAATTTTTCCACTCTGCTCATGCAAAATCTATACTGCACCAAAAGGGTAAACATTAGTAACAGTATAAGGACCGAGCCATCAGGAACGAAGCTTACCTGGGTGGATTTTTAGCCTAGAATTCTACACAAGGACCTTCTCACTAATATGGAACTTCCACTGATGAATTATTCTATCATGGATAGACTTTTTATTCTCTTTATAGATCCATAATTTCTCATATGCATCACATCTAATTTATTTCAACTCTTGAATCTGTAGCATACTATGCTCACCTGCATCTGAAAGGTTTATATTACATTGTTTAACGGCCAAATATACATGGTGTTCTACCTCCATCGGGAGGTGAAAAGCCCTTCCAAACACAATTTATATGGTGAAATTCGGATTTGGGTTTTAAAAGATTTATGGTATGCCCAAAGTGCATCATCGAAGTGCAAAGTCCAATCTTTCCTATTGGGTTGTACCATTTTTTCAAAGATTCATTTAACTTCCCGATTTCATATTTCTGCTTGTCTGTTAGTTTAGGGGTGATATGCAGTGGAGACTTTATGATCAACCCTATACTTACAAAGAAAATTTTTCATGTTGCGATTGGAAAAATGTGAACCCTGATCACTAATGATGAATCTTGGTAAACCAAACCTACTAAAAATCTAAGACCTCAAAAAATCAACAACCACACGAGAGTCATCGGTCCTGGTGGCCTTTGATTCTACCCATTTAGATACATAGTCAACAGCCAATAAGATGTATAAAAATCCAAATGAATTTGTAAAAGTCCTCATGAAGTCAATGACGCATGCCTCAAAAAATTCACAGAATAACATGGTTTATTAGGGAATTTCATTCCTCTTGGAGATATTCCCTGGGAATTGATAATGACTACATGACTTGAAAATTTTATGGGAATCCCTATACAATGTTGGCCAATAATGTTCTGAGTCAAGGTTCTTTCAATCTGTATGTTGAGAGCCAAATTGCCCCCACAGGCCAAAGTGTTACAGAAGGTCAAAACAGAGGTGAACTCGTGGTCAGGGACACACCAACAAACTACTTGGTCACCACAAATTCTCCAGAAATATGGGTCATCCCAAATGTACCACTGAGAATCATGCTTAAGTCTCTGGGATTGTGACGTTCTGAAATTATTGGGGACCCTAGATGTTTCTAGAAAAATCACAATGCCTGCATACCATGGGGTGAGGTCCAAAATATCACAAAGGTTCTCATGAGGGAATAATTCTCCAATGGGGAGGAGTGAGTCAACATGATGGTCCAATGGTGGATAAATGCTACTAATGTGGTTAGCTAAAACATTTTATACTCCTCTCTTATCTCTAATCTCAAGGTTAAACTCTTAGAGGAGAAGCATCCACTGTATGAGGTGGGTCTTAGCTTCATGTTTCTTTAAGAGGAATCGAAGGGCATCATGGTCAGAAAACACAATCACTTTTGACCCAAAAAATATATGCATAAATTTTTTCCAAGGAAAACACAATATAGAGGAGTTATATTTTGGTGCCTGTGTAGTTTACTTGGGCAGGGTCAAGGGTACGTGAGGCATACACAATGACATGAGGAGCCTTCTCAACCCTTTATGATAAAACTTCCCCAACTGAAAAGTTAGAGGCATCACACATAAGATCAAATGAGAGATCCCACCTTGGTGGTTGGATGATGGGAGGTGATGTGAGACTCTTTTTTAGTGAATTTAATGCATCCTCGCAATTTTTATCAAACACAAACTCAGAATTGTTTTGTAATAATCGGGATAATGGAAGTGAAATATTAATAAAGTCTTTAATGAATCGGTAGTAAAAACCAACATGACCCAAGAAAGATTGTACCTCATGAACACATTTTGGATATGGAAGGGTTTAAATTAATTTAATTTTATATTTATCAACTTTAATTCCCTTATTTGAAATGGCATTCCCAAGAACTATCCCTCGCTCAACCATAAAATGGAATTTCTCATATTTTAAAATAAGATCCTTTTCAATACAGCGGTGGAGGATAGAACCAAGGTTTTCCAAAAAATCATTAAAATAAGTACCATAAACTATGATTTAATCCATAAATACTTCCAAACAACTCTCAAGGTACTCAGAAAAAATACTCATCATACATCGCTGAAAAGTACTAGGAGCATTACATAGACTGAATGGGATTCTTCTATATGAAAATGTGATGAATGGACATGTAAATGTTGTCTTTTATTGATCCTAAAGGGATATGTGGGTTTGGAAATAACCTGAATATCCATCAAATAAACAATAATGGGACTTACTAGCCAATAGTTCTAACATTTAGTCAATGAAAGGTAGAAGAAGGTGGTCCTTCTGTGTGGCTTGATTTAGTCGATGGTAGTCAATATAGACTGGCCAACTATTTTGCACATGTTTTGGAACCAATTCATTCCTTTCATTTAATATAACTATTATTCCTATTTTTAGGCACAGTTTTCACTGGGCTAACCCATTTATTATTATATATAGGATAAATGATCCCCTCGGCAAGTAATTTACTAACTTCCAATTTTACCACTTCAAGGAGAGTGTGATTCAACTGGCGTTGAGATTATCTCATAGGCTTAGCCTCATCATCCAAAAGTATATGGTGCATAAAAATATATGGGATAATCCCAGGAATATCAACCAAGGTCCATCATATTGCCTTTTTAAACTCTCTCAAAAAAGTTTAGCAGTTTTGATTCCTATTGTGGAGAGAGGTTATTGGAAATAATGATGAGAAATTGGTCAATACCCTCAAGATATGCATATTTTAAATTAGAAGGAAGTTTTTTATGTTCTAAAACCGGTGGTTTCTAGATTGAGGGAGGGGATTTAGGGGGAGTGAGGTCCATTAAACTGTCTGTCTACTCATGTTTATTCTCTAAAGATAAAGAATCTATTCAAATGAGATTTTCAAAATCATCGACGGTTATGGGTACCTCAGAATGAACACACACATCAATTAAAGCATAAAATTTACACGTTTTAAAACCCACACAACACTCAAAACATGAATCAAAACTCAAATCATCCAAGGGTTAAGAAAAGTAAAATGAATCAGAGTTTGGGTTGAGGAGAGAATTGTGTGTGTGTGCATCATTTGAGAGCACTTCCATCGAATATAAAGGAATAGTGGAGTTATCTTAAATGGGGTGTTTAATATCCTCAAGGATGTTAAAAATTATCTTTTCTCCTCCAAACTCCATGGATAGTGTACCATTGTGAATGTTGATGATCATCTTTGCAGATTTTAAGAATGGCCTCCCATGTATGAGAGGGGAATGTCCTTGGGTTTGGGTATCTTCCATCTCAAGGATGTAGAAATCAACATGGAATATGGGATTCTTCACTCTTACAAGGACATCCTCAATCACTCATGTTGTATGAATAGTACTCCGGTTTTCAAGTTTCACAACAATTCTTGTTGGTTGTAGCTCTCCAACCTATAGAGAAGTACAGACGGAATGAGGCATTACATTAATGGAAGCACCTAAATCTAGCATAGCATCTGAAAATAATGTCTCCCCTATGGTAAAAGGTATTATGATTATATCTAGATCCTTGAATTTGGTTGGCATTACTGATTGAATCAAGGATGAGACATTCTTTCCCAAGTTTACTCTCTCATTACCCTTCAGCCTCCTTCTATAAGTGCAAAGCTCTTTAATAAATTTTTCATAATGGGGAATTTTCTTGACTACATCCAGTAAAGGAATATTAACTTGAACATTTTTAAATTTATCCATTGTTTTAGTATCAATATCATTATCAAAGTTTTTCTTAGATTTAAAGAGTCTTTGGGGAAAATGAAGAGGAGTAAATTGTTCATTTTAATCATTAATGATAACTCGATTACCCTTTTTGTCTTGTTTTTCATTACTTGAAATTTTTTAGGGTTGGGAATGAGATTTTTCAAGAGGGGGATATACATATTCTGCAGAATTAGTTGAAGGGGAGTCTTATTTACCAATACAAAGTGTAACTTCACATACATTACTTTTTTCCTTCAGATTGGCAATGGGTTGGGATGGTATTTGTCTAGAAACTTGCATCTTAAGCTCACATATGGTGTTTTCCAACTACCCCACTTGAGTTCATAGGTCTTGAATTTAAGATTGTGTGTGTTGTTCGAACTGGAGGTTCTAGGTTTCCATATGCTTCACATTATCCTCGAGTCTTGGTTCAGATTTGGGAGGAGGAGGATGATTTTTTTGAGAAGTTGAATGATAAGAAGGTTTCATACCTTGGCCTTGTGGATACCAATTCTGTTAGGGGTAGCTTGAGTTTTCTTCTTGTCGGGACTGGAGTTGTGCTTGCCACCCATGGTTATGATTTGGCCTAAACTGTTCCTTCTTGAAGGGAGGTTCTTGTTGGAATGGACGCCCTAGGAATACGGCTTCACAAGACACGGGTGAATCTTGATGTTTTGGGCACTGGTCAGAAAAATGAGTATTGTCAGAACAAATACCACAATGTAATGGAAAAGGATGAGATTGTGAGTTACCTTGTTCTTTATCTAATTGCCTTAGAATGGTATGCATCTCATTAGGCTTTTTATCTACCTTTTGTTCTAGAGATGAATGACTTACCTCATGAACTCCTCTAGTTAGTGCAATAGCTCATGCACCAAATTGTTCTGTATTTTGAGCCATGTTGGCTATTATGTCATGACAAGTAGAAGGAGTTTTATCAACCAAGGCACCACCAACTCGTGCATCATTCATTCCAAAATCCATGGGGATAATTCCCTCATAGAAGTATTGGATTAATAGTTTTTCACTAATCTGGTGGTGGGGGCATCTTGAGTAGAGTCGTTTGAATCTCTCCCAGTATTCATGAAGGGTCACTCCTTGTGATTGCCTAATACCACAAATTTCTTTTCTAATTGATGTTGTTCTGGAGGTGGGGAAGAAATTCTCTGAAAAAAGTTTTTTCAGGTCATTCCTTCCCCTAAATGTGGTAGGAAAATATTATATCCAATCTTTGGATACACCATCAAGGGAGAAAAGGAAGGCCCTAAGATAAATTAGGTCCTCAAATGCATTTTGGGGTTTCATGGTGGAGCAGACTATATGAAACTCTTTGAGATGTTTGTGAGGGTCCTCACCAAGAATACCATGAAATTTGGGAAGTAGGTGGATGAGTATTGATCTTGTCTTAGAGTTGGCTTCTTCTTCAGGATATTGGATGTCCGCAGGTTGGTACTCCATATCCGGGGTGGTCAGTTCTTTTAAGGTTTGATTATTTACAACCATGTTTTCTTGGGTTTGATTGGGTTAAATTTTGATTGGTTTATTTCCACTTGAAATTACAAAAGAGTTTCCTCATTATTAATTTATTTACCTTCTCTAGATACCTTGATTTTTGAATGGAGTGTCTTTTCAATTTCAGGGTCAAATTCAAGCAGTTTTTCTTTTTCTGATCGGGTCATGCAAATAAGTTGTGAAGTTTGTTTGTCTGTTTTTTGTTATTTAATATGGATAAAAGAACTTAATAAGGGTTAAAGGATAATATAATGTAATAATATATAATTATATAGAGATATATGGGGAAGAATTAGAAGAGAAATAGAGAGAGAGAGAAAGAACACACTAAAACAACCAAAAATAAAGACAAAAACCCAAAACAAAAAAAATAAAATGGGGGTGGGGTATTGAAAGGAGTAAAAATTAAGAAGTAAAATAAATAAAAAAAATAAAAAAAATTGTCTTGGATCCCTGGAAATGGTTCCAAAATTTTATTGCGTTGTTGAGCACGTCAAATTAGATGTTTATTTCTAACTAGAATTTCTGCAGTATAGCAGCAACCCTAGGTCATCTCTCGATGGAGCCTTAGATCATTAATTCATAAATGTGGTTCTTATTATGAAATTAAAAAATGGAAATGGGGTTTTATAATACATGGGTTTGATGATTAAAGAACAGAAATTGAAATTATATTACTACTTAGAGAAACTGGTTGGAGAAATCGTGATCAACCTGGGTAAATGTCCTTTGATACTCAATCTGTCATCATTCTCAAGGGAAAGGGAAGGATCATTGCTTTGTTGATTTTATACATAATGAAACCATTAATGGTATGTGTGTTATTACTAGATTAACAACTAATATTTGATCAATCAATGATATTGATTATTAGTAACTTCTTAAAATCAACAAAATGAATCGATGTAAAAACGGAACTCAATCAAAGCATCAAATCAACAACATGATGAGATGACCAGATTTATTTCATTGATAAAAATATTACACAAGATAAGAACATGAATTTTCATAGGTTCAATCTCCTGGATTTTTTTAACCGATGCAATCCATTTTCACACTCATGAAAGGGAGGGGTGAGAAAAGAGGCAACCACACTCAAATCATCACAAGATCCGGGTTATGCATGGAAGCATGTAGATTATTGTTCCATTGATTTGTATTTGATCATACCATAATAAAAATATTTGAAGGTATGAATGAAGAAAAATTTAGAACAAACCTAAAAATAAATTACCTTATGATGATTACAAGTGTGTAGCTCAGGATTAAAAAAAAGGACGCTCCCCCAATTGATCACTAAGTGGTTTAGAAGTACATGAGGGAGAAGAGAAATAAAATGGGTGAAGAGAGCTCTCCAATTCAACTAACCTTCATCTATGGTCATGAAACAATATAGAATGAGGGATAGTAGTGATTTTATAGACAAAAACATCACACACTCTACAAAAGATGTCAAGTGCCTAAGGGACTAGGTCACTATTCAGGACATAATTTTTAATCATTCTTTATCTAGCTTTTTGAATGACCAAAACGAGTTCAATTGTCATGAAATTTTTTGGAGAAGTGAGTATTCGTGGTATCTATCCAATGGAGGTAAAATTGGCCCAATTTGATCTTCTAGGCCCTATTTATAGCCTAAATAAAGAAGATTAGTCCAATCTGGACCACCCAGAATTTCTTCCCATTGTGGGCCTATGTTGGGCCTCCAAATAGACGAATTGGGATTCATGATCTTCTAGAGAAATGTAGACAACATTTTTTTTCACTCATAAACCTATTTTTAAGTCAATTGGATTCATGTATTATCCACAGTACAAATAATTTTCCACATGCATGTTTGGGCACTCGCGCAGTTTCTCCTATTTTGCATGAATTCCATCATGAGCTCTCCAAATCAACACCTCCTACAATATAAACACCAAAACAAGTAAAATTTCCCTATTAAAAAATGATAAACATTAATTCATTGATTAAAACATAAATTTCAATTTATTATTATTTTTAGAATACTCTTTACACAACCAGTTTAAAACAGCGGTGTAAGGGTGGATTTGAATAGTGAATCGCTATGCGATCATCTATCCAGGGATATTGATTTTTGATAATGTGTTTGATGATTCCATTTGTATTTTTTAGAAGATTATAATAGAATAAAACCAAAAACAAGGAGTCCATTAGTGTATCATCACAAGAAAAAGTGCATATCCAGTAAATCTCTTTCACTGGTAAAGTATTTCACATTATATTCTCCATTTTTTCAGTTATTCCCTCCATTCCCATGTGTTTTTGAGTTATTTCAAACCTAATTTCCAAATTGAAAAAATTCATTGGAACTTACTAGTGATACTTTGTATTATGTTTTGGATGAGAGTATGGGACATTGTCTCATCACTTAAGGGGTATTATCTATTCTGTTACAATCTTATAGTTTTAAGATGTATCTATGAATCCTTACCAGTAACAATACTATTTACCTTGGTTTTGAGAGTGATAAATTTCTAAAATTCATTGATTTGAACATTTTTATGTATTAAATGTTCTATATCCATATTATGTGGGTTGATTATACTTTGGTGTATAGCTGCACAACTGGGAACTATGAAATTTATAACTATCTAGGGAGGTAGTGAGTGTTGTGGAGTTGGGATTGAGCCCGTGAAATATTCATCCTATATATATCCCTATAAAATGAATCAAAATCTAAATATTTTTGGTTCCTCTTAATGGGACATATTGTACCTTTTAAGATCATGTGAGAGGGACCATGTGAAGGCTCTGAGCACAATGGAATATGGTTGGGTCTATGCCGAATGTTTTTTTATAATACCCAACAAATAATCCATAATAAAAAAATTATGAATCATCAATTGGGATGAATATATCTGATGAAACTTGATAAAATAATCTCAGAACACTATAGAGGATATTTTTATATTAAATTTATAATTAATTTAATAACTAAATTACCTTGTAATTTTTATTCTTTCTTTAATGAAGATATTGATCATTTGAACCTCATTCATGTTGTACCATAATTACACTAAGAGGAACCAAAAATATAATCCCTCTAGTGGTGATCCATTGTAGCACCCCAAGGTTTTAAAAATAAATTGAATTCTTGAAACATTGTTTTATATAGATATTTATAAAAATCCTTTAAACATAATTTTGAAGCTTCTATGTTTGGAATTTTGAAAAACAATCATCTACAATTGTGTTCGGTAAGTTATTTGGAGTCTGATGGAACCACCTTGTTTTTTGGTGAATAGTAACATACCATTATGAATAGTAATATACCCCAAATGAATAGTAAATTGTATTAATGTTTTATTTTCTTAAGGCTTTAAGATAATAACATCTTGGTTAATTTTTCAATGTGATATAAAAGTAGTTATAGTTTTAAAATTGTTTATTTTTGAATTAAGAATGATTTTTAAAAAAATTAAATTACTAATATTCAGAAAATTATTTTCAAAAAATGGACTTCATTTTTGAATTCTACATGTTTAAAAATGGGAAGGGTAAATTATTTGTATTTTTATGATACAGTTGATTTTTTGGTGAATTGTAAAAATACAGTTTTGAGTTTCAGTGTATTAATGACATCATTAATGATGTAATAATGAAGTAATGAATCTTTTCTACTTGGATACAGTACAATAATATGTGTGGTGTCTCAAGTGTCTAATACATTTGGAAAATAACATGGGAAAGCCCATGGTTTTCCAAATACCACTAATGAGGTGTCCCTTGGAGATTATTAAAAGATTCCCCCATGTTTGCTATAAATACCAACTCATTACTTCATTAAATTAATTCCCAATTCCTCGTCAACAAATATCTAGCCTAATTACCTCCCTATTATTCCTCCCAAGGTTTCCCCAAGCCCCCAAGGTCCCAACCTTCATGTTCTAGGAGTTTCTTTACAATGTAAGAAAATTATAAATTTCATTCTTTTTCCATTCAAGTTCTCTTCTATGTGGTATAACTTTCAAGTTTTCATACCATGTTCTTATTACCTTATTATTATTTATATATTATATATTATGATTCATTTCTGTATGGGTGACCCTTGTCCCATCTCTTTTTAATATTTTCTAAAACCATGTTTCATAGTCGTTAGCCTGCCGAATTTTTGTAAGGGATTTCTCAATTATTCTTTTATTTTGAGTTTCTTTCTTTTATTATTATTTCCTCATATACTATTACCAAAGAGGATTGAAAGCTCGACAAATTATGTATATTATGGATGTTCTCTTGTTCATGGAAAATCCATCATCATTATTCTCTCCTCTACCACTTATTCAAGGAATAAAAACATTGTTTGTGATGTGTCGAATTACCGACATCATGGATGATGTGAATTCAATTTGAATTAATTCTTTCAAGTATAGTAATGAACCCATTTTTATGTTTTAAACAGGTTATAACATATGTATTATGTCTCATCCATAATTCTTGAATTCTTTTTTACTCGTGGATTTAATTTATAAGAAAAAATGAGGTTGTTATTATCAAAGAACCGCTAAAATGATTTAAACGAACATCATTGATATTTTAACTTATGAATCATCCTCATATAAAACTTCAAAATGATAAATGGTATAAATTATTATACTAGAAATATGTAAATACCTTCCCATTCCAATCCTGGATTGTCACTTCCAATCGACAATAATATCCATCATAAACCAATCATGAAAATATGTAAAGAAAACACCCCAAAAAAATGCAAAGAAAAAAATACTAACAAATAAAGGGTGAAATGATCTAATGAAATGATCATATAAGATGATATAAAAATGGATATGTTTCTTTAAGATATTAATAACACTATTTTAACCATTATAAAAGAAGTTTAAACACGTTTGAAGTAAGAAGAACTCGTGGTAAGGGAATTCTTAACCCAATTTCCATTCCTTGTGTTAACCTTATACTTTATCCATTATGTTATATTAAGATTATTAATGTGATGAATTTTTTTTATATAATGTAGAATAATGTGTATTTATTGTTTATATACATGTATATTCTATTCTATTAATTCTCACTTCAATTATATTTTTAAGGGACTTTCCTTTTAAAATCCTTTTAAAAGTCTCTGTAATAATTTTCAAAGGGATCATATTTATATATATATATGGAATGAGTGCTTTATCCTGATTTCAAGAAAATTTATTACCATGATATGTTCCTTGGAAATTATTTATGTGGGTTTGATCCCACTATAGCTCAAGATATGATGGTTTTATCCCATTATAGCTCAAGATACGTTGGGTTGATCCCATTATAGCTCAAGATATGACGGGTGAGCCCCATTATAGCTCTCCAATGCATTGGGTGTTAGATCATGAATATACAGATTATACAAAAGAGGGGGGATGAATTTTGTCTTTAAGGTTTTTCGTTAACTCTTCGATTGATCAAGTTCTGTCCTCTATGCTTTGTCAGATTTGATCATGCAGCAGAATAAGTAAAAGCAGGGACACACTGATGTATAGTGGTTCGGGGAACAAAAGTCCCCTAGTCCACTCCACCAATGCTCTACTCCGCGAGCTTGGTGATTTTCACTATCTGATCCTCTTTTCCACAGACCATACAAAAACTAAAAATAGGCAGTTGACACCTTTACAATTTTCAGGCAAACAAAGCCTTTTGGTTCAAACACAAACCTACTCATCTTAGTACGAGAAGCTGATCACTCAAGATAAAAAGTGTTTTCATTTATAAAGAACTTTTCCAGTTGATCTTCACAATTGCAACAAAATTCAATTAACAGCAGATGGATCGTCATCTTTAGAAATATTTATCTTCAAGTCAAAGCAGTTCTGAGTTGATCCGGTTGCAGTAGATATAGAAAATATAATCGCAACTTAAGCACCAGCAGATTCACTCAAGATTTTTGTTGACAAATAGATGAATCTTCTGGCGTGTTCCTTCTTCTTCAATAAAACAGAGCGTAGTCTCTCTTTATAATCAGTAGATCTTTTTATCTTGATTTGTCTCTATTTTCGCTCTTCAAAAATAGCATTTTCTGTGCAGCAAATCTTTCTTTCAAATACAATGATTGTATATGCACTTGCGTTCTTGATCGCTATGTGTTCTTCTTTCAAATATTTTCTATATCGATCTTTGTACGCCTTTTTATATATCACACGTGTTTTTTTTATAATGTGTATTGTGTTATTTGAAATGCAAAATGAGAACAGATATATCGAGTGCTTCCTCTGCAAAATCAGATCCACAAATATCGCCCTTTGACTCGCAATATTCCAACTTGTGAATTAATCTGAGTAGTCATAAAACTCCATAATATTCACCATGAAAAGCTCCAGTTAAATGAATACTTCAAATAGTTCTTAATTTTTCAAGGACACACTTTAAAATCAGCGTTTAGTCCGGCTTAAAATTATCCTGATCAATTTCTTGCAGACCATTGACCAAAAATATCAACTTCAAATTCTCGATGCCAAATGTAAGGTTGAGCTTCACTGCATGCATCCTCTGAAACATAACATAGATCAAACGTAGTGTTGATGTCGCATTCTTAAAATGAAATATTGATGAAAAACTTAATGTTGATGACATATGGTTGACTACAAACATAGGGTTTACAATCCATACTTTTCTCTTTCATATCCAAATGTATACTATACTTTTCTAAGCTTCCAAACGTAAGTTTTATGATCCATACTTTTTCAAGCAATGTAAGGTTGTTTACAAAAGTAATGTTGATTAACCATACTTTTGAGAAACAAACAAAACATTAAAGACTTACATGATGATCTTCTCCCGTACTTTCTCAATATCCCAAATGTAGGGTTCCTTCCTAAAGTAGGGTTCTTCTTCACGTAGAGTTCCTTTCTTTCATACTTTGTTGATAATGTATGGTTGTTTAACCATACTTTTCTGATAATCTGTAAAGAGTAAATAGTGAGTTCCTTTCTTTCTTTATGGTACGCTTTCCTTTCTTTCTTTACACTACGCTTTCCTTTCTTTACGCTATGCTTTCCAACCGTAAGGTATGAATAGTGTTTCTAGAACACTTTAAATTGATTCCTGAATGGTATAGCAATTGTTCCACACTATGTAAACACATGAACATTCTTCCTAAAATAAGAATATAAAAATTATATAATTCCTGAAAAATACTTAAAGTAAAATCATTAGAAAACAATTAAAGGGTATTTGTGAACATAAAAATCAACATAAAGAGATAGAGTATTGTTCTCAACAATACCCCCCATATTAATAATAAAACGTATTTTTGAAAACAACACTTTATCAACAATCTCCCCATTAAATATGTATTGTTGAAAACAACATTTTCTCAACAATCTCCCCCTTTTTTATGATCACAAAACCCATAAAATAATAAGACTAATTAAATGAAATTAACTTTCAAAATTAGTTACTTATAGTTTAGAATTTTGAAAAGATTAAAAATTAATTTCTCCCCCTTTATTTATAATGAAAATAAAATAAAATTATTTTTCCTTAAAAATAAAATTAAAGAATAAAATAAAAGTTTTTAGTTTTATCCAAATTTATCCCTCTAAATAAAATAAATTTATTCAAATTTTTCCCAAAAATAAAAAATAAAATAAAATTTCCCCTTTATAATAAATGACTGTTAATAAATTAAAATAGTTTGTTATATAAGTATAAATCTGTATAAATCCAAAACATTTTTAAATAAAAATAAAAAGGATTTAAAATATACAAGAAACCATTTAAATGTGGTTTTAATATCTAAAAAAAATGTTGTGTTTATCCAAATTTCTCCCCCTTTTTGTGATATTAAAAAGAATGATAAACAATGGATTTTAACACATTTAATGTTGCACTGAACTGTAGGTAAATGCTATAATTAATTGTTTATCAGTAAGATAATATGGTATACTGGCATATTTGAACTTAAGATAGTAAAAATAGATAAACAAACAGATAAATAAATAGATAGACAATGAAACAAATTTTCATTCAAAAATAGCAGTATGTACATGATAATGATATACATAGTAATCAAGGGATATTAGGGTTAAGATAGGTTCTATCTTCTCTGAACAACATCCTTGATTTATGTAAGTTGTTCCCTTAGTATCCTCATCATCCCATATCTATGTTTGATAATGAGATCTTTGTTCTCTTGAGTCATATGAATATCCTCGATTAAATTGACTCTGAAAAATTCATGCATTCTTTATTCTTTTTCTATAAACACTGACATCTTCTCTGACATCTAATTTAACATTGTTCTAATTTCTGGATCACTGGATGTCAGTTGATCCATTAAAAATTTCTGATTTTCTAACAACACCGATAATGGAGCACTGTTACATTGAAGATCATTCAACCTATCACTCATATTTCCCATTACAGTTGTAATAGCCTGAAATCTCCTTATGAGGTCAGGTGATATAACTAAACCAATGGCTCCACTAGAACTTATGGATTCAAACTGAGTTTCCATATAATCATTAAAACCAGACATATCTAATTTCAAAACCATTTCTGATTTCATTTTGATTACTTCTGTCAACATTTCCTTCTTGAAATTCTCAACTTCATTTCTTGAAAATGTATTGGATTTCAGTCTCTGAAATTTTAACTTCTCTAATTCCAAAGCTCTCCTTAGAGAAAAATTCTCAGTTTCTACTCTTTGTAACTCCTTGTAAACTTTTTCAACTGCTTCTTTTGGTGAAGTAAAATCATTCTGTTCTTGATTTTCTTCTTCAGTTATTTGAAGTATTAACACTAGGGGCAAAGATTATACAACTGTTTCTTCATCTCCCTTTT
The DNA here is from genome assembly GCA_963277665.1 of Viscum album. Taxonomy (NCBI): domain Eukaryota; kingdom Viridiplantae; phylum Streptophyta; class Magnoliopsida; order Santalales; family Viscaceae; genus Viscum; species Viscum album. The sequence continues at coordinate 1,502,428,484 of OY728123.1, forward strand.
CAGTTTGGTCTACTAATTTTTCCTCATAGTCTTTCATAGACTCGTCCAAAGAAAAATCTTCTTGCAACACTTTAGTGTGAACATCTTATTCATCATCAGAATTTTATTCAATAATGATATCATCTTGAACAAGATTTTCAACAACATTTTCTTCTTGAACATCCTGAGGACAGGCCACTTATCCTTCAGGCACTCCCCCTTTCACAATTTCAATTGTAGTCTCATTTTTTAGTTCAGCCACTGATTTAACTCTTTAAGGTTCAACAAAAGTAGTTTTAGGTCTCTCTGTTTCAACATCCATTGCAAATTGAGCTACCTCTTCTTAAGGTTCAACAATATTAGCCTTATCCCTCACAAAACTATAGCCCAAAATATCTTTAACAGATAGTGGTTGAGAAACCACGGTTTCCTCTTCAACTCTTGCAGCTCTTTTCCTTGTTAGTTGAAGTCCTTCCTGACTTCCTTAATCTTCAACCTCTGCAATCTCAAAACAAATTTTCCTAGCAGTTATAGTTACTCTGGTTTCAGGTTGTTTTTCCTTAGCCTATTCAGGCTGATCCTGAGATATCTCATCTTCGTTCTCTTCTTCCCCCACTGGCAAGATTTTTCCTTTTATGGTGCTCTAGAAATAACCATTTTTCCTTAGTGTCCCAACACTAAAGTTATTACTATAATGGCACCTTTTTATCACATATACAAGCCTTACCAATCCTTTTTTGAGCAACAACTTTGAAATAAACCTTCAAAAAGGATAGAAGTTCATTCTTTCCTCTCTCTGGAAGCAGTAATTGAGGTACCTTACCATGTACCTTGGAATGATTAATTTGATGTAACTTATCAGAAGATACATTATGTACATATCATGGTAAAAAATCTTTTCCATTTCTGACATCCTAGGAGCTATTCCAGTCTGAACAAATTTAACCAAGATCTTCTGATCCAGTTCTAAATCATTTACTGTCATTTTTTTAATGGTAGTTGTTCCAAACAAAAAGGACATAATTTCCTCTGACTTATGCACAACATCTCTAATGTTTTTCAAGTCAAAATGATATACTCCTTCATGCAGGAAATTCAGGATTTGTCCTATTTCAATAGAAGAGATTGAGATATCTATGTTCTCAATCATTGCAATCATAGTGTCTTTGTCCTCACCTAGACTGAACAGAACTATTCTGAAGAAATAACACAGTTCTACCTAATACATAAATTCAGTCCTTTCACTATTCAAAGTCTGCTCAAGGTTTTGAAAAGACAAAGCATGTTTCAACAACATATTAATCTGGAATAGCCATTCCAGATCTATAACATTACCTTGACATTTTTTTCACCCAACGGACTTTTGCTTCTTTACGTCACTGCTCTCGGCCTCATCTGCTCTATTGGTCTTTTAGATTACTGAGTAGATTTCTGAAGGTTCGAAGATTTTACGGTTTGAAGATTCGAAGATCAGGGGTTTGCAATAGTATGTGGTTTCGAGTTTGAAAGTGTTTTTGTTTGGTGGAAATGAAATGGTTTTGAATTCGAAAGGGCTCTGACAGCCTTGATTCCCGTATAATCACTAATCATTATATTTATTTTAAAAAACAAATAAAATTTTTATGCGGATAATTTAAAATAAATTAAAAAAAATTAAACCTTTTTTGAAAAACAAATAATTAACTGATCTTAAATAGTATTTAAAAACAAAATAAAATTTACACAGTTAAGAAAATAAAATTAAAATAAATAAAATTAAATAAATAAAATTTAAAATTAAAATAAAAAAATATTTTTTAAAATTAAATAAACCTAGCTCCCCCATAAAAAAATCAAACCTTGTAATGGGAACTGGTTTAGTAAAAATATCTTCTAATTGAATTTTTGTATTTATAAATTCTAAAAATATATCCTTTTTAATAACATTATCTCTTAAAAAGTGATGCCTTATATTAATATGCTTAGTTCTAGAATGACTAATAGGATTTTTTGAAATATTAATTGCACTTGTATTATTACATAAAATAGGTGTATTATTAAAATTAAATTCAGAGTCCATAAGAGTGTTTTTCATCCACGACACTTGTGCACAAAAACTTCCAGCAGATGCATATTATGCCTCAGTTGTTGACAGGGAAACTGAATGTTGTTTCTTACTAGACCATGACACTAAAGACTTTCCTAAAAAGTGACATGTTCCTGATGTGATTTTTCTATCTAATCTACAACTTCCAAAGTCAGCATCTAAATATGAAATCAAATTAAAATCAGAAGTTTTAGGATAGAGTAGATATTGAAAAGTAGTTCCTTTAAAATGTCTAGAAATTCTTTTAACAGCAGTTAAATGAGATTCTTTGGGATTTGATTGAAATCTAGCACAAATACATACTGAATGTATTATATTTGTCCTGATAGCAGAAAGATATAACAAACTACCAATCATACCTCCATATAAATTTTTGTCAACTGATTTCCCAGTTTCATCCAAATCAGGTTTTATATTAGTACACATAGGAGTTGTAAATGTCTTATTGTTCTCAAGTCCAAATTTCTTATGTAAATCAGCAATTTATTTTCTTTTATTTAAAACATTTCCAAAATCCTTTTGAAATATTTTAAGTCCCAAAAAGAAATTTAATTCTCCCATCATACTCATTTCAAATTCTTCTTGCATTAATTTTGAAAATTCATGACAAATTGTTTTATTAGTTGGTCCAAAAATTACATCATCAACATAAATTTGAACCAATAAAAGATTATTTTTCACAGTTTTCTTAAAGAGTGTTGGATATTCCAATCCAATAGTAAAATCATTTTTCAAAAGAAAAGAACTTAATCTTTCATACCAAGCTCTAGGTGCTTGTTTAAGTCCATAAAGAGCTTTAGTAAGTTTAAATCATATTTTTGAGAGTTTTTAAAACCAGGAGGTTTCTCAACATAAACTGCCTCCATTAATTAACCATTTTAAAAGGCAGATTTAACATCCATCTAAAATAATCTAAAATTCATATGAGATTCATAGGCTAAAAGGATTCTAATGGCTTCTAACCTAGCTACAGGTGCAAAAGTCTCATCATAATCTATTCATTCTTCTTGATTATATCCTTTAGCTACTAATCTTTGTTTATTTCTAGTTATTGTAACTTGGTCATCCTATTTATTTCTAAAGAACCATTTGGTTTCTATTACTGGATAATTTTGAGGTCTTTCCACTAATTTCCAAACTTCATTTCTGTTGAACTGTTTTAATTCATCTTGCATTGCTATTACCCAACTTTCATTATCTACAGATTCTTCTATATTCTTGGGTTATAGTTGGGATAGGAAGGTAGATAATTCCACTAGATTTCCTAATTTTCTTCTAGTTTGAATACCAGTTTCTAAGTCACCTATCACAGTTTCTAAAGGGTGATTTTTTAGGGTTCTAGACTGTCTAGGGAATACACTTAAAGGTTCTTCAATATCATGTTCCTCTGGACTGGAATGAATTTCTTTTATATCATTTTCAAAATCATTCTTTAAGTTCTCAAGTCTCATGTTATTGTTAGAGTCAGGTTCATCTATTTGATCTGTCCTTTTCTCAAATGGATCAGATTCATCTAATTTCACATGAACTAATTCTTCAACAATCCTTGACTTTTTATTAAAAATTCTATAAGCTTTGGAAATAGCAGAATATCCCAAGAAAATTCCTTCATCCGATTTTGGATCAAACTTACCAAGATTGTCCTTGGTGTTTAAGGTGTAAACCTTGCATCCAAAAACTTTAAAGTAATTTACTTTAGGTTTTCTGTTATTCCATAGTTCATAGGATGTCTTTTTCAAAATAGGTCTTATTAAAATAGTTTTAATTATATAGAAAGTTGTATTTGCAGCTTCTGCCCAAAAATATATAGGTAGGATATATTCTTTTAACATAGTTCTACCCATTTCATGAATTGTTCTATTTATTCTTTCTAAAATACCATTCTGTTGAGTTGTTCTTGGTGCAGAGAAAGTATGTTTAATACCCATGTTTGAGCAAAAATAATTAAATTCCTGATTCTAAAATTCTCCACCATGATCACTTATCAATGAGATTATATTAAAACATTTTTCATTTTGAACAGATTTTCAGAAACTTTCAAGTAAAGTAAAAGATTCATTTTTAAATTTCAACAAGAAAATCCAAGTAAATCTAGAATAATCATCAACTAATGCATAAACATATAATTTATCAACCAAGCTTGTTACTCTTGAAGGTCCAAACATATCCATATGGATAAGTTCTAGAGTTTTAGTTGTATCAACTTTGTTAACAGATTTGAATGATGATTTGTGTTACTTTCCATGTTGGCATGCATCACATAATCTGTTACTTTCAAATCTGAGACTATGAAAATTAGAAACTAAGTGTTTCTTAGAAAATTTATGTAAAACATATATATTACAATGTCCAAGTATCCTATGCCAGATCCAAGATTCACTTACTTTAGCAGTCAAGCAATTTACTTTTTGTTTACACAAGGAATTTAAATCCAAAGTATAGACATTATTAGTTCTTCATGCCTTAAATTTAAAAAATTTATCTTTAAAACCAGTACAAAGATTGTTAGTAAAATCAACAGTATATCCATCATCACAAAGTTGAGAGATAATTATCAGGATGTGTTTAAATCCTTTTACATAAAGTGCTTTATTGATTGAGACTATTTTTGGATCTCCAACAGTTCCAATGCCGATGATTGTTCCTTTTTCATTGTCACAAAATGTGACAAGTACTCCTTCCTTTTGAGTGAGTGTTATAAAATTTTTTGAGTTCCCACTCATATTCCTTGAGCATCCACTATCCATGTACCATATATATTTTTTGCTCTGGTGGCCTGTTACGTTCAAACACATTTAAACAAATTTCATTGGTACCCATATTCTGTTGGGTCCAGGGGTGTTAGCTTGCAATGATCTGGGTATCCAGACTTGCTTTTTTCTTTTAAAATCAGCTAAATCGTATAAGTATTTTGAAACATAGGCTTTCTTAATACCAAAAATTTGAGGCTGTCTTAAGAAACATTGTTTAGCTATATGACACTTTGTCCCACAAAAGTTACAATTAACCCTTTTAGTGCTAGGAACAAAATAATTTTTTTATAGCTTAGGCTTTTCTCCATTACTGCCAATTCCAAATCTTTCCTTTTAAATGACAGTTTTTCCAAGAATTTCATTTAATAAATTCTCTCTTTTTGTAAACACCAATGCAGTCTGTTTGTAAGATTCTACTTCATCCCATAGTGTTTTTATTCTTGATTCAAAATTAATATAATTAGTGTTAATAGATTGTATTTATCAGTAAATTCCTTATGTTGTTTCAGCATTGTATCTATTTCATCTGAAATATCCTTATGCATGTTCTTTAATGACTTATATTTCTTAAGTAGTGAGTCATATCTTTCTTCAAGCATATTGCAGTAGGCTGTTAGTTTTTCATTTGTGTAGCTTGATTCAGAATTTGATTCATTATTTGAGTCAGAGGAGTAATATGATTGTACCTCATCTATTTCTTCCATGAAACACATGTTTTCTTTCAGATTTACTTCTTCTTTCTCTGAGCTTGATTCTAGAGAGCTATTGGAGTCTTCAGATACACTCCAAGTGGCTTTCATAGATTTTTTGTCTTTCTTCTCATAGTCATTTCTTTTGAAGAATTTATTCTTCTTTGCATCTTTCAATTGTTGGAAATCTGGTCTGATGTGCCCCATATTCTTGCATTCATAGCATATTACTTCCTTATCATCTTTCTTATAAGATTTTTTGAATCCTCTTTTCTTGCTGTAGAATTTTCTGAATTTCTGGCTAGCTGATCTAGTTCTTCATCTGTGTTTGATGAGTTAGAGCTCTCTGATTTGGATTTGACTTCTCTCTTATTCATCTTTATATTCTTTTTTTGTGAAGTTACCTTCAAGGAAGTATCATACTTTTTTATGTAGACTTTATTTTCATTTGCCTCATCTTGCATTTCATCTTCGTACATCATCAGTGTACCAATCATCTCTCTCATGGTTAGATTTTTAACAGGCGTTGATTTTCTGAGTGCAGCAGAGATATCATTCCATCGAGTAGGAAGTACCCTTATTAATTTTAATTCTTGATCAGCCAGCATGATAGGATCTCCTAGAGCTGTTATATTATTGACAATTTCTGTCAATCTCCCATTCATTTGGTTAATGCTTTCACCTTCAAACATTCTGAAAGTATCAAATTTTAATTTGGCAGTAGCATATCTCATTTGTCTAACATTGTCTGTTCCTTCATACGCCACACCTATTTTTTGCCACATCTCATATGTTTTTGGGCACTGAGATACTCTGTTAAATCCATCTGGTCCTAGACCATGGATGATTTCATTCATAGCCTTCGAATTCATTTCATACTCTACCTTTGTAGCAGCACTCCATGTCTCAAGATTTTATGGAATTTCATAAGGAGTCAGAATCTTTAAATAGACTTTATATCCTAGGTTTTTTAGATATATTATCATGCGCGATTTCGAGCATCCATAGTTGTCTCCATTAAAATATGGTCCTCTGACCATTGACATACCTTCTCTTGTATCATTCATGATACTCTGTTGTATAATCTTTAAATGCTTCTCGCTTGCTAAGGCTCTATCAGAAGCTCCTCCTCTGATACCAATTGTTAGATCTTGAATATACAGATTATACACAAGAGGGGGGGTGAATTGTGTCTTTCAGATTTTTCGTTAACTCTTCAAAACAAGAATAGATATATCGAGCACTTCCTCTGTAAAATTATATCCACAAATATCTCCCTTTGACTCGCAATATTCAAACTTGTGAATTAATCTGAGCAGTCGCAAAACTCCATAATATTCACCATGAAAAGCTCTGATTAATTCAATCCTTCAAATGGTTCTGAATTTTTCAAGGACACACTTTAAAATCAGCATTTATTTCAGCTTAAAATTAGCATGATCAATCACTTGCAGACCGTTGAACAAAAATATCAACTTCAAATTCCCGACGCCAAACGTAAGGTTGAGTTGCATTGCATGCATCCTCTGAAACATAACATAGATCAAACGTAGGGTTGATGTCGCATTCTTCAAACTTAAGATTGATGAAAAACGTAAGTTTTATGACATATGGTTGACCATAAATATAGGGTTGACCATCCATACATTTCTCTTCCATATCCAAACATATACCATACTTTTCTAAGCTTCCAAACGTAAGGTTTACGATCCATACATTTTCAAGTAATGTAAGGTTGTTTACAAAAGTAAGGTTGATTAACCATACTTTTTAGAAACAAAAAAAGCGTTAAAGACTTACATGATGATATTCTTCCATACTTTCTCAATATTCTAAACGTAAGTTTCCTTCCTAACGTAGGGTTCTTCTTCACATAGGGTTCCTTTCTTTCATACTTTGTTGATAACGTATGGTTGTTTAACCATACTTTTCTGATAATCTGTAAAGAGTAAACAGCGAGTTCCTTTATTTCTTTACGCTACACTTTCCTTTATTTCTTTATGCTACGCTTTCCTTTCTTTCTTTATGCTACACTTTCCAAACGTAAGGTATGAATAGTGTTTTCAGAACACTTTAAATTGATTCCCGAATGGTTTATCCATTGTTCCACACTATGTAAACACTTGAATATTCTTCCAAAAATAAGAATATATAAAATATATAATTCCTGAAAAATACTTAAAGAAAAATCATTAGAAAACAATTAAAGGGTATTTTTTAACATCAAAATCATCATAAAGAGTTAGAGTATTGTTCTCAACAATACCCCCCTTATTAATAATAAAACATATTGTTGAAAACAACACTTTCTCAACAATCTCCCCATTAAATATGTATTGTTAAAAACAACACGTGCTCAATATTGGGTACTCTAGAGATGGAATTTGACCAAAAGGTTATTCCACATCTAATGGTGAATATAAGAGTGATATGGTAAATATGTCCAAAATCAATAACATGAGTATACCATGCATTTGGGTTTTTATGATATGGTTTTTATTGGTTTTTATGTTATCACTTGACTAACGCTTTCTATCTTTATATCCCTTTCTGAGTTTTATACTCATCCTATGTTTTTAAAAAGAAATCAAAGGATATAAGGATGGGTAAGAGAAATAAGGGATTTTTGATGTTTGATATGGAGTGTTGTCAAAGATATTATGCTTTACGTTATAATGTCTTATATTTTGAAAAAAAATGGAAACTATTTAAAATAGAGTCCTCTTTGTATGAATGTGGTATGTTATGTATGTAAGTTATCTTAATTCTTTAAAAATGTAAACCCGAAAAGATCCTAAATGTGTAATAATTTATGTTCTTGTTTAAAATTAAAGATTAATTGATGTCATAATTTCTTTTTCTTATATCCATGCATGATCCACAATCTTAGGATGACACTAATAGATCTCACAATGCTAGTGTGGAGGAACCAGTCATCATGAATTGTTCACATTGGTTACAAAAATAAATCCTTTGGGATTGAATAATTCTGTCTATTAATTATATGGTATAGTGAGAGAGGATGAGATGGATTTATTCTCTAATTCTTTAGAGAAACCATATATATTTTCTTGAGCCTTTAGAGAAATCTCTTGAGAGGGAGAAATCATTGTGCACAACCACCCTCATAAAATGATATAACATGAATATATATATACCTAGATTTTAATATTGATTATTTAATAATGGAAATTAATCAAATTTCAATCCCAATATATTCCTATTACTAATAATAATAACCATAATCATAATAATAATTTCATTTCATGTCCTGAACCATGAATTCTAAATATCATTTTATAATCAAAATCATAACCTCATCTGACATCCTCCTATGCATTTATCAAACCTTTTAATAATAAATATTCAATCAAACAAATATAACTCGTTCAGTAAATATTTAATATATTTATTATTGACCAACTATAAAATAAATATATTAATTATAATAAATAATATATTCATTGTCTTGCAAATAAATATTTATTCATATTTACGTAACTGGATCAAGTATTTATTTATCAAAAATAATAATTATTTATTACTTGATGAATAATAAATAAGAGATAAATAAATATTCTATTTTTAAACCTTTAAAATAAAAATTAATTTAATATTCAACTCACATATATATTATATTCAAATATAACTGGTAATTGAATATTTGTGACTACGGAATACTGAATAAATATTATTCATCAGTCTTGAGAATATTATCTTTTTATCATTATTAAATTCAAACATAATTTAACTGATATCATAAATAAAACTATTATGTGAACCTCTATGCCTCTTTCCCAGTGTAATTAGGTGGGATTTTCTAAAGTCCAAGATTATTCTCTAGTAACTCATCAAGGTACCTGTAGAGAAAGAAGTTAATGTCGCAACAATAGCATCCACACATGAATGCTCATTGTGTAATATAATCTATTTGTATCGATATCTACAATCATGTAGAAAAACCTATGTAATTTATTTCCCTTTCTTTGATTATCTAAAATAATTATGTCTATGTCACACCATGGCTATAGATTTTACTTGATAGCTCTATTTCAATCAAAGGGTCTAAGATATCAACTTCCTTAAACTGAAGGGGTCAAGTCCTTTCTCGACTTATTTATTAATGAATATCACTTATGATGCGCCGACCATATCCTACCTCACTACGAGAATATGTAATCATGGTTTTTATCAATACATAAAAGTAAAAGACATGTTATATTAATTAATAATAAAGTCTAAGGATCATTACATACATTTATAAATAGGAATATATAAGGACATGTAAACATGTGGAATTCCTACAGGTGGGTATGTCCTCATAATCTAAAATATTATAGATTACCAAGTGTGAACTTCATGAGAAGAAATCCCATCCACTTATAAGTAGGTAATAACCTGATATCCAACATAATATGTGTCCCTTCATCAAATGGTATCTTAGTCGTATGACTAATATTTAGAAATATATCATATCACTTTAAGGATATCATTATAGTGGTAAATGACTATGTCCTTTAATTGATACCAATATACTAATGAAATTATCAAATTAATTTCATGCTAAATAATGATAATTATATGATAAGGTATCTATTAATATTCAGGTCTTTGAATATACATGTAATCAAAAGTTCAAAGTAGCTGGTTATAGGGTACCAACTTCAATATAGTCCAACTTTCGCTAGAGAAAATTGCTAATGAATTTCATCCTACTAAATCTCACAAGATATTCATGATTATTATGATATTATGTGTTATTCAATGGTTCCTCCATGTTATCATTCCTGGAAAATCATCTCACTGCAGCCTCACCACACTAATAAAAATACCTTAAGATAGGATACTTTTGAAGTATATACTTTATTCATTGATGTGACCTTGTCTCTTTGGAGACAACCATAACAAAAATTTTATAATAATAAAATGAGATAACATATTTACTAGTAGGAACAACATCAATCTCATGGATTAATTTTCATATTCATACTAATTCATTAACTTCATTAAAAGATGAAATATAATTAGGCTCTATTATCAAATCATTGACTACCAGTTTCTTTGAGCTCTTATATCACACAAAACCTTTGTTGAGGTAGAATACATATCTTGATTATGATTTCATATAATCTTGATCTAAATGGAAACTAGTATTTTTATACCCCATGATGACTAGTTCCTTGTCTCCTCAAAACAATGGGAACATATCTTTAGTGAATCTCAGGTAATTTAGGATATTCTTAACAATCCTCAAATAGTGGTATCCTAGGTATTCTTGATATCTTCCTACCATTTTCAAGGAATATAAAGCATCATGCCTAGTACATAACATTATATACATGATATATCCTATCATTTATGTATAAGTAATCTTTTTTATCCTCTATCTCTCCTTGAGATTTTGGGGACAAATTTTCTTAGAGAGGTTAATTCCATATGTCATAGGAAACAATACCCTCTTGAATTATTCTATATAGACTATATTTAGTATATTATATATGTACCCTAACTTAGTATAATCATCCTCTTATGTCTATCAGGATAGATCTTGATCCCTGTAATATAGGCTACTTCACCTAAGTTCTTCATGGATAATAACTTGTTTAACCACATCTTAACATATTGTAAGGATGGTATCTTATTTATATCAAGTAATATTTCATTAAAATATAATATTATGAAAATAAATTCACTACCACTAGACCTCTTGTATAAAAATATTCACATTCATTCTTTATGAAACCAAATTCCCTTATAGATTCATTGAAGTGAATATTTCATGATTGTGATGTTTGATTCAATACATAAATGAATGTCTATAATTTTCATACCTTATTAGCATCATATGGAGTCAAAAAACCTTTTATTTTTGTTATATAGGCATCATAATAAAGTTTTTTATTAATAAAGGTTATTCTAATATCTATCTTCCAAATCTCATTATCATGAAATTTTTTTATAGAAAGTATAATTCTGATGGATTGCATCATAGAAATTGGTTAATAGGTTTCTACATAGTCAATTCCTTGACACTATTTAAACCCATTAGTTTCCATCTATGCCTAATTGGTACTGAATTCTCTATCCATTTCCAATTTCTTCTTAAATTCTCATTTACACCTAATAGGATTTACATCCAGTAAAGGATCTATCAAAATCAATACTTGGTTTTACTACATGTAATTCATCTCACAATTCTTATGCTCTTTCCATATTGCATCTTTTGGGTTATCAACTACTTCCTTGTAGGTGATAATTACATTATTATCAATGAATAATGCATCAATTGACCTAGTTACTAGAAAACCATATCTTCTTAGATCTATAACCTCTATGGTTCTCCTATGTATTTATTATTTCATGGAAAATACTTCTTCTATGGGTATTTATAGAACTTGTTCATGTGCCAACTCCAATATATCTTGAGCATGGACTTCATCGAAGTCTATCTCACTCTCACTATAGCTTTTGGATAAGTTCTCCCTCTTATGTAATATGGAATTTCAAACCACTATTACCTTTTTGTTTATGGGTTTTTTTAAGTAATACACTTTAGTTTTATTAGGATTTCCTATAAAAATACTCTTAGTGCTTCAGGGTGAAAGATTGTTGCTAGAATTATCCATAACAACCACTTCACGTCTATAAGAATGAATTTGTAAAAATATATGATTCTTTCTACTGTATGATTTTAATGGAAATCTATTTTCTGATTTAGTCAAAACATGTTTTAGAGTGTACGTTGATTTTTGTAATTTTTATCCCCAAAATTATAATGTAATACTTACATTAATCATCATTAACATCACCATCCTCAACAAGGTGTGGTTCCTCCTTTATCTTACACCATTCTATTGAGGTGTATGAGGATGATTGGTTTGAGAAAGAATCCCAAACTCCTATATATAATCAATGAACCTATGGTTAAGATACTCTTTGCCTTGTTGTAAGTGCAACTTCTTTATCTTCTTACCAATTTAATTATCAACTTCATTATTATATTCCTTAAATTTTTCAAAGGAATATGACTTATACCTTATTATGTATACATATCCATATCTACTAAAGTAATAGGTAAAAGTTATGAATTATGAGTATCCACCCCTTTATTTAACATGAAATGGTCTACATGTAACTTTTTTAACCAATTTAATAATGTTTGTGAATCTTTCACCCTTTCTACTTAATGGTGATTAAGTCATTTTTATCTATAAACAAGAATGATGTATATGAAGTGGTTTTAGTGAAAAAGAATCAAAATACCCTTATTAATATAGTTTTGTAAAGTGATTTCCATTTACATAACCTATAAGGTAATGCCATAATTGGGTGTGATATGAGTCATGTGAATTAAATTCATTATTGATTATCAAAACTTTGTTTTCATATTCCAATACATAAAGACCACCAATTACATGTTCCATACCATAACATATGTTATCTTTGTAAAATTAAAAACTTTTATTCCAAAATTTTAAAATAAAAGCATCAATATCTATTAAATATAGAAAAATAATGTTTTTGGAAATGCTTGTCATATAATAGTAGTTCTTTAAAACCATGTGTAATCATGTTGGTGATGTGAGGTGATAATCTCGAATAGTTAGTGTATCTAACCTAGCTTCATTGGTAGCTCATAGATCTACCTCACCTCAGGTAACCTTTTAAAATATACTTGGTTTCTATATTTGGATACAAATGTGAGAACTGAAATCTATATATAATGCTTAATATTTCTGAATTTAAATATTACATTTGATAATGAACAAACCTAAATATTCCCCTTTCATATTTATTGTGGGAAAATTCTTCTTCCAGTGTCCCTTATTTCAACATGGAAAATAGATAGCATCCTAATTCCTCACTCTCTCCTTGATCCTCCTCTTCTTGGAAGGGTTATACGAAAAATCTTTTGACTTAGATTTAGTTTTGAATCTCTTCACCTTTCCTTTCCTATTATTCAGCATAAGGATAAAAGGATTTTTCATGCTTTATATCATTATCATCTGGGTTAATCAATGTGAGGAGATCTGGGAGATACATCTTTATATTTAAATTAACAATAAATCTTGAGAATCTTAGAGGTATTGAATGAATCACAAGATGTATGCTCAAATAATTGGGTATCTCAAAACCCAATATATCTAGATTCTTGAAATATCTAATCATCTTAACTATGTGAGGTCACATCGATGCACCTTCTCAAATATTGTATATAAATATTTCCATGGAGACCTCATATCTCTTATTTTTATCCCTATAAAAACAAATATCCTAGAGAACATTTCATATACATTCATGTATTTGTGTATCTTCTAGATATCATTATACATGGATGAAAATATAAGGCATCAGACATCTATCACATCATTCACATTCCTCAAGAATATATTTTTTTCATCCTCACTAGCCTCCATAGATGAATTAGTAGAAATGGGTGACTCTAGAATGTATAGTTTCTACTCTGTTAGGTTGGAAAATACAAATATACACAAGAGGTGTTGAATTGTGTCTTTTCAAATTTTTTACAATTTTGCCTCTTGATGTTGACTAATGATTATGTAGGTAAGCAGTGTTTATCTTTTGTACAAAATTATGAGCAGCAGATAAAAACATAAATATAGAACATGGATGTTTATATAGGTTTGGGGAATAAAGATCCCTAGTACACTCCACCAATTACTCTCTCTGTGATTTTGTAGAATTTCACTAGTCAGTTCCTCATATCATAAGACCAATCAACAACTAAGTTCAGGAAGTTGACACATTTACAAACCAAACTAAAAACAGAGTATTCTGGTTCTATAATAGAGAGCTAATAAACCACAGCTTATATCGAGAAACTGATACTCCACCACAACTGAGTAACATCAATTGAAACACTTAATAAATAAATATTGATCAAAAAGGGTTCTGGTTTAACTTTATAGTTGAACAAAAAATGACGGTAGATGGATCTTATTCTTCATAAAATATTTTCTTCAAGAAATAATAGTTCTGAAGCGATCCAGTTGTAATAGATCTTTGAAGTAAAAATAGAAAATAATATAAGTAATAGACTTACATAAAATACTAAATTTTTAATCTGTATATCTCCACTATATCCTTTTTTGTATAAAAACAGAGTCTTATTGATTATTGCAGTAGATCTTTAAAAGATCTTCACAAGAATATAGTTTCAATAATGAATATGTGTCGCAATATATGGCTCACTATATATCCCAATATATATCCTTCTTCGAATTATACACACATATTTATATATAATAAATACATTGATACAAGTAAAGAAAATATCTTGTCTTTTTAATTCATATCCAGGAAAATTTCATGATTAATCGTAAGAATTCAAATTCCTGTGATAACTCAGAGTTGTCGTAACTTCCCTTAAGAATAGGAGATAATTTCTCCACTTATTATGATTATTTTAATTAATCATAACTATATTTGGATCATTTGAAAAAAAATATTTAAATCAACCTGATATTTTTTAAATACCGTTGCACGAAACTCCAATAAAAACGTAAATTCAAATATCTGATGATGAAAATTCAAACATAAGGTTCCTTCACAAAATGATGAAATACCAAATGTAGGGTTCATATACATAGAATTCATTCTCTTAAAGTAAGGTTGAAAACGTACGGTTGATCACAAAAGTAAGGTTGATGATCTATACATTTGCTTCTCAAACGTAAGGTTCTATACTTACATAGGATTCTTTAACCATACCTTTTCTCTTTATCAAACATAAGGTTTCATCCAAACATAAGGTTCTTTATCCATATGTTTCTATCAATATATGTTTGATTAACCATACGTATTGATCCTTCAACATAAGGTATAATAAAAATGTAGGGTTTATTCCTTATATTTCATTCTTCAACGTATGGTATGAACAGTGTTTCCAGAATACGCTTAAGAGCGTTCCGAACACTTTAAAGAATATTTCACATGAATAATAAGCTAGAATATAATTCCAAAATAATGAATATAAAGAATATTAATTTCGTGAAATAAACTTAAAGTAATATCATTAGTAAAACAAACAAGGGTATTTGTGAGCATAAAAAATCAATAAGATTTATAGAGTATTGTTGAGACAATACATGTCCAAAAATCTACCCCTTTTTATGATCACAAAACCCATAAAATTAATAATAGAATTTATAATTTTTCAAAAAAATTGAGAATAAAATAATTCAAAATTTTATTACATAATTATATCGATAAATAGAAATGTTGTGTTTACCCAAATTTCTCCCCCTTTTTGTGAGATCAAAAATAAATTGCCGAAAAGGAATAAAACATATTTAATTTTTCACAAATCTGTTATTGAATATTATAATAATATGTTTAAATTAATTAGTCTAGATTTTTGTCTTCTATACATAAACATAAAAATAATATGAAATAACGTAAACAAAAAAAATAAAGAGATTTTATTAATCAAAAACTATATAAATACAATAATCAGTTTGACTGGGAAACAAGTTTAGTCAACTGAAAAGGTTTGGGTATAAAATATTGGGTACGAGTTGCATTGGTTAATGTTCTATGGATTTTGAGAAGCTTCAAAAAAATCTTTCAACTATTCCATCCATAACTCCAACTTCTTCATTAGACTATACCCCAATTGCATAATTAAAACTTGGGAATCTTTAACTATATGTAAATTATCAATGATATTGACTTTAATAAAGTCATGAAAACTCTCCTCTAACTTCCTAAACTATTCCAACATTACTATGAATTTGTTCAGTATAAATCTGATACCTATTTAATTCTATGTTATTTGTTCAACTAGAAATTTATTATTGTCGAAAAGAACTAACAGAGGGGCACTATTGCACTGACAATTTTGAAGACGATCATTTATATCTACCATAACAGAGGTGATTTCCTGAAATCTTCTAATCAGATCTGGACTGGTAGTAAGAGAATCAGTAGATATACTGTTCTAACCAATAGTACTCTTGATTGATTCAAACTAACTCCCAAAATACCACTTTAGATCAGAAAATTCTAACTTAGAAACAACTTCATATTTTATCTTTCCAACCCCATTCATCATATTTCTCTTGAAAGCCTCCAATTCCTTCTTGGAAATAGAATTTTCATTAATATCATGTAACATTTTCTTTGAAAGTTCCTACTCCTTTTTAAGATTTAAATTCTATTCATGAGACTTATTAAACTTCATTATAGGATCCTCAACCTAATTTGATAGGTAATCAGATGTCTCTTCATCTGGATGTTGTAACTGACCAACTTCCACAGTTGCTAGAGATCTTGAAGGAGATTTCTCCATATAATTCTCCATTGGTTTTTAAATTTATTTTTCACTTGAAAAAGACAAAATATCAAGAACTTTCATTTTGTCTTCAGTTTTTGATTCTGGTCTCACATCCATATGATCAAAAATAGAGAAAAGTAAATTCTCAACAATTTCTATAGCCACATTTTCAGATCAGATCAACAGTTTCCCTTCCTGAATAGCTGGTTCTTCCTCCTGAACAATTGGTAAATAAATAGTATGTAGATCTCTTATCTGGATTTCAACCTATTGATTTTCTTCAAGAAAGGTATCTTCTAGATGTACTAACATGATAGCCTCACCAGAACCCAACACTGGTTCTATAGTAGGTGGATCTACTCTTTTTTGTGGTTTTACAACCAATTTTTCTTGCACAACCTCTTCTTCCAATTCTTTTTCATCTTCAACAAGCGTTAATTTTATTTGGGTTAGCTTATAAATTCATTCACCATGGGTTTCACCAATTCCTTCATTCCCAATTTCACTTTTCTCCCCCTGAGAAAAAGATCCTGATCTTTGTTGGTCAACTACACTAATTGGAAAGAGTTTTCCTTTGACTGTACACCAGTAAAAACCTAATATCCTCAAAGTTCCTACATTGATCATGTTTTTGTGATGACATTTAATTCAATAATATATTAATTTAATCATTCCTTTCTTAAACAAAGTTTGTGAAATTGTCCTTCCATAAGGTTAAAAAGTCATCCTAGCATCTGGTTGACAGCAGTAGTGCAAATATCTGAACATATACTTTGGAAAATTCATCTTTATTTCACTCAAAAATAGAAACATGATATACATATCTACATATATAATATTCTCTATCTCACCCATTCTACAAGAAATTTTTGTTTGAATAAACTTAACTAAGATTTTAGGGTCCTCCTCGAGATCCTTGAAAAACATTTTTCTAATATTTTTTGAGCCAAACAGAAAATACATAATGTATTTTGATTTATAGTCCTTATCTCTGATAGACCTTAGATTGAAATGAAACACTCCATCATGAGGATAGTTCAAGATTAGAGAAATTACAGTCGAAGAAACTAAAAAGTCCTTATCTTCTATTCTTGCAAAAACTGTATCTTCAGTATCACCAGAACTAAACTAAAAACTGTTATAAATAAATTTCAGTTCTACCTCATAAATTAATTATTAGTTCGCCTCATTGAACATAGATTCCAATCCTTGAAAATCCAGCACTTGCTTCAGGATTATATTTTTCAGATAGATCCATTTAAAATCAACTAGTTTACCCTGTAGAATCTTTTTTCCAGAAATTTTCTGACGCTTAGGGTTGTTGGATTCACCTTCTTCAGTTCTCTTAGTTTTCATCATTTCTGAGAAATGAAAGATCTAAGGTTTTTAGGTTTTTAGGGTTTTGAATGAAAATATAGGTAAGTGAAGGTATACAAGGGTAAATGATGGTTTCAGTATTCTAAAAGGGTTTGAGTATCAAAAAGGTTTGGTATTCAAAACTTTTCTAATAGTCCCTTATTTCTCGTGTCATTGCGTAATATAATCATTAAATTTTTTCAAAATTTGTGGCGTGAATAAATTTAATATTAAAATAAATTAACAATAATGTACATCAAAAAAATATTAAAACAAATTAGATTTAAGGTAATAAATAAATAATCATAACATAAATAAAATGGAATAAATAAATAAATAAAATAAACTAAATATTTAAAATTACAAAATATTAAAAATATTAACATTTTAAAAATTAAATAAACCTAACTCCCTCTTAATAAAATCAAAACTTATAGTTGGAAGTGGTTTAGTAAAAATATCAGCTAGTTCAAATTCAGTTTTTAAAAATTCTAAAGATATATCCTTTTTAAGAACATGATCTCTTAGAAAATGATGCCCAATATCAATATTCTTAGTTCTTTAATAACATATTGGATTTTTTGAAATATTTATAGAACTTGTGTTATAACATAAAATATGTGTACTATTAAAATGTAATCCAAAGTCTATTAGTGTGTTTTTCATCCACAATAATTGTGCACAAAAACTACGTGCAGATACATATTCTGCCTTGGCTATTGATAGGGTGACTAAGTATTGTTTCTTACTTGACCATGATACTAAATATTTTCCTAAAAATTCATAGGTTCATGAGGTACTTTTTTTATCTAATCTACAACCTCCAAAATCTGCATCTAAATATGATATTAAATTAAAATCAAACATTTTTGGATAAATAAGATATTGAAAAACCGTTTCATTTAAATATCTAAAAATCATTTGACAGCAATAAGATGATATTATTTAGGATTTATTTTAAATCTTGCACATAAACATAATGAAACAAAATATCATATCTACTAGCATTAAGATATAATAAACTATCAATCATACCTCTATATAACTTTTTGTCCACTAGTTTTCAAACTTCATCCCAATCAAGTTTCATATTGGTACACATGGGAGTTGTATATGTCTTATTGTTCTCAAGGCCAAACTTTTTCAATAAATCATTAATATATTTACTTTCTTTTAAAACATTTCCATAATTTTTTTATAAATTTGATGTCCTAAAAATAAGTCCAATTATCCCATCGTACTCATTTCAAATTCTTTTTGCATACGTTTTAAAAAAATAATTATAATATTTTTTATTGGCTGAACAAAAAATAACATCATCAACATATATTTGAACTAATAATATTTTATAAAAATTGTTTTATTAAAAAGGGTTGGATCTTCCATTCCAACAATAAATCCATTTTTCAAAATAAAAAACTTAATCTTTCATACCAAGCTCTAGGTGTGTGTTTAAGTCCATAGAGAGCTTTTGTAAGTTTAATAACAGAATCTGGTTTTTGAGAGTTTGTAAAACCCGGAGGTTGTTCAACATAAACTTCCTCCAATAAATAACCATTTAAAAAGGTAGATTTAACATCTATCTGATATAATTTAAAGTTCATATGAGATGCATAAACTAAAATAATTCTAATTGCTTATAATCTAGATACAGAGGGAAATGTTTCACCACAATCTATACATTATTCCTGATTATATCCTTTAGATACTAATATAGATTGTTTTCTAGTTATAATCCCTTGATCATCTTGATTATTTCTAAAGACCCCCTTAGTTCCTATAGCTGGATAATTTGATAGTCTTTCAACTAATTCCCAAACATTGTTCCTTTTGAGTTGGTTTAGCTCATCTTACATTGTTAACATCCAACTCTCATCTTCTACGGCTTCTTCAAAAGATTTAGGTTCTAGTTGATATAGAAAGGTAGATAATTCAATAATGTTTCATGTATTTTGTCTAATTCTTATTACTATGTCTAGTTATTCTATTATAGTTTCTAAAGGATGATTCTTTAAGGTTCTATACTGTCTAGGTAAAACAATTTTAGGTTCATCAGTATAAAGTTCTTCTGAGTTAGACTGAGTTTTATTTATGTTATTCTTAAAATCATTTTTTTCAAGTCTCATGTTGTTAGAAGAGTCAATGATTTAATTATTTTGATCTTTCTCTTTAATAAAAGGGTCAGTTTCATCAGACATCACATGAATTGATTCTTTAACAATCCTTGACTTTTTATTAAACACCATATAGGCATTAGAGACAGTAGAATATCCTAAAAATATTTCTTCATCGTCTTTTGGATCAAACTTGCCATGATTATCCTTAGTGTTTAGAATATACACATTACATCCAAAAACATTAAAGTACTTTACCTTAGGTTTTCTGTTATTCTGAATTTCATAAGACGTATTTATGAAAATAGTCTGAAATAAAACTCTATTCATGATATAGATGGTTATTCTAGTAAATTATTCCCATAAGTATGTAGTTTAACTGTATTCATTCAGCATAGTCCTAGCCATTTCTTGAATAGTTCTATTTTTTCTTTCAACAATTCAATTGTTTGAGGTGTTCTTGGTGCAGAAAAGGTGTGTTTAATATCCAGATTTGAACAAACTGAATCCGGATTCTCAAATTCTCCACCATTATAACTTCTTAATGAAATTATCTTAAATCCTTTTTCATTTCGAACAATTTTATATAAAATTTATAAAATAGTAAACTCTTCACTTTTATGTTTTTTAAAATAAATCCAAGTAAATCTAGAGTAATCATCAACTAAAACATATACATATAATTTTATATCCAAACTTGATACTCTTGATGTTCCAACTAGATCCATGTGGATAAGTTTTAGAGGTTTTGATGTAGCAATTTTTTTAATGTATTTGAAGGAAGATTTGTGTTTCTTGCTAATTTGGCATGCATCACAAAATCTGTCACTATCAAATTTAAGAGTAGGTAAATCAGAAACTAAATATTTATTAGATAATTTATGTAAAGAATAAATATTAAAATGACCAAGACTTCTCTTCCATATCCAAGACTCATTTATCTTAGGAGTTAAACAATTAAATTTCTATTTACACAAGAAATTTAGATCCAAAGAAAAAACATTATCAGTTCTAGGTTCTGTAAACTTAAGCAGTTTATCTTTAAGCATAGAGCAGGAGTTGTTAGAAAAATAAATATAATATCCATCATCACATAGTTGAGATAAACTTATCAGGTTATTCTTCATCACTTGTACATATAGTACATTGTTGATTGAGACTATTTTTGGATCTATATTAGTTCCAAGTCCAATTATCTTTCCTTTGGAATTATTACCAAAGGTTACTGGACCTCTATCTATTTGAGTCAGTGTATTCAAGTTTGATGAGTTTCCACTCATATTCCTAGAGTAGCCACTATCCATATACCATATATATTTTCTTTTTCTGTGGTCTGTTTCTTGCAAAGGCAATTTAAACAAGATTTTTTTTATATATATATTCTTTTGGGTCCAGTAGTGTTGGCTAGCAAAGATCTGGGAATCCAGATCTTCTTTGTTTTTCCATAACTCATATTTACTTCAGATAAGATATTTTAAATAAAAGAATTTTTAATTCCACTAATTTGAGGATTTATTAAATAATTTTTTTTATATGTCCTTTTGTTCCAAAAAATGATAGATAATAGTTTTTGAGTTGGGAACAAAAAAAAATTATATAGTTTAGATTTTTCAAATTTACATCCTATACCAAATATATTATTTATAATGAATGTTTTACTAAGAATTTCATTCATGCTATTTTCTCATTTTTTAAATAAGAGATAAGAACTTTTGTAAGTTTCTACTTTATCTTGTAATTAAGTAATCTTATTTTCATGATCATCATAGTTTGTGGTAGATGAGTTAAATTTTTCAATTAACTTTTGATTTTGTTTAAGTGAGGCATCTCTTTCTCCTAAAATAGCATTGTGAATATTTTTTAATGATTTGTGTTTCTTTAATAAGAATTCATGTTTTCCTTCTAGAATTTTTCCACAGGCAGACAATTTATTATTTGAATAATCTAAATTAAAATCAGAATTAGATGAATAATTGGTTTGTACCTTATCTTCTTTTTCCATGAAGCACATATTTTATTTCAAATGTGATTCTTCCATTTCTGAATCAGATTTGTATGATCTATTGGAGTCTTTAGAAACACTCCAATTATCCTTTATTTCTCTTTTACCTTTACGTTCATAATCAGAATTTTTCTAGTATTCCTTTTCTATCTTTCTCTTTTCACCTTTTATCTAGGGACAATCAGGTCTTATATGACCTAATTTCTTGAATTCATATAATTTGACTTCCCTTGAGTCTTTATCATCCCTTTTTAAATCTTTTCTGAATCCTTTTTTCTTCTTATAAAACTTGCAAAACTTTCTGGCTAATTGAGATAATTCCATTTCAGAATCAGATGAATCTGAATTCCTTTATTCTCTGACTTCTTTCTTTATTATTTTTCATTGATTCTTAGATGTTACCTTTAGATCAGTATTATCCTTTTTCACTAATACTTTATTATCTTTAGATTCATCTTTCATTTTAGCTTCATACATCATCAGTGTCCCAATCAGTTCTCCCATTGTCATATTTTTCACAGGTGATGATTGTCTAATTGTACCTAATACACAATTCCATTTAGTAAGTAGTACTCTTAGTAAATTTAAAGCATGATATTCTTGTCTGATATGATCACCTAAGGATGTAATATTATTTTTAATCTCTGTAAGCCTTTCATTCATCTGAGTGATACTTTCTCCATCAAGCATTCTAAATATATAAAATTTCATTTTTTCTGTTGCATATCACATTTTTATTACATTGTTTGTTCCATCATAAGAAACTGAAATGGTTTTCCACATTTCATAAGCAGTGGGAAATTATGAGACATGGTTGAATTCATCTAGTCCAAGACAATAGATAATAGCATTCATAGATTTAGAATTTGTACCATAGTCAGACTCTGTACCAGTAGTCCAAGTTGTAAGATTTTTTAGAATTATATAAGGAGTAATGATCTTATAGTATATTTTCAATCCCAGATTCTTCAAATATATAATCATCCATGATTTCCAGCATCTATAGTTTTCACCATTGAAATAAGGAGCACAAACAATTGACATTCCTTCTCTATGATCAGTCATTTCCATATTTGTATAGACCTTATACTTTTAGCTTCTAATAGCTTTTTCTAAAATCTATCCTCTAATACCAATTATTAGGTCAAAATATACAAATATAAACAAGAGGAGGTGAATTATGTCATTTCATATTTTTTTCAATTCTTCCTCTTGATGTCGACGGATGATTATGCAGGTAAGCAGTGTTTATCTTCTATATGAAATTATGAGCAACAGATAAAAACATAAATATAGAACACGGTTGTTTATAGTGGTTCGGGGCATAAGTATCCCCTAGTACACTCCAACAATTACTCTATCTTTGATTTTGGTGAATTTCACTAGTTAGATCCTCATATCATAAGACCAATCCACAACTGAGTGCATTCATTTGACACTATTACAAACAAGACTAAAAATAGAGTCTTCTAGTTCTATAACAGAGAACCGAAAAACCACATATTAGATCAATAAGATGATACCCAACCACAACTGAGTTAGAACATTTGAAACTCTCAATAAAAATATGTTGATCAAAAAGGGTTTCTGTTGAACTTTATAGTTGAACATCAAATAACTGTAGATGGATCTTCTTCATTATAAAATATTTTCTTCAAGAAATAGTAGTTTCAAAGCGATCTGGTTGCAATAGATCTTTGAAATAAAAACAAAAATCAATAGTAGCAGTAGACTTACAGAAAATAAAAAAAAATTAATACGTATATCTTTATTATATCCTTTTCTGTTGAAAAACAAAGTCTGATTGATTGTTGCAGTAGATCTTTAAAATATATTCACAAGAATGCAGTTCCAATCATGAATACATGTCACAATATATGGCTCAATATATATCTCAATATATATCCTTCTCTGAATTATACACACATAATAATAAATACACCAATAAAAGTAAAGCATAAAGCCTATATTTTTAATTCAGATCCAAAACAATCGCCTGATTAATCGTAAGAATTAAAATTCCCAAGACAGCTCAGAGTAGTCATAACTTACCTTAATAATTGGATATAATTTATCCACTTATTATGATTCTTTGAATTAATCATAATGAGACTTGGATCATTCAAAAATGAGCTTTAAATTAGCTTGATATTCTGTAAATACCATTACACGAAACTCCAATAAAAACGTAAATTCAAATCTTTGATAATGAAAATTCAAACATAAGGTTCCTACATAAGACAACAAAATACCAAATGTAGGATTCAACTACATAGCATTCATTATTTGAATGTAAGATTGAAAATGTAAGGTTGATCACAAAAGTAAGGTTGATGATCCATACATTTTCTTCTCAAACTTAAAGGCTCTATACTTACATATGGTTCTTTAACCATACTTTTTCTCTTTGTTAAATGTAAGGTTTCATCCAAACGTAAGGTTCTTTATCTATATGTTTCTTTCAATGTAGGTTTGATTAACCATATGCTCTGATCTTTTAGCATAAGCTATAATACAAACGTAGGGTTTTTTCCTTACATTATGTTCTTCAATGTACGGTACGAATAGTGTTTTCAAAATATGCTTAAGAGCGTTCTGAATACTTTGATGAATATTTCTTGTGAATAATAATCTTGAATATAATTCCAAAATAAGGAATATAAATAATATTAATTTTCTGAAATACACTTAATGTAATATCATTAGTAAAACAAACAAAGTCATTTGTGATCATCAAAATCAATAAGATTGATAGAGTATTGTTGAAATAATACATGTCCAACACACTCTAGGAATAGTATAATGTGCAATTGTTTGTACAACTCTAGGATTCTTTTTACTAGTAAAGATATTTTATCTATCCGAAATGGATCATAGGGATATCATTATGGTCAATAAACATTCCTTTTTACTATAATAAAATAAAATAACATTTTTAAGTAATTTATATGATTACCAAGTGTGATGTAATAAATTTTATTTTATTAGTCTCCAATTATTTTATGAATTCCCAATATCCCACTCAATTGGATTCATAATGTCCTGTCTTATATACATTTGAGTGAAAAGGATCCATATTTCCATTCTCATAACCTATACTTAAGCCTAAGAAGATATTCAAAGGTATTTAGGTATGTTCCCTTGCCAACTACATTAACTCGTAGTTCCTTGATTCATTGATTAGAGTCGCCAAACCTGAAATCATGTCTTTTATTTCCTCAAAACCTACCTATAAGTTACACCAAGTCCTTTTTTAGAAGTTATCCATTGATTCTAACTCCATTAAATCATTCCAAAACGTTATTTAGAACTCCCCAATAATTGAAAACACTCTGAATGTTTTCATACAAGAACTTTGAACTATGGTTCAATTCATAATTATTTTAATGTAAAGATTTACTGACTTAACAAATAGAGATTTCTTATTCATGCATAAATACTTTTTTAGTTTATATTTACATGTCTTGTTAATATTTTATGGATTTTATATAATTAATTTACCATGTATTGATAAAATAATTATTTCATAATATGTTTATTTTAATTATGTCTTATATGAATGTTAATTTATTTATTTATGTGATCATGATAAAGCATCCATAAACATAACCATGCATCAGATAGTTTCACCTTGACTGTGAATATAAACTAAATCTTCTCCTTGGAGATTTATAGAGACCCAATATTATCATACATATATATATTAGGTCATTTTGATTAATATTTATTACAATACACAAACACATACTTGAGGACCATAATAGATTAGTTACTTTGGATACTTGGAAAGACAACAACTAGTCTATGGGTAAACTATATAATCTCCCATCGGGATCTTCACAACTAATATCCTTCTTAGAAATATCTTAAATAATACATATCTTCAAAACCTAGGGAAAGGAAAGATAAGAAAATATGATCTCATATACTCAATAAGGGTAAACAAGGTAGATACATAAGCATAACATGAATATAAGGGTATGAGAACATGAGCATAACATTTTAAAAGCATACCCTTCATAACAAAGACGAAATCTTGAATCAGGGAATAACGATTTGTAGTTCATGAGGCATAAATCCTAAGGAAATCAAGAACATGATCCATAATAGCATAACATTGGCATAAGAAATGGAATTTTTAGCGTACACATAACCATATAAAATCATTTCTACATTTCTCAAGGCTCGATCAAAAGGCCATCATAGAAGAAAAATTACATTACTATAATGAGTTCACTTCTCATTCAATCCATGTCTTACGGAATCGAGTTCACACCTCGTTCCAGCCTTATCTTACTATACTGAGTTCACTCCTTGTTTTCTACAAGTCTATCTCATGAGATATATTAATCTTTACCAAATGCATTGGATGGGGATATAGGTCCCAGTTGTCACATAATTAAAACCATATTTATTTGTCTTAAAAGATCATAAAAATTCATCATATCATAACCCATGACATGAAATAGGTTTCATAAATATTTCTTCATATCATAACCTATGTAAAATATACAGGTTTCATAATCATTTCATCATAGAATATCCCATGAAAAGAAGCAGGTTTCATAATCATTTTCTCATGGTATAACCCAAATAATAGAAATGTATTTCATAAAAATCATGCAATAAAAATATAAACCATTAAGAGAATGAATCTGAATGGAATCCTTGAATCATATCCATAGTAAGGCATCGGTAACACCAATGGATTTCATCTTAGATGGAAAATAATTTTGAAAGATCATTTAAAAAATTTCTTGAGGAAAATATCCTTTCCACTTTGAAAAAGAATTTTAAAGTCATAAAACATTTTGAAAATTATTTCCTTTAAAAATAACCTTGAAAACTTATAATTAATATTCACACCAATTATTGGACATAATGTCAGAAAATTCCATTCATGTCATGCATATCAAAATGAAGATTCCTTTCACATTTTTTGTAAAATCCAAACAGAGATTGTTTGGAAAATGACATGAATATTACTTTAAAAAAAGTAAAAATTAAAAAATGGGTAAAAATATTTTTTAAAAAATTATATTGGATTAATAAAAAAAATTTGAAAACATTTTTAGAGAATATGTCTTTGGAAGAAAACAGATTTTCGATAGAATAGAGGAATAAAGTTAGATTTTCATAAAAACATTTTATTAATAATATTAAGTACCAAAGAGTGGAAGAATGGTACCACTGCTTGAATATATTATTAATAAACATTGGAGAAAAAAATTAATGATATTTATTTAGAGTAATATCATAAGATTTCAACATTGGGAACTTAATCATAAACAATACTGATAAATGATGAGATTGTAACATAAAATCGTTACCACTTTGGTAACATTGAATCATAAGATCCATGAGATAATAACATAAAATGAAACTTAAAATATCATGAGGTTTAATAAATTCAAGATATTTCATGTTAAAGGGGATCTATATACACCTCGTGAAATAATATAGGTGCATAACATAATGTACATCTCAAAGAAGGTAAATTGAGAAAAATCCTTTATTGCTTGAGTAACTTTTGAATTGTAATCCCCATGAAATAATAACATAAAAGGGAAAATTAATTACCATGAAATTAATTATATTCATGATATATCATGTCATAGGGAAGTATATAAACCACACAAAAAAAATGAGGGGTGAATATGGAATAATTCTCTTAGAAATAAAAGTGAGACTATAAATATCATTACCTTAAGTCTTGAATCCTGTCATACTCATTCAAACATCATGTATAATAAATATTACTTTATTATACATATATCATATAAAAATATTTATATATATCATACCATACATGATTTTATTATAAATTTATATCACCAATTTATTAAAAATTTCATGTAAAAGTTTTATTTCGGGTAATAATCCCTTTGTCTTTTATATATGTCTTGAATTATTATTCTTGGTCCTATTACTTAGATCATTATTTAATCAAATAAAAAAATTTAAATAATTATATAAATATCATATATATTCACTATATATTTATTTATAGTAATCCATAAAATTTAGTGGCAGGAAATGAAATGCAACATTCATGGAGACGGTAGGTTGTATGTACTCATGAATGTTATTTTTTCATTTTTTTCAGTTTTAAAGAAAGAAGAATAAATAATATATTATCATTAAATGATACTTTTTATTTAATATATGTAACATATGTTTATTTAACATATTCTTAATACATTCTATGTAAAGTGTGAACGAATCACATTGCTTCACGAGGCAGTATTTTATCGTACACACAAATGATATTATAGTATTCCCACAAAATGAAAAGCATGAGGTGTGTGTGATATAAAATTAAATATCATAATAATATAACTAATATAATTATTATTTTATATAAACAATATTCCCATCATTATTCCCAACCTTGATAGGTAGTAATGGAAAAATGAATGACATCAGTTCACGAGACAGTAGCATGTTGTACACACAAATGATGATTTTGTAACTCATTTGACGGAATTGTGTGTGGTTTTATGTAATATTCTTATCATAAAAACTTATCATTATATTAAATAAACTGATTTTATTATATAATCATTATATAAAAATAATTTAAATGGTTTGAGTAAAAAAAACATTTGTTGATGAATGTTTCTTATTCTTTGGGTATCCTCCTTAGGTTTTCATTAAAATCCTTACTTGGATGGATTTATATCAAAACTAAGTCTTCTAGGGTGAAGGGAATGGATTTTATAAGTGATTTGGGAAGCTATTTATTGAACCAAATCGGTTTGAAGGTGTGAGGAAGAGAAAAGAGGGTGTCCTTTTATAAATGGGGTGAGTGGAAAACTTATAAATTTTTGAAAAAGAATTCAACTGACGTTTTTCATCTATAAAAAGGGTAAAAAACTGAACCATTTTAGATCCTAATATGTTTAATGTTATAAATTTGGCCATAAAATAGTTTTTATACAATTTTATAGGTTAATTTTACCCTTATCTTTTTATTTTAACTCCTCGGTAAACCCATTTTTGTCTTAACTATGCTAAATAATTTTTACTGATTTCACTAATAATTTTGGTCAAAAATTAAGTTGGAATTATCAAAAACTATATATTATTTTGATTCCAAATATGTAATCGATTTTTCAAAATTCGAATCATATAATTGGGAAATTTTAATTTAAAATTAATCCCACATGTGTGATGAGAAACCAGGGTTTTAAAGTGACAATGATCAAAAGTTTACAAAGATTTTATATTTGATTTCAATATGAAATTGATTCCAATGACATAAATTTTATTAATTGATTTATAATTTAAATAATTATAATTTAAAACAAAATTAAAATCATATTTAATGTCATAAATAAATTAAAAAAAGTCATTTTTCATTTAAAACATATTATTTTTCACTATTCATCAAAAAATGGAACATTTATAAAAGATCAAAACAATTAACCCTAAGATAATTTGGAAATTATTAATTCAAAAATAAAGTTTATTTTATCAAATTCATTTTATAAATGTTTAAAAAAATTAATTTTTTTATTTTTCACAAAATACATAAATAGAATTTCTTTGAGAAAATAATATTTTCAAGCATATAAATACTTTACCAAAAATTATGTATTTTATGTAGGATCGAAATAATGAATGTAGATGCTCAATATACAAGATGGGGTCAATTTTATACTTTAAAAATTCCATTGGAACCTTTAAATTTGGTATAAAACTTTCATTTTTAACCTTGAGGAAAACAATGTTTAACATGGTTAGACAAGGTAAATTCACAAGACCTCTTCTGGTTCTATAAACTTGTTAGGTTCCAAAAATATAGTTCTGGAAATGAAACTTAAGAAAAGTTTACACGGAAAAATATTCTACCTTAAAGCATATATAATCTTACTAATCAGAGTATACAAGTACAAGAAAGTATAAGATAGTTATACTTTCTTTATTAATCAAAATCCAACGGAAAATAAACTTGAAACAACACAAGTAACACGTATGAAATATTTTAACCCAAAAAGTAGGGTATCTAACAAGCTTGGATAAAGGTACTTTGATTTATTGTTTCAAGAAAGTCTGTCATACCCACACCAAGTTAAGCCCTCGATAGGAATATTGGATTCAATCTTGTTATCCCTGCAAGCCCTCGAACTTCAAGGTAGTCAGCACCTCTGTCTTCCTAAACAAGGAATTCCTCAAACTTGAAGGTAGTTGGAACCTCTGTCTTCCTATCCCCGGAAGTCCTTGAACTTTAAGGTAGTTGGAACCTCCTTCTTTCTATCCCCGGAAGTCCTCGATTGTACACAGCTATAATCAGAGTCGCATGAAGAAAGCTGAACAAGATGTTCAGTATGCACAAGGCATGAGAGTCTCTCTCTAGAAATCACTTTAGTAGTATGAAATCTCTAGATTGATCAACAAGTATGTGTATGGAGCTCATTAAAATGAGCTACTATTTATAGGCATTTCTCCAACGGTCAGCTCCCTCCTCCAACAGTCATAATTTCCCTTGAAACTCGTAGGGACCTGTACACGTGTCACTAAAACAATGGTTAAGTATAAATAGAATTCATGACATCATTTCATAACTAAAACAAGGGTAAGAAAAATATGGTTGCTCAACCAAATCTATTTTTTGGATTCAAAGGAAAAAAAAGTTCGGTGTCTAAGGAAATAAAAATTCGGAGTATATATTACATGGATATTAGGATTCTGTTTTTCAAGGAATTTAGAACATAAATTCTATAGATTTCGGAGTCTGAATTCCAATGAATTTGGAACCGGAATTCTAAGGAATTCAGAACCTAAATTCTGAGGAATTTAGAGTCTAAATTCTAAAGAATTCAAAGTCTAAATTTAGGGAATTTAAAGTCTGGATTATAATAAATTAGGAACCTGAATTCTGAGGAATTCGGAACCATAATTTCAGAGAATTCAGAATCAAAATTTCATATAATTCAGAATCTGAATTTCAGAGAATTCAGAATCTGATTTTCAGAGAATTCGAAATCTGAATTCAGATGAATTTGGAGTCTGAATTCAGATGAATTCAGAGTCTAAATTAAGATGAATTCAGAGTTTGAATTCTGAGAATTCGGAACCTGAATTCAGAACATAAAAACAAAATACTCTATATCTTAGTATTTATAGGATTCCGAGGTTTTAGATATAAAACTAGTTTTTACACTTTAGAAATAAAATGAGTTAGAATAAAAAAACAAAAACATGAACAATGAAAATAATGGTAAGGAGATAATTTCCTTGTGCAGGAAAATTTTCCTTAATAAGATAAATCTTATGGGAAATAAAATTTGCTTTGAGATAGAGTGTTTGTGATTTTCAAAACATAAATGAATGGAAAAGTCATAAGGAAACCTTACTAACTCAACATTTTATTATCAATATGTTTCTTTTATATAAAACTATTATAATTAATATTTAAAAATTTGTTATTTTTATTATTTTTCTATATCTAATGGCCAGTTTATAACATTCACCTATGAATAATATTAATAATATATTGTGGTTTTGTTAAAACTCATAGTAGTGTGTCAGATAAGCTAACCAAGTGTTGCTTGTAGTGTAAGATAACCCAGGGTTTTTTATAATTCAATTTGGAATTGGTGTTATGTGTAACACAATCCATCACAAAAATTTAATGTATTCAAATAAAATATATTCTTAAAAACTCAGGGTGTTACATTCTACCCCTATTGACACTCATAATTTTGAAAAGGATACTTTTCTGTGGAAGGATGCATGTTGTGAGTGATTGAATGATCATAATGCATAATGACATATGAAAGTTTTGTTTATGATGGTTTCATTTTTTACGGAAGTTTGAGTTTTATTATTATTATTATAATTATGAGTTTTCAAATAATAAAAATGGTTTTTAATGAAATGAAATAAAAATGAAACATTCCATTTTCTTCAAGCAGGTGCATATCACATGATGAATAAATGAAATCACACGTCATCTTATACAACCTTATGGTGTTGGATTTTTGGGTTCCTCTAGTGCCTATAGTGGATACTGCATACCAGAAAGACATCAAGTGCACATGCCTTCTCATACTGTAACTCCCTAATGCCTCCATGAAAATAAATGGTGGCTTGTAGATAGAGTCAAGGTGTGATGCACCTACTTATAGTGATAAATCTGGAATGCCAGTCCATGTGTATGACATTGCTTGCAGTAGAACTCCTCATGCCCAGACTGTTATATGAAATGTGCTATCATATGAATATCGATCCATGGGTCAGACCATATACACCGGAATGATTGATCTTGAAAGGGGTTATAGTGGATTGTGTCTAGAACTGATATCACGGACCAGCCACATGAGCTTCCTCTCACCGTAAACTTTGGGTTTCATATAGAGGACTGCTAGTAAATTTCAAGTGATTCTGATCACAAAAACATGAGAATATACATCTTTTAGGCCTGTTTTAAACCCCCATGAATATCATAAATACACGAGAGTCCGTGAAGGTGATTCATGGATGGGGTTAGGGTGTGACGTATATGGTCTGCAATAACTATTTTGGGAGGCCTACTCTTGTATGTGTCTATATTAGGATATTTTTATGAGTGTCATTCCCATGTGGCTAGTTGCGTAGTTAAACATCTATTCTAATCTCTATGTGAAGAAAATATGCTTTCATCACCAAAAAGAAAACCATGTGATGATGACGTTACCCGAGGTTTCCATCATACACAAATATTGTACATGAACTAAATCCACTATGAAAATAGGGAGTTTCGAAAATATAGTGTTCATGAAGAAATTATGTAGTATGTATTTGGAACCCCCTAGAGGAGGTTACATGATGACTGGTAGCCTCTTTAAGGATATGTGATCATGAAAATAGAATATTGATATTTCCACCATTTTGAAAATATCCATTAACACTGCACTATTTTTTGGATTTGAGACCAAGTATGACGGTGAGATGAATGGAAGAGAATGTTCACAGGGCAAACCAACTTTCTCAGATGAGAAAAGGCATTACAAAAAAAACTCTATAAATACCTGAGAGAGATCACACATCGGTGAGAGTTGATGCCACTTTGGAAAGTGGAGCTCTCATTTTCCATGAAAAATAGAGTGTCGAAGATGAGTTTTTTTTAATATGTTTTTAAAAATATATATATATATTAGAAAATGACTGGGTTTAAATTTTTTTTAAAACTACGCATCAAAGGTGGCATCGCAGATGCCGCCTTTGGTGTCGGGTGAAAGGTTGCATCTGCGATGCCGCCATTCTACTAAAACCAAAAAAGATTAATTTTTTTATTTTTCTTTTTATTTTTATTGTTTTGTTATATATATA
This sequence comes from Viscum album, assembly GCA_963277665.1. NCBI lineage: Eukaryota > Viridiplantae > Streptophyta > Magnoliopsida > Santalales > Viscaceae > Viscum > Viscum album. The sequence continues at coordinate 1,502,462,075 of OY728123.1, forward strand.
TATATATATAAAACAAAACAAAAATAAAAACAAAGATAAAATTTTCATCATAATTTATCCGCTATTTAAAATCCAGTAGTACTGCCATTATAGTAGTCTGGATTCTGACAGAATCTCTCACCCAGGGCTCCCTTTTATAAGAGGGCTTACCCTGGATATCATTCTGCATTTCTGATGTGGGATTATGCTTCTCCCTTTTCTGTGAAGAACATTCTTCATTTCCGATGTGGGATTCTTTTTCAAGTATGTGAATTTGAATGACTATAAAATATAAATTATAAGACCAATATAAATAAAACATAAAGCATGGATTAAACATATAATAAATAATTGAAGAAAAATAATTTCACAAAAAATGATGATGGAAAATAATTTATAAGGTTTCAAAGACACATATTTGAAACATAAAATTTTTTCAAGTACGTGACTTTGAAAGCGTATAAAATATGAACTACAAGACCAACATAAATGAAACTTAATACATGGATTAAACATATAACAAATAGTTGAAAATAAAAAAAATTAAAAAATTTTGATGGAAAATAATTTATAAGTTTTTAAAGACACCTACATAAAATCTTAAAAATGTTTCAAGCACATGACTTTGAAAGCCTATAAAATATAAACTATAAGAGCGATATAAATGAAAATTAAAATATGTATTTAACATATAACAAATAGTTGAAAATAAAAAGAATTTTGTAAATAATGTTCATGAAAAATAATTTATAATGCTTCAAAGACACCTACTTGAAACTTAAAAATGTTTCAAGTATGTGGCTTTAAAAGACTTTAAAATATAAACTATAAGATCAATATAATTTAAATTTAAAACATGGATTAAAAAATAATAAAGTATCTAATTATTTAATTAATATTATTAATAATTAATTGTATAATAATCAATTAGGGGATTAGTAATTATATAATAATCGATTATTTAATTATTAATTATTAATTATTAGTTATTAGTTAGTCATTATTCATTATTAATTATTAATTAGTTAATTAGTGATATAATTATTAATTATATAGCTATTAGTTGTATAATAATTTGTTACATAATTAATTTTATAAAAATTATTTAGTTAATTAGTAATATAATTAGTTAATTAGTAATATAATTATTAATTATTTAATAACTAATTATATTACTAGTTAACTAATTATATGAATAATTAACTAATTATATGAATAATTAACTAATTATATGAATAATTAACTAATTAATTTTTATATAATTATTTATTAATAATTTCTAATTAACTAACTAATTACTATACAATTAATAATTATATAATTAATAATTATATTAGTAATTAACTAATTAATAATTAATAATTAATACTTATAATGAATAGTTATAATGAATAATTATAAAGAATAATTATATTACTAATTAACTAATTAATTATTATATAATAGTTTTTAATAATTACTAATTAATAATTATAATGAATACTTATATTAATAATTAACTAATTAAATTTTATATAATTAATAATTTTATTACCAATTAACTAATTAATTATTATATAATAATTTTTAATAAATACTAATGAATAATTTTAATTTATAATTATATAAAAAATTAACTAATTACAAAATTATATAATTAATAATTATGTTACTAATTAACTAGTTATTATTATATAATTAATAATTATATTACTAATTAAATAATTAATTATTAAATAATTAATAATTATATTTCTAATTAACTAATTATATTATTAATTAACTAATTAACTGTTAATAATTACTAATTAACAAACTAATTATTATACAATTAATATTTATATAATTAATAATTATATTACTAATTAACTAATTAATAATTAATAATTAATAATTATAATGAATAATTATAATGATTAATTATAATTTATAATTATAATTTATAATTATATTATTAATTAACTAATTAACTATTATATAATTAATAATTATATTACCAATTAACTAATTAATTATTATATAATAATTTTTCATAGTTACTAATTATTAATTATAATTAATAAATATAATTTATAATTATATTACTAATTAACTAATTAACTATTATATACTTAATAATTATATTACTAATTAATTAGTTAACTATTATATAATTAATTATTAATAATTACTAATTAACTAATTAATTAATATTAATTGAATAATTAAATAATTTATTATATGTTTAATCCATATTTTAACTTTAAATTATATCCGTCTTATAATTTATATTTTATAGTCTTTTAAAGCCACGTACTTGAAACATTTTTAAGTTTCAAATAGGTGTCTTTGAAACCTTATAAATTATTTTTCATTAAAATTATTTACAAAATTCTCTTTATTTTCATCTATTTTTATATGTTAAATCCATGTTTTATGTTTAATTTATATCGATCTTATAATTTATATTTTATAGGCTTTCAAAGTCACGTGCTTGAAACATTTTTAAGTTTCATGTAGGCGTCTTTGAAAACCTATAAATTATTTTCCATCAACATTTTTTACAAAATTATTCTTATTTTCAACTATTTTTTATATGTTTAATTCATCTATTAAGTTTTGTTTATTTTGGTCTCGTAGTTTATATTTTATAGGCTTTCAAAGTCACATACTTGAAACATTTTTAAGTTTTAAGTATGTGTCTTTGAAACCATAATTTTTTATGAAATTATTTATGTTTTCAACTATTTATTATATGTTTAATCCATGTTTTAAGTTTCATTTATATTGGTCTTATAGTTATTATTTTATAGTCTTTCAAAGTCACATACTTGAAACAGAATCTCACATCGGAAATGCATTATGTTCTGCGCAAGAAAGGGAGAACCAGAATCCCACATCGGAAATGAAGAATTATTTCCAGGGTAAGCCCTCTTATAAAAGAGGGCCCTGGGTGAGAGATTTTGTCAGAATATAGACTGATGTAATGGAAGTACTTCTAGGTTTAAAATAGCGGATAAATTCTGTTGAAAAAATTAGTTTATATATATATAAACAGAACAAAACAAAAATTTAAAAATTTAAAACAAAAAAATAGATATTTTTAGAAGAAAGATGGAAACTAGGTTGTCCCCTTTAGACTTAACCTGAAAGGTGGTAGCTCGGCTACATCCTTTCACCCGAAGCATAAAGGAAGCAACTACGCTTCCACCTTTAGAGCTTATATTAAAAAAATTAACCTAAGTATTTTTTTTATATAATATATTTTTTAAAATGTATTTAAAAAAATCTTGTCGAAGACCCTATAATGGTTTTGTGAATTTGTTCATGCAAGACTCATTATTTCATTCATGTAAAGATTTCATCAACAACATAACCCATCTTATGAAAAACTAGCATCATATAACCCATCATGTGGAAGGATGGCATCGCATACGCTATCATGAGATGATATTTTTGTGTATAAGTTTTTTTAGGAAATCACATAACTGAGAGAATATCACCTTCGTTGTTCTGTCTAAAAGGTGATTAAAATTTTATTATACCTAGTTATGCTAAGAATTGTGGAAAAAGACTCGGCATCCGGTTATGATCAAGTCCTAAAGAATTTATTCAATGTTCCCCAAAATTTGGTCCTGAAAAAAAATTCAAGAGTCGATACACCATGTCATTCCAATTAAATTTCACACCACACACATGAAATATACATGTGTACATGAGAATATCCAAGCTGAGATTGATATCTTCTTGTGAAGAGTATAAATATTTCATGTACATGTGTCATGAGATTGGTTTAAGAGATAGTCTGCAACACTTACCAAGAACCCTTTGGCATGCTTCCTTGACATGAAAACTCCCTTGGTCACACTATGGAATCATACATCCATGGGCATGCAACATATCAAAGGTGAGAAAAGTGGTTTTTTTACAATGTCTTCACACCGTCATGAGATCCATTAATGAAAATTCAGAGCATCAATGTTAAGAAGATAAATGTTCCTTGAAAACATCTTCATGATGTTATGAGATCCAGAACTAATCATACGATGCTCCATAGGTAAAAATGATGACTGACCAAGACAAGGCACACGCTCCATCACAAGATCCCAAATTGATCATCTGGAATATTCATGGAAAATAAATGTTTTAAGGCTGAAAAACTCCTTGGAAAATATAGAGGAAATATATAAAAGGAGGGAGCCTCTTGCAGTCATAAATCACACATGATTGATCACCGATAGGGAGAAGTTTTTTTCTTTCCTATGTTTAAGTTGAAAGACCCCTGAGTATTTGTAAAATAAAACAAAGGAAATAAAAGAGGGAGGAGGCAGGAGAAACTTGCGGTCATAAAAGACATGTGACACGCCCCTGGTAGTCTGCAAGACACCACAAAACACTATGAGACCCCAGAGACATAGATGCCTCATATCACAAAATTCATTTGGATTGTCATTCTCAGTACAAGAAATTTGTTGGGTATATCTAGGAAACCTTTGACTCCCCCTTTTTCTCCCCAAGAAAAAGTATAAGTGATTTTACATGAAATGCTCTTACCTCTCCATGATACCTCTATTGGTCATCCAATGCATCTTCAAGAGGTAGAGTAATTATATTTGACATTACTCGTGTAACTTCTCCTGAACATCAACCTTTGTAGAATAAACAATTGAAAAAAAATAGGGAGGAGGAAAAAATCTCTCAAAGTCATAAAATTCTTGAAACACACTAAGGAATTCAATAGTACGGTCCCACATGAATCTTGGAAAATCCACCCTGATCTTATAGAGACCCCCATACAATCCATCCTTACCTCATGAAATGTCTTAGTCAATGCATTAAGAATCTGAAAAATTCATTTTAACAAGCACTCTGATCTCATGAAATCCCTTGATCATGTCAATATGACAATATAAAAATCCATACTACATGATATTAAACTACATGGAAAATGTCCCCACAATATGACAATAAACTATGCAGGGCATCACCCATTATGATTCCTTATCAAAGGACCACAAGAGCCTTACCTCAGTCAACCAGAGTATGGCGTGTCCGCTATATTTTAAAATCACATCAATCCAAGTTCCACACTTCATGTATTGAGTACCTCAGGTTTCTACAAGCCTTTTATAGCCTTTGTAAAAGAAAATAGATCTCTCGGTTCATCCATTCTATTGACGTGGAAGGGATTGAGACAAACTAACCGGTGACATCTTGGCCCAATATAAAGGTATTACTAATTCTTGTGTTCATAACTTCATAGTAGAGGAACTCATCACCCAAGGTTGTTTTGGGTCATCCCCAATATGACAGTACCATATCATTACTCATGACCTAAGAAATTTGAGCTGTGATTTACAACATTTCCATCACCCACTCAGAAGGATGTTGGAGTTATCTTGACTCTAGGTATCCAAATTAGGATCTTGTGTAACATCTCCCATATTAGTTCCATGTGATTCATGACCTTAAACTACCTACTCTTTTCTCAAAGTCATATAACCTTAAAATATAGCCTATAACGTTCCAAATCGTAAGACCATAAATTTCTAGCAATAGAGACACAAAACGTGTTAGGTAAAAATCCTGCAAAGGGAATCCTAAGAAAAATTCAATTCTTCACTCACTAAACTCTTAATCCATATATTTTTAGAAAATAATTTGGTGAAAATGAATAAGTAATAAATCCCATAAGTTATACTATATAAACCTAGTAAAATATATGTTATGCTCACTAAACTCCCTTGATTAAGAAAATGTTGGATTAATAATTTTTCATGTCCCATATCCATGAGAATTTGTTCTCTAGACAATCACACAGCCTTTAGGGTGTTCAAAACATTCTTGGATATTAAAATTTCCACAATAAAACTTCATGATTTGGGTGTCTCGGATCACTGTAAACCTTTCATGGCCCATGGAAAATATATCCAGCTTCAAGGGGGCCTTTTCTTAACTATGCATGTATGTCTATGGCTCATGCATATGCACCTATAGCCATCAACCAAATGTGTCACTCTACAAAAAGGAAATTTCAATCCTTGTGAGTCCTGAAAGCATCATGGTAGAAATAAATACCTCAGTGTGTATGAACTACTCTCAGTATGACTATCCCATATCATCCTTCTTATTTGAGTACTTTTAAACATGATTTACAATCCCATTTCCAAACTATCCAAGAAGATTTCACATCCTTGATGTTACATCACCATATTTTTGTAGCCTTTCTCAAATTCGGAATGTGAAACTCCATTCTCGAACCTTTTATGTCCCATGCCTCATGATTCTAAACCACATGTCATGGGGATTGAGCTTTAAAATCAAGAGATGAGCTATCCTAGGGGAAAAAACCCTTCCTATATATCTTTCCTCCTATAACCAACCTCATAATCTAGATGTTTGAGTCTTCGTGAATCTTTCATACCCCTCATAAATAAGTGGAGATAGTCATTTTCTTGGACATGATATTTATGATTAAGTTCCCTGACCCACCTACTAAAGGTATCTCCTCCTTGTCAAAAATGAGCTTCAATATTTATGAGATCTGGAAACACCATGATGGAACCTGGCATCACATAACGTCATGATACACACCCATAATGTCTACCCCATATCATATTCACAACTCAAACTTTTGGGTTATGATTTACATCACCCATACTCCAACTATCCAGGAGGACCTAGTATCCCTAGTATTTTTCCCTCAGCCAATTTTACCTCCATAAATCTTTCATATCCCATGGAAATGATAGCTGGCTTCAAGATACCCTTTTCATGACTATGAACACATGCCTATCGCTCCTACATATGCGCCTATGGTCATCAACCAATTTCTTCACTCTTCCAAAATGGCTTTCTAATGCTCACGAGCCTCAGTAACACCGTGGAAGAACCCAGCATCTTAGGTCATTCATGGCATATCTAAACCATATCCCATGATCATCTATTAGGTATGAGATAAAAATCCATAAACTAAATAAATATCAGGTCCAAGCTAAAATAACATAAACTTAATAAATATCAGGTCTGAGCAAAAATAACATAAACTAAAGAAATATCATGTTCGAGCAAAAAGATCATAAACTAAAGCAATAAAAGGTTCAATTAAAAGACCATAAACTAAATAAATATAATGTATAAGCTAAAATACCATAAACTAAATAAATATTAGGTCTGATCTAAAATACCATAAACTAAATAAATATTAGGTTCGATATAAAATACCCTAAAACTAGAGCATAGAAATTATTTATTCTTTAAAAACTTGTAAGTCCCACTACATGGAATTAGCACAATCAAGCTATTCTAACCAAGACTATCATATTTGGAAAAAGAAGAGCACTCCCACTTCAGAAAATATATACTACCCAAGAAATAATTCTAAAATAGTTCAAAAAAGGTTTACCAAGTAGGGGTTTTTTACATCGGTTATATGTAACTGACGTGAAAAGATGTAAAAATTGCTTTAAAATGCCAGTTATTTTATAACCGAAAAGATAAAGCACTGATATTTCATTTATAATGTCGGTTAGTTTATAACATAAATACAAAATAATGCGATTTGATTTATCACATTGGTTATTTTATAACCGACGTTATAAATTGATTCTCGGTGATTTATCACGTCCGTTATAAAATAACTGACATGATAAATCAAATATCGGTACTTTATCACATCGGTTATTTTATAACCGACATGATAAAATACTTTCTACATCGGTTATTAAATAACTGACATGATAATCATAAAAAAAAAGTTTATCATGTCAGTTATTAAATAAACGACTTGATAAAACTTTTAAATGATTTATCGGGCCCTGTATTCTATCATTCTTTTTTCTTCGATCGGGCGACCTGCGAGTCATCTCTCTCGTGTGGAAAACCTAGAAAGGATTATTCGAAGTTCTGCTCTCCAACCTCCTTTTTCCAACATCATTTTTCATCTTTATTATCACTGGATCTACCAGGTCGACTCGTAACACTCATGTAATCCTCACATGCCTCAATTTCATTGTTTTTTTTCGTGATGCCTTAAATTAATGTTTTCAGATATTATTTTTCTATCATTGTTCTTTCCATTATGGTAAGTGTCATAGTGTTCTTTTATACCATGCTATGTTATTTTCTTGTAAAATAAAACATGGGAGTGATATCATGCAAATTCTACAATTTTGTTTCAAACATGTGTGTTATATCATGTGTGTGTGTGCATAAATGTGTGTGCTACCATGAAATCATCATTAGGAAAGTTCTTCCCCCCACCCCCTGGGCACCCCTTACCCCCTGGACACCACTTACTCCCTTGGACAGCCCCCACCCCCTGGACACCCCCCACCCCCTGGACACCCCTAACCCCCATGGACAGCCCCCACCCCCTGGACACCCCCACCCCTTGGATCCCCTCTCCCCTTTAAACACCCCACCCCCTGGACAGCCCCCATCCCCTAGACACCCCCTACCCCCTGGATAGTTCCCTCACCCCCTGGACATCCCCCACCCCCTGGACACCCCCAACCCCTTGCACATCCCCCCCCCCCTAGACACTCCTTACCCCCTTGGAAATCCCCCCACCCCACCCCCGGAAAATCCCCCCCCCCCTCGGACACCCCAATCCCCCATGGAGAGCCCCCACACCCCCCTCGACATCCCCCCACCCCTGGACACCCCCACCCCCTAGACACCCCCTAGACACCCTATGGATAACCCCCACACCCTGGACACCCCCTACCCCCTTGGACAACCCCCCTCCCCCTGGACAGCCCCCACCCCCTAGAAACCCAAACCCCCTAGAGAGAAACCCCTAGACACCCCCCCCCCCCCCACTCCCCTGGATAGCCCCCCCCCCCCCCCCACACACACCCTTGGACAGCCCCACCGATGTTCCTAGTCAGGATCCAAGTATCACTGAGATGGGGAGGGGGTGAATTAGTGATATCTGTTTCTTTTTATGTTTACTTATTTTTGAAACAACCTTAACCTACTGTTAAATAGTTTCTTCCCTACTGAACACACACAACCATAGGAACACAAGATTTACAAGTTTTACTACTCAACAAGATTAGCTACATCCTAGGAATGGTACGAAAATAATCCAGTACCATACAATCAACTAGAAAACCATCCTTTTATGTGGAATACAATGAGTAGGATATACCCTTTCACTCATGTATCACTTGGAAAATAATCTGCAAGCGCGCATGTACCCTTTTAGAAAATATATGTAATTACAGTATTTATGTGCTTCTTTACAATTGAATATGTGTATTCTTTGAAGTAAAATCTTCACTTTCTTACCAGAAGTCAGTAAGAACTATCTTACGCACAAATGAATACGTGCGAAGGCCCCAAAATCTTTCGCGTATCCTTTTAGGTGTCTTACATGCAACTTTAATACCACACGCACAAGATTCAAATTCTTTCACAAAACACCTATTGCATGCAACATCAATCTTGCGTTCAACTCTCTTCTTGCGCGCAACTTTTCGTTCTTGAGCACAACTCTATTTCTTTAATTCACTCTCCTTTTCTTAATATTTTTTCGCACCTCAGAGCTCTGGATTTCTCTATGTATCAAGAATTTTCAGTGGGAGGGGTCACCTCTTATTTATAGACCTCATTGACCCCTATGCACAAAAACCTCGATGTACCGTGAAAAATCCTAACGCATTGCGCAAAACTCCATTTGACGTCGCCTTAGGCGCGTAAGCCATGCGTCATAAAAAACCCCATTTGATGTTACCTTGGGAACATAAGCCTTTTTCGTGCCAACCTCATATTCCATGAACTTCTTAGAATTTTTTACACACTTCATTCCTTTACCATTTTTTGAAGTTTGGACCTCAAATCAAGCCTCGTGTGCAAGATTCCAAACTACCTTCAATCTTGAGCGCAAAAACCAATCTTGTGTGCACAACCAAATCTTTCCCCCAGGCCTCTCCTTTGCCAGTTTTTGATGTTAGGATCATGGAACTCCACTTTTTCTCAACATACCAATCCATCTTCAAACTTGTGCGCAACATCCTTTGTCAAAAACACAATTCTTATCTCCCTGTTTTTAGGCCCTAAAATTTGGAAAACACAAGAAGAAAGTGCCACCTTAAAACGTTCTTTTGTGCCGCCCCCATATCATCTATTCCTTTGTCATGTTATCTCTTCACTGCATCCCATAACCATTCTTCATCTTCCATCACAAAATATACTATTGTGATATGTATCCTTTGATCGAACAGCTTTAGCATCGTTAGATTTTTAATGGGAAGTACTGAAACTTCACTATATTCCATCAGCATCATTATTTCCAATCAAAACATCATATGACTGGAATCACCTTTACTACCCCTTTCTTCATAAGGCTTTCATCACACGTTCTCCTGACTTATGATATTAGTGAAATAAAAATCAGAAAATAATCATCTGATTTTGTTCCCTTTACAAGGTGAATTGATTTATCTTTGTTGAGAACAAAAGACAACACTCTGTAATAGCAAACTCTTCTTACTTCCTTCTCCATCCAACTTGGTCCCAAAAATCTCCCCCTTTGGATTTTTTTGTCAACCAAGATTCAAAAATCACTGAACTTTGTAACCTCGAGAAATGGATTACTTATCAACAATTATAACCCTACGTGAGCAAGCTTATTGTAGGAAACAAGAATTATTGACATCCAAAACCATGCTGGCCAAAAGCAGTGACTATGAAATTTCATTATTATATCTCCTCATCCATCCTTCTTCACAAGATCTTCTAATCATCTACCTCAACATTCATCACTTCTTCAGCTTTCCTGGAATTCAAAAAAAATTGTTTCCTAAAACCACTCCAATAAACAATTAGAATAGTTTACATAAATACATGTTGGATTCACAGCTTACCCACAACTCCCCCTTTATGCATGCTTCCATAAGAATAGATTTATGAAACAATTCTCCCCATTTACAACACTATCCAAAGGTAAGATGAGAGTGGGGATAGAAACATGTACCACAACCTTGATGAGAAGGAGGTTGGACACCCATGTTCAACCTCAATATTTCAAATGGTTCATTCAGTAAAGGTTTTGTGAATATATCTGCAACTTGTTCAGATATAGGAATGTACTTCAGCCTCAATTCATTCTTCTCCACCATCTCTTTGATGAAGTGGTACTTTATATCAATGTCTTTTGAATGATAATTTTGTACTAGATTTCTTGTAAGATTGATTTTACTCTGATTATCACAACCTAAGAGCAAGGGTAAATTTACTTCAACAAGTAGATCTTCCAAATGTGTCTTTATCTGCATTAGTTGAGTTGAATCTTGAGTAATAGAAACATAATCAGCTTCAGTTGTGATAAGAGTTACTAAATTCTATTTCTTGGTATGCCAACTAACACAACTTTTCCCTAAAAAGAAAACTCCACCAGATGTGGATATTCTATCATCAACATTTCCTTCCCAATCAACATCTGAATACCCAAATAGATCAATATTTCATGAGCCATCATACCTAATTCCAAAAAAAATTGTTCCTTTGATATATCTAAGAATTCTTTTTCCAGTAATAAAATGTGATTGTTTAGAAGCACTCTGAAATCTTGCACATAAATTGATAGCATAGACGATGTCGGGTCTTGAGGTAGTAAAATACAAAAGACTTCCAATAAGATTTTGAAACTCTTTCTGATCAACTTCCATTCCCTATCCATATTTAGAAAACTTGGTTCACACTAAAATTGGTGTGGACACTAGTTTATAATTTTCCATGCCAAACTTCTTCAGAAGTTCCTTAGCATACTTTTCTTGAGACAGAAAGATGTGATTATTCTTCTGTGAAATTTTTATCCCAATAAAGTATTTCATTTCTCCCAGCATGGACATCTCAAATAACTCATTCACATGATCTTTCATTATTCCCAAAAAATATAATGGCATCGATGTAAACAATAATGATTAGTGAAAACTCTTGAAACTCCTTGATATAAATATTGATGTCAACTCTTCCTTTCATAAAATTCATCTTCCTCAAGCAAGTATCTAATTTAGAATACCATTCCCTCAGAGCCTATTTTAGCCCATACAAAGCCTTATTCAACCTTCACACATAACTTTCATCATTTCCAATAACAAATCCACTAGTTTGATCAATGTAAACTTCCTCATCAAGGTCACCATTCAAGAATGCATATTTTACTTCCTTTTGAAAGATTGTTTATCCTCATTGTGCAGCAATAGCAAGAAAGATTATGATTGTTTCAAATATTTCCACCAGAGAAAATGTTTCATAAAAATAAATTTCTTCAATTTTGTGAATACCCTTTACAAACCAATCTTGCTTTGTTTCTTATTAATTTACCTTCTTTATTCAGCTTGTTCTAGAAAACCCACTTTGTACCAATGATGTTCTTGTTGTCCAGCTAGCATACAAGTTCCCAAGTATCATTCTTCTCTATCTGATCAAGACCTTTATTAATAGAATGAATCCATTCTAGATGCTCAAATGATTCATTTACATCATTCAGTTCAACTTTTGAATAAACTGAAGTATGTGTTATAGCATTCATTGTTCTTCTTGTTTGAACCCTCTGATGTTGATCTCCAATAATGTTCTAAGACTCCACTTGCTTCCTCAGCCTAGGATGAGTTATTCAAACTTCATACTCATCACTTGAGATTTTTGAGTTATATTCCTCTTCTTGAGTGGGATTAACACAATCTACAACATTATCAAAATTGTTAGCAAAATATTCTCTATCCTGCTCAACTTCCACATCAACATATGACTGCTTTTCGATATAAACATTTTCAACAAATTTTACATCTGAAGAATCAATAATTATTCATGTTCATGGTTGAGGAATTTATATCCTCTTCCTTCTAAATCATATCCAAGAAAAATTCCATCATCTCCTCTTTTGAAGAACTTTCCAAGTTTTCCATCTTTATTCTTTATAATGCACGGACTCCCAAAAACTCTCAAGTGTTTCAAACTTTTATTTTTTTCATAGAACATTTTGTATTGAGTAATATCTAAGTTTGGCCTATAGAAACAATGGTTCTAAATATACATAGTAGTTCCCATGGCTTTCCTCCAATAATAATGAGAAATACTATGTTCAAGTAACATAGTTCTCCCCATTTCCACCAGACTTCGATTCTTTCTTTCAGCAACCCCATTTTATTGAGGTGTGTATGGTGAACTGAACTCATGTCGAATTCCATGTTTCTCAAGGTAACATTCAAAATATTCATTAATATATTCTCCACCATTATCAGTTCTCAACTTCTTTACTGAATACTCACATTCCTTCTCTGCTTTCCTCCTGAACCTCTTAAACATTGTCAGAGCATCTGAATTATGTCTCGTGTACATAACACAAGTAATGCAAGTAAAGTCATAAATGAATATAATGAAATAATTATCTCCATTTGTATATTGTGTGATCATTGGTCCACATATATCAGAGTGTATGAGTTCCAAGGGTCTTTTTGAGCGAATTTCAACTCTCTTGTGAATAGAGTTTGTAATCTTCCCTTTCTCAAAAATAGTGCAACACCAATCTCTTCTTCTTGATAAATTAGGCATATCTTAGACACTATCTCTCTTTGATAACTTGAACATATTTATCTGACACATATTCCCCAGCCTGTTATGCCAAAACTGATTTTTATCCACCACACCCATGTAACAATATTTCTACACTTCACCAACTTGGAACGAATTCTCTCTTGTGTGTTTTCCTCTTGTAACTATATTTCCATCATTTTCACTTTTCACAACAAATTCATCTTTTCTGGAGATAACTTTATTTCCCTAATCACAGAGTTGTGACACACTAAGAAAGTTATGTTTCATCCCATAAACATATAGTGTTTTCCTAGATTTTATCTTTTCTTTTCCAATGATGGCTGATCCAACACCTGTGATCCTTAGAGATTCATTATTACAAAATGTCACTATTCTTTATTTGAAGTCTTTCACATTATTCAGCATCTTTATGTCTCCTGTCATATTAGAGGAACACCCACTATCAAGAATCCATGGACGTTCTCCTTTTGTATCTTTCAAAGCAGTTTCGACAACGTGAGATTTTTGTTCTTCCTTTTCTTCCACTTTTTGTTGTGATTCCTCTAATTTCTTAGCCAAATCAATGTGTTCTGGCCAAAAAACCATGCACTCTTTCTTTTCATAATTAACAGACCTGTCCCTTTTAGATTTTAAAAACTCTGGCTTTTGAGGATTATTAAGAAACTTTTTTTGCTCTGGTAACACACTAAGGCAGCCCTTAGCAAGATGTCCACGTCGATCACATCTTTCACAAATAGTTTTTAGTGGTTGGAACCTATTCTCAACATTCACACCAACCTTCTTAGATATCTTCTGAAATTTCTTTGGAGATTTTCTCTTTTGAAAGGATTGACTCCCCCTCAATACCTGTCTTTCAAAACATGTGGAACAGTTGTAATATTGTTGGTCAAACCAACACATATTTTTCATGTGTCCAAATCCACCACAATACCAGCAATAGCCATAGAATGAATATTTTCCTTGGAAACTTCCATACTAACTGGAGTTGTGAACATACTTCTCAACAATATTCTTACCAGAATTCTTTTGACCATCAAACTTCATATTTTCAATTGTAACTTTCTTCTTTAGCTCAGATTTATGTTCATTATTACTAGAACCAGAAGTGGTAGACATCTTTCTAGACTCAATATTTTTATATGCTTTTTATTTTTCAGTATTGCTAAATTTGAACACATACATACCCTTTAAAATACTTATCTTATCAGTACCTGTTCCATATTTCTTTTCAACCTTTTATGGAAACTTTTGTTAATCCTTATTAGGCTCATTAATAGTAGAACATTCACCAAATTGTTTAACAGATTTTTTGAACCTTGTGTTCATTTCCTAGCTTTAGAAATTTTATGTTGGAAAAGTTCCAACTCATCTTCTTTTGCCTTCAGCTTTACATCAAAATGATCATTAAGATTTTTTTCTATCTCAATAGAAATTTTTAGATCATCAATCTCATTTTAATATTTTTCTTTCTTGTCAAGAAAACATTTTTGTTCATTTGATGAAGAGTTTTCATTTGTCAATTTTCTGTTTTCCTTCTCAAGACTTCTGATCTTTCTCAAACATTCCTTCATCTCTTATTTCAGATATTGTTTAGGTTGAGTTTCTTCTTCTTCAGTACTACTGCTCTCATAATCATCATTATTCACTATTTCAAAAAAGGTACTATCTCTAGATTTCTCAGTAATAGATTTTTTATATTCAATTTCACTATCAATATCTTCTTCATATTTTGACAAAAAGCTTCTTCTTTTTTATTTGAAGAAATTTTTATCCTTACCTCTACCAAAATATTTATCTTTTCTACCATGTTTCTTACACAACCTTCTTGGTCTTCTTTCTCCTTCATCACTATCTTCAACTTTACCTTTTTAGGGAAATTAGCCACAAAGTAGCTAATATATTCACATTAAAAGAATTTCAATGGGATTTTCCCTTTGTATTTCCCAATTCCTCTTTTAACATTGTAAAGACCCGTAAAATTCAAGGAAAATTTTTTTCTTAATTTTCTTTAGAATTTTACAAGAGCGCGGTTTCAGACGGCACCTGATTCCGAGGCCCGGAGTGCCCGGAATTAATTTCCGAAGTTTGGCTCGGGTACGTTCAGTGAACGAACGAGCGGGAATTCCTAACTTTTGATCCGGTGCTCGGAATTGAAATCCGAGGGCACCGATGATCTCGCAGCGCCGATATTCGCTTAATGAGACCTTTTCGGGAGTTGCGTTTGTTGCGGGTTGAAAGTTACGTTTTGGGGTTTTTCAGTTAAGTTAAATAAAATTGTGTAAAACAAATTTTATTTTAACTTATTAAAAAAAAACCTACCTAAGGGGGTTGGAAGTGGGACCCACACCCACTTAACCTCCCTTGGGAGGATTAAGTGTGGTGGGACCCACACGAACCCCTAAGTCTTTTCATTTTCTCTCAACATACTTAACCCCTCTTTTAATGGCTTAAGTTACCCTTATTTAATTAAGGGAGTTAATTCCCTTTTTGAATTTCAAAATATTGAAATTCCTTTGTGTTTTGTTAATAAAATAAGAGGTAATCTTTTTTATTTAGAGTTCTTTGTTTGTCTTTGGAGAGCTTTCTCATCTTCAAGCTTTGACGAAGACCGAAGAACGTCTTCATCCTCAACGAAGAACGACAACACTTCGTCAAGGATCATCGACTCGGAGACCTAGTATCTTCGGACCTCTGCTTCCTCTTCGGACCTTCTTCGGCGGCAAACGAAGATCCGACAACAACGTGTCGCATCGAACGTAACTCTTCGTCAACGGATTTGACGAACGACGACCGCGACGCCCGACTTCCGCGACGCCGTCTTCCGCGGAACGTAGAAGATTCTTTGAATCTCAAACCCGAGGTAGGGGATGTTATTTATTGATTATTTTATTCCTTTCTTGAATCGTGGATTTTAGCATGACTAAACGTGAGGCTTTTGGATATTCTTAGTTATGTTATTATTTTAACGTAAGGGGGGTCGGACCGCATGAACACGGCCGAACCCCCCCTCCTTAGTTCTCGTTTTATTCTTGCGGGTGGAAGCAAGTGGCGTGGTGCCGTCGCACCACGCGGATGAACATGCTTATTTCTTTCCGCAACGCCGTCGCGCTACGCCGAGGAGAGTCTTCAAGAACGCGACGCCGTCGCGCCGCGTTGGAAGGATTCATGGCACGGCGAAAGGGGCGCGGTGCCGTCGCACCGCGCCGGACGACGAACGCCGCGGCCGGTTCCGGGCCGCGGCGGGACGAGGAGACCGCGGCCGGTTCCGGGCCGCGGCGGAAGAGGAGACCGGCGGCCGGGCCGCCGGCGTCGGAAGTCGAGGGCGGGACCGGAAATTCCGGTCCCGTTGGTAAAAACCGGCCGGCCAGTTGGCCGGCCGGATATCTTAAAAACCGGGGGAATAAAACCCCCGGCCGGTTCAATAAACCCCCCTCTCAATGAGGGGGGGGGGGCGGTTCAATTAAGAGGGGGGGGAAACAGCCCCCCGGTTTATCAAGCCGGCCCCCATTTGCGGGGGCCGTTTTTTTTGGCAAAGGCACGGCCTTGAGCCGTGCCGTGTGAAGAAAAACGCGGGGGCAATCAAGCCCCCCGCGTGACCACCCCGTGCGGCGCCCGCCGCCGCCAGCGCGGCCCGCCGCCGCCGCCACGCGGCCCGCCGCCGCCGCCGCCACGCGGCCCGCCGCCGCCGTCCGCCGCCGCCGTCCGCCGCCGCCGGCCGCCGCGCCGTCCTGAGGGGGGGGGTCGGGCCGGGTCGGCCCGGACCCGGACCCCCCGTTTCGGACCAGATTCGGTTCTTGGCTCATAACTTGAGCCTCGGACCTCCGAATGACGAACCGTCTGCGGCAACGCGATCCTTGGATCGAGACGGTCGTTTCGGTATATCGCACTCAAGGTTTCGGGTTACTTTGAGTTCGGCCGGGTTGGTTCGTTCACGAAACCAACCGGGCCTTCGGAGCGGAAACGCTCATATCTTGAGCTACGGACGTCCGATTGACGTGCCGTCAGTCGCGTAGTGTTCCTCTTAGTGAGACGGATCTTTTGGCATACTCCGCCCGAGGTTTGGACGCAGGTGGAGTACGGTCGGGTTGGTTTTGCCTTAAAAACCAACCGGGCCCCGGAGACGAAAATGCCAATAACTCTCAGACCGGGCGTCCGATCGACGCGCCGTCTGTTGCGTTGAGTTCCTGTTGACGATACGGAACTTTTGGATACATCAACTTCGGTCTTCGTGACAGTTGATGTATCAGCCTCTCGGCTCGTGGAGCGGATCCTCCGTACGAGCTTGCTGTGTGCGGGAACCCTAGTGCTGGCTGCGACTGTTCTTCTGCTACGACTGTTACTGTGACTGCGACGACGACAGTACAGAGATCCTGTGTGGATTTGACGACGACAGTACAGAGATCCTGTGTGGATTTGACGACGACAGTACAGAGATCCTGTGTGGATTTGACGACGACAGTACAGAGATCCTGTGTGGATTGGACGACGACAGTACAGAGATCCTGTGTGGATTCGACGACGACGACTACAGCACTCAGCGATCCTACGTGGATCAGTGCTACAGGTTCTGTGTGAGCCCGATCCTGTGTGGGTCCTTGCGCTCAGCGGTTCTGTGTGAGCCAGCGCCTACAGGTTCTGTGTGAGCCCGATCCTGTGTGGGTCTTCTGCGGGGGTTAGTTACCTATCGATCCTTCGTGGGTCCGACGACTTAGATGGATCAGTGATCATCTTTATCGTCCTTGAAGAAGTATACCTGTGTGAGCTGAATCCTGTTGTTTTCCTGTGTGGATTGTGTTGTGCAATCCTGTGTGGATTATATTTTGCTTTCCTATGTGGAATACGTATACTTTCCTGCGTGGACTGAGTTGTACTTGGGCTCGGAGGTTGGAGTGTATTTTAATTGATGACTTAGGTATATGTATGGGCATATACCTAAGCTGTGTCAGTTGTTACTTCGTGTTTGTACTTTTCTTCGTGGTTTATCCTTTGTGGATTTGAGAGACCTTCAGGGGTCTCGGGGTCCCTACTGAGTATCGTTATACTCACCCCTGCACGGGCTATGCCCGCACCTCGTTGTGTTGGTTGCAGACGACGGTCAGTGCTAACAGAAGCCGAAGGTTCGAGGCTGGACGGTACCTGGAGGTGGACTATACGACGAGGCAGTACCCGGAGGTGGACCACTGGGCGGGACATACTCGGAGCGGATGGCGGGACCCGAGGAGCAGAGGAGCTATCTGTACCCACCCTTCAGGTGGGATTTCCAGTGGACATCTCAGCGTAGCAGCTTTACTTTTCAGTCGCTGTTTTCCCTTTCGAGTTGTACTTTACAGTTGGGCTTGTATTTCCGGCCCCTTTTTGCTTTTCAGTTCTTCTTTTTGTACTTAGTGTTTTACTTCCGCTTGTACTCTGTGGTGCTTGTTTTCTTTTATAAAGGCAATGCCTTCCCAGTTATCGGGATTTTACGCCTTGGTGCTAGTCGCCAGCCCCTGGCCTATGGAAGGCGGGCTTGGGGTAGTCACGGCACGGACCCCGAGGGCGGGTCGTGACAAACATTTTTAGAAAACAAGAATAAAATTTCATCAAAATTTTTACATACCTTATTTTCAGAGTTGGATTCACCAGCTTCTTCTTTAAAATGAATTTTCTTCTACATTTCTTTATTTGCGGCCTTGAAAGACATTTCTCTATCGGCTTTTATTTTTCTCTTCATAGTCATCTCCCTTCTCATTTCATAAGTTATAATAGTGCTATGAAAATCATCCAGAGATAATGTTTCAGGTTCTCTATCTTCTAGTGATGAAACTTTAGCATCAAATTTGTCGGGTAGAATTCTCAAGGTATTTTCAAAAATTATAGAATCTTCCAAAATTTTACCAAGACATCTGATTGTACTGACTATATCATTTATCCTAGTAAAGAAGTCCCCAAAAGATTCAGATTCTCCCATTTTCAAGTCTTCATACTTCAGCCTCCAGATTTATTGTTTTTCCTTCTTTACTTTTGTATTTCCTTCATTGATGTTCTTCAGTTTGTCTCAGATTCCGTTGGTTGTAGCAACACCTTTCACTATAAAAAATTCACTCTCAGAAAGAGATGAGAGTAATGAATTTTTATCTCTTCCATCATTCTCAAGATTCTTCTTATCGACAGTAGTAAGAGGAACCTTTTCATCAATAGCAGGAAATCCATCTATTTAGTTTTGAGAACTTCATATCCAAGAGACATAAGATAAGGAATCATTCTATCTTTCCAGATATGATAATTATTCCCATAAAATATCAGAATCCCCTTACTATTCACACAATTCATATTATCCATCAAAACCTCTCTTCAAAACTTCAATAATGAACAAATGAATGGAACCTCACTCTGATACCAATTAATGTTCTTAGTCAGGATCCAAGTATCACTAAGAGGGGGAGGGGTGAATCATTGATATCTTTTTCTTTTTATGTTTCATTCTTTTTAAACAAACTTCGCCTCCTGTTAAAGAGTTTCTTCCCTACTGAACACACACAACCATAGGAACACAAGATTTACAAGGTTCACTACTCAACAAGAGTATCTACATCCTTAGTATGGTATGGAAATAATCTAGTACCACACAATCCACTAGAAAACAATCCTTTGATGTGGAATACAACGAGTAGGATATACCCTTTCACTCGTGTGTCACTTGGAAAATAATCTTCAAGTGCATGTGCACCCTCTTAGAAAAAATAGGAAATTAAAGTATTTCAGTTCTTCTTTACAATTGAATAGGTGTATTCTTTGAAGTAAAAATATTCACTTTCTTACCCAGAAGTCGGTAAGAACTATCCTAAGCACAAATGAATACGTGTGAAGACCCAAAATATTTTGTGTACCCTTTTATGTGTCTTGCATGCAACATTTATTCCACGCAAGCAAGATTCAACTTTTTTCACGAAACACCTCTTGCACACAACTTCAATATTGCGTGCAACTCTCTTCTTGAATGCAATTTTTCCTTCTTACATGCAACTCTATTTCTTTCACGCACTCTCTTTTTCTTAATATTTTCTCACACATCAAAGCTTGAATTTTCTCTATTTATAAATCATTTTTAGTGGGAGTGGTCACCTCTTATTTATAGACCTCATTGACCCCTGTACGCAAAAAACCTGATGCGTCACGCAAGATCCTGACACGTCGCACAAAACTCCATTTAACGACGCCTAAGGTGCATAAGTCATGTGTCACGCAAAACCCCATTTGATGTCACCTTGGGTGAATAAGTCTCCTTTTCTCCAACCTTATCTTCTACGTACTTCTTAGAATATTTCACGCACTTTATGACTTTTCCATTTTTTGAAGTTTGGACTTCAAATCAAGCCTCGTGTGCAAGATTCCAAACTACCTTCAATATTGCACGCAAAAACCAATCTTGCATGAAAAACCCAATCTTTCGTGAAGGCCTCTCCTTTTCTAGCTTTTGATGTTCGGATCATGGAACTCCACTTGTGCATAAACATACAAATCCATCTTCAAAATTACGCGCAACATCCTTTATCAAAAACACAATTCTTATCTTCCAATTTTCAGGCCCTAAAATTTGGAAAATACTAGAAGACGACGCCACCTTAAAACGTTCTTTTATTTCGCCCCCAGGTAGTTAGTTCCTTTGTCATGTTCTATATTCACTGTATCCCATAACCATTTTTAAGCTTCCATCACAAAATACACTATTGTGATATGTATCCTTTGATCAAACAGCTTTAGCATCATTAGATTTTCAATGGGAAGTATTGAAACTTCATTATCTTCCAGCAGCATCATTCTTTCCAATAAAAAATTCAAATGACTAGCATCACCTTTACTAACCCTTTATTCATAAGGATTCTATTCCAAGTTCTCTAGACATATGATATTTTTGAAATAAAAATCAGAAAAGCATCATTTGATTTTGTTCCCTTTACAAAGTGAATAGATTTATCTTTGTTGGAAACAAAAGACAACACTCTGTAATAGAAAACTCTTCTTACTTCCTTCTCCATCCAACTTGGTCCCAACACCCAACCCCATGGACACCCCCCCCCCCCTCACCTCACTAGACAGCCCCCCTGGACAACCCCCCATGGACACCCCCACCCCCTCGGATATCCCCTCACCCCTTGGACACCCCCACCCCCTTTACAGGTTCTGTAAGTCATGTGTACAGGTTCTGGAAGTCAGGAAGAGGATGATGTGTACGGTGATGCATGGTTGCTGGGTAAAGAGGATACGATGTTGGTTTCTAGGTGAATATGATATATCGATAGTTTCATAAACCGTTGTAATATATTATATACTAGGGAGTGTATGTCGATGGTTCTTGAACCATTGGTATGCATATATCCCAATGGTTTCCATAAAACGGTTGGAATAGATTATATGTTGGACCACATGTATACCAAAAGTTCTTGAGCCATTTGTATATATATATCCCAATGGTTTCATTGAAATCATTGGAATATATTAACTACAGAGAGTCTGTATAGTTTTCAAATTCCTCCACTTTAACTTATTTGGAGATAACATCTTCATGGGAAGGCAAGTTCTTATTTATAAAGGATTTTCATTTTAAATTATACTTTCCTCTCACAACCTTTGACAAATTTTTCATGGGTTTTTTATCATCATCATATAATAATTTCATTGGACACTTTTCTATGAGATGAATAACTTTTCTATATCGACAGAAATCAAGTTGAATCGTTCCTTTGATTGTTCCCCGATCCTTGATTACTAACACATCTATTCCCAAATGTTCTTTTTAAAAAAAATTCTTTCAAATTATTCCATTTTTCATATAAATATAAAACAGTTACATCTAAATAGATTTTATTTTTAAAATTATTTCCATGCATATATTTTTCAAATACACATATATTTGTTTTATATTTCAAAAAAAAATTACATTCAAATTATGATATTTTTCATATAAATATAAAATAGGCATATCTTAACAAGAAGTATAATTTTATATTTTTTATAGGTAATAATATGTCAGTGTTGGATTAAGGCACATCAAATGAGTACTAAATATGAGGAAGGTGTTGATTCCTTTTTTGAATTTTCTAAATGAAATGTTCCAAGCAACGACATTTTTTATGTCCATGCCTGAAATGTTTGAATATGAAGAAGTTGAAAAGTAGATAGATCAAAGATCATCTGATTTGTCATGGTTTTAATCTAAGTTAAAGCACTTGAATTTGGCATGGTGAAATTTGACAAAATTTCAAATTTACTGATGATGATGATTTGCAAGATGGTAACTCCGATGGAATTTAAGAAATGATTCGTGATATTTCAGCAGAAAAAATTGAGATAGAATCGAAAGTTGTGCATCTATATGGTGATGCTGAAAAACCATTATATCCTAGTCGTACAGATTTTACAGTTTTTTCAGTTGTGTTAAGATTAATTAACCTAAAGGAAAAACATGGATGGAGTGACAAAAGTTTTATAGAGCCGCTACAATTATCGAAATACATTCTTCCAAAAGACAATGATATTCTATATTCACATTATAAGGCCAAGAAAATATTATGCCCGATGGGATTGGGATATAAGAAAATACATGCCTATCCAAATGACTTTATGATATATAGTAAGGAATATGAATTTCTATCAGAGTGCTCTAAATGTGGGACATCACAATATAAGTTGAAAGAAAAATCACGTGATAGTGTAGATATTATAGATATCTCTACCAAGGTATTTTGGTATATTCCTATAATTCATCATTTGAAACATTTATTTTCTAATTCACGTGATTCAAAAAGGTTAAGATGGAATATTTATGAGAGGATATATGATGGAAAAATATGTCATCTAGATGATTTTCCACAATGGATGGAAATTGATGATTAGTATCCTACATTTAGAAATGAAATTAGAAATCTCAGACATGGGTTGTGCACAGATGGAATGAATCCTTATCGAAGCCTCATTAGCACACATATTTCATAGCCTACTTTATTGATAATTTAAAACCTGTCTCTTGAAGTTTGTATGAAGTGAAAATATGTCATGTTAAGTATAATGATCTCTAGTCAAAAGAAACCCGAAAATGATATTGATGTTTTCTTGTCACCATTGATTGATGATTTGAAACTTTAATGGGAGGATGGTGTTAGGTTGTATGATTCTTATAAAATGGATTATTTTCAAATGCTTATAGTTCTTATGTTCACTATAAATGACTTTCCAACATATGGAAATTTGGATGGATACAGTGTTAAGGGGCATAAAGCATGTCCAATTTGCGAACAACAGACTTCATTTTGTCAATTGCATCATGAGATGAAAACAATATAAATGGGTCATTGAAAGTTTTTTCCTATGGATCACTCTTATATAAGACTAAAAAAGGCATTCAATGGCTCACAAGAATTTGATATTGCTCCAAAACCTTTATCCCCTGGTGTGAATTTTGAGAGGGTGAAAAACCTTAATGTGACATTGGGAAAGACACATAAATCTGGTAATTATAGACATATTTGGAAGAAAATGTCATTATTTTTTGAGTTACCATATTAGAGATATCATGAAGTGAAACATAATCTTGATTTCATGCACGTAGAGAAGAATTTTTTTGACAGTTTTATTGGAACATTATTAGATATTAAAGTAAATAGTAAAGATGGGTTGCATGCAAGATTAGACTTACTATCAATGGAAATATATTTGGAGTTAGCTCCCACTTCTAATGGAAGAAATAAATTTCTTCCACTAATTTTTCATACATTATCCAAGAGGGAGAAAATTATATTTTTACAGTGTCTTCATGATATCAAAGTGCCTCAAGGTTATTCTTAAAATGTAAAAAAATTTGTCTCTTTGAAGGATTTGAAGTTGATAGGTATGAAATATCATTATTTTCACATCATGATGCAACAGCTTAAACTAGTTTAATTGTGTGGAATATTGCACATCCATGTTAGAAAGACTATAGTGAAGATGTGTTATTTTTTCAATTCAATTTTTAAGAAGGTGATTGATGTGAATGCTTTGAACATTTTGGAAAAGGATGCAATTTCTATACTTTTTCAATTGAAAATGTATTTTCATCCTTCTTTTTTTGATATAATGGTGCATTTAATGGTTCATCTGGTTTGAGAAATGAATATTTGTGGACCTGTATATCTTCGTTGGATGTATCCTTTTGAAAGGTATATGAAAATATTGAAGGGGTATGTTAAGAATCCATGTCAACCTGAATCTTCCATTATTCAAAAGTATATTTCTAAGGAGGTTGCAGAGTTTTGTACGAGAAACTTAGCTGTGAAGGATCACATAGTTTTTCCTCCATCTCTCCATGAACGAGTTAATAATGAAGGAAAGGGGATTCATGGATTTAAAGTCAAATCATTGTCAGCTGAACAGATGAATAAGGTACAATTATAAATCTTGAATAACATAGCTAATGCTCAACTGTATATCAAATTTCATATTAATGAGTTGAAACAATTTCATCCAAAGAATAAAGAAATGTGGATTTTGAATGAGCACAATAAAACATTTTTTCCATGGTTTAAAAATACCTTTATTGGTAGATCAGATGTATCGTAGATATTAAGATGGTTAGTGGGTGGTCCAAGTTTAAATGTGATAACATGGTTCGGGTATGAAATTAATGGCTATACATTTCATACGAAAGCTCAGGACAACAGGGGTGAAGTTCAAAATAGTGGTGTATTGGTGTTTACAGAAGAAATTCATTTTCAAGTTATATAGACAAAAACCCAATTTCTGCATCAAGTGCATATTATGGAGTCATTGAAGAAATATGGGACTTTTCTTCCTTTAAAATTAAACTTCTTGTTTATAACTGAAAATGGTTTATTAGTTACAACAGTGTCAGACATGATCAATTTGGAATGAAAGTTGTTAATCTGAATAGATTGGAAGACACAGAAGATTATTTTATAATGGAAACACATGAAAAAAATATTTTCTATGTTGTTGATCAATCAGATATGCAGTGGTCTATTGTTTTAGAAGGAAAAAAAATATTTTGGTGAGGATTAACTTGATGAAGATGATAATTTATGTGGGATCCCTACTTCCATGTAAATATTTGTAGAAAATAATGATGAGCATGTTGAAGGCATGGTTTGTTCCATAAGGAATGATCATGACGAAGGAATTCGGGAAAACAATCCATTTTTACATTCCTAATATTTTAGGTAACAAATGTTTATTTCTTGTTTACATTTATTAATTTCATAAAATGTTTTATATTTTCATTTTTTTGTTTATTAAAATGCGTATTAAAAAAATAAGTATAAATGTTTGTTTATTTTAATTTTGTTTAGTTTATTTTATCATGTTTACCATTACGTAACTTATATATCTATTGATTTTGTTGAATGACAATTACTTTACCATGTTTACCATGTTTACCATGTTTACCATGTTTACCATAGTTTTTCATAGTTTACCATTACTTAACTTATATATTTATTGATTTTTTTGAATGAAAATTACACTACTATGTTTACCATGTTTACCATTTTTACCATTTTTACCATTGTTTAACATGCTTACAATATTTACCATGTTTACTATTACGTAACTTAGTTGAGTTTTTCATTTTTTGTTTACATTATTATTTTAATATTTGAATTTATATATTTTTAAAATAATGTTTTCTTTTTCTATTTAAAGTATAATAACAGATCAAACAGTTGATCAACCACCTGATTCTAGAGATGATCATCATGATCTTACCTCTGGGGAGGAACATTCACATGCTCTTAATGTTCCCCAATATTCCTCATGTTCTCTCATAACAACAAAGAAGAGTTCAAGAGTTGGTAAACGTGGCTGCATATGTTTACCAAAATTATAACTTTCCCATAGCTAGGACAAAAGGATACACATTGATTTTGATGACAATGATATTCCTATAGGTCTAAATGAAAAAGATTTTAAGAGTTTTGTATCAACAAAGGGTAAAATAAAAGTAAGCATTTCGTATGATGATTGGAGAAGTGTGGACAAAGTGATAATATCTCAGTTATAGGAGACAATTTTGGTAATGTCTTTTTCTATTGTTTGACTAATAGTTAAATTTTTATAGTATAATATTTGTTACCACTTCTTTATTAGATTACATTTGATATTACTGACACTGGAGGAGTCAGAAGGAAATATTTATCGATGGATGTCAGGAGATGGAGGGATTTCAAATCAACCCTCACATCTAATTTCATTTTTTTTCATAGGCAACATGATATTCCAGGTCATATATATCCTTTCATAGATGAAGACACATGGAAACAGTTTATTGACAGTATAAGAAAAGATTCATTTTTGGTAAGGGCAATGTAAGATTTTATAATATTTCTTATATAAATGATCTTAATAATGCTTTTTAATGATTTCTTATTATTAATTTACAGAAAACAAGGTAATCTCGTCAGGATATCCAATATAAAAATGTATACCCTCATAGTTTATCTTGGGGAGGGTATAGTTTATTGGAAGAACAAATGAAGGCTGAAAATTTACAAAAACATGGAGCTGAGGCTTCAAGATCTAAAGAGGTTTCCCCTCAATCCCCTCTATCTAGACATGAAAAATGGAAGAGAGATCAGATGAGCAGAAAGGGGCAATATCTTTCGAAAGAATCGAGAATCGTAGATGATAGTATTGCAAGATATTTATTTTATTTATTTAAGTTAATTCTATTCTTTATATACTTTCAATCATTATAGAAATGTTCAATTAAATAATATAGGATTCTCTTGAGGAGTAGAGCACGCATGGGGTATTTACAGCTATTGGAAGGCAAGATATTATATCTTCAACATTGGGAAAGCCTGAACACCCCATTCGTGTATGAGGATACCCGACAGGTGTATCGGTAAAAAAAGTGTTTCCATGTTCTTCAACTTCTTTCATAAAGGGAGTTTATAGAAAAAAAATAGAATCCTTGGAGGCCAAAGTTCATAATATCAATGAGATGATGGAGGAAAATATTATAGCATCGATATAGTCCATGTTTTTAGACATGCAAAGTCAATTTCAGACTGCATCTCCCACTCCTCCACCTCCCCCTGCAGACCCCATTATTTATCCTCCACCTCCTCCAGCAGCACCCACTCCCCCACCTCTAGACCCCATTATTTATCCTCCACCTCATTCTATGGATCCCATTTTTTATCCAACTCCTCTTCCATAACTCCCTACTTATTATGACTTGTATGTTGATGATCCTCACCATCATATAGTTGCATATGGGTTGGTATATTGTATAGGAGATATAGTTCATCATCAACAGTTAGAGGTAGAGCATCATAGGGTCTATGTACAAGATATTATAGATAGATCAGATCGAGTACCATTACCTATAGATGAGGTGAAAACAGTTGGATATTGTATCAGTCACTTTTTAGTTTGGTCATCTAGACTTCTATGACTCATTACCGTAGATGTATGTATGTTATATATTTTATTTAATTTTTTATTAAATGTGTTTTAACATTTGAAAACTAATATATTTTTCTATTTATTTGTAGGAATACTTCAAATTTAAAGAAATACTATATAGACAACAATAAAGACAAATGGGTATGACATCAGATACAAATTCTAGTAGTCCTGACAAATTGTCAAGATAATCAAATTTGTTAGAGGCTCATTATTTGTTTCCAATGTAAGATCATGTTTTTGGAAGTGCAATAAGTGTGGGGATTTTGAAAAATGATATCATAGAGCTTGTTACTGGAGATAAGATGGGAATCAACGTGGTGAGTATTTTTTCCATGTAAGTCTTAACAACTTTCCCTTAATTATATTTATTAAAAATGTATACTTATGTTTGTTTTTTATTAGGTATCTTTATAACATGTGTGATAAGAATGATCAGACAGATGTAAATGGATTCATGGACCCACATTTGATTTCCCCTAAAGCACATGCATTGTATGAGGAACAAAGAACTCTTTATATTGTTAAAATATCAGAACATAATATAATCATGTAGTGTTGGATGATGCCTTTTTATGAGAGGTATGAAACATATCTCTGGAAAAGTGTTCATTATCATTTAACATAAAAAAAATAACCTTAATTTTTTTATATTAGTGATCATTGGATCTTAGGTCTTTTTTGTCCAAGGGAGAAAATACTTTATTAGATATTCTTTTCCATAGCGATGTGCAGGGAAGTTTTAAGAATATATTATAAAAGTACGTTTTAATTTCTTAATAATTGTTTTTATTATAATGAATTTGAGATTTATCCCATTCATATTATTTTCTATTAGGGGATGGGCCTACTTTCGAAAAAACACAAAGAAAAGGAGTTCTAAGATCAAATATGTAAAAGTAAAGGTAAATATCCATTTATAATTTTTACTTTTCAAGGTATTACACATAAATGATATTTTGAATTGACACTCATTTTAACAGAATTTTCATGAACAACATGGCATCATTGAATGTGGATATTTTATGTTAAGATTTATGTATGAAATAATTACAATTGGAACACTTTTAAAGTTTTACTTGGTAAGATTTCATTATATACTTTTCCTAATATTTCATTTGATTTATTCATTATACATGTTAACTACTTTCCTTTAAATTTGTATCTATTTGATGAGCCTCATCCCTATAGTGCTCAATAGGGCAAACTCTTACAAGTGGAATGGTCAAATTATTTTACATGTTTGATTGGATTTTAGTTTTTTTGTAATGTAAAATGTAATTTCAAATATAGTAATTATAATTGTGTATTTGGTAGTTTTTTTGGTTGGATTTAGGTTTTTTTAGTTGAAATTGTAAGTTTTTAATGTTATATATGTGAATGTTTAATTTTTCTATGGTTCTTATTTTTTGGTCTAGTTATGATGTTTTTATGGTATGGATTCTGGTCTGGTTTTGGTCTGCTTTTGGTCTGTTTTCTGCTTGTTTCATACTTTGGCAGAGCACAGTAATGGTTTCCTGGGGGGTGGGGGTGTCCAGGGGGTGGGGGTTGTCCAAGGGGTAGGGGGTGTCAAGAGGGTGGGGGCTGTCCAAGGGGGTGGGGTGGTGTCTAGAGTTGGGAGCTATCCAAGGGGGGTGGGGTGGTTTCTAGGGGTGGGATGGAGTCCAAGGGGGTAGGGGAGGGAGGGTTTCCAGGGGGTGGGGGTTGTCCGAGGGGTGGGGGTGTCTAGGGGTGGGAGGGTGTCCAGTGGAGTGGGGTGGTGTCTAGGGGTGGAAGTTGTCCAGGGGGTGGGTGGGTGTCCAGGGGGTGGTTGTCTATCTAGTGGGGTAGGGTGGGGTGGTGTTTAGGGGTTGGGGGCTATCCAAGGGGTGGGGGCTGTCCTGGGAAGTGGGGGTGTCTAAGGGGTGGGGGTTGTCCATGCGGGGTGGGGTGGTGTCTAGGGGGTGGGAGGGTGTCCAGGGGATGGGGGCTGTCTAGTGGGGTGGGGTGGTGTCTATGGTGGTGGGGGTGTCCAGGGGTTGGGGGGATATCCATGGGGGTCGGGGCTATCCATGGGGTGGGAGGGTGTCCAGGGGGTGGGGGTTGTCCAGGTGGGTGGGGGCTGTCGAGGGGGTGGGGGTGTCCAGGGGGTGGGGGCTCTCTAGTGGGTGGGGTGTCCAGGGGGTGGTTGGGTGTCCAGGGGGTAGGGGATGTCCAATGGGGTGGGTGGTGTCAAGGGGTGTGGGTGTCTATGTGGGTGGGAGGGTGTCCAGGTGGGTAGGGGTGTTTAATGGGTGGGGGCTTTCCAAGGGTGTAGGGGTGTCCAATGGGTGGGGGTTGTCTAGTGGGGTGGGGTGGTGTTTAGGGGGTGGGGATGGGGGTGTCCCAGGGGTGGGCGGGTGTCCAGGGGGTGGGCATGTTGTCCGGTGGGGTGGGGTGGTGTCTAGAGGGTGGGGTGTCTAGGCTGTGGGGGTGTCTAGGAGTGGGGGGGTTTCCAGGGGTGGGGGCTGTCCAGTGGGGTGAAGGGGATATCCATGGGGGTAGGGTATGTCCCGGGGGTTTTAGGTTTTTTTTAGTTGACATTGTAATTTTTAAATGTTATGTATTTGAATGTTTAATTTTTTTTGGTTCTTCTTGTTTTTGTCTAGTTTTGATGTCCTTTTTGTATGTATTCTGGTCTGGTTCTGGTTTCGTTTTGGTCTATTTTTTGCTTGTTTTAGGTCTTCTTTGGCAGAGCATAGTAATGGTTGAACAGTTTTATTTTAAAAAAAAAAAAATTTACATTAGTTATTTTATAACCAACATAATAAATGTATGGGAATGGTTTTTTATGTTGGTTATTTAATAACTGATGTAGTATATCTATTTTCACATCAGTTATTGTTTAACCAACAAGAAAAAATGCTTCGCAGACTAGTTTATCACATCAGTTATAAAAAAACTAATGTGATAAACCTGTTTTTCACGTCAGTCTTTTTAATAACCGACGTGAAAACTGCTTTGGAAGCATAGTTTATTACGTCGGTTATTACATAGCTGGTGTAATAAACTATATACCATGTCGGTTATTTAAAAACCGATGTAATAAATCATGACTCCAAATCATTTTCCACGTCGGTTTTTTTGGAACCGGTATGGAAAACATTTTGTATTTATGTTTTTTACTTTTTTTTAAAAATAACTGACGTAAAAAAATATTTATAATGTCTCCTGTAATAACATCAACCAAAAACAGACATAAAAAATAAAAAATAACCAATGTAAAAAAAATTCTACACTAGTGAAAGCAGGTAATCTCAAGATATCTAGAGTAGATATATCATTATGTAATCTCATGTTAGTGGGAATTCGGGAGCATTTATTGAGAAGAATCTATTGTGATATCTGAGAATTTAAGTTTACTTGATATTATAAAAAAGATGTCTAACATTGATGATCTATACAGCATCAATTCAAATCCAATCACTCTTAGTTGGGAGTCTCCTATTGATAATTCATAAAATCTTTTAGTCAACAAACTCTTGAAAAATCCTCTCATGGGGCCTAATATCAAATCCAACAGGATGTTCAAATATACGGAAAAGTGATCTACATTTACCTTATAACCAAATTCTTTTTATGTCGAATGAATCTAATTCTATGGGGGGCATTTTTTTATGCTCATAATTGTGCATCATACACTTTGTTTTGGAAGGATTTATGTCATGAGTGATTGGATGATCATGATGCATAATGACATATACTAATGATGTTTATGATGGGTTCATTTTTTTCGATAGTTAGAGGGGTGTTATTATTATTATTATTATTATTATTATTATTATTATGAGTTTTCAAATAATAATAATGGTAATTAATAAAATTAAATAAAAAATGTAACATTCCATTTTATTCAAGCAGGTTCATATCATGTGATCAATAAATGACATCACGTGACATATTATTCAAGTGCACAAGCCTACTCATGCAAAAACATATCATGGGATGATGACATTACCAGAGGTTTCCATCATGTGCAAATACAATTAAATGAAATCCACTATGAAAATATGGAGTTTCAGAAATATCCTATGTGTGAAGAAATTATACAGTGCGTTCATGGAACCCCCTAGAGTACGTTACATGATGACTTGAACCCTCTATGAGGATATATTATCATGTATAAATAATATCAAGATTTTTAGAATTTTGAAAATATCCCTTGACATTGCACTATTTTCCTATCTGATGTCAAGTACATTGGTGTGAGGAATAGAAGATCATGTTCATAGGGAACACCACCTTTCTTAACTGAGAAAAGGATATGCAAAAAAAATCATCGATAAATAAATGAGATATATCATGCGTTTGGGAGAGCCGTAGCCACTCTGGAAGGGGGAAATCTCATTTTCCATGCAAAATAGAGTGTCGTAGACCCTATAAATTTATTAGAATTTGGTCATGTGAGAATAATTCTTTAATCCATACAAATATTCAATCCATCATGTAACCCATCTTACGAAAAGAAAAAGAAATGCATAACCCATCACGTAAAAGGATAGAACTGAATATTCTATCGTGCCAAGACCTACTTGTGTATAAACTTTGGCAGGTGAGCACGGAAGTGAGCGCATATCACCTTACAACCTCTACTAAAAAGGATATTAAAATTTCCTTGTACTTGGTTTTTATAAGAATTGTGGACATCGACTTAGTGTCCGGTTATGAAATAACATTCAAGACACGATACACCATTTCAATCTGATTAAATTCAACACCACACACATTCAATATCCATGTGTGCATGAGAATCTCTAGGGTGAAATTGATATTATCATGTGAAGAGGATAAATATTCCATGTACATGTGTCATGATATTTGGTTAAGAAATAGCTTAAAACAATTTACATAAACCCTTTTTCATGTTACCTTGACATGAAAACACCCTTAGTCACACTATGGAATCATATATCCATGGGAATGAGACATATAAAATGAGAGAAAAGCGATAGTCCTTGAAAATGTCTGCATGTCATTGCGAGATGCATCAATGAACATTTGGTGCATCAAATTAAAGTAGATAAATTGTTCTTGACAACATCTACATGTCATAGTGAGATCCAGTACTGATCATACGATACACTATAGGCAAACAAGAAAACTGACCAAGACATGGTGCACGCGCCATCTTAAGTTCCCATATTGATCATACGGTACACTCATGGAAAATCAGTGGATGAAGGACACAAAACTCCTTATAAAATATGGAAGAAAATGTCCAAAATATGGGATCCACTTTCATTTGTAAGGCTCATGTGATGGATCACTGATAGGGAGAATGTGTGTCCTTGAAAACGTTCAATAAAATTCACGAGACCCCTAAGACTTTGTAAAATAAAACATATAAAATAAAATAGGGAGGAGGTGGGAGCTAATCGTGGTCATAAAAGACATGTGACGTTCCCCTGGCTATCCACAAGACACCATGATACCCCAAAGACATGTCCACATCGTCTCGATAAATCCATTTGGCTTGTCATCCTCATAGTGCAAAAGGCATTGGGTATGTATAGGAAACCTCACACTCCCCCTTTGTCTCCCTAAGGACAAACAGATGGTATTTTCCATGAAATTATGTCAACTATCCATGAGACCTCTATTGGTCATGAAATGCATCTTAAAGAGGTGGAATAATTATCTTTGACATTACTCAGGTTATTTTACCTGACCCTCTACCTTTTGAGAATAAAGCAAAGTAAATAAAATAGGGGGGAGGTGGAAGCCTCTCTCGGTCATAAAATGTGTGATACACACTAATAAAGTCCACAACGTGGTCCTGTGGGAATTTTGGACAATTTTCCCTAATCTCATGGAGACCCCCAGACAATCCATCCTTACCTCATGAAATGTCCTGGGAAAGGAATCAATTATTTCATGAATGTATTTCAATAGGAACTATGATCATGAAAAATCCCTTCGACATGTCAATATGACAATATAAAAGTCCTTTATCATGCCCGCCCAATTAAATAGAGTCCTCATTAATTGGAAATAATCCAATAAAGGAGGAATTTACTGGAGTGGATCACAATCACTAAAAAACAAGCAACGCCCTTGGGAGTGATCCACAATAGAGGCTCACGAAAATACATGAAGCCAGACCCCCTCGATGACTCCATCAAGGATCTACGCAATATACATCATGAAAACTGGTGAAAACATAGGGTGGTGAGGCCTATAAATTGCCCATCCCATCATAAAATACCGAACTATTACCTATCACAAATAAGATAATGAACTCTTAGAATATCATGATCGACAAATCATATTTCTTGTAATATATCGGTGGATAGCCAAAGCAATCATGTGTCATTCATAAATCAATTCATGTGATCATTCATAGATCATGTGAAGGGATCTTAGAAGGAAATATGAAGAACCTCCTACGTGTCTTCTAGATCATTCTAGACATAAAATAAATTGACACTAAATAGGCATTTTCAATAAAAGGGCTAGAACAAATACTAAAGGTGAAAGACTTAAACGAAACCATGTTTGATGACCCTCATGTGCTTCGTGTGAGCCTTCAAAGACATGTGACAACACTGGGACATGTCTCCCAGATCTTGAGATGCTCCTTCGGTATGCCACCAAGGTCATGAGAATTCTTCTATACATGTCAAATAAAGTCACATGGTCTCACATGGGTATGCCAATTTAGTCTTTTTAATCCCTCTGGTCCTATTGACCAAGCCTTGTGACGTCCTTTAGATCCATCAATTGAAACATATAACAGTTCCAACTCACATCATCCAAGTCTCGTGGTCTCATCTGGTCATGTCAACCAAACTCTCATGATACCCTCTAGGCAAGTCAGTAAAGACTCATGATTCCCTCCAGACATGTTGTTCAGGAATCACAATGTCATCCAGGAATGTCATACAAAAAATGAAACTCCCTTTGAGACATGTTATACTGATTCTTTTGACACCCTCCTTCTATTTCTACTAGATCATTCAATGATATCCGGTAAATTCGGCTAGATCATGTGACACCCTATATTCATGTCATCCAGGTTATGTGATGGCCTCTAGAAAAAACCATTTGGATCTTACAATGTCCACTGGATATGTCAACTAGGTCATGCAACACCCTCTAGACAAGTAGGTCAGGTCACAAGGGCCTCCTAGGACTTGATAGGATTGTTTTCCCTTAGTATATAAGCCCCGATCAATAGGGAAACCTAGGATTATAAGCCACAATCAAATAAACTACAAGAACTCTGATTCCCATCATAATCGAGATATGTACAATTCATTTCTATGGTTCGAGCTCCATATCAAATCTCTAAAGGGTGATTAAATTGATCGTTTTCAATCCCTTTTTTCTTACACTGAGTGTAGCTCACATGGGATTATGGAGGTGCAGAAATCATATCATTCGCATCATGAGTTTCCACCAGATAGGGGAACATAAGTACGTAATCCCTGACAAGTGGAATGACACATTCACTTAAACACAAAGGCACCTACCTTGGGGACAGTCCCAAGGATGAGATTGAACTATGAGAACATTGATTCCAATAATAACCATGATACATAGGATTCCTTCCTAAGACCCAAGATCAAATTAACATCCATTTATATGTAATCCTTATGTCAATTACATTTCAACCATCAGGGCCCAATCATTCTCATGGTCTAATTACTCTACCTCATTTATTAGTGGACTGAAAAATTAACCAAACTATGATGAATCTGATTCCTACCATAACCAAGATATGTAAGATGTCTCCCTGAGGCTTGATCTCTATAATAAATCCTTTTAATATAGTCCCTATACATAATTACCACATCATGAGAAATGAAAAATGATCATTTTCCATCCCTTGTTTCTCACACCGTTCATAGCTAACATGGGATTAAAGAACTTCAATAATCATGTCATCTACACCATGAGTCTTCACAATGACATGGGTAAACATAGTGTATAATCCCATAACAATTGAACTATGACAACTCTAATTCTATCCATAATTGGGATATATAGGAAATCCCTTCAGGACTCGATCTTGAACACTTGGTTTCATAGAGCACCTATATATGTCCTCTATGCATGATGTTAAATTGCATGAGTCCAACAAACCATGTGGGTTTTTATTCCTCTAATAGCCAGGATACATAGGACACCTCATAATGTCTTAATCACCTCCTCTAAATATTAACCACATATTTATGTGGCAATGAATCCCAAAGAATTTGGTTATACGTATTTAGTACGTAAGCAACCACCTATTAATGGAAAATAATGGATAACCTCAAATACATATAGATGGATTCACTAAAGAGACCCTAGTATTTTTCACCTGAAAGATAATTAACCCATTATATTTTTTCAGGGTAACCAGTCCTGTATCGGGATTAGGAAGAGACTTGGGAACATATATTAAATTTACAATAAAGTCTCAGAGTATGCAATAATCCCCCCCCCCCCGAGGGTGCGATGAGCCCAGCCTATATGTGCTGGAAGAACCTTTACCAGTTGCGCCTGGGAATGAGGTGAGTGATGAGGAGCTCTCTGTGTATGAGAAACATCTTAATGATGTTACGGATGTTCAGTGCCTCGGGATATCATCCATGGACCGTGAACTCTTAAAGCAACATGAGGAAATGGATGCTTATATCATGATGTCTCAGCTTTGGGATCTCAATCAAGAGAAGGAGAGACAAGAGGGGCATGGGATCTACAAAGCTTTGTTCATTAAAAATCATGGAGAGTTTATGCCAGATGAACCACATATAGTCAATCTTATTGGATACATTTATTTTTTGGATAACTTAGGGATTAAATTCAATAATGAGTTGTGAACATATCTCATATTATCATTACTACCCAAGGCCTTCTCTAGTTTCAATGTGAATCGTAATATGCGTAATAATGAGAATAGATTATCAGAACTTATGAACCTGATTCACCCAGTGGATAAGGACATGGGGCATCACAAACCATTGGTCCATATAGTGAATAGGAAGAGGAATGATTAAAAAAATGTTCCTAAGATTTATAAAAGTCAAAAGCTACCGAGCACCGTTAGACCAAGAACAAGAAGATCCAAAGGCATGGTAAGGAAAAGGAGGTAGTATGCTTTTCATGTGGTAATTCAGGCCACTAGAAGAGAAATGGAACCCAGAGGCAAGGTGAATCAAAAGGTACGTTCGTTATCGAGTGAAATCTTTCCATTTCTAAATATTGGGTATTAGATACATCTTATGGTGATTGCATCTATATTCAAATGTAGGAACCAAGTATATTTCGGAAAATTTAAAGTGGAGAGGTGGATCTTCCAGCTGCTAATGGTTTGAGGATGGCTAATCTTTCCATTGGTGACTTCCACATTTCATTGATGACTAGGATGATTTTGGTTTTACGAGACTGTTATTATGTACCAAGTGTTATGAAGAACATAATTTCTGTATCGAGTTTAGATACATATGGATTTACATTCATGTTCAGAAATAAATGTTGTTTATTTTATAAGGGAAACATATGTTATGGTATAGAACATTTAAATAATGTTATATATGTATTAAATTATGAAAACCAAGTGTTGTAAATTGATAAAAAATCAATTTCACATGAATCATATGACACCATGTTGGGGAATCACCACCTTGGTCATGTAAAGTAGAAGCACTTGACAAATCTCTATCAAGATGGTTATTTAGACACTTCTAAGCTAAAACCAAATAATGGATTTCACACTTGTTTACAAGGGAAAATGACTAAACCACTATTTGGTGGACAGGGTGAAAGGGCCATAGAGCTTCTAGGATTGGTACACACTAATGTGTGTGCACCATTTCTAGTAAAAGCTAGAGGTGGATATTATTACTTCATAACTTTTACTGATGACTTGAGTGGATATGGATATATTTACTTGATGAGTTATAAGTACATGTACTTTGAGAAATTTAAGGAATTCAATAATGAAGTGGATAATTAGATTGGTAAGAAGATAAAGAAGCTTTGGTCAGATCTACATGGAGAATATATTAACCAAGAGTTCATCAACCATTTACAAGAGTTTGGGATTATATCTCAACTCACCCCATATTATACACCACATTGGAATGGTGTTAGTGAAAGGAGAAATCATACCTTATTGGACATGATAAGGTTGATGATGAGTCATTAAAATATTTAGTTATCCTTTTTGGGGATATGAATTACAAATTGAGGCATACACATTAAACCAAGTACCAAATAAGGTGGAAAATAGAATCCCCTTTGAGTTATAGAGTGGAAAGAAACATGTTTTGTCACATACGAATGTATGGAGATGTGAGGAATTTGTTAAGGCTTTCTCATGAAACAAACTAGAACCCTGAAGCACAAGGTGTATCAATAAAGGTTATACCAAGGAAAAAAAGAAAAACTACATATAAAACCCCTTAGAAAAGAAAAATACTATTTCTAGATAATTTTTATTTCTTTAGAGGGATCACATCCTTAAAAAGGATTGTGGGAGCAAGATTGACTTTGATGAAGTTGATGCTCAAGATACACAGAAGTTGGTACAGGAACAAGTTCCACATACCCATATGGAAGAAGTAGTTCCTGACACACAATTATTGCATAGTAGTGTAAGAGAAGTAAGGTAACCAGAGAGATATGTATTTCTTGTCACATAGGATGGTGACTGATTATTGTTGGATAATGATGAACCACTCTCCTACAAGGAGGCAGTAGAGAGCTCCTAAGCTGTAAGATGTCTACATGATATGAATTTAGAGATGGATTCCTTGTATCATAACAAATTTTGGGTTCTAGTTGATGCGCCAGTTGATGTAAAACCTATTGGATGTAAATGGGTATTCAAGAGGAAACTAGACATGAAAGGTAAAGTAAGTACCTATAAAGCAAGGCTAGTGGATAAAGCTTTTAAATATCAGGAAGGAATTGACTATAATGAAACATTTTCACTAGTTTACATGTTTAAATACATCAGAATCATACTTTCCATAATATATTACCATGACTATGAGATTTGGAATATGGATGTCAAAACTGTGTTTCTTAACAGGAACCTTCTGTAAGATGTATATATGACACAACTGGAAGGTTTTATGACACCAAGTGATTCCAAATCTGTTTTCAAGTTGCATAGATACATTTTTGGATTGAAGGATGCATCTAGGTCATAAAACATTCGATTCAATGAAGCCATAAGGTAATTTGGTTTCATTGAGAATGAATGTAAGCCATGTGTTTACAAAATATTTAATGAGAATGAGATAATTATCCTAGTAGTGTATTTTGATGACATATTACTTATTGGAAATAATATACCAGTCTTACAATCTTTTAAGGATAGGTTGAACAAGTGCTTCTACATGAAATACTTAGATAAAGCATC
Organism: Viscum album; assembly: GCA_963277665.1. NCBI lineage: Eukaryota > Viridiplantae > Streptophyta > Magnoliopsida > Santalales > Viscaceae > Viscum > Viscum album. Next base: position 1,502,501,391 of record OY728123.1, read on the forward strand.
CTACATTCTAGTGACAAAGATCATAAGTGATAGATCCAAGAGGCTACTTGGGATAAGTTAGAGTACATACATTGACTAGATACTAATGTGATTTAGTATGGAACAATCGAGGAGGGGATTGGTTCCTATGCCACATGGAATATATCTTTCTAATAAAATGTGTCCCCAGACACAACATGATAAAGATAGAATGAGTAAGATACCATATGCTTTTTTGATATGATCAATCATGTATTACATGCTATATACTAGACTTGATGTTGCCTATGCACTGAGCATGGTAGGAAGACATCAAGCAGATCCAGGAGAACAACATTGGACTGTTGTTAAGGATATCCATAAGTATTTGAGAAGAACTAAGTATATGTTCCTGGTGTATGGAGGAGACGAGGATCTTGTCATTAGAGGGTATTTTAATGCTGATTTTCAGACAGACCAGAATGATCTAATGTCGCAATCAGGATATGTTTTCTATCTCAATGAAGGTGTTGTGAGCTGGCGGAGTTCAAAGTAACCAATTGTTGCTGATTCTATAGTAGAGTCTGAATATATAGCAACTTCAGATGCATCCAAGGAATCCATCTAGATTCAAAACTTTTTCCATGAGCTTAACATAGTGCCTAATAGTAGATACCCTATCACATTTTATTGTGATAATACTGTAGTGGTGTATCTTGCAAAGGATCCAAGGTCACATCAACAGAAAAACCACATACTCTATAAGTATCACCACTTGAGTTTTTTTCATCATAGGGGTGAATTTTCAGTGAGAAGAGTATCCAAATAGTGGAACATGGTAGACCCATTGACTAAATTCCTCTCTCAACATAATCATGAATGTCATGTGAGAGCTAGTGGACTGAAGGTTGTTAGTATTTGGCTCTAGTTCAAGTGAGAGTCTGTTGGAGTTGGTGCCCTAGAACCAACTTCTTTGAACTTTATCAAAAACTTATATTCATGTTTTGAATATTAATTAATTCCTTATCACATCATGATTATTCTACTATATAACCAAGCATGTGATAATGTTCTAAGAGTAGTTTTCGCACTAAAAGGTCAGAGCAGTTCCCCGCTATGATGAGAACCTAGAAGTGCCATGACACTATTCTTGAAAAAAAATTATGGTCGGATGATATCATTTGAAGGGACAAAAATGATACAGGATATCAGGGGTGGATACTCGTAGGAATTTGAGGAACCTTCTCATGGTGTACGCCCCTAGTAATATCCATTAGGATATTATGATAACAAGACCTGGTAGTATGAATTCCACATTATAATTGTCATTGGATGTTCCTATTTGTGGATGTGTGTAATGGTCCTTAGACTTTAAGATTATTATTAATGGATATTGTGAGTCATGGAATTTTATGTATTAGTGAAAAATATGATGACATATACTCACGGCGACGTAGGATACATTGGGTGTTTCACGAGTAATATCGCATTAATGAATAATGCAAGAAAGGACTTATCCCTTAAATTCATTAACAAAAGTAAATATCTCAGGCCCTTTGATGGAAATTATATAGCCTAAATAAATACATGCCCATGGTTTTCTCTATGTAAGTTAAATTTCTAGAAATTAAAATAATGAGTTATCGATCATTTAAGTTGATGACACTAGTAAGAAACTTTCTCAGTTTGAGATATTTAGATAAAGGGATTATATTACACGGTAAGAATTCGTATGAGGTGACATATTGTTGTGGCATTAACTTCTTTCTCTGTGGATTACTTGGTGTGTTTCTAGATGTTAAGCTTGGAATTTAGGTAGGCTCGTCTAATGCCACTAATAAAGAAGCCTATAGGTTCACACACTAAGTGTATCCGGAATCAAAGTTAAATAATTTATTATTTAACAATTTGAATAAGTATTATTCTTGGTTGTGATTTAATAATTATTTAGGTATGTTTGATCACATTTATTTATTTATCAGTGAATAATGATGTTAGATTTATTTACTTATTTAATAAATAAATAGTCCTTATTCAAGGTCTAATAAATATTTCGGAGGATGGGTGAACCGAATTAAAGGGTCTAGTGAGAAAATAATATTAAATATTATTTTATTAAAATAACATTTAATTGTGACTTTCAAGATAAGAACATGTCATGGAAATAATGGTATTGTTGTTATTATTTGATATGGGGGTTTCACATGGAATAATAAAATAATTAATGGAACTTGTTTAATTATTTATTATTACCTAGTGAATTAAATTCCCAGTTACATATTATTCTCTTATTAGCTAAAGGGGTAGGCCACAATTTATATAGAAAATTTTGGTTGTGCACAACATTTTGGAGAAGAAACTCTCAAGCCTCAAGAGTTCCTTTTTTTCCAAGAATTATCTCAAGAACGAGAGTGTTCATTCTCCATCGGATCAAAGAATTATTTAAAAGTGGCTCTTAAGGAGATTGAGGCTGGATGATGCAAGCACAAGGACCTTCCATGCTACCACCTAGAGAATCCTTAGGCGATGTCCAGAGATGCATGGAGCACATGTGGATTACTTCTAGAGGTGATATACTCTTGATCTCTGCAAAGTAATGAAAGTCTCACCACATATCTGTGGTCAGACACATCAATAAAGAAATAAAACCATGGAGGTATTTTTTTAATTAAATTAAATTAATTATAAACAAAATATGTTGATCTCTCTCAACGTTTCAGGCCTCTTTCTTCTATATAAATCTTTTATTTGATTCCATGGATACTGGAATTCATCGTTGTATAGATCTCAGAATAATTATTGATCTCAATAGAATTTAAAGTTGGGTGTCGGCCCAACCACGCTTCCATTGTGCCCATAACCTACAAGTGGTATCGAATGGAGTTTATATTTTTGTTTATAATTATTTAAATAATTCATTAATGATTTACTCTTTAATAATTTAGTTTTTCAATTCATGTTTAATCATTATTGTAATTTGAATTTTTATATATGTTCTTCCTCTTTCATTTCCCACAAATCTATCAAAAACGAATAATTTTATGATTAAAATTAAATTGAGGATCTCATCAGGAGGCACCGATGCTTTTGTCCAAGTAACATGATAGTACATTCCATGTATTTAGAGTTACAGGCTATGTAATATTCTATACAAGTTGTGTAATCCAGATCACACATTGTGTAGTTGTGTTCAGCGTATCGGGAGTAATTCAGAAATTAATCAAGTTGTGTGCATTAATGACATGTGGTGTAGTAAACTATTAAACTGCATGTTGACCAGGACAGACTGGTGCACGGTTAGCTAGACTACATGTCCTGTGGCCCATTGGACATGGTGTGTAGTCCCTTCAGTTCATGGTCAAGTCTTGTATCCCATACATGGCTTGCACATCTGGTGACCATGAAATGCAGAGTCTACATGGAATGTGTCCCACTGGACATGTCGTGTACTCCCAAGATTTCCGAAGTACAACTCACACACCATTTCCCCAGGCATTTACTTCGGATGGATGGTGAGGAGGGTACACGCCATGTAGTCGGATCTATACACCATGTACTCTTTTCAGATTATGCAGATTTAAAATTTATTATTATATTATTTAACCCATGAGACATGTACCTTCATGTGGGTGTAAATCTAGGACACAATATGTGATAGTTTTCTGATATATATATATATATATATATAATGTTAGTGTAATGTTAAAAGTTCTACACATCATGTATGAGTTTTATTACAATTATAATTTTGTGTTCATGCTACATGTCATAAAGAATAAAGTGTATACAAGTATAATACATGTTGGGTAGTTTTGGATAGGTATTCACTGAGTTTCATCCAAGGTACAGGTTATGTACACAGTTAATTTTAAATTAATTTATTAATTTTTTAAAAATTATAATAGATGAGAATATCAAGAAAATTCCTTAAAAGGATTAAGATGAAATTATTCATTAATTAAATACGAAAATTAATTGATTCAAGCATCATTTGTATTAATAAGAATGATTAAATAATTTAATGCTATCTTTATTAAATTCTTAATTCATTGCATGTTTTTGGATAATCATGAGCTATACTGGACCTTTTTATGTGATTTTTTTCCTTTTAATTTATTTGTTAAATTAAAATTTTTGGTATGCGTTCCTTCTCCTCATTAATATGTAGGACATGCATGCCCATGGTTTCTTTTATGTAAACCCCCTTTTACAACTCACCTATGTGTGAGTTAAAATCATATATAATGGATGGAGCTCCCAAGCTAGTGGAGGTAGTTCAAGTTAGGAGTTGAGGTGAAACCAATCCAAGGAGATACAAAGGTGGACAGGTGGAAATCTATAAACAGAAACCTTAAAAGGTTCAAGGTGTTTCTCCCCTAGGTCAGGGTTAGTTTATCAACCACTAGATAAACTAACCATTATAAAAGATCATGATCATACCCTTTATTTTATTGTTTTTAGTTACATGGTTATTCATTATGGATGTATTATCATGATCACATAATTAATGAATTAACAAGAATGCGAGATGGAACTAAAATAAAATGACTTATGTGTAAATATTATCAAGACATAGTTCAAAGTGATTAACCATCCAAATAAAATGACTTATAAGATTCAATTTATGCATAAAGGATAAAATCCCTCAATAAAATATTAATTTGGTATAGCCTTCCATTACTTCAGTTAGAGTCAAACCAATAGTTCAAAGTGCTTAACCATCCAAATTTGGGGTGATTTCAATTATCGTGGAATTCTAATTTGAGGTTTTGGGTAGAATTAACTTGGTTTATATCAAGGGTTGACTACCAAAGCAGTACTTGGTGTAACTAAGAGGCAAGGGTTGAGGAAATCTAAAATAATAATTTTAGGATTGGGGAGTCCACTCAACAGATCGAGGATCTACGAGTTAATGTAGTTGGAATTTGGAATGCATACCTAAAACCTATAAAGACCTGGAAATTCCATGTAATTTTTTTTAATTATATGGGAATTTTATGAGTCCGCAAAAATTGACAGGGCATGATTCCAAGTCCTTGAGTGCCCGGAATGAATTTCAGAACTTTTTTTAAGTGCGTTCAGTAAACGTGCGAGCGGGTTTTTATAACTTTTGAACTGGTGCTCGGAATTGAAATATGAGGGCACCGTTGAACTCGAAGCACTGATATTCGCTTAAAGATACCTTCACCTCGAGCGTAGTAGGTCGAGGGTAGAAGATAGATTTTCACTTTTTCGTGGAAGAAGAAAAATAAAATAATTAACATTTTATTTTTCTTTTGAAACCTCTCTTATGAAATTATGGTGGTGGGGACCACCCGAGCTAGAAAAACCTCCCAATTTAAATTCATGGTGGTGGGTACCACCTGAACCCCTCTTAATGGGGGAAAACCTCTCAACTCTCCATTTAATTAATTGCGCGAGTTATTTGTACCAACTTTAATTGTGCCAACGTAAATTAATTTGATAAACCTATTCTAATTTATTGGATCCTAATTTTCCTTAGGGAAATCATTGGAAAAGGGGAGAACTTTGGAGAAACTCTTCCACCAATAAAGAACGCCCTCTCTAACAAATAATGAGGAACCGACCCCGAGCACGGATCAGAAGTGCTTTGCAAAAGTAACAAACATGGACATTCTTCAACAACTTCATCTTCTACCTCTCGAATCCTCCAATTAACGACAAGGTAGGGGATGCAATTTTATTTATCTTCATTAATTTATTTTACGTTGAATCTCTCCCCATGAGCCGCTTGCTACTGCTCTAACGCGGAGGGTGAGGGGGCAAACGAATATGGCCCGACCACTCCGTAAACTTTGTGGTTTTTGATGTATTCTTCGTAATAGAGGAGTTCGGAGACTGGTACCGGCGACTAGTGCTGGTAGGACTCAGGAGCGGCGTCCGACACACCAACCGGCTACGAAGATGGTGGTGGCGTAGTCGCGCTACCTGTGGAGGGCTGTAATAGAGTAGAGGTGACGGCTGGCCGTGTGAAGGGGAGGCGGCGGTGCGCGTCCGCATCGCCGGTGTGCAGGAGCCATGACATGAGGCCTCAGCGGTGAAAGAGAGCAGTCGGCTTGCTGTCGGCCGCCGGGGGTGGTGCGGTGCGTGACCGCACCGCAGAGGAGGGCTGGCCATCTGGCCAGCCGTGGGCCGCACAGCGCGGGACGCCCAGCAGGCCGCCCATCGCAGGCCACCCAGCGGGTCGGGCCGGACCCAGTGGGTCAGGTCAGACCCAGGGCCAGACCCGGGTCGACCCAAACCGAGTCAGGTCATTCCAAGCCAGGTTGGGTCGGGTCGGTTAGACCGGACCCGGACCAGCTTCAACCCTTTTCGCTCTTTCAGCCATAACTTGATCTACGGGCGTCCGTTTGAAAAACCATATGTAGAACCAGAAACCTTGGATCGATACAGTCCTTTTGGTATACCCCACTTGAGTTTTAAATAAAATTGGCGTACAGCTAGGTTGGATTGAACACAAATCCAACTGGACACTTGGGACTAAAAGGCCAATAACTTACAGACCGGGTGTCCGATTGATGCACAGTTTGTTTCGTTGAGACCCATTTTACGTGACGGTACTTTGGGGTACTTTTTCATGGGACTTAATGGTAGTTGGAGTTGTTGGTCGGAGTAGATTTCTCAAGAGGGGTTGAATTGAGTAACTATAAAAAAATTTGATTAAAAAGTATTTCTAAAAGGTTTCCCCAAAAGGTTAAATACAACATAGTTAATCAAGGTTATACTATTATAAAGGATTGACTATTTAAATAAATTCTTATAAGATTTGTTAGTTCTCAGTAATATTAATTTTAGTTATTAAGATTCCCTTTGAAACTATTCTATTAAGACAAGACAATTATAACTTCTTTCCAAGATTAACTATAAAAGTGAATTTAGTGATATTTCAATTATACAGTAAAGCAGTAAAATAGAGAAGACTAAATTAATCATCACATCGGATATGAAACAAGTGGTTCAGTCTTAAGCCAATACCTAATCCACTCCACTTAGTGATCACATTCCACCAAGTAGTTTATATAAATAAACTTGATCCACACCCTGGATCGGGGTTAACAACAGTACACAGGACTGTCCAGGACACACAGGGACCTCTTCCACAGTTCTTCATGAGTACAAACTACCAGACCACACATGGACCTCTTCCACACTTATCGTGGGTATACATTAGAGTAAAATAATGTTTGATTAAGGATATCATGTATCTTTCAGTTTAATTAAGGAGACAGAGTGTGTTGTAATACAGATACACACTCTGCTCGAAAGTTAATAAAATGATACACAACAGAGTAGAAATATTGAGATAGGTTTATAAGTGCTCTAAGTGTTAGTCTTTGCATCTCTAGACTTCTGAGATGAGGAAGATGCAGAACTCAAGTCCTTGTATGGAAAATAGAGTGTCACAAGTCAGACAGATCCAGCTTGTGTTCTTTGTGGTGTTTTACAGTGCGAAGATGTTCTAGGATTCCAGGATTTCAGTATGCTTCGTTTGTTCTTTGGCAGAGTCAAGTTGCATGATACAATTCTCTAAGTGTATTATGTTGTCGCGCTCATGTCCACCATCTTTTTTTGGTATCATGCAACTACTCTCGCGTATGTACTTTTTTTTGTTTTTGGGCCTCATTACTCTTTTATCTTGGAGTGCATGTGTTTTAGAGGATAGGTTTCATGTATTATATACCCCATACCTCATACTTTCAAGGACATGTCTAGAAAAGAAACATTAATTATGTCAGTACATTAAAATCTTAAAATATGACTATTAGAGATCAAATCAAAATATGACAAAACATATTAGGAAACGATGTCAAAATATGTCATGGAAATGGTGTCTCCTTCACATGGTGTCTGGATTGGTCACAGTGTCTTGTGGTCATGGTGTCATGATGTCACGGTGTCTGGATGTCGCAGTGTCTGGATGTCACGGTGTCTTGTTCATGGTGACTGGTTCACGGTGTCTACTTCACGGTGTCTGCTTCACGGTGTCATGTTCACGGTGTCTGCTTCACGGTGTCTGCTTCACGGTGTCTGCTTCACGGTGTCTTGTTCACGATGTCTACTTCACGATGTCTGCTTCACAGTTTCTTATGGTCACAATGTCTTGTTCACCGTTTCTCATGTTCACGGTGTCTCAGACTTTAGAAAATATCTGTATTCAGACTTAAGTAGTGATATTCATGAAATGAATTAAACTTAATCTTTTTTCAGAGAAATGATTATAAATTGAATCAAAATATAGTATATAGTATCCAAACTGAGTGTATAGGACTTAAGAGCTTTGTATAGCTTTTACTAATCTACTATACATTTGATGTGAGATAGATTGTATATAGTTAACATAGTTTAGATACTAAATAGTATTTGTGATCATTAAAACATGATTAATACATGAGGAGTAAAACAATATCCCCCTTTTTTATTATCATAAAACATGTATATTTAGAGTGTATATATTCCGAACAACATAGATCGAATGAATATAACATATATAGAGTGAGTGTTCTCTTCTCCTATATTTTTCCTTATATTTATCCCATATTTTTTCATATAATTCTACCATATTTTTTCATATATTTCTCATATGATCATTTCTCATATATTTCTCCCCCTTTTGGGATTATGAAAAAAATAGGAGGGAAAATAAAGACAAAAGAGACAAGAAAAGTGCATCATGTATTAGATAAAAAGAGTGGTATTACAAAGAGTAAAACAAATGAAACAAGATACCAATCAAAATAGAGTAAACATCGTCCTTATTCACTGACCGTTCTTCTCTTTACCTTTAGTAGTAGTAGCAGAAGAGGAAGCCATATGAGCATAAGTTGATGTAGAAGAGGGGAGTGAGCTATTTGATAGAGAAGGTAAAGGAAGGCCTTCAAAGACAGAGGGAGCCAGAGTAGGTGCAGTAGAAGACCGAGGCAGTTGTTAATCAAGGATCACAGGCCTAATCTAACTCTGTGCTTGACTGACAGACATAGAAGTGGAGGCTAGGGAAGAGGTTAATATAGGAAGACCAGGTCTCAGAGGTGCAGCCTCAGGAGCAAAAATGGCTATACTCTGGACATAAAGATAGGACCTCAGAAGTTTGATAAAATCTAAAATGATCTCTCCACCATACTGCATAGCCTTCTCAAAGTCATACTTGTTTTCAAAAAACATATCCAATAGACGAGTGAACTCTGTGAGCTTTTGAACTTGGGTCTCGAAAGCTTCATTAATAGGAGGAATCCTCAAATTTTCTATAAGATATTTAAATTCATTGGTCATGTCAGTCTTTGAGAAGATTCGGTTGAAGTAGAAATCCACTTTCTTGGAAATTTATTAATGAGCATCATTAGAAAATTTTGAATGGATTTGGACCATATCAAGAACTCTATCACTGTTCTTGACGACTTCATATAGATAATCTTTATTGAAACCACTAAGCATAGTCTGAAGTTCTTATTTGACCACTGTTCTGATCATGTCACTGTCTAGGGAAGGTTTAGATGATTTCCTGGATGCCTTAGAAGCATTGGCATCTGAGGTTAGAGATTTAAGTTGTTTTAGAACTTTTTGAAGACACCCCTTATATTTATTAGTGAGACTGTTAAGATTAACAACAAGATCTCTCATCTCCTTCACAATCTGTTTGTTCCTTTCAACGGCCTTTTCAGCTAAGGAAGCTAAATGAGGTTGAATCTGGGACACAAAATTCTGTGGGGTTTGAGGAACAAAAGGTTTTACATGATCAGAATAAAGCTCTAATATCAAATGCATATCTTTCTGCATTTCATCAATAATACATCTTAGAGTCTTCACTTCATCACTAAGTAGTCTGTTTTCAACTCTAATTTCCAGAATCTCATGAAGAATTTTGGGTAGAATCAGCTAAATAACTTTTTCCAACAATAGTGAGGCATATTTCTCACTTAGATGAGTTATAAGAGTAGGTTGAGAATTTAGGACTTCTCAACACCAAACAAAAGGGTAGCTCCAAATTATTTCAGATCATCTTTACTCACCATGGATGGTTGTTCTGATGAAGGTTAAGAAATAGGGACTAGTACAGGCTTAGTTTCCTTCTCAAGGGAAATATTAGAGACAGATTTTAGTTGGAACATAGTAGAAATGTCAAGGCCTTTTATTGAAACTTGATGATAGGCATCCACATCATAAAAACTAGGTAATTTATACCGAGTGTCTATAGGGATTGAAACTATCGGGTTTGATACTTCAGTAGATTCTAGATTTGGGGGTTACTCCCCCTCAACAGTTACATATTTCTCAGGACTGAGAAGCATATGGTCTTGATCTAATTCCAAAAATTCACCTCTTGGTTCATCACCCATTTCTTTCCTAGCTAGATAAAAAGCTAGCTCCAGCCTTTCCTCAACCAAAGGAATGACTTCAGGAACATATTATTCCACTAGGAGTTCTTTAAGGTCAGCTTCTTGCATAACAGGTAATTTTTCTTCTATAGGTTCTTCCACAGCATTATTTTTGGCATCTTTGACAACATATTCTTTTTCAACCTTGGGTTTATCTTCCAGATTAACAACATCGTTCAAAGTAGGGACTTCTTCTTCACTTACTACATGAGGGACAGAAGTAATGACTTCTTTATTAGAAACAGTTTCCCTGGGAGGCACAGCAGCCTCTTCTGCTTCTTCATCAGAATACTAAACAACCTCATCTGGTTCCAAACCTGGATCAGAAATATCTCTTGGTCTTGAGGGATGTTCTATTAGATTGAATTTTTCATAAATTATATCATTGTCTTCAACCCATGCCTTTTTTCAAGGATTCCAATTGATTTTCATCCTCTTGATAGTGACTTTCAAAAGGCAGAACTCACAATCCTTGATAAATTCCTCATTAGGTCCAACCATAACTTTGGAATGAAGCCTGGCTGAGATAATCCGAGAGTAATACAGGGAGGTTGACTTGGATTTGGAATTGATCAGTTCATGCATATAGTGTATGATATACTTACAAAGGTTTATCTTATGACCATTTTTTATAAGATGAATCAGAAAAAAAAATCCTGAAATTTTAGAAAAGAAAAATCACCTTTTCTAGGGCTAATCAGGTTCTGTATAAACTTAACCAACAGTCTTTATTCTCCATCAAGTTCGGTAGCAATGGCTCTTCTTTTGGTGCCATTTCTGGTTAAGCTTTTCAGAGCATCTTCCAACACAAAGAACTCACTAAAAGGTGGAGGTCCTCTCTGATAGTCCTCACAGATGCCTTCATGAGGTATCATAAGGCATGAAGCCCATAAACTTGAAGAAAATGAGTATTTCTAGCTATTTATCCATCTTTTCAAAACATACCCATCTTGAGAATGAAAGGATAACTGAACATATTGATAAAACTGAGCCACTGACTTAGGATATATAGGTCTATCTTCCTTCAAAATTCACCCTAACCAGCCTTTCTCTTTTAAAACTTTTAGAACCAGAGAATTACTTGATAGAATCCATTTGAGGCGAACCACTTTCTCAGGTACTACAACTCGGTTTACCATATTTGGGTTTAGAGTACCTTCGGGTGCTATCATGGGTGTGATTTTCTTCTTCTTTTAAGCTACGTTTCTCAGGAGTCAAAGATGAAGGGCGTTTCATCCTAGGCATTCATAGAAGGTTCGAGAGAGAAGGTTTGAAGGGTTTAGGAAGGGTTAAAAATTTAGTGATTAGAAGATATCTCGAGTGAAGGACAAGTGATACTTCGTTTATTTTATCATTTAGGAATACCAAACTTCGCAAAAGTAAAAAACGTAGGAAAATAAAGAGGTGAAATGAATAATTACCGTGATACGGTTTTTAATTCGTAAATAAAAATCATAAAAAATTATTATGGGGAGATTATATCGGTTTTTTATGGTGAGACAGTGAACGAATGTTATGGTGAGACAGTGAACGAATTTTATGTTGAGACAGTAAACAAACTTCATGGTGAGATAGTAAACATGAACTTTAAGGTGAGATAGTGACTATCAGACAGTAGTAACGAAACAATAACTGTGAGACTGTAATCATGAAATAGTAAGACATAAAATAGTAAAATATAAAATAGTAAGATTTAAACTAGTAATACATTTAATTAAGACCCGATATAGCAATATCTTGTAGGGTTCTATTTCTTCTTTCTACGACTCCATTTTCTTGAGGTGTTCTAGAGGAAGAGAAATTGTGACTATAACCATTTTATAAGCAAAAGGATTCAAACTCTTAATTTTCAAACTCATAACCATGATCACTTCTTAAGGATTTAATTCTAATTCCACTAAGATTTTCCACAAACTTGGCATATTTAGTAAAATAAGAGTAGGATTCACTTTTTTGATCCAGAAATATGGTCCAAGTATATCTAAAAAAGTCATCTACAAGAACATAAACATAGTGCTTCCCATTAAAACTAGAAACTCTAGATGGTCCAAATAAATCCATGTGAACTAGTTCGAGAGGTTGAGAAGTTGATACTCTTTTCTTTGGTTTGAAGGAAATTTTGTGTTGTTTTCCCTTTTGATAGGTATTGCACACTTTTTCATTTGGAAACTCAAGTTTGGGTAAGTCTTTAACTAAGATTTTTCTAGTTATCTTTCTAAGGGAGTGAATATTATAGTTTCCTAGTCTCCTATGTCAGATCCAAGACTCTTTATAAAATACGATTAAACATGAAGTATTTTGAGAAGCTAAAGAATCTATGTTAACAGAGTAAACATTCTCCTTTCTTAATGCATAAAACACTAATTCATCTTTAGAATTGAAGACATTACAAGCATCATCTTAAAATATTACATGAAATCCATCATCACATAATTGTGAGATAATAAGCAGATTATATGTTAATCCATCAACAAAAAATACTTTAGAAATTAAAATTGATTTAGGGTTACCAATTTGGATGAGGCCAATGATCTTTCCTTTGGCATTGTCACCAAATGTGACATTTCCTCCATATACTTTTATTAGATTCTTGAAGCATGATTAGTCCCCTATCATGTGTCTTGAACATCCATTGTCCAAGTACCATACACTTTTACAGGAACTCTTTAATCAACTTTCCTACAAAATGATTAAGCAAAAAAAGATTTTGGTACCTATACTTGTTTGGGTCCAGTAATATTAGTAATAAGTTCTTTAGGAACCCATATCTACCTCATAGGTTTCCTATAATAATTAAGTAAAGTATTTGAAAAAATAAACTCTATTTGGTCCAGAAAAACTTGAAAAAGTAGAAGATATACCATAAATATAATTAGTTGATTTGTGTCCAGAACTGGGAGTAAAACTATATGTCCTATATTTTGAAATAAAATTTTTTCTACTAAGATTTATTTTTCCAGGTTGATAACCAATGCCAGTGTTGTATTTAGTGGCAATTTGTTTTCCTATAATTTGATTAAGGCTATTCTTCCCATTGGTAAAATTTTCTAGGTCATTCTTCAATTGCTCATTAGACATTTTTAATTCATTGTTCTCTTTGAGAAGTTGAGCGTTTTTCTCTTTTTTAGTTGTGAGTTCATATTTAACAGTCACAGTAAGAGAATATTGTTTATTCAATGATTTATATTTGTATTTTAGTTCATTGCATGTTTATTCAATCATGTTACAATATTCAAACATTTCTTCATTAGTCATATTTTCAGAGTCACTCTCATTTTCAGAATAGTATGAATTATGTACAGTAGAGTCAAGTGTTACCTCATATGTGTTTTTCATAAAACACATATTGGATTTTTTTTTTCTTGTTCATCATGTGATGTTTCTAAGTCACTTAAACTATCTTCATAGCACTCCAGGTTTCTTTCATGGCCTTTTTATTCTTCATGTCCTTGTCCTCATATCTCTTTTTTTACTTGAGCTTTGGACAATCAGTCTTGACATGTCCTTTGCGCTTACATTCATAGCAGACAATCTCATCAGTCTTGTCACTTCTTTTCCAGTCCTTCTAATTTCCTTTTTGGTCATTTTTTACCTTGAAGTTAGGATTTCAAAAAAAGTTCTTATTATAAAATTTTTTGAGTCTTATGGCTAATTAAGTCATTTCCTCATCACTATCAGGTGATGATTGTTCACTATTGGAACTTTCTACAGAAGCTTCCAATTTCCCTTTGTCATTGTGTTTAGAGGTGGTGTTCTTGAATGCAACAGATTTCCTCTTTGGTTCATCCTCCTCTTCCTTGTTTGCTTTCAGTTCCTCTTCATACATCATCAGTTTCCCAATGAGTTCTTTTATAGGTAGCTTGATGATGCTGCATGATTATCTAATAGAGACAGAGATTCCTCTTCATCTGTCAAGTAAAAATCTGGTAATTCTCATGATTTGTTCCTTGGCAGTGACTTCTATTCCAAGAGAAATCATTGTGTTGACAATCTCATTGAACCTAAGATACATGTCAGAGATAGACTCATCAGGTTTCATTTTAAAGTTATCATATTTAATAGTATAAGTATTACGTCTCATTTCTTTCACACTATATTTTCCTTCATGTGAGACAGACAGAGTATCCCTAATTTCATGGGTAGTTTTCAAGCAAAAATTCTATTGAATTCTTCATCTCCTAAGGAGCAGTATAAAACATTCATATCTTTGCAATTGTTATTGTAGGAAGTTTTGATAGTTTCATCACATGTGATTCTATCAGTAGTAAGAATATTATATTCATATATAATGGAAGACCAAATTTAAAAACCCATACTCTCTAAGTGCATTTTCATTTTAATTTTCCATTGAGCATAGTTGGTTCCATTAAAGAATGGTGGTCTGTTGGTTACAGAACCTTCCAATATATTATCCATAACATATAAATACTTTGAAAGAGCTAGAAATTTAGAATTAATACAAATTTATAGATCTTTAAAGTACAACTACAATCATAGTTTAATAAGTTTAAACAAAGTCTTAATAAACATCCTCTGATACCAAATGTTGGTCGGAGTAGATTACTCAAGAGGGGGGTGAATTGAGTAACTATAAAAATTTTTGATTAAAAATTATTTCTAAAAGGTTTCCACAAAAGGTTAAAAACAGCCCAATTAATCAAGGTTATACTATTATAAAGGTTTGACTGTTTAAATAACTTCTTAGAAAATTGATTAGTTCTCAATAATATTAATGTCAGTTATTAAGATTGCTTTTGAAGCTATTCTATTAAGACAAAACAATTATAACTTCTTTACAAGATTAACTAACAAAGTGAATTTAGTGATATCTAGATTATACAATAAAGCAGTAAAATAGAGAAGACTAAATTAATCAGCACAGTGGATATGAAACAAGTGGTTCAGTCTAAATCTGAGACCAAATCTACTCCACTTGGTGATCACCTACCACCAAGCAGTTTATATAAATAAACTTGATCCACACCCTGGATCGGGGTTAATAATAGTACACAGGACTATCCAGGCCACACAGGGACCTCTTCCACAGTTCTTCGTGGGTACAAAAAACCAGGCCACACAGGGACCTCTTCCACACTTATCGTGGGTATACACAAGAGTAAAATAATTTTTGAGTAAGGATATCATGTATCCTTTAGTTTAATGTAGGAGGTAGGGTGTGTTGTAATATAGATACACACTCTTCTCAAAAGTTAATAAAATGATACAAAACAGAGTAGAAATATTGAGATAGGTTTAAAAGTGCTCTAAGTGTTAGTCTTTGCAGCTCTAGACTTTTTAATTGAGGCAGATGTAGAACTCAAGTCCTCGTATGGAAAAAAGAGTGTCGCAAGTCAGACAGATCTAGCTTGTGTTCTTTCTGGTGTTTTATAGTGCGAAGATGTTCTCTATATTCTAGGATTATGGTATGCTTTGTGTGTTATACGGTAGAGTCGAGTTGTATGAGACAATTCTCTAAGTGTATTCTGTTGTCGCGCTCATGCCCACCAGCTTGTTTTTTTGGTATCATGCAATTGCTCTTGCGTATATGCTTTTTTTGTTTCTGAGCCACATTACCCTTTTATCTTGGAGTGCATGTGTTTGAGCTGATAGGTTTCATGTATTATGCAACTTGTACCTCGTATTGTCAACACTATTGGCTTTTGAGACCCTTAACCTATAGCGACTGCCAATGGCGCTCGCTACATTTCCCTAAAAAAAAGGGGGCTTTAGCGCCCCCTCCCCCCTCCCTCCTCGCGAAGCGCCCCCCCCCCCCCCCCCCCCTTCACCCCTCCCCGTTGCCGCACCCTCCCCATCGTCGTGCCCTCCCCGTCGTCGTGCCCTCCCCGTCGCCGCGCCCTCCCCGTCATCGCGCCCTCCCCGTCGTCGCGCCCTCCCCGTCGTCGCGCCCTCCCTGTCGCCTGCGCCCTCCCCGTCCCCGCGCCCTCCCCATCACCCCGCCCTCCTCGTCGCCCCGCCCTCTGGCCGGCCGCCCTCCACCGGCCCGCCCTCTGCCGGCCCCGCCCTCTGCCGGCCCCGCCCTCCACCGGCCACCCTCCGGCCTCCGGCCGCCCTCCTACTACCCTCTGGCCGCCCACCGCCAGCCCCGCCCTCCTCTGGCCGCCCTCCGCCCTCTGGCTCCGGCCACCCTCCACCTTGTGGCCACCATGAAGCCTCCCTCTGCCCTCAGGCCTCCCGCCACCCGCCTCCGGCAGCCCGACCGCCCTCCGGCAACCCTCCGGCCGCCCTCCGGCTGCCCTTCCGGCCACCCTCCGGCTGCCCTCTGGCCGCACTTCGCCCTCCATCCGCCCTCCGGCTGCCCTCCGACCGCCCTCCTCCGGCCCCACCCTCCTCCGGCCACCCTCCGGCTCCGGCCTCCCTCCGCCTTGTGGTCGCCTTGCGGCCTCCCTCTGCCCTCAGGCCTCCCGCCACCCACCTCCGGCAGCCCGGCAGCCCTTGGGCAGCCCTCCAGCCGCCCTCTGGCCTTCGGCCCCCAGCCCCTCCGGCCTCCGACCTCCGCCCTCGGCCCTCCGCCCCCTCATCCCTCCACCCCAGCACCCCAAACACCCCCCCCCCCCCCCCGCACCCCGCCAACCCCCGTCCCCTTCGTCTCTGTCCCCTCCCTCGCCGCACCACCGCCACCCGTCCCCTCCTTCACCGTCCCCTCCCTCACCGCACCAACTCCGGCTCCCCACCGCTGCCTCTCCTCTCCCTCGCAACACCACCTTCGGCTCCCCTCCCTTACAGGTTTGTAGCGCAATCAGGTATGACATGGGCTCTCACTTACATTATTATTTTATAAATGGTTCACAAACAATTAATTAGTATTTATTTTAAATATATTTGATATGAAAAATGAAAATGTAATAAGTCTTGTGTAAATGTTTGTTATAGGGATCTTATTATGGATAAGAGTTGGATTGATCTTCCCAATTGAACGTCTAGAGAGTATTTCAATGGCATTATGCAATTTATTGACTTCACCAGAGGATTTGAAAGGGACTATATTAGTTGTCCATGTAGAAAATGTGCTAACAGATATCAATTCACACAAGATACTATGAGGGAGAACCTATTATTTAATTTATTTCTGTGAAATTATAAGAGTTGGACTCATCATGGAGAAGAATATGTTCGTTGTGAAAATACGGATACAGTTCAGTTGGATGTTGATGCAAGGATGAATGATCCAATGCATGAAATTCTTACTGAAATGGTACGTGTGTTGGATCCTGAAGGCATTGACATCCAGAATCTTGAGACCGGTGAGATAAATCTTCAGTCTGGTGAAGATCATTATTCGAGGAGGTTTTATAAATAAATTGATGATGCAAAAATAGAATTATATCATGGATGTTCTTCTTTCAATAAATTGTCATTTATCATGGAGTTGTTGCATTTGAAGACTTTGAATCATTGGTCAGACACATCATTCGACATGTTGTTGGTGTTATTGAAAAAGGTTCTTCCTATCGACGCTAAGATTCTCGAGTCGTATTACCATGATCGTAAGCTGACAGAGAACTTAGGTTTTACATATGAGACCATAGATGCATGTGCAAACAACTTTATGTTGTTTAGAAAGGAAACTGCCCATTTGGATATTTGTACGGTTTGTAGTGCTTCCAGGTGGAAAGAGAACAGGGGAAATCAGACTCATCAAAGTCAGATTGTGATATAGGGGAAACCGATTTCCGTAAAGCAAATGCGTTACTTTCCCCTTAAACCAAGGTTGAAAAGATTTTTTATGTCATCTAAAGTTTCTAATTTAATGAGATGGCATGCAGAAAGAGTTCATGAATGTGATATGTTAACCCATCCGGCAGACTCTCATGCATGGAAGGATTTTGATAAGAGACATCCCGACTTTTCCAAAGATGTTCGTAATGTCCGATTGGGATTGGCAGCAGATGGTTTCAATCCATTCAAGTCTATGGTTGGTGCAACTCATAGCACATGGCCCGTGGTGTTGGTTCTGTATAATCTTCCCCCGTGGCTTTGTATGAAGCAACAATTTATATTAATTTCCACTCTTATTGATGGACCTAAAATTCCGGGGGATAAGATTGATGTTTACCTTTAGCCATTGATTGATGAGTTGAATGAATTTTGGGGCGATGGTGTGATGACTTATGACTGTGAAACGAATGAAATGTTCAAACTGCAAGCTGCTTTATTGTGGACAATCAATGACTTCCCAGCTTATGCAAATTTATCAGGCTGGAGTATGAAAGGGGAATTTTCTTTCCCTTGTTGCAACAAAAGTAAAACATCTGTATGGCTTAAGAATTCCAAAAAATGGGCATACATGGGTCACAAACGTTTTCTCCCCCCTCAGCACAAGTTCAGAAAGGACAGAGTGGCATTTGATGGTTCTAGAGAGTTCAGCACGGCACCAAAGATCATGATAGGAGTCTAAATGTTATCGCATATTGAGGAAGAAAACATCTGCATGGTATATGAAATTCAGGATTTGGTGGCTCCTCCGGTACGTAATATTCGAGCTGCGGGTACGCAGCGCAGTCACAATTGGAAAAAGAAAAGTATTTTTTATAGTCTTCCGTATTGGAAAACTAACATGCTGAGGCATAATTTGGATGTCATGTACATTGAAAAAAATGTTTGTGATAACATATTGTGGATCGTTTTAGGTGTCATTGGGAAATCAAAGGACCATGTTAATTCACGTCGTGATTTGGAAGAAATGGGTTTAAGGAAACAGTTGCATTTACAGTTAGCTGAGGGAAACAAGGAATATATGCCTGCTGCATAGTGTATGATGACTATAAAAGAGAAAGAGACATTTCTTTCCATTTTGAAGATGCTCAAGGTGCCTGATGGTTACTCTTCTAATATTTCAAAGTGTGTGAATCTGACGAGCAAGACATTGCAAGGGTTGAAAAGTCATGAAAATCACATACTACTTCAGCAGTTGATTCCAATCTCCATTTGTGATTGTTTATCCCCCAATGTTGTTCATCCGTTGATTGAGATGAGTAATTTTTTTAGACAGATTTTTTTAAGAAATCAACGAATGAGTGATTTAAAAAGTTTACAGGACCGAATTGTACTTACGCTTTGTCACTTTGATAAACTATTTCCCCCCTCATTTTTCGATGTTATGGTCCACTTTACAGTGCACCTAACTGAAGAAGTAATGGATTCTGGTCCAGTTCAATTCAGGTGGATGTATCCTATTGAGCGGTATTTGAGTACATTGAAATGATTTGTACGCAACAGAGCTCTTCTGGAGGCATCAATGGCCAATGGTTATTTGATGGATGAGTGTACTACTTTTTGTGCAGAATATCTTATGGATGTTGAAAAAAATTAGATAAGCCATCTCAGATTCAGGATGGTCTAGTTGGAGAAGGAACCACATATGATATGGACAACATCGAGTGGATACAAGTGCATCGATATATCTTGTTCAATACTCCATCAGTTGCACCATTAATGCAGTAAGTATCTTATCACTTTTATTGTTTAAATTTTACATGTTTTGTTTGCATAAGTTGATCATTTAATCATTTAATCATTGCGTTATCATTTGTAGAAAACACATTAATGAGATAAAAAAAGAGATGTATCATGCGACTGAGTTGCAAATTCAACAGTCTCATTATGCATCATTTCATGATTGGTTCAAGGATTATGTACGTATAAATTGATTTTCATTATGAGTGAAGTATTATACTAATTTATTTCTTCATATATCATTATTGAATTCTATGAATTATGTAGGTTCATAAGCTGAGGGAGTTAGGGGACCCCATGCTAATTGAATAATTTATCCAACTGGCTGAGGGTCCATCTATAACGGCTCGTCGTTATAAATCTATAGATGCTAATGGTTTTTGATTTCGCATTAAAGATGTTGACGACAAATGATCAACACAAAACAGTGGCATCGGTTGTCCATTTTTCGATTCTGGTTATTACTATGGTCAATTGATAGACATCATTGAAGTTGTATACACACACGGGTTGAAGTACATATTGATAAACTGTAATTGGGTTGATCCAGTGCGTGGATGTAAAGTCGATCAATATCAGTTTTCATTGGTGAATTTTAACTATATGTTATATATAAATGAACGAGTTGATAATGAACCTTTCATTTTGACATCAAAAGAGGAACAAGTATTCTTAGTTACTTTGCCTTCGAATCCAAGTTGGCAAGTTGTTGTCAAAATGTCTCGGCGAGGAGTGTTTGTATTTGAACAAGATGAACCCGAGACTGTTCCTTTTGTTTCCCAACAACTTGATCAACATACCTTAGTTTAAA
Organism: Viscum album; assembly: GCA_963277665.1. NCBI lineage: Eukaryota > Viridiplantae > Streptophyta > Magnoliopsida > Santalales > Viscaceae > Viscum > Viscum album. The sequence continues at coordinate 1,502,522,025 of OY728123.1, forward strand.
GTGAAGTAGATATTTATTGGGTCAGAGCGGCTGTTGAAGGAGAAACGGTCGATTTTCATTCTTAATGAAAGGTATAATTGTTTTCCCACTTTCCACCCTAAGATATCATAAATTATGTAAACATTTTATAAATCCTTGTAAGTTTAATCCTCACTTTTTAAGTTTATTCGTTATAAATATTTAGGGTGATTTAACTCATGTTATATTGATGTTATTATCGGTGTATCTTTCCATTGAGGTATTCTTCATTTGGTTCATGTGTTTCTTGAATTTTTATTAATTCAATTTGAAATTTGGCTATGCATTGATTGGTTTTGTACATAATTTGTATATTTGTTTTGTGAATTTTATGATTTTTTAAAATTCATTCCCAACTAATTATTCAATCCCTTTTTGTTTGATTAACAACTGTACAAGTTTGATTTTTTTTTAAAACAATCCAATTTATCATTTGGAAACTTTGGATAGTCCCCTTACTAATATTTTCCATGACTGCAGGCATGTTAGGGGAAGAGGCAGAAGATCCACATCATCCATCTGAGGCATCTACGTCTCAGGGTCGAGGTATGTCGGAATGTCATTGTCTCTATTTTTTATGTAATTAATAAATAGATATATATATATTTATAACATTTTTCAGTTTTTATATAAAATTGTTTTCAACAGGATCAGACCCAACTACTTCTTCCTCTCGTAGGAGAGGCCCTGGTCGAGGCATATTAGCATGGAATTCCGACATGACTTTTGATGTTTCATTTGATGAGGTATTTCATCCTGTGGGATGGAATTCCCCTGCATTTATTCGTCAGTTGGGTCATATCATACGTGATACACATCTATTTCCATTGACCACGCATGACTGGGCTTCTATCCCTCAGGACACATTAGATCGTCTTTGGAGGGAGGTTCAGGTAAGAATACCATTTCAATTTATTCCCTATGTATAATCAACAATAAAATATGTGATTTTTTTCTTTAATAGAAAAATTTGAAAGTATGTCCCGATGGGTTTCGACCAGTGTGTATGAGCAAATGTCGTAAGATGTGGAAAGACTATAAAGGCAAAGTCAAGAGGGACCACTGGGTACCAAATGTGGGTGCCCCAGACATTCTAGAAAAAGTCCCGAGAGGTGTCCTCCCGGCTCAGTGGCGTGATTTAGTTGCATATTGGTCTACTGAGGGTGTTGCGGTTTGTATATTTATTTTGGTATATATATTTTCAAGAATGTGTGGTTTGTTTGATATTTGAATGAATTGAATATAGGAGGTATCTACACGCCATTCTGAGAATCGAGCGTTGCAGGGACCACCTCATAGGCTCTGGACTCGTCACGTGTATCAGATCCGACATGAGGTATTTATTATTCTTTTTTTATTTTGTTTAATTAATATGGTTTTGTTTTTATATTCTATTCATATATAGTTGTGGGAGCAAGGTGTACCAACTGATAAAATGTCAGTGTGGATGAGGACTCGTGATCGCAATGATCCAGAGGCTGCAACATTCATGGTAAGTGCTTGTACTCATTACCAATACTTACATAAAATCTTTATATTAATATATGTATATATATTTAAATATTTCACAGACTCAATTTGAAGTTGAATTAGAACATCTACCAGAGGACCAGCGACATATTCCCATGCGAAGGGATGAGATCTTTCATCGCATCATTGGTCGGGACGGACATGGATATAGTTTGACCTATGGAACAGGGATTCCTCATTCTGTAGTGTCACACACTGCGGTTGTCGGTCCTGCTGTTGCTCAAATGACACAGAAGCTGTCAGATTTCGAGGCACGGTTGTGGGCTTCCGAGGAGGCAAATGTGCAATTGGCTGCTGAGGTTAGAGCACTGCGGGAATATGTGCGTTCAGGTGATGGTGTAGGGGATCATACAACGCAGGTTTATACTGTATTTATTTATTTAATTAAAATTATTTTTGTTATAAAAATATTCATAATATTTATTTGTTGTAGGCCCCTGGCCCACCGGATGGAGGTCAATGATGAACACGCATGACACATCATATTCACGAGGTATGTTTCTGCTTTTAATGGTAGGGTTGTTATTGATATTTATGTTGGGTTTGAGCTATATCATAAATCTATCTAGTATTCCAAAAATGTTGACCTGGAGTTAGGGAAAACTAAACAAAATGAAGCCAGAGATGATAAAGTTTTAGAAACTAAGACCAAAACCCAATAAGAAACCCAACAATGTAAGGAGAAGGCTAACTCTATCCATAATAGACTGAAATAGGAGGGATAAAGTCAAGCAAGAGACAAAGTGTTGTTTCATTCTTCAATATGGAAGCTAATGTCTAGTAAGAATAAGTCCAAGTTTACTAGACCATTTATAGTGACTGAAATTTTTTTATCTAGTAAAGTTGAAATCAAGGGAGAATATTCACACCCCCCCCCCCCCCCCCGCACCCCGGACAGCCCTCCCGCACTCCGGACAGCCCTCCCACACCCCGGACAGCCCTCCCGCACCCCGGACAGCCTTCCCCGGACTCTGGAAAGCCCTCCCTGCACCCCGGACAGCCCTCCCACACTCCGGACAGCCCTCCCGCACCCCGGACAGCCTTCCTCGCACTCCGGACAGCCCTCCCCGCACACCGGACAGCCCTCCCGCACCCCGAACGCCTTCCCCGCACTCCGGACAGCCCTCCCCACACACCGGACAGCCCTCCCGCACCCCAGACAGCCTTCCCCGCACTCCGGACAGCCCTCCCCGCACTCTGGAAAGCCCTCCGGCACCCTGGACAGCCCTCCCCGCACCCCAGACAGCCCTCCCCACACCCCGGACAGCCCTCCCCGCACTCCGGACAGCCCTCCCGCACCCCGGACAGGTCGCCCGCACTCCGTACAGTCCTTCCCGCACCACAGACAGCCCCCCCCCCCCCCCCCGCACCCCGGACAGCCCTCCCGCACTACGGACAGCCCTCCCGCACCCCGGACAGCCCTCCCGCACCCCGGACAGCCTTCCCCGCACTCCGAACAGCCCTCCCTGCACCCCAGACTGCCCTCCCACACCCCGGGCAGGCCCCCCGCACTCCGTACAGTCCTTCCCGCACCCCGGACAGCCCCCCCGCACCCCGGACAGCCCTCCCGCACTCCGGACAGCCCCCCCCCCCCCCCCCCCCCCCACACCCCGGACAGCCCTCCCGCACCCCAGAAAGCCTTCCCCGCACTCTGGACAGCCCTCCCCGCACCCCGGACAGCCCTCCCGCACCCCGGACAGGCCCCCCGCACTCCGTACAGTCCTTCCCGCACCCCGGACAGCCCCCCCCCCCCCCCCCCCGCACCCCGGACAGCCCTCCCGCACTCCGGACATCCCCCCCGCACCCCGTACAGCCCTCCCGCACCCTGTACAGTCTTCCCCGCACTCCGGACAACAATCTAATTATTATTCGTGACGTGTACGCACAGACGGCACGCCAATCCGACGTGCGGTCTGTGCGGTAAAACGGCGCGTGGGGGGGTCAAAACCACCTGAACGACCTCGGAATGCCATGAAACCATACGACAACAGCTGTTGTGTGATTTTTGAAATGGTCGGGCAGACGACATGTCAATCAGAGGTGTCGTTTGACCGCGGTGACCGGAAACGCGTTTCTGGTGTCCTAAAACACCAAAAACGGCGTGAGATGGTCGAATTCGGAGAAAACGTGCTCCAAATGACCTGAAACCACACGAAAACATTAGGAATATTATTCGTGACGTGTATGAGGAGACGGTGCGCCCATCGGACGTGCGGTGCGTGCGGTACGGCCGAGTGCGTCGTTTTCAGCAGCTCCGCGCGCGATAAAACGGTGCGTGGGGGGGTCAAAACCACCCGAACGACCTTGGAATGCCACGAAACCATACGAAAACAGCCACTATGTGATTTTTGAAATGGTCAGGCAGATGGCACATCAATCGGAGGTGTCGTTTGACCGCGGTGACCGGAAACGTGTTTCTGGTGTCATAAAACACCAAAAACGGCGTGAGACGGTCGAATTCGGAGCAAACGTGCTCTGAATGACCTGAAACCACACGAAAACATTAGTAATATTATTCTTGACGTGTAAAAGGAGACGACGTGCCCATCGGACGTGCGGTGCGTGCGGTACGGCCGACTGCGTCGTTTTCAGCAGCTCTGTGCGCGCTAAAATGGCGCGTGGGGGGGTCAAAACCACCCGAACGACCTCGGAATGCCATGAAACCGTACGACAACAGTCGTTGTGTGATTTTTGAAATGGTCGGGCAGACGGCATGTCAATCGGAGGTGTTGTTTGACCGCGGTGACCGGAAATGTGTTTCTGGTGTCATAAAACACCAAAAACGGCGTGAGATGGTCGAATTCGGAGCAAACATGCTCCGAATGACCTGAAACCACACAAAAACATTAGTAATATTATTCGTGATGTGTAGGAGGAGACGGCTCACCCATCGGACGTGCGGTACACGCGGTACGGCCAAGTGCGTCATTTTCAGCAGCTCCGTGCGCGCTAAAACGGCGCGTGGGGGGGTCAAAACCACCCGAATGACCTCGGAATGCCATTAAACCGTACGACCACAACCTTTGTGTGATTTTTGAAATGGTTGGGCAGACGACACGTCAATCGGAGGTGTTGTTTGACCACGGTGACCGGAACGGAGCAAACGTGCTCCGAATGACCTGAAACCACACGAAAACATTAGGAATATTATTCGTGATGTGTGGGAGGGGACGGCGTTCCCATCGGACGTGCGGTACGCGCGGTACGGCCGACTGCTTCATTTTCAGCAGCTCCGTGCGCGCTAAAACGGCGCGTGGGGGGTCAAAACCACCCGAATGACCTCGGAATGCCATGAAACCATACGACAATAGCCGTTGTGTGATTTTTGAAATGGTCGGGTAGACGGCACATCAATCGGAGGTGTTGTTTGACCGTGATGACCGGAAACGCGTTTTCGGTGTCATAAAACACCAAAAACGGTGTGAGATGGTCGAATCCGGAGAAAACATGCTCCGAATGACCTGAAACCACACTAAAACATTAGGAATATTATTCGTGACGTTTAGGAGGAGACGGCGCGCCCATCAGATGTGCGGTGCGCGTGGTACGGCCGAGTACGTCGTTTTCAGCAGCTCCGCGCGCGCTAAAACGGCGCGTGGGGGGGTCAAAACCACCCAAACGACCTCGTAATTCCATGAAACTGTACGACAACATTCGTTGTGTGATTTGTGAAATGGTCAGGCAGACAGCACGTCAGTCAGAGGTGTCGTTTGACCGCGGTGACCGGAAACGCGTTTCCGGTGTCAAAAAACACCAAAAACGGCGTGAGACGGTCGAATACAGATCAAACGTGCTCCGAATTACCTGAAACCACACGAAAACATTAGGAATATTATTCTTGACGTGTAGGAGGAGACGACGCGCCCATCGGAGGTACGGTGCGCGCGGTACGGCTGAGTACGTCGTTTTCAGAAGCTCCGGGCACGCTAAAACGGCGCGTGGGGGGGTCAAAACCACCCGAATGACCTCGGAATTCCATGAAACCGTACGACAACAGCAATTGTGTGATTTTTTAAATGGTCGGGTAGACGACACGTCAATCGGAGGTGTCGTTTGACCGTGGTGACCAGAAATGCATTTCTGGGGTCATAAAACACCAAAAACGGCGTGAGACGGTCGAATTCGAAGAAAACGTGCTCCGAATGACCTGAAACCACAGGAAAACATTAGGAATATTATTAGTGACGTGTAGGAGGAGACAGATCACCCATTGGATGTGCGGTGCGCGCGGTACGGCTGAGTGTGTCGTTTTCAACAGCTCCGCGCGCGCTAAAACGGCGCGTGGGGGATCAAAACCACCCGAACGACCTCGAAATTCCATTAAACCGTACGACAACAGCCGTTTTGTGATTTTTGAAATGTTCAGGCAGACGGCATGTCAATCGGAGTTGTCGTTTGACCGTGATGACCAGAAACGCATTTCCGGTGTCATAAAACGCCAAAAATGGCGTGAGACGGTCGAATTCAGAGAAAACGTGCTCCGAATGACCTGAAACCACACGAAAACATTAGGAATATTATTCGTGATGTGTAGGAGGAGACAGCGTGCCCATCGGCCGTGCGGTGCGCGTGGTACGGCCGACTGCGTCGTTTTCAGCAGCTCCGCGCGCGCTAAAACGGCGCGTGGGGGGTTCAAAACCACCCAAATGACCTAGGAATGCCATGAAACCGTACTACAACATCCGTTGTGTGATTTTTGAAATGGTCGGGCAGACGACACGTCAATCGGAGGTGTCGTTTGACCGTGGTGACCGGAAACGCGTTTCCGGTGTCATAAAACACCAAAAACGGCGTGAGACGGTCGAATTCGGAGAAAACGTGCTCCTAATGACCTGAAACCACACGAAAACATTAGTAATATTATTCGTGACATGTAGGAGGAGACGGAGTGCCCATCGGATGTGTGGTGCGCGCGGTACGGCCGACTACGTCGTTTTCAGCAGCTCCGCGCGCGCTAAAACGGCACGTGGGGGGTCAAAACCACCCGAATGATCTCGAAATTCCATGAAAACATACGACAATAGCCGTTGTGTGATTTGTGAAATGTTCGGGCAGACGGTACGTTAATCGGAGGTTTCGTTTGACCGCGGTGACCGGAAACGCGTTTCCGGTGTCATAAAACACCAAAAACGACGTGAGACGGTCGAATTCGGAGCAAACGTGCTCCGAATGACTTGAAACCACACGAAAACATTAGGAATATTATTCGTGACGTGTAGGAGGATACAGCGCGCCCATCGGACGTGCGGTGCGCGCGGTACGGCCGACTGCGTCGTTTTCAGCAGCTCCGCACGCGCTAAAACGGCGTGTGGGGGGGTCAAAACCACCCGAACGACCTCAGAATGCCATGAAACCGTACGAAAACAGCCTTTTGTGATTTTTGAAATGGTCGGGCAGATGGAATGTCAATCGGATGTGTCGTTTGACCGTGGTGACCGGAAACGCGTTCCCGGTGTCATAAAACACCAAAAACGGTGTGAGATGGTCGAATTTGGAGCAAACGTGCTCCGAATGACCTGAAACCACACGAAAACATTAGGAATATTATTCATGACGTGTAGGAGGAGACGGCGCGCCCATCAGACATGCGTTGCGTGCGGTACGACCGAGTGCGTCGTTTTTAGCAGCTCCCCGCGCGCTAAATCGGCGCGTGGGGGGGTCAAAACCACCCGAACGACCTCGGAATGGCATGAAATCGTACAACAACAGTCTTTGTGTGATTTTTGAAAAGGTCGGGCAGACGGCACGTCAATCGGAGGTGTTTTTTGACCGCGATGATCGGAAACGCGTTTCTGGTGTCATAAAACACCAAAAATGCTGTGAGACAGTCGAATTCAGAGAAAATGTGCTCCGAATGACCTGAAACCACACGAAAACATTAGGAATATTATTCGTGACGTGTAGAAGGAGACGGCGCACCCATCGGATGTTCGGTGCGTGCGGTACGGCCGACTGCGTCATTTTCAGCAGCTCCGCGCGCGCTAAAACGGCACGTGGGGGGGTCAAAACCACCCGAATGACCTAGGAATGCCATGAAACCATACTAAAACAGCCTTTGTGTGATTTTTGAAATGGTCAGGCAGACGGAACGTCAATCTAAGGTGTCATTTGACCGCGGTGACCGGAAACGCGTTTTCGGTGTCATAAAACACCAAAAACGGCGTGAGACGGTCGAATTCGGAGAAAACGTGATCCGAATGACCTGAAACAACACGAAAACATTAGGAATATTATTCGTGACGTATATGAGGAGACGGCGCGCCCATCGGACGTGCGGTGCGCGCGGTACGGCCGACTGTGTCATTTTCAGCAGCTCCGCGCGCGCTAAAACGACGCGTGGGGGGTCAAAACCACCCGAACGATCTCAGAATGCCATGAAACCGTACGACAACAGCCGTTTTGTGATTTTTGAAATGGTCGGGCATATGGAACGTCAATCGGAGGTGTCGTTTGACCGCAGTGACCGGAAACGCGTTTCCGGTGTCATAAAACACCAAAAACGGTGTGAGACGGTCGAATTCAGAGCAAACGTGCTCCGAATGACCTGAAACCACACGAAAACATTATGAATGTTATTTGTGACGTGTAGGAGGAGACGACGCACCCATCGGACGTGCGGTGCGCGTGGTACGGCCGACTACGTCGTTTTCAGCAGCTCCATGCGTGCTAAAACGGCGCATGGGGGGTCAAAACCACCCGAACAACCTCGGAATGCCATGAAACTGTACGACAACAGCTGTTGTGTGATTTGTGAAATGGTTGGGTAGACGGAATGTCAATCAGATGTTTCATTTGACCGTGGTGACCGGAAACGCGTTTCTGGTGTCATAAAACACCAAAAACGGCGTGAGACGGTCAAATTCGGAGCAAACGTGCTCCAAATGACCTGAAATGATAGCATTTCTTAAATTGGGGGTTTTAAATTATTATAGCACCATGATTTTATGTCAGATTTAATTTTATTATATGTATATAATAACGGAATAATTATGTTCAATTTACGTTTGTTTTGTTTTTTTGTCTTATTGTTGGTTTTGAAGCAGAAGATTGAAATAGATGGACCTGCTCGGATCATTGAAGCACGTTTATCATTTATGATGATTTTGATGTTTATGTTGTTTGAAATTGTTTTCCATTTTTTATGACTGTTACCTTGTTTTATCTCTGATTTTGCACCGTGAAGAAAAAAAAAACACAATTCGTACATTTCATTAAAAAAATGAAAAATATTTTATTTAATATTATATATATAAATATTTTCATTAATATAAATATATATATTTTTTATTGAATAAATATATATATATATATATATATTTCGGTATGAATTTTTTTTAAAAAAAATTCCCCAGTTTAGCGACCGCCAAAGGCGGTCGCTATAGACTGGCTTTCGGGCAGCATTAGCGACCGCCAGTGGCGGTCGCTTATGGCTGACGTTTTGTCCACCTATAGCGACTGCCAATGGCGGTCTCTATTGACCTACAGCGACGAGGCTGATGCGACCGCCATTGGCGGTCGCTAGGCGGTCTCTATAGGACTTTAGCGACCGCCATTAACGGTCGCTAATGCCCTTTTTTTTAGTAGTGCAAGGACATGTCTACAAAAAAACATTAATTATGTCAGTGCATTAAAATCTTCAAATATGACCATTAGAGATCAAATCAAAAGGCGACAAAACATATAAGTAAATAGTGTCATGGTATGTCATGGAAACGGTGTCTCCTTCACACGGTGTCTGGATTGGTCACGGTGTCTTGTGGTCATGGTGTCTGGATGTCACGGTGTCTGGATGTCGCAGTGTCTTGTTCACGGTGACTTCTTCACGGTGTTTGCTTCACGGTGTCTGCTTCATGGTGTCTTGTTCATGGTGTTTGATTCACAGCGTCTTCTTCATGGTGTCTACTTCACGATGTTTTCTTTACGGTGTTTGTTTCATGGTGTCTGCTTCACGGTGTATCATGGTCATGGTGTCTTGTTCATGGTGTCTCGTGGTCATGGTGTCTCAGAATTAGGCAAATATCTGTATTCAGACTTAAGTAGTGATATTCATGAAATTAATTAAACTTAATCATTTTTCTTAGAAATCATTATAAATTGAATCAAAATATATTATATAGTATCCAAACTGAGTGTATAGAACTTAAGATCTTTGAATAGATTTTACTAAGCTACTGTACATTTGATGTGAGATAGATTACATAGAGTTAAAATGGTTTAGAGACTAAATAGTATTTGTGATTATTAAAACTTGATTAATACATGAGTATTCCAATAGGAGTATCGACATGTGGCTTGAGGAGAGGACCCTCCTTGAATCAAGTGATCTTAGTGTGGAAACCTTGTAGCTGGTTGTAACATGAGAAAGGGATCCTATGTGGGTCAGTGATTTGGGATCCTACATGGGTCTATGTTCGAGAGTCCCACTTGGACCACTCTAGGTAATCCATGTGGGACTACTCTAGGATCCTACGTGGGTCTTCTTTACTAATATCCTACGTGGGTCTGATGATTTAGGATCCAACGTGGGTCTGCTTTATAACAGAGTAAGATGATTCAGTAGTTATATCTAATCATCTTTACTATTGTACCTATGTTATACCTGGTGTGAGCTAAGTCTTTACCATCGTGGTAATCTTCTTTGTGGCATAACTTTATGGTACTTACCTTCATGGTGATATCTTTGTGATATTATTCTATGTGGCATACCCTTGTGGTACTTACCGTCGTGGTATTCTTTCCTTCGTGGAATAGTTGTACTTTGGATAAGGATTGGGGCCTTGTTTTTTCTCATGAATGAGATGGGTATATTTGATAACTTAGGTATATGTATGGGCATATACCTAAGTAGGGTTGAAAGTTGTTTTTCATGCTTTTTGGTTTATCCTTTGTGGATTTTGTGAGACCTTCGAGGGTCTCGGGGTCCCTAATGAGTATCGTTATACTCACCCCTGCAAGGGATACGCCCGCACCTTGTTGTGTTTAGTGCAGACGACGGACATCGTTGACTGAGGACGAAGGTACCAGGACTGGAGTCTGCTCAGAGGTGGACCTTAGATGAGTCGTACCATAGAGACGGCCATTCAAGAGATGTAACTACCCTAAAAGTAGGATCATTGGTGGGTGTTCACAGGAGCTATTTCAGTTTACTTTTACTTTCCAGTTGGGCTTGTATTCTAGAACCTTTTTCTTACTGTACACACCATGTTTACTATACAGTTTACTTGTGTTCATATCTTGTGGTGTGATTGGTTGTGTTTTTTTATAGGTTATAAAGGTAATGCCTTCCTGTTTTTAGGGAATACACCTTTCGGTGCTAGTCGCCAGCCCCTAGCCTATGGAATGAGGGCTTGGGGTAGTCCGAGTACGGGCCCTGGGGGATGGGTCATGACAAATTGGTATCAGAGGAGTCGGTTCTACTGTAGAAAATTAGACTCTAATTATTTTTAACGGAAATAGTGTTAAGTGTAGTGAGTGTGGTTATTAGTTTAGGGAATTCAGTATTGGTGTGGTGGCCGACGTATCCATACACCAGGACCCTGACTTCTGATTTCTGACTTGGTGCAAGAAAACACTAATTGTGTGTGTGTTTTGAAAAGTTTTCCTTCTAATATTTTTGGGTCAGCTCACCAGGTATAACTTATTGACCGTGGCGCACCTTTTTTTCAGGATGCCTCCATGTAGATATCCAGTTAGGGTTCCTGGTATAGTACGTGATGATAACCCACCGAGCGACGAGACCTCAGTGCAGGGCCCTTTATCAGTATGGGCACCAGCAAAGGCACCAGCGGTAACATTACTCGTTGGGACACCGATGCCACCAACCCCAGGAGAAGAGGTTGCATTCCGCTTGAGCGCATTGCATGAGTTCCAGCACTAAAGGCCACCCAGGTTCATGGGTGAGATAGACCCATAGGCGGTTGAGGATTGGCTGGAGGTCGTGGTGAGAGTCTTCCAACTGGTAGGGACACCATCTAATCTCATGGTGATCCATGTTTCCAGTCTCTTATAGGTAGAAGTAGGAAAATGGATAAGATTGATGCTCTAGGTTCACGATAAGGTGACACTTCTCTGGGAAGATTTTGAGAGCCTATTTCAGGAAGATTTTGTCCCAATGACCCTTCACGCAGTGTGCATACAGGAGCTTCTTCATCTACCACAGGGCAACATTACTATGGCTCAGTACTCAGCGAGGTTCACCGACCTCTCATGCTACTACACTGATATGGATCGGGACCTATTCTTTAGGGCCCAGACCTTCGATCAGGGACTCAGGCGGGAGATCAGGGCTTCGATGATTTCTCTCAGCATTCCCGGCGCAGGTAGGGGTGTTAGAGTGAGACCTCTTAGTGGGGAGTTTTCTTACTGAGAAATCACTAGCAGCGAGACCCACCACTGGGCATCACATAGAGAAGTCTTCTACGGCAGGCAGCAGACAGATGTCACAGAGGTCCAAGAGGACCAGACCTATAGGTGGAAAACCGCAGGATTCAGGGTCGGTTGTGCGGGGCACCGGGGACAGATCTAGTCATGTGAGGAGCAGGTAGTGTTACGCATGCGGAGGGCAGGGTCACATGGATCGTGACTGCCTAAATTTCCATAAGGATGATAAGAAGATGGTCGAACGACCTTCTAGGCAGAGATAGAGGTTCGACTGAGGAGGTCTGCAGGGAGCATACGAACGTGGTAGAGGAGCTGGTCGTGCAGCTGGCAGTGGGAGATGATTCGAGATGTTACCACCGCCACCACCAGGTGGTCCACCCCGACCACAGGAATAAATGGATAGGGGCAAGCTCAACTCTACGAAGCTGAGGCCTATGACCATGGCGCTTCGGAGATGATACGAGGTACGATCTGTGTCTACTCCACCTTAGCTGCAATACTTATAGACATAGGTGCCATCATTCTTTTATTTCCACTAACCTCATTCGGAGCTCGGAAATTCTGACGAAGTCATTAGCTCGATCCTTATAACTAGAGACTCCTACATGAGAGGATTTTACAATTACACAATGGTGCCGCAAGTGTGAGCTTACTCGAGGAGGTGAGAGCTTCGGCTGGGATCTCCTAGTAGTGACATTGAGGCCTTACGACGTCATCTTGGGTATGGACTGGTTATCTATATTCCATGCTCAGATTTACTATATTAGGTGAAAAGTGCGGTGTATCCACGAGGATGGGGCTAAGTTTACCTTCACCGATGATAAGGGAGAATTTTTAGCATAGGATGGAATTACCCGGAGGATATTGAAGCCGATCACTCATCATTTGGCTAGCCTTACCCTCGGAGCAGTTGATGTGGAGAGTCCGAGTTATCCTATGGTGGTGGACCAGTACGCGGATGTCTTCCCTGATGATGTCCTGGGTCTACCTCCACGCAGAGAGGTGGACTTTTACATTGACTTGTACCCCGCGACGACACTGATATCTACACCAGTGTATCAGATGGCTCCTGCAGTGCTTTGTGAGATGCGGGTACAGCAAGAGGACTTGCAGAGAAAGGGGTTCATTAGGTCTAGTGTTTCTTCTTGGGCAGCCCTGATTTTGTTCTCCAAGAAGATGGATGGGTGCTTGAGACTTTGTGTTGACTATCGGTGCCTGAACCAGGTGACTGTGAAAAACAAGTGCCCACTCCCGAGGATTGACGGCCTCTTTGATCAGCTAAAGGGATCAAGGTGGTTCTCAAAGATAGACCTCAGATCAGGTTATCACCAGCTCAAAGTACGTGATGAGGATGTATAGAAGACGGCTTTCAGATGTCATTATGTCCATTAAGAGTTCTTGTTCTTTTCATTCAGTATGACCAATGCTCCAGCAGTTTTCATGGGACTCATGAACAAGATCTTCCAGCCATACCTTGATCACTTTTTAATAGTCTTCATCGACGAAATTATGATCTACTCGGCTACCGAGGAGGAGCATGCCTATCATTTGCAGATAGTTCTGGACACACTCTGAGAGTACTAGATTTATGATAAGCTCTCGAAGTTCCAGTTCTAGATCTGAGAGGTTCACTTCCTAGGACATGTCATCTCAGAGGCTGGAGTTTTAGTGGATCCAGCAAAGATTGAGGTGGTACTTTGTTGGGAGCAACCCAGGAGTGTGACGGAGGTACAGAGTTTCCTAGGTTTGGCCAGATACTACTGGAGGTTTGTGTCAGATTTTTCCAGAGTTATATCACCTTTATCATCATTGACGAAGATGGGGAAACCCTCCGTATGGTCAGAGAGATGCCATCAGAGTCTTCAGGATCTGAGGTAGAGGCTAACTAGTTCCCCTATCTTGAGGCTTCCGGAAGAGGGCATTGGGTACATAGTCTACTACGACGCATCAGGGACCGGGCTCAGATGTGTCCTGATGCAAGAGCGAGCATTTATCGCATATGGTTCTCGATAGCTGAGACATCATGAGCAAAACTATGCTACACATGACCTAAAGTTAGCAGTAGTGGTCTTCGCCTTGAAGATGTGGAAAAATTACTTGATGGGAAAACGTTTTACAATCTACTCGGGCCACAATAGTCTCAAGTATATATTCTCTCAGAAAGACCTAAACTTGAGACAACAATGTTGGCTTGAGTTCCTCTAGGACTATGACTTCGAGATAGTCTATACTCCTGGGATGGGGAACGTTGTAGCAGATGCACTTAGTATGATATCTAGTATACAGATGCTAGGTGAGTTAACGGAGCAGCTGGCCGCTTTATAGATATCCTTTGTGGAATGAGATGGATCTTCTTTACTTCAGTCTCTTATAGTCAATCCCCCACCTCTTCAGCGAGTCGGGGAGGTGTAACATGGGGACACTGACTGCGAGGCTTGATGTGTTCAGTTATCCTCCGGGTAGGCACCTGATGGATTTTCTGAAGGTGGGGAGCATGTCATCATGTTCAGAGGACGTACCATTATACCAATGTCGCTTCAGGAGGAAGTGTTGTAGAAGATCCACACAACCCCTCTAGAAATACATCAAGAAGTTCCAAAGAAGTACCAGGGTCTCTGAAGACAGCACTAGTTTCCAGGAATGAAGAAACCAGTAGCAGAGTTTGTCTCTCGGTGCCTCACTTGTCAGCAAGTGAAGGTGGAGCATCAGGTACCAGTAAGCTTAATTCATCCTTTAGAGGTCCTAGAGTGGAAGTGGGATGCGATATCCATGGAATTCATGATAGGAATTACATGTACATCCAGGGGTCATGATTCTATTTTGTTGATCGTCAACCGACTCACCAAGTCATCCCACTTTTTACCGATCAGAGAGCAGGGTTCAGTAGAGAGCTTGGTACACCTCTATGTGCAAGAGATTGTGCAGATACATGGAGTACTCTCAACAATTGTATCCGATCATGATGCATGTTTCACTTCCCATCTATGGAAGGGTTTTCAAGAGGCTATCAGGATGAAACTTCGTTTGAGCCCCACTTTCCATCCTTAGACGGATGGCCAGACTAAGTGGACCATTCAGGCCCTCGAGTACATGTTTCATTCTTGTGTCCTTGACTTCGGTCGTAGCTGGGAGGATCACTTTACCTTGGTGGAGTTTGCATACAAAAACAACTATCACTCCACCATTGGGAATTCACCTTTCGAGGCTCTGTATGGCCAAATTTGCAGATCACCTTTGTGTTGGACTGACCCAGGGGAGTCAACACTTATGGGACCAGATATGGTACAGGCTACCACGGAGAAGGTGCAGATTATCCAGGAGCAAATGAAGACTGCACCGAGCAGGCATAAGTCTTATGCTAATAGGAGACAGAGACCACTAGAGTTTGAGGATGGTGACCACGTCTTTCTACAGGTCTCACCTCAACGAGGTTTGTAGAGATTTGGACAGGGTGGTAAGTTATCTCTGAGGTTTATCAGACCTTTTCAGATCCTCAGTAGAGTTGATGAGTTGGTTAACTGCTTAGCTCTTCCACCTCAGTTGCACCGGGTGCACGACATCTTCCATGTATCCCAACTGAGGAGATACGCGCACGACCCTTCACACATCATTGACTGGGGCGAGCTGGACATCGACGATGGGGCGATGTTTACGGAGGTTCCAGTGGACATTGAGGATCGACAAGAGATAGTCCTTCGTAGGCGATTGATACCTTTGGTGCATGTACATTGGTAGCATAAGAAACTCTAGGAGAGCATGTGTGAGTGGGGGGCTCAGATTCGTGCTTAGTACCCCCACTTGTTTTCTTAGTTTTTGTAATGTGGATTTCGGGGATGCAAAGCCCTTAGGTGGGGAGAATGTAAAGACCTGGAAATTACATGTAATTTTTTTTAATTATATGGGAATTTTACGAGTCTGCGAAAATTGACGGCGTATGATTCTGAGGACCAAAGTGCTCAGAATGAATTTCTGAACTTTTTTAAGCATGTTCAATAAACATGAGAGCGAGTTTTTATAAATTTTGAACATGTGCTCAGAATTGAAATTTTAGGACACCATTGAACTCACAGTGACGATATTCTCTTAAATAGACCTTCACCTCGACCGAAGTAGGTCAAGGGTGTAATATATTTTTTTACTTTTTCATGGAAGAATAAAAATAAAATAATTAACATTTTATTTTTCTTTTGAAACCTCTCTTTTGAAATTATGTAGGTGGGGACAACCCGAGCTAGAAAAACCTCCCAATTTGAATTCATGGTGGTGGGGACCTCCTGAACCCCTCCTAATGGGGGAAAACCTCTCAACTCTCCAATTAATTAATTGTGCCATTTATTTGTTCCAACGTAAATTAATTTGATAAACCTATTTTAATTTGTTGGATCCTCATTTTCCTTGGGGAAATCGTTGGAAAAGGGGAAAACTTTGGAGAAACTATTCCTCCAATGAAGAACACCATCTCCAAATAAGAACAACAAACTGACACCAAGCCCGGATCAGAAGCGCTTTGCAGAAGAAACAAACGCCGACGTTCTTCAATGACTTCATATTCTACCTCTCGACTCCTCCAATGAACGATAAGGTAGGGGTGTGATTTTATTGATATTAGTTAATTTCTTTTACGTTGAAACTCTCCCCATGAGTCGCTTTCTACCTCTCTAACGTGGAGGGTGCGGTCCAAATGAACATGACCTGACCACTCCGCAACCTTTGTGGTTTTTGATGCGTTCTTTGCGATGGAGGAGGACGGTGACTGGTACCGGCGAATGGTGTCGGTAGGACTAGGGAGCAGCGGTCGACAAACTGGATGACGGTGAAGACAGTGGCGGTGCAACCATGTCGTTGGTGGAGGGTCATGGCTTGTCGGCCGCAGCGGAGTAGAGGCGGAAGCCGGCGCACGACTGGTCATGCAAAGGGGAGGTGGTGGTGCGCGTCCACAATACCGGCATGCAGGAGCTGCGGCACGAGGCCGCGACAGTGAAGGAGGGAGGTCGGCTCGCTGTCGGCCGCTGGTGGTAGTGCGGCACATGACCACACCATGGAGGACGGTTGTCCGTCCATCCAGTTGTGGGCCGCCTAGTGCGGGCCGCCCAGTGGGGGCCGCACCGTGGGCCGCACCGCGGGCCGCCCAGTGCGGGATGCACCATGGGCCGCCCATCACAGGTTGGGTCAAACCCAGTCGGTCGAGCTAGACCCAGGGCTGACCCGGGTCCATCTGGGTCAACCCGAACTGAGTCAGGTTGGCCCAGGCTAGGTCGAGTCGGCCCAGGTCAGGTTGGACCGGACCCGGATCAGCTTCGACCCTTTTCGCTCTTTCAGTCATAACTTGAGCTACGAGCTTCCTTTTGATGAATCGTTTATGGCACTAGAAACCTTGGATCCAGATAGTCCTTTTGGTATACCCCACTTGAGTATTGGATAAAGGTAGGTTATGTCCGGATTGGATTGAACACAAATCCAATCGGGCCCTTGGGACTAAAAGGCCAATAACTTACAGACCGGGCGTCTGATTTACGCATCGTCTCTTGCGTTGAGACCACTTTTACGTGGCGGTCCTCTGGTGTACTTCTTCGTGGGACTTCATGTATGTTGGAGTATCAACCTGTGGCTTGAGGAGTGGACCCTCCTGGAATCAATCGAGCTTAGTGCGGAAACCCTATAGCTGGTTGTAACATGAGAAAGGGATCCTATGTGGGTCTGTAGTTTGGTATCCTATGTGGGTCTATGTTCGAGATTACCACTTGGAATGCGCTATGAAATCCACATAGAACTACTATAGGATCCTACGTGGGTCTGTTGTGCTAGGATCCTATGTGGGTTTGATAATTTAGGATCCTACGTGGGTCTGCCTCTTAACAGACTAAGATGATTTAGTAGTTATATCTAATCATCTTTACTATCATACCTATGTTATACCTGGTGTGAGCTAAGTCTTTACCATTGTGGAAATATTCTGTGTGGTATACCTTTGTGGTACTTACCTTCATAATGATATCTTTTTTATATTCTTCTGTGTGTCATACCTTTGTGGTACTTACCTTCGTGGTGGTTACCTTCGTGGTATTCTTTCCTTCGTGGAATAGTTTTACTTTGGCTAAGGATTGGGGCCTTGTGTTTCCTCATGAATGAGATTGGTATACTTGATAACTTAGGTATATGTATGGGCATATACCTAAGTAGGGTTGACAGTTGTTTTTCATGCTTTGTTGTTTATCTTTTGTGGATTTTTTGAGACCTTAGAGGGTCTTGGGGTCCCTATGGAGTATCATTATAATCACCCTTGATCGGTCTATGCCCACACCTTGTTGTGTTTGGTGCAGACAACGGACAACACTGATTGAGGACAAGGGTACCAGGACTAAAGGAATCTCGAAGGTGGACCTTAGATGAGGCATACCTCATAGAAAACCGTTCGAGAGTTATACCAACCCTTCATGTAGGACCCTTAGCGGGTGTTCACAGGAGTTTTTTCAGTTTACTTGTACTTTCTAGTTGGGATTGTATTCTATCCCCTTTTTCTTATTATACACACCTTGTTTACTATACAGTTTACTTGTGTTCGTATCTTGGTGTATGCTTGGTTGTGTGTGTTTACAGGTTATAAAGGCAATGCCTTCCCAGTTTTAGGGAATACGCCTTTCGGTGCTAGTTGCCAGCCCCTGGCCTATAGAAGGCGGGCTTGGGGTAGTCACAGCACGGGCCCTAGGAGACGGGTCCTGACAAAACCATTCAAGTTGCTTAACCAACCAAATTTGGGGTGATGAGAATGGAATATGGATCCTTTCCACTAGAATATCCAAGCAATAATATATTCTGAATCCAATGGTATGGGCTATTGGGTTTCGATAAAATAGTGGGATACGAATGAATATTTATTTATTTGTTTGTCTTAATTTTATCAGATAAAGTACTAAAACTCTATTCATATTATTTTTTGAAACTACATTAAAAATTACATCAAACATATCATTGTGATCCATACTCAATAAGAAAAACCTTCTCACCGACACTAATTTCCAGGAATGGCAATAGTTCCTTCAGGTCATAATTCTCCATGAAAGGAAAATATATGTGCTGGAAGAACCTTAACCAATTTTTTCTAGGAATGTGGTGAGTGATGAGGAGATCTTTGTGTATGAGAAACATCTGAACGATGATATGGATGTTTAGTGCCTCATTCTATCATCCATGACCAATGATATCTTGAAGAAACATGAGGAAATGGATTCTTATATCTTGATGTATCACCTTTGGAATCTCTATCAAAAGAAGGTGAGACAATAGAGGTATGATATCTCCAACGCTTTATTCACTACTGAGCTTGTATAGTATGTGCTAGCTGGACCACATGTAGTCAAGCTTATTAGCTAAATTGAGTGTCTTGACCACTTAGGGATTAAATTCCTGGATGAGTTTTGTACAGATCTCATATTATCATCACTAACCAAGCCTTTCTCTAGTTTTATTGTGAATTATAATAGGAGTAATAATGAGAAGATATTATTGGAACTTATAACCCTGATTCACCAAGTGTATAAGGATATGGGGCATGAAAAACATGTAGTCCTTATGGGGAATAAAAAGAGAAAGGATAAGAAAAAGGGGCCTAAGATTTATAAACAGTCTAAAGATCATGAGAACTGTCTGACCAAGAAGAAGAAGATCCAAAGGTAGGGAAAGGAAAAGGAGGCAGAACACTTTTCATGTGGTAATTCAGGACATTGGAAGAGGAACTACACCCATAAAAAAGGGGAAACCAAATGTGTGTTTGTTATCGAGTGAAATATTTCCATTTCTATATATTGAGTATTAGATACAGCTTTTGGTGATCAAATTTGTATTCAGATGTAGGAACCAAGTAGATTTTAGAAAATTGACAGAGGATAGATAGATCTATGAGATGCCAATTGTTTGATTTTGTCTACTTTTTCAATTGGTGACAACCACCATTCATTGTCTACAGGGATGATTTTTTTTACGATACTGTTATTATGTACTAAGTGTTACCAAGAACATAATTTCTATATCGAGTTTAGATACAGATGGATTTACTTTCAAGTTCAGAAATAAATGTTGTTTCTTTTATAAATACAACATATGTTATGGTATGTCACATTTAAATAATGGTTTGTATGTAATAAATTATGAAAACTAGGTGTTGTCAATAGATAACGAATCACGTTCACATGACTCATATAACATCTAATTTTGGCATCACTGCCTTGGTCATGTAAAGGAGAAGCACCTGACAAAGCTTTGTCAAGATGGTTATTTAGACTCTTATGAGCTAAAACCACTTGATAGATGTCATGCTTGTTTACAAGGGAAACTGGCCAAACCACCATTCGATGGGCAGGGTGAAAGGGCCACAGAGCTTCTAGGATTGGTACGGACTAATGTGTGTGGACCATTTCCAGTTGAAGATGGAGGTGGATATTCTTACTTCACTACTTTTACTAATTACTTGAGTAGATATGGTTATGTCAACTTAATGAGGTATAAGTCCGAGTACTTTGAGAAATTCAAGGAGTTCAATAATGGATTAGAGGATCATTTTAGTAAGAAAAAAATGAATAATCGATCGGATCGAGGTGGAGAATATCTTAACCAAGAGTTCATCAACATTTTACAGGATTCGGGGATTCTATCTCGACTCACTCCACCTTATACACCATAGTGGAATGGTGTTAGTGAAAGGAGGAACCATACCTTGTTGGACATGGTAAGGTCGATGATGAGTCAGGTAAATCTACCATTAACATTTTGGGGGTATTCATTACAAACTGTGTCATACACATTAAACTAAGTACCAACTAAGGCAGCAAATGGAATCCCCTTCAAGTAATGGAGTGGAAAGAAACCTATTTTGTCACATACACATGTATAGGGATGCAAGGTGTTTGTTAAGGTTTTATTAAGAAAAAAATCACACCCTAGGGCATGATGTGTATCTTTATAAGGTATACCAAGGAAACAAAGGGATGCTGCCTATACAACCCCTTAGAAAAGAAAGTGACTATTTCAAGATAGGATGTCTTTCTTGAGATGGATAACATCCTCAAAAAGGATAGTGGGATAAATATTGACTTCAATGAAGTTGATGCTCAAGATACATAGGAGTGGGTACAGGAACAAGTTCCACAGGTCCCCAAGGAAGAAGTAGTTCCTAAAACATAATTACTATTTAGGAGTGTAAGAGAGATAAGGGAACCAACGAGATATGATTTTCTTTTCACTGAGGATGGTGACTCATTATTGTTGGAAAATGATGAACCTTTATCCTACAAGGAGTTAGTAGAGAGCTCAGAAGTTTCAAGATGGATAGAAACTATGTATTATGATATGGGTTCCATGTATCAGAACCAAATTTGGGTTCTGGATGATGCACCAGTTGATGTGAATCCTACTCGATGTAAATGGGTATTCAAGAGGAAACTGGACATGTAAGGTAAAGTAAGTACCTACAAATCAAGGCTAGTGGCTAAAGGTTTTAAACTGCATCAAAAAATTAACTATGATAAAAAAATTCTCCAGTTTCCATTTTTAAATCCATAAGAATAATACTTGACAAAGAAAATTACCATGACCATGAGATTTGGAAGAAGAATTTCAAAACTACATTCCTTAACGGTAACCTTCTAGAACATGTCTATATGACACAACTAAAACGGTTTTTGACACCAGTTGATCCAGAAGTGTTTGAAAGTTGTAGAGATCCATTTATGGATTGAAGCAAGAATCCAGGTCATGGAACATTCAATTCGATGAAGCCATAAGGGAATTTGGTTTCATTAAGAATGAATGTGACCCGTGTGTTTACAAATGTTTCAATGGTAATGCAATCATTATCCTGGTAGTATATGTTGATGACATATTACTTATTGGAAAAGAAATACCAGTATTACAATCTCTTAAGGACTAGTTTAACAAGTGCTTCTCCATGAAAGATGTAGGTGAAGCAACCTATATTCCAGGGATCAAGATCATTCGTGATAGATCCAAGAGGTTGTTTGGGATAAGTTAGAGTATATACATTGACCAGATACTAAAGATATTTATTATGGATTAATCCAAGAGGAGATTAGTTCTAGTGTCACATGGAATATATTTTTCTAAGAAAATGTGTCCTCATACACTATAGGAGAATTTTAGAATGATTAATATCCCATATGATTCGGCGATAGGATCAATCATCTATGTCATGCAATGTATTAGACTTGGTGTTGCCTATGCACTAAGCATGGTAGGCAGATATCAATCAGATCTAGGAGAACAGTATTGGACTTCTATTAAGGATATCCTTAAGTATCTGAGAAGAACTAAGGATATGTTTCTAGTATAGGGAGGAGATGAGAAGATTTTCATTAGAGGGTATACTGATACTGATTTTCAGACAGACCAGAATGATCTAAAGTCGCAATCAAGGTATGTGTTATGTCTCAATGGGGGATATGTGAGCTAGAAGAGTTCAAAGTAGCCAGTTTTTACTAATTCTACAGTATAGTCTAAATATATAGTGGCTTATAATGTATCCAAGGAATCCATCTATATTCAGAACATTATCCAAGATCTTAATGTAGTTCCTAGTTGTAGAGACCCTATCACATTGTATGGTGATAATATTATAGCGCTGGCTCTTGCAAAGGATACAAGGTCACATCAACAGACAAAACAAATACTCTAAAATTATCACCTATTGAGGGATTTTCAACATTGGGGTGAAGTTTATGTGAGAAGAGTTTCTACATAGGAGAACGTGGAAGACCCATTGACTAAAGTCATATCTCATCAGAAGCATTAATATCATGTGAGAGCTAGCGGACTGAAGGTTGTTAGTAGTTAGATCTAGTGCAAGTGGGAGTCTATTAGAGTTAGTTCCCTAGAAACGACTTCTTTTTAATTTATGGATAAACTTATATTAATGGTTTTGAATACTAATAAATTATTTATCACATCATGATTGTTATTATGTGTAACATAGCATGTGATAAAGTCCCAAGAGTAGTTTTCGCACTAAAATGACATAGTAGTTCCCCACTATGATGAGAACATAGAAGTTCCATGACACTATTCTTGAATAAATGTTCTCTAGTAAGATGATATAATTATAAAATACACAAATGATATAGGCTATCAAGGGTGGAGATTCATATGAATTTGAGGCACCTTCTCATAGTATACACCCTTAGTAATATCTAGTAGGATATTATGAGAACGAGACCCGATGGTGGGAAATCCACATTATAAGTGTCATTGGATGTTCCTATTTTTGGACGTTTGTAATCGTCCTTTGACTTTAAGATTATTATTAATATATTTTATGAATCACTCACTTTGATGTATTGTAAAAAACCATGATGACATATGCTCGCGTTGAGGTAAGATGTGTTGGGTGCGTCATGAGTAATATTGAATTAAGGAATAATATGAGAAATGATTTATTGCTTCTGTTCATTAAAAGAATTAAATATCTCATGCCCTTTGATGGAAATGATACATCGTAAAAAAATTCATGGTCATGGTGTTCTCTAGGAAAGATCTATTTCTAAAAAGTCAAATAATGAGTTATCAAGTATATAAGTTGATGACGCTAGCATGCAACCTGTTCAATTGGAGATATTGTGATAAATGGATTATATTACATGATAATAATTCGTATGATGTGACATTCCATTATTTCATTAACTTCTTTCTCTATGGGTTACTTGGTTCGTTACTAGATGATAACCTTAGACTTTAAGCAGGTTCTCCTAATTCCACTGAGAAAGAGACGTAGAGGGCCACACACTATGTGTGTCTGAAATCTCAGTTAAAAAAATTATTATCTAACAAGTTGAATAAATATTATTCATGCTTGTGGTTTAATAATTATTCGGTTATACCTAATAACATTTTATTTATTTATCAGAAAATAATGTAGTTAGATATATTTATTTATTTAAAAAATAAATAGTCATTATTCAAGGTCTGAAAAATATTTTGGAGGATGGGAAGACCAAGTTAAAGGGTCTAGTGAGAAAATGATATTAAATATTATTTGATTAAAATAATATTTAGTTTTAACTTGAAAGATAAGAACATGTCATGTAAATAATGGTATTTCTATTATTATTTGATATGGGGGTTTTACATGGAATAATAAAATAAGTAAAAGTCACTTGTTCTAAATATTTATTATTACCTAGTGAATTAAATTCCCAGTTACCGAATCAGAGAACTCTTTGTAAGTGGCTCTCAAGGCAATCGAGGGTGGATAACGCAAGTGCAAGTACCGTCTGTGCCACCCAGATACTCCTTCGTCAATGTATAGATATTCATAGAGCATGTTTGGATTACCTCTAGATGATATCTAATCTTGATCTCTACAAAGCACTGAAATGCTCACTGTAGATTTTTGGTCAGAAACATCAATAAAGAAATAAAATCTTAGAGGTATTTATTTAATTTAATTAAATAAATTATAAAAAATATATTGATTCAATGAAAAGGTTCTAAGCCTTTTTCTTCTTTATCTAAATATTTTATTTTATTTTTTGCATACTAGCATTCATTGTCGTATTGATCCCAGAATAATCATTGATCACGGTAAAATTTAAAGTTTGGCGTCAGCCCAACCGTGCTTTTGCTGTACCCGGAACCTACAAAAACCCTCTTTTCCCTAGTGACAGTGTAAAAAAATTCAACTCTAGAATCTCTCTACAATGACTCATGTGATAGGTGATGATAATGTATCTTCTCATGGGCTCTCTTTCCCTAATATTATTGGAGAATCCCCCATATTTCTATATTCACCTAAAAATTTCTCCACAAAATCGTATATGTAACAAGATGAGGATGACCTCAGGAATTTCCCTCCCACATTTGAGGAAGGTGTCTCCACCACCATAGATGAGATCGTTAAAATAAATCTAGGAATGGAAGAATACCCTTTTCCTACTCTGATTAGTGTCTCCATGCCCCTAGAAGATCAAGATATGTACATTAAATTTCTAAAGAAACATTAATATGTGTTCATTTGGAATTATACATAAATTCATAGACTAAATATAGATATGGATATGCACCATCTCAAACCACCCAATGAACATTGAGTCTTAAAAATAAGGCTATAAGGATTCACCCATCTCATTCCACTAATGTAGTGGTGTAATTTGACAAGTTGATAGAATCCAACTTCATCCGAGAAGTGCAATACCCAATATATATTTCCAACATCGTCCCTGTCAAGAAAAAGAATGGGCCAATTACAGTCTTCATTGAATTTAAAGACCTTAATCTACATTGCTCAAAGGAAAATTTCTCACTACCAATCACAAAACTCTTTATCGATGCAACTTTCATCGCCCAAGTCTTTTCCTTCATTGATGGGTACTCAAGGTACAATCATATCAAGATGGCCCCTGAAGATGAAGAATCCACTACCTTTAGAGCGCCTTAGGGATTCTTATACTATTTGTTCTTTCCCTTTGGATTAAATAATTTTGTAACTACATATCATCGCGTAATGAATTGCATCTTTAATCCATTCTTGGGAAGGATAGTCGAGTGTTATGTTGATGACCTGGTTGTTAAATCCCGATAGTGGTGTGATCACTTCACAAATCTCTGTACAATCTTCGACAACCTATAAAAACATAGTTTAAAGATGAATCCACTAAAATGAGATGTCATGGTAACATCAAGAAATTTCTTGGTCTTTATGGTACCCCACCATGGCATTGAGGTTGATTCAAAGAAGACTAGTGATGTTTTAGCAATGTCACCGCCTAGAAATATCAAATAACTGAGGGTAATCTAAGAGAACCTCACCTAAATTTGGTGATTCATAGCCAACCTGGCCAAAAAAATCTATCTTCTTTACTTGGATAATGAATAAAGGGATCTCCAATTAATGGGATGATGACTACCAAAAATCATTTGAAAGTCTACAAAATTGCTTTCTGCTCCCACCAGTTCTGATGCCTTCGGTGTAATGGAGGAAACTCATCTTATATGTGGCCTCTATGGAACACTCACTTAGCACCCTCCTCACATATAAAAATGATTCGGGAAGTGGGAATAGTCTCTACTACCTCAGTTGGATGATTATTGGTACTGATACTAGATATTATGATGTCGATAAGAACTGCCTTGAACTCATCTTTGTGGTGAAAAAGATGAGGCATTACTTACACCACCATGGATTCCATATTATCTCTCGTATCGATCCTATCAAGCACATCCTTGACCAACCTATGTTTATTGTGTGATTGTCTTGATGGGTGATCATTCTTTATCAATATGATATTTGGTTCATATCATAGAAGTAGGTAAATGTTAAATCCCTGTCTGATTTCCTCACAACACATCCTTCATTGGAAAATACACCAGGAGACACTGAGCTCCCATATGAGGAGGTCTTATATGCCCATGAAACTCCTCAGACATAGTATATGTAATTTGATATAGCCTCCCATATTCCCATTTTCATAATGATTGAAAACCCGAAACACATTTAGGTTGATCTAGGGACTGTATTTGTCTCTCCAGACAAATCAGTTTTTCCCTACTCTTTATCACTATCCGAAGGCTACACAAACAATGAGGTAGAATAACAAGCCCTCATAATTGGATAGGAACTATACCTATAGTTGCACATATCCTGCCTAAATATCAAATGGGACTCAGATTTTAGGATAAATAATATCAATAGATAATAATCCATAAAAAAGGAAGAATTAGGCCCCCTCACTAGGTACGTTAGGGAAATAATGGTAGAGTTCCCTTTTCATCCCACATTGCATCATGTTCCTCAATCATAGACTTCTCACACCGACACATTGGATAATGTGGCCACTATCTTGTCCAACCTTGATTAGGAGGAAGCAATATTCAATATCACACATCGAATAATGGTTTCATTGATTGTTGTATGAAATATGGAAGAAATAAATAAGGTCAACACTACCCAAATAATGATGAACCAATGACCAACCTTGGATGGATGGATCCCATAATTGGTTATCTCCAAAATGGGATTCTCCCAACAGATCATGTTGAAAGGGGATAGATTCAGTTCCGAATAGAAAATTCCAATTTGAAAGATGGTCCAAATGAGACGAAAGACCTCTAAAAATGAGGATTTGAATGAATCCTCCTCAGATGCATAGCATAAAGAGATATTCTCACCATCATGGAAGAATTCCATACAGGATCTTGTGGTGCCCATCAATCTGGGACTAGGCCCTATCATAAAATTAAGAGTTTGGTATATTTCTAGAAAACTGTGATAAAGGAATTCATAGAATTCACCAAGAAATTTCATGCATTCTAGATTCATAAATACTTCATCCATCAGACCCTATAATTGATACATATAGAAAAATAGTCCTGGATATTTGTTATTTGGGGAATGGATGTTGTGGGGCTATATCCCCCAGCCATAGCTAAGCAGTTCAAGTATATCCTTACTACTACCGACTTCTTTTCCAAATGGGTTAAGGTAATACCCCTCAAGTAATTTGGGAAGAAGAATATCATCTACTTATTAATGTCCCATATCATCACTAGGTTCGGATTCCATCACACAATATTGATGAAAAATGAAACTAACTTCTAGTCTATATAGTTGAAGAGATTGTACCATGAGTACAATATTGAGTAAAATTACTCATCTAACTATTATGAAATAGAAAATAGATAGATATATTCCTTCAATAATACTCTATAAAATATACTCTAGAGAATGGTGAACAATGATAATAATTCTTGGCTAAACAATATCCTCCATGCTTTATGGGCCTACCATACCACCACGTGTACTTCCACACAGAGAATGTCGTACTCATTGTTGTATAGGGATGAGGTAGTGTTACCCATAGAGGTCTAGCCGCCTTCACTCTGAATAGCCATTTGAGGATAACTCTCAAATGATGAAAAATCACAAAAGAGGTTGGACGAATTGGAACGTCTAGATGATAATAGGCTATGGACACTACACAACTTGGAGGTCCATCAGAATCAGATTGTATGGGCCATCAATAAAAGGGTTTTCCACTATTCATTCTTCCAAGGAGAATTGGTGCTGGCTCTTAGAACCCCAATGATACCAGGAAAGAAACCCCTAAATCTGGAACCCAAATGGGAAGGTACTTACATCATATGTAAGGTATATCAAAATGGATCATACTCATTAGACACTATGTATGGGGAGCATGTTACACCCCCACCCCCACCAATGTGAGGGTTCTCAAGAAATACTTTTCATAGCTATCATTACCTTGGGAATTCACATCATCGTAAGTCCTGCAATTCGTCTTGTCCACATGACGTTAAAATATAAGGATATTTTCCTATCCACATGATGTTAATTTGTATGGATAACACCTAGAAGAAAGATGTTAATATACATGGCATCATGTGTCCTTACTGCATGACATTAAACTTCACAGATCCATAACATCCATCTTCATTAATGTCGAGTCACCCATATCCTTACCTCATGACATTAAACTTCACAGGTTTCCTAGAACTATGTGTGGATTGATTCTAATTAAAATATATAGGGACTCCATGATCTTATATCATAGTCCATCCACAACATGATATAAAATTCCTTTTTCATGTTCTTAAATGTCTCTTCATGGTGAAAAGAACCATTTCCATTCCGTGTTTCTCATGTTGAGCATAGCTCACGTGGGATTAGAAATCTTGGTAAGGGATTCCCCACACAAATAAGGGATAACAACTTTCAAAAGGCCCATCTCAGTCCTGAATTCAAGACTGTAAAAGGTATACCATGAGTCCTCACTACATGATGTTAAACTAATAGTTAATATCCCCTGCATGACATGAAATTGTATTCTCTTGGGATCCTCACCCAAGAGGACCATTATAGTTGGTGTTGGTCTTCTACCATGCCTCTATCCACTCTATCCATATTCACAATAGGGATCTCACTTCCTTTACACTTTACATTAAACTGTATAGTTCTTCAAGAACTATGTGTTTCATGATTCTCATTTTCATGAGATGTGTAGCAATGCCTATAACTCCATCCTTGGTCCTAGTCGCAACATCTCCACTTTTTCACGTTGTTCAATCTTCTTCCTTACCACATGAAATTATATTGTGGATTTATTCCTATCATCATAGGATACGTAGTGACACCAGGGTCTTCAATCCTGGGCCTAGCTATAACAATTAAGATAAATAATTCCTACCTCTATGTATGGGTTATACCTACATATAGTATTTCCCACTCAAGAACTACGTGTTACATAATTTTTTTCCTCATAGGATACATAGTGATTTCCTTATTTCCAACAACGAGTCCATTCACAACAAATTAATATAGAAATGTCTCCCTCTTTTCATATGGGTCAGACCTGCACAAGATACATTATTAATGACTATGTGTGTCTTAATTCCCATCACCTTGGGATACGTAGCAACACCCATAATTTCATTAATGGTCCCATCTGAAATACCATCATTTCACATTGGGGGATCCACATCCTCACTACATGGTGTTAAATTACATTGGATTTGAAAAACTACATGTGGCTTCATCCCCATCATCATGGGATATGTAATGACATCCAAATCTCTAATACTACACCCAGCTACAATAACTGATAAGAAATGAAACCTAACTACACAAAAACCAAGTCACACAAGATCATTTTTCTTATGTATGATCCAGATCTATGTACGAATTTCTTGGGTACATAATATGTCATGCAAACAAAATTCACATCGGTTCCCACGTCCTTACCACAAGACGTTAACCTTCACGGGAATACGTCTTTACCACGTGATGATAAAATGAAAGAAATTACATCTTTAACTCATGAATTTAAACTAAAAGGAAAACATTTTAGTTATACGACACTAAAACTACACAACAAATATGTACCCACCACATGGTGATAAACTGCATGGCAAATGTCCTTGCTGCATTATGTTAAACTGCATGGAAAATGTCCCCACTACTTGACAATAAACAGTGCAGACCATCACCCATTATGATTCTTTTTCAAAGAACAATAAGAGCCTTACCTCGGTCAACCATAATATGAGTTGATTCTAATATATTTTAAAAGAACATAAATTCATGTGACACACTTCGTGTCTTGAGTACCTCGGGTTTTTACAAGCCTTTCATAGCCCTAGGAAAAGAAAAGAGATCTATCGGTCCAGCCATGCTATTAATGCAGAAGGGCTTGAGACCCACCAACTGGTGACATCTTGGCCCGATATAAAGGAATTTCTAATTCTTCTTTGCATAAAATCACCATGGAGGAACTCATCACCCAAGGTAATTTTGGGTCATCCCCGGTATGACTTTACCATATCATTACTCATGACCTAAGAACATCGACCCATGATTTAAAACATTTTCATCTCCCAATAAGAAGGATGTTGGAGTTCTCTTAACCCAAGGTATCCTATTTAGTCTATTTTATAACATATATCATATTAGGTCCATGTGATTCATGAACTTAAACTTCCTACACTTTGGTCAAATTTGTATGATCTTAAACTCTATCCTATAACGGTCCAAATTATAGGACCTTAAACTGCTAGAGAAAGAGAATAAAAACTTGTCAGGTTAAAAACCCATAAATGGAACCCTAAGAAAAAGACATTTCTATTCTCTCTATACTCTTCATCCCAATAGTTTATGAAAAATTGAGGGTGAAAATGAATAATTCATAAATCTCATGTGGTCTACTTTATAGAACTAGTAAATCCAAGTCATGCTCACTGAACCCCCTAGTTTAGGAAAAAGTTAGAGTAATGATTTTTCACATCTCCTCTCCTTGAGAATATATTTTCTAAATAGTGACACAGCCTTTAGGGTGTTCAAAACCTTCTTAGATATTACACTTTTTAAAAATCACACTTCATGATTTGGGTGCCTTGGATCACTGTAAACCTTTCATGGACCATGGAAAAGATATATGTCTTCAAGAGAACCTTTTCTTAACTATGAATGTATTCATATGGTTCATGCATATGCACCTATGTCCATCAACCAAATGTGTCACTCTGCAAAAAGGAAATTACAATACTTTTGAACCCCAACATCATCATGGTAGAACTTAAAACCTAATTGTGTCTAAACTACTCTTGGTATGACTATCCCATATCATCCTCAGGATATGAGTACTTTGGACCATGATTTAAAATCCTCGTGCTAAACTATCCAAACAGATTTGACATCCTTGGAAGTATGTCACCATTTTTGTACCCTTTATCAAAGAAGGAAGGAAAAAATCTATTCTTGGACCTTTTATAGTCAATTCCTTGTGATTTGAAACCATAGGGAATAGGGATCAAGCTTCACAATCAAGAGATAAACTACCCTAGGGGGCCAGAACACTTATTGGATAGCTTTCCTCCCATAACCAACCTCATCATATAGATGTTTGAGTCTTAATGAATCTTTAATAAACCTTATAAATATGTGGAGATCATATTTTTTCTTCTATGATACTAATGCATAAGGGCCCTGACCCACCAAATAAAGGTATCTCCTCCATTTTAGAAAACATCTTCAATCTTTTTGAGCCTTGGAAAAACCATGGTAGAACCTAGAATCTCAGAATGTCATGAGACACACCCAGAATATCTACCCCAACTCATATTCACTATTCAAAATTTTGGGTTGTGATTTACAGCACCCATACTCCAACTATCCAGGAGGACCTAGTATCCCTAGTATTTTTTCCTCAATCGATATCACCTTTATAAATATTTCATATCCCCTGGAAATGATACCAGGCTTCAAGAGACCCTTTTCCTGACTATGCGAGAATTTCTATCACTCTTGTATATGCTCCTATGGTCATCAACCTAATGTTTCACTTTGTAAAAAGGGCTTTATGATGCTTGAGGGCCTCTGAAACACCATGACAGAAACCAGCACCTCAGAGTTTTTTATGTCATTTCTGGCATGTCTCCACCATATCCATTGATCATATATAAGGTCTGAGATGAAAGACCATAAACTAAAGCAATATCAAGTCCAATATAAAATACCATAAACTAAAGAAATATCATTCCTGATATAAAATAACATAAACTAATGAAATATCAAGTCTGAGATAAAATACCATAAACTAAAGAAATATCAGGTTCAGGATAAAATTCCATAAACTAAAGTAATATCAGGTCCAACCTAAAAGACAATAAACTAATGTAATATTAGGTCCAAGCTAAAAGACTGTAAACTAAAGTAAGATCAGGTCTGACCAAAAACTAAAGCAATATTAGGTCTGATCTAAAAGACAATAAAACTATAGAATTGTAGTTATTTAGACTATAAAAGTTTTCAAGGCCCACTATATGGCCTTAACACAGTCAAGAGAATCTATCCAAGACTATCATCTTTGGAAAAAAGAAGAGAAGTCCCCCTTAGGTACATATATCCTACCCAAGCAATCATTTTTCAAATAAGTTAATATCAAGGTAGTTGGGGCAGATATATTAGTAAGGAATCTCATGTTAGTGGTCATTAATGAAAATTTATCAAGAAGATTCTATTGTGATGTCCAGTCATTCATTTTTACTTGATATTATGCAAAGGATGGGTAGCATTATGATCTATAAAAAATCAATTCAAATCCAAGTGCTCTTGGTCAGCAGCTTACTCTTGATATATCCTGAAATCCCTCAATCAATACACTCTTGAAAAATCCTCTCATGGGGCCTAATATCAAAGACCATTGGATGTTCAAATTTGTGGAAAAGTGATCTAGATTTACCTTAGAACCAAGTTCTTTTAATCCTTAAGGAATCTAATTCTATGGGGGATTTTTTTATTCTCATAATTGTGCATCACACAATTTTTCATTGAAGGATGCATGTCGTGAGTGATTGGATGATCATGAGGTATAATGACATATTCTAATGATTTTTAGGATGATTGAATTGTTTTAGATAGTTTCAGGAGTTTTATTATTATTATTACTCAGTTTTAAAATAATAATAATGATAATTAATAAAATGAAATAAAAATGGAACATTCCATTTTATTCAAGCAGGTGAATATCATGTGATGAATAAATGACACCATGCATCATCTTATTCAACCTCATGGAATTGGATTTTTATCTTGCCTCTTTCACCTATAGTGGATATTGTATACTAGAATGACCTCGAGTGCACAATTCAGGCCATGCTATAACTCCCCAAAGCCTCCATGTAGATCAATGGTGGCTTACAGATGGATTCAAGGTAAGGCGCACCTACTTACAGTGATCAGTTCGGAAAGTCGTTCCCTGTGTATAAACTTTCTTACAGTATAAATCCCCATGCACAGACTACTATATGAAACATGTTATCATATGAAGATTGATAAATAGGTTATACAATATACACTGGCATGATTGGTTGAGAAAAGGAAGTGAAACAATTCCTCTATAAATACACGAGAGAGGTCACACGTCAGGGAGAGAAGCTGCCACTTCGGAAGGGGGGTCTCATTTTCCTTGAAAAAAAGAGCATCGTAGACCCTGTA
Organism: Viscum album; assembly: GCA_963277665.1. Taxonomy (NCBI): domain Eukaryota; kingdom Viridiplantae; phylum Streptophyta; class Magnoliopsida; order Santalales; family Viscaceae; genus Viscum; species Viscum album. The sequence continues at coordinate 1,502,555,458 of OY728123.1, forward strand.
AAGGTTATGAGAATTTGTTCATGCAAGAAACATTCTTTCATCCATGTGAGGATTTGATCCACCATGTAACTCATCTTGAAAAAAGCAGTAGAATCACATAACCCATCACACAAAAGGCTAGCACCGCATATGCTATGATGAAAATATCTTCTTGATTATAAACTTTGTTAGGTGAGAATGGAAGAGAGAGCATATCTTCTTCCTATCTCTGCATAAAATTAAATTAAAATTTCCAAAAACTCAATTATGCAAAGAATTTCAGACAATGACTTGGTGTCCAATTATGATCATGTCCTAAAGAATCTATTCAATGTGCCTCAAAATCTAGGCATTAAATAACATTCAAGACTCGATACAACATGTTTATCCAATTAAAATCTACACCACACACATGCTATATCCATGTGTGAATGAGAATATCTAGGTTGTGATTGATATCATCATGTGAAGAGGATAAATATTCCATGTACATGTGTTGTGAGATTGGGTTAGGTGGCAGATTTAAACACTTTCTATGCACCCTTTGGCATGATTCCTTGACATGAAAAGACCCATGGTCACACTATGGAATCATACCTCCATGGAAATGCGACATATAAAAGGTAATAAAAGTGAATATCTTTGAAAATGTTTTCACGCCATCATGAGATCCATTAATGAACATGAGATGCATCAAAGTCAAGCATAGAAACTATCCCTAACAATATCTACATGTCATCGTGAGATCTAGTACTGATCATGAAACACACCATATTAAAATAAGATGATTTATCAAGACAAGGTGTTCACACCTTAAAAATTTCCCATATTGATCATACAGTGCACTCACATACAATCAGTGAGTGAAGGCTTCAAAACTCAATGGAAAATATGGAGGATAAACATTCAAAAGGCAGGAGACTCTTGCAGTCATAAGGCTCATGAAATGGATCACTGATAGAGAGAATGTTTTTCCTTGAAAATGTTCAATAAAATTCATGATACCCCTAAGAATTTGTAAAATAAAACAAAGGAAATAAAATAGGGAGTAGGTGGGACATACTCTGAGTCATAAAAGACATGTGATGTGCCCCTGGAGATCTAAGAGACACCAAAAAACACCACGAGGCCCCAAATACATGTCCTCCTTGTCTCGTAAAATCCCTTTTTCTTATCATCCTCGCCGCACGAAAGTCTTCACATATGTTGAGGAAACCCCTCACTCCCCCTTTATCTCCCTAAAAACAGACAGATGGGATTTTCCATGAAATGCTTGCACCTCTCCATGAGACCTCTTTTGGTCATGTGCTGCATCTTCAAGAGGTAAAGTAATTATCTTTGACATTACTCATGTAATTCCAAATTACCCTTGACCATCAGAGAATAAAACAATGGAAAAAAAGTTTTATGAGGTATAATCCTATCATGGTCCTAAAATTATTGTGATGCGCTAAGGAAGTCTATAATGCGGTCCTATGGGGCTCTTGGATAAGCCACCCTAATCTCACAAAGACTCCCGGACAAGCCATCCTTGCCTCATGAAATTTCCCAGGCAAGGAATCAAGCATCTCACTAACACCTTCCAATAGGCACTTGATCATAAAATATCCCTTGTACATGTCAATATGAAAACATAAAATTCCTTAGACATTCCCACATAATTCTATAAAGACATAAACAATTGGAAATAATCCAATAAAGAAGGCATTGAGAGGAGGGACTCATGGCCACTGAAAATCATACAATGCCCTTGGGAGCGATTCACGATAGAGGCTCACAAAAACACCTAATGTCATAACCCTTCACCGAATCTAGCTTAGATTCTCACAAGATTCTTCGCAAAAACCAGTGAACAACTAGGGTGGAGAGGCCTATAAATCCCCCACCTCAGCACAAAAGTTCATAATTCTACCTATCATGACCAAGAGAATGAACTCTCAAAATATTGTGATTGATAAGTAATACATCAGGTAATTTACTAGTGAATATCTTGGGTAATAATATTCCATGAATAAAGAACTTCATGTGATCATTCATAGATCACACGAAGGGATTCTTGCAGGACATACAAAGAACCACCAACATTTCTACTAGATCAAGAGAGACTTAAAATAAACTGACACGGAATAAATATAAGGAATTCATAATACAAAAGATAGAAAAAAAATAAAGGTTAAAGACTTAAAAAAACATGTTCAACAACCGTCATGATCTTTTATTGAGCCATCCAATATACACGACAACACCGAGGCATGTTTCTTAGATCTCTCTATGCTCCTTTAGTATGCCACCCATGTCATGAAAAGTCTTTCTGACATGTCAAAGAAAGTCACACAGTACCCCTTGGGCATGCCACTTTAGCCTCATGAATACCTCTAGTATTATCACCCGATCCTTAAGACATACTTCATATACATATCCTTACACTTATAACGGTGTCAACTCATGTCTGCCAAGTTTCGCAGTTTCATTTGGGCATGTCAACTAATCTCTTATGATATCCTCTGTTCAAGTCAGTTGTGACTCATAACGCCCTCCATACATATTTTTAGGGTCTATAAATGCCCCCCAAGAATGTCATCCAAGACATGTGACACCCTCTAATACATGCATTTCTGACTCTCTCAACACCCTCCAAGTGTGTCATCCATCTCTTGCGATGATACTAGGGCAAGTAAACAGGATCATGTGGCACCCTCTGTACATGCCAGCCAAGTTATGTGATGGCCTATATAAAAAACCATATGGATCTTTTGATGTCCTATGTACAAGTCAACTGGGTTATGAGACACCCTCTAGACAAGAAGGCCAAGTCATAAGGTCCACCTAGGACTTGATAACATTTTCTATCCTCGGTGTTTAAGCCTCGATCATAGGGGAAACCTTAGAGTGTAATCTCCGATCAAATGAACTATGAGAACTCTGATTCCCTCCATAATTAGGATGTGTAGGATGTATTTATATGGTTCTATATCTATATCAAATCTCCAAAGGGGGATGACATTTATCATTTTCTATACCTTGTTTCTCACATCAGGAAAATCTCACATGGGAATAGGGAGGGGAAATAGTCATATCATTCACATCATGAGTGTCCAACGTCCAGGGGAACATAAGTATGTAAGCCCCAACAAGTGGCATGACACATTCACCTCAACACAAGGGCTCCTACATTAGGGTTAGTCCTAAGGGAGTGATTGAACTACAATAACTCTTATTCCTGCAATAACTAAGATATGTAGAACTACTTCCTAAGGACTAATTTTAAATAAACATCAATTTCAATGAAAGAATTATGTAAATTTTATTTCAACAATCGGGACCCAATAATTCCCCATGGTCTGATCACTCTACCTCATCTATCAGCGGACTAAGAAATTAACCAAATTACGATGACTCTGATTCCTTACATAACTAGGATATTTATGACATCTCCCTGATGCCTAAGATCTATAATAAATCCTCTTTGTATATTCCTTGTACATAATTCCCACATCATGATCAATGAAAAATGATCATTTTTCATCCCTTGTTTCTCACATCAAGCATAGATCATGTGGGCTTAGGTAACTGCAATAATCATGTCATTTGCACCGTGAGTCTTCACAATGAAAAGGAAAACCTCATTGTATAATCCTCGAACAACTGAACTACAACAACTCAAATTATCACCATAATTGGGATTAATAGGACATCCCTCCAGGACTCGATCTTGAACACTTAGTTATACATGGGTTTGGATTCCTACAATTACCAGTATACAAAGGATTACTTATAATGGCTCAATCCCATCCTTGGAATATTAACCGCCTCCTCGTGTGGTATTAAAACCTGAAGTACTTGGTTATACAGTTTTAGGACATATTCAATCACCTATCATTGGAAAATGATGGAGAATCTCATATACATATAGATGGATTCACTAAAGATACCCCTAGTCTTTCTTACATGAAAGATAATTAACCCATGATCATTTTTTAGTGTAACCGGTCCTATATCTGGATTAAGATGAGATTATCAAAAATATATTAAATCAATAAGAGAGTATCAAAGTATGAAACAATTCCCCCTCCCAAAAAAGGGTTTGATGAGCCTGACCTCATATCCACTTAACCAATGCAACTCCCCAAGAGTCATTGGGCCTGAAAACCCAGATGACAGCTAGCCTTTGGAAAGAAGGAATGTACCCAGGTACGGGTGAGGGAACTATTTGGAGTTTCTGTTAAGAGAGATAATGGTACCCCAATGTTCATTATTGTTCACAACAAAAACACCCTCCAAAATCAACCATAGGGTCAATCCAAACCCACTTTAATGAGGTTTTCCTGATAGTACCCCGAATCCTGATAAAATACACCATTAAAATGAATTTTTTCCTTTAACTTTATAACACTAATACAAAAAATGAGGATAATTATTTCCTTATCATATCCTCAAGTTCCCACATAGCTTTCTCAAACTAGTGGTTTTCTCACAAAACATTGGCCAAGTGAGTGGTCTTGTTTCATAATAATTTCTCTGTAAGATCCAAAATATCCACAACTTGTTCCTAATAAGAAATATCATGCTCCAGTGGTATGAACTCTAAGTTCAATACATTTGAAGGGTTAAGTGTGTAATTAATTAGGAGAGATACATGTAACACATTATGGAAGTGAGAGAGGTTTGGTGGAAGCACCAAGCAATAGGATACCATACTGATACAATCAAGAATTTCAAAGGGACTGATATACCTAGGTCTTAGTTTCCCTTTCTTTTTGAATCAAAAAACCTTCTTCCATAGAGAGATTATTAGAAACACCATGTCACCAACTTCAAGTTCTAGATCACGCAGAAAATTATCAGCATAACTTTTCTTCGAAGTCTAAGCTTCCTTGATTTGATTCTTAATGGATTTAACATTATATTCCATTTATTCAACTATATCAGGACCCAATATCTTTCCTTATCCAAATTCATTCTAACACATTGGATCTCTACATTTTCTTCCATATGGGGATTCATAAGCATCCCTATGAATACTTTATTGAAAGATATTGTTGTAAGAAAACACAACAAGCGGAATGTGTTGATCCCAAACATATTTTAAATGTAAATAAAAAGATATCGAAAAATCATTCATGGTTTTAATTGTTTTCTCAAACTGATCATCTGTTTGGGGATGATACGAAGTACTAAAACTCAACTTCGTATCAAGAGTGTGCTAAATACTTTTCCATAACATTGAGGTAAACCTCAGTTCTCAATCAAATAAAATGTAATGTGGTACTCCATGAAACCTTACCAATTAATTTATATCTTTAAATGAAAATAAATAGATATGTTTTCTCTGATAGAAATGAATAGAAATAAATTAGTAAGGTGATCAACTACAACCCATATAATATTATTCCATTTAGACATTTTGGGGAGTCTGGTGAGTAAATCCATGGTGATTTTTTCCATTTCTATTCTGATATAGGTAATGTATATAACAACCCTTTTACTTTATTCTTTCATCCTTAACATGTTGGCATAAAAAACACTGAGATACAAACTCTGTGATATCTATCTTCATTCCATCTCACCAGATGTACTCTTTCAAATCTCTAAACATCTTCGTACTTATCAGATGAATAAATAATGAATAACTATGAGTTTCCTCTAAAAAATATTTATTAAAATTAAATACGAATAGAACACATACAAAGTCCCTAACCCTTATCATTCCATCATGAGTAATGTTAAACTCAGTAACATTTCTAACCTTCTTTTTCAACTCTATATCTTCCTTCTTCACCTCTTTAAAATTAACTTGGATTGATTTTTGAACATTCAATTAGGAAATGTAATATTTTTTCTCATCCTTTAGGATTTCTAGATCCATCCTTTGTAAAAATAGAAATATTATATCTTTTGTAATCCTCATCATGGATAAGCTAGCATGATCCTTTCAACTCAAAGTATCGTCCACCCTATTCGCTTTCCCATGGTGGTAATGTATTGAATATTCAAAATCCTTAATTAGCTATAACCATCTTCTTTAGTGCATATTAAACTCCTTATGTGTGAATATATACTTCAAACTTTTATGATCAGTATATATATCACACTTTTCTCCATAAAGATAACGCCTCCATATCTTTAATTAAAAACTTATCTCAACTAACTCCAAATCATTAGTTAGGTAATTTTTCTTATGAATATAATGAGGCATAAGCTATAACAATTTCATTATATATAATAACATGTCCCAATCCCTTCTTGGATGCATCACTATATATTACAAACCCTTATCCAATATAGGGTAATGTAGGAATAGGTGTGATAACTAATCTTCTCTTTAGTTCCTTGAAATTTTCCTCACATTAATCTATCCAAAGAAACTTGGATCCCTTATAAGTTAACTTGGTTAGAGGATTAGATACTCATAATAAATTATATATAAACCTTCAATAATATCTAACTAAACCAAGAAAACTATGGATCTCAGTCATCGTAGTTGTTCTAGGACAACATTCAAAATCTTCCATCTCTGGTGGATCTACTAATATACCCTCTCTTGAGTTTATATGACCAAAAAATGAAACCTTATATATCCAAAATTCACACTTTTTAAATTTTACATATATTTTCTCCTTAGGTTATTTAGTACAATTCTCAAGTGATATTCATGCTCTTCCTAGATTTTTTAAAAGATAAGAATATTTTATATAAAGACTACCACAAACTGATTAAGGTAATTTCTAAATATTGTAATCATTAAATACATGAAGATGGAAAAGGAATCAGTAATACCTAAAGGAATCACTATATATTAATAGTGTCCATACCTTGTATATAATTCCATCTTGGGTATATTCTCTTTTTTAACCATCAATTTAGGATATCTAAAACAAAGTTCAATACTGGAAAAGTATTAAACACCTTGTAGTTAATCAAATAATTCATAAATATAGGGAAGAGAATAATTATTCTTGATTGTTATCTTGTTAAATTCTCAATAATAAATACAGAGTCGCGTCAATCCATCTTTCTTTTTAACAAAGATAAAAGGTGCACCCCAAGGAAACACACTTGGCCGAATGAGTCCCTTTTCAAGGTTTTCCTAGATTTTCTTCTTCAATTACTACAAATAAATTATGGTCATTATATAGGTATTCTTTGAAATTGGGGTGGAACTAGGTATGATTTCTATTGAAAACTTAACTTCATGTTTTGTTTGAAGTCTAGGAAATTATTCTGGAAAGGAATCAACAAATTCATATACAATATAAATATCTTCAATGTAAAGTTTCTCCCTGACCATATGAGATAAAAAATCCTTTATAATGGGAATTAATACCCATAGAATATATGTGATCTCTAACAGAAGCTCATATTTATCATCACATTGATAGATGGTCATAGGTTGGTTTGAAATATAAAATGTGGCCTCCGTTCATTGATAATTGATTTTGAATTTATGTAGAGAAATTAAATCCATGCCTATGATGGAATAAAATTCAACTATAGGAAGAATGAAAAGATTTTCAGGAATCACATTCCCCCTAATGTCAACCAAAGAGGAATTATAGACTTGAGATGTGATCATCATACCATTAGAGGTTTTTACTGCTAATTCTACATCAAATAATTTGGGAGGAATATTGATACCCTTATAAAATTATTCAGATATGAAAGAATGGGTAGATTCAAATTCAAATAAGACAGTAGAAATTCTAGATTGGATGATAAGTGTACCTTTAAGAAATTAATTATCACACCCATCATTAGAAATAGTGATCTCATTAGATTTACCCTTGTCTTTGGCTTAAGAGGTTGATGACATCAATCATCATCATTAACCCTCATGTTTGGGTAATGGTTATCATGATTCACATTCTCCTTACACTTGAAATACTAAAGTGGGGGAGGTGCATTTTTTTATATTTATATTTATTCACATCGTTAGATAACTTCTTCCCATCACTTTCTAAATCCATTTCCCGATTCCCTTCCCTTCCACACTTAAAACATTTATAGTCCTCTTAGGATAATTTCCTCCATTATTCTTCCCACACTTTTATCATAAATTAAAGCTCGTATTATTCTCTCTATGTTTTTTATATTTTCCTTGGAAATCCATATTTCTTTTCTTATCAAAACCATAAGATTGATACACAACTCCAACCTCAATTTCCACCTTGATAGCACATTGAAAAATCACTTTATAGCTACTAAAGTCTCTTATGGATAAAACCCTTTGGAAACTTGGTCTAAAGACACAAAATAATTGATCAACCTTAATTTCAGGTTGGATGATAATATCAATAGCATACCTCGCAAGTATTGTAAAATTATCCGCATAGATACCAACAGATTCATTATCATTTTTATTTTACTCAAGGAACTCCTTCTCCATCATCTTTTGAAGAACATGAGGAAAGTACTTATTGAAAAATAAGTTCTTGAACTCATCACAATCCATGGATCCAATTTCATCATATTTCCTCGTATCCTTAATAAGACTCCATCATTTATCTTCTTAAACTTTCAAATGGTGGATATCCAAAATGAATTTTTCATGTTCCAAACATTAGATAATGGAAAATATCTTTCTAGTGGTACTGATCAATTTCATAGCAACTAAGAGATAAGTGGTTCCACTGAAGGAATGTAGAAGTTTCCTCATGAAGGACTTAATTGAACATTGTCCCCTCCTTTACTCATTTGAAAGTTCAGCATGATTCATAGCTTGATAAAGTTGTGTGATCAAATCAATTGGATTTTTTATTCAAAATCTCATAACATTTGGATTCTCGTGAGGAAAATAATTTTATTATTTGTCACATTCAGCATTAATGTGGTTACTTTGGGTTCCATCCATTGAATAAAACCAAAATCATAGTCTAAGAAACAATAATCATGAAGGGGAAACACATAATCATGAAAAATAACTTATAGGATGTCTAAATAATGACACTTTATTTTTAATTTATGACTCCTTAGGTTTATCAAAGTTCATTCATACTCATATTATATTAAAATACTTCATGATAGTTTGAAAATGGTTTTTTAATTTTCAAAACATATCCCCCAGGATTTTGAAACTAATTTTGTAGCAAGGACCATTATTTTGCACCTGTTCTTAATCGATTCTATCTCAATATGGTGTTTTCAGGGTTATTATCCCTATGTACATTTGTTCTAGAGTCACATAAACTTGTATTATCTAGATAAGGAAGAAATGTCTTGGAAACCGCTCACTCTATAATTAATAAAAACTCTAGTACATTTTCCTATACTTCGACCCGTCATTAGACTTATCCTTAGACATATCCTTAGGGATCTCACTAAGGTTTTATTATCCTGGTTTCCAAAAGTTAACTAAACATATCCTATGATACCAACTATAGTGAAATAGAATTATCATACATAGATATTAAATCATTTTTATGAATATTTATTACATTACACAAACACATGATTGAGGATCGTAATAGTTTAGTACCTTTGGAAACTCAGAAACTCAAAAATTGGTCCACATGTAAATTGTATCATCCCCCACTTGGGTATTCACAACTAGTACCATTATTACACATGTCATACATATTAAATATCTTCATAACCTGTGGAAAGTAAAAAATAAGAAATGGTGAGCTCAAATGCTCCGTAAGGGTAAACAAGGGAGATATGTAAGCATGACATGAATATAAAGTTATGAGAACATGATCATAGAATTTGAAAAGCATACAATTCATATCAAAGATCATAATATTGAATGGTTTTATAAATATTGGAATTTTTATAAGACATGAATCATGATTAAATCAAAGAACATGAGCTAGGAGGTCATAACATCAGCATAAGATATGGGATTTTTATTATACACATAAGTATACAAAATCATTTTCATATTGGTTAATGATCACTTTCATGGCTATCATAGTGGAAAAATTATTTTATTGTATCGAGTTCACTCCTCATTCTAGACATATCTTATAGAACTAAGTTCACCCTTCATTCCATCCTTGTATTAGTTTACTAGGTTCACTCCCTGTTCCATCCATGCTAATGTCATGAGATATATAAATCTTAACCCAATGCATTGGAGAGAGATATAGGTCCCACCAATCTCATAATGAAAAAAATATTCTTGTGTTATAAAAGATCATACAATTTCATCATATAATAACCCATGAAATAGAATGGGTATCATAAAAATTTCATCATATAATAACATTTTGAAAAGAGACAAGTTTCATATAATAACCCATGAAAAAATCGAGTTTTATAAGAATTTCTCCCTTGTATAACACGTGGAAGAGAGCAGGTTTCATAAACAATGTGCTATAAAAAATAAACCATTAAAAGAAAGAATATTAATGGTTTCCTTGGATTATATACTCAGTAAGTCATAGGTAGCACTAACTAATTCCATATTATATGTAATATAATTCTAAAATATCATTTAAAACATTTCTTAAAGAAAATATCCTTTCTTCTTTGAAGATTTATTTCTAAAATATAAACATTTTGAAAACATTTTCTTTATAACATAACATTGAAAAGTTATAAAGGAATATTTGAAGAAATTATTGTTCATAACATCATAAAAAAAATTTCATGTCATACATGTTACAACAAATATTCCTTTCACATTTTTGGTAAAAGAAAAATAGAAATTATTTAAAAAACGACATGAAAAATCCTTTAAAAAATTGTAAAAATTAAAACATTGTTAAATATGTCTTAAAAAAATAATATGGTAGTAATAAAAAAATTAATATATTCTTATAGAATATGGTTTTGGAAGAAAATATATTTTCAATTGAAGAGAGGAATAAAGATAGATTTTCATAAAAACATTTTCTTAAATATTTTAAGTAAAAATAGAGGAAAATGGTACCATTACTTGAATATATTATAAGTAAACATAGGATAAGAAATATCATTAGATTTATTGAGTGTTATATCATGACATTTCAACATTGGGGACTTAATCATGAACTATCCTAATAGATTATGAGATTGCGACATAAATTATTTACCACTTTGGTAACATTGAATCATAAGATCTATGAAGGAATAACATAATATTAAACGTAAAATATCATGAGGATGAATAAATTCATGATATTTCATGTCAAATGTTATATATATATATACTTCATGAAATAATATAGGTTCATAACATAACATATTTCTCAAAGAAGAAAAATTGAGAAAAAAAATCTCTTACTGCTTGAATAACTTGTGAATCATAATACCCATAAAATAATAACATAAATTGAAACATTATTTACCATTAAATAAATTATATTCATGATATATCAGGTCATATGGAAGTATATACACCACAAAAAGTAAACAAGTGGTGAATATGGAATAAGTCTCTTAGAAATAAAAGTGAGACTAGAAATCTCCTTACCTTAAGTCTTGACTTCCATCATACTCATTAAAAATTCATGTATAATTAATATAATTTTATTATACATAGATAATAGAACCATAATTATATAAATAATACCATATATGATCTTCTTATGATTTTATATTACCTTTCTATCAACAATTTCATGTTGAAGTAATGTTTTGGGTAATAACCACTTTGTTTTTCATATATGTTTTGACTTATTATTCTTATTCCTCTTACTTAGATCATGATATCTTCATATCAATAATTTAAAACATGAAATAAATATCATATATATTCATTATATATTTATTTATAGTAATCCATTAAATTTAGTGATGGTAAATTAAATTTACCATACATGGATACGGTAGGCCATATGTAAACATGAACATTGTTTTTCATTTTTTTATTGGTTTGAAAGAAATAAAATTAAATGATGTATTATAATTAAAAAATAAGTATTATTTCATATATATCACATATGTTTATTAAATCCATACATTCCATGTAAATTGTGCACAAATCACATCTCTTCACGAGGCGGTAGTCCACCATAAACACGAATGATGTTATCCAATTCCCATAGAATAGAAATTTTGAATGTATGTGTGATATAAAAATTAAAGAAGAAGAATAATATCATTAATATAATAAATATAATATATAAATATTATTTCCATCATTATTTCCTACCTTAAGAGGTGGTAATGTAAAAATTAACGACATCTATTCACAAGGTGTTCGTCCATTGTACACATAAACGATGATTTCATAACCCATTTGATGGAAGTTTGTGTAGTTTTAGGTTATAATCTTAATATAAAAACATATCTGTATATATAAGGTACTTAATCTATTATATAATCATGATATAAAAATAATTGAAGTTTTTTAGGAATAAATAATACAAAAACATTTGTTGATAAATGTTACCTACTCTTTAGGTATCATCCTTAGGTTTACTCTAAAGTCCTTCCTTTTTTAGATTTATATCCAAAATGAGGCTTCTAATATAAGGGGAGGTAAGTTGGAAAGTCATTTGGGAAATTATTTTCAAAACCAAATTGGTATGAATTTGTGAGGAATATAGGATATGGGGTGTCCTTTTATAAGTGGGGTGAGTGGAAAACTTGTAAATTTTTGGAAGAGAGAATTCCACACAATTTTTTCATATCAAAAGTGTCAAAAATAGAGAATTGTAGAACCTAATAGGTTCAATGGTCTAAAAATGGCCGTAAAATATTTTTAGACAATTTTATATGTAAATTTTAGCCTTATCTTTTTTAGTTTAACCCCAGGTAAACCCATTTTTACTTTAACGGATGTAAAAAAATTCAATACTTTCACTATTTATTTTGGTAAAAAAAAATAATTTGGTCTTATTAGACATTATAAATTATGTTGTCTGAGTGTTGAATGTAGTGAAATATAACCTAGGTTTGTGTGTAATACAAGCTTGAATTGGTTTTGCGTATAACACAACCCATCAAATGAATTTAATTAATTAAAAAAATAGATTCCTAAAAAATCAGGGTGTTAAAAGATCCATCCTTTAAAAGTATTTTACCCACTCACAAGTGAGGTGAAGATGGGTTATGGGGTATATAAAATAAATCATGGACATGCAAGTTCTAATTAGTAAATGTGGGAGGGATGAAATTTAGGTCATCATTTTAATTTAATAATAAACATTTTACCATATTAAAAACTCATGAAATAAATATTAAATTAAAATAAACCCAACAAACATAGGTCAGCCAAACTCATAATTAGTCACACACATACAACTACATCATATTCATACATTACTAGAATTAATTTCAAATCTCTCTTTAGTTATGATTAATTTCTCTTGAATTTATAATTAATAGACTTATTAATTAATTAATTCTTTGTCTTAATTACAAATCCAATAATCCCTAGAGATATTTAGGATTTTATCCTTCCATGATTTTAAATAAAAAAATAAATTAATTTTGTTAAACAATATTTAAGTACATGGTGAGTATTATAGGAAAAAAACATTTACCCATTCGAAACAATCCAACAAAATTCTTCTCATGTATTGTACACTTACACGACATGTAGAGTGAAAAAAAATTCATATAATTACAAAGAGTGTAGTTTTTTGTCAATCAAAGTAATCAAATTAGCAATTATGACACACATACTAATGTTGATCTATATGGAATGTACTGCTTTCAGTTCACATGAATTACATGAAATGTTTGATAACTATACATGGAATTTATTTACAAGATTAACACTAAAATTAATTTGGAATTTAATATTTTATAAACCCTATCACATGGAAAGTATGCTAGCTACACATCATGTAGTACAATTTAATGTCGTAATCAATTTTCTTTACATGTAATTAATTTTATGAATGTATATCCTAGATCAGTTTGTAATCGTCATAAGTGGGTATGAAACACAAGACATTTATATCCTACTATACATCATGTATTCAATTCTCTGTCCGTCCACATTATACGCTAAGGGACTTGACATGTAATCTATATGGATATTTATGGTTTACATGGAATGTATGCCAGCTATACAAATTGTAGCACCATCTGGATCGTGTTTCTTAGATAGAGATATACATAAATTCATATATTTATTATATAAAGTCTATTTTAAATAAACACTATGTCCATTAACCATATGACCACCACAATATGTGAGATTACATGGTGTGTAGAGGAGTTACATGTCATATAACCGTGAAAAATGTGTGTCACCCTAGCAGTCAATACATGGTGTATTAACACACTGAGTAATGATTCCCCTCATGAATAGTCATGATTGGCATGATCACATCCTTTTGTGGTTTATGAATACCACATGACATGTAATTTTTTCTACATGTCATGTAATCATGTCATATAGCTAGAACTTGTAGCACCTCCATATGGTATCTTTATGTGTTCCTTACATTTTCTTGGAATGTTAATGGTTATATGATTGTGAATGAACATATTGTCTCAAATTTATGGATTAATAATGAAAACCAAATGAAAAACTAAAAAATAACTATGATATAGATCAATAAAGATTAAATAATTATAGATTTAAAGTGAATAGATCCTCCCTAGAGTTATGCAGCTCTTTAATTAGGTTTCATCAGATATATTTGTTATACATGATGACTCCTCATTGTGTTCTTATGTATTATTCATTAGATACAATGAAAAAAATAATTGGGAATAGGCCTGAATATCTTATGATATGTATGGAACATTTAATCCATTTAAATTTATACATTAATTATAAATTTGAATATGTCCACTCTAAAACCACTTTATGGTTTTTAACATAGCGTAAGTTGGTCTGGATTATGCCCAATGATGTTGTTTCATTATGTCCAATGAATAATTAATAAAACACAATCAAGAATCATCATGTCATAGGAATATATCTAATAAAACTTGATTAAATAATCTTATAAATCTAGATAGGATCTTTTCACGTTGAAATTATAATTAATATAACAACTGAATTACCTTGGTCTTGAGAATATTTATTCGATGGAAATATTGATTGTTTGAACCCTATTCAATTTGTATCATAATTATACTAAGAGGGCCCAAAATATAATCCCTTTATTAGTGATCCACACATGATCCACAATATCAGAACATCATCGATGGATCATCGGATTCTAGCATGGAGGAATTGATCATCTTATGTTGTCCACATTGAACGCAATTAAAATTCCTTTGGGATTTAATAATTTTCATTCACTTGTTCTCTTAGTCTAGTGAGGGATGAGGAGAAAGAGTTATTCTCTCATTCTTGAGTGAAACCCTAGATATGTTTTTCGGCCATGAAAAAAATATCTAAAGAGGGGGAAATTATTATGCATAACCACCCTCTCAAAATGATATAACATGAATATATATAGACCTAGGGTTTAATATTGATAATTACACAAATAACCTTAATCAAATATTAATCCCAAAATATTCCACAATTCATCAATAATATTGTTATTATTTTAATGGAATGCGCTAACCCATGCATTTTAAATATCCTTTTATCACCATACCTATAACTCAATTTGTTCACATTGTTCTGCATTTATCAAACCTTTGAATAATAAATATTCAATCAAATATTCTAATAAATACTATATTTAATGACTTGTAAGTAAATATATATTAATATTTTCATAATTAAATAAAATATTTATTTATCAAATATATAATTATTTATTACTTGGATAATAATAAATAAGAGATAAATAAATACTATTTTCATGGTCTTGTGAATAAATATTTATTTAATATTCAACTCACATGTATATTTTATTTGAATATAACTGGTGATTAAATATTTTTGAATAGGTAATACTGAATAAAAAATTTTTTGTGGTCATGGAAATATTATTTATTCCCTCTATTAAATTCAAATAGAATTTAACTGATATAATGGATTCACTTAGTGTGAGATCCTCTAGGCCTCTTTCTCAGTGGAATTAGGCAGTCTTGCCTAAATTATAATATTAGTGTCTAACAATGCATCAAGGCACCCATAAAGAATGAAGTTAATATTTCAACAACAACAACCACCACAAATGAATTCTCATTATGGAATATAGTCCCTTAGTCTCAGTATCTCCAATCAAGCTGGTTGCAAACTTCATGACATCAACCTATGTGCTTGTTTTCTATTTCTTTGGATATCTAAAATAAAATCATTGGTGTCACACCATGGCCATGGGTTTTAGAAGATAGTTATATTTCAATCAAAGGGCCTGAGATATCAAATTCCTTAAACTAGAAATGAAAAATCATTTCTCATATTATTCATTAATACATATCACTCGTGACAAAACCAACGTATACTACCTCATTGTTAGCATATTTTATCATGGTTTTTGTCAATATATCAAAGTACATGACTTGTGATATGCATTAATAATAATATTAATGTTTAAGGATCAATTAACACATTCACATATAGGAATATCCAATGACATGTAAACATGTTGAATTCCTACAGGAATGTATATCCTCGTAATCTCCCATATTGGAGATTACAAAGTGTGAAGTACATGAGATAAAGTCTCATCCTCTTATAAGTATAAAGATTCTAATAGTCAATATAATATGTTCCCCATTATATAATATTATCCTATTCATGAGAATAATATTTTGGAATATGTCATAGAACTTCAAGGGCCTCATTATAGTAGGGAAATGTTATGTTTATTGGATGCAACCAATACCCCAAGGACATTATCACATGAATTTCATGTAGAAGAAAAATCCTTATATGATAATGAATTTATTAATATCTAGGTATTTTAATATATATTAATCAAAAGTATAAGGTATTTGGTTATGTGGAACCAACTCCAACACCATGGTGGTTTCTTTTAAGGTCATACGACCATGGCTAATTGAAGTTCTTTTTATGGTAATGAATCCAGGACCTATTTTGAGTAGTTTAACTTCATGTGGAATGGACTATATGCTATGAAATATAAATTCACGCATCTATGAATACTAGGATAAAGGAACCTAAATATATTCTATGTGGTACTTATGCATGACTGGTCCTTTTTAGTTTATCCAGTCGGTTGGTAACTATAAAGGAGAGGGCATGGTTATGGATTGCACCTAATGGGAGGCTTGTGATCTTTGAGTATTTTCAATGAGGCATTGAGATGAGATTATAGATGATTAAATGGTTGGTTCTTACACCTATAAAATGACTATATATATGAATCCACCACTCATTTGTTGGTAACTAGGTGAGGAAGGATGAATGGACTCATGAATGATATATACCAATGAGGAAGGTCTGGGACTTATAGTAGGTTAGAGGCCCATAACATGTATAGCTGATTGATTTCACCAAGGTTGGTCAAGGGATTATTTAGAGACTAGATATTCATGGATATAGTCCAAAATAGTCAAGGGAGAAGAGATAGGCAAGGTGGACTAAGAGTGAATCAACTCAAGCCCATTAATATAACACATGTTGACTAACTCATTATGTCCCGAACTAGGCTAGGATGTCATCCAACCCGACACCTGATCCGGTCCACAGTATAGCCTGAAGGGCATTCCCGATCCCTAAGGGCTAGAAACTAGTGTCAGGCATCAAGTGAAATCTAAGTGGGAACAATTTCATCCCAAAGAAAACCCAGTATTGAATAAAAAAACTAATCAAATAGATCATGCATCAAGAACCTACAACTGATCATAAATAAATACACAAGTTGATCCATATACAGATACAACTAAACAATAAAACTAAATAGAAACTAAATACAAAACTAAAATTGGACTATTCCATAGGATCCCTATGTGTCCTCTTGTCCACCTCCAATCACAAGACCAACTACTCTAATAGATAGCACACGAATTAGAAACCTAAGAATGAAAGATGACCTATAAAATAGGTCGAGTCTACTGACATCGAGTGGTACAAGTAGGGTGTGATCTAGATAGATTAGTAGGAAATCACTAGAGAATCTATACTTTTTTCTTTCCCGAAAGCATTCCATTAACACTAATTCGTAATAAATCTATAAAAATAGGGTTTTTGAATATCTAACAAATAAACACCTATATTTACCTTTTTTAAAACAATGCACATTATGTTTCCACTTTCAAAATATATTTCCATTTATTTAAAAATACAAATCAAAAAATACCAGGGATGTGATGAAATTAAATGAACTGATCAAATTAAAAATAAGTGTAGCAGAAAGTAAACAAGCAATACAGATAATAACCATGGGTAATAATAAACATCCCTAGAAAGACCCCTGAATATACTCGGTTTGGAACCACATTTCGGTGTATGGTGAATCCCCTAAGTCTATAACCAACTGGCTTCCCTCAACTGACTAATCCTGTGGCACAACCCACCTAGCCTCTTAGTGATTCAAGGGGTACCAAAAAATATAATTGGGGTTGTCAAGAAACATCACTCGATCTTCTAAAAGGCACCCAGGAACCCATGGTGGTAATATACTTTGTAAGTGGGATGCCCTCGTATGCGTGACTCATCTTACCTACCACCACAGTACTTCCCTACACCCAACATAGACACCACCTATAAAATAACCCATAAAAGGGAAATCCCTCTATAGGAGTTCCCACTATATATATATACATGCATATCACATCATATAAGGTTCCAACCGGGTCATCATATCATATAAACCTTCAAACCATTTTGTAAAGCACTTTAAGTTTCCAGCCAGGAATTCAAATTTTCTAAACCATATTCCTTTCCCAACATTATAAAGTGACAACCATGCCTTACACTTCTAGAACTAAAATTAATTTACAATGCCACTTCCACATCATTTTCCAAAGTTGACACAAAACATTTCATTTATCTAAACAAATTCCAAACAGACCTTTAAGTTCCAACATTTACCAAAACATGTTTCAAGGACAAAAGGGCTAAAATTTAAGGACACTTTTGAAGTTAAATTCCCAAATTTCTTGAAGCAACACCTATCATTTGGAAATCATGGAACCATTTTGATAAAATAAGGAGAGGGGTAAAATGGGAAACTTTAAGGGGAATAAGTTTTCAAATTCCCATATTTATTTGAATGCATATCCATGTGAGTACTCCATGCCCCCATGGATGTGCCAACATCCAATGACAACACCCTATATGTGTCCATAAATCACCCAAAATATTTTGAGAACTATAACTTTCCTTTCAAACCAAACCTGTCAATTTCATATAATTTCCAAAGGTGCAAAAAAGAATTTTTAAAAGATCCAAAGATCATTCCAAACAATATTTAAACCATAAAAAACCACCAAATTACACATGAAAAGATCCAAACACAATCCAATCAATCTAATTAAACATTTATAATGGAAATTACCAACCAAATCATTCCATTTGACACTTAAAGGTTTGACCAACATTTTATCAAACATATTCGATGTGAAAAAAGCTAGGAATAAAAAAGAATCACTCCAAAACCAATTTTTTTAATTCTACATATAAGTAAACACCACAATGAAAGAGCCATGAGTATTATAAATTTGTAAATAACATTTAAAAATTAATTGAAGATACACAAGCACCAATGGTTTTCATCAAAAAGGGAAAACATGGAAACACCTACCTCGATGGTGTGCGAATGAGATGAAACTCTTAAATAAGGGAGATTAGGGACCCATGGATGATCCACACATACTACATACAAAGAAAACACAAAACACACACAAACCATAACCATTAGGGTTCTTCCGAACAAGATCTCGCATAAGGGAAACTAATAAATCAAGGATGGAGGGAAGAAAGAGGAGGAAAATGGACCAAAACCCTAAGAAATGTACCTTGGATCTTTGAAGGAGCATCCATGGAGGAGGGGAGGACAAGGGAAGAAGGTTTTTGAGACTACATGGTATGCCAAAATGAGTGGGAGGGTGTTCAATTTTGGGTTAAATATAGGAGAGAAATAAATAGGGGTTTAAAGATTTTAATAACCTGGAAAAACTATACGATTTACCAAACCATATACCAACCATGCGGTAGCCACTGCCTAAGCAGGGACCAATCGCATGAACAGGACACACAATTTGTGTGACCATGAAAAAACCGTTGATTTTCTTCTGTTCAATTTCTGGACTGGACACATGGTTACCTGGGTTGACCCACACAGTTTCCACTAATCATTTGGTGACCATGTGTAGGCTGAAAAAGCCACCTGAACTTTCAAAATTCAAAAATCTTGACTGGGTGTCAACTTGAAGCTCATCAAGAAAGATCCAAGACCAAGATAAGGATAAAATAAAGAAATATCCAAGGTTAGGGTTGAAAATTATCCCCACCACAGACACTTTATACCCCCAAACATTCACCAAGCCAAAGGATAACCAAAACTTGAATCTATGCCTGAACAAAACCAAGAGAAACTAAGAGCCTCGAGGTGACTATTTACTCCACAAGTCACACCTGACCAATCTAAAGGAAACCACAACATAATAACTAAGAGAGAACTTGATGGGGGGTTCTCCACACTATAAGAACTCCGCTAATACAGAAACTTTAAAATTCTAAACAACGCCACCAAGATATAGATTAGAAAACCCACCACAGAGAAACCCAGTATACCGGGGCCCTAGAAACTAGCTCAACCTTCCCACATTTTCCACACAACACCATCACTGAAACTGGGAATTGGGGAACTCCCAACACAAACTAATACAGCTTCCTTAGCATGAGCATAACAACACTATCACTAGAACTTGAAATTTCCCCACACCATCCAAATTCCCCAACACTATGGGAAACTCACAAAAAGAAACATGAACTAAATTGAAGACCAGAAACACCATCCATTAACTCCAGAAAACTCAAACACTTTTATCACAAAACGCACACCTACAAAATAGGAACCAAACCCTAAAAGGGATAAACACTCCTTAAAAAACAAACAATTTAAGGAACCACATCTAGACAAACTATACTTCTTAGATTATAGAAGGATAATTTATTCTCACTATTAGAAAGAAATGATGAACTTAAAACAGTCATAAAACAAGAATAATGAATCTTTTAAAATTATCATCGCATTAGAGAAAACAAAAACTAGGTTGAGGTTTCACATACCCTTGAAAACTCATGACTGTGCATGAGCTTCACCCTGAAACCTGTGACTAGGGATCTAGTGGCTGAAGCGTCTCCTACCTCATAGTCAGGCACTAGCATCCTCCGATCAAAACTCCTTCTTCGGGCAATGCTTCCTAAAAAAACTTCTCTAGGTGACCCAAATGGCCACAATGATGTTAAGTCTTCAGAGGGATGTGACATATATGGATTTGAATGCTCGAACCAGATACATTGGTGGAACATAAGAGAATGATATAACGATCTAGAAGTCAGGACCAATGAAAAATACTCCTTAGAGATAGGTTCCTCCGGCATGCACTACTCGCTAGATGGGGATCCTTTACGAACAACGAGATACACCATATTTCCAAATTCCTGCACTCTAGAAACCAACTTTTCTAGGAATGCTTCATACACCAACATCTTGAAATAGAGTTACATATAGGAGAGGAACCACTCCTTGATCTCTGGATGAAGACCCCTAAGGAAAAGAGAAGCCTTTACTAAATCATGTGATTCCACCTCTAGAGAAAAGGAAACTATATCTTTGAAGTGGTCACCATAGTCCTTCACCATCTATTTTCCTTGCTAAATAATCATGAGCTCTTCTATTTTCTTCATATTCAACTCCTCAGGTATAAACCATTGGATAAATACAGAATTAAATACTTCCAACGTCATCCCAACTTTCATTGATGGTGGGGTGAACATATCTCATTCGTCCAAAGCTAGACCTTCGAATGAACCTAGAACAACATGCACCCTAATAGCTTTAGGAGTTCCCAAAAATATGAAGACATGCTCTACTTACTCAAACCACTCAACTGCCTCTAACAGACCTTGATCACCATAAATGATAGGTAACATCCTATAAGAACCACAAATTGGTCATGACTCATCAGAAACTTTGAGAACCTTTCTGGGTAGCATTTTCTGAATAACATTAAAAACACAAAACCAAAATCAACATCAAACTAAAGCACAGTCAAAAAGTAACACCTTGATCCAAAACATTATGATCACAAACCAAATGCATGAAAACACAATCAACTTCCTATTTTTCAAAAATCCATTTCCATTTTAAATTTCAAATCCTCCTTCTTTCAAGACCACTTTCCAAATACAAAGCCACTCTTCAAAAAACCAAAACCCACATTATAAAGTAAAAACCAACTTCTAGAATCATTTTCCTATTTCAAAATAAATTTAGAAAAATGAGTTCAAGGGTTCTCAAACACACACCCATGGAATCCCATGAACCATTGAACAACTGTTCATCCACTTCTATCCACATGTGCCAACACACACTTTCCACACACATGCCCTCACAAGTGAAAATGTTCATAAGAAATACCAAGGGTCACACAAATCTACTTATTAACCAATTCCAAAAAACCTCCCAATTTTTTCAAACCAAAATTATTTCCTTTAAAACCTACCTTAAAATTTTCAAAACCACTTGAAAGAAAAAAATTCCATTTCTAAACCACTTTCTTTTCAAAATCCCAACTTAATAATTTAAAACCATTTGGAAGAAAGAACATTCTTTTCAAACTCATTTTCATTTTTTAAATATACTTACACCAACCGAGACCAAAATAGAACACAACTTACAATGAACTACCGGAATGACGAGCTAGTGCCTATGCCTAACTTGGCGAAATGGTAGTGGGCCATGTCCCAAGTAAGAAATAACACTAATAGGAACTTGAACCATGCACTAGGACTCTACATGGGCCCCTAATACATGTGAAGACACAACATGACATTGGCTCACCTCCATTGTCATCCCTCAATCCAAAACAAAAGCATAAGACTCAAATCACAGACTATCCTTGGTAACTAAAGGATCAGAACGAAAAAGGGTTTATGATGCTCTTCCCATACCTACCACCTGAGTCCTGAAAATCCTAATCTAAAACTACCATACACCCTAAATTACAATAACCTCATCTAATGCCATTTTTTCACAAAACGGGTGGGTATGTCATCCGACCTAACACCCGACCCAGTCTGTGACATGGTCCAAAGGGTGTTCCTGATCCCCATGGGCTGGAAAATAATGTTCGGCATCAAGTGAAATCCAAGTGGGAATAATTTCATCCTAAATAATAACTATAATCGAATAAACAATCTAATAAAATATATCACATATAAATAACTAACAATTGATCATAAATAAATACACAAGCTCATCCAGATACTGTTACAACTAAATAATAAAACAAAATAGAAACTAAATACAAAAGTAAAACTGGACTATACCAACAAGATCTCCATGCTACCTCTTGGACACATCTAACCAAAATACTAACTACTTCAATAGTGATCAGACAAACCTAGAACCTGAGAAAGAAATATTCCCTACAAAAACGATCAGGTCTACCGACACCAAGCGGTACAAGTAGTGTGTGAGATAAATAGCTCAGTAGAAAATAACTAGAGAATCCATATGTTTCCTTTCTAGAAATCATTACATTAACACTATTTTCAAATACATCTATAAAAATATGGTTTTTATATCTCTAACAAATAAACACCTTTCTATCCCTTTTAAGAACTATGCCCACTATGTTTCCCCTTCCAAAAATAGATTTCCATTTTATTTAAAAACCCAAATCAAACAATACCAGGGATGTGCTAAAAATAAATAAATTTAGAAACTGAAAAATAAGTATATCATAAAGAAAACAAGAAATACAGATAATAACCATTGGTGATCCTAAACATCCATTAAAATACCCCTAGGCATACTCGGTTTGGAACCACCTGGTGGCGTATGGTGAATCCCCTAAGTCTATAACCAATTGGCCTCCCTCAACTAAACAATACAGTGGCATAGCCCACCTAACCTTTTAGTGATCTAGGGGGTACCAAAACCTCTAATTGGTGCTAAACAACAACGTCACTTGATCCTCTGAAATATTCCAGGAACCCATGGTGGTAATATACTATGTAAGTGGGAGGCCCTCGCACACGTGAATCATCTTACATGCCGCCACCACACTTGACTACCCCAACATAGACACTGCCTATACGATAACCCATAAAATGGAAATCCCTCTATAGGGGTTCCCACTATATATATACATGCATATCAAATTATACAAGGTGCCAACTAGGCTGTCATATCATATAAACATTGAAACCATTTTTTAAAGAACATTAAGTTTCCAACCGAGCATTCACATTTTCTAAACCACATTACTTTCCCAACATTATAATGTGCCAACTAGTCCTTAAACTTATAGAACTAAAATTAATTTACAATTCCACTTCCACATCGTTTTCCAATGTCAACGCAAAACATTTATTTTACCTAAACAAATTTAAAATGGGTCTTTACATTCCAACATTTACCAAAAACATGTTTCAAGACCAAATGGACCTAGCTTTAAGGACAATTTTAAAGTTACA